>CM077012.1:29646659-30896659 GCA_039090855.1 Macrothele yani
TCAGCCTATAAGTCACTCTTCCATTAATTGAGTAATGTAGGTTGTAAGCTTCTAATTACTCATATCTATTGGAGAACTGGTTTCAAATTCCAGCCAAAAAGAAACTGGCCACCTCATCTGCACATATCCTGGCACCGTAATTCCTGTAGCCAGCATCATTCAACTGCTTATATCCCATCAAGTTGTTTACAGTGGTCGTTAAACCACAAAAGAAGAAACTGCCGCTCAGTAGGAAAATCTGAGAAGTTAAATAATTTACTTAAGAAATCGAAACTCAAAAGGGAGGTTAAATTAGAGATATGTTACATGGGCTTAATGACAATCCTTTGTACTCCAACTATCACATCAGATATTTCTGCCTTACTTATGCTATTTCTAACACATATGTGTATGGGGATTTCCGTTATCAGCTGCACATACTTTTCTTGTGCCATTTTCTCTCTTAAGCAACTCCATATTTTTCTGCCCTAGTACTCTACTGTTGGCTTTCTCCATATCTGTGAATCTAATGTGTAATGGTGACATTATTTGCATGTATTTATTAACAAAAATAAGTTGTTTGGTTTAAAAAATACATGAGAAATATGCATAAGCAGTGATTTAGTTATTGTGAAATCTTCCAATGCAAACTAGAAAAACAAAGTTAAAAAAGAGGTAATGTTATATCAAATGTTTGTCAACTGAATGATATGTGTGTGCATAATTTTTGTAACCCTTTCGGTTTGTGATAAGTTGTTGACACATAAAGTATGTGGTGGCCAGAAGTCATTCTTGGTCTTTATTATCTTGAAGCACTTCGGACTTCGACTGTTGATATCATTTTGGGAAAAGTCAACTTTATGTGCTATTTCCATTTGTGGGTTTCTTCTCAAATTTTTTTTTTCAGTTCTTCTGTTTTATTTTTGGAGTGGCAGGAAAGCTAGTTTTAAGCACATGGAAAAATGGAATGCTGAATCAATGTCACAAATTAATACAGTCGAACCCAGGCAAAATGAGCTCACTTAATACAAAGTTCCTTATAAAACAAATTTGTTTGTAGATTCCTTGAACTTCATGCCTTCATGCTATTCTCCTTTGTTATTTGAACAGCATTTTATGAATTTTTTTTTTTTGGAGAATCCACATATATTGAAGTTCAGCATAGTTATCAGCAAAGCAAAATATGTGGTATTCATCCAGTTTCTAGCCCTTCCCATTTCATCCAAATACTAGGGAATATCTACTATTGATAACACTTTGCAGTTCCCCTTACAGTTTGCATGAAAAAAAAATGTTTCAGTTCTCTTTTTTACTTCCTCCTCCTGTTCCCATCCTTCAACACACACACCTCCTAGATTCAGGCAGTTGATCATCTCATTCCCCCAAACAAACACAGACCTCAATGGATCAGAAAATATAAAAGTTCTTTACAGAAAAAGTGTACTTAAGAAAGTTCTAATTAGTTTAAAAAAAGATGATACAACAGTTATTGACGTTAAGGACACATGTGATATGCTAAGCTGTGCTTAGAAATCTGTTTCAAAAGAAACAGTTCAAAATTGATTGCAAAATTCCAGTTTTGGTAAAGTCTTCCAGGTGAAGAACAATGAAAACATATCTGCAAATGAGATCAAAGATAGAGGGAATGAAACTTGGGGTCATCTGAGAGAAAAGAAGTCATCGATGTTTCTTTCAAGATTAGGTGAACATTGATGAGGAGCTTTTGATAGAATTGCTAAACCTAGTGCATCAGATTTAGAACAAGAATGATCAGTCAATAGGTAAACAAGAAATCTCCATAGAAACTAAAACAATTTCAAACAGACTTGCTTTTGAAAGTTTAGAAAATCTTAAGAGTTTGTTTTGCCTTTAGAAACATTCCAACCACAGCGCCATAGGAAATTAAAAACAATTTGACAGCTTCTATCATAACAAGCACACAATACCAGCAACAACTAACTCATATTTTCAATGTAGTGTGGTAACAGCAGAACAAATGTTGCAGGTGAAATTTCAAGATTTTGCAGTTTTAATTTTTACAGATCTCATTCCTATTTTTATTGCTAACTATAGTTTTTAACTAACAAACATTATTTATCTTTGATTAATTGATAAGTAGTTTATTATTGACTAGTTTTAACCTGACATACTGCAATATG
The DNA here is from genome assembly GCA_039090855.1 of Macrothele yani. NCBI lineage: Eukaryota > Metazoa > Arthropoda > Arachnida > Araneae > Macrothelidae > Macrothele > Macrothele yani. Next base: position 29,648,798 of record CM077012.1, read on the forward strand.
CCAAAAATAGCTCTTTTGCAACTGTTTGGTTGTAACAAAGTTCACATATAGCGAATGTTTTTCACCCCCCCCCTTCATCTTCCTTATATGCAAGTTCAATTTTGATTAAATTGTCCACAATATTTATTACCTGAAGTGCACTCCATGGCATTCATTTACATGCAATTTTCAGTACTTGATACATCTGATGGGCAGTAAAACATTTCACCACTAAAAAACAAAACAAAAAAAATTGCCTGTAAAAAAAAAAGATGAAAAGACAGGCTTTGAATATAAGAGCTGTTGTTTAAATTGTGGCCAATATTTTTCCCCATATGCTTATAGCATGTTTTATTATTTAACTCCTTTAAAGGATTTCATTTCGGATTTTTTTTATCTCAGGTGTCCTTTCCAGTGATATAGTTCTAAGAAAAAAGTGACTTAGTGGTGAACGGGTTAGGTGAAACAAATCCAGAAAGAAGGACCTTAAAAAATTCAAAAGCAATTTAGAATTTGATTTGCTGTTTTCAGCAGTTAGTATTTTTATTAAAGTTTTATTACAAATTATTTTTATCAACTTTCATTAAAATTGCTTAATTGGAGCAATCTTAAATAAAAGATAAGATTTTACATAGGTGTCAGATGCTAAAAATGTTAAGAGTCCCTTTAGATGCTGTTCTGGCATTCCGAACGTTCCAAATATTCAGTGTGAATAATATGCGTTAGTCACACTGAATACATGTAACTTACATGCTGCTTTTGTTAAGATTATGGGGTGGGAGTGGCAGATATCTTTTGCGTTGCTTTTTTATATTTTTTATTTCCGGGTTAATTATCACTGCCGTCATCCAGGGCCATCACCGAACTCTGATTTGGAGCCACTGTTTCCGGGAATGGCCGGCGCCGTGGGGCAGGTGCACTGGCCATTCCTCACCCATAGCACAAGCCCGCCTCTAGCGAGTGGCTAGAACCAAGTGCCTCTGACCACTCGAAACCCGGAGTGTCTTATTGCATTACTCACACAGAATCTGGGCATTACTTTTGTTTGGTGCCAGTGGAGAGTTTAGCTGAATGCCCTTCTCAACCGTAAAACACTTTTGACCCTGGGGGCTGAGGGTTAAAGACCTCTATGAGGAACTCTAAGGGATATAAGCAGCCATTCGTCCTTAATTTAGGGTCACTGGCTCCAGCAAAGGGAAAAAAACCAGTTCTGTAAGACGAGCACACTACCTATGCCTCGACTGGGACTCCAACCCCAGCCCTCCAAAGGAATTGTGAGTAGCCTACGCCACCGTAGCGGCCACTTGTCACTGTGTCTAGATACGTGTTTGACTTTTCTGTGTTGCTTTTCCTCCTAGAAGTTGAATCACGCTTTACTGCGTGTTCTTACATTTTAGTCTCTTCTTTACACTACGAACATTCTGTTAAGCTACGAGCACACTTTCATATAAAACAGTGTTCTTTTTACATGTTCAAAAAAAAAAAAAAAAAAAAAAATTCTTTATCCTGCTTTTCTTCCCAACTAACCGCGTAAAGTGCCTTAATGCTGCTAAGCCTACAGAAAAAGTGGCTTAGGGTCGCTAAGCCTTGTAACGTATACTCTATATTCACTTTCCTTTTGATTTTACTATCTCTGGTTATTTTATTTTACTATGTAAATTATCTTCTTACTGAACGAAATATTATTTCACCCGCTGAATGAGATCTGGCAATGAGTGTAAGTCATGACGTGGTGGTAGCTAGTATATAGGCGCGTTCATCGAGACTTAGGAGAGCGTTTGTGTTGTTATGAGGAGAGCTTGTGGTTGTTAAGAGAGAGCGTTTATAATACGAGGAGAGATTATTCAGTATTGTACTACAAGTGTGTGTGTGCCTCAGTTGACCAAGAGTCGTATAAATAAAGAAGTTTATGTAAGTTAGTCTTTCTCAATTCATAGTTTCTGTCAGACCTCTGTCTGGCTGTTAGGTTTATAACATTTATTGATTCCTATAAATAACCAGCGTTGAGACTTTGTTTACGTTCGTAATTAACTAGTAACAACACCCTTTTGAATTCATTATTTTGAAGCTTAGTACAAGTGTATCATTAGCTAGCTGGTAGGAAGAGAATCATTCATAATAATTAGCTTAGCAGAAAGCAAATAAAGCTAATACATTATAGCCTCTCCAAGGCTCTTCTCCACCACTGGTCCTTTCATAAAGTATGGTTATCATTCAGTCTCACATAATTCTCTTGGAAGATAATTTTACATTAGAAAAATTTAGTTGTGTGTAGGTATATAGTTTTAAAGATCAGTTAATTAAAGTTGTCCTGAAGCTTGTGTAGGACAGAACCATAGATTATCTTGAGAAAATTTGTGCTCACCCAATTATTTGTTTGAGAGAGGCCTGTGGAGGAATATGAACATGCAAAGTTATTTCACTTTGTCATGCTTTTTGGAGGTTGATGGAAACTGTGATGTAAAGGTCATTCACTATTAGGTTTGTGAAAGGGCATCAGGATCTATCTCCTCTGTTCTTAAGACATTTCTATTTTACAGTACAAATGTAAAACAAAAATACTTGGCAGTGGTTGTAAAGTATTTTCCTTTTTTAATTTTGCCTAAAAATTGAACTCTGGTGTTTTTAGTGAGAAATTGCGTGGCAAGTAGTTTTTTTTTTTTTTTTTAAATAGTGTTTTGTCATATGTAAGCATACTTGTGCTGTAGTTGACAAAATGAAAGTTTCTGCTCATCTGTTGTAACAGAAGAAAATGATGAAGGTATGAAACTTATGGCAATACAAACACTTAACAGGTAAGAAAGAAAAAAATATTATAGGTTTTTCAGTCACATATTTATTTACATATTACTTACTCCAAGTAGTTCTTTCAGATTTTACCCAAAGGTTTTACCCTCAAGGAGTAATATGGCTTCCCATTCTCCTTTTTGATGTTTTACCAATTTAAGTAAGCCTCTATGAAAGACACTCTTTTACATGTGGTTTTGTAATTATGGGACCATTCATTTGGCAATATCATGTTACATAGTTTTATGATGTATTATATGTTTATATATGTTATTTCCAATGCCCTATTTGGTTGTGTGTTTTTTCACTGTTGTATGTCTGTGCTTTGTTAATAAATGTTTATTTTTCTAAACTTGAAATGTATTTTCTCATTGGAAATAAAAATTTAGTTATAAATACTGAGTTATGTATGGTTATATCAACATAAAACACCTTGTGTAGTTTTTAAACAACATATCTTGCATGCTGAATAAAAAAAAAGAGTGCCAATGCATAGTGCTGTCCTAGCGGGTATGATAACGGGAAGTTCAGTGTTTTATCATAATTTGTTTTGAGAAAGTAAGTACATTCACACATCACTCCTGCACAAGTGTTTGCTTCAAAGTTATGCATGCACAGTTGTGTTGCCTCATCCATTAGCCACGTTCTGACACCATTTTGATAGGTAGGTTTGTGCTGTGCATTTACACAGTCGAGTCACTTTACTGTGACCACCTCCTACTTTTGACGTCAACAGCGTGTAGCCAATGAAAGAAGGCACGTGTCATGAGCTAGCTTGGAGCATATATAAAGTGTGCTGTAGGCATTCTGAAAATATATCACTCATTGCTGTCATGGATAGAAAGAGCAATTTATCAGATTTGCAAAAAGGGATGATTATTGGCTTTCAAGCCAAGGGTGGCAATATTTCTGAAACAGCGCAATTTGTGAATTGTTCGCGTGCTGCTGTGGTTAAAATGTATCGTGATTGGAGAAATGGCACCATTGCAAATAAGCGACATTGAAACTGCGGAGCACCACGTGCCATTGATGTGAAAGGTGAACATCGACTCCGAAGGTGCATGAGGGCTGATCGACACACGCTATTAGTGGAGCAACTCACTGGCTGAATGAACCAGGGGGGCTACCGGAAGTGTGTATAGAATGCAGTGGCATATCTTGGGTCCGAAACCTGGGCTATCTCACTCCCAGCCCCCAGTACTGCTTTCTTTTTTTTAAATTGCGAAGTTTATTTTTCAGTTGTTAACTAATAGAAGTAACTTTTTTTTTCTAAATTTTAGGTACATGCTATTGTTAACATGATACCAAATAATTATGAGGATTAGGAGTTGAACACTTATTTGTACATGAACTCCATTCTTCTTCTGAATACTTTATTTGTACGTGATCTCCATTTTTCTTTCCTTTTGTGTGGACTTGGGTGTTACGTTTTCATAAAAAGTTTATTCCGAGTAGTTTTTCATATTAAAAAAGCATGTTTTTCTCTATTGACAAAACAGCCAAGTTGCTCAAATGTACATGTCCTTTTGTGGCTTTAAGATATATCTTAATATTTTTTAAAGCAGAAAAACTTCTTTCGGCAGTTGCCGTTGTTGACGAAAACTTTAATATTTTAGGTCTGCTGAGTTGTACCCATTACTAAACACAACGTCCAACAATTTATTCAACTTTATGTAACAAGAAATGTCTTACTGATTTCGTTTTGTATTCATCAAGGGAATCAAACACTTTTAGTTACTTTTTTGTCGAGCTGTATCAAAATTTGAAGCATAGAGTTCTTGAAGTTCTGACAGTAGATGTTCAGGAAAGCTTTCACAAAATTTATCAAAACAGTTCGAATCCAAGAAAGCAACGAATTTAAGATACAATATCACTAATTTTAATTTATTGACACTTCACACAAACTGAAACAACTCTCACAAGACACATACTGTTACCGGCAGAGAATGCGAGTGACTAATGTAGTCAGAGTCTTCTCTTTTCTGAGCAAACCGTTGCCAAAGCATTTCCCTTCACTTGTTCATTCATGTTGTCATGGAAACGCTAGCTGGCGATCGCAACAGCGAAGACTGACTGGTTCAGCTGTTTGTGTTACGATGACACCATCCAGCCTCTAGGAGACCCGTTGGTTTTCGCTCGCCAGCCTGATTTTCTTAGTCAAAAGAAGCGAATCCGCACATACTTTTTTCGCAGCGAAAGCATCGACATATCTTAATACCGTTGCTAATTGGCTTTTATTTGTGTACATTTAATTTACTTTTATTTGTACATTCTATGGGCTTCGCAGCTAGCCTAGCTAGCCTCGAATATACGCCACTGTTAGAATGACAGTTCAGTGAACCCTGCTGCATATGGGGCTCTGATGCAGATGGATGGTCACTGCTCCAATGCTAACGAAGGTGCATCGGCAGAAAAGGCTTACATTTGCACGGCAGTATCGGAATTGGACATCTGCTGATTGGCAAAGCATTGCCTTCTCCGATGAGTCACATTTTCTGTTGTGGACGTTTGCGTATAAGGCGAGAAACATCGGAGAACAAACACTCTTCAACCATTGCTGGAACAACACAAGCTGGTGGAGGCAGCGTTATGGTCTGGGGAATGTTCCCGTGGCATTCCCTGGGTCCACTCATACCTGTGGAAGGCACTATGGACCGAATTCGTTATGAATCCATCCTTGCAGACCACGCACACCCATACATGCTGATTGTCTTCCCTGGGAAGGATGGGATCTTCCAGCACGAAAATGCGACGTGTCACACAGCTAGAAATGTCCGAGAGTGGTTGGAAGAGCACGATGAAGTAGGGATGGGTAGCAATAACAGTACCTGTTATTCTGTCACTGTTATTACAGAATAGCAATCACCGGTTGTTATTCGCCTGAAAGAATACCTGTTGCTTTGAATAACAGGGGAAGCCATGTATGCCACTGCTTAACTGAGTGGCGCTGCGGAATTGTTACCGCCGACCTGTTACTGTTACTGATAGCTGTTATTGCGGAACCTGTTATTGTTAGCTGTTGTCGCCGAACCTGTTATTGTTAGCTGTTGTCGCCGAACCTGTTATTGTTAGCTGTTGTCGCCGAACCTGTTATTGTTAGCTGTTGTCGCCGAACCTGTTATTGTTAGCTGTTACTTGTGCTTCGAGACCCACTGTTACCAATCACAGTTAAAGCTGACGATGATTTGCAGTTTTCGCCATTATACCTCGCTGGTTTCTTCAGAGTTTAGAGGGTAATTTCGTAAGTGTTGCTTTTTGATTTTTAGCTCTTGTTAAAATGGAAAGAAAATCTTATATTTGGACGTATTTTAAAGTGAGTAATGCTGACATGTGTAAAGCTACATGTGATATATGCAATCAGACTTTGTCCTATAAATCGTCAATTACGAACTTAAGAGAACATATTTAAAGTAAACATCCTTTAGTGAATTTGAAACCTGAACTGAATAAAAGGAAAGATAATGTGCTTGTTCAGAATGTACAACAGGGAATTGTTGCTGACTGCACGGAAGTAGAAGCATGCGTCATTCATAATGATCATTCTGAAGATCAACCTAGTGGAAGCGGATTCAGTGGACATGGGCAAATCAAACGTAAGAAATTAGAACAAGACACGTTGCATTCATATGTTACTAAAAAGATGATCTCTGTTAACAAGAAAAGAATCGACGATTCCTTAATGAACCTTTTTACTAAAGATTTTCAGCCATTTTCGATTGTTGAGGACGCTGGTTTTAGGTCATTTGTTTCTACTTTGAACCCAGAGTATGCTCTTCCAGACAAAAAAACCATAACAAAATCAATGCTGCCATCAATTTATGAAAAATTAAAAAATCGTGTGAAATTGTCTTGCAAGGCGCGAAATCTGTCACAATAACAACAGACTGCTGGACATCGATTACTAACGAAAGTTTTCCCAGCGTTACTGCACACTACATCGATGATACTTTTGAAGTTAAATCTGTTTTATTAGAATGTGATTCTTTTGATGACAGCCACATAAGTGAAAATTTAGCCAGTTCATTAAAACGTATAGTTTCCGAGTGGGGTGTCGACCAGAAAATTATATTAGCAGTATCTGACAATGGGGCAAATATAAAAAGCGCGATCACAAATAATTTGAATTGGAAACATTTTAGTTGTTTTGCTCATACGCTTAATTTGATTGTTATGGACAGCTTCAAAGTAGTTGATGAATTGTTGGAAAGAATTAAAAGCATTGTGTAATTTTTTAAAAGAAGTTCAACAGCTGCTTTGAAATTTCAAGAATGCCAGCAAAACAGTGGCACGACCAGCATTCCTAAGAAATTAATTCAAAGTGTAGCCGCCGCCCCGGTGGCGCAGTGGTCTAAGCGATGGCCTCTGATCATTCGTCCGAAAGGGGTCCGGGTTCGAATCCCGGTCAGGCATGGATGTTGTGTTTGTCTTACGGCACTGGCTCTCTCCCTTCCCTGGAACCAGTGACCCTAAATTAGGGACGGGCGACTGCTTATAGCCCATTGAGTTGCTCACGGTGGTCGTTAAACCTCCAATCAAACAAACAAACAAACAAACAAAGTGTAGCCACAAGGTGGAATTCAACATTTTATATGCCAAACAGGTTCAGTGAATTGGAGAATGCTGTGAAAACATCTATTGCTCTGCTAGAAACTGATGTTCCGTCTCTCTCCACAGAAGAATGGGAAATATGCAAATAATTGGTAGAGATCTTGAAACCATTTGAAAATGTTACGAAATCTTTAAGCGCCGAAAAATATGTAACATCATCTTTAGTGATAATTGTATCAAAAGGGTTGGAAAGCGTGTATGGTGAGCAATTGAAAAGAGATTTTCACGTCAAGACTAAATCTGTGCTATCAAAAATTAATGAGCAGATTGGCAAACGACTTGGCAATATAGCCAAAAGTAATAGGCTACGCTTTTGATAGCCACATTTTTGGATCCACGATTCAAGGATATCATATTTGAATCAAATATTAAGCAACATGTTAAACGAATGGCTATTAATATGGTGGCTGGTACAATAAATTCTGAAGAGCAGAAAAATATATCTCCGTCACCAATAACTAATAATTTGGATGGTGAGTTGTCAGTGTTAGGTTTATTTGACGCAAAAGCCTCTGCATTCAAGCCATCAGGAACAAGAGTCCAAGGCAATTATTGAAGTGCAACGGTATTTGGACGATGATTTATTGCCTAGAGACAAAAATCCAATGCAGTGGGGGCAAAAAAACTGCTATTTGTATCCCAACTTAAGTGAATTAGTCAAACAAAAATTTGCAGTGACCGCGACTTCCGTTCCATGCGAACGAATTTTTCTAAGGCAGGACAGATTTAAAGCCAAAGACGCTCTCGATTGTCGGCAGAGAAAGTGAAGTTCTTGTTGTTTCTTAATAGCAATGACTCCTATTTTAACTCTTAAGCTCCTGGATTCGTAAGTTATTTTTATTTTCATCTGAACATAAATTTCTGTCACTTTGTAGCAAAATAAATTTTTCTCATTACTTAAATAGATACAATTACTTTTTTCATTACTTAAGTACATACAAATAGTTTCTCCAGCATTGAAATCAATGATATGGAAAATGGAGTGCAGGATTACATTTGTTTTCTCCCGCTGTGCAGAACAGTGTTGGCATTGTCCAACAGTCTCTTTGTTCTCCAGGAACTGTTATTCAAAATAACAGGTTAAATAACTGTTACTGGGTCAGTAGCAATAACAGGTAATCACTGTTATCTTAAAATGGCATATTTCCCCATCCCTATGATGAAGACTTCAAAGTATTTCCCTGGCCTCCTAATTCTCCAGACTTAAACCCTATTGAGAATCTGTGGGACCAACTCAATCGTGTTGTTCGCTCTATGGATCCTCCACCACGCACCCTCCAGCAGCTGTAGATGCACTGCAGTCAGCATGGCTCCACATACCTGTGAACACCTTCCAGCACCACATTGAGTCACTCCCAGCCTGTCTAGCTGTTGTCCGCGCTGCACACAGCGATTACTCTGGATATTAACTGGTGGTCACAATAATGTGACTTGACCGTGTATAATTTTTAAGTTAATAGGACGGCCAGCCGACTGCAAAAAGGTTTCTGAATGCGAGAAATGCCGGACCAAGTGAAATTCATCCAGAGGCTGAGCTAGGATTTCTTTCACTAAGGGCAAAGCAGAGTTTGGAGCCCCCTTCCTTCATCAACAACATACTAACTAAATTTTTTTTTTAATTTTTGGGATTACATCTGCTAGCATTTTCTTAAATTTTACAATTGCACCTAATTTGCGGGTTTGCTTTTTCGAGGTTCAAAATGAATAAAACGCGTTTATTAATATCGTAACAATCATATGGGTTTTTGTGATACTGAGCACAAACGACTTATTAAAGAATTCATCAGTTTATTCTGCCACCCTGGTGGCGCAGTGGTCTAAGGCGCTGGCCTATGATTATTCGCCCGTAAGGGGTCCGGGTTCGAATCCCGGTCAGGCATGGATGTTGTGTTTGTCTTACGGCACTGGCTCTCTCCCTTCCCTGGAACCAGTGACCCTAAATTAGGGACGGGCGACTGCTTATAGCCCATTGAGTCCCAGCGCACCGGGTGGTTTTCTATTCATGGTTCTGCCATCCTACTGGTGACTTGATTGTGTCCTCTTTTAGATTGTCTTTGTTTTGGTGTTTGGCTGTTCTCTTCACCTTGCTAGTACCTTGCTTACTGAGTTATTTTACTTATTTTTGTTCTGCTCCAGCAGGCTGTGATTCTGCATGTAAATATGTATAGTATGTTACTTGCTCTTCACTTTTCTTGTTTTTCTTAGCATTGTATATTAAGTGGTTTCTGAACTGTTTTGTGATCTTCTGATATGTCAATGTGCACCACTCATGTTATATGTACTGTGCTCCTATGTAGTGCTGAGTTCGAAACTTTATCTTCACTGTTTATTTATTGTGCATCCTGTATTTTTAATGTATTTTCAAGCTCTATATATTGTATCATAGGTCATTGACCTAAAGTCTTTTGCGTGTGTTCAGTGTCACAGGTCTGTCCCCATTGTGGGTTTTTAGCATTTTGTATTTATACTTTTGGGTGGCTATGCCCCTTATTCATGTATATATCATTTTCATGTATCATTCATATTTTTCTCTGTATTCTTTCCTTGTCCAGTTTGACGAGCTGTATCATGCCTTTTGTCAATAAAATGTTGAACTGCTCACGGTGGTCGTTAAACCTCCAATCAAAAAAAAAAAAAAAGTTTATTCTGTTTTTTTTTTTTTGCTTGGAAGTTTAACGACCACCGTATATAAAACGCACCTAACGGGCGTAAGCAGTCGCCCCCGTTCTTAATTTAGGACAACTGGTTTCTGGGAAGGGAGGGAGGCAATGCCGTAAGACAAGCACAAAATCCATGCCTCACCGGAACTCGAACCCCGACCCATGAGAACAAATGATCATAAGCCAGCGCTTAGACCACTGCGTTACCGAGGCTGCCAGTTTAAACCACTAATTTCTTTGAATGCATCTTAACAGTTAATAAAATCAAGAGTTCTTTTACAGTAAAAACAATAATTAATTTTCATAATGACTAAGTTTTGGTGCTAATATGATAAACACATGTATTAAGCAATTAACAATCACATGAGGGATGGCAAGTTTGCGGCTCGCACGACGAGTAGACTTCCGTGGGCTTCGCTGAAACGTCTCGTGAATTCGTTGCACATTCGTCGCTGAGGTGGTTGGTCGTCCAGGACTCTTTCCCTTACATAAACACCCTGTTTCTTCAAATTGTGGATACCAACGACGAATGTTTTTGCCCACTGGTAGATCACTGCCGTAACGCCGTTTAAACGCACGCTGCGCCGTAATCACGGACTTGGTCTTGCTAAATTCGAGCACATAAAACGCCTTCTGTTGCCTCGACGGCATCTTCCCACTCACTAAGCGAAGCGGCTGTTTGGACGCTCGTGCTGCCATCTAACGGTAGTCATAACAAACTCTGGGCTACGCCCGTAGACATGATACGAGTCGAATTCATCGGTGGTTTGTGGCTGCCGAGATATCCACTTTCAAATCGGGACATTCTTTATAAAACACCCTGTATATTGGGCCCTAAAAACGTGCATTATAATCATGAGCAGAAGACGAAAACGGTTACTCCCCTAAACCCCTTAATTTTGCCTACCAGTACCTAACTGCCTGGGAATAGAACCCAACCAAAAATCCCTAATTTAAGAAAATTGTAGTTAAAAATATCCAGTTATCCTCATTTTGCAAACCTACTGATTTTTTCTTAAATATTTGATACGTAAGTGGCGTAGAGGCTCGAACAGAAGAGTTTGTTGAACTTTTGTTTTTCAGTATACATTGATTTGTGCTGTTACTTAGTTTTAAGGTTTTTAAATTTTAAGCTATTTTTTTTTTAAATTCTTCTGGACAACTTTTAGGTGCTTAGATTTTCAATATTCTTGTGCGTTTTTTTTGGAGGGGTCTTGATGGGTTTATTAATACCAGTCTTATAAGACACTCAATGGAGAAAACATTAGAGATACCTACCTAATAGCGTGTTGGTCTTCCTCTAGCGCGAAAAACAGCCTGTACAGCCGATGCATAGATTACACCAGATGCCGGAGTGTTTTTGGACGTAATGCTTGCTGCAGCATTGTCCGTAACTCCGCCCGAGACTTCGGTCCAGGATCCATGTATCTGATGTTCCACTCCACAGCAACTCAGAGAGCTTCCACAGGGTTTAAATTCGGAGACTTTGGGGGCCTTTGGATGGCTCTAAACTCAGATTAGTGTTCCTCGAGCATGTTTGGGTGGTTGCGGGCCGGTGAGGCGGCACATTATCCTACTGAAACATGCCATAGGCCGCAGGACGAGCGAAGGCTCTGCTGGTAGCGCGCAATGATTAAGACCCTTTCCAGACACACTAAGGAATCTTATGTGCCCCATGAGGAGGTTCCCCAAACCATCACAGAACCACCATCACCTTGAACAGACGAGGCCATGGGCTCATGCTGCTGACGCCACACCCGCACCCTCCCGTCAGCTCGGTACAGCTGAAAATGAGATACAGCTGACCACACTACACGGTTGCACTCGGCAGAGGTCCAGTTTTGATGTTCCCTTCACCAGACGAGGCGTAATTTCAGATGACGAGCAGTCGACAGGGGCATACGAGTAGGGCGTCGGCTCCCGTGGCCCATGGTATGCATTGTGCGCCATACCGTTCACTCGCTGACGCTGCATGGGCCTCCGACATTTAACCTGGATGTGATTTCGGCACAATGACCGATGACGAGCAGTCAACAGTGGCACACGAGTAGGGCGTCGGCTCCCGTATCCCATGGTATGCATTGTGCGTCATACCGTTAACTCGCTAACGCTGCTTGGGCCTCTGACATTTAACCTGGATGTTATTTCGGCACAATGTCCGAGCAGTCAACAATGGCACACGAGTAGGGCGTCGGCTACCGTATCCCATGGTATGCATTGTGCGTCATACCGTTCACTCGCTGACGCTGCTTGGGCCTCCGACATTTAACCTGGATGTGATTTCGGCACAATGTCCGATGACGAGCAGTCAGCAGTGGCACACGAGTAGGGCGTCGGCTCCCGTATCTAATGGTATGCATTGTGCGTCATACCTTTCACTCGCTGACGCTGCTTAGGCCTCCGACATTTAACCTAGATGTGATTTCGGCACAATGTCCGATGACGAGCAGTCAACAGTGGCATACGAGTAGGGCGTTGGCTCCCGTGGCCCATGGTATGCATTGTGCGCCATACCATTCACTCGCGGACGCTGCATGGGCCTCCGACATTTAACCTGGATGTGATTTCGGCACAATGACCGATGACGAGCAGTCAACAGTGGCACACGAGTAGGGCGTCGGCTCCCGTGGCCCATGGTATGCATTGTGCGCCATACCGTTCACTCGCTGACGCTGCTTGGGCCTTCGACATTTAACCTGGATGTGATTTCGGCACAATGTCCGATGACGAGCAGTCAACAGTGGCACACGAGTAGGGCGTCGGCTCCCGTGGCCCATGGTATGCATTGTGCGCCATACCGTTCTCTCGCTGACGCTGCATGGGCCTCCGACATTTAACCTGGATGTGATTTCGGCACAATGTCCGATGACGAGCAGTCAACAGTGGCACACGAGTAGGGCGTCGGCTCCCGTAGCCCATGGTATGCATTGTGCGCCATACCGTTCACTCGCTGACGCTGCTTGGGCATCCGACATTTAACCTGGATGTGATTTCGGCACAATGTCCGATGACGAGCAGTCAACAGTGGCACACGAGTAGGGCGTCGGCTCCCGTAGCCCATGGTATGCATTGTGCGCCATACCATTCACTCGCTGACGCTGCTTGGGCCTCCGACATTTAACCTGGATGTGATTTCGGCACAATGTCCGATGACGAGCAGTCAACAGTGGCACACGAGTAGGGCGTCGGCTCCCGTAGCCCATGGTATGCATTGTGCGCCATACCGTTCACTCGCTGACGCTGCTTGGGCATCCGACATTTAACCTGGATGTGATTTCGGCACAATGTCCGATGACGAGCAGTCAACAGTGGCACACGAGTAGGGCGTCGGCTCCCGTAGCCCATGGTATGCATTGTGCGCCATACCGTTCACTCGCTGACGCTGCTTGGGCCTTCGACATTTAACCTGGATGTGATTTCGGCACAATGTCCGATGACGAGCAGTCAACAGTGGCACACGAGTAGGGCGTCGGCTCCCGTAGCCCATGGTATGCATTGTGCGCCATACCGTTCACTCGCTGACGCTGCTTGGGCATCCGACATTTAACCTGGATGTGATTTCGGCACAATGTCCGATGACGAGCAGTCAACAGTGGCACACGACTAGGGCGTCTGCTTTCGTAGCCCATGGTATGCATTGTGCGTCATACCGTTTACTCGCTGACGTGCTTGGGCCTCTGACATTTAACCTGGATGTGATTTCGGCACAATGTCCGATGACGAGCAGTCAACAGTGGCATACGAGTAGGGCGTCGGCTTTCGTAGCCCATGGTATGCATTGTGCGCCATACCGTTCACTCGCTGACGCTGCTTGGGCCTTCGACATTTAACCTGGATGTGATTTCGGCACAATGTCCGATGACGAGCAGTCAACAGTGGCACACGACTAGGGCGTCTGCTTTCGTAGCCCATGGTATGCATTGTGCGTCATACCGTTTACTCGCTGACGTGCTTGGGCCTCTGACATTTAACCTGGATGTGATTTCGGCACAATGTCCGATGACGAGCAGTCAACAGTGGCATACGAGTAGGGCGTCGGCTTTCGTAGCCCATGGTATGCATTGTGCGCCATACCGTTCACTCGCTGACGCTGCTTGGGCCTTCGACATTTAACCTGGATGTGATTTCGGCACAATGTCCGATGACGAGCAGTCAACAGTGGCACACGACTAGGGCGTCTGCTTTCGTAGCCCATGGTATGCATTGTGCGTCATACCGTTTACTCGCTGACGCTGCTTGGGCCTCTGACATTTAACCTAGATGTGATTTCGGCACAATGTCCGATGACGAGCAGTCAACAGTGGCATACGAGTAGGGCGTCGGCTTTCGTAGCCCATGGTATGCATTGTGCGTCATACCGTTTACTCGCTGACGTGCTTGGGCCTCCGACATTTAACCTGGATGTGATTTCGGCACAATGTCCGATGACGAGCAGTCAACAGTGGCACACGAGTAGGGCGTCGGCTCCCGTAGCCGACGTATGTGCGCCATACCGTTCGCTCGATGACGCTGTTTGGGCTTCCGACATATAACCTGGATGCGATCTGCGCCCCTGTTGCCCAGCGGTCGCTCCGTACGAGTCTGGATAGTCTACGTCGACTCCGGTCATCAACGGCGTGTGGTCGGCCATCGCTTGCTCTCTGGCTGCTGGTACGTCCGTCGATGGTATACTCGCGGTACACCCTTGATGCGGTTGCGCTCGGGAACCCTAGGGTACTTACCACTTGGGCGGTAGAATGACCCATCTGTCTTGCGGCGACAACGTGCCCACGATTAAAGTCGCTCAGATCACCAAGTCTAACCATGTTCCTCGTTTGCAATACACTGTTGAGAAGCCCTGCTGTCCGCCTATTTATCTCCTGCTTTCGGTTTGCGTCTGTTCCACTCTGCGCTGGAGATGTCTATGTGAACGGCCCATCACCCCTATCTACAATGTTTCGTCTACTTGTACATGTTTTTCCGCTAGGAGGAAAAAATGTGCTTTCTTCTTCGTTTCAAAAATTTCGATAGGAGAATTTTTTTTATTGCATTGAAAAGGATTTAGAAGCCAGATCACTTCATCCAACAATGCGGTGTCATCTTTCTTGCTGCTGATATTTCAAAGAAAAGTTTTCGTGCGTGTATGAAACTAATTTCCTAGGCGGGAATTAATGCTTTGAGATACGGCACGGCAGTCTCTCGTTTTACAAAGAGCTTATCGGAAATGCTGAAAACTAGGGTATTAATTACTTCAGGAGGGAAGGGGGGGGGCGATTCTGAACCGGAACTAAATGGATGTAGTTCTTCTTACAACAGAATGTCTGCAATCAGTGAACTGATTATGACGGAAGAAATTTTAAAATTTGCGTAGAAACGCCATTTGCTTTCCTAACTTTCGATGTGTTTCAAGTACATATTTCGAATGGCAATATTTAAGTTGGCAAGTATTTTTTTCTGTGGGAACTTCACGATGGTAGAATCCCTAAGATTTTCTGAGTCCCGTCAAAAACAGTGTCTTTTAGCGAGAACTGAAATTGAATCGTTCCACTTGAATGCTGCAGATTTTCTTCGAAATGGCTGAGTCTCGTATCCAGGGGGTTCCTTACAACGAAGGCTTTTCGTCTTTTCCCTTTATGGGGTGAAAGTGAATCTTTGAATCTGAAAAATTCAAATGACAGATGGTCTATTACATCTTGAGCAACACACCAGTGAACAGAATAGAGTGAGGAAGAGTGAATGAAAATAATTTCCCAACCAGCGGAACCCGAAGGCACGGGGAGTGTCAAACGAAGAAGCAAATAAAGGTAGGCAACCCAAAAGATTGAAGGGAGAGGAAGAAGGGTGAGCGATTTGAGGAGTTGCTGGGGAACGACGAGGAATGAAATGAAGAAACTCTGAAGGAGAGAGAAGAATTTAATATCCTACTTCCGTTAGGAAGGAGTAGAAGGATTGCTGCAGCATATGCTCCCAGAAAAAAAAAAATGTATATATGTATACACACACACACACACACACACACACACACACACACACACACACACACACACACACATATTTTCACACACAATCATATTCCAATTTATACGGCACTAATTCGTTTCTGAACAGTGTGTCGAGATTCTCCCAAATAGAATCATTCATTCCCAATAAGAAATAACGAAATTGCTTCTAATGGGCCCCGGGATTTTGAAAAATATTCTTGGACAGATTTAGAACTTACCATATTTCCTCATGCCACGTACAGGTGCTTTGAGGTATGTTAGAATAATCAGGAGCTACGTATTAGAAAAAAAAAATAAAAAAAAAATGGATAGAGTTTTCGAAAACGGTTTTCTTCAAACCTGGCGGTTTGTGCACAACTTCCTTAAATATTTCGACCGTTTTTCATGATTCACTGAACTGATATGTACAGAAATTATAGAGATAAAATCGATATAGATTATTAGTAGGAAAGCACACAAATCGCAATAGAGATTGGTACTCTTATAAGTTGTTTCCTTACCCCATCATGCAAAATCAAATCACCCATGGAAACAAAAACTTTCTGCCTTCTACACAAACGTATATCGTGCATACTCGTATACGCTCAACTGAGGATTTCTTACAGAAAGAGCTTGATTTTCTTAAACGAACTGCAGTACACGGAGGATACAGCCCTCCCGTTATAGACAAAGCTGTGCCAAAACTTAAGAAACCGAAGCCTGTCTGATCTCTCACGCCAATAGACCTCTCAGTACGATCTAACCCTGGGCGGTTATTACATTTGTTCCTCAGATTTGTTTCAGAATTACAAAAATTCTCGAAAGTTTTAATTATTTTAAAACCCATAAACAAGGTGCATTTTACGGATCAAAATATTACGTCGAAGACATAAATTCCTGGGGAATTTATCAGATACCTTGTGAATGTGGACTATATAGGACAGACACGCAGTTGCCGTGTGAAGCAACACAAGACTTACGTACGGAACTATGAACTGAAGAAGTCATTAATACCCCAACATTGCCACGAAAATAACCATACATTTTTGTTTGGAAACGCTACGCTTATTGATAAACCTTATTCGACTATCAAGCTTAATATATTACAAGCTTTCCACATATACCGGAACTCTTCACGGCTTGTCAACGACATGATGTCCACTCCATTTCTTTTAGGCGCGTGGAAACAACTCACGAAAAGCCGTGACCGTAAGAACTCTGATGATGTCGCAATGATTGAATGTTGGCGCCGCTCCATTCGTCCCAACCTGATGATGTCGAGCTAAACGCTCTGCGAAACTATAGTTGATGTTACTGGGTTGTCGAAAAAGTCATGACGTATTTTAGTCATGTTTTGCAAAGGTCATTTATCGATAGAAAGAACAAAGATCAATCAATGATGTAATGCCCGTTTTGTTCGATTACCTTTTGCCATCTGTCAGTGAGCTGCAGAATACCTCGTTCATAGAAGGACCTGTCTTTCGTGGCGAAAAACTGTACAAGGTGCTGATTTACAGCCTCACCGGAATTGAACGTTATACCACGCAAGGACTGTTGAAGAGAGCGAAACAAGTGGAAGTCTGACGGCGCAAGGTCAGGCGAGTATGCTGGGTGTGGCAACACATCCCACCCAAGTTCCAATAATTTTTGGCGGGTGATCAAACTTGTGTGTGGTCTCGCGTTGTCGTGATGGAACACAACACTTTTACGATGAACGAGCTCTGGACGTTTCTGGATGATGGATTCGTTCAAACTGTCCAATTACCGACATTACACATTCAAATTGATTGTTTGGTTCCGTGGTAGGAGCTCGAAAAACACGACACCTTTAAAATCCCGCCACACTGAGACGAGAAACTTCCGCTGATGAATGTCTGCTTTGGATGCCGTTTGAGGCGAAGCAGCACATCGGGACCAAGACCGTTTGGCAGCACATTGTTGTACACAATCCATTTTTCGTCACCAGTTATCAGTCGCTTCAAAAAAGGATCGTTTTCCTCACGTTTAATGAGCATATCGCAGATATTTATACGCGCCGTCAATTGAGCTTCTTTGAGTTCATGAGGAACCCACACATCGAGCTTGCTTACGTATCCCAGCTTCTTTAGGTGGTCGTGAACGCTTGAATGATGGATGTGCAATGTGTCTGCAATCTCTCGTGTCATGTAACGTGGGTTTGACTCGATCAATGCCTTGATTTGGTCGCCATCAACCTCGGTTGCATCGAGGAGCATCGTTGAGGTCAAAATCACCAGCACGGAATTTTGCGAACCACCGCTGGCACTGACGTTTTGTAGAGCATTATCACCGTACACTTTACGCAACTTTTTACAAGCTTGACGGGCGTTCTTCCCTTTACGGAAGTAAAACAATAAAATATGGCGAAAATGCACTGTTTAGTCTTTCCATCTTCAACTTGATGTCAAATCTCCGCAAATCAACCAAATCGCTCACTGTTCCTTTTAGACTGCAGCTGGAACTGGCACCTGTCGAATGCCATAGCGATAACAGAGCTGCGCATGCCTCTAGTACTTCCGAAACTGCCCAACCGCCATCGGGTGCCAAAATACGTCCTTACTTTTCCGACAACCCAATAGTAAAACATTTAATCGCAAATAAACGTTGATAATTTAGTCTAACTCTTATAAGTCTTCTCAGTCTATTTTGTGGTCGGCAATAAAATCCAACTACTACACCTGCATAATCTCTGCTTCATCACCTTTTTTACGCTTTCCAACCGTATATTGAAGAAGCGTATATGCTCCAGCTTTGTCCGTTTGTCCGTCTGCCAGATAACTGGCGTAAAAATGGTTCGATTTCGATGAAATTTTAGTATGTGGTAGGGGACCATCTGGGGAAGAACCCTATTGAAAATTGGACAAATGCGGTCAAAGGTCACGACGTAGGAGCGGGATCCTTCCATTGCCCTTATGCGTCATAACTTGCGTAAATATGGTTCGATTTCAATGAAGTTTTACTATGTGGTAGGGGATCACCTGGGGACGAATCTTATTCAAAATGGGTGAAGTGGGGTCAAAGGTCAGGACATAAGAGCGGGATGCATTCCATTGCTCTTATGCGTCAAACGTGCGTAAAAATGGTTCGATTTCGATGAAATTTCAATATATGGTAGGGGACCACCTGGGGACAAACCCTATTGAATGTGGACGAAATGGGGTCAAAGGTCAGGACATAGGATTGCGATCCATTCCATCGCTCTTATCCCATATTATTAAGGTGGACGTTAAGTAATTTTGCTTCCTATACTTCCAATGGAAAAACTTTTGTACACATTTCCTTCACAATTAATGTGTTCCCCAGGATGAAAATTTGAACATCGATTAAAATAACTTTATTATAACTTGGAATACTTAATATTTTCGAAAACATAACCATAATTATATAAAAAATCAACAACTTTTCCTTTGGTGGTGTTGAAACCAGAAAAATAATGGCGCGACGTGTACTTTGATGACGTCAGTAGACAAACAAATGTTGGATTGCATAATTATGGTTATGGTTTAGAAAATATTAAGTATTCCAAGTTATAAAATGAAGCTACTTTAATCGATGTTTAAATTTTCATCCTTGTGAACGCATTAATTGTCCAGAAAAAAGATGGCGCGACCTGTATTTTCATGACGTCAGCAGACAAAAAAATGTTGGATTGCATAATTATGGTTATGTTTTAGAAAATATTAAGTATTCCAAGTTATAAAATGAAGATATATTAATCGATGTTCAAATTTTCATCTTTGGGAACGCATTAATTGGGAAGAAAATGTGTACAGAAATTTTTCCATTCGAAGTACAGGAAGCAAAATTACTTGACATTCACCTTAAAGGAGCAATTCTTGTATGTATGTAAATTTTATTTTGAAAACGGCTCTGAGGATTTTGATGAAAGTCGTTAACCTACCGTTTTCTGGTACTAGAAATCGATTTAGCTTGATCTCGACTTTAAGAAAATTTGTTTAGTGGGTTAAATAACCACCCCGAATTACTAAGTTTGTAGTGTGGTGTCATGGCGTCGCCGCATTAGATGTTGGCACGCGGTCATGCCATCTATCTCATTACGTCACGCGTTGTTTGTGGATCCTATTAAAGTTTTATGACGTCACACCTTGCTAGCAGATGGCCGCGCTTCCCATCTGCCTCATTACGTCACGCGTTGTGTGCGTATGTTCGTCCGCACGATAACTTGCGTTAAAATCGTTCGATTTCGATGAAATTTTAGTATGTGGTAGGGGAACACCTGCGAAGGAACCCTATTGAAAGTGAACAAAATGGGGTCAAAGGTCAGTACATAAGAGCGGGATCCATTACACTGCTCTTATGCGTCATAACTAACGTAAAAAAGGTTCAATTTCGATTAAATTTTAGTATGTGGTAGGGGATCACCTGGGGACAAATCCTATTGAAAATTGGCGAAATGGGGGTCAAAGGTCGGGACATAGGAGCGGAATCACTTCCATCGCCATTATGAGTCATAACTTACGTAAAAATGTTTCGATTTGGATGAAATGTTGGTATGTTGTAGGGACCTGTCTGGGGACGAATCCTATTGAAAATGGGCGAAATGGGGTGAAAGGTTAGGACACAGGAGCGGGATCTATTCCATAGCGCTTATGCATCATAACTTACGTAAAATTGCTTCGATTGCGACAAAACTTTATCATGTTATTTCGGAGATATACTGAACCAGTTCTGTTGAATATCATCCAAATGGATCAAAGGTCAGGGCACAGGAGTGAGATTTATTCCACAGCCATTTTCCTCATAACTTGAGTAATGATTTCTAGTATGTTGGAAAGCGTATCATAATCAATGCATTGCATGATTTTACTAACTTGTTTAATAAATCTTTTGAACAAAAGTACGTAGATGCTTATATGAACGTTTGTTTTCAGCCTGTAGGCATGACATAACAGCATCTCGAAGTCATATATACATATCACTAAGCGGTTCTCCGAGATTCAGAGGTTAGCTCCTCAAACTACCAGATAAATTTTTAACTGATTATTTACTTACTGTTGCCGTATCAAACTTCTACATTTACATCGATCTTGACACACAACGCGAGCTTCACTGACATCTGTCACCCTACGTACAAAAGACCTTCTACACTTCATATTCATAATATTTTTCTCTTGCAGACACTTCCATGATTTCCTTGGCCTTCCTCCGCCTTTCTTTATTGCCACTTGGGCCAAAAATGTTTCTTAGTAAGCATCTCATCACTCATTCTTTCAGCATGGCCAAACCACCGAAGCATATTAGTCTCCACCCTGCTACCAACATTTTGCTTCACATTACACAACTTCAACACATCTTCATTCCTCACACAATCAGAACGTGTCTTGACACAAAACCCCCGTAAGTAACGCATTTCTCCAGCACATAAACAACTTCTATGTTTCTTCTGTAGTACCCAGGTTTCACTGCCATACACCAGAGTAGGAACAATTACACTTTCATACACAGCCATGCGGGACTCTCTAGAGAACCCATCATTCCTGTGAAAACCTCCCAAAGCAGCCATGACTTTCAATTAAGAATTCACTCGCCTACTAATTTCACCATCCAATTTGTTCTCTCTGTCAAACATGCTTCCTAAATGCACAAACTTATTCACCTGGTCAATCATTGTGCCATTTAGACTTACATTACATTCAGTAATATCAGTTCCTCTCTCAAAAACCATAACTTTGGTTTTTCCCTTATTTATACTCAGTTCGAATTTCATGCAAACTTCGTACATCCGGGACAACATACTCAGCCACTCAATTTTGCTCTTTGCCAACAGGACTGTGTCATCAGCATACAGTTTCCGTGGTAGATCCATCGTTCTCAAGTGTAGTAGCTTCACCATATCCCACGCTAGAGTCCGGATATGGTGGACCTACCACACTTGAGAAGGATGGTCTACCACGGAAACTTTATGCTGATGACACAGTCCTGTTGGCAAAGAGCAAAAGTGAGTTGCAGTCGGATTCGAAAAATTATTTTTCATCGGACAGCGATAATGAGAAACTTTAGATGGCTAGTGGTACACCATTCGTGAACCATTCTTTCACAACGTATGACTCTTCCCGTGAATGGTTAGCTCTCACCGCTGTGAATGACGATTCAATCTGTCATTACTCTGCGACCCACAGTCCAGTCGCAGCACGTTTAACTTCCTTCCACCCTGATGAGTCCGGAAACGTATTCCCAATAAGAACATGATGACACTGAATTCTCGGTTGTAATGATCACGTCCTTTGAATCCTTTCCAACACTAACAAAATATTTCACAGTTTTTCATAATCAAAGAAACCAATTACAAGAAATAGAAAAACATCAGTCGCATTTCTACACTGCTGCATGGACACCCAAAAAGCAACACCAAGGACACGAGATAGCAAAGCCAGATTTACTGGACACATAACAACGGATACAAAGATGAAACGATTGAGCTTACAGGCCCGTGCGACTTGCGGAACACGCAGACATCAATAGTTCGTGTGGCCCCCCATGGCTGGCAATAACAGCCGCTACACGCCGCGGCATCGAACGAAAGAGGCTTTGGATGTGGGCTTGGGGTATGTCGGTCCAGGCTGCTTCCACACGTTGCCACAATTCTTCAGGCGTAGCCGCGGGTGGTGCTTGCCGAGCCACTCGGTTGCCGATCAGCGACCAGAGGTGTTCGATGGGCGACATATCGGGAGAACAGGCGCGCCACGGCAGCAGTGACAGCTGGTGGGCCGTGAAGAATTGTTGCACGATGCGTGCCACGTGAGGGTGCGCATTGTCCTGTTGAAACGTGGCCGCTGGCAGGTCCTGTAGGTAAGGGAGGACTACAGGCTACAAAACGTCGGAGATGGTACGGTGGCTGTTGAGTGTACCGGCGATGCGTACCAGAGGGGAGCGGGTGTCATATCCAATTGCGCCCCAAACCATAACGCCAGACGACGGACCGGCATGGTGATGCATAATGCTGGCGTCATACAGTTACTCGCCGCGGTGCCGCCACACGCGATCCGACCATCGTGGTGTTGCAGGCAGAAGCGGAATTCGTCGGAGAAGACAATGTTGTGTCATTCCGTAGTCCAGGTGTGGCGTTCAATGGCCCACTGCCGCCGTACTCGCCGGTGGTGTAACGTCAATGGTAATCGGAGAATGGGCGCCGTGCCGACACGTCCCCGCTCCTGCAGACGACGTCGAACGGTACGTGCTGACACAGGTTGTTGCGCAACACACCCTAATACTTGCGCTAACTTTCGTGATGTGGCGGTGCGAGCCATCAATGCCCGCCGCACAACATGCCGGTTCTCTCATTCGGTGGTGTGCCGCGGCTGCGGCAATCGCTCACGTCGGTCCGTCCGTCCCTCCTGCACCCACCAAATCCATACTCGCCTTACTGTGGCTGGATGTCGTCCCACACGGGCACCGATGTCTCGGTACGATAAACCGCTGTCGCGATAAGCAACTATTCGTCCTCTGTCGAACTCCGAAACGTGCTGAAATGACTGCCGTATTCTGCGACGAGGCATCAGGAAGCTTCCCACGCACAGGTCCGGCAGCACAACACACTTCCACTACTTACACCCCGCCTTCTGTGCACCCTTCTTATAGTGCTTCTCGGTGGCGTGCCGGGCGCACATGATTTGCATATGTCCTGCAATGATAATCGTTTGCATGTCCTCTCGCGGGCTACGGATGCTGCGAATTTCAGGCCAATCGGATGCTTTCTTCTTGGTGTTGCTTTTTGGGTGGCCAGCAGTGTACAATCGATAAAACATCTGGAACAGAAGCAGTTACTTTTTACCCACCAGCGGTTGAAAAGTCTGTTGCGAAAGTTAACAAATTGTGCTCGAAAACTTTCTCTTAGCTGAAGGAACATATCAGAGACAAAGCGGATTTTTATATCAAACAGAAGAACAGATATAAAGGAAAATATGATCTAACTTTACGCCCCCTAGCGGGCGGATGAATTTCGAATAATTGAAAAGTGAAATATATGAAAGGTTTTCTTCACAGCAAAAGCTATATTAAGGAAAAATAATTTTTCAAATATGTCTCTTTGGAAGCGTGATAGCATGAAAAAGGTTTTGACATTTATGCCTCCAAGCGGGTAAACTGTGTACCATTTTAAAAAGAAATTATTTCCCATCTTTACTGTAACGAACGGCATAGAGTAAAAAATGAAAATTTTCAAAAGGATTTTTAGAAGCGGAGATACAGCATCAAACAGAAGTACACACTAACACCACTTAGCGCCAAAACTACAGAGGGTGAGTCGAAACTTTTGCAATATTTGCATAAACGCATGGGCTGCGACGGGCATATCACGTGTTTAAACTAGTTCAAGTCGCGCACTGCAGTCAGTCAAAAGGGATATAAAGTGGTAGTCGTTGCTGTGAACAACATTGCTTGTCGTCGTTCTGTCTGTGGTTGGGACGCCTAAAAGATGAACAGCCACAGCCGGTTAATTACGGAACTTTTGCATTGGGAGTTTGAACTCGGCCATAACGCTGCTCAAGCAACATGAAACATTTGTCATGCGAAAGGGGAAGGTTCCGTGGACCACAACACCGCAAACAGATGGTTCAGGAAATTTTGCTCAGGTGACAGAAACCTTGACGATCAGGTAAGGTCAGGTAGGCCGCGAACCGTGGATTCGGAGGCCATGCACCAGGCCGTAGAGACAAATCCGACAACCAGCACTCTCAGATTATCAGTCTAGCTGGGTTTTTCGCATATCACTGTGGTTCGTCACCTTCAGGACCTCGGCAAGGTCTACAGGAGCTGCCGCATTGTCCTTCACGAACTGACGCCAGCTGAAGCAAACCGCCGAGTGGAAGTGTGCACGAAACTCCTAGAAAACCCGAGCGATGTACGTTTCATCAAGAGATTGTTACGTGCGATGAAAAGTGGGTCTATATCCGTAATCTTAACACACAACGGCAGTGGTTGAACCCGGGCCAGCTTCCAGAACCTGTTGTCAAACATGGGCGCTTCGAGCACAAGGTGATGCTCTGCGTCTGGTCCTACAGCAGGACATCGCTCAACCTCATACCGCGCGAACGACCCGGGCAAAACTCCAGAAACTTGAAGGCATCAAACTGATGCCACACCCAGCATATAATCCGGACCTTGCCCCGTCGGATTATTACTTGTTCCGGTCCATGTCCCACTTCCTTCGCGGGCGGCAGCACTTCAACAACCATGGGGAGGTGGTAGCTGGAGTGAAGGAGTTCTTCGCCTCGAAGGACAAGAAGTGGTACCGCCGCAGAATCGAAGAACTGGCAGACAGATGGCTAAAGACGGTGCAACACGATGGCTTATACTTTGAATGCTAGTGAGCTTTCGTCGTTAAGGTTCGTATGAACACATGAAGTGATCCAAATATTGCAAAACTTTCGACTGATCCTCTGTTTGAACTACAAAACCCCACGAGTAAAGGCAAAGTGTTCCACAAAGTAAACATTAAACGGCATTCATAGAATTTTTTAACTAATACTTTTAAAAGCACAGATATTAACAAAAGCCAATAAGACATTTGCGCCTCTACGGGGGAAATTGTGCACTAATTTTAGCATTGTGTGTGTGTGTGTGTGTGTGTGTGTGTGTGTGTGTGTGTGTGTGTGTGTGTGTGTGTGTGTTTTAATTTACATAAAACGTTTTGGCAATTAGTAGTATCTGACCGAACACGAATTTTTTCAATCGGGGTTTTACACGAGCAGATGTTGCTGCTAATATGGTGCAAACGGAAACGAAATTATGCTCTCTTGGTGGCACAAATGTACGTGAAGAAAAATTTAATAATTATATGCAAAACATAACGCTCTAACAGTCCGATTCGATTTTTTTTTTCAAACCTGACTGTTAAGAGCAGAGGTATTGGCAAAAATAAGATATAAATCTATGCCCCCTCCCTGGCAGAAAAATTATGCACTATTTTCAGTTCAAGGTGGCGGTGATTGGTATCTGACCGCGAAATAATTTTTTTAGATCGAGCTTACATGAGCGCAGGCTCTTCCACAAATATATCAGAAACAAAAATATACTATTACGCCCCCTAGTGGCCAAAACCAATCTTTACAAAAAAATTGAAATTATATGCAGAACATTTCCCACTACAAGCTCTATCCAATGCAAAAAGAAGTTTTCAAATCGGTTTTTAGAAGCTGAGATATCGGGAAAATCGCAATACTCTTCGCCCCTAGCGGAAAAACTTGAATTACTTGAAAAATAACTGTACCCAAAATAATCGTTATAAATGGTATCTAATAGAAGCAGGAATGTTTTCAATCGGATGCTCAGAAGCAATTATATTGAATAAAATGTGTGTTGATGTCGATTTCGAGCTTTCCAATGCAAAAAGAATTTTTCAAATCAAACTAATAGTTGCAGAGATACGGTATCAACAGACGGACGGACGGTCGGACAAAGTGATAACATAAGCACAATCTTTTTTTTTTCAAAAAACGTGCCAAAAATGTCGAGAATTAGTAAGTGTTAACCGTTATGTGAGAGACAATCAGCTAGGAAATAATTCTGAAACTTAAGAATGGGAATGATACACGAATGTGACCACTTGGATGGCCAACCCGAATCGTTCGCCATGAGCGGAGATTCATTCGCGAACAAAAGGTAAATGTAAGAATATTACCTTTGTTCGATATAATGTAAGAATATTATCTTGCTCTTTTGGGCAATTTGCCAAGAAGAGCTGTGAATGAGCTTCCGCTCGTGGCGAATCATTTATCGTGAACGGTGAATTGAACATCTGTGTAATGAGACTTCGAGAGTAGGGTGAGTGGACAATACCGAAATGTTTTTGATCGAATCACTATAGTGCGGAAAAGTTGTCCCAGGTATAGCAAAAGATAGTGTAATATACAGTATATATATAGTATACAAATAAAGTGCTAAATAGAAACACTTGCAAAACTATCCAAGCTCCGTAGTGAGCTATACAAATTGAAAATAAAGTGAATATGAACATGAAAGCCAAAGAGAAATAAAAAAAATCACAAGCAAAGAATAAAGCTAAAGAAATCAAATCAAATAATACAAACTCCGAATCGAAGACGAAGTAACCAAGGAAGCGCGCCGAACCAGTAAAAGTGCACTATTCTAATCAGGGGGAAACTAGTGCTTATAGATGACCTTTCAAATCGAGCAAAGGCCGCCTCGGTGGAACAGTGGTCTAAGCGATGGCTTATGATCATTCGTCCGAGATGGGTCATCACCCCCTAATAGCTTAGAAGGCCCGCGCACCGAACGCCGGAAGCTGCGTGACGTAGGGGAGAGTAGGCTGATGTCCGTGGTGGGTGGTCGAGCATGCATGAGCTTGCTCACTCTGTGTAAGCGTGACTACGGATGTGCGTGGTTGTTGTTGTCAAATTGTCAACTAAATTTATTTTCATAGAGGAATATTAAAAGTATTCAAATTCCCTACTAATGGGGAGGTTCTCAAAATGGATTACAGCAATAAAGCGTGAAAATTTTCAACTCTAAGGTACGTGGAAACCTTTTGTTAACCTTATTTTAAACTACTCGTAAAATAAAAATTTTGAACTAGAAAATTTAAATTTGGCTAATTTTATAATCTAATGCATCTCACAGCGGGAAGTCAAAGCACTGAAAAGATTTTTGAAAAATGAAATTTATGTTTGTAATGGAAAGAATAGATTACTTGTGTTGTTATAGTAACCCATAACATGTTTTTGCCAATGTATCAAATAAGTTCAAAGTAAAATATGTATATTTAGGAAGGGATTTTAAACTTTTTTTTTTATTATGGACACAGAATAATAAGGGTTGCATGTTTTTGATCCCAAGAGTAATATGTTGATACATTCGTACTTAGTTATTTAAGTGTTTAGGCAGCGTCAGATTAACTTTTTTGGGGTCCCTATTTCTGGGCACAAATGCTTGTAAAATACTTATATCCTATACGAAATATATGTATGTCATGTACACATCTAACATGCCTATGTCCTTTATATAAATGCTAAGGCCTTGTTGCCATGTGAAATACATCTTTTGTGTTTGCAGACATAGAGAATTGCATTGAATTATCATTTTTAATATTTATTACTAAAGGAACACAAACACTGAATAAAGTATAGACAGCAAAAATTAGATATGAATGCACAAAAACCGAAGTTCACACCTAGTTCAGGAGTAAGTTTGCCTTTAAAATGTCCGTTTAAAGATTTTGAAGCATTTTTCTACAAACCAACACATTGAAGAACTCTCGTGTGTGCAGTGTGTGTAACGTACCAGGAGATGTGACGTACCTGCCAGAAGGACGCACACGACATAAAGGCAGATAGGAATCAGAATAAAATGTCTGCGTAGCTCAGTTGGTAGAGCGACTTGTTCCGGAATAAGCGGCCTCGGGTTCGAATCCCGGCGTAGACCAAAAATGACGGAGAAATTCGCTTCGTTATAATGGCGCCCGAACTATCCGGATGACCCGACCGTTCAAAATCTCGCATTGGTGTGATGTTATTTCCACACCGCGAGATAGGAAAAATAAGAGCAGCACTTCGAAAAAAAATAAAATAAGGGCGAGATGATGTGACGTACCTGCCAGAAGGACGCACACGACATAAAGGCAGATAGAGGAATCAGAATAAAATGTCTGCGTAGCTCAGTTGGTAGAGCGACTTGTTCCGGAATAAGCGGCCTCGGGTTCGAATTCCGGCGTAGACCAAAAATGACGGAGAAATTCGTTTCGTTATATGTGTATGCTCTATCTGTGGTAGGATGGGAATTTATCAAAACCATTCAATTTCTTAAAAATTAGGTGAAATATATCAGCTTTTACTACCTGGGCAAGAAATTATTTACTTGCCCAGGTAGTAAAAGCTGGATGCGCAGGAAAATGTATCTTTTAAGATAACAAACCAGAACCCTATTTTTTTTAAGTTAAAAATATGAACTGTTTTTATATGTTTGCACTTCCATTTTAAGGGTCTGTATTACAAATGTTCAATGCACAAACGTGTGTATATCAATTTTTAAGATGCTGATGCTAAAATTGGTATGAAATGGTACGATGATGAAACTGGTGTTTCGGAAATTTAGTGATTCTGCCATGTTCCTTTTGTTAAAGTTTTCTCCCTTTGTCACTAAACATGAGAGGTCAGTTACATCAGAGGCATGCATACTGTTGTTGATTATAAACAAAATTTGGAGCAAAACTAGGTTTCCGATTTCTGGGCGTAGAGCATAACATAATTAAAGATGTGATATTACTCTTTCCTTGGTACTTCGTAACAATAATACAACTTCCATTAATTAACAATGACATGAAACACGACATGTGATGACTGTCTTTTTTTTCTTGTGTAGTAGGAAATTTTATTACAAACTTTTTTTATTTTAAAATTTAGTTACCATGCACAGGCAATTAGACGTTTTATTTACCTGCCCAGACGAATGATTTACATGCTCTGGGCATCTCGGGCATGGTATTTTTAAGCCTTGGATATTGTTATTTTTAAGAGAAAGAAAAGTACGTGGATCGACATGAATCCACATATTGTGGAAACTATGTTCTAAACAAACAAGATTTTTAAAATACAAGT
This sequence comes from Macrothele yani, assembly GCA_039090855.1. NCBI lineage: Eukaryota > Metazoa > Arthropoda > Arachnida > Araneae > Macrothelidae > Macrothele > Macrothele yani. The sequence goes on from CM077012.1 coordinate 29,678,381, forward strand.
AGAAATATATACTCGCTTCTTTTTTTTTTTTTTTTTTTTGAAAATATTTGCTTAAAATGAGAGATCAACTTTTTATTCATTTATCTAGACTTATCTGTTTCCAGACTTCCTGCACTGTGTCTTCACAAGCTACAGCAATAATAACTGGAACTAATATATCTCATATTATCCGATAACTACTGGAAAGTGTGCTTCCAAACGTGAGGGTGGGTGTCAATTTTTGTATAGGGAAAAACTTCTTCAATCTTTCATAGAATTTATTTTGAAACCAAAATCATAAAAAAAAGGAAAAAACAATCTTTTTCAATAACTTTAGCAAAGACAAAACATTTGTGCAAAATTTTATACCATTGCTTTTTATAGTTTCTGAGAAAATGGTACATCAAGTTAGTCAATTTATAATGAAACATGTACATCTTTTAAAATACATCCTATAGTACCAAAACAATCGCTTAGATTTATTCAGTACAATAACTACTGCATGTGCATTTGTCAGGTTCTCAAAAAATATAATAATTATCTGAAAAAATACGTTAAGAAATTATTGGAACAAATTTCAGATTTTCTTAGAAACGTGTCTTTGAAATTCTTCAAGGAACAGCTAACGGACACATAATCAAATTGTGCTTGTGATACACAAAGAACTACACAACCATAATTATATGTACATTGGCAGTTTTGCTGAATACTTCTTGAAAATCAAATTTCAGGAAATTTCTGCCAATAAGTTACTTGTATTTTTCCAGATAAAAAGAAATGCTTATATTGTGGATCCAAATAGTTTTGCTTAATGCTACTAATATACTTAATACAGATGTGTTGAACTTTGACAAGGTAACTTTTTTGAAATAGTGCTCTGGAAGACAAAAATTATAAACTTTACATTTGCTTATCAAAATGAAGTTGTCCAAACACGTAACTAGATGGTACTAAAATTAGGAAAACTTGTTATGTCATTATTGTACATTTTATAATGTAGCAATGGCATAATTTTCTTGAAATCTTAATTTATTTGATGCAATCAGTGGATCAAACAGCAATTCCCTGTATGTATGTTAAAACGTGTTTTATTGAGCCTTTGGTAATAATTAAAAAACACAGAAAAAAATCAGTTTTTCTTGACCTTTTTATATATATTAGTGATCACGGATTGCATATAAAATACATTTTCACTAAAGGAATTATTTCATTATTAAAATTTTCATAGTTATAAGTTTGCAATGAATGAAAAATCTGATTCCTTAAATATGTCAATCGACATCTTTTGAAACGACGGCGATACTTCGTAATGGACCCTCAAACTAATCTTTCAAGTACAAGAACGATTTGTTCACAAGTACAGGAATCGTTCGGTTAACTATAAAGATACTATAACTTCAAGTGAAACTACGACAACAGTTTATAATTTCGATTATAGAAATGGTTTATCACTTCCAGTGAAATGACAGGGATGCTTTCATTAAACTGACGAATCTGTGTTGCTTACCCTTTCAAGTCGAAATTATTGCTACGCTAAATTTTACGCTGTAATTTCTTTTTCTTCTGTATTTTAAAAGATTATTAAACAAACTTGTTAACTCTGCAGTTATTTGAAAACTAACACACAAGTTCTTATTTAAATGCAGTGAAACTCTAAAAGAACGCACGACCTGGTTAGTTGGTGTACGTAAAGACGCGTTCGTTCGCACATCGCCGTAATGCTCCTCTCCGAGACTACGGACTACTGTAGTGACGTCACAAATCGGTGCGCGGGCCTGCTAAGCTATTAGGAGGTGATGGATGGGTCCGGGTTCGAATCCCGGTGAGGCATGGATGTTGTGTTTGTCTTACGGTGCAGGCTCGCTTCCTTCCCTGCAGCCAGTGACCCTAAATTAGGGACGGGCGGCTGCTTATAATCCATTGAGTTACTCATGGTTGGTCGTTAAACCTCCAATCCCCAAAAGAAAAAAATCGAGCAAAGACTTGGAAATGACAAAAGCCGCTCGAGTATCGTATATCGTAGGTCACCAAACGAATAGAAGAAATAAAACGAACTAGTAAATATCGAAATATCGACTCATGTCCTACAAAGAAGTCCGGTGGAACTACACAACGACCAAGCGAGCACTAACTTGTGTTCAACTCGAAGACCACTGCACGACACAAACAATTACATCCAACTCAACAACTACTGCACATTTCGGCAACAAGCTACAATCCCGAATATAGTTAGTAAAGTGACAGAATGAGTAGGTGTTGCCACATAAGTTAACGAAATCCGAAGAAGTTAAGATTGATAGTTTTTCAAGTGTTTCTATTTAGCACTTTATTTGTATACTGTGTATAATTAAATCGCTATTTTCTCAAGCTGGAGATTTTTAGTCAAGCCGGACATATGGATATTTTTGATTTTGATTCTTTGATTATATTATTAAGCTGTTCTCTAAAACATTTGACAGTATATATACACTGAAGTGCCAGAAAAACTGGTACAGACGAGCTTATGCAAAATACATAGCAACGTCACCTATGCGCGTACTCGGTTGCGTCAGCCATTGCGTATATAAAGCGATAGACATCCTTGCCAGATGTCAGAGCTGTTTTCGGCATGAGAATGACGAGTAAAAACGATTTAAGCAATTTTCAACACGGTGTCATAGTTGGCGCTCGTGAGATGGGCCATAGTATTTCGGAGGTAGAAACGAAGTTCGGATTTTCACGGACGACCATTGCAAGGGTGTACCGTGACTACAAGAATTCCGGCAAAACCTCCAGCCTACAATACCAGTGTGGCTGTAAAAAGACATTGGGTGAACGTGACCATCGTCGGCTGTCAAGAATCGTTTCACGCGACAATCTCGCAGGCAGCATCGGAATTCAATGCTGGAGCCTCAACAAGCATCAGCGTCCGGACTGTGCAACGTACCCTGCACGATATGGGCTTTGGGAGCCGACGCTCAACTCGAGTCCCCTTGATGGGTGCACGACACAGAGCTACACGCCTCGCTTGGGCACGGCAACACCGCCACTGGACACTTGATGACTGGAAACAAGTAGCCTGGTCTGACGAGTCGCGTTTCCAACTGTATCGGGCAGATGGAAGAATTCGTGTGTGGCGGAAACCCCACGAAGCCATGGATCCCGCCTGTCAACAGGGAACTATAACGGCTGGTGGTGGTGGTGGTGGTAGTGGGGGGGTCCGTAATGGTATGGGGTGTGTTTAGCTGGACTTCACTGGGATCCCTGGTACGTCTGCAAACGTCTGTGACCAGCCAACCCTATGTGCGCATCCTTTCTGACGAGGTACACCCGTTCATGTCCTGCATTCATGCTGATGGGTTGGGCCGGTTTCAACAGGACAATGCACCTCCACACAAGTGTCAGGACGCCACATTATGGTTAGAGGAACATTCATCTGAGTTTGGGGTGTTGCCATTCCCACCCAAGCCCCCAGATCTGAACGTGATAGAACACATTTGGGGTGTCATGCAACGCGCTATCGAACACAGGAATCCGAGACCTCGGAATACACCCGAATTGTGGAATGCTCTGCAGCAAGTATGGTGTGCATTGCCCACAGCATATTTCCAGAAGCTAGTGGAGTCCATGCCCCGTCGTATTTCTGCAGTCCTGCGCTCCCGTGGGGGACCTACCAAGTATTAGACTGGTGTACCAGTTTTCCTGGCACTTCAGTGTATATATATATATATATTAAGCAACAAAATATTAATATTCTTACATATATTTAATATTTTTTATGTATACAATTAAGCAACAAAATATTATGTTATAGATACCGAACTTAATAGAAAGAAATGTAGAACCTTATTTTTCCAATTCGAATTTATCACTATCAAGAAAATTTCTAAACAAAGAATTATTGACAGGATGAATTTCAAATTGATTGAAAAATTGGGTATTACCTTTATCCTGTGGCTTGGTTCTAAAAGAGTAAAGAAAAATACAGATGTTGAAAAATTGCACTTTATGACTCATAAAACTTTCAAATAATTATTATTTTCATATAAGACATGCAATATTGGTTCAAAAGATAACAAATCCACAAATATGATCGCATTAGAAATTTCCAAAATTTACACAATTTCATTGATTTTTTCTAAATACGAAGTAAATCACAATAGAATCACTACAGTGAGGAAAAGTTGCTCCCGGTAGAACTAAAAGTAATGTAAAAAAAATTAAATCAGACAATATTTTCCGTTCGCTTATGACGATCGAAATTATAGAAATTTCCAAAATCTACGCAATTTTGTTGAGTTTTTTCTAAGTACCAAATAAATTACAATTGATGAATCGCTGTAGTGCGAAAATAAATGTGCCTCTAGCATAACCAAATATAACGTAATAAATTTTTTTGAATGAATACAATATTTTTCATTCTCGCATGACAAAATCATAACGAACGTTGTGAACAGAGAAAACATAACGAGAGATAAGTGAAACTTACGTATGAGATAAACCAAAAACGAAAGGTAAAAAATGTACATATAACGGTAAAGGTAAAAATGTATATATATATATATATATGGTCATAAATGGACGATTTATTTTTTAAATCGCACATTTATGACCCCTAGAAAGAAAAAGTGCGGATAATTTAAAATGCGCAATGTGAGCAGTATTCTTCATTTTGAACGGAATTGGTTATGAGAAAAAAAAAAAAAAACCCGATCAACCGAATTTGTACAATTGGTAAAACATCCACAAACGAGCTGAAATGCGTGCTGCGAAAAATCACAAATTGTGTACAAAACATTTCTCATAGCTGTAGATATCCGAGGCAAAAGAGATTTTTCAATTCAAACCATGCGAAGAAGTGATATGGGGGAAAATGGGACATAATTTTACGCCTTCTAGTGGGAAAGTTGTGTGTTACAGAGAGGAGTAGATGAGTGCAAATGAGTCTTAACAAACAGGAGTATTCCACCAAAAGATGATTTTTAGAATGGGAGTTATTCTTTCAAATAAAAATATACGCAGACGCCCCCCGGCGGCAGAACTGTGAATAACAAAAAAGTAGAAAATGTGCGTAAAGTATACGTATTTTTCATAGAAAAAGCTATGCGAAGGAAAAAGAATTTTCCAAATACGACTTCGGCAAAGTGACATGACGAGAAATTTCGTTTACGTATAGGACTACATCCCCTAGCGGGAAAACTGCGAATTATTTAAAAAGGGTAATGTTTCTCAATCTTTACAGTAGCGAATGGCTTACAGCCAGGGCTGTAGCTAGGTCTCAAAACCAGGGGTGGGGCTTAAGACTATCTGGTGAGGGAAGTTTCTGTGTAAAATAAGAAACTACATTCATCTACGAGTACAGATGCAAGTTTTGCTTTGCACTTTCGTTTCCTTTGTTAATTAACTTCCCTTACGAAAAGTTTCTCCACGCCGAAAAGTAAATAAAAAAATGTGGGTGAGTTGCAGGGTCATTATTGCTGAAAGAAAGATAACTCCAAAGTAGCATGAAAAAACTATTTATTTTTTAGTCGGTTATTCTGGTTCCTTTCCGTAGAACCACGCAATGGCATCGAGGAGTTATTGATGCCGAATTTTGATGGCGCTCGGAGGTAGCCTCTTCTTACTGAGGTAAACAGCCAAACCTCCCTTCCCCACTCAAAATTCAAGCCCTGAGATTCCCGCTAACAAATACTTCTCCCACACGTGCATCGTAAAACCATTCCTATTGACCCAACACATTGAACAGGAAGAAGGTGAAAGCTCTCTCTCTCTGTCTCTCTCTCAAAAACAAAAAATCTCTTTAGCTTTGCTTTACATTGTCTAAAGGGATACAATTAGCTAAAACGTTTCCATGATAACAATTCTTTAATTCTTTGAAGGCATCTAACCACCAGGAAGTTTTTTTACAGCACTTTAGCATCTCATAGCCACTTACCAAGTGACGAACTCTCATTCGTAAGCGCAACTGCGCTTTCACATCCGCTTCTCTGTTTTTCTTTTTTTAACGAAAAAAAAAATATGATTTCTCTTTTCCCCGACCCTTAGCAGCAACACGTCCAGCGCACATGTGGCAGAGAATTATTGGCGCAGCTGTCCTACTGATTCACTTTGAGAAGTAATTTCTTTTGAGTTATCCATCGTTTGTGCTGTATCATATCAATTTTGCTTTTTTTGAAAATGTGCCACACACGATTAAATAAGGTTAAGTATTTATGCTTACACAAAAGAAATTTTAATAAACCACCGACAACAAAAGTTAAGAGAATTTATGATACAACAACGTCCATTTTCGGGGGGCGGGGTGTATGTGTGTTGATCCCCCTCTAGCTCCCTGCTAGCTACGGGACGGCATACAGTACCGAGCGAACTTTTTCAATCGGGACTTTTAGAAGAAGAGATACGCCTGCACACAGAAATATACACTTACGCCATCTGACGGTAGAAATGAGTATTATAAACAAAATGTTCCCCAAAGTAAATGGTGCCTGATGTAAAAAGAATTTTTCAAATCCGGTTTTTAGAAGCAGAGATATCGATAAAAATAGACTATACATTCGCGCCCACTAGCGGGTAAATTGTGTGTTATTTTGGGCAAGAAATCCGCAAAATATGTTTTCGTAGTTAGCTGGATCTAACCGAAAAATATTTTTTCCAATTTTGCTTTTAGAAGCGCAGATACTGCTGCAAATATGCAGTAAACAGAAACATGAGATTACGCCCTCTAGTGGTAGAATTCTGCGTTACGAAATATTAGTAATTACATATTAAACATCCCCCCAGCCCTCAGATATGGTCTCCGGCAAAATAAGAAGTTTTCAAACTGGTACAAGCAGAGATCTAGGGAAAAATATGATATACACTATATTGACAAAAGTCACCGGGCACGTAGAAGGGAAACACAACATAGCATTTATTGACATACATTAGTACGGTGTCGGTCCACCTTGGCCTTAATGCATGCACTGACCCTTTGAGACAGGCTTTCAACAAGGTTTTGGAACACAGCGATAGGTATGCGCTTCCATTCAGTACATAATGCTGCTGCTAACTGTTACTTAGTAGTGGAACTTGGTTCCAAACTTCTTATGCGGCGCTCTAATTCATCCCATAGGTGGCTCTATGGAATTAAGATCAGGGCTCTGTGCTGGCCAGTCCACACACGATACGGAATTATCGTCAAACCACGCCGTAACAGTCTTTGCGTTATGGCTCGGTGCCTTATCCTGCTGGTACCAACAAGGCACGGTTCCATATTATTGTCACAGAGTTGGTAGAGCATAATGGTCCAGAATATAGAGGTAGACGTGCTGGTTAACAGGTTTGTACACGATAACCAATGGGCCGGGGCTATACCACGAAAAACACCCCCACACGCGTACACTGCCGCCACACCCACACACGGCCATCAGACTGATGGATCGTGTATTTGGATTCATCAGTCCATAGGACCCGTTTCCATTGATCTACGGTCCACGATAAATGTTCTTTACACCATGCTAAACGACGAGTAGCATTCCGAGTGGAGATGAAAGGCTTATGAGCAGCCGCACTACCACGGTAACCCATGGAAGGAAATTCTTTTTTTTTTTTTTTGATTGAAGGTTTAACGACCGCCGTGAGCAACTCAATGGGCTATAAGCAGTCGCCCGTCCCTAATTTAGGGTCACTGGTTCCAGGGAAGGGAGAGAGCCAGTGCAGTAAGACAAACACAACATCCATGCCTCACCGGGATTCGAACCCGGACCCCGTTCGGACGAATGATCAGAGGCCATCGCTTAGACCACTGCGCCACCGGGGCGGCGGAAGAAAATTTTCTGGGAATGGTACGTGTGCATATCGAGGTTCCAGCATTTTTACTCACCTGTCTTGTGCAGCGCGTAGCCTCACTTCCCCTAATTCCAGTTTGCCCTAATCACGTTTACCCCAATGGCGTTTCCCCGAATTCCCATTTCCTCTAATTCCATTTGCCCTAATCTCGTTTCCCCTAATTCCCGTTTGCCCTAAACGCGTTTACCCCAATGGCGTTTCCCCGAAATCGCTTTTACCCGAATTCCCATTTCCCCTAATTTCGTTTGCCCTAATCTCGTTTACCCTATTTCATGTTTGCCCGTATCAAGTTTTTCCTAATTCGCGTTTGCCTTATTTCGCGTTTGCCTTATTTCGCGTTTGCCCTAATTCATGTTTGTCCTAATTTTTATGAACCGAAATAAAACTGTGATTCTTGATATCTCAAGAGAATGATTCTTTCCTTTCTTGTTGATGATGTCGATAACCATGCCAACAAAAGTGTAAAGAAGTGCACATGGTGAGGACCATTATACGGTTAGTCCTTAACGCAGCCATTGTATCCGTAACGCCCCTCCCCGCTGCCCTCCCTCACAGATAAAGTACTATATCGCATTAAACCTTTATTAAAACAATAAATAGTTTTGAAAAGCATTCGCTAGAATTGTGAACGCAGAAGGCGCACTTTTTAAGAGTTCTTAGCGTACTAGACCCCTCCCCTCTCCCCACCGTACGAGAGTAAGCATCAGCCGTGGAAATGCCTTTTGCTAGTTGAGTTCCCCCTTAACAGCAGACGTCAGTTTGTCCAGTTTGAATGTTTTCCCAGTTAGCACCATCACTGATTGGGTGTAGGAGAACTGGCCATCGGTAAACTGGCCACAAAAATTTTAACAGGCCGTATAAAAATTGCGTTTTCGACCGCTTCGTGGTCACGTTTCCGGAAGTTGGTTATCTGAATCACAAAGTTTCCGTAATTTCGTCTTTTCTTAATTGCGATTATTAATGTAATTCTTTATAAAAATGTTTATGATCTACAACTGTACAAAAGATTTCAGGATTTACAAACTGCAAGTCTGCAATTAATTATAATTAATTAAGATAATTATCTGAGGGCATGTGCTGCCTCATGAAACCTTTCGGGGGGGGGCACCACCAAAAGTATAAAATATAAATAAATTTCTGGTCCGATCGGGAGTTTTTCAGCATTTACAACCTACAAGTCAACAAATTATCTGAAGGGGGCATGTGCTGCTTAAAAAAAAAACTGTCGGGAGGGGGGGGGGGCACACGTGTACAATTCTTCCCTTTTCTTTCTGTTGAACTTGAAACCGAAAAAGTATAAAGAAAAAATTTTTGTAATTTAAATTAGAAATTACAATGCCCCTTTTCCATTCCTGAGAACTGATAGCGGCAATAAGGTGCACAAAACCCTCTTTTCAAATTTTTACTGTCTGTAGCAGTGTCTCACGCTGAAAGATCGTTTTCCAAACTTAAAATTATGAAAAGTTACTTCTGATTAAATGTGAAACAGGAACGCCTTTTTTTTTTCGTTAGTATTTAAAACAAAATTGCTACAGACTGAGACAATTTGGACATTGTTATAAAGTTTGTGACAAAAAGAAAAAAACAAGCTATAAAAGTTAATTTTACCTGAAACTACGTTTGTTTGTGTGCTTTCTTAAAGCTTTAGTTTTTAATTTATAGGAAAAATAATTTCATTTATAATTTCATTTTATACGAAAACCAATTATTTCGAATTCTACTTTTAGTTTTATACAATTTATTTGAATATGTACCAATAGAAGATATTTTTTAGTTAGCATAGTTCTAGAGACGCCCGTCATGTTCAATGCTATATATATATATATACACTGAAAACATCAAGACTGCAAATTTCTTCAATAAATACTGAACAGCAAGACCAAACATTACTGACCACTGGGTTAAGAGAGGGATATAGAGCAATGGTGTGTATATATATATATACAGTATATGTAAGGGATAAAGATTAATGGAGATTATCAAACTCACCTTCGTTTTGCTGATGACGTAGTTATTTTTGCAACTACCCCATCAGAGCTGCAGAGTATGACCCAAGAACTTGCTGACAAGAGTAAAGAAGTGGGATTAAAAATGAACTTTTAGAAGACAAAAATGAAAATCTATCGATTGATGGGGAAAAGCTGGAGATAACCATTTCCTACATTTATTTTGGACAGCAGATATCAAGTGAGAGTCACATTGATGAAGAAATTAATAGGCGTATAAAACTTACCTGGAGAACTTTTGGAAGAAACAGCATAATTTTCAAGAGCAATATGCCATTATGTCTTAAAAGAAAAGTGTTTGATCAATGCATCCTTCCAGTGCTTACATATGGTGCAGAGACGTGGACCTTAACTAAAAGAGACATACAAAGACTACAGACAACTCAAAGCAGCATGGAGAGGTGCATGTTTGGTGTAACCAGGAGAGATAAGAAGAGAAACTCGTGGATCCGAAAAATGACAAGAGTGGAAGACATCATGATCAGAGTAAAATCCCTGAAATGGCAATGGGCTGGACATATTGCCAGAAGGACAGACCATCGATGGACAGCCGAAATTTTAGACTGGATTCCAAGGGACAGGAAAAGACCCAGAAGAAGACCACATTGGAGATGGGTGGATGAAATTCGAAAGTATGTGGGAGTGAGATGGTGGAGACTGGGGCAAGACAGACCGTAGTGGAAGAAACTTGGTGAGATCTTCATTCATCCAGCAGTACATTGATAATGGTTGATGATGATAATTAAATACACATATATTTTCCTGAATTTGACGATAAAAAATTACATACAGCGATTTTTTTCCTGAATTTGACGATAATCCGATATTTCCCCCTGAATTTTGGCGATAAAAGAAACGTTTTATTTCGCTCAACGAAAATCAGGACAAACATGAATTACGGAAAACATGAATTGGGGAAAACGCGAATCAAGGCAAAGGAGAATTAGAACAAACTTGATACAGTAAACGTTTTTAGGGGAAACTTTGATACGGACAAACGTATTTAGGGCAAACGTGAATTGGGGGAAACGAGATTTAGGGGAACCGAGATTAGGGGAAATGGGAATTCGGGTAAAAGCGATTTCGGGGAAACGCCATTGGGGTAAACGTGTTTAGGGCTAATGTGAATTAGGGTAAACGAGATTAGGGCAAACGAAATTAGGGCAAACGAAATTAGGGGAAATGGGAATTCGGGTAAAAGCGATTTCGGGGAAACGAGATTTAGGGCAAACGGGAATTAGGGGAAACGGATTAGGGGAAACGGGTGTTCACCTTGTGCAGTACTCCGTCGATTAGCTGTAACGACTCTCCTGAGGCTATTACGTCCTCTATCACTGATTTTATTCGGTCTGCCGGTACGTTTGGCTGCTTCATACACGCCATCTGTCTTCCATTTATTCAGTACATCCAAAACAGTTGACTTGGGTATGTTTAAACGCCTCTGGGTTTCTCTTTTGGACAACCCACTAATATAACACCCAACAATCTTTCCTTTCTTAAAATCAGTTCTCTCCCACCGCAACATTTTCACTCAACCTCACAGTGCGATATGATCGCGGTCAGCTGCAGGCTGGTTTTTATTCCGTTTGCAGCTGTAACGCGCATCTTAACAACCCAGCGGATCCGTTCATTTGCTTTTGAAGGTGTGTCCAGTGACTTGTCAATATGGTGTATATCAACTGCCCCTTTGAGAAAAATGCGCAGTATTATGAGCAGAACATATGCGTAAAACGTTTTTCTTGGTGAGGGGTAGTATATGACAGGAAAAGAATTCTCTCAATAAATATCTCAGGTGCGCAGATATTGCTGAAAATACATCGGAAACAGAATTATACAGTTACGCCCTCTAGTGATAAAAGTGTTCTATATGAACATTTCTGAGTTACTTGCAAAACATTCCGCACCACGATCTTTATCGGACGCAAAAAGAATTTTTCGAATCGGACTTTCAGAGGCACAGATATCGAGGGAAACGCAATTTTAATCTGTGCGCCCCCTAGCTAAAAAACTGTGTATTATTTGAAAAAGAAACTGTACCCAAGTGGTCTTCGTTGTAAATAATATCGTATGAAAAAAGGGATTTTTTAAATCGAATATTTAGAACCAAAAATATCCGATTTAAAAAATCCTTTCTTTCATTCGATATTAATACATACAACTGACGTGGATTAGGAACACCAAGCGGAAGTCATCGCTCTTTCCACGTTTATAAGTGAGTCACGGAAAAATTCTCATCGGCCGCCACCGGGAATCGAACCCAGGGTTTTCCACAGTTACGCGCCAGACGTGCTACCACTGCACCACAGCGGCCTCGAATTCTCCAGAAATATGTGAGTCTGGAGAATTCGAGGCCGCGGTGGTGCATTGGTACCATGTCTGGTGCGTAACTGGAAGACCTGGGTTCGATTCCCGGTGGCGGCCGATGAGAATTTTTCCGTGACTCATTTGTAAACGTGGAAAGAGCGATGACTTCCGTTTGATGTTCATTCGATATGTTAAATCTGATATTTGGAATAAAATATGCTTTGGATTCGATAGCATATGCGCTTACGCGCTCCAGCGGCAAAGTTCTGCTTCGGGAAAAGACCTATGTGCAAAGATCGTTTTCACTTTCAGGCTTCACTATTCAATTTTTTTGAACAGGACTAACAGGTGCAGAGATATGGTGTCAACAGGGAAGGGAGGGAGGGAGGGAGGGAGGGAGGGAAAGAGAGAGATAGATGGATGGACGGATATAGTGTTACTGAAAATAGGTTTTGTTGTTGATGTTGTTTCAAAAGAAGTAGCTTGTTTGGTTCCGTGAAGCCATTTTAAACTTTAGTAAACGATAGTTTGACTTCCAGAATGTCATTTCAGTATCTTATGTTGGGTGTCTTTTTGAAGCCATTTGCACACAAACCAATGAATTAAAAAGTTAATTCGTTTATTCGTCTTCACTCTAATTAGGTCATCTATAGTCCATTCGTTAAAATATTTGAACTCATGACGGAGCACATGTTTCACTTCACTGATTTAGCGGATAAAGTTATACCTTGTTTCTAGATAGAAACCAAATCTGTTTCTCAGAATCTTCACACAGTGAATTATGTTGAAGATTTATTTAAGAATTAAACATTAATAATGTCAACAAGTGCCTTCGTACGAAGAAGTTGCGTTCTGATTAAAGCCGGTTATATCTCTATCTCTTTTCCAGTTTGCATGAAAAAATAAGAAAGGAATTCTCGATATTTTGATCACTACGCATGATCAAGAGATGACAATCTTTCGTAGAACACGAGAAAACGTTTAACATTAATTTAAGTGACATCGAGAATGTTTTGATACGCACCACAAATTCAGAGCTTTAATCTCTGGAGTTCATCTCTTACCCAAGCATATTTTCTTTTGAAAGCCTTCCCGTAGTGACTTGGAACTTCCTTTCTTTTGTCTCACCTCACATCCCCTTTCAAATCGTGTAAAGCCACCAGAGACATCAAACTGCTATATTCAGCGATATGCTCGTCTGAGTAGTTCTTCACTTCAAAGGGCCTTCTGCATACGTAATGGAACAACAAATTGAAAAGCTCTTTGATGATTTACTCTTAAAAGACGAACTATTAAAACAGTTCCATAGCAATATGTGCTTGAATCATTATTTGCAGAAATCTGTATAAGCGATTCATGCGAATTCAATTTCGTAATGCTGCTACTAATCTGTGTAAGCTATTCATGCGAATTCAATTTAGTAGAGCTGCTTTTGACATACCCTGCTATGTAAGACGCCGACTGTGAAACGGAGCAAAGGTTCAGTTTGGTAAATATACCACACGGAAATAAACCGTTACTTTAAAATCAGTAAACAGACAAACTGTACCATAAACAAAGTATATTACTATATATCAATTTATTTTAAAATGAACTAACAAATCATCGCGACCATTTTTTTTTGTTTTCTGTTAAGCAGAGTAAATTAAATGCACAGTGTTCGAAAAGTCCTTGTCAGAGGTTGGAAGTAGTTAAGTGATTACAAAACATTTCGGCATTGGTTCCTTCGAGATTGTAAAAAGCATCTAACCGTTTTATCTTGCCGACAAAGACTCGTACCATTTGACATCCCCTGTGAATTTAAGGATGGCTTCCTTCAGTTTACCTAGATTACGAATATTTTTTTTTATACGCTGCCCTTTTCATTGCTTTCATTGATAAAAACGCTGCCCCGGGTGGGCGAGTGGTATCAAGCCCTGGCTCTCTACCTTCCCTGGAACCAATGTCACCAAATTAGGGATGGAAGACTGCTTACAGCCCAGTGAGTTGCTCCAAGCCAAAAACAAATACAAATTTAGTGGTGAAAAATTGGGAGATCGCGTTAGCCAAATGAATCTTGAAACTACACCCACGTCCAAAAATTAAGGGTCAACTACAAAAGGCTAAATTTCGGACTCGCAAGCCGTTGGTTTGCGGTAAAATCATTCTGACGTCATCGGAACACGTAAGAGCAAACTATGTGACAGTGTGGGTCATATGCAAATTGTCGATAATCACGGACAGCTGTGTATTGCCAATCAGCGATAAAAGCTGAAGTCTGAGTGCGGAGAAATCGTTTATTTTGTATGAGTTGAAGTGAAGATCTGCCTTTTTTGTTGTTATGGCGACTTGTAGTACATCTAAAAGAACTCATCTCGATGACTTTACCTGTGAGCGAATTGTTGGTAAACTAGAAGAATGGCGGACAGCGAGAGACGTAAGGAAGGAGTTCGGAATTGCCTAGAGCGCAGTATCACGGATCTGGAAACAATTTTTTGAACATGGAATAGCTACCATAAGGCTCAATAGTTGTCCGCCACGCAAAACTACTCCATCACCAAATCGTTATCTTGTTGTAATGGCTAAAAGATCTCGCCAAATTACTGCTGGCGAGTTAGCAAAATAGCTGGAATCAAGCATGGGTACCAAAATATCGCTTCAATCCGTGTCAAGGTGTTTGAATAATTTCTGATTGTATGCCCGAAAACTTGTACAGTGTGTTCCATTGACCCCAGCACGCAAAGCAACTCACTTTCGATGGTGTCGTGAACACTCCACATGGAGTGAAGAGCAATGGGCCAATGTTCTCTTCACAGATGAAAGCCCATTTTGTTTTTCTCTGACCCTAGGCGGCAATACATCTAGCGAGAACCCCTCACTGCCTATTCAGCCAGAAATATCGTTGCAATTTACATTTACAGGGGTAGTGGAGTAATGGTCTGGCTTGAGATTATGATGGATGGGCATACATAACTCCTAGTGTTGGAGAAAGGGTCAATGAATGCCCAGCGTTTTTGTGAGGAGGTCATTTTAGAACAGGTAAGGTTGGTTCGTGGTGCTGTGGGAAATTCTTTCCTTTTTATGGACGATAACGCCCGTCCTCATCGATCGTCATGTTATGATGAACTGTTGGAGAGCAAAGAGGTCGACTGAATGGAGTAGACTGCGTACTCCCCCTACCTGAATCCAATCGGAAATGTTTGGAACGCTCTGGGAAGGCGCATCGCGGAACGCGATTCCTCACTTCGCACACACAAAAAAAAAAAAAGACCTTGTGATGGCTCTGAAAGAAGAATAGAGAAACTTCCCTCAGAATCGTCTGGACAATCTCGTGAAAAGAAAGCAAAGTCCAGAGTGAACATATACCCTATTAAAATGATCCATGAAAAATTATAATTTTTTTTCTGTCAATTTTAGTTATTGTAAGCCATAGTCAGAAAATGGTATGTTTTGTTGGTTTATCGGTTTTCTCCATTAGTAAGCACAAATTCATGCTTATTTATGTGTGTGCAGGTTCTTTTCATCTTTGTTTACTCCTTATTAAAATATTTTCATCCACATCCTGTTGGAGTAACAATATGCTATGAAAATATAAGTGATCCTTAATTTTTGGACATCAGTGTAGTTAGTTACCGAATATGTCACGCCGAAGAACCACAGTTACATAAGCAATATGTGTCGTAGCACTGTCCTGTTGGAAAGCAAGCACAGGAACTTCCCTCTTTAGTTAACGGAATGCAGAATCGCTTCAAAGTAGCGCGCAGTATTCTCTCAGAATGTGGGACCGGTCACTGCACTTGGTGATAACGCTCATTCTGTTAACATATTCAAGGGTTAAAACAAGAACACTTTCAAGGGTTTAAACTAAGAACACTTTCCAGGGTTAAAACTACTGACAGTAGTGACTCCACGAGTAAAAACAGTGAAAAGTAGTATTTCAAGGGCTAATATAGTGAAAAAGTAGTGACATATGTTTTTCGTGTATTATTTGATACACTGTAATATGCTTTATTTCAATCCTGAATAAGGTCACACTGCATTTTTCTAACAAAAAAATAATATTTTTATACCAAAATAATACCCCTATTCAGAGGAGAAATGTTTGCTGAAATGCAATACCACAGGATAACTAACATCTGTAAGTGACAGTATGAGTAGAAAAAACAGGTTGAATATCAACATGCTCAGGGAAATGAAAGCATACAATTTTTTTTTTTTTTTGGTTGGAGGTTTAACGACCACCGTGAGCAACTCAATGGGCTATAAGCAGTCGCCCGTCCCTAATTTAGGGTCACTGGTTCCAGGGAAGGGAGAGAGTCAGTGCTGTAAGACAAACACAACATCCATGCCTCACCGGGATTCGAACCCGGACCCCTTACGGACGAATGATCAGAGGCCAGCGCCTTAGACCACTGCGCCACCGGGGCGGCGCATACAATATCATCAACATGAATATGGAACAGGTGTCAACTACTGTTACCACCGTTACATATGATTACCTGGATCTAGAATGAATCCATACGAGTAGAAATACAGATTAAATATTATTTACGTGCTCTGAGATGAAGACATCAACAAGCATCATAAAAAAATAGTGCAAAGAGTTTGGTGGTTGTATAATCTCTAAAAACAATACTCTCTCTCTCTCTCTCTCTCTCTCTCTAGAGAGAGAGAGAGAGAGAGAGAGAGAGCAAGAAAGAAAGAGAAACCGAAAGAGAGAGACAGACAAAGAGAGCCAGACAGATAGAGAGAGAGCATAAAGTTAAAAAAATGTGTGAAAATTTAACTGTTATGCTCCAAAGTTGATAGGAAAAAGTAAATGTAATAAAAATTAATCTATTTGGAAACAAAACAAGGTAATCTTTCAAAAGTGGATGCACTCGTTTTTTCGAATTTCAAGTAACTCAGTGTGTCTACTTTCTCATTTTACTATGCTTCGGTACTTAAATAAATATTTCTTATAGTGGAAACATTTGATATTTTATTTTATTCATGAAACGTCCTTAAAAATATGTCAAATATGCTGTTCAGGAAAGCCAGCACACGGTTTCTTCATCACTGATGAGAGTTATTTTCCATAACTGCGCCTTACCCGTAAGGGGGCCCAACTGTGATATAAATGATGAAAGGTCGCAAAACTGTCATGTAGTTTGCTTTTTGACTCCTACCATTGCTTATTATCACATCAGTAACCACGTATTCTAAAAGTTAAGAGTTTATGCTCTGCAAACTATCAAGAGTTTCTGACCTTGCACCAGTTAAACCACAGGAGTGCTCCCACCCACTCCTGCCATCCCCTTTAGGAGGGGGCTGCAGCTATGGATAATAACTGTTGCCAACGATGCCCAGTTCAAACAAACTGGATACTGGCTTTCCTACAGAGCATGTTTAACATATTTTTAACGAAGTTGCATGAATAAAATGACATACGAAATGATATATCTGCTGCCGAAAGTAAAATATCAAAAACGAAGTGAGATGCCAAAACGAAACCCCTGTGTTACTTACAAATAATAATAACATTAAAAAAAAGATCGCATCAGTCTAGATTCGGCCTTAATACTTTGGTGGCCCTAGGCAAAGGCCCACTTAGCAGCCCCTATATGTACAAGGGGCATCCTGAAACTAATGCCTCCTCCTTAATAACTTTTGAAATTTTGAAGTGATTTTAATGAAATTGCACTGACATGTACTATGACATGTTACCAATCTGGGAACATATTTTTCTCACAATCGGAAATAAAAATCATGAATGACAGAGAAAAGCAGCTGGCCTTAATTGAATTCCTGGAAAAAGAGGGATGTGAGGCTCCAGAAATCCGCAGAAGACTCCTGGCGGTGCATGTAGACACAATAGATATCAGTTATGTCCGAAGATGGATGAAGAGGTTTCGAGAGAAAGTTCAGTGTCGGACAAAGAAAGGAGTGGAAGACCGACAACTGCAGTGACAGATGCCAACAGGCAACGAGTGAAAGACCTCATCACAGCTGCTCGTCGTGTCACCATCCAAGAGTTGCAACAATAAACAGTGCTTATACTATGTGCAGACATTGAAGAAGCTAAAGAAAGCTATCAGAAGAAAAAGACGTGATATTCCACTTCGTAGTGTTGTTTTACACCATAATAACGCACGTCCCCACACCTCAATGGAGACTTCACAGGCTATTGCCAAAATGAAAAACACCCTTCGTGGAGAACGTTTCGACGATGTGACAGACGTTAAACTGGCTGTGAACTCATGGGTGAAACGACAGCCTCAGGATTTTTTTCGAAATGGATTTTACCAATGGGTTCAAAGATGGCGGAAATGCACAGAAAGTGATGGGCAATACTTTTAATAGGCTAGAATTATTAACAAAGTGTCCAAGTATTTTGTCACCAAGTTTCACATTTTTGCTGCTACAAATAAAAATCTTAATGAGGGACGAGGCATTACTTTCAGGATGCCATTTGTACACTATCTACTAACAAGTAATTGGACACCTATGATAGCAAAGAAAAGCGAAGTTTATTCACCTTCAATAGTTGGTGGAGCCTCCACGAGCGGCGATTACAGCTGCGACCTTCCAGGGCATACTCTCAACCAGGCGTTGTACGACGGCTAGCGGTATTTTCTTCCACTCGGCTTGGAGAAGACAGGTCAGTTCCTTCACCGATTTCGGACGGTGGGGGCACCCTTTAAGTCGACGCTCCAACTCGTCCCAGAGGTGCTCGATAGGGTTAAGGTCCGGGCTCTGCGCAGGCCAATCCATTCGATTAACCGCATTGTCACCATACCAAGCCATGGTGGACCTCGCAACATGACAGGTGGTATTGTCATCCTGAAAGTAACATGGGTCCACCCAGCAAAACTGCCACAGCGTAGGAAGCGCATGGTCATCCAAAATGGTGCAGTAGGTCTGGGCGTTGAGTCTACTAGGAATTGCGACCAAGGGTCCCGTACCATACCAGGAGAAACACCCCCATAGCATAATTCCACCGCCGCCGAACTTCACAGTTGGCACAATACATTCCGGCAGGAAGCGTTCTCCAGGCAGACGCCAAACCCAGAATCTGCCATCCGAACGGTAGAGGGTGAACCTTGATTCGTCGCTCCAGAGAACCTGTTTCCACTGTTCAACGGCCCACTGTCGACGTTCTTTGCACCACGTTAGCCGAGCAGCGCTATTGGACTTGGTGATCAAAGGCTTGTGGGCGGCAGCACGTCCATGATAACCGAGCAGATGGGATTCCTTACGGATCGTATTCATCGAAAGGACACTCCCGGATGCCCGTTGAAACTCCTCGCGGATGTGGCCCATCGATTTGGTGCGGTTCTTCCGAATTTCTCTGGCCAGCACCCGTCGGTCTCTAACTCCCAGTTTTGTGGGTCTGCCGGGTCGGGGCACATTCCAACAGTCACCTTTCATCTTCCACTTGCCAATCACGTTGGCCACTGTCGATTTTGGGTACTTGAACTCGCTGGATATGTCACATATGGATCGGCCATTTCTGTGATACCCGATGATTACACCTTTCTCGAAATCAGAGAGCTCCGAACTGCATGGCATCTTGCATGCGACTGGTTGCGTTGTTGTTTCCCACACAATATTTAACGGTGGCGGCCGTGACGTGTATCAGGACCTCAGATATCGTCGATTGTAGGGGTGTCCAATTACTTGTTGGTAGATAGTTCATTTTCGACTGAGAAATGTTCATGGTTCTTAATCGTTCAAATATCAATCAGATTTGAGTAACGTTCCCCCTTCAATGACACGAAACTTAAATTGAAAAAAAAAATACGTATAATTTAATGAATGTATGAACTAAATTTATCCTTTTAGCGATTTTTTTCATACAATTATTAAAAAAATTAATGAAGAAATAAAGAATAATAATAAGCGCAAAATTAAATTTGGGGCTCCTAGAGAAGGAGGTCCTAGGCAGATGTTTCTAGGAGCCCTGCTTCGGTCTTCTAAAAGATTACGGCAAAACAACAAACATTTAAAATGACAGCTGTAGAATGACACAAAGGAACAGTTAGTCACTTAGGTCAACACTCACTTAAATGGACTGTAGAAATTTATTATAATTACATGACGATGAACGAACACTCTGGTCGCCATGAACACTCTAGTATCCACGAGGATGAACACTCTGGTCACCATGAGATATACACAACACACTCACATAAGCACAGCACTGACATTGACTGAAAAGCACAAAATTAACGCTCGCAGCGCCCTCTTGAGGGCCATTTCAAAATCCACAGTAGGGCTTAACATTCCGCCCGGCATTGCAATGTTTTCCGAAAAACATTCAGCTATGGTTAAATGAAAATTAATAATAATAATACACAAACTTGATACACATTAAACACTAGAATGTAGTTTTTCTAATTAATTGAAGGAAGAATACAATTTCGGAAATGGATCTCTTGTAAACACCATTCGGTGTCCGAACGCTGACTACCCTTACCTTCCACACCTGGAAACAACTCGGCGATTCTCCCCAATAACCATTTGCAAGCTGGTAAATGGTCTTCCTTCACAAGAACCAGTGTTCCTAATTCCACATTATCCTTTTCGAACATCCACTTCGAACGTTGCTGTAGGTTGTTCAGGTAATATCTTTTCCACCTTTTCCATACGGATTGCACTAGCTTTGTTGTTCTCTGCCATCTGCTAAGTCTATAATCCCTTTGATCAATTAGCTCTGGTTCCAGAATTGCATTCATTGGTCTTCCTATTAAAAAATGACAAGGGGTCAACACGTGAAAATCATCTCCATCCGAGGACAAGGGAGTTAAAGGGCGAGAACTCAATATTCCCTCCACCGGAATAGGTAACTGTTACAAATTCCTCATACGCAAATTTAGCATTTCCCATAACACGTCTCAGATGGTAATTAAATGATTTAACGCCTACCTCCCAAAGACCGCAGAAGTTAGGAGCCCTGGGAGGAAGGAATTTCCAGTCTACCCCCTCAGATGCCAAATAACCAGCCAAATTTTCATCGGGGTTTTCCCACCAAATTGTGCAACTATTTTATTTCTGACTGGGCACCCACGAAATTAGTTGTATTATCTGAGAACAGTTCAGCACTCTTACCACGCATGCCAAAAAATCTTTTCAAAGTGGCAATAAAAGACTCAGAGGTTAAGTCGGAGACAACTTCAAGATGGACTGCTCGTGTCACGAAACACTCAAAAACGGCTACATAAATTTTATTTATGCTACCTCTTCTCTGGTTCTTATACTTAATGTAGAAGGGCCCACAAAAGTCTACGCCTGAATAATTGAATGGGAAGGTCTGAGTAACACGCTCTTGTGGTATATTACCCATGATTTGCTCAGCTGGGATAGGTTTACTCTTGAAACATGTAATACAATCATGAACTACCTTTCTGCATAGAGTTCCACCACTAATCGGCCAAAACGTTTGTCTTATGTGGCACAATAAAGACTGCGGGCCTACATGCAAATATTTTTTATGAAAATGTTCAGTAATCATTCTAGTCAATTTATGTTTACTAGGCAAGACAGCTGGGTGTTTTTGTTCATAACCAAGCTTTGAATACCTAAACGACCTTCTACTCTTAAGATATGGTTATCATCTAGAAATACATTTACAAATTTTAGTTTGCTATTACTTTGCACATGTTTACCTTTCTCCAAATTCAAAATTTCGGAACCAAATTCCTCCCTTTGAATGCTCTTAACAAGAAAATGTTCCGCTTCTTGCATTTCTGTAGCAGTAAGAGGACCCACAGTTTTCCTTTCTGGATTTCTTAGGTTGTGACAAAACCTAGACATATAACTAAAAATTCGAAGAATTTTAGTGTAATTATTACTAATGTCAATAACACCATTCAAGAAGGTAGAATTTAGTCTGTACAGTTAGAGAAATGTGTGTCACAGTTCTGTCAATCTCTACAGGATGAGGTTTGGGAGGAATTGTCTTTAGTTCACGAGAATACTCTTTGTCCTCTACAGAAAGGGGAGTCACTTCAACAGTAGGAGGGTCGCCTTGTGTCAAGAAAGATGGACCGAACCCCCAAAGGTCACTATGAAGAATCTTCTCTGGATCTATTCCTCGCGAAATCAGATCTGCTGGATTTTCTTCCGAACTAACATGATGCCATTGATACATGCTTGTTAAGTCTTGGATGGTAGGAACTCGGTTGGCCACAAAGGATTTTAACAGATGAGGCTTATTGTGGATCCATGCAAGCATTATCATGGAATCGGACCACAGATGGATCTCGGAAATGTTTAATCGCAAACACCTCACAACTCGTTGCAATAGTTGGGATAGCAGGTCGGCATCACACAGCTCCAAGCGTGGGATGCTGATTTGTTTAATTGGAGCAACTCTTGATTTACTACACAACAAATGTACTGCGGTTTCACCCGTACTTGAAATGGACTTGATATGGTTCACTGTAAACTCCCCCACCGGTAAATTCCCCCACATTCAGTCAATTCCCCACCTCGGTAAACTCCCCCACCGGAAAATTCCCCCACCTTTTCAGTCAGGGACCGTGCAAAAATGAATTTTACTCAAATACGACTCAAAAAGGTGGGGAAATTTACCGGTGGGGGAATTTTCCGATGGAGGAGTTTTCCGACATTTGGAAATAACTCTCTGCGGATGTTTTTATAAAATCCAGGCTGAATTTTATATGTAAAGATATTAATATTCATCAAAAGAATATTTCTGTTTCCTAGTAGACAACGAACCAGACGCAGCCAATCTGCGCGACACTGTCCGCGTCGATATCGGAGCATCCAAGCCTCCCCGTACACTCCGCAAAATGTCGCCCGTTGTGGCCTGTGGGTCCGCAACGGCATGACGTTGGACGCGACAATCGGAGCGCTGGGACGTCCGTCTCCGTGCTCCGGTCCCCCTACGAAGTTGCACAGATCCTTCGTGGGACCACTGTCTCCAAATGCGACGGACGGTTCTGGCATCACGTTGCGTTTTTTCGCAATACGACGCAAGGACCATCCGGCGTTACGAAGGCCTACGATGACACCTCTCGTGACTCATCCGTTTGACGAAATCGCGTACGACGGCGTCTCAACGGAATTGGCACCCCTTGTTCGTTCTGCAGACACGGGTAAAGCAGGACAACTCACTTCTCGCGGCCGTGACGATATCTCGACTGATGGCCTTACGGGCTGAATGTCCACTTATATCGCGCGCGCCGTTTAGCCTTCAATTGCAATCATTTGCACAACTTGAACGTGTGCACCCACACTGCAATTCGCATGGCGCTGCTTTCATATCTTCGTGGTGTGGCATTTTCTCTGTCAAGCAGTGTATATCAGGTCGTTCGGAAAATAATGGCGATTTTCTGAGGTGCCACATTCAACTCGCCCGCAATGCTTGCAGACCAACCCGCTTGCAGCGCCATTCGTACGAGTAGAAGGGTGACTCAGGCGACACATACGCGACATAATCGGTTGAGCTGCAGTCGTTGCTACTCGTGTGAGAGTGGTCTGTACAACATGTTAAGAAGGAGTGAGTTGCGGGTGATTCTGCTTCATGAGTTCAAATTGGGTCGTAATGTGGGACAAACACACCGTAATGTGGTCGAGGCATGGGGCAAGGACGCAACATCTGAACGTAATGTTCTTCGGTGGTTTGAAAAGTTTCGTTCCGGTGACACGAGCCTTATTAGGAGGGACGAGGACGACATTCCGTCATTAATTACGACGCTCTGAAGGCACATGCGGAGGCAAATCCTCACGTTACAGTCAGAGAACTCGCCAAACAGTACGATGTGTCAGTGTCAACCATTTCCGAACATCTCCACCAAATCGGCAAGGTCAAGAAGCTCGAAGCGTGCACGAACTGAAGCAGCATCATAAACAACAGTTTGAGATGTGCAGTAACCTTCTGCTTCGCAACGAAAATGAGCCCCTAATTGATCGCATTGCAAACTGTGATGAAAAGTGGGTGCCATACGACAACCGTAAGCGATCTGGGCAGTGGCTGAACCATGGTGAGCCACCGAAACAACATCCTAAGCCAAGGCTGACGTCAAAGAAGGTTTTGTGGACATTAGGGTGGACTGTTCACGGTGTCATACACTACAAGTTCTGGAATGCTGGTGAAAGTATTACCAGAGTCACATGCTGTGAAGAAATTGACCAAATGCACTAGAAGTTGTATTCCAAGCAGCCATCTTTGGTGAACGGGAAGAGTCCCATCCTCCTCCATGATAACTCGAGACCAGAGGTGTCACAAATGACAAAACATAAACTACACGAAATGAGGTTCGATACCCTCCCACATCCAGCCTACTCGCCTGACTTGGCACCTACCGATTGCCACCTGTTCGTGCATTTTAGCAATTACCTCAAGGACAGGACTTTCAGAAACCGAGAGGAGGCCGAAATTGCATGCAGGGATTCTCTTGCATGCAGCGCGACAGATTTCTTTGGTATTGAAGCACGTGTCACTCGCTGGCAGAGGTGTGAATGCACTAGAAGTTGTATTCTGAAGGCGCCTGTTTCGAATAAAACAAGGTTGAGTGCTATGAAATATGTCTTTCATTTTTACCCTCCAAATAGGCCATTATTTTTCGAACGACCTGGTAACTTATTGAATACGTGAACTGTTTAGCTTTATGGCGGTGTGTATGTATTTATTTCTTTTTCTAACAATGGAAGGAGGAAAGAAGAGATACTATGAGCGCAAATTTATATAGATGTTCGTACATCTAAAGATTGCCAACAAATGGAAGTGAAGTAATTCTTACAAAGAAAAAAACTACCTTAAAATTTTATACAATATAAAGAAAACTTCAAAAAAGAAATGTGTAAGCATGAGTTTTCCGGACAAATACTCGTTAAGTACACTATCTACCAACAAGTAATTGGACACCTGTGATAGCAAAGGAAAACGAAGTTTATTCACCTTCAATAGTTGGTGGAGCCTCCACGAGCGGCGACTACAGCTGCGACCCTCCGGTGCATACTCTCAACCAGGCGTTGTACGACGGCTAGCGGTATTTTCTTCCACTCGGCTTGGAGAAGACAGGTCAGTTCCTTCACCGATTTCGGACGGTGGGGGCACCCCTTAAGTCGACGCTCCAACTCGTCCCAGAGGTGCTCGATAGGGTTAAGGTCCGGGCTCTGCGCAGGCCAATCCATTCGATTAACCGCATTGTCACCATACCAAGCCATGGTGGACCTCGCAACATGACAGGTGGTATTGTCATCCTGAAAGTAACATGGGTCCACCCAGCAAAACTGCCACAGCGTAGGAAGCGCATGGTCATCCAAAATGGTGCAGTAGGTCTGGGCGTTGAGTCTACTAGGAATTGCGACCAAGGGTCCCGTACCATACCAGGAGAAACACCCCCATAGCATAATTCCACCGCCGCCGAACTTCACAGTTGGCACAATACATTCCGGCAGGAAGCGTTCTCCAGGCAGACGCCAAACCCAGAATCTGCCATCCGAACGGTAGAGGGTGAACCTTGATTCGTCGCTCCAGTGAACCTGTTTCCACTGTTCAACGGTCCACTGTCGACGTTCTTTGCACCGCGTTATAGCCGAGCAGCGCTATTGGACTTGGTGATCAAAGGCTTGTGGGTGGCAGCACGTCCATGATAACCGAGCAGATGGGCTTTCTTACGGATGGTATTCATCAAAAGAACACTCCCGGATGCCTGTTGAAACTCCTTGCGGATGTGGCCCATCGATTTGGTGCGGTTCTTCCGAATTTCTCTGGCCAGCACCCGTCGGTCTCCAACTCCCAGTTTTGTGGGTCTGCCGGGTTTCCGACGTATTTCTGGAAGCAGCAGCGTCAAATACTGTCAGATAAGCAAAATCAATCACTGGGTGGTCGAGTTTAATGCTTCACAAACATCAAGTACCACGTTTAGCATTAGAACAACGGCTTCCACAGCAGAATTACGCTGTACGTAATATAGTGTATGCAGATTTTCATCTTCAGCTTCTGTACCAGACGAGTGGACATCGTTAGTTTCTGATACTTATGTATCAACCGTGTGGCGGAATCCTAAAGCTTTGAAGTTGTTAGCACAGGGGCAACTTTCATTTCCACATTGGACATTTCATGGGCTTCAGCATACGAAAGTGCGATACACTTATGATGAAAGTGCGATAAACTTATGATAAAAGTGCGATACAGTGCCGTACAGAGGATGTTCACAAATTTTTAGAACGATTTTCCTACAATATAATTAGTGTTCAAAATAAAATTATTTCTTTCCTAAATATTCTATCTGATAGCCCTTTCTCTGGATATGAATCTACATCTACATTTCCAAGATACAAGGGCATTTCTTAAATTTGGTAGTGGTATTTTATTCCACTCCTCTTCCACTGCTTTCCATAGTCCAATCATTAGTTTAGGTCTGCGTTTAGAAAGTGCTCTGTTTAGCAGACACAATAGTCTATTGGTGACATATCAGGGGACTTTGAAGGAATATGAGCAAAAGGTATAGAGTTGACATCAGTGTCTTTTTTCAAGAAATAGAGTGGTAGATTTGGATGTATGACTGGTAGCGTCATCGTGATGGAGTTCTACTCTTTGAAGGCTCTGTGGATAAAGGAATGCTATTTCCTCTTTAAATATAGGAGTTAAAACACTATTTTGGTAATATGTAGAATTAATTTTAACATCCTTTTCAACTTTTCTTAACTTTAATTTCTCATTGTACGAGAAACCAGCAATAATCATGAACCCTTTACTGAAACTTTCGTTGGATTCTCGGAACCAAGTTTGTAAGTCTTTTTCTGCTCTTTTATCAGTGGTGGTGATTTAGCGCGATAGTAAATTGATCTTTATTTGTTAGTCGTTTAGATAGATCCATGCTTCATCAATGGTCGCAATAAATTTCCATCTGTCTCCGGCTAAGTGATTTTCATAATGAAGCCCACACCGTGTTCTGCGCTCAGCCACGTGTCCAGCAAAGCAAACGGCGGTGAGCATTTTTTTTTTTTTTTTTTGCAAATTCAAATCTTTATTACCTTGTTTACAGTTGATACATATTTTTAACGACTTAAGGATAGATCTTTGGGTCGGGGAATTTTCTTTTAAGACCACAGACCTTACTTTTGAGATAGTCATTAAAGTACGTACCTTCTTTGGATATTTGTTTGGTGTTCTTTTTCCTGTTAAAAGCAATGCCTGACGATTCCCCCTCTGTTATTAATAATATTGCTTATTTTACATTGAGAAATGCTAATTCCATGATTTTCACAGCGTTTTTTAATTACAGAATACGAATATTTCTCTTTTTAACGAACAAAAATATAACCTTCTATCCACAGCTCGTTTATCTGCACCATTTTGTTTGCGGACTATAACTGCAGTAGATGTTTCTTTCGTGTTCATCTAATACGCTGTTGTCAGTTCCAATACATTGAACTGATATCATTTTCGGTAATTTCTTATCAAAAACGTTCTAAAATTGCGTGAACATCTGTATTTGAGCCACACAAGTATGCACATGTCCTACAGTAATTTTGCTTGGTAGAAATGCCTGTGCTGGTACCCTAACTGAACAACCGTAGGGGTCCATGCTCAGTATCAGTAATAGCAAGAAGATCTTCAAAAGTAGGTGCCTTTTTGCTCAGGCGACATTGAGAAGTTACCAGCAGTGTTGTATACTAACACATCTTTTTGAAAAATCAAGTTATGCTGAAAAGGCAAGTTTTTTACCACTTGATCCCAACTGCAATTTAATAGTCAATGTAATCAAATACACTATCAATGTAGTATGAAATCAAAACTCACGAATGGATCATTTAAAACTCGGATAGAAACTCCAGCTTCGTTGCATACGTTAATGCATTTAGGTTTACCTACGTTAATTTTTTTGGTTGCTTTATGTATGTATATGTGTACATACTAATATATTTTTTTTTCATTTTTTTAACGAGACTTTGATCTCATTTACTACCAGGGTCGGATCAAGCTTTTTTTTTATTTATCCGAAGGGCGAAACTAGAAACTGCGCCCCTCGAGTTTGAAAGTTCCATACTTCCGGTCAAATATTACGCAGTTTTTATGTTTTCATAACTCTACGAGTATTATAAGAAAGTATTATGTTTTAAAAATCGCACTTCACCTTTTTGACATAATTTCACTAAAAACGTTAAAACTAGGTAAATAGCAAATGACCACGCTGTTTTCACTTGTGTGAATGCTGACAAAGTAGCATAACGTAGATGTGCAAAATCGAAAACAAACCAGAACAAAATAATAAATATCATATGGTGTACGTAGCAGTTGGAAGACGCTAGGAAAAATAGGAAGACGGCGGTTGAACGCTTAGAAGGTTTTTTTCCCTTCGTTTGGGGGTTCAACGACCACCGTGATCAACTAGAAGAGCTAGGAGCAGTCGCCCATCCCTAATTAAGGCCCACTAGTTCCAGGGAAGGGAGAGAGTCGGTACAATAAGACTAACACAACATCCATGCTTCACCGGGATTCGAACTTGGACCCATGTCACACGAATAGTCATAAGCCAGCGCTTAAACCACTGCGCCACCATAGATTCTCGAATGAGCCGGGGATGGAACGCGACGGAATACAGATAACTAATTAGTTCTTCAGGGTATCCGGAAAAAACACGGAGGTTAGTCATATTCTAAAATTGTTTCATATGCCCCCCTCTGTTGTTTCGGACAATTTTTTTCGTGCATATGAAGAGCTACACTCAACAAAGTAGGTAACTCTGCACTCTGGTTAGCTGCGTGGAACAATATACATGTATAGACTTAACTAGTAAGGTAAGATCCAACAAGTGTTTAAAACAATACAAAAGTCAATAACTTGTTTTTTCAGTTAAAATGTTATGTAAATTTATTCACATGTTACGCATATATATTTTTAAGCCCCTTAGATCATGAATCTACGCCCCTAGAATGACCATTCTAGGAGGGCACCTCCCCGCCGTCTCTGTAGCTACGGCAATGTTTACTACTTTTTGTACCAAACAGTTTCAGTACAAATTGAACTGTAGATTTGAAAAGTCTATTTCAGCAACAGCAAAAATGTTTTTCTTTTTAATTGTAGGTTTAACCACCATCGTGAGCAACTAAATGGACTATAAGCAGTCGCCCGTCCCTAATTTAGGGTCACTGCTTCCAGGGAAAGGAGAGGGCGAGTGCCGTAAGACAAACACAACATCCATGCCTCACCGGGATTCGAACCCAGACCCCTTTGGACGAATGGTCAGAGGCCATCGCTTAGACCACTGCGCCACCGGGGCGGCAAATGGTTTTTCCATTTGAAAGTAATTAAATGAACATTAATTACCACATTCTAATTTTTCACTATAAATTTGCACTGGGATTCTTGCAATTTTCGATTTTTTTCAGTTAGTTTGTTTATGATAAGTAAGCCTTGAACAGAGTTGGAAACGGGTCAAAAATTTTGGACCCGGACGTCAAATAATTGGACCCGGTCCGGATCTGTGACTGACTCGGGCCCGACTCGGACAAATCTGCTTTGAACTATAACATATATAAGAGCGTTCCAAACGTCTCTCTCCAGTTGGTACCTTAGGTTATATGGAAATCAAACAAATGTGTTATAGGAACGTATAATTTACTCAGTTACTTAGATGAAGTATTGAAACTGTCTTCCTTTATTTACAAAAAATAACCGAACTGCTTTACACATGTTTTCAAGCACATCTGCGAGAGTCAAAAAGTTCCTGCGCAATAATGTTAAGGCTATTATTCCAAATAATTTTGATGGCGGTACAGTCATGTTTTTTGAATTAAGCAACTTGTATGTTTTATTTCAGTTTTTGCTGTTTTTTTTGACAACATATCAACAAGCTTCAGAATATGTTTCACAGCAACACCAATTCTCACAAGTTTATGATGAGTTGAAAGTTTACAAACCTGGATGTTGTTTTCATCATTGTCCCTCAGAAAGAAAGGACACTTTTCCTTCTGAGGACACTCTTTTTATTGCATGACAGATCATTTTTCAGTCCGGGGGCGGATATCAGTTTTGAGCACATAATTCTCCAGTGCGCATTTTTATTTCAAAAAAAAAAAAAAAAAAAAAAAAAAAAATATTTGCTGTTCAAAAATGAAACGGAAATAAAACCGGGTCAGGAACATCTTGACCCGACCCGCTTGGAACGCTAGAAATTGTCGACCCGTTGACCCATTTCCACCTCTGGTCTTGAAAACAAAAAGCGTACGTTTATTTCCACTCTCACTAAAAGTGAAGGAACTTATAACTGTGAATTCAAGAATCGCAATAAAATTCGTAAGAGAGGAATCAAGTCTTCGACACGCTCTATCACCGAACGTACCCTGCATAGGCGCCGACTATGGGGAGGGGGGGGAAGGTTGATTTTTTTATTGGAGGTTTGACGACCACCGTGAGGAACTCAATGGGATAAAAGCAGTCGCCCGACCCGAATTTAGGGCCACTGGTTCCAGGGAAGGGAGAGAGCCAGTGCCGTAAGACAACAAAACATCCATGCCTCACGGGATTCGAACCCGGAACCCTTAAGGACGAATGATCAGAAGCCATCGCTTAGACCACTGCGCCACCGGGGCGGTAGGTAAATCTTGTCCCTCCAATAATTTTACTGGGGGGCAGCGCCCACTCAATATTTTTCGTCCTGTTTAATGAAATAATCCCTTTAGCCTCACAAGCTGCACCTTATGAGGTCAAAGCGATTTATTTCCAAAATATTTATATATAGCAAAATAATTAAACCGCCCCCTCCTCATATTCAGCATTGCTCATTTGATAAGAAAGAGGATTGCCAGCCCCGTACTGTGTTTGACATGTCCTCGCGATATGTGGTAAATGTTTAAAACAATTATCAAAAATAAAATAAATAAAAACACTGAAACGTATAATCTAGCGCCTTTATTTACCTATTTATTTTTTGCGCTTCTTGTTCTTTAATTAAAGCAGCTAATTTCTAATTTTTCTTTTATAAACATTTGGAAATAAAATCTCTGGATATTTTTTATAAAATCACAGGCTGAATTTCATTTTTAAAAATATTAATATTCAGCAAAAGAATATTTGTTTCCTTGCTCATTTGACGACGAGCAATTGCGTTTTAAAATACACGTCGAATCTCACAGTTTATCTTTTGGCTTTTAAATTTTCCTTCCGACAATGGACGAGACGTGCCCCTTCCACATCTGATCTTCTCACAACTGCTCCCCAATAATATGGTGAAGTCGGCGCACCTGGTACCCTGTGCATTGCTTCAGTAGAGAAAGCAGTGCTTTTTTTTAAATATCAAATTTTACTAGTATACCTTACGCTACGGAAAAGTTCGTAAAAATGCAAAAAATATTATTAATTTGTTATTGCCTAAACTCAAACACTACAGTAGTTCTTAGATTTGTGTTGGTAAGACGTTTAAACGGGAAACTGTGATGGTGACATACCGTTAATTTTAGGGTACGATACTTTTTCCAAAGAGGGCCACGCCGCCCCGGTGGCGCAGTGGTCTAAGCGATGGCCTCTGATCATTCGTCCGAACGGGGTCCGGGTTCGAATCCCGGTGAGGCATGGATGTTGTGTTTGTCTTACGGCACTGGTTCTCTCCCTTCCCTGGAACCAGTGACCCTAAATTAGGGACGGGCGACTGCTTATAGCCCATTGAGTTGCTCACGGTGGTCGTTAAACCTCCAATCAAAAAAAAAAAAAAAAAAAAAAAAAGAGGGCCACAAAAATTGCGTCCAGGGCCAGTGGTGTAGCCAGAAATTTCTTAAGGGGGGAGTCCATGAATTTGTTTCATTGGTGAAAGCTTCATATATATGGCTTTAAATCCGTACTCAATCTACCCTCAAGGGGACAACCGGACCCTAGGACCCCCGCACTCCTTGGCTAAGCCTCTGCCCAGGGCAGTTTATGAATTACCAGTCACACACTGGCTGATAAAACAGACAACCTTGTAGATGTTTCAGATTTTGAACAAAAATGCACTTGTATTCTATGAGTAACGCACGGCAGCAGCAGTAGTGATCGACATCACATCAGATGCCAATGTGAACTTCAATCAGAGGATGAAATCATTGCAAAAGCAGCTGACACATTCGACGAGATACACATCGCAGCAGCAGACGACTCCGAAATCGCGGATGTATCCTGAACACGTGACGTAAGAGAAGTCATCTCAGCAGTTGACAGAACATGAAGTCCCGCATTCGTCAGAATCACTGACTCCGGCGTTACCTCGTAAGACACCAGGTGTTACTGAGCAAACAATTCGCTGATCGTGACCACGGTAGCCATCTTGAATTTCAATCATTAGCGGAAGCACGAAGAAACATAGTAAACACTGTTAATACGAACAAATGAATACTGAAAACTAAATTTTAACAAAGCGAAAATCGTCCACATACCTTTACGGGAGTGATGAAACTACTCGGGAATCCGAAATTTTTCCCACAATGCGGAAAAGTCCAAAAACACTCGGAGCAAAAGCACGCGTATTCTGACAACTGGGCTACGAAGCAGTCAGTGTGTTAAGGTGTGTCGTAATGCAGCGGGTATGTAAATGCTACTGTCAGATTGTGTACAATGTAGAATATACATTTGACGGTAGGAGAACACATTAGGGCTATTGGAATGTTGAAATGATGTAATCCAGGCTGAGACAGATACAGCAGCTCTGCATGAATACCAAAGTGTGGTAAGTCAACTCCACGAGCGTTGTTGCGAGGAAGGCGATGTAGCAGAATGACCAAGAAGTGATTGTTTAGGGCTGCAACCGTCCGGCGATGTCTTCGTTTATTCATCGGACAAACTTTTGTTTCAGGGTTTACGACCACGGTGAACAACTCTTAGTTACATAAGCAGTTGCCTCTCCTCAGTTAATTCTTTCAACGTAGGCAAGTACTTCAAAGTGTTTGTTTCCAGTCTACTAACAATACTTTGCTTCACATAACTAATCTGCAGCATATTTTCGTTCTGCACTTAACCACGATGAGTATTACCACAAATTGCTTGTAAGTAATGCTTTTCTCCATCATACAAACACCTCCTGCGTCCAAATGTTCCCGGGAGGCGACAGAGCCCAATCCCATAAGACAAATACAACATCTATACCTCTCCCGGGATTTTTTTTTATTTGGGGAGAGTGGCCCGTCTCTAATTTAGGACCACTGGTTTCAGAGAAGGCGCAGAGAGCCAGTGCCATAAGACAAACACAACATCCATGCCTCACCGGGATTCGAATCCGGACCCATTTCGGACGAATGGTCAGAAGCTAGCGCTATGACAACTACGCCAACGCGTCGGCCAACGTGATTCGAACCCGTACCAATCTCGAACGGATGATTAGAAGCGAATGCTTTGTACCACCCGGCCAATTACTATTTAAATTACTGCAATGGAAAAAATCATGCAGCGAAGCTGTATCACTTACAGAATGCGATCCTTGGTGAAAATATTTGTACGCAATCGAAGATCAACTGACAGTTGCAATCGTGAGAGGACTTCTGTCTCATCACCGAAGTTAATTAAATAATGCGTCTCGGGACGAAATAAAGTCCAATTTTTTCAGCCATTTCACCAATTTTCAATCTTCTGTCATTTCCAACAACTTGTGATGAGAGCGAATGTCTGATTTATGAATTTGGAAGTTAATGTGCGTCCAAAGCGCTCGTTGCTTTTTACGAGCAACAGTCTTCTTTAAACGACGGAACTACTCGAAAACTGACGTAGTCATCGATGTTTCATCTTGAAATACGATTTGCACCAGCCGATAAGTTAGTCTTTCTACTTTTCGATTTTCTTTCAAAATCTCACGAATTGCTGTTTTATTTTTCAATATCCTGGAACACCGTTAAATATGATTTGCGGTAAAAACTCTTTGATTTAAAATGGGACGACAAATAACTGAAGTTTTGGAAGGAAGAGTAGTTTTTATTAGTGGAGATTCAACACTTTCAACATTCAGATTCAACACTTCTTAGGCGTTCCATGCGTATCAGCTAGATTTGAAAGAAGAAAGTTTACGAAACTTTTTTTCGGGGGGGGGGGATTGGAGGTTTAACGACGACCTTCAGCAACGCAGTCGCCCGTCCCTAATTTATAATTTAGGGCTACTGGTTCCAGGAATGGGAGAGAGGCGTAAGACACACAACATCCACGCCACACCGGGATTCGAACCCGGGCCCCATCTGCCACGAATGATCAGAAGTCATCGCTTAGACCACTGCGCCACCAGGGTGGCAACCTATTTTTCGTTTGAATCTATTGCCAAATATCAACACGAACAGATTATGGTCTAGAGGAAAATTTCCTAGACCTATTTCTACATCATTTCGTGAGCCGACAAAATCATGTGGTTTTGTTGACCCACGTGTGACTGTTTTTTTCTGCTTCGTTGTTTAACAATCACTATGAGCAACGCTGACGGCTATAAGAAGTCGCCCGTCCCTAATTTAGGGCCACTGGTTCTAGGGAAGGAAGACAACAAGCACCACGAGAAAAACACAGGATCCGTTTTGACTCTTGCGCCATCTCAGTACTGTGTCATATATATCCCCCCTTAAGAAAGGAGGATATACACTGAAGTGCCAGAAAAACTGGTACACCAATCTAATACTTGGTAGGTCCCCCACGGGAGCGCAGACCTGCAGAAATACGACGGGGCATGGACTCCACTAGCTTCTGGAAATATGCTGTAAGCAATGCACACCATACTTCCTGCAGGGCGTTCCACAATTCGGGTGTATTCCGAGGTCTGTGTTCGATAGCGCGTTGCATGGCATCCCAAATGTGTTCTATCACGTTCAGATCTGGGAACTTGGGTGGGAATAGAAACACCCCAAACTCAGATTAATGCTCCTCTAACCATAATGTGGCGTCCCGACACTTGTGCGGAGGTGCATCGTCCTGTTGGAACAGGCCCAACCCATCAGCATGAATGCAGGACCTCGTCAGAAAGGATGCGCACATAGGGTTGGCCGGTCACAGATGTTTGTAGACGTAACAGGGGTCCCAGTGAAGTCCAGCTAAACACATCTCATACCATTACGGACCCCCCACCAGCCGGTACAGTTCCCTGTTGACAGGCGGGATCCATGGCTTCATGGGGTTTGCGCCACACACGAATCCTTCCATCTACCAGATACAGTTGGAAACGCGACTCGTCAGACCAGGCTAGTTGTTTCCAGTCATCAAGTGTCCAGTGGCGGTGTTGCCATGCCCAAGCGAGGCGCATAGCTGTGTGTCGTGCACCCATCAAGGGGACTGGAGTTGGGCGTCGGCTCCCAAAGCCCATATCGTGCAGGGTTACGTTGCACAGTCCGGACGCTGATGCTTGTTGAGGCTCCAGCATTGAATTCCGATGCTACCTGCGTGAGTGTCGCGTGAAACGATTCTTGACAGCCAACGATGGTCACGTTCACCCAATGTCTTTTTACGGCCACACTGGTATCGTAGATTGGAAATTTTGCCGGAATTCTTGTAGTCACAGTACACCCTTGCAAAGGCCGTCCGTGAAAATCTGAACTTCGTTTCTACCTCCGAAATACTATGGCCCATCTCATGAGCGCCAACTATGACACAGCGTTGAAAATCGCTTAAATCGTTATTACTTGTCATTCTCATGCCGAAAATAGCTCTGAGAGCTGGCAAGGATGTCTATCGCTTTATATATGCAATGGCTGACGCAACCGAGTACGCGCATAGGTGACGTTGCTATGTATTTTGCATAAGCTCGTCTGTACCAGTTTTTCTGGCACTTTAGTGCATGTGATGATGCCTTGACTCTTGGGCTAGCTCAGTGCAACTTCACATATATCCTAAGAGAAAGAAAGCGGCACGAAATCGCAAGTTTTGGGTACGCCACGAATCACGCTTGAAGAGTAGCTCGCTGTAGAAGAAGGAATTTGATTAATTCCAGAGAATATGTGGAAGAATGGGCGCACATTTTTCGAAGCATAGAAGAGGGAATTTTTATTAATTGCAGATAATAATTCCTTCGAAACTCACAGCCAAGAGAATCATTTTTACATTCGGGCGCCAAATGGCGTAAAACCCTTTTTTAGCCGGTGGTGAAATTCGAAATAACGACTTTCAGCTCCGGAGCTGATTATTCTACCGATTGAATTATACCGACCTTGGCGTATCTCTAACAACTTGCCATTTTGAATCTTGGATATGATGGTATGACCCAGTGGGAAGAGATAAATTCACAGTAGCATCTTGGGTATGGAAATATTTTGGCTGTGATTGATGTATTAGGTTCTATTACACATGAACAGAGTGCGATAGGGGGTTCAGAAACATGGGGGAAATATAAACAACCAAACAAAACAAATTGAACGCTGAAACTGTTTCTGACTTAATGAGGATACTACTGGATGTAGAACAATATGATCAGCTTCCAGCAGTGTCACTCACTACGGATCGAATCAGATGAACAGACAAAAAAGTTGTGGGATAATAATTGCTTTACGGAATGTGTATGTGCGTGTGTTTCCAACTACACTACTGGCCACCCAAAATGCAACATCAAGAAGGAAGCATCCGATTGGCCTGTTGCGATAGGACATGCAAACGATTTGCATTACAGGGCATATGCAAATCATGTTCACCCGGCACGCCACCGAGAAGCACTATAAGAACGGTGCACAGAAGGCGGGGTGTAAATAGTGGAAGTGTGCTGTGGTGCCGTACCTGTGCGTGGGAAGCTTCCTGATGCCTCGTCGCAGAATACGGCAGTCATTCCAGCACGTTTCGGAGTTCGACAGAGGACGAATAGTGGCTTATCGCGACAGCGGTTTATCGTACCGAGACATCGGTGCCCGTGTGGGACGACATCCAGCCACAGTGAGGCGAGCATGGATTCGGTGGGTGCACGAGGGACGGACGGACCGACGTGAGTGATTGCCGCAGCCGCTGCACACCACCGAACGCGAAGACCGGCATGTTGTGCCGCGGGCATTGACTGCTCGCACCGCCACATCACGAACGTTAGCGCAGGAATTAGAGTGTGTTGCGCAACAACCTGTGTCAGCACGTACCATTCGACGTCGTCTGCAGGAGCGGGGACTTGTAGCACGGCGCCCGTTGCTCCGAATACCATTGACGTTACACCACCGGCAAGTGCGGCGGCAGTGGGCCGTTGAACGCCACACCTGGACTACGGAATGGCACGACATTGTCTTCTCCGACGAATCCCGCTTCTGCCTGCAACACCACGATGGTCGGATCCGCGTGTGGCGGCACCGCGGCGAGAGACTGTATGACGCCTGCATTATGCATCGCCATACCGGTCCGTCGCCTAGCTTTATGGTTTGGGGCGCAATTTGATATAACACCCGCACCCCTCTGGTACGCATCGCCGGTACACTCAACAGCCACCGCTACATCTCCGACGTTTTGGAGCCTGTAGTCTTCCCTTACCTTCAGGACCTGCCAGCGACCACGTTTCAATAGGACAATGCGCGCCCGCACGTGGCACGCATCGTGCAACAATTCTTTACGGCCTACCAGGTGTCACTGCTGCCGTGGCCCGCCTGTTCTCGGGATATGTCGCCCATCGAACACGTCTGATCTCTGATCGAGAACCGAGTGGCCCTGCAAGCACCACCCGCGGCTTCGCCTGATGAACTGTGGCAACGTGTGGAAGCAGCCTGGACCGACATACCCCAAACCCACATCCAAAGCCTCTTTCATTCAATGCCGCGGCGTGTAGCGGCCGTTATTGCCAGCCATGGGGAGCCACACGACCTATTGATGTCTGCGTGTTCCGCAAGTCGCACGGGCCTGTAATCTCAATCGTTTCATCTTTGTATCTGTTGTTATGTGTCCAGTAAATCTGGCTTTGCTATCTCGTGTCCTTCTTGGTGTTGCATTTTGGGTGGCCAGCAGTGTATTATCCTAACACGAAACTTCTATATTAAACACTACAACGATTACCGACTAAGGCTTAGTTTTTTTTGTTTGGGAGGGCGGGAGGGGGGATTAACGACCACCATGAGCAACTCAGTGGGCTACAAGCAGTCGTCCGTCCCTAATTTAGGGTCACTGGTTCCAGGGAAGGGATATAGCCATTGCCGTAAGACAAACACAACATACATGCCTTACCGGGATCCGAACCTCGACCGATCTCGGACGAATGGTTAGAAACCATAGCTTAGACCACTGCGCTCCTGGCGCGGCGACTAAGGCTTGACTTGCCGAAGTAAAATCGCTTCACCGTAAAGCTTACTAAATCATTTTAGATCCCGTATAGCTTCACTTCTTTGCAACTATATACTTAATTAAGTATTAATTAATTAATCAAGCACTAGGAATAATAACGGCCAGATGAAAGTCAAATAAATCGTACTTATAGAGTTCACTCTTTTACTATACTGTTCGCCAAGAATAGGTGGCATGGCAAAATGCTCTGCTTAATCAAATAGCTTGGGAACAGAATACATCCCCATAGACACAATCCTTCCTCTCTCAGCAAACTACAAAACTGCTCTTGCTCTAACACATTCGTGATTAACACACTTCCGAATGAAACAGTGAATTCACATATACCCTCAAATCAAATCAAATAAAAAAAAATCGTCTCAAATCCTCCGAATAATTGCAAAACAGAAACTCATCATCAGCTTTTTTTTTTTTTTTTGATTGGAGGCTTACACCGTGAGCAACTCAATGGGCTATAAGCAGTCGCCCGTCCCTAATTTAGGGTCACTGGTTCCAGGGAAGGGAGAGAGCCAGTGCCGTAACACAAACACAACATCCATGCCTCACCGGTATTCGAACCCGGACCCCTTACGGACAAATGCTCAGAATCCATCACTTAGACCACTGCGCCACCGGGGCGGCCATCATCATCAGCTTTAGCATACGTCATTACACTTTGACCTGTTCTCAGGAATGCCAACCGAAACTTGTCGAGAGAGAAAAATGTGGCGTTCAGATTGCAGAAAAGTTTAACAAGAGTAAATCCAAATTTACGTAAGAAGACAAGAACTAAGAAGGAAGGTTAAATATGAGCACACGTCACAAAATTTCTCAAAAAAAAAAAAAAAAAAAGTTACAAGTTACCAACTGAAGTTAAATGTAACTTATATGAGTTCTTCTTTTTTTTTTTTTTTTTTTTTGATTGGAGGTTTAACGACCACCGTGAGCAACTCAATGGGCTATAAGCAGTCGCCCGTCCCTAATTTAGGGTCACTGGTTCCAGGGAAGGGAGAGAGCCAGTGCCGTAAGACAAACACAACATCCATGCCTGACCGGGATTCGAACCCGGACCCCTTACGGACGAATGATCAGAGGCCAACGCCTTAGACCACTGCGCTACCGGGGCGGCAATATGCGTTCATTAGTTGGCATACAAATTGTAGTCAATGCGAAAATGTTTTCTAATATTTTTATGCAACATCACTTACATTAGTTAATTTCAAATTAAAGTTAATTGCTATAAAGTACCTCGTGCCGCTGCGGTTGCCCAGCGGTCTAAGTACTTTGCTTCTCTCCATTCGTTAAAAATTGGTCTAGGTTCGAATCCCGTGCAAGGCATGGATGGTGTGTTTCTTTTGGGTCTGGTACGATTCGTCCAACGACGATTGATCCAATGCCGTTTAGTCCAATGCCGATTCGTCCAATGGACAGTTGGAACAAAAGTACGATTGGTCCTATGCAGATTCGTCCAATGGACAGTTGGAACAAAAGTACGATTGGTCCTATGCAGATTCGTCCAATGGACAGTTGGAACAAAAGTACGATTGGTACTATGCAGATTCGTCCAATGGACAGTTGGAACAAAAGTACGATTGCCGCCCCGGTGGCGTAGTGGTCTAAGCGATGGCCTCTGATCATTCGTCCGAAAGGGGTCCGGGTTCGAATCTCGGTGAGGCATGGATGTTGTGTTTGTCTTACGGCACTGGCTCTCTCCGTTCCCTGGAGCCAGTGACCCTAAATTAGGGACGGGCGACTGCTTATAGCCCATTGAGTTGCTCACGGTGGTCGTTAAACCTCCAATCAAAAAAAAAAAAAAAGTACGATTCTTCCTATGCAGATTCGTCCAATGGACAGTTGGCCGCCCCGGTGGCGCAGTGGTCTAAGCGATGGCCTCTGATCATTCGTCCGAGCGGGGTCCGGGTTCGAATCCCGGTGAGGCATGGATGTTGTGTTTGTCTTACGGCACTGGCTCTCTCCCTTCCCTGGAGCCAGTGACCCTAAATTAGGGACGGGCGACTGCTTATAGCCCATTGAGTTGCTCACGGTGGTCGTTAAACCTCCAATCAAAAAAAAAAAAAAAAAATGGACAGTTGGAACAAAAGTACGATTGGTCCTATGCAGATTCGTCCAATGGTACGAATAGTCCAATTTCACCTGTTCTGTCCGAAGCGCTACTCGTGCGAAACAAATCTCATCCGTTCTAATTCTGTCTTCGATATTGTATGTAAGAACCAGTAGTCCAAAGAATGTAAAATAATGATACATTTTTATGCGTAATATTGTGGTTATAGAGTTTTTTTTCGTAATCGCTTTCTCTTGTTGTGCTGTCCTCGCTGCCGTATGAAGTTACTGATGTGCAAGCCATTCAATCAAATTCGATGTTTCACTCTTGCGTTAAATAATAGAAAAGACTAGTTTCCCGTTTCTGTTTGTAGCATGCAGTGGAGTTCCGCTTAGTGGCCAGTAGAAAACTGGACGGGGTTCGGACCTAGCCTTTTAACAGTTTCTATTCTACCGGTCATATTCATAACGTTTACATATCAAATCAAGTTAATAATATTGCGCCTTTACTTAGGCACTAAATATTAATTCATAAGGCCTAGGCCTTATAAAATGTTGACAAATACCAAATATCTAAGCTTTAACTTAAAATCTTCTAAAAGGCCCACGGCCTAGGTGCCTTGTAAAGAGCTGAGAAATTATCCGTTGAGCGCCTTTTATTAGGTTTTACAAAGTTACAAATACTAAATATCTAAAATGTAACTTAACATCTTCTAAAAAGGCCGGAGGCCTAGGTGCCTTGTAAAGAGCTGAGA
Organism: Macrothele yani; assembly: GCA_039090855.1. Taxonomy (NCBI): domain Eukaryota; kingdom Metazoa; phylum Arthropoda; class Arachnida; order Araneae; family Macrothelidae; genus Macrothele; species Macrothele yani. The sequence goes on from CM077012.1 coordinate 29,719,435, forward strand.
AACGATCCGTTGAGTGCCTTTTTAAGGGTTTTTAAAATGTTTACAAATACTAAATATGTAGGTTGTAACTTAACATCTTTTAAAATGGCCCGCGGACTAGATGCTTTGTAAATAGCTGAGAAATGTTACATTGAGTGCTTTTTACGAGGTTTATAAAATGTTTACAAATACCAAATATACGGAAATCATTTTTCAAAAGTATATAAAGAAGAGAATAACTTATTAATAAATTATTATTCTTTTCTGAAAAATAAAAAAAGTTTACTGTTGGTAAGATGATACCACTGGACGAATCGCCATTGGACCAATCGTACCACTGGATGAATCGGCATTAGACCAATCGTACATTGGACCAAACGGCATTGGACCAATTGTCTCTTTCGACGAATGGGCATTGAAGGAATTGTCCGGGACCTGTTTGTCTTACGGAACAGGCTCTCTCCCTTCCCTGTGGCCATTGGCAGCAAATTAGGAACGGGTAACTGCTTCTAGCCAATTGCGATGTTCACGGTGGTCGCGAATCCCCCACCCCCACCCACAAATAACCATGATTTCTCATATACCTAAAGAAGGGCAATAAAGCTAATACAATGTGCGTATTAAATGTATTAATATTTGTTATTTGCGGACTACCCACTTCTACTACGCACTAGCAAAATTATTTCCAAAATTCTACCTCTTCGTTTAATCGTCGGAGTTGGTCCCGAATGAGGCATGTAAGGTGTGTTTGTCGTCAGGTGCTGCTTCTGTCCCTTCTTTGGAATCACCGACCCTAAAATTACGGAATGGCGTCGCCTTAGCTACTCACAAAGAAAGGATTAAATCCCTCACACCGGGATAAAATATACTTGTCTCGCAAACACAGAAATAAATAACTCCTTCCCATGAACCCACGCGCATAATATTACGCGAAAATTCTTCACTGAAATGTGGTTGTAAAAAATTGACCTTTGTTTTTTTTTTATATTTCCAGTAGCGGCACTGGAAGTAAAAATCCGTAAATTTCGAATACTGTTGAACTTCTGTAAAACAAACTTTTATTTAGCGAACATTTTGAAGAACTCTGAACCTTGGGGGAAGAAACTTCCATTTAACGAAGCCAATTTCTATTTTGCTCAGTTTTTATTTCAGAATCTCCATTGGTAGCTTGTTTACTCTGGGTTTCACAAATAACTACCGCACTTTTTGATAACCTTTTTTTTTTTTTCGCTTTCTTATTTCTATTTTTGTCCATTCCCAACTGAATTTCTGTCTCCCCGTCACAATTGTTGGATTCGTTTAGCTGTGTAACTTACTACTTGCCATGACGTAGATAAGACGATTGAAATCTGATGCCCCATGGCATCTGCCGACGAAACATGGTTGTTGTTGTTGATGATGCCGTAGATGATGAACTACTGAGATGGCGCATGAGTCAAATCGATAATTAAGCAGTGCAGTTGGGAGAACAGCCTCTCCGAAGTAGGATGACGTGGTTTCGAATTTCCACCACCGCAAAAAGATTATACAAAGAAAAGACCGTTCCATAAAAACAGAGTATTTTGAGTTGGCAACATTGCGAAGGGGAAAAATAACCACGCAGACGACTAACTGAATTAAGGAAGTATCTATGGCAACAGTTATTATAGCCGTGGCGGACAATTCTGGTTTTGTTATTGCGCAGTTGTTTAAGCAATTCGCCATACTGCTACAGATGTAAATGATTCAGAATTAAGAAGTGAAATGCGTTGTGCGATAAAATTTTGCAATCGTTTGGGTAAACGGCTCCAGAAACAGTTGATTTAATGAAAAAATATTACACAGATAAATGTTTGGGTGAGTCAACAATTTTTAGATGGCTTCAGAAAAGCGCGTTTGTCGACAGTCCTCGCTCCTAGGCCTGTTCGACCTGAAAGTGCTGTTACGGAGCGTATTGTTAACATTGTTTGGGCAATCCTGCAAGAAGATAGATTAATGACGTGTGAAGACATAGCGGCGTCAACTAATGTTTCAAAAACGTCGGCATTCCGCATTCTACGAAACAAATTACTGCTGCATCGTGTGTGTTCCAGATGGGTACCTCATCACCTGACGAGAGAACAATTGTTAGCCAGAGTTCAGGTGTGTCATGAGTGGGAACCAATGATTGCAAAGGATCCAAACTTTCTAAACACAATAATAACTGCCGACGAAACATGGGTCCACTATTTCGACCCCCTCACGAAGCGCGCAACGAGTGTCTGGAAACACACAGGTTCGCCTCCTCTGAAAAACGTCTGCCAAACCAAATCAGCTGGGAAGGTGATGATGATAATTTTCTTTGATCATAAAGGTGCAGTCTACCAGCATGCCGTTCCTCCACAGATTCCTGTCAATGCTGAGTATTACATTTCAGTCTTGAAGCGTCTGTGACGACATATATCGATTAAACGACCGGAACGGGTGGACAAGTGGACCCTACACCATGATAATGCCCACCCACATGTTGCTGCTTGTGTTCAACAGTTTCGTATGAAATGCAGTATGCCACAGCCTGCTTACAGTCCTGACCTCGCCCCGTGCGATTTGTGGTTGTTTCCGACAATGAAGGTGAAGCTCCGAGGCACAACGTTCAACACAGATGCTGACGTTATTCAAGCTGTACAGGGGTCGCTAAAGCAGCTTCCACAAAATGTCTTCGCCACATGCTTTAAAAAGTGGACTGAACGATGGGACCGTTGCATATCATCCGAGGGAAGATACTTTGAGAAATAATAACATATATTTTGCTGTACCTATATTTCTTCATTTTGTGTGATTTTACTCTCAGCTTTTATAGAACGGCAGTTGTATATTATGGTTCATGTGCAAGGATTGCAATGTATGAACACAAACAGTTTAAAAGCTTCACAGTTTGGCCTCGCACCCCCCCCTCCTTTTTATAATACATAACGGAGGTTGTCCAACACAATAGTATACAGTGATCGTAAAGTTTCCGAACTCTGAATGTAAAGAATTATTGCATATGCTGTAAGCAGAAGTTTAACCAATTGATGTGGCAACAGTCAGCAACTCCTTGAGATCAAATGTTGCGCATGTCGAATGCCTGAAGGAAATTGGCAGAGTGCCAGAAATGAATAACTATAATAGTTCCCTGTGTGCTACGAAGTTTGCTCACTTTAGCGTCGCCAATTGCACAGAGGCATGTTTTTTTTTTTTTTTTTTTTTTAATTGAAGGTTTAACGACCACGGCATGGGCTTGACGAGGGAGAAGAGAATTTGTTTACTTGAAGCTTATTTGCAAACGCAGGATTACAAACAGTGTATCGAAGAGTTCGGGAAAGAAATTTCGCAGCATAGTTAAGTAAATCAACCATATGCAGTTTACTCGTACGATTTCGGCAAACTGGAAGTGTTGATGATATGCCTAGAGGTGGCCGGCCAAGTGTCTTAACGCCGGAAGTGATTAACGATGTTAAAAAACGTTTGCTAAAGTCACCTACAAAATCGCTGCGTTGCTTATCTCAGCAAGTGTAACTTTCTTACTGCTGAGTATACAGAAAGCAACTAAACGATTGCGGCTTTACGCATACGAAGTGAAAGTCAGAGCCGCCCTTAGCAGCCGCGGGGCCCTTGCTTTAACCCCCTCCCCCACACACACCCTATACATAAAACATACACTAGACTTAAAACATAGTTAATATTACAGTTATCTTTACAGTTTAATGAAACGCCAAGACGTTTGAAAATTAACCAATAACGAAAGACAGCATTTAAATTTTTTTTTAACACTACTAATATTTTGTAAATCTCCTAAATAATGTAGATAAAACAAGCACTCCAGCATACGTCTTTCCCTCACAATGGCTCCGTCTCTACTTATTATGGGACAGTACTTACATCATTGAACGCACTTTATAAGAACTGGACTTTTCTTGCTTTTATCCCAGGAAAGTCAGCTATTAAATCATCAAAATTTATTTTGCTTGCTTTATCCTGTTCAATTGACAAAGTTACATCAATCTTTCTTAAGATATGACAGATCTTAAATAAGATTTAATCAGCTTCAAGCGTCAAAAGCTTGCCACCGTTACTGGGACAGTAAGTAATATCCTGTAGGCGATGAAGGCTTTAAGGAAAGGATTCTGAATTTTATTCATGTATCTTAAAGCACCGGCTGCAGTTTTGACATCAGATGGGAGTAACTCACGTAGCACAACTTTTTCGATAACTATCAGTGCACAGTGCACGTTGAAAGATATGACTTCAATACTAATGTTTCGCTAGACATAATATTGTAGTTCGCTGCCGATGTTTAGGTAAATATAAATTCAGCAATCGATATTAAAAAACAAGGTAGTAAAATCATGCAATGTATTGATTATGATACGCTTTCCAACATACCAGAAATTATTACTATAGTTATGGGGATAATAGCTGTGGAATAAATCTCGCTCCTGTGTCCTGACCTTTGACCCCATTTCGATGATATTCAACAGAACCGGTTCAGTATAGCTCAGGAATAACATACTAAAGTTTTGTCACAATAGAAGTAGTTTTACGCAAGTTATGAGAATAATGGCTGTGGAATAAATCTTGCTTTTGTGCAATGACCTTTGACCCGATTTCGTTGATATTCAACAGAACCGGTTCACTATACCTCCGCAACAACATCATAACGTTTTGTCACAATCGAAGCATTTTTAGGTAAGCTATGATGCACAAGGACAATGGAATGGATCCCACTCCAGTGTCCTGACCTTTGACCCCATTTCGCCCATTTTCAATAGGGTTCGTCCCCAGGTGGTTCCCTACCACATACTAAAATTTCATCGAAATCGAAAGTTATGACGCATAAACGCAATAGAATGGATCCAGCTCATATGTCCTGACCTTTGACCCTACTTCACCCATTTTCAATAGGGATCGTCCCCAGGTGGTTCCCTACCACATACTAAAATTTCATCGAAATCGAACCATTTTTATGCAAGTTATGACGCATAAGAGCAATGGAATGGATCCCGCTCCTATGTCCTGACCTTTGACCCTGTTTCGCCCATTTTCAATAGGGTTCGTCCACAGGTGGTCCCCTACCACATACTAAAATTTCGTCGAAATCGAACCATTTTCACGTGAGTTATCGTGCGGACGGACGGAGGGACAAAGCTGGAGCATATACGCTTCTTGAACCTACGGTTGGAAAGCGTAAAAAAAAGAGTAATTAAACGAGACGGAGTTTAAAAAAAACGAACTAGAATAATTGAAAATAAGAAATTCGCTCCTTCGCTCTTCTTCTTTCTTATTTTTTCTTAGGGTATGAGCGCCCCCCCCCGCCCCCGAAGCGCGGGACCCTGTGCAACCGCACCTATCACACACACCCCGGGGCGGCTCTGGTGAAAGTTGTCGAACTGAAGGCACCTGATACGCATAAGCGGCTGCTCTATTGTCGTTCGTTTCATAAATCTGCTGGGCACAACAAGGGCTTATTGAATAATGTTTTTTTTTTCGGATGAAGCCTAGTTTAATTTGAATGGGTATGTTAATTCGCAAAATACGCGATATTGGTCGACTGAGAATCCAAACAAACATCCAGAGCCTTTGCATTCTGAAAAAAAATCGGCGTGTGGTGCGCCATATCTCGACGCAGAATTCTGGACTACCTGTTTTTTGACAGTACTATAATTGCAGATATTTATCAAGATTTGATTTTTCAGTTTGTGTTCCTATTGCAAGAAAACGAACGTTTCGGATGGTTTCTACAGGAGGGAGCAACATGTCACACAGTTACTGCGACAACGGAACTTTTGCGAAGTTTCCTTAGTGACGGCATTATTTCTAAAGGATTTGGCCTCCACGCTCACCGGATCGCACACCTCCGTATTTTTTCCTTTGGAGATATTTAAAGGCTCGTGTTTTTTGCAAAAAACTGGCATGACCTTATGACGTGCCTGCCCCGCACGACGCACACGACATAAAGGCAGATAGCAGCCAGAACGAACGTCTGCGTAGCTCAGTTGGTAGAGCGACTTGTTCCGGAATAAGTGGACTCGGGTTCTATCCTCGGCGTGGACCAAAAATGACGGAGAAATTTACTTCGTTATAATGGCGCCCGAACTTCCCGGATGACCCGGCCGTTAAAGATCTCGCAATGGTGTGATATTCTTTCCACACCGCGAGATAGGAAAAATAAGAGAATCCCTTCTTCAGCGCTTCGAAAAATAAATGTGTGTGACGTTGCATTCCCCACACCAGATTGACTGGGAGTTCTCAAGTGCACGTTCTACAGCGGATGGCTGCCTGCAACGATTCATGGTCACGGCTGACCCTTGTGCCAGGCTCCCGGCTCTCTTTCGGGGGGATGTGATGTGCCTGCCCCACAGGACGCACACGACATAACGGCATATAGCAGCGAGAACGAACGTCTGCGTAGCTTAGTTGGTAGAGCGACTTGTTCCGGAATAAGTGGACTCGGGTTCGATCCCCGGAGAAATTTACTTCGTTATAACCTTTCCTCGAAAACCAAACACTATTCAGGCTATAGCGGAAATCACGCCAGCCATGCTGAAACGCGTTACGAAAAACATGCGCCGTCGCGTGGATATTTACCTCCAGCAACACGGAGGTTATTTCCAGCTCCTTCTTACGGTCAACATCATTTGCTTAAAAGTCGATGAAAGATGTATCGCAGTTGTAAATAAATTGTATAACGCGAATAAAAATTGTTCAAATTAAGTTCAGGAACTTTTCGATCACCCTGTATAAAAACAAGTGAGGCTTTCGAAGCTCGGCTGATATAGAATGAAAAATTCCCTGACTAAAGAAAGAATTAAAAGCATTGTTTCCATAGTAGTAAAATGAATCGAAATCTAAGATAGCTAATTCCTATTTGTACAGATGATTGTACGAGCTACAATATTCTACTTAAAGCATCTGATTTTAAATAGATGAATATAATTTTAATGTACCATGCAAATGAAAATGAAACATAAGTTTCTATATAGGGAATTTTCAATTTAGCGATATTTATGAGATGATCTTGCGACTTCGTTATCCAGAAGTTCTATTGTATATGATACCAAAGCTCCTTTTCACAGAACAATGAAAGTCCCACATTAATTCAGTTAAATTCAATACTTTTGAAAAATGCGGCAGAATTACTTCCCTGATTCATTTCCGCGCTCAGACGAGTAGAATGCTTTACCGGAAATAAATATGGACTAAAGTTAAATGCTTTCATTCAAGTAACAAAAAGTTGAAACTACCCTTCTCTTCATTGGTACAGCTATATTCTTTTCGTCATTGTTCAGAATTTTACAAATTTATTTGATAAGTACAGAATAACGCATGTATTTGTTATGCGATCTGAATATTCAGCGGTTGATTTACTGGGGGAAACTTTCTGCCCCTCCACAACTAGAGGGCGTATTGGATACAATGCGACGTAATAGGTAGGATTTGCGCTTCTCTTTCGGCGCAGCATCTTGAGGTCATATGCTTCTCGTAGTTGCCGCTGCAGCAGTTGCTCCTCGTAGTTACCTCTGAGAAAACAGAAACCTTTCTTCGGTCGCGTTGTTCTTAGGCCAGCTACCTCCGTCTCTTCGGTCATCGCCCTTGCGAAGCAGCCGTCATATTATGGTGAGAGCTCAAAAGATGCTTTTAAAATTTACATATTTAGTAAGCAGGGAAAATAACTTTATTTTATTTTCTTTCTCGTAAGTTCATTTAGAAACATTCCTAAAAATTTCTAGTGGTTAAAATATTCAGTTTTGAAAACTGTTTGCTTTGTGAAAAAAGAAATTTGTCGGTGACGGGGGTCGAATCCACATCCCTCTGACATCTGCTTCACCTCTGTAGTACGCCATAGCTTTTAAAAAATATTAATTCGAGCTCTATTTTAAGGGAATAAAACGCTGACACCGTGTTATAAAAGAGCGCATAATTAACAATTATACAGCTGATTTTATAGAATAACGATAATTTTGATGATGCCTTGAAGACATATGATCGCTCGCTAACCTGTTAATTCCCATCATATTAGTCGAAGTATGTTTCTATACCAAAGGCGAATGCACCTCAGAAACAATTCCAATGAGAAATCATACACTTTCAGTAGGCGCAGTGGTTTAAGAGATGGCTTCTGACCACTCGTCCGAGATGGGTCCGGGTTCGAATCCCGGTGAGGCATGGACGTTGTGTTTGCCTTACGGCGCTGGCTCTCTCCTTCCTTTGAACCAGTGGCCCTAAATTAGGGACGGGCGACTGCTTATAGCCCACTGAGTTGCTCATGGTAGTCGTTAAACGCCCAATAAAAAAAAAAGAAAAGAAAAACACCTTCAGTAGGTTCACTTTTTGCAATTTCTGTCAGGAAATCGACGGATTTAGTTGTGCTGAAGACTAGGAGTTATTTGCGGGATAGTGATAAAACCATTTTGATTTCTTTGTACATAAAATGGTAAAAAAGCTGAAAAAACTGTATGGAAAGATTTCATTCTCATCGAAGTTCATGGGGAAGTGCTTGGAAACAGAAAGATTGACGAATTTGTGGCTTGACTTCAGAGAAAGTTAGATGTTTAATGTCAGATAACAATTGTTGCAATAATCAAAGTTTTACATTGCAGGTGACAATCGGAAAGAAGTAACAATTATCGGTAATTTTTACTGCATTTGCGTATTTAGAGAAGACTTGCGATATACACTGACGGAAAAAAAATCCCAACACCACGAAAAAATAGTTGTAGAGGAATGAAATGGCGGCAATACATTTGTATATGTAACATATTTAATTCATTAAGGTTTCAAGATCACAGCTTAATGTAAGCGCGAGAAGAGCCATTTTAAATGTGAAATGCTGGTACATTAATAACCGGTGTAACCGCCAGAATGTTGAATGCAAGCACGCAAACGTTCATGCATTTTGTCATACAGGTGCTGGATGTCAGTTTGTGGGATGGAGTTCCATGCCTGTTGCACTTGGTCGGTCAATACAGGGACGGTTAATGCTTGTTGGGGGTGACGCTGGAGTTGTCGTCCAATGATGTCCCATACGTGCTCGATTGGTGAAAAATCTGGTGATCTAGAAGGCCACGGCAACATGTCGACACTCTGTAGAGCATGTTGGGTTACAACAGCGGTATGCGGGCGAGCGTTATCCTGTTGGAAAACACCCCTGGAATGCTGTTCATGAATGGCAGCACAACAGGTTGAATCACCAGACCGACGTACAACTGTGCCGTCAGGGTGCGTGGGATAACCACAAGAGTGCTCCTGCTGTCATAGGAAATTGCTCCCCAGACCATAACTCCAGGTGTAGGTCCAGTGTGTCTCGGCCGCAGACAGGTTGGTTGCAGGCGCTCACCCGGCCTCCTTCTAACCAACACACGGCCATTACTGGCACCCAGGCAGAACCGGCTTTCATCAGAAAACACAACAGATCTCCACTCCGTCCTCCAATGAACTCTAGCTTGACACCACTGCCATACGCCGTACACGGCGGTCTTCCCTCTCAGTAGTGCCACGTGGCCGTCCGGAACCCGGGCTTCTTGAGGCAGTACCTTCCCTTGACCACCGCTTCCAACAATCATGCACAGTGGTTACATTCCTGCCAAGTCGTTCTGCAATATTGCGGAAAGAAAATCCACCTTCTCGTAGCCCTATTACACGACCTCGTTCAAACTCCGTGAGCTGTTGATAATGGCTTCTTTGTCTTCTTAAAGGCATTCTTAACTAACATCAACACACTACGTCGAATCTCAACGATAACTAACGCTCACGAACGTTACAGCACGTATTTACAGCAAACCTGCTTTGCATGTTCCGCGGGGCGCTACTAGCGCCACACGTATGCGCCGAGAGCGAAATTTGCATAGACGTCATCTTACAGATGTACTCTCACCGCCTACCAACTGTCGTTTATCTAACACAACCCCTTCTTGGTGTTGGGATTTTTTCCCCGTCAGTGTAGTTGATTCATTTGAATTTTGTACAGTATGAAAATCATTTTGAGTTATTAAAAAGTGATACCTAATGTTGTTAGCATAGTGGAAACTAATATTATCAGATGGTTTGGACATGTAAGAACGGACGGCGAAATATTTTAGCAAATGATTTTTTCAGTTTAAATCACTTGAAAGAAAATTGAGGAAGACCCAGAAAATCATAAGAAGACTAAAGTCTGGAATACCAAAAAGAGCGAATTATTAGTATCAATTATTACTATCAATGTACATTAAGTCTGTGAAAATTGATGTGACCAGATCTTTGCAAATGAAAACTTGTGAAAGATCACCATTTATTAAAATTCGGTAGGTTGTTTTTTTGATGAACTTGTATCTCGATTTCAGAGATTAGTAATGCTATAATTATATAAAATTTTAGATAACAGTTCATTGCAGAGTTCTTATCATATCTATTCCTCGCGAAATCCTCTTGCTTGTAGAATGATTGGGAGAAGGGGCTGTTAGTTAAAAAAATATTTTTGATTGGGGTTTAACGACCACTGCGTGAGCAACTCAGTGGGCTATAAGCAGTCGCCCGTACCTAATTTAGGGCCACTGGTTCCAGGGAGGGAGAGAAGCAGTGCCGTAAGACAAACACAACATCCATGCCTCACCGAGATTCGAACCCGGACCCATGATCCGACGCCATCGCTTAGACCACTGCGCCACCGGGGTAGCCCGTTAGATAATTTGTTCTTTGTCTATGGTTTTGTGGGCAAGTTTGGAGTTTAGCCCTTGAGTCATAATACTAAACGAAAAATCAACCAAGTCACAAACAAATTTCTTTTTATACTTTGCTCGGCTATTAAATGAAAATTTTATGATGCTCTCATTGAATAAATTTTACATCTAACATTAATTGACAGAAACAATTTTTATGTATTTACATAAATTGAAAATAATGAAAAAAGGGAATAATTTGAAAAGCAAAAATGATGAATAAGTAAAAAAGCATTATGTAGACTTATTATTTTCAGATAAATCAACGCACTCAAGTTTTTTTATCATTTCAGGGAAAAGAAATAAGTTAGTAACAGCATTTCAATTCCCTTTTTCATTACCCCGTGACGTACTACAGAGGTGACGAACATGTCAAGACGGCAAGTAGCAGTGATAAGACCTTGTGGGAAAGCATCCGCTCCGGAGCAGAAGGATGTGCGTGCGAGTCGGCCACCAGCAAATTTGAGTTTTAACAACCCTTGCTATTCAGATTGGTAGCTTATCCCAATTATTACTCAGTAACCATCTAACATCTCTTAAATATTTTTTGACCAGGTATTCTGCGGACGAAGCTGATAATTTTATTTCTTCCCGGAGATTAAGATTCATTAGCTGTCGTTTGGCCGAGAAAAACGACACTGTACGAGTATATATAAATTTGGACTTCGTAGCTGTTTTGAGCATCTGTAAGTTTCTCGTTTTTTTTGGGAGACACCCGCCAAAATGATATTGATACAACAATTAGGCTCTATAAATTCGTTAAGGTATTTAAATCTTCCTATCACATCTTCATTTAGAACTCCTTGACGAGAACAGTTGGTCTTTTCTTATAAATAGTTACAAATTTAGCTTCTTCCGCAATTGTAGACAGGTAAAATGGTAGAGTGATTACCAGAATTACTATTAAGAAGTGTGATGAGACTTTTCGATTTAATCAGGTTAATTTCATTTCCTTGTAACTTTATGCTGACTGCATTTACTTTGGGAAATACACGAGAGGGCAATGGGACATGTATGACGAAGTAAATTTCTCCATCATTTTTATGAACCCCGCCCCTGGCATAAAATTGGAGAAATTTACTTCGTCATATTGGTGCCCAAACACAGGACTCGAACCCTGGACCGTTAGGTTTCTCGCAATGTGTGATGTTCTTTCCACACCGCGAGACAGGAAAAATGGGAATCCCTTCTTCAGTGCTATGAAAAAATAAATCAGTGTGATGTTACGTTCCACACACCAAATTGTCTGGGATGTCCCGTTCTTCAGCGGATGACTGCCTACAGCGACACATGGTCCCGGCTGACCCGTGTGCCATGCCCCCGGCCCTCTTTCGGACGGGGGTGATGTGACGTGCCTGCCCCGCAGGACGAACATGAGATAAAGTCAGATAGCAGTGAGAGCACATGCCAGTGTAGTATAGTGGATAGCACTCGAAGCTCTGGAGCCGAAAGTTGGGGGTTCGAATCCCTCCCCTGGCATAAAAATAATGGAGAAATTTACTTCGTCCTATTGTCTCCCCCATAAAAAGGCCAATGTGAAAACAAGTTTGTCCGCGACGGGCATCGATCCCGTGTCCCCCCTCACTCCGGAGTAAGTCGCTCTCCCAACTGAGCTACGCGGACAGAATGTCTCCCTGCAGATTTGTCGTCTTGATACATGCTTTCACCTCTGTAGTACGTCACACATGTTTATCCTGTGGTTCATTCCACGTTCTTCGATCATCTGAGCACAGAAAAGCGTGACGCGTTTCATACGATCATCGCATGCAGTTTGTTTTTAAGAGAGCCATCCTGCTTCTACGCACGTAAATAGTTCGATTCCTCATTTTCACGATACAAATGGAAAACTAAGGTGACTATGGTAAAGTTCTTACGCTACTTTATTTTAGTTTCCTGTAGCATCTAAAGGTAACTGGTGTCGTCTGTATCTAATGTAAAGTCATTGGCTTCTGGAAGAGGAGACAGCCAACGTCGTAGGAGCAAATATAGCATCAACGGTAAGAAAAGGATCTTGTCTTTCCATGGATTCGAATCCAGAGCTAGAAGCCGGCCTTTTAGACCGCTCAACCATCACGCGGCGGTGTAAGTATATATTTGTAGTCTCACTGGCTCTAGGGAAGAGATAAATCTTGCACCGTAGGCACAAAGACATCATCCTTGCCTTACCCTACATTTGAAGCCAGACCAGCAGTACAAGGAGCCTGATCACTGTACCCCCGGATGACAGCGTAAGTATATATTTTTAATGCCATTACCTCCAGGGTTGGAAGAGAACCAGAGCCATAACGGCAAACGTAACATTTATGGCTTCGAACCCAGAATCAGCTCTACGAGGAATGCTACCCTTCACCCTGAACCACCGCGTAAGTGCTTATTTACATTATTACTGGCTTCAGATAAAGGCCAGAGGCTTAAGGGAAAAGTGCACAGCACTTGTGGATTAACTCAGATTCGAAAACAGGACCAGAGACGGCAGAAGCCCACGCTCTAGACTACCGGGTGACGGCGTAGGCTTCTTTTTCCATTTTTTCTAGGGAAGGAAGAAAATTAGCGTCTTGGAGAAAAATAAAATGTCCATGTCTGACACTGGATTCGAACCCAAAAGGAGGAGCGCTGGGAGTCAGAAGCCCGAGCATCCAGTTACCTGGATCCGTGTCACTAATTGAGTTGACGTGTCACATAAATTTGCCTCGGCTATTACTGTAGTGCTCAGCAGCCAAAAGTTGACGACGAACAATTGAATGCGAATAAATGGATGCGATTATTGTTTCTTGTTTCTGCTGTTCATTATTGAAACTTGATGTTGTAAGGACCATATTTCTCCAAGGAGTGTTTCATATACAGAGGGCATTCCATATACAGAGGTTGTTTCACGCTTATAGTGACAAAGTTTGTAGGATCATACAGTTATGAAATGTCATAGCGCCAACTTCTGTTGTGTTCCATTATGTGCTTACCATGTTCCTGTACTATTCTTCTGCAGCGTAACAGGCTCCTTTGCAGAAAGGCAAGATCAATTCTCTCCCACTCCTCTTTGCAAGCTTTCCAAAGGCCGTCAATTGTTTTGGGGCGTCTACTTTTGAGGGCTGGTTTAACCGACTGGAAGCCACAGAAATTCATGAGAGAAGCACCTGGGGATTTGACAGGAATTGAGGAGAATGCTATAGCGTGAATACTGGTCTCAGCTTCCATCTTCCACATGTATGCCGCTGTGGACTTAGCTGTATGGCTGAAGCCTTATCTTGGTGGATCCATTCATTTGAAGACATAGCACCGTAAGGATGGAAATTCTTGGCGTTAAAATGGGTCAACAATGTTAGTCTGATAACAAGCTGCATTAATTTTTGCGTTATTCACGACCTTTTGCAGCTTTAACTTGCCACAACCAGAAATCCAGGTGAAAAAACTTTCTCTGCATTCACTTACCCATTCCGGGTATGCCTTGGCACCCTTTTTTTGACAGTATATTTCCCGGATTTTTTTGTGTCACTAAGGTATTATATATCCATGTTTCATCCAAAGTGACCACAAACTTCTACCTGTACCTTGCTAAGTGTCTGCCATACAGCTTCCTGCAGTTCGTCATCCGCTCCGAAATGTGGCGCGGAAGGAGCTTGTGGACGTTAGGCTTAAACCGCTTTTCTAAGTGTAGCTCAGATTTGATAATGAGATTGACAGTTGCCTGTGAGACGCCTACATGCTGTGCAATTTTTCTTTGCGTTGCTGGATTCTCTTTCTTTAAAACAGACCTGACTTTTCGCATCACCTCTGCGGTCCTTTTTGGTTTAAGGTTTTTTTTCGTGGCGTTTGTGCCCCACTCGAGCAAGCTGTAAAGTTCTCATTTGCACGCTTAGTTACTTGACATATGCCATTTTTAGAAACCACACAAACATTTTCTTTGCACCTTTCTTGGAATGTTGTATACGAATAATCTTCGGAAAGGGCAACTATATATGCCTTCCAGAACGGAATCACTAGTGGAGGCATCTTAACACTACGAAAGCAAAATTACAAATGCTCTTAAAGCGAAAGGCTGCTACTGCACGATAAACATGGTTACGTAATCGTGACCACACGATTTACATATGACGCGCATTTTACTTTGTCACTATAAACATGAATCAACCCTGTACAAAGGACGATTCGGGCAAAGGGACTTCTACCACAATCAATTGGAAAAACCAGCTGAATCCGTGCTGTCGCAGCGGATGTTATATGGTTTTGAAATGTTCTGTGAAACCCCAGTGATAGACCATTATAGCGGTTGCAGATGATATGGTGATTTCAAATGGAATGTTTTTTTCATTAAAGAAGCTTCCACATATATGAAGAGTTGTTGAGCTCTATGTGTCTGCAGTTAATGTTTTCGCAAACAATAACTCTTTAATAGCTTTGTTAATTACAAAAAGGTCATAATCTTATATATAAAACACAAAACGTCTGTTTGTCTGAAGCAGCAAAAACTCTCGAACGCCGAACTGTGGCATCGTGAAATTTGTGTAGCTTCTTAATACTGGAATTTCTAGGTCAATGCAACTATTTTAAGATATCTACGTTGTTTCGTTCGCGAGTTATGAATTAATTAATAAGCTAATGAATAAAGTCAGCGTCGTTTGCTACGTCATCCTGCTCCAAATCTAAAAGCAAGTGACTGCATTTATCGCCCCGGCACATCCACAGGTGTTTCTATTCTTTGAGAACTGTGCATAAAAAAAATGCAAAAAAGAACTTTGCGAAAACTTAACGAAACGGGTTTAAATTTTTATCAACACCATGAATTGGTAATAAGAGGAGTTCCTCAAAATTTCACCGGAATCCGGTCAAACCTTTTTATAATAGGCATGGAATTTTTAATTCATCGGTAAAAAGAAATGTATACGCAGAAACGGTTAATAAAATTTTGACGGCTAATTTAAAAAGTTATTTACCGATTCAGGCGAAATTTGGAGGTTATGTTCCTATTACCGATTTATGGTGTTCATTAAAATTTCAGCCAGTTTCGCAAAATATTCGCAAAGATACGTTTTTAACTTTTTCATCCCAGAGATTCGCCCCTCAAAGACGTCTGAAAGTGAAAGCATGTGATGCATTTGATCGTCGATAACAAATTGTTAACGAATTTTGTTCAGTCAGTGTTCTAATGCTGTGTCTCCTGGACGCGTGTTAAATAATTCGGAACGCTTTTGGTCCGTTTGATTCTACAGATTTCATACATTCTGTACCGAGCAAAGCCTTAAGTTAGTCTAATAGTAAAGAGCAAGGGCGCCGACTTCACCAAGTTATTAGGGGCCAGGCTTGAAGAGATCAGACGGGGGGAGGTGTCTCTTCCATTGTCAAGAGGAAAATGAAGAAAGGGCAAAACGATAAACTACGAGATTCGACGTATATTTTGAAACGCAAATGTAATTCCTCACAACAAATGAACAAGGAAACAGAAATATTCTGTATCAATGAAGGAAGAAATATTCCTCATAATACATGGGAAATCCATAGAACATTCAAAGCAAACAGAATATAAATTCTGAATTTGCTTGTAACATTTACTGGTCATCCATGTAAAACCTGTAAGAAAACCTGAAAATTTCATCGCCCTGCAGCGGGAATCGAACCCCCATCTTCCGATTTCCGTTCGAGTATGCTAACCGTTACACCACTCAGGACAGTGAAGTTCCAAGTAACTGAGACTAAACAAAGTAAGCTTAGGAATCTGAACATCCTCAGATTTTTGCTAGTCGAAGCATCGTTGCTTCCTCATAGCGTTTTGACCCATCTCCCATCCAGAAACGGATGTGGGTCGGAAATCACCAGTAACACAGATAAATCAATGAAAGCAGAAATATTTCTCATAATACGTGTATGGGAAATCAATAGAATATTCAAAGCAAACCGAATATAATTTCTGAATTTGCTTGTACCACTTACTGGTCATCTGAGAGATGTTACATGGATAACCAGTAAGTGGTATAAGCAAATTAGGAATTTATATTCTGTTTGCTTTGAATATTTTATCAGAAATATTCTTTTGATGAATAGTAATATTTAAAAAATAAAATTCAGTCTGTGATTTTATTTTTAAACGTTTATAAAAATATGGGAAATTAGCGTAGTTACTCAAAAGTAGTAGTAAATGGCCTCTACTGGAGCAGTTCAGCCGTTCAGCGGCTGATCCAAAATGGCGGACCCCATAGACTTAACATTAGGCTGGGAGCGTGGCATGAAGGAGCAGGTGCCGTTTTTCCCCAATTGCGGCCCCTCCCACGTGCCACTGGTTGGTGCTACTGCTGTCCACGGACAGGACCCGTGGGTGGCGCTAGTGTGTTGGGTAGATGCTGATATGCTGCTCCCTAGTGGTGCTTCTTGGAACTTTATGTTTTCGATGGATCTTTAAGGGATGGCAACGACCGAGTGGGGGTGGACGTAGGTGTACTCGGTGTGCAGCCCCCTAGCGGTGCTTCGTGGAACTTTATTATTTTCTCGGGAGATTTATTGGACTTTGTTAAATTTTTGGGGAAATGTAAATTCTGAGGTTTTTTTTTTTTTTTGTATTTTACAATATTTTTTTTACTCATAATTTTTTCGTATCCTATTTATTCTCTTTAACTTATTTTAAAAACTTATATTTTTTTTTTTTTTTTTTTTTCGGGTGATTTGTTGGACTTTGGCAAATTTTGGAGGAAATGAAGCAGAAATGTGAATTCTGAGTTTTTTTCCTTACAATTTTTTTACGCCGATGCTGCTGCCCTTCTTGGGAATTTATTATTTCGATGGATCTTTGATTTTGAGTGATGGCAACGACCGAGTGGGGAAAGGGGGCTGCATAAGTGTTGGATATGTTGATGCTTATGTGGTGCCCCTAGCGGTGCTTCTTGGCACTTTATTATTTTGATGGATCTTTTGATTTTGAGTGATGGCAACGCCGGAGTGGGGTCCGTTGGGATTTTTATCTTTTCCTGTGGTTTGCAAACAGGATTTTGTTTTTCCCTCTTCGATGCTATTTTCCCTGGAGGAAATTTTTACGTCACGACGCGGAAAAAAATTTCTTTCCAAAGAATGAAAATGCTCTGGTGCGCTCAGTGTGTTTCGAACTCACGATGATTTGGTTTCAAAAATGGTCGGTTGGTCAAATGGTTTTCATGTACTATGTATTCCCTCTATTTTTTTTTAATTTATTTTACACTCTTTCTTCATGTATTTATATATATATATATATATATATATATATATATGGGCTATAAGGTCAGGTGATGCGTAACAACATAGCCTCTCCTTGACAAATGTCAACCCCGCCTTCTCGTGGTGCATCCTGTTCCCACTAAAGGGGCTCTGACGACCGCCAATAGCGGTATAACTATACCATCGGGATTAGAGGAAATACTATCCCACACTCACCAACCCGCTTGGCCAGCGTGGTTGAGTTATGGCCGAACCCCTCCAAAATGATTCCACAACTTAAATCTTGGCCCTCAGTCTCCGGCAGCTGGAATGTACCTGGCCAAGGCAGCGGCCAGTGCGACATGAAGGCAGAGGGTGCTAAGAATCCCCGGAGGACCGGAATAGGCTGCCATCTGATGCTGACCTTGGCTACGTATAATGGACGCTCCCTATCTTCTGATTCAAGGCTTCTTGAATTGGAAGAGGAACTACAAAGGATCAAGTGGGACATCGTCGGGCTAAGTGAAGTAAGGAGAAAAGGAGAAGATCTCATTGAACTGAAAAGTGAACATGTCTTCTACTATCGTGGGACAGATACTGGCAGAACTAGTGGTGTTGGATTTATAATAAACAAGAAACTGAAGGATAAAGTTGTAGAAGTTGAAAGTTCTTCTGACAGAGCTGCACGACTCGTTATCCAACTCTCGAGAAGATACCAGGCTCAGATTATTCAAACCTATGCACCCACCACAAGTCATCCTGAAGAAGAAATTGAAGAATTTTATGAGGAAATTCGTGATCTAAATAATAAAGGTAAGCAGCACTTGAAGATAATTATGGGAGATTTCAATGCAAAAATAGGGCAACGGCAACAGAATGAAACTTCAGTAGGTAAATTCGGTCACGGCAACAGAAACCAGCGTGGAAATACTTTCGTTGAGTTTGCAGAGGCAGAAGGGTTTTTCATCTTGAACTCCTTCTTCAAGAAATAGCCACACAGGAAATGGACATGGAGACATCCAAATGGGACGACAAGTGAAATTGATTTTATTATGTGTAACAAAAAATTCGTCATAGAAGACTGCAGTGTGCTAAACAAGTTCAACACAGGTAGTGACCATAGATTGGTTAGATGTAAGATGCACCTCAACACTAAATTTGAACGTGGCAAGCTCATAAGACAAACAAAATCTATTAACATAACCAACCTTAAAAAACACCATAATATCTTCAAGTTGGAACTGAAGAACAGATTCTCTGCTTTAGAAGGCCTAACATCGGAAGAAGTAGATATTTCTGAAGTTAACAGAAAAGTAACCAAAGCTCTTATGGAAACAGCAACAAAACTAGCTGGGTCTAAGAACAAGTTGCATGTGAACAAATTATCAGGAAAAACCAAAATGTTGATGCAAAAAGAAGAGAGATGAGGACAACTAAAGAAGATGTGACTTTCAAAGTGGAATATATAGAGCTATACAAGACAGTACGAAAAAGTATCACTGAAGACGTAAGAAAAGTCAACTGTGAACTAGTGAGGAAAGCAATTGAAAATAACCAAAGCCTAAAGATAGCAAAGGGACATCTCAGTAAGGGAAGAAAACAGATTATGGCACTGAGAAAAGAAGATGGTTCTGTAACAAGAAATAGAGGCGAAATTTTGACAAGAGTGAAAGATTTCTACTCCAAATTATATGAAAGGGATGATACATGCACTCCAGACATCATGAAAGATACCAGTACCAGAGTTCCTCCAGTCCTTCCAGCAGAAGTTGCACATGCAATCAAGAACATGAAGCGGGGGAAAGCTCCAGGAGAAGATGGAATTACTGTAGACATCATACAAGAAGCAAATGGAGAAATCGAAACAGTACTCGCCCAAATTTTCACTCGAAGCCTTAATGAAGGGAAGATTCCTGAGGATTGGAACACCGCTACAATGATCCTGCTGCATAAAAAAGGTGACATTGAGGATCTCAGGAGCTACAGACCTAACAGCCTCCTATCAGTGGTTTATAAAATCTTCACTAAAGTTCTTTCACACCGCTTGAAGGTAACACTGGACATGGCTCAACCGAGAGAACAAGCTGGATTCAGGAGTGGCTACAGCACAATAGATCATATCCACGTAATGAGAGAACTAATTGAAAGAGCGAGGGAATATGAACTTCCATTGTGCATGGCTTTTATCGATTATGAAAAAGCCTTTGATTCGGTGAAACCATCAGCAGTTACAATGGCTCTGAAATCCTGCGGTATTGAAGACGCGTACATTAATATTATTAATAACATCTATGAAAATGCAAGTGCAAAGATTCGGCTATTTGAAAATACAACACACATAAAAATTGGAAAGGGAGTGAGACAAGGTGACACCATATCTCCGAAGCTCTTTAATGCCACATTGGAAAATGTCTTTCAATCACTGAACTGGGAAAACAAAGGGATAAAGGTTAATGGAGATTATCTAACCCACCTTCGTTTTGCTGATGACGTAGTCATTTTTGCAACTACCCTATCAGAGCTGCAGAATATGATCCAGGAACTTGCTGACAAGAGTAAAGAAGTGGGATTAAAAATGAACTTTCAGAAGACAAAAGTGATGTTCAATGCTTTTACAAGAAATGAAGATTTATCGATTGATGGAGAAAAGCTGGAGATAACAGGCACGTACGTTTATCTTGGACAGCAGATATCAAGTGAGGGTCACATTGATGAAGAAATTAATCGGCGTACAAAACTTGCCTGGTGAGCTTTTGGAAGAAACAGCATAATTTTCAAGAGCAGTATGCCATTATGTCTTAAAAGAAAAGTGTTTTATCAATGCATCCTTCCAGTGCTTACGTATGGTGCAGAGACGTGGACCTTAACTAAAAGAGACATACAAAGGCTGCAGACGACTCAAAGTAGCATGGAGAGGTGCATGCTTGGTGTAACCAGGAGAGATAAGAAGAGGAACTCGTGGATACGAAAAATGACAAGAGTGGAAGACATAATGATCAGAGTTAAATCCCTGAAATGGCACGGGGCTGGACATACTGCCAGAAGGACAGATCATCGATGGACAGCCGAAATTTTAGATTGGATTCCAAGGGACAGGAAAAGACCCAGAAGAAGACCACATGGGAGATGGGTGGATGAAATTCGAAAGTATGCGGGAGTGACGTGGAGGAGACTGGCGCAAGACAGACCGTTGTGGAGGAAACTTGGGGAGACCTTCGTCCACCAGTGGATTGATAATGGTTGACAATGATGATGATGATATATATATATATATATATATATATATATATATATATATATATGGGATGTAAGGTCAGGTGATGCGTAACATCACAGCCTCTCCTTGACAAATGTCAACCCCGCCTTCTCGTGGTGCATCCTGTTCCCACTAAAGGGGCTCTGACGACCGCCAATAGCGGTATAACTATACCATCGGGATTAGAGGAAATTCTATCCCACACTCACCAACCCGCTTGGCCAGCGTGGTGAGTTATGGCCAAACCCCTCCAAAATGACTCCACAACTTAAATCTTGGCCCTCAGTCTCCGGCAGCTGGAATGTACCTGGCCAAGGCAGCGGCCAGTGCGACATGAAGGCAGAGGGTGCTAAGAATCCCCGGAGGACCGGACTAGGCTGCCATCTGATGCTGACCTTGGCAACGTACAATGGACGCTCCCTATCTTCTGATTCAAGGCTTCTTGAATTGGAAGAGGAACTACAAAGGATCAAGTGGGACATCGTGGGGCTAAGTGAGGTATGGAGAAAAGGAGAAGATCTCATCGAACTGAAAAGTGGACATCTCTTCTACTATCGTGGGACAGATACTGGCAGAACTAGTGGTGTTGGATTTATAATAAACAAGAAACTGAAGGATAAAGTGGTAGAAGTTGAAAGTTCCTCTGACAGAGCTGCACGACTCGTTATCCAACTATCGAGAAGATACCAGGCTCAGATTATTCAAACTTATGCACCCACCACAAGTCATCCTGAAGAAGAAATTGAAGAATTTTATGAGGAAATTTGTCATCTAAATAATAAAGGTAAGCAGCACTTGAAAATAATTATGGGAGATTTCAATGCAAAAATAGGGCAACTTCAACAGAATGAAACTTCAGTAGGTAAATTCGGTCACGGCAACAGAAACCAGCGTGGAAATACTCTCGTTGAGTTTGCAGAGGCAGAAGGGTTTTTCATCTTGAACTCCTTCTTCAAGAAAAAGCCGCACAGGAAATGGACATGGAGACATCCAAATGGGACGACAAGTGAAATTGATTTTATTATGTGTAACAAAAAATTCGTCATAGAAGACTGCAGTGTGCTAAACAAGTTCAACACAGGTAGTGACCATAGATTGGTGAGATGTAAGATGCACCTCAACACTAAACTTGAACGTGGCAAGCTCATAAGACAAACAAAATCTATTGACATAACCAACCTTAAAAAACACCATAATATCTTCAAGTTGGAACTGAAGAACAGGTTTTCTGCTTTAGAAGGTCTAACATCGGAAGAAGTGGACATCTCTGAAGTTAACAGAAAAGTAACCAAAGCTCTTATGGAAACAGCAACAAAATTAGCTGGGTCTAAGAACAAGTTGCATGTAAATAAATTATCAGGAAAAACGAAAATGTTGATGCAAAAAAGAAGAGAGATGAGGACAACTAAAGAAGATGTGACTTCCAAAGTGGAATATATAGAGCTATGCAAGACAGTACGAAAAAGTATCACTGAAGACGTAAGAAAATTCAACTGTGAACTAGTGAGGAAAGCAATTGAAAACAACCAAAGCCTAAAGATAGCAAAGGGACATCTCAGTAAATGAAGAAAACAGATTATGGCACTGAGAAAAGAAGATGGTTCTGTAACAAGAAATAGAGGCGAAATTTTGACAAGAGTGAAAGATTTCTACTCCAAATTATATGAAAGGGATGATACATGCACTCCAGACATCATGAAAGATACCAGTACCAGAGTTCCTCCAGTCCTTCCAGCAGAAGTTGCACATGCAATCAAGAACATGAAGCTGGGAAAAGCTCCAGGAGAAGATGGAATTACTGTAGACATCATACAAGAAGCAAGTGGAGAAATCGAAACAGTACTCGCCCAAATTTTCACTCGATGCCTTAATGAAGGAAAGATTCCTGAGGATTGGAACACTGCTACAATGATCCTGCTACATAAGAAAGGTGACATTGAGGATCTCGGAAACTACAGACCTATCAGCCTCCTATCAGTAGTTTATAAAATCTTCACTAAAGTTCTTTCACACCGCTTGAAGGTAACACTGGACATGGCTCAACCGAGAGAACAAGCTGGATTCAGGAGTGGCTACAGCACAATAAATCATATCCATGTGCTGAGAGAACTAATTGAAAGAGCGAGGGAATATGAACTTCCATTGTGCATGGCTTTTATCGATTATGAAAAAGCCTTTGATTCGGTGAAACCATCAGCAGTTACAATGGCTCTGAAAACCTGCGGTATTGAAGATGCATACATTAATATTATTAATAACATCTATGAAAATGCAAGTGCAAAGATTAGGCTGTTTGAAAATACAACACACATAAAAATTGGAAAGGAAGTGAGACAAGGTGACACCATATCTCCGAAGCTCTTTAATGCCACATTGGAGGGTGTTTTTCAGTCACTGAGCTGGGAAAACAAGGGGATGAAGATTAATGGAGATTATCTAACCCACCTTCGTTTTGCTGATGACGTAGTCATTTTTGCAACTAGCCCATCAGAGCTGCAGAGTATGATCCAGGAACTTGCTGACAAGAGTAAAGAAGTGGGATTAAAAATGAACTTTCAGAAGACAAAAGTGATGTTCAATGCTTTTACAAGAAATGAAGATTTATCGATTGATGGAGAAAAGCTGGAGATAACAGATACGTACGTTTATCTTGGACTAAAGATATCAAGTGAGGGTCACATTGATGAAGAAATTAATCGGCGTACAAAACTTGCTTGGAGAGCTTTTGGAAGAAACAGCATAATTTTCAAGAGCAATATGCCATTATGTCTTAAAAGAAAAGTGTTTGATCAATGCATCCTTCCAGTGCTTACGTATGGTGCAGAGACGTGGACCTTAACTAAAAGAGACATACAAAGGCTGCAGACAACTCAAAGACGCATGGAGAGTTGCATGCTTGGTGTAACCAGGAGAGATAAGAAGAGGAACTCGTGGATCCGAAAAATGACAAGAGTGGAAGACATCATGATCAGAGTTAAATCCCTGAAATGGCAATGGGCTGGACATACTGCCAGAAGGACAGATCATCGATGGACAGCCGAAATTTTAGATTGGATTCCAAGTGACAGGAAAAGAGCAAGAAGAAGACTACAGGGGAGATGGGTGGATGAAATTCGAAAGTATGCAGGGGTGACATGGAGGAGACTGGCACAAGACAGACCGTTGTGGAGGAAACTTGGGGAGACCTTCGTCCAGCAGTGGATTGATAATGGTTGACAATGATGATGATGATGATATATATATATATATTTTATGTTTTGAGGGATTTTTTTTTCGCGTTGATGTAATGAATTTTCTGAGGAACTGTTTTTTTTCTTCCATTCAATTTTTCCAGGCCATGAGATGAGGAAATGCTTCTTTAGAAACGATTTCGTTCCTGTTCACAGGAAATGCTTCTTTAGAAACGAAACATTTCTTCTAAGACATAATGGCATATTGCTCTTGAAAATTATGCTGTTGTTGGACTTTGACAAAAGTTTTGGGAAATCAAGCGGAAATGTAGACATGCTAATTTTGAATCTTTCGCCCCTCCAATATTTTTTTTTCTAGCTATGAGGTTTTCGTGTACTATGTATTCCCTCTATTTTTTTTATAACTTTTACGCTATTTCTTCATACATTTTTTATATTTTTTGTATGTTTTGAGGAATTTTTTTCGCGTAGAAGTAATGAATTTTCTGAGGAACTGTTCTTTTTCTTCCATTCAATTTTATTTCAGGCCATGAGATGAGGAAATGCTTCTTCAGAAACGATTTCGTTCCTGTTCGCAGTAACTATTGGACTTTGACATTTTTTTTTTTGTGAATGAAGCAGAAATGACTTCATGCTAATTCTGAGTTTTTCACCCTTCCAATCTGATTTACTCGTACTTTTTTTCGTGTGTGTTCAAGAACCGTACAGATCTTTCACAGTTCCAATTCTGTTGAAACAATATTTTCTTACTTTAATTCGCATGTCAGTCTAAAAAAAAAAAAAAAAAAAAAAAAAAACGTTTTCTACCCATTTTCCCTATTTAACTTAATCTATGTATAGAAATTTCGTTAAACTTCTCAATATGTCAGCATTTTATTTCTTACTTTACCAAACTTATGACTCCTTTTATTCAGACTTAATTTTTTTCATTTCATTTCAGCAAACGATTATTTTAGATGTTGCAAATCTTCAGACTTTTTTTTTTTGTATGGCATATTTTCCAACTTGCTTTTAAGTATTCCTAAAAGCTTGCATGCATGTCAAATATGCATTTTTTATTCTTTCCTAGTTTGCTATACTTTTCTTTTACTAATCCAACAGAAAAGCATTTATTCACAACACATTCAATCTAAAAATATCATGTCCCCCTAAGCAAAAGTAAACTTT
Source organism: Macrothele yani (assembly GCA_039090855.1). Classification (NCBI taxonomy): domain Eukaryota; kingdom Metazoa; phylum Arthropoda; class Arachnida; order Araneae; family Macrothelidae; genus Macrothele; species Macrothele yani. Next base: position 29,744,874 of record CM077012.1, read on the forward strand.
AAAGAAATACTTACTTCTTTTCCCTTATTTTATTTCTTATATTTTCCTCTTCTGTTCAATGTTTTATGGATTCTTCAAACTTTGCTTTATTTTTATAAAACTTTTTTTTTCTTCTTACTTTCTTTTGTGATTCAACCTATCAATCTTTTCCTATCGACTTAATTACCCTCATTTTTCCATACGAAATTCCTTTTCAACAGAAATGTAAAAAAAACTTCAGATATATTTTATTCTCTAAGGCCGATTCTACCCTATTTCACAAAAAGGCATTGTAGGATTTCAGTGAATCTTTAGAGCTTACTTACGTTTCATAGTTAGATTTCTCGAGTTTCTACGAATTTTTCCACTTAGGATTTCATTTTCGAAATTTCTTCTCTGTTATAGACATGAAAAGAGAGTGTTTTTCGCTACCTTTCTTCCACTTCTAAACACTTCAAGGAAACCAGCAGCGTACTCCAGCGTGTGTGCTTTCACCAAGAAATTCCAGTTAATTCTATTTACCGTTGTACTAAAATCACAAATCTCGTTTCCTAGCACCTAGGTGCTTATCTGAAAAACTACCATATTTCCTGTCGGTTCCGTTTCAAGCAATTAAAAACACATTTCCTCCATTGATTCAATAGACAAGGTAATAGAACTGATACCATCCCAATCTTAAAGAAAGTATACCTTCCGTATAAAGTTCACATCTGGTTTATTTAATTATTTCATGAATATATTTGTAGTACACTTAAAAAACAAACAATCATATTCTAAGTATGATTTCTCCTGAAACTTTTAAAACACCCTCAGCCTCAGAATAAGAGATCTTTCACTGAAACAAACATCTTCGATTAAAAGCATTCGTTATACTGAAAAGAAACGAAGTTTTAAGCCAATTTCAGATATTCTTTTTCATAATTTCAAAAAAAAAAAAAAAAAAAAAAAAAAGATCCCTTCTTCATGACTCACCGCATTTAGCTGACTTTCTTGAGAATGGACCATGGAAGGAAATGTCATAAACTCGCAAAAGCTTAATTTACTGAGTGAACGTAAACTGTCTAAGGTGTCAAAAAACATAAAACTGATGACTCAGCAGTTTGAACTTAGCCGTTCATTCACCATTTAAAAGATAAGACGCCCGCCGCGAACCACCCCGAAGGGAAATAAGCAGATCCTAGACCCTGATCCAGACCATTGATTCCAGGGAAGGTAGAAAGCTACTGTTGTAATTCAAAAGCCCATCGTTCAAGCCTCCCCAAGGGTTTGATTCCGGACGAACGATTAGTCAGATGTTAATGCTTCGATATTGAAAAATTTCTTCAGACAAATATTTTCTTACTTTAAGTGCTTCTAGTCAAAATTTGCATTACTTAAGATTTTCTCTTCGTTAATATTTTTTCCTACCTTAAAAACTTCTAAAGGGTTGATTTTTGGAAAAAGAAAAAAAAAAAAAAACACGTTCTCACGGAAACGTAAATTTCCCCATATACATGAGGAACAAAAAAAATAAAAAAAAAAAAATTGCTGAAGCTTGAATTTTCAGTCTTCCAACTCAATTCTTTCCCTTCATGTTTCATTCCTTAAACTTTCTCACAAATTCGTATATCTCCAAGAATTTTGTTAAATATCCAAGTCCCACAGAAATTTTCTGAAAATGTTAGTTTCTCTTTTAAAAACTCGCCGAATAAAACTTCCTTCACTGAAACAACAAACTCCTATTCAAAGCATTTCCTTCCTCTTTTTATTTCCAATACTATATTTGTACATCTAAGAAACTTTTTTTGTGTATTCATATATTTTTTTCTATAATTTTAGAAGATATTTAGCCAAAATGAATGTACATATTACGATAATTAAACATTTTACAACAACTTAATGCTCAATTCATTTCACTTCTCACTATCTTAAGGAAATTCTTTCATTTTCTCATAACATAGAAATGTTATTTTTTCTTCCAATTCTTTTCAAAGATTTGAGATCAACTTAATAGAGTCCTTTGAGAAAAAAAAATCATAGGAAAGCATAAATTTACTGAAATGTCAGTTTTTCATAAAGAAATCCCCAGAATAAGAAATCTTTCACTGAAACAAGCTTACCCTATTCAAAGCATTCAGTGCATCTTTTCGCGTATTTCCTCATGTAAACTTTTATTTTGACTTCATTTTTCCATGTCATTTCGCCATTCATTTCTTCTTTTTCCCTATGTAACTTAAAACTACTTTTCTTACTTTTTTTAATGTATGGATGACATATTTTTACAAATCAAAAGAAATGATTGATTCACTTAAAAAAGATACTGAGCTTATTTCTGAAAAGTTTTTTTATTTTAGATTAGCTAATTATTTTTGTCAACTTATTTTTTTCTTGGAGAGGTAAATTCTGAAAAAAAAAAAAAAAAAAAATCAATTGAGTCCATTTTTAAACTTTTCACAGAGGTCTAAATCTGTTGACCCTGAGTTCCAACCATAACACATGGGAAAAAGTCCATCCAGAGCCTTTGAGTTCACTCTCCGTCTTCTCATTGTCAAATTTCTGAGCCATTATGTCATAAAATTCTTAAATATTTGTTGCGCGATACAAAGGTTTGTTGGTTGTTTTTAAATTATATATGCAATAATCAAAGTCTTCAGAATCTTCCTGTTTAGACTTCTTAAAAACAACCTCCATGAAAATATTTGCTTTGAGAGTGAAATGTTCTGTCAAAGAATGACGAAGGATTTCCTCGACAGAATTCTTAATGTCATTTAAAAAGGTTGGAAGACACTTCGCTGAGCCATTTTCGGGGTGTTTCTATAAGTCTGTAGTATTCCATTAGCCACAGATTCAGTAAGCACAAATCCATTGGAAAGTGCAGTCTGTGGAACCGTTGTCATGTTAGAAGGTCTAGGAATACTGGAGTCGTTAGTATTCTCTTCCGTAGAAGCAGCACTCGATGCACCTGTAGACCCAGCATACCACCTACAACATGGGATTCAACTAACTTGTGAAATCTTGTCTCATGACGTTTTCTAGCAGACTGTCGAGAAAATTTAGAAGAGCATTGCGTACATTTAAACCTTTTTACTCCCCCATGTGCTAGCATATGTCTCTTGAGATCAAATTTTCTAACAAAACTGCGGAAGCAGACCGGACACATAAAGTGGAAAGAGTTGCAAGAAGCTGATGTCAATTCCTCATGATTTGGCTCCACTTCATCAGTCCCATCAGATATCTTCTGTAAAAGAACAAGAAACTACATTTTAGAAAAAAAATCTCGAATATTTTTTGGCATTTGCAACATTTAAAAAAGACTGTTTTCAAAACTGTGAAATCATTTTTAAAAGTGTACATTTCATATCGGTTTTCGTTCAACAGAGAGAAATCATGAGAATTTCAGTTCTTCGTTGAGAAGACCCAGAGCACCTGTTTTTTTTTGTTTTAAATTACTTCTGAGACTAATGTATTGACAATTCAATGTTTTTGGTATGACGAAGACTCTTATTATTCCACATTAGTTTGAGAAGATTTAAGGTTCCTTCCCCATATCGTTGTATACGCTTATTTTTAGAGCTCTTCTCAACTTATTCTTCCATAATAATTTTTTTTTATTTAATATTCAAAGTTGCATGCATTTACTATCCAAAAGAGAAATATTTAATGTAAAGGCATGTGATACTAACTTACACGTTCTACAGATTTCTCGAGATCTTTCGAGCTGGGAAAATAGTCCGTGATCAGTCAAGGAAAATATATGTATATATTCCAATATGAAAAACAGAAGCTTTGTAAGTGAAAGCTCAACCCGAAGACGGCGATAGATTGTTCACGTCTTCTCAACTCTGACTCTTCTTTACTGAATGAACCATTGCCTTTTTCGTGAACAGCTTTAAAATCTGCTTTCTCACTTTACCATTGCCAGATTCCATGTCCCTATAGTTCTTTACTGAGAAACAGAAGCATTTCTTCAATTTTAATTTATTAAGCGAGTCGAACTCTTTTAGGCTACCGAAGAACTCCAGGTCTTTCTTTACGAAAAAATTTTATTGTCATGAAAGCAGGCTTAATCGAGATGATTTACTGTCGTTTCAATGAAAGCGTTTTCGCATTCATTGTTCTTATGACAGATTTAATTTCCTTATACTTCGAATAGAAATGACTTTGAATCATTCGGCTAGAAAATATCTCTTTCACTGAGACAAATATCAGCTTTCCTCTTAATACCTTACAACTTTTTTTTTAATGTTCAATCAGCTGTTTCTATATTTTTACCGCAGAATAGAATTATTTAATGTAAAATTCTAAGAAAGACGAAAAATGGAAATAATGTTTTCACTAAGAGGTCGATTTTGGAAATTTTCGTTTTCTTATAATTGCGAAAATGCCATAGACTAACATGGGAAATACCGTACAACTAAAAGTAAATATCTGAAACGTTTCTTTTTACTTAAAGTCTTATTCGAATCGTTTATTTTTCAAAATGTCAATATTTGAAACGTTCATTTTTCTTTAAGTTCGTTTGGATCACATGACTAATTCAACTTCTCCCATTTCAAAAAAGAAGACATCAAACTTTCTTACATACCATCTCAAAACTTTGTAAAATGATTGTTTCCACATACACTGTTCCCCTCTCTGACATCATTTTTTTTTCTATGAGAACAGAAATTAACTTGAACAACCGTCTTAGAAAATGCCTCATCCACATTTTTTCTTTCCAACCCGTGTAAGAGCAATCAGATTGCCTCTTCCCACCAAAAGTTCTCAAGATTTGCAACATCTAAAATAATCGTTTGCTGAAATGAAATGAAAAAAATTAAGTCTGAATAAAAGGAGTCATAAGTTTGGCAAAGTAAGAAATAAAATGCTGATATATTGAGAAGTTTAACAAAATTTCTATACATCATCATTCATCATCATTGTCAACCATTATCAATCCACTGCTGGACGAAGGTCTCCCCAAGTTTCCTCCACAACGGTCTGTCTTGTGCCAGTCTCCTCCATGTCACTCCCGCATATTTACGAATTTCATCCACCCATCTCCCATGTGGTCTTTTTCTGGGTCTTTTCCTGTCCCTTGGAATCCAATCTAAAATTTCGGCTGTCCATCTATGGTCTGTCCTTCTGGCAGTATGTCCAGCCCATTGCCATTTCAGGGATTTAACTCTGATCATGATGTCTTCCACTCTCGTCATTTTTCGGATCCACGAGTTCCTCTTCTTATCTCTCCTGGTTATACCAAGCATGCACCTCTCCATGCTTCTTTGAGTTGTCTGCAGCCTTTGTATGTCTCTTTTAGTTAAGGTCCACGTCTCTGCACCATACGTAAGCACTGGAAGGATGCATTGATCAAACACTTTTCTTTTAAGACATAATGGCATATTGCTCTTGAAAATTATGCTGTTTATTCCAAAAGCTCTCCAGGCAAGTTTTGTACGCCGATTAATTTCTTCATCAATGTGACCCTCACTTGATATCTGCTGTCCAAGATAAACATACGTGTCTGTTATCTCCAGTTTTTCTCCATCAATCGATAAATCTTCATTTCTTGTAAAAGCATTGAACATCACTTTTGTCTTCTGAAAGTTCATTTTTAATCCCACTTCTTTACTCTTGTCAGCAAGTTCCTGGATCATACTCTGCAGCTCTGATGGGGTAGTTGCAAAAATGACTACGTCATCAGCAAAACGAAGGTGGGTTAGATAATCTCCATTAATCTTTATCCCTTTGTTTTCCCAGTTCAGTGATTGAAAGACATTTTCCAATGTGGCATTAAAGAGCTTCGGAGATATGGTGTCACCTTGTCTCACTCCCTTTCCAATTTTTATGTGTGTTGTATTTTCAAACAGCCGAATCTTTGCACTTGCATTTTCATAGATGTTATTAATAATATTAATGTATGCATCTTCAATACCGCAGGATTTCAGAGCCGTGGTAACTGCTGATGGTTTCACCGAATCAAAGGCTTTTTCATAATCGATAAAAGCCATGCACAATGGAAGTTCATATTCCCTCGCTCTTTCAATTAGTTCTCTCAGTACGTGGATATGATCAATTGTGCTGTAGCCACTCCTGAATCTAGCTTGTTCTCTCGGTTGAGCCATGTCCAGTGTTACCTTCAAGCGGTGTGAAAGAACTTTAGTGAAGATTTTATAAACCACTGATAGGAGGCTGATAGGTCTGTAGTTCCTGAGATCCTCAATGTCACCTTTTTTATGTAGCAGGATCATTGTAGCATTGTTCCAATCCTCAGGAATCTTCCCTTCATTAAGGCATCGAGTGAAAATTTGGGCGAGTACTGTTTCAATTTCTCCACTTGCTTCTTGTATGATGTCTATAGTAATTCCATCTTCTCCTGGAGCTTTCCCCCGCTTCATGTTCTTGATTGCATGAGCAACTTCTGCTGGGAGGACTGGAAGAACTCTGGTACCTTTCATGATGTCTGGAGTACATGTATCATCCCTTTCATATAATTTGGAGTAGAAATCTTTCACTCTTGTCAAAATTTCACCTCTATTTCTTGTTATAGAACCATCTTCTTTTCTCAGAGCCATAATCTGTTTTCTTCCCTTACTGAGATGTCCCTTTGCTATCTTTAGGCTTTGGTTGTTTTCAATTGCTTTCCTCACTAGCTCACAGTTGAATTTCCTTACGTCTTCAGTGATACTTTTTCGTGCTGTCTTGCATAGCTCTATATATTCCACTTTGAAAGTCACATCTTCTTTAGTTGTCCCCATCTCTCTTCTTTTTGCATCAACATTTTGGTTTTTCCTGATAATTTGTTTACATGCAACTTGTTCTTAGACCCAGCTAATTTTGTTGCTGTTTCCATAAGAGCTTTGGTTACTTTTCTGTTAACTTCCGAAATATCCACTTCTTCCGATGTTAGGCCTTCTAAAGCAGAGAATCTGTTCTTCAGTTCCAACTTGAAAGTATTATGGTGTTTTTTAAGGTTGGTTATGTCAATACGTTTTGTTTGTCTTATGAGCTTGCCACGTTCCAGTTTAGTGTTGAGGTGCATCTTACATCTCACCAATCTATGGTCACTACCTGTGTTGAACTTGTTCAGCACACTGCAGTCTTCGATGACGAATTTTTTGTTACACATAATAAAATCAATTTCACTTGTCGTCCCAATTGGATGTCTCCATGTCCATTTCCTGTGTGGCTTTTTCTTGAAAAAGGAGTTCAAGATGAAAAACCCTTCTGCCTCTGCAAACTCAACGAGAGTATTTCCAAGCTGGTTTCTGTTGCCGTGACCGAATTTACCTACTGAAGTTTCATTCTGTTGCCGGTGCCCTATTTTTGCATTGAAATCTCCCATAATTATCTTCAAGTGCTGCTTACCTTTATTATTTAGATGACGAATTTCCTCATAAAATTCTTCAATTTCTTCTTCAGGATGACTTGTGGTGGGTGCATAAGTTTGAATAATCTGAGCCTGGTATCTTCTCGATAGTTGGATAACGAGTCGTGCAGCTCTGTCAGAGGAACTTTCAACTTCTACCATTTTATCCTTCAGTTTCTTGTTTATTATAAATCCAACACCACTAGTTCTGCCAGTATCTGTCCCACGATAATAGAAGAGATGTCCACTTTTCAGTTCAATGAGATCTTCTCCTTTTCTCCTTACCTCACTTAGCCCGACGATGTCCCACTTGATCCTTTGTAGTTCCTCTTCCAATTCAAGAAGCCTTGAATCAGAAGATAGGGAGCGTCCGTTGTAGGTAGCCAAGGTCAGCATCAAATGGCAGCCTAGTCCGGTCCTCCGGGGATTCTTAGCACCCTCTGCCTTCATGTCGCACTGGCCGCTGCCTTGGCCAGGTACATTCCAGCTGCCGGAGACTCAGGGCCAAGATTTAAGTTGTAGAGTCATTTTGGAGGTGTTTGGCCATAACTCACCACGCTGGCCAAGCGGGTTGGTGAGTGTGGGATAGCATTTCCTCTGATCCCGATGGTATAGTTATACCGCTATTTGCGGTCGTCATAGATTAAGTTAAATAGGGAAAATGGGAAGAAAACTTTTTTTTTTTTTAGAATGACATGCGAAATAAAGAAAGAAAATATTGTTTCAACATAATTGTAACTGTGAAAGATCTGTAGAGTTCTTGAACACACACGAAAAAATACGAGTAAATAATATTGGAGGGGGTGAAAGACTCAGAATTAACATGAAGTCATTTCTGCTTCATTTCACAAAAAAGAAATGTCAAAGTCCAATAGTTACTGCGAGCAAGAACGAAATCGTTTCTAAAGAAGCATTTCCTCGTCTCGTGGCCTGAAATAAAATTGAATGGAAGAAAAAGAACAGTTCCTCAGAAAATTCATTACATCTACGTGGAAAAAAATCCTCAAAACACACAAAAAATATAAAAAATGTATGAAGAAATAGCGTAAAAGTTATAAAAAAAAATAGAGGGAATACATAGTACACGAAAACCTCATAGCTAGAAAAAATATTGGAGGGGCGAAAGATTCAAAATTAGCATGTCTACATTTCCGCTTGATTTCCCAAAACTTTTGTCAAAGTCCAACAGCTGCTGTGAACATGAACGAAATCGTTTCTAAAGAAGCATTTCCTCATCTCATGGCCTGGAATACAATTGAATGGAAGAAAAAGAACAGTTCCTCAGAAAATTCATTATATATATATATATATATATATATATATATATATATATATATATATATATATATATATATATATATATATATATATACACTATCTACCAACAAGTAATTGGACACCCCGGCAATCGACGATATCTGCAGTCCTGATACACGTCACGGCCGCCGCCGTTGAATATCGTGTGGGAAACAACAACGCAACCAGTCGCATGCAAGATGCCACGCAGTTCGGAGCTCTCTGATTTCGATAAAGGTGTAATCGTCGGGTATCACAGAAATGGCCGATCCATACGTGACATATCCAGCGAGTTGAAGTACCAAAAATCGACAGTGGCCTACGTGATTGGCAGGTGGAAGATGAGAGGTGACTGTCGGAATGTGCTCCGACCAGGCAGACCCACAAAACTGGGAGTTAGAGACCGACTGGTGCTGGCCAGAGAAATTCGGAAGAACCGCAATAAATCGATGGGCCACATCCGCGAGGAGTTTCAACAGGCATCCGGGAGTGTTCTTTCGATGAATACCATCCGTAAGGAATCCCATCTGCTCGGTTATCATGGACGTGCTGCCGTCCAGAAGCCTTTGATCACCAAGCCCAATAGCGTTGCTCGGCTAACGTGGTGCAAAGAACGTCGACAGTGGACCGTTGAACAGGGGAAACAGGTTTTCTGGAGCGGCGAATCAACGTTCACCCTCTACCGTTCGGATGGCAGGGTCTGGATTTGGCGTCTGCCTGGAGAACGCCTCCTGCCGGAATGTATTGTGCCAACTGTGAAGTTCGGCGGCGGTGGAATTATGCTATGGGAGTGTTTCTCCTGGTATGGCACGGGACCCTTGGTTGCAATTCCTGGTAGACTCAACGCCGAGACCTACTGCACCATTTTGGATGACCATGCGCTTCCTACGTTGTGGCACTTTTACGGGGTGGACCCATGTTGCTTTCAGGATGACAATGCCACCTGTCATGTTTCGAGGTCCACCATGGCTTGGTATGGTGACAATAGGGTTAATCGAATGGACTGGCCTGCGCAGATCCCGGACCTTAACCCTATCGAGCACCTCTGGGACGAGTTGGAGCGTCGACTTAAGGGGTGCCTCCACCGTCCGAAATCGGTGAAGGAACTGACCTGTCTTCTCCAAGCCGAGTGGAAGAAAATACCGCTAGCCGTCGTACAACGCCTGGTTGAGAGTATGCCCCGGAGGGTCGCAGCTGTAATAGCCGCTCGTGGAGGCTCCACCAACTATTGAATGTGAATAAACGTCGTTTTCCTTTGCTATCACAGGTGTCCAATTACTTGTTGGTAGATAGTGTATATATATATATATATATATATATATATATATATATATATATATATATATATATATATATATATATATATATATATATATATATATATATATTCTATAAAGAAGATACCTAAGCAAAAAAATACAGATATAATTTTGACTCACACCTAGTACAACATAGAAAAGGTTATGTATCTACCTGTGTGAGTAAAAGGAGAAAAGATAAAAAAATAAAATAAAACTACTGAATGTAGAAGGTGTCGAGAATACTGAGCCTTGGCTTTATCAAGGACCAGCAAAAACTCTGCATTTTCTCACTTCCACAAAGACCTAGTTGGAAATGGGTTTCTGCAAGGCCATAGATGCAAGTAACATTCCCACCTAAAATAGTTTAAAATATATATATATGTCATGTCCTCTGTAGAGTTGCATGACCTAGCACTAGTTAACAATTTCGCTTGCATCCATTAACCTTACTGGCCCGACCCATGCTCTTCATCTGTTACTATTAAACAGAGAGAAGAAGATTAAAGAGAACTCAAGCTGTGAGAGTGACATAATAATTAGAAATGATTTTCAGCCATAACGAAACGCCAAGTTCGTTTGAGAGAGAATTTAAACCTGAAAATCAATGCAAAAGAAATCCAAATTTTTACATTGCAATTAAAAAAGGAAATATTAATTTTTAACGAACAGATTTTTGAAAGAAAACTTGAGTCTAAAACCCCCTACTCAACAACTTATGACAGCACGAAAACGAGAATAAGTTAAAGATAATAATTAACTAAAGAAAACTTTGTGAAAGTTATATACCTTAAACAGTTAGTTGCAATATGTACAAAGTATTTCAGCAGTGCTTTAAGTGCATAATTAATTAGTTATTAAGAACTTAACTACTTTGAAAAAACAGCGCATAGAAAAGGAACAAGCTTAGCCATCTTCTGTTCCTAGGTACCCCAAAAGACGCTCAAAGTTACAAAGAAAAGAAAGAGTTAAAACCCGCAAAAATGTTAACAGACAAACCAATGCCTAAAAGCTGAAAAGCTAAAAAACAACAGAGAAAAAGTACATGAAGTACAAACATTGAACTTATAAAACCTAGAACCCAAAAACAAGGAAGAGAGCTTACCTCTTGTGTGACAAAAACTTTTCTCCTCACAAGAGAAGAACATGGCTGACCTCTTCCGCCACTCCCTCTTTGATAAAAGAGTTAATTTTCCTTTCAAAGTAATTAAATATCTACACTGGAATAATAACATTTCAACCAAAGTAATTGAGAATGTACTAATTTCTCAGGTCCTAAGAATTTCAAGAATTTGCAGCAACAATTTGGACTTCAATTACCACATTAATATACTATTAGAAAGTTTTCTAGAGAACGAAATTCCTTCTTCTTTCATCAAAAGAACTTTAAGAAAAATTATTCTGAATAATAGAGTAAGGTTGGCAGATCTGCTTTAATTTTCTACACAGTTAATAATATGATTCTGACCAATCAAAGCCGTAAGGAAGTTGGCTAGAGGATGCCTATTAACTACCTAAAGGAACCTTAGTGCTATGGATATGACGGTCCTATTAAAACAAAAAATTAAATAATATAAACAAAATCACAAAAAAGCTTAAAAATCTGTTTATAAAAGAAAATAAAAACAAATAAAGAAAACTAGTTATTCATCACTAGGATAGCTATACTAAAAATAGTAAAACCAACATTAAAATTAATAAGATTCTGATTAATCTATAGAAGCTCACTAAGGTGATTTAATACATGCAAAGATTATTAAATACACTGCTCGTGTATTTTATAATATTTCTCATGTATTCTGGAGAGTTAATTCTGCTCTTTCTGATCATACAGATCCACAGTCTTAAGTTTATATATATTTTTTTCTCTGGTTAAAATATCCGCGCGTTGGTTTCTTGCTGTATGAGGAGGCCATCAGCCCCACCCTCACTGCCCCCAGCAACTAGGGAGTGGCGGAAGAGGTCAGCCATGTTCTTCTCTTGTGAGGAGAAAAGTTTTTGTCACACAAGAGGTAAGCTCTCTTCCTTGTTTTTGGGTTCTAGGTTTTATAAGTTCAATGTTTGTACTTCATGTACTTTTTCTCTGTTGTTTTTTAGCTTTTCAGCTTTTAGGCATTGGTTTGTCTGTTAACATTTTTGCGGGTTTTAACTCTTTCTTTTCTTTGTAACTTTGAGCGTCTTTTGGGGTACCTAGGAACAGAAGATGGCTAAGCTTGTTCCTTTTCTATGCGCTGTTTTTTCAAAGTAGTTAAGTTCTTAATAACTAATTAATTATGCACTTAAAGCACTGCTGAAATACTTTGTACATATTGCAACTAACTGTTTAAGGTATATAACTTTCACAAAGTTTTCTTTAGTTAATTATTATCTTTAACTTATTCTCGTTTTCGTGCTGTCATAAGTTGTTGAGTAGGGGGTTTTAGACTCAAGTTTTCTTTCAAAAAATCTGTTCGTTAAAAATTAATATTTCCTTTTTTAATTGCAATGTAAAAATTTGGATTTCTTTTGCATTGATTTTCAGGTTTAAATTCTCTCTCAAACGAACTTGGCGTTTCGTTATGGCTGAAAATCATTTCTAATTATTATGTCACTCTCACAGCTTGAGTTCTCTTTAATCTTCTTCTCTCTGTTTAATAGTAACAGATGAAGAGCATGGGTCGGGCCAGTAAGGTTAATGGATGCAAGCGAAATTGTTAACTAGTGCTAGGTCATGCAACTCTACAGAGGACATGACATATATATATATTTTAAACTATTTTAGGTGGGAATGTTACTTGCATCTATGGCCTTGCAGAAACCCATTTCCAACTAGGTCTTTGTGGAAGTGAGAAAATGCAGAGTTTTTGCTGGTCCTTGATAAAGCCAAGGCTCAGTATTCTCGACACCTTCTACATTCAGTAGTTTTATTTTATTTTTTTATCTTTTCTCCTTTTACTCACACAGGTAGATACATAACCTTTTCTATGTTGTACTAGGTGTGAGTCAAAATTATATCTGTATTTTTTTGCTTAGGTATCTTCTTTATAGAATGTGAATTCTGAATTTTCAAAACTGCTGCGTTGCGCGTTTTGATCTTCAGGTTATTTTGCAACCTTCGTTTTAAATTCTAAAGTTTTTCCTTAGTCTTCAGTTTTGCTCTTAAGTATATATATATATATATATATATATATATATATATATATATATATATATATATATATATATATATATGGGATGTAAGGTCAGGTGATGCGTAACATCACAGCCTCTCCTTGACAAATGTCAACCCCGCCTTCTCGTGGTGCATCCTGTTCCCACTAAAGGGGCTCTGACGACCGCCCATAGCGTTATAACTATACCATCGGGATCAGAGGAAATGCTATCCCACACTCACCAACCCGCTTGGCCAGCGTGGTGAGTTATGGCCAAACCCCTCCAAAATGATTCCACAACTTAAATCTTGGCCCTCAGTCTCCGGCAGCTGGAATGTACCTGGCCAAGGCAGCGGCCAGTGCGACATGAAGGCAGAGGGTGCTAAGAATCCCCGGAGGACCGGACTAGGCTGCCATCTGATGCTGACCTTGGCTACTTACAATGGACGCTCCCTATCTTCTGATTCAAGGCTTCTTGAATTGGAAGAGGAACTACAAAGGATCAAGTGGGACATTGTGGGGCTAAGTGAGGTAAGGAGAAAAGGAGAAGATCTCATCGAACTGAAAAGTGGACATCTCTTCTACTATCGTGGGACAGATACTGGCAGAACTAGTGGTGTTGGATTTATAATAAACAAGAAACTGAAGGATAAAGTTGTAGAAGTTGAAAGTTCCTCTGACAGAGCTGCACGACTTGTTATCCAACTCTCGAAAAGATACCAGGCTCAGATTATTCAAATTTATGCACCCACCACAAGTCATCCTGAAGAAGAAATTGAAGAATTTTATGAGGAAATTTGTCATCTAAATAATAAAGGTAAGCAGCACTTGAAAATAATTATGGAAGATTTCAATGCAAAAATAGGGCAACGGCAACAGAATGAAACTTCAGTAGGTAAATTCGGTCATGGCAACAGAAACCAGCGTGGAAATACTCTCGTTGAGTTTGCAGAGGCAGAAGGGTTTTTCATCTTGAACTCCTTCTTCAAGAAAAAGCCACACAGGAAATGGACATGGAGACATCCAAATGGGACGACAAGTGAAATTGATTTTATTATGTGTAACAAAAAATTCGTCATAGAAGACTGCAGTGTGCTAAACAAGTTCAACACAGGTAGTGACCATAGATTGGTGAGATGTAAGATGCACCTCAACACTAAACTTGAACGTGGCAAGCTCATAGGACAAACAAAATCTATTGACATAACCAACCTTAAAAAACACCATAATACCTTCAAGTTAGAACTGAAGAACAGGTTCTCTGCTTTAGAAGGCCTAACATCGGAAGAAGTGAACATCTCTGAAGTTAACAGAAAAGTAACCAAAGCTCTTATGGAAACAGCAACAAAATTAGCTGGGTCCAAGAACAAGTTGCATGTGAACAAATTATCAGGAAAAACCAAAATGTTGATGCAAAAAAGAAGAGAGATGAGGACAACTAAAAAAGATGTGACTTCCAAAGTGGAATATATAGAGCTATGCAAGACAGTAAGAAAAAGTATCACTGAAGACGTAAGGAAATTCAACTGCGAACTAGTGAGGAAAGCAATTGAAAACAACCAAAGCCTAAAGATAGCAAAGGGAGATCTCAGTAAGGGAAGAAAACAGATTATGGCACTGAGAAAAGAAGATGGTTCTGTAACAAGAAATAGAGGCGAAATTTTGACAAGAGTGAAAGATTTCTACTCCAAATTATATGAAAGGGATGATTCATGCACTCCAGACATCATGAAAGATACCAGTACCAGAGTTCCTCCAGTCCTTCCAGCAGAAGTTGCACATGCAATCAAGAACATGAAGCGAGGAAAAGCTCCAGGAGAAGATGGAATTACTGTAGACATCATACAAGAAGCAAGTGGAGAAATCGAAACGGTACTCGCCCAAATTTTCACTCGATGCCTTAATGAAGGAAAGATTCCTGAGGATTGGAACACCGCTACAATGATCCTGCTACATAAGAAAGGTGACATTGAGGATCTCGGAAACTACAGACCTATCAGTCTCCTATCAGTAGTTTATAAAATCTTCACTAAAGTTCTTTCACACCGCTTGAAGGTAACACTGGACATGGCTCAACCGAGAGAACAAGCTGGATTCAGGAGTGGCTACAGCACAATAGATCATATCCACGTGCTGAGAGAACTAATTGAAAGAGCGAGGGAATATGAACTTCCATTGTGCATGGCTTTTATCGATTATGAAAAAGCCTTTGATTCGGTGAAACCATCAGCAGTTACAATGGCTCTGAAAACCTGCGGTATTGAAGATGCATACATTAATATTATTAATAACATCTATGAAAATGCAAGTGCAAAGATTAGGCTGTTTGAAAATACAACACACGTAAAAATTGGAAAGGGAGTGAGACAAGGTGACACCATATCTCCGAAGCTCTTTAATGCCACATTGGAGGGTGTTTTTCAGTCACTGAGCTGGGAAAACAAGGGGATAAAGATTAATGGAGATTATCTAACCCACCTTCGTTTTGCTGATGACGTAGTCATTTTTGCAACTACCCCATCAGAGCTGCAGAGTATGATCCAGGAACTTGCTGACAAGAGTAAAGAAGTGGGATTAAAAATGAACTTTCAGAAGACAAAAGTGATGTTCAATGCTTTTACAAGAAATGAAGATTTATCGATTGATGGAGAAAAGCTGGAGATAACAGACACGTACGTTTATCTTGGACAGCAGATATCAAGTGAGGGTCACATTGATGAAGAAATTAATCGGCGTACAAAACTTGCCTGGAGAGCTTTTGGAAGAAACAGCATAATTTTCAAGAGCAATATGCCATTATGTCTTAAAAGAAAAGTGTTTGATCAATGCATCCTTCCAGTGCTTACGTATGGTGCGGAGACGTGGACCTTAACTAAAAGAGACATACAAAGGCTGCAGACAACTCAAAGCAGCATGGAGAGGTGCATGCTTGGTGTAACCAGGAGAGATAAGAAGAGGAACTCGTGGATCCGAAAAATGACAAGAGTGGAAGACATCATGATCAGAGTTAAATCCCTGAAATGGCAATGGGCTGGACATACTGCCAGAAGGACAGATCATCGATGGACAGCCGAAATTTTAGATTGGATTCCAAGGGACAGGAAAAGACCCAGAAGAAGACCACATGGGAGATGGGTGGATGAAATTCGAAAGTATGCAGGGGTGACATGGAGGAGACTGGCACAAGACAGACCGTTGTGGAGGAAACTTGGGGAGACCTTCGTCCAGCAGTGGATTGATAATGGTTGACAATGATGATGATGATGATATATATATATAAATACATGGAGAAAGAGCGTAAAAGAAATTAAAAAATAAATAAATGGAGGGAATACATAATACATGAAAATCATTTGACCACCCGACCATTTTTGAAGCCAAATCATCGTGAGTTCGAAATCCGCTGAGAGCATCAGAGCATTTTCATTCCTTGGAAAGAAAATTTTTTCAGCGTCGTGACGTAAAAATTTCCTCCGGGGAAAATAGCATCGGAGAGGGAAAAACAAAATCCTGTTTGCAAACTACAGGAAAAAATAAAAATCCCAACGGACCCCATTCCGGCGTTGCCATCACTCAACATCAAAGATCCATCAAATTAATAAAGTGCCAAGAAGCACCGCTAGGGGCACCACATAAGCATCAACATATCCAACACCTATGCAGTCCCCTTTCCCCACTCGGTCGTTGCCATCGCTCAAAATCAAAGATCCATCGAAATTATAAAGTCCCAAGAAGGGCAGCAGCATCGGCGTAAAAAAATTGTAAGGGAAAAAAACTCAGAATTCACATTTCTGCTTCATTTCCTCAAAAATTTGCCAAAGTCCAACAACACTCCCGAGAAAATTAAAAAAAAAAAAAAAAAAAAAAAAATAAGTTTTTAAAATAAATTAAAGAGAATAAATAGGATACGAAAAAATTATGAGTAAAAAAAATATTGTAAAGGACAAAAAAAAAAAAAAAAACAACCTCAGAATTGACATTTCCCCAAAAATTTGACAAAATTAAATAAATCTCCCGAGAAAATAATAAAGTTCCGAGAAGCCCGCTAGGGGGCAGCACATTGAGTACACCGATGTCCACCCCCACTCGGTCGTTGCCATCCCTTAAAGATTCATCTGAAACATAAAGTTCCAAGAAGCACCACTAGGCAGCAGCACATCAGCATCGACCCAACACACTAGCGCCACCTACGGGTCCGGTCCGTGGACAGCAGCGGCACCAACCAGTGGCACGTGGGAGGGGCCGCAATTGGGGTAAAACGGCACCTGCTCCTTTAGGCCACGCCCCTAGCCTAATGTAAAATCTATGGGGCCCGCCATTTTGGATCAGCCGCTGAACGGCTGAACTGCTCCAGTAGCGGCCATTTACTACTACTCTTAAACAAAAAACGAGAAGCGCAAAAACTGAATAGACAAACGTAGGCGCCAGAGATTATACCTTTCTGTATTTTTATTTATTTATTTTACTTTTGGTACTTGTTTTAAACATTTACCACATATCACGAGAACATATCAAACACAATACGGGGCTGGCAATCAAGTTTCTTATAAAATAGTTTTACTTATTTATTTATGAATGTTTTTGGAAATAAATCGATTTGGCCTCATAAGGTGAAGCTTGGTTCATCTTATAAAGAATAATACATTTGCATAAAGAAAGGCATTTTTTTTTTTAATTAACACAGCACACCATAGCCTGAATAGCACGGGAAAACATTTTTTCTCTAAAGAAATATTTCAACTCACGCATTTCGAAAATGACTTACACACACAAAAACAAAAATTTATTTAATTAAACAGGACGAAAAATATTGGGTGCGTACTGCTCCCACAGTACAGTTATTGAAGGGCAAGATTCGCCTTGACCTCCCCCCCCACCCTCTCTTTAGCCGGCGCTTATGGTAAAGAGTCACTGGCACGCAAAGTTGTTACGGTTTGCAATGTAAATACTGTAGTATTCAATTTATACAGAACTAATATTCGAAATTACTTGTCATCTTATCAGTCCTTCTAGATATAGAATTGTTGCCCTGATAGAACTGATGATGTTGTGTGACTTACCCTCTGGCACATGGCTGTGTTTGATTACTTTTTTTCAAGCAGAAAGTTTTGGTCTTTTCAATATTACGTAGTTTATCCACGCTTAGGGAATGAAAGAGGAATTTTACATAGCTTGTCCCAAAACAATTGAGAATGTTTTTTACAAAAGTTGTGCAATACTGCGTTTGACCTTGGCTCGAGTCTAGAAAAGACGGTAGTCATTGTAGTAACCATAGCAACCGGTCTATTATACTCCCGAACATTCCTAATCCCAACAAAATAATAACCATTGACGATTTTCTTAATTGTTTAACAAACATTCGCTTGGGATACGAAAATGCGCACCTGTTATCACGCATGCGTCATCGGTAGTGCTCAGCTTAATAAGCGTTGTTTCGTGAACCCCTAACAAGTGTTTTCGCTCTGTGAGTTTTCGAAAAAGTTTATGTGAAAGAGAAACAAAAATGCGCCATTAAATTCTGCTGTCGACTTAAGAAATCGGTCAGAGAGACTTTCCGTCTTATGCAAGAGGAATATATATCGATGAATGTCTAGGAAAATCAACAATTTACAGATGGCATAAAGAATTTACAGATTGTAATGAGTCGGCGGCTTAAATCGCACATGGAGGAAGACCTTCAACGAGTGTTACCTGGGTAAACATCAATACAGTAGATGTTATTATAAGGGAAGACAGACACCTATCAATTAGAGATATCGAAGATATGGTGGTTCACATTTCAAAGTCATCAATTCACAGAATTTTACCGGAGCCTTTGGGCATGAAACGAGTTTGTTCAACTCGGAGCGAGCCCCCATTTCTTTTCATTTGCGGCCCAATGCAAAACCGCTCATGGCCCGTTATGCCGTTTCTTATTTGGAGAAAATTAATATTAAGTTGATGCCTCAACAGACTTGTCACCATGTGACTTCTGGTTGTTCCCCATTTTAACAAGAAAGGTGACACCGAATTTTCGGGTGTAATAAGCACGTCTCTTGAATCCGTTCTAACGCAAATTAAATTTATCAAAGCTATTAAAAGTCAATGGAATCGGTATGGAAAAAAATAGTATCCCACATAAGAAAGAAGTTTTTCAATCGGGTTTTTAATCCCTCAGATATTGCTGTAAACGGAATCGTGAGCTTACGCTCTCTGGTTGCAGACTTGGGCGTTAAGAAAAACATGAATTTATATGAGAAACATTTCGCACCGGAAACGTTCTCCAACACAGAAATAATTTTTTTTTAAATCGGACTCTTAGAAACAAAGATATCGTCAAAAATAAGATGTGACTTTACGTCCCCTGGTGGGAAAACCATGCATTATTTTAGGAAGAAAGTATTCTCAAAGGTTTATCCATATGAGCACTATTGGTCCAAGAAAAAAAAAAAATAAAAAAATTAGTCGAGTTGTCAGGATCCCAGATTTTGCTACAAATACATCAGAAGCAGATATTAACACTTATGTTCCCTGGTGGCCAAACCATTATTTACCAAACATTAGAAACTATGTGAAAAATATTTTCCATCAGGTCTTGTATGCGATGCAGGAAGAATTTTTCAAAGCGGAGTTTTAGGAGCAGAAATAACGCAGAAAACGCAGTTTACCTTTGTGCCCCCTAGCGGAAAGTCTATGATTTACTTGAAGATTTTGAATTTATAGGAAAAACATTTCGCATCGGAAACACTATCCAACAAAGAAGGAAATTTTCAAATCAGACTCTTAGAAGTAGAGATATTGACAAAAATAAGATATACATCTACGCCCCCTGGCGTAGAAACCATGCATTATTTTAAGAAGAAAATTTTTCTAAAAGGTTTGTCGACATGAGTAGTATCGGTTTACAAGCGACTTTTTTCAATTGAGAATTTAGAAGCTCATATTTTGCTGCAAATACATCAGAAGCGGAAATTAAGATTTACGCCCCCTGGTGGCCAAACCATTTTTTACAAAAAATAGCAATTATGTGCAAACGATTTCCCATCAGGAGCTGTATCCTGTGCAGAAATCATTTTTCAAGTCGTAGATTTAGAAGCAGAGATATAGGGGGAAACGCAATTTACCTTTACGCCCCCTAACGGAAAGGCTATGAATTAGTTGAAAATTTTGAAATTTTATGAAGAACATGTCACACTGAAAACACTATCCAACAAAGATGGAATTTTTCAAATCAGACTCCTAGAAGTAGAGATATTGACAAAAATAAGATATATATCTACGCCCCCTGGCGGAGAAACTGTGGAATATTTTAAGAAGAAAATATTCCGAAAAGGTTTATCGATGTGAGTGGCATCAGTCCACGAAAGATTTTTTCAATCGAGATTTTAGAAGCTCATATTTTATTGCAAATACATCAGAAGCAAAAATTAACACTTACGCCCCCTGGTGGCCAAAGTATTTATTACCAGAAATTAGAAATTATATGCAAAAGGTTTTCCATCAGGAGGCGTATCTGCTGAAGAAAAAGAAATTAAAATCAGAGCTTTAGAAGAAGAGTTATCGGGAAAAATGTGATTTATTTTTACGCCCCCTAACGAAAAATCTATGCGTAATTTGAAAAAGTAACTATATCTAAAATACTCTTCGACATAAATGGAATCGAAAGATAAAAGAATTTTTTCAATCGGATGTTTAGAAGCAAATATGAGGGATAAAACGTGCTTTTGAATTCGACATCATCTGCATTTACGCCCTTTAGCGGCGAAATTGTATATGGTAAAAAAAAAAAACAAACGAAATAAAGGATCATCATTCTCATATTTCAATCTTCCCAATGCAAAAGAATTTTTCAAACCGGACTAATATTTGCAGAGATATCGTGGGTACAGACGGACGGACAAACCGATAACATAAGCACGATCTTTTTTTACAAAAGACGTGCTAAAAAAGACATAACATGGACGACAATTTGAGACCGATAAACAACTTATTACAGCTGCGCAGGATGGCTTCAACAGCATTTCAGAAGGCATTCAAAAAGTAGGAGGATCATTGGTACACCTGTATTGGATGCAATAGACAGTATTTTGAAAAAGATGACCACTTTCTTGATAATTAAAACACGCATATTTTTTGTATAAAAACATTTTCAGTTGTTGTGGGACAACCCATGTATCTGAAACCAGAAGTCACTTATCAGTTTTTTTTTTCTTAATGTGTTCTGAACAGCATATCAAAAGTACCTTGATTTTAGCATTTTACTTTCAGCTCAGTAAAACGCATAATAAACAAGTATGATTTTTCTTCGGAATGCTTACAGCGTTATATAAATTCGTTTATTTAGTGGTGTAATGCAGTACATACCAATCGCCAAGCTTTCGCTCTCCACTGGACATAAAAGGTGTATTTTAAGTCTAACCACTGCCTTAAAAAAGCCTCGGCCGCCCTGGTGGCGCAGCGGTCTAAGCGCTGGCTTCTGACCACTCGTTCGAGATGGGATCCGGGTTAGATTCCCGTGAGGCATGGATGTTGTATTTGTCTTATGGCGCTGGCTCTCACCCTTCTCTGGGACCAGTGGCCCTAAATTAGGGACGGGCGACTGCTTATAGCCCATTGAGTTGTTCACGGTGGTCGTTAAACCTTCAATCACAAAAAAAAAAAAAAAAAAAAGCCTCGCAGTGAGGACCGAAAACTTGGCGACTCGTGTATACTGTATTACGCCACTAAATAAACGGATATGTACCACGCTATCAGGGTTTTGAACCTGCACAGTTTGGAGTACTCTTAACTGTCCAATCAAAAACTTCCGCCCCGGTGGCGCAGTGGTCTAAGGCGCTGGCCTATGATCGTTCGTCCGTAAGGGGTCCGGGTTCGAATCCCGGTCAGGCATGGATGTTGTGTTTGTCTTACGACACTGGCTCTCTCCTTTCTCTAGAACCAGTGACCCTAAATTAGGCACGGGCGACTGCTCATAGCCAATTGAGTTGCTCACGGTGGTCGTTAAACCTATAATCAAAAAAAAAAAAAAAAATAAATCAAAAACTATGACCACCCCTTATATAAGAAGAAACTGTAACCAGAAGCCAGATGGCATGCGTAGCAACATATGCAATGTTCGAATGTTGATAATTATACACTAACGGAAAAAAAAATCCCAACACCAAGAAGGGGTTGTGTTAGATAAACGACAGTTGGTAGGCGGTGAGAGTACATCTGTAAGATGACGTCTATGCAAATTTCGCGCTCGGCGCATACGTGTGGCGCTAGTAGCGCCCCTCGGAACATGCAAAGCAGGTTTGCTGTAAATACGCGCTGTATAACGCTCGTGAGCGTTAGTTATCGTTGAGATTCGACTTAGTGTGTTGATGTTAGTCAAGAATGCCTTTAAGAAGACGAAGAAGCCATTATCAACAGCTCACGGAGTTTGAACGAGGTCGTGTAATAGGGCTACGAGAAGGTGAATTTTCTTTCCGCAATATTGCAGAACGACTTAGCAGAAATGTAGCCACTGTACATGATTGTTGGCAGCGGTGGTCAAGGGAAGGTACTGCCTCAAGAAGACCGGGTTCCGGCCGGCCACGTGGCAGTACTGAGAGGGAAGACCGCCGTGTACGGGGTATGGGCGTGGCGCATCGTACTGCGTCTGCGGCAGCAATTCGAGCTGCAGTTGCCACCACAGTGACACAACGAACTGTTACAAATCGGTTACTTGAAGGACAGCTCCGAGCCAGACGCCCTGTAGCGTGCATTCCACTTACTCCAAACCACTGCCGTTTGCGACGCCAGTGGTGTCAAGCTAGAGCTCATTGGAGGACGGAGTGGAGATCTGTTGTGTTTTCTGATGAAAGCCGGTTCTGCCTGGGTGCCAGTGATGGCCGTGTGTTGGTTAGAAGGAGGCCAGGTGAGCGCCTGCAACCAACCTGTCTGCGGCCGAGACACACTGGACCTACACCTGGAGTTATGGTCTGGGGAGCAATTTCCTATGACAGCAGGAGCACTCTCGTGGTTATCCCACGCACCCTGACGGCACAGTTGTACGTCGGTCTGGTGATTCAACCTGTTGTGCTGCCATTCATGAACAGCATTCCAGGGGTGTTTTCCAACAGGACAACGCTCGCCCGCATACCGCTGTTGTAACCCAACATGCTCTACAGAGTGTTGACATGTTGCCGTGGCCTACTAGATCACCAGATCTTTCACCAATCGAGCACGTATGGGACATCATTGGACGACAACTCCAGCGTCACCCCCAACCAGCATTAACCGTCCCTGTATTGACCGACCAAGTGCAACAGGCATGGAACTTCATCCCACAAACTGACATCCAGCACCTGTACGACACAATGCATGAACGTTTGCGTGCTTGCATTCAACATTCTGGCGGTTAGACCGGTTATTAATGTACCAGAATTTCACATTTAAAATGGCTCTTCTCGCGCTTACAATAAGCTGCGATCTTGAAACCTTAATCGATTAAATATGTTATCTATACAAATGTATTGCCGCCATTTCATTCCTCTACAACTATTTTTTCGTGGTGTTGGGATTTTTTTCCGTCAGTGTATATGGTATAAACTAGATAAAAACGGGAAGTATACGCCAAACAACTAAGTAAAGAACGATAATATCCGTTTAGTGGCATAAAATGCTGTTTATTGTGTAGCAATGATGTCTGCTACGATGACGTGTCAATGGAGCTGCCTTTGATATGGCGCATGTTCCTGCGTGCCTTTCGTGAAAGTACCTGATTCTTCTAATTTTTAACTGTTTCCGCACGTGCCGTGCTGTCTCGTTTTTGTACATTTTATACATTTCACATGCATATGTAAATTTTCTGTTCATTCATTTAGATTACTAACGTTGTTCCAAAACCACGTCTAATCCTGAAGAAGGCACCCGTAGGTGCTGAAAGCTTGCAACCAGTTGTTTGCTGTTTTATGCAAAAAAAAACGGATATTATCGTTCTTTACTTATATATGGTATGCTGAATAGAATGTTTATAAATGGACACTATATCGTTGAATCCTTTCGGAAGCAAGTAGCGCTCCGTTCCAAAGGCAGACTTTTGACCTTGGAAAAAGGAAAACTAATGTATGCATGAACGATACTCACCTAAATAACTGCACCTTGAGCCGTACATATAGAAACGAATATTTAATAAAAACAACGTAGTAGGATGGCTATATACAGAGCTGACGGGATCGCTTCTTATATATCTTGCAAACATGGCGGTAACAGACGAACAACTAACTACACCAAAACATAATGACGTCATATCAGTTCTGTCTTAGCTTAGCGTGCGTGAGTTCATGCGATGAGCACGAGCTCGATACAACGAGGATTTCAAATAATTCCTTCTCCTCTTCTATTGAGTGCATTTTAACCATACGACTGCTGCGAATCGCGTCATATCTTTCCACGTATTTCCAACATGCAAATCATGTAAGGCATTTCAAAGGACACGAACTCGGGGACGGTATGCAGTTTCGGGTGAAAATGGGGAAAAAAACTTGACCTAATAAGGTTTGAAAAAGGAATGATTTTTGGCTACCGATTGAAAGGTGGCAGCATTACAAAAATTCCCGATGTTGTGTGGTGTTCACGTGGCGCAGTTGTTAAAGTGTTCCAGGAATGGAAGAAAACCGGCAAGACCTGCAGTAATAGTGGACACCCACGGAGCATTGACGACCGTGGGCAGCAACGGCTATCCCAACTAGTACGATCCAACAGATGGGCCACAATGGAACAATTCACCAGAGTATTTAATGCAGGCACATCGAGGAGCGTATCACATACCACAGTCCAACGAACTCTGCTCTCTATGGGTCTCCAGAGCCACCGTCCACTCAAGGTATCCATGCTGACGGCCAGACATTGACGATTATGGCGTGAATTTGCATCTGAGAGGAGACATTGAACCATCGAACAGTGGAAAAAAGTAGTCTTTTCAGACGAGTTACGTTTTCTGCTTTATCGTGTGGATGGTCGACGGAGAGTGCTGACAGGAATCATCCCTACACAACGATGCTCGAGAAGAAACTGGAAAGAGGTGTCAGTGTGCTCGAGTGGAGCATGTTTTCCTGGAAATCATTGGGACCAATTATTCCCCTCGATCGCACGATGAACCCTTCAGCCTCTATCCATAGTGGCGGACCAGGGGCTTTCATTCATGATGACTGTCTACCCCGATGGCACGGATTGCTTCCATCAAGACGATGCGCTTTGCCATGTTTCTGTGTGTGTGCGAGAATGATTTGAGGAGCATTCCCGGGACTTTAGCTTAGTATTCTGGCCACCCTACTCGCCGGACATCAATCCCATTAAACATCTGTCGTACTATATTGACAAATAGGCGTGACATATGGATCTATCATCGATTACTTTTGCTGATCTGCGAGAAGCTCTAGTGTCTGCATGATATTGCATCCCCACAGAAACGTTCAGAAGCCTCATTGAATCAATATCACGCCGTATATCTGCGGTATTGGCTGCTCGAGAAGGTCATACCTCATACTAAAAGGTGGTC
The DNA here is from genome assembly GCA_039090855.1 of Macrothele yani. NCBI lineage: Eukaryota > Metazoa > Arthropoda > Arachnida > Araneae > Macrothelidae > Macrothele > Macrothele yani. The sequence goes on from CM077012.1 coordinate 29,770,410, forward strand.
ACCATTTTTTGACTGGACTGTGTATTTTATACTTATTTAATATTTACCCATGCATTGATTTAAATGGCCATTTGGTTTGATAGTTTCATTTCAAATTGGCTTCCCACGGGCTAGACACACTCATACCAGTTCATGTATTGATAATTAAACAAATTCATATTTCTTTTTTGTGTGTGTGAGGGGGGAGTACTTAACGATCCTCATGGGCACATAGGGCTGTTGGAAGTTGCCCGTCTCTAACTTGGGGCCACTGTCTTCAGGAAAGGGAGGGATCCAGCTCTCCTAAATCTTCCGGGCTAGGGCCCAAACTCGGACGATTAGTCAGAGACCTTCGTCTCTGATCGCTCGATTACCGGTGCAACCAAATTCAGATTTCAGATATTCATTTAAATTTGCTTGGAATTTTCTTTTCTGTTCAATGTAATGAAACGTAGGAGGCTGGGAATTGATTAAAAAAGTTGAGAACTTAGTTGCATGTGCACTGTTTCATTTTCTTGGTACAAGTGCTGAACTGGAGACGGAAGTGGTGCAGAAGAAACAAAATTATGCTCGACTTAATATGTAACATTTTAGAATTGAACTATTTGAACTACTAAATTCAGACATCGGAATTTTCCAAATATCGTTTAGTTAGTGAAAACCCAGGTGTCTGACTTTCAAGCCTTGTCGTGTGGCTGCATTGATTAAGACTTCATAAAACGGCAGCATTTTGACACGTCGCGAATACAAGAATTGTGACCAGTGGCGTAGCCAGAAATTTTTTAAGAGGGAATCCATGGGTTTGGTTCATTGGTGAGAGCCCCAGAGCCTCATATATACATATATATCGCTTTAAATTCGTGCTCAATCTCCCCTCAAGGAGGGTCCGGACCCGATTGCCCGCCTTGGCTACGCCTATGATTGTGACGTACCACTGAAGTGACGTAAGAGTCAAAACGGCAAATTGCAGCGTTAAGCCAAGGTCGGTGTAGTTCAGTCGGGAGAATAATTGTCTCCGGAGCGGGGAGACGTGCGTTGGAATCCCACGACCGGCAAAAAGGGCCTAATTTTAACATTGGCACCCGAAAGTAAAAATGAATTTTCTGGACGTCAGGTTCGAAAATAATGTCTGATGTTTCTCCCACACATCGTCTAGAATCAATAAAAAAACCTTTCTTCTACAGTGTGAAGCATAGTTTACTGCTGACACGAAACCTACGATTTCGTTCCAGCCCTTTGTGCTGGCGTCATTGAATGGTAGGGACTTTGTGCTGGCGTCATTGAATGGTAGGGACTTTGTGCTGGCATCATTGAATGGTAGGGACTTTGTGCTGGCGTCATTGAATGGTAGGGACTTTGTGCTGGCGTCATTGAATGGTAGTGATAGATAGAGGTGGTATCCCCGTTTGTCATCTCTTACTGGACTGTCTAACGGGGCACTGGCGTTTCTGGTGCTGAAAGCCACTCGGCAAATCATCCAGATATGTAGTCACTCGAGGACGGCCAGACCCTAAATAAGGATGGATAACATCCTCCAATGGCCATTGTTACCGTCCAACTGTTCGTGCATCGATTCCCAAATGCGCGGAAGACCTACGATGCAACCTCTGTCGCTGATTTGATTAAATATTAGGCTGCGATATATCTTCGATGGTAACAAGATTTAGAGGTATGGTTCGGTTTCTTTAATTTACACTATCCACCTTTTCTCGGTGACAACCTTTTCTGCTGTTAACAAAATCCGTATCATCCACCGCGTTTAAAATGTAGCCAGGTACGCGGTTATTTCTTCGTTTGTGCATAACGCCGTCGAGCTTTTGAATACTTATTTGCATAAGGCAAGATTCACTCCTTTCGGGTGGGGCGAGTTTTTTTGGGGGTAAGAAGTGTTTTAGGAAAGGCCGAACGTAGGAACGCCAAGATTTAATACGTGAGAATCAATTGTTTTGCAAAACTAAAGATGTTTATTGTAGCAGGATTTTTTTTTTTTGCTTCTGAATATACCTCTTTGGAAGCAAAACAGAATCGAGTAAAATAAAAGTAAATGAAATAAGAAAGTAAAATAGATGGCCGAATGGTGCGAGGCGCTGGCTTTTAATCATTGGCTCTCTCCCTTCCCTGAAACCAGTGGCACTAAATTAGGGACGGGCGACAGCTTATAGATCATTGCTTTGCTCACGGTGGGCGCTGAACTCCCAAACAAAAAGTAAAATGGTTTAACCTTCAAAAAGATAGGCCGATAGAAAAAGGCTCTGAAATTATTGTTGAGAGACTTGCGCGCGCAGAAAGCTGTTCATTTATAGATTTAAAGTAACTTTTAGCTGCCTTCAGAGAGAGAGGAAAATATCTCGTTGAATACTGTCTTCCACAGAATAAAAGCGCTAAAGTCGTAAGTGTCTGATGACGGGAATTCAGTTTAACAGAATCAAAGGATGGTGATTCTCTAATCCTTTTCTTTCTTCCTTTCTTTTTTTTTCTTTTTTTATATTGAGGGTTTAACGACCACTGTGAGCAGCTCAATGGGCTATAAGCAGTCGTCCGTCCCTAATTTAGAGCCGCTGGCTCTAATGAAGGGAGAGAACCAGGGGCGTAAGATAAACACAACGTCCACGCCTAGCCCAGGGATTCGAACCCGGACCTATCGCGAACGAATAGTCAGAAACCAGCTCTTAGATCACTGCGCCACCGGGGCTGCTCAAATTCATAATGCTCAACGATCTGCAGCAATTGTAATACTTTATAAAAATACTGCTATCTTTTTTTTTATTTGGAGGTTTAATGACCCCCGTGAGCAACTCGATTGGCTACAAGCAGTCGCCCGTCCTTAATTTATGGTCACTGGTTCCAGGGAAGGCAGAGAGCCAGTACCGTAAGACAAACACTACATCCATGCCTCACGGTATTCGAACCCGGACCCATCTCGGACGAATGATCAGAAGCCAGCGCTTAGACCATTGCGCCACCTGGGCCGGCGGGTTCAAAGGTCATTTCATGCTCAACGATCTGCAACACTTGTAAAATTTTATAAAAATACTGTTACCTTTCCTTTTTTTTTTTTTTTTTCACTCGAGGGTTTAACGACCATTATGAGCAACTCGATGGGCTATTAGCAGTCTCTCGTCCCTAATTTAGGGGCCCTGGTTCCTCCGGGGAACGGAGGGAGCCAGTTTCGTAAGACAAACACAATATTCATGCATCAGGATTCGAACTCAGACCTATCGTCAGACAACAGCACTTAGATCACTACGCAACCGGAGAGGCGTACTGTTATGTGACACTTGTCAAATAAGAAAATAAACATATAAGTAGAACTTTTTGTAAAACTGAATTTGATTAAAAGGAATTGATCTCTGTTAGATTTTTCTTCTCGTTCCTCTGATCTTTTATTTAAAAAAAAATATTTTGTTTTCACCACAGATTTGCGCATAAGTGATCGAAACTCACTTTGCTGTTTCTCATGTTATGGAAAAAGTTAGTAAATCAGGTATTATTAAAATAAGTACTTAATTTGAGTAGCATTTTAATAAAATATCTATTATGTCTTTCCCGTCTTCAGAATTAAATGCAGATCGTCTACTTATGCTTTGTCAAAAATGCATAGATTATCCCTGAGCTTGAATTTTTTATTTATTTTTATTTTTTTTGAGATTCTGAAAATTTTGCATACGTTTCTAAATAACTGAGAAAATTTTGCATGCAGTTTCTAAATAACTAGGTCTTTCCGATATCTCCAGTCTGTCATTAAAAAAGAAAAGAAGGAATCGATACTCCACCCTGGGAAACGCTTTTTACCTTGAATGATTAGGATTAAAAGCTCCCTCACAACGAGTAGAGAATTTCAATTCACAGATCGAATCATTCTTCATTTGCAAGGGGAAAATGCAAAAAAAAAAAAAAAAATCAGTGCATTCACAACACTTTAATGTCACGTGAAGAATACTTTAATATTATCACTGTGATAAAACAAATTATTGAATGCTTGGAACGTATTTATTTGTATGATTTATGCATTTATTTTTGCAATTATATATTGCGAAATCCAGGGTTGTTCGCCTCCACATCCGAATGAGCCTGTTCCAAGCATTTTGCTTCTCTTTCAGGTCTTGTAATTTCCGCTGGAATGCGTGTAGCCTGAATTCAGCGAGGGCAGTTTTAGGGTTTCTCTTGTTGAGCACTCGCGTTGTACCAAGTAAACAGACATCTGAGAGGCTTGATTTGTCATAGGCGGATTTGTCCGGTAGATGGCAGCAGAGCGTACTTCGTTTTGGCAGATGTGATGCCGGCGAGAAGTCAGAATGCCGAGCACTCATTAGGAACATTTGCAACCTGGCTAAATGCTCTTTGGCTATGAGATCTTCCAAGAGCTGGAGGACATGGTGCGCATGCGTTTATTCGCCAATGATCGGAATCGCTATCCCATAGTTCCCTAGCCGTCTGCACCGAATTATCATTAGGCCTAGGTGGGAGTTGCTTGATATGTGATGGCATCTTGCCGGTTTTATTGGGGGAAGGGAATGACTGTGGAATGGGCGAAAGCTAGAGGATCAGGATAAGTGGATACTCTCCAAGAAGATGAAGGATGCTAGCTGCATCACTGATGGATCAACGGCGATGACAACCGCTGCGGAAGGCTCAATACGAATGGATACTATGTAAATAGATTTCATTGTAAACTTCTTTCTTGTATTTCTGAGGGGATGGAACGCTGTTTCTTAGATTAACACCCTTTCCTCATTAGCAGAGTAAACGATCAATAATTTCTCTCAGGAAATGAAAGAACTACATCAGCTCTCGAAATTTCATTACGTTTTTTCGATTTTACTGATGCGAAATACATTCATTCTCATTGGTAATTTTGCGAGAGAACTATCTTCGTAAATCCCCAATGGCGCAAATATCCAAAAATAAACGATTCTTCTAAAAATAGTTTCAAATGATCACTAGGAGATTTTTCTTGTTTGCTTATGTAGCAGGTTAGCGCTGAGGAGATTGTTCATTTTGTGTTGTACCCACGGGTTTATCGTTCGATATTTCTCAGACCCAGTTACGTACTAACTGCAAAGTAAAAAAAGGAGGCAATATTTTCCCCATTGCCAACGGGGATTATTTAAGCGCTTGGGAAAAGGAGCATTCCTGCTCTTCAGCTTTATCCCATAGCATCCAAACAAGACTTCCTTAAATCTTTCTTGCACCACATAATAAAGTAATATAATTTACGTAAGCGCTGAGCTACACATCAGAGTATTTTCTGATATCTGCATATTTGTGCCGTGCTGTTCCATGTAGTGTTTCTGTAACAAGATGTTCACTGGAGTGGTAACAAAATAGCTTAAGGTAAAAATTTTCATTTATTTCTTTAGAAGTGACTTAGTTCTGTGTTTGTTTTTGTCTTAGTTTGCCTTCATAATAAGACAGTTCTACTGTTCAGTCAGCTGCCAGTTTCTGGTATTAAATTTCTAAAATTCCTGGAATTTTTTCCCGTAATGAAATTTTTTTTGGGGCAGAACAAAAGTATACTAAATTGTATTTTTTTCCCGCTCTGCTGATTTTCAGAAGCTATTCGTAATACTTCCAGAAAATAAGCTCATTTAATGAGAAAGTGAAAATACGTTTAATTTTATACAAATTTTGCGCAAGGTGTTTGTTGTGAGACTGAAAACTATAATAAATCAATAATTAAAAAATTCTGTGTGAACTCACGGATAATTATTTACCGGTAGAGTAAAGGTTATATGTAGATGATTATTCGAGATTAATTGAAAAAAGTAGTACATTTTTATTGAAAGATATCGTTTATTAACCTCAAATTTTCAATTTTACGATTACTTGAATTCATCAGAATTTTGCATTGATTACATAACATGGAATCCCAGATTTTCGTCTGGGCGAATGTTTTTTTAATTCTGTAAAGTATTAGTTTGTAATTGTCACACTGTAAAATGATTATTTTAAAGTAATATCTCTTTTGGAATTAAGAAAACAGTGTTGTTTCACCTATGCTAATTGCACACTCCACGTTTACGTACTTTTGGCTGAAGACATATGTTTTCAACTTTTCTTAACCGATACGTTTTCCTTGTACCAAAGAAATATTTGACTGCAAATTGATAGGAGGTGATTTCCTTTTTTTTATGATTATAAACACAGTTGAATAAACGTATTGTGGAAATTTATTATAATCTTGCTAAAAATGTTATTTATCCATTAGAAGCACCAATTTAGCAGAAAAAATCGTAAAAATACATGATTTCTAGTTTTTCTCAAAATGTACTATTGTCAACAGGTAAAATTTTGATTTCGTTGTCTTCTGTCTAGTTTAGATAGATTACGTGGAACAAGTATTCGGGTTACTTGCAGAATTGGATTCCAAGATTTCGGAGACTTTTCCAGCATACTTCTTTCCACCAAACTGCACTTTATGAATTTTGAGTATAGTTATGTTTTCTTGCATTACACATTAATTTTCTTATTCACTTATTTTTTAGGTTTTAACAGTGGAATTTCTTTTCCGTTCGATGGATGGTATTTGGCAATTAGAAAAATGAGGTTTTGATATTTCACAGAAATTTAATAGAATACCTGGGGTGAAACACGTTTGTATCGTTTATTATGGATTGTCATCGGAAGTGAAAAATACATGATTTTGGTGTTTTGAGCCAAGTTCTATTACGAACGAATAGTTTTCTATCGCATAAATAGCACTATTCGTACAACATTTAATGTTTAGAGCAGACCACCGTTTCTTCATTGCACACGATTCATACTTCTTGTAACTCCATTTCTCCCGCCCGCTAGAAGAAATATTCACATACAGTGTTTCGAACCGTTTAGTGTTATAGTTTTAATGATTCTGACATATTCGGTACATGATGGTTTCCTGTTGATGGTTCTGGCGTGTTTTATACTTGACAGTTTCTCGTTAACGATTATAGCATGACGAGCGTGTGTTTTGTGTTCGTGGTGCATAAAACACAAGCTAAAACTACAGGTGTACTTCGATAAGAGTACAGCTTGTTTTGCAGAAAACAAAAATGGAAAAATTATGCAAGTTCGCAGTTTACCGTTTCACCATTTTACCTGGGGATTCCTGGTTTGGTGATTAGCGAATGGGCCTTGCAGCGCTGTCTAGTACTACCTCACTGTAGCATTTTTCAACTCATCTGCTTCGTACATCTGTGCTGAGTGCTGTACGAAATAATTTAATCTCTGCTGATTGATTAGTGTTCTAGAGCCCATCTTGCCTAGAGAATCAGACACAATCATCCACTAAGTCTGGGAAAAAGTATTGTATCCCCAAATTTTTTCTACATTGTCGTTTTGTATGGCTTACGAATCTTAAGCAGCTGACATACATGGCTTTTTTTGACTAAACCTCTTAGTGATTGAGAATTTGGAATGACAGTTCCTCTCATGGGTGATGCATAGACATTATGTGACATAGGATATGAACAGCTACTGATAACAGCGACAAAATATTTGATTTACATATATATATATATATATTGCAGAGTTTTTGCTGGTCCTTGATAAAGCCAAGGCTCAGTATTCTCGACACCTTCTACATTCAGTTGTTTTATTTTATTTTTTTATCTTTTCTCCTTTTACTCACACAGGTAGATACATAACCTTTTCTATGTTGTACTAGGTGTGAGTCAAAATTATATATGTATTTTTTTGCTTAGGTATCTTCTTTATAGAATATATATATATATAAATAACACCATCTTTAATGACACTTACTTGCTCTTTTGTTTTTGCTGTAAATGCTTCATCTTTATTCAGGGTGTAAATTTAACTGTATTGCATTACATTTAAGATGTCATAAGACTATAGATTTCGTAAATCGTTAAAAATGCTTGATAATAGAGAAAAAGAAATTTTGATAGGTACCGGGATCATTGTTATCGAAATTATCACTTGACAAAATCATTGTGCCGCCGCGGTGGCCCAGCAGTTAGATCCGCGAATTTTTGGCTAACCGTCCAAGCTGGGCGTTGATCCGCGATGAGGTAAGGGCAACTTTGCCGCAGGAAAAAGAGGCTCCACATCAGGGTCGTGCGATTGTTTATGCCGTAGATGCTCATGGTCTTTCAGCGCCGAAAAAAAAAAAAAAATTACGTGGGATGCCATTTTCAGAATTTTTTTAAGTAGAAAGATGTGTCTTGTGGACGATCACAACATATTCGCTCCAAAATACAGCTTTCCGTTCCAGTGGCGCAGTGGTCTTAGCGTTGGCTTCTGACCATTCGCCCGGGTTCGAATCCCGGTGAGCCATGGTGTTGGGTTTGTCTTGCGGCACTGGCTCTCTCCCTTCCTTGGATTAGTGGCCCCAATTTAGTCACGGGCGGCTGCTTAGAGGCCATCGAGTTGCTCACGGTGGTCGTTTAAGCAAAATACATCTTAATTTCGCATAGCTGAGTGATGTGGCCAAACGGCACTCTACGTCTTACGCTTACGTGTCCGAGTTGTTCTGTGTGTGGTACTGTATGACCACGTTTATCCTGTGCGCCATAAAACCTCAATATCAGCACACTGTTAATCGGCATTTTATTGACAGCAATTTCCAGACGTGTAGTGGTTCACGTAAAGGCTATCTGAAAATTGTGATAAGGCTGATAATAGTAATGATAGCCGTTACGAAGACAAATTTAAGCTCAGAAATTTTTAAGTAATATTCCTATGGAAAAAAAAAACCGGTGAAAAAGAAAAGTTGCGGGAATTGGCAAAATGTGTCTAAGCTTAAACGTCGTCGAAAGAATACACCTAGATTCAAGAAGTTTTTGAAAATATATCATATAATGCCTGTTGCCATTCCGTCATTCCGTAATATTTGGTGGAAGGATCAGTTTCTTGAGGATGTAATTGAAAATAAGGCTAATCACGTAACTATTATTAGTTATTTTTACGGACACAGGAACAATAAATATGATGAAATCCGTACATATATTACATAAAAGCGACATCAGGTTATGGACAGCTACTGATAACCAGCGACAAAATATTTGATTTACATATTCGAAGGAACCTTTGAATAATAAATCTTAGCTGTATAAATCAGCATGTGTCACTGTTAAGAAACTTGTCGTTGCCGAATTACCGTGTGGAATACCTACTACAGCTAGTTACGAACATTACCTATTTTCATATACAAACTTAAGTGAAAGGTATTGTGACGCGACTGGATTGCTCAACAGCAAGTACCGCCTGCTGTTCAAGTGAGATAACGAGAAATAAAAGACTAGAGGTTTTGTTGTGTGCCGCCGTCTGTTAAGTCGTTCTCTAACAAATCAACTCAGAATGTAAACTTTATTCTGTCTCTATTCCTAAAGACGGTAGGTAGAACTAGTAAGCATCTCACTAGGGTTTAAAAATGGGCTAATTGGTGAACGTAATAAAATGCTAATCGGTGGTAATGCATACAACTTTGTTTTATTGTTGATTTGCCATAGCCATGCCAGGATATTGAATTGTATTTTAGTAATTAATGGGAAAGTATTTATGGGAATGCGTCACATTACTAAAAATGATAGTTGAGTTAGTGAGACAGAAAAAAAAAAAAAAGGGAATGTCATTTTCGCGAGTGAAATACTTTACAGTAAATATATAAAGGAGGTTAGTGGATTTGTAGTGCAAGGGCCAAGTTTACTGATAGTACAGGCCGAGTCAGGAAAACTCATAGCTCGGGCCGCGGGGACGCCCCATATTAACTAGTGAAATAGCCATTGCGAGGATGAGCCTGAAATAGAGGAAAAGTGTGCTTAATGTTTTTTTTTTTTTTTTTAATATTTACAAAGAATAAGGCAAATTGCCTTATTCCCATATATGGTAGAAATGGTACTGACAAACAAATCAGAGCTAGATTTATTTAGTTCAGTTATTACAGTCTGTAATAGTTGGGATTAATATAAAATGTTAATTCACAGGCTTGAGCGTGCCGTTTGAGTAGATGGACAAATTCTTGAATGTAGACCTTTAGACTAAAGGTGTATTCCCTAGTACTTTAAAACCAATGGTACTTCTTTTTTACTCAAACGCATTGTCATTAAAATTACTTTTAGATCATATGTAGAGGATTTTAGGAAGGGAGTATCTGACCCCAAGTCTTAAACAACCCTTAGAAATAGGAAGCTAGGAGATTTGGGCTAGCCGCCCCGGTGGCGCAGTGGTCTAAGCTCTGGCTTGTGACCATTTGTCCGAGACAGGATCCGGGTTCGAATCCCGTGAGGCATGGATGTTGTGTTTGTCTTACGGCACTGGCTCTCTCCCTTCCCTGGAACCAGCGACCCTAAATTAGGGACGGGCGACTGCTTATAGCCCATTGAGTTGCTCACGGTGGTCGTTAAACCTCCAATCAAAAAAAAAAAAAAAAGATTTGGGCTAGAGTGTCCGATAGGAAAGTCACACGAAAGCGAGGTAGAAGACGCCCTTATTTACTACTGGAGGGCTAGTACTCGACGGCTTAACGTGCCCATCCGACGCACGGCGGATATTTAGTGGTTCGGGCGTTCGTACCTGCCTGGGGTCGAACCTGAGGTCTTCAACGTGGCAGTCACGAACGTTGATCCCTAGGCCACCCGCGGCCCTTAAAATTACTTTTATCAAGCAATGCGTATTTAAACAAATTCTGATGTCGTATCCAGATACGTAGGATTGAGAGTTGGTGGTCTTGAATACCGTCAGCGGTTAACCTGGTTCACGATTTCTCGAGGTATTTTCTTGGAAGGCAGCGTTAACACGATGATAGTTTGCTAATGAAGATATTCCAGAAAGCAACTTTTTTCACCGTGTGGCTGTTGATATACTGATTCAGATGATAGCTGTAGATGATCGATTTCTGAACTTGGCGAATGACTATAACAACAACTACTGTAATCCAGACGCACTGCTAATTACGCTCCATACGTCAACACTGGTCATGAAGCATATGTGCTAGTGACGTGAACAGTGCTTCAACAAACCTGCCTAAAGTCACATCTGACAAGACAGAATCGTGACTCATCGACGAACACGATACTTGGCCGCTGTTGAAAATTCGCCTGCGTTATTTCGGACAAGCAGTTGGGTTTAACAGTGGACAACCACAGCACCTGTAGGTGAGCCCTCAAAAAAATTAAGAACAGCCGTATGCTACTTTTTTTTTAACACTGATAGGCCAGTTTTGATAGGGTCAAATGTCGCAGATGTCTATCGTTAAGTTTAACTTGAGTTGCTAGAGCTAATTTTGCTTTCGACTATGCCGTCTATTACCTATTTAACTTTCAGTAGTTTTGCTGCACCTTATTTAAATTTCGATTATCTCTCGTTATACTTTCCGACGCTGGCATGTCAGTCAGGGGTCAGACAGGCTAGATAAATACGACATGCACAAAGTTCGAGGTGTTAGTTTACAACTACGTTAGGTATCGTGATTTCGTCGCAACCTCAATGCGATATTTCAATATATCTGTTATTTCGAAGGACATTAGTTTAGTCAATGTTATGTTTGTTAGAAGTTTTCCATCGTTACAAATCTGTTAACCTGTTTCACGTTGTTATTTAATTAATCAACATAATGGTTCTTCAAGTAATTAGCGAGTGAGTGCTGTTTTCGTCCTTCTGGTGTGTTGGTCATCTGGACTGCAATAAAATATTTGGATTGGAGAACTGTAAGTCGTGTTTGATATTTCCTTCAGTGCATTAGCTGGCTTAAAGAGCCTTCGTTCTTAGCTACAACCCTACATTTCATGTGCTGTATATTCGCAGCACCTCACTGGGATAACGTTGTGACACCTGTTTGCAATATATTCCAGATGTCCTATAATACGTCCGCTATTCAAAGCCTTGAGTAATGAATCATTTCATCTTTCTCTTCAACATGGCGTCATTTGTGTGATTAAGTCTCATTTGGGAACACTAAATTCTTTTATGATGCCGCATTGTCTCACTGATAAATACGTTCCTCAGCCAGTGCGCTCGATTTGTATGAGCCTACATATATTACCCCAGGATAGGAAATGCACACTAACAGGTTTTGGAAAATAATATCCATATATATTTAACCGAAAATACGAAAATTTCAATCATAAGTATTTATTATATTAGTAGTGCCCGTATATTTCTCTAAAATACGAAACTATGAACAACTATCTTGGTGAATTAAGGTGGACGTCAAGTAATTTTGCTTCCTGTACTTCCAATGGAAAAACTTTTGTACACATTTCTTTCACAATTAGTGTGTTCCCAATAATGAATATTTGAACATGGATTAAAATAACTTCATATTATAACTTGGAATACTTAATATTTTCTAAAACATAACCATAATTATATTAAAAATTAATAACTTTTCCTTTGGTGGTGTTGAAACCAGAAAAAAGATGTCGCGACCTGTGCTTTGATGACGGCAGTAGACAAACAAATGTTGGATTGCATAATTATGGTTATGTTTTAGAAAATATTAAGTATTCCAAGTTATAAAATGAAGCTATTTTAATCGATGTTCAAATTTTCATCCTTGGGAATGCATTAATCGTGAAGAAAATGTGTACAGAAGTTTTTCCATTGGAAGTATAGGAAGCAAAATTACTTGACGTCCACCTTAAAAGTGTGGCACTATCTGTAAAAAATATGTGGAATTCATTGTTTAATTTCATCTAGAAAAAACATACACTGTCCTAGTCGTTTAGAAACAAATTTCATACAACTAAGAGGGAAATCTTTCGGCATTGTGACTTATTCGATATTAAAAAGCAGATTAATAAGTATTCGGGATTTTATTTTTTAAAAGGACCGCTTGTTGAAAGATCGTTTCGTAGTTCTGTAAGTAAGGCGATATTCCTGGGCCGTGTTGTTGACAGTATTGAGGCTCAGGTTGAGCACATCACTCCAGTGACGTATTACTGCCCCTTGCTGAAGAAAGTATAGAGCGATATGCGACGGAATCGCTCGATCCTCGCATTCCGTCGTTGCGCTTGGATATCTATTGCTCCCATGCCGTTGGGTTCTTCCCTCCTCGACCCATTGCCGCCGAAATCGTCCGATTCCCGCGTCGCTCCGATCCAAATGCCTGGCGATACGGGGACTTGACCAACCGGCCTCTCTCAGCCCAATTACATGTCCTCTCTCAAACTAGCTCAACTGCTCGTAGTGTGCACGGACCCGACGTCGAGGCATCCTCACAGTACGCGGAGGTTAATGCAGCCACAATCCACTGTTACAATTGTCCCTGCGTGCGAGCTTTGCTCTTGACATACCCTCCTCGATGCGCAGTTCCCATGCGCTGTGGCGGGCCACTATTTCGTCACTGATAGTTATTTTTTAATCATTTGCATATTCGTCCTGAGGTACTTGCATGCGGAGTTTGATCAGGATAAAACGACTTTCTCGGGGTGCTTCGTTTTCTGTTTTTTTTTTTTTTTTTTTTTTTGCAAAGAGTATAATATATTGAGAGCCATGTTGTAAGTAGTATCTAGGGTGAAATTCTTACCTGATTGAGTTAGGATGTAATGTTCTCTCCATCGTGTGCTTTCTAAGATTATCTGAAACACTCGGTTTTACTGCAGATTAATTGATTGGAATTGCTGTCTAACTTGCGTCTTAGAAAAAGAGAACCGAATGTGCAGAGACATCAGTTCATGTTTTAATAGACTGGACGTTTTGCCTATTACAGCTGACTGACCATGGAATCGAGCTACCCGTAAGTCAAGCTTCTCTCTCTAACGAGTTCAGATACGGCGCGCGCGGGCGTTTGTGTGTGTGTGAAATGCTGCAGTTATAAATCTAAATACGATTTGTTTGGCTATGAAATCTGTGGTGCAAGTGTAGCTGACGTGAGATTCAACAGTGAGCGAATGTGTAACCGAATTCGGGCATTATCGTGAATCGTCTGGGATGACAAGACTTATAGGAAACAGGTAAGAGAATATCATTTTATGTTTTTGTCACATTCATGTAGAAGAAGCAAATGCCAACGGAGGTAAAGCATGTTTATTCAAACAGAGCCATGAGACTAAACAAAACAGTAACTTGTGATAAAAATGAACAATTGTACCGGAAGGACATCGTATGTAGGTAACTAAAACATATGTTACCATTGTTTGAACAAAAGTATCTAGACACTTGCTCATTTACAACTCATTGTAATAAGAAAGGAATTAATATCGAGTTGGTACCCTTTGCTATTACCATAGCTTCCACTCAGCTGGGAATGCTTTCCACTACATTTCGGTACGATGTGGCAGGGGTTGCTTTCCATTATGCCAAAAGGGCGTTAGTCAGGTCGCCCACCGATGTTGGGCGGTTCGGCTTGGCTCGCAGTCGGCGTTCAATTCATCTCAAAGGTGATCCATGGGGTTGAGATCAGGGTTCTGTGCAGGACAGTCAAGTTCTTTCACACATATCTCACCAAACCTTTGTCGACGGGGAGATTTTCCTGTTGGCAAAAGAAAAGGCCTTCACCGAATTGTTGCCATAACGTTGAGAGCACATAATTGTAGAAAATGCCATTATAGGCTGGAGCGGTAAGATTCACGTAACCAGGGGGCCAGCGGAAATCATAAAAAACAGCCCCAGAGCATGATGCCTCATCCACCAAACTTCACAGTTGGCACAACACAGTCGGTAAAGCAGCGTTCATTTGGCATTCACCACGCCCATACTCGTCCGTCGTACTGCCAGATGGTTGAGTGTGATTCATCACTCCAGAGAAGAAGGCGTTTCCACTGATCCAGAGGCCACTGGCGCAGACCTTTACACCACTCCAATCAATGCGTGGCTTTGATATTGCTGATGTTAGGCTTATGTGCTGCTGCTTGGCCATGGAAACCCATTCCTTTTAACTCTCAAGAAGATGTTATGGTGTTGGCGTTGCTTCCTGAGGGATTTTGGAACTCTGCGGTGAGCGTTGCAACCGAGGACAGGCGATTTTGTCACACCACTCGCTTCAAGCACTTGGCTGTCCTTATTTTGTCAGTTTACGTGGCCTGCCAGGTCGCGATTGCGTACTGTTGTTGTACCTAGATGTTTGCAGTTCACAACAACAGCATTTACAAGTTGATCGGGGCAGCTGCAGCAGGGTAGACATTTCCGAACTGACTTGTTTCTAAGATGGCATCGAAATACCTTGCCACGTTGAAAGTCATTGAGCTCTGCCGTACGGGCCATTCTGCTGATGATGTTTGTTTATGATGTTTCCCTACAAATATCAAGAACCGAAGGTTCAAAAGTTTGAAGCTCACACTTCAATAATTTTGAAAAACCCCTTCTGGTTACTGGTTCCCCCAAAAGAATTAGTCGCCCGTATCTAATCGTTACGCATCTTGACAGACGGGAAAGACGAGACGCCGTAGGTCCAACCGCCTTAAAAGAAAAGATTGAACAGGTGTTTAGGTAGGAAAGCTTAAAGAAAAGTAATGGAAAATTAGAGTTAGAGTATATGCATTGCATTTGGTAAAACGCTAATTTGGTGAAAAGCTAAATTTTGTACTACGAACTGAATAATTAATTTAGTTTGGTGTTGTCTGTTTATGAGATGAGGGATGTTCATTGTTAATTTATTTAATTAATTATTTATTTAAGTAATAAGTGCTGTATGTTTTTCTTTTTTAAACTGTTATTGCTTTTGCCTTGGGTAACTTACGCTTCTGGAGCTGCCCATTGCAAAGCAAGTGAATCCTTTAATTTGACTGTCATTGCTTTTGCCTTGGGCAACTTATGCTTCTTGAGCTGCCCTCTGCAAAGCAAGTAGAATCTCGTTAGTGTCAGCTGAAAAGAAATGAGTAAGAGAAGGGAGCATTAGAATTGTCAGAATGCGCGGGAAAGCACAAGGTAGGGTCTCTTAAACCACAATCAGCTTAAAAGGGACTTGCTATCTTGGACTAACGCATCAGTGAATCAGGGGGCGAGAAAAGTGGAGCGTGAAAAGAAATTCCCATACGGGGCTCTAATACCAGTTATGCAACATAGCCCATCCTAAAAGATGGTTCACCATGTATGTCCCCACCCATCCTAAAGAAGGATGCCCTGAATTAATGTCAGCAGGGGTTAGGATGTTTTCCAGGCCACTTGTTACTTTTTATACCTGTATGGGCCATAGTTGTGTCGTATATTTGCAAATACACACCTCAAAAGGGGTGTCCGGATACTTTTGATCACATAGTGTATTTCTAGCATATTGATCTGGGCTTGAGCATTCAAGGTAAGCAGCATGATTGATTAAATTTGTTGAAAGTATTGAAAATAACTGAAATAACTAATTGTTGATTAAACAGTGAGTGACTTCTATCTTTTCATAAGTGTATTGGAAAAAATAAAATAGTGGCTAAGTGGAATAACCAGTTAAATCGTCTTTATAATAACATTTTTTTAAACAATCGTTGTTTCCACCTCACATACGTCAGCAAAAAAATTCTAGACAAAATATAATTCCCTCCCACCTGAAATACGATAAACATTAAAGGCACATAAAACATACCTATCGTTAGGACTAAAAAATTATCTTTGGCAATGCAGACATACTCGCCGCAATATTTATTCTCATAAGACAACGGAAAGAGCTCTGTCCCTGATAAATAAATAAATAAACCGTTCTGCATTCTAAAGAATTCTGCCGTTTTCTTGATGACTATTTCCCACAATCCTCGACGACAGACCAAATGTAAATACGCTATCCATTGCTATGCTTATTCATGTTCTGAGATGCCAACCTTTTCTCCTGCAACAATTCTTTCTTACGCGTCTTTGTTAGAGAAGTGTTTTCAATTTGGAATAGTTTTTAATTCTTCTTGATGACTAATGGATCAGATCATTATGGCCACCCCCGTCTCCACGAGTGGACGCGTTCCAGAGCACGTATCAATGACGTCATCGACCCTCGCGGGATGTAAATGGACGGCATGGAGATGGCATGGAGATGGCCTGTCAGTTCGCCAGTACGAAGCCTGTGCAATGAGGAGAGAGAATGACTTGCCGGAGTTTCAACGGGAAGTGATAATCAGTGTCAGGAAGGCGGGACCAACATCTCAGCAATCGCAGGTGTTATTGGCTGCTCGAAGACCGCTGTAGTGAAAATAGGGCGAGACAGGTCCGAAAAAGGACACACAGCCACAGAACATGGCGGAAACGGGACACCTGTAGAGGTGAACGTCGATTGACACGTGCTGCCTGAGACAACAGATGGCTTACGATCCCTCAGTTTACGGCAGACGGGCGCACAGACAAACGTTTCTGAGCACACACGTTCCTGCAGACGTTCTTGCGGATGACCCTGAAGAGTCGTTCATGCCCGCATGCTGACCCACCGTCATCGACAGCTCGGCGTGCAGTGGGCGCGGGAGCACCGTGTTTGAACATCGGTTCACTGGAAAACTGTCGCTTGGTCTGACGAGTACATGTTCCAGCTCCAAAATGATGTTAGACGGGTTCGCATTTCACACTGCGCAGATGAACAGCTGCAACCAGATTGCATGGTTCGACGGAAACAAATCGGCGGTGGTGGTATCACGCTACAGGAAATGTTCTTATGGACGTAAATGCGTCCCGTCATCCCCGTTGAACACACTAGAAGTCTGTACAAGCTTGGCCAGGCTCGTAAAGCCAGAGTCCGACCTACCACTCGGGAAGAGCTGGGACGGGCCTGTAGTGGAAGGTTTAGAATTCTGCTCCTGGATTAAAGAAAAAAGTTTTGTTTCACAAAACGAAGACTGACATGTGGAATAAACAGATGGCGAAGATCACCAAGTCGAACGACAGACACAGAAAGTACATCCGCCACTGATCCCGTTCATTAATTTCAGCTAAAACCGAGCAGAAATCTGCTCGGTTTTAGCGGAAATTGTAAGGTGGTTGTAAGATGTGTCGGAAATGGGTAATTTCTTTAAAGGTCGAAATCAAATTCCGTTTTCACTTCGTTGACTTTAATTTCCTTCAACATTATGACCGCGGTAGGAGTCGAAAATTGAGTAACTACCCTATGAACAATTTTTACACATGATGCACTTTTTTTATGATTTTGCATGATTTTGTAATTCTTATTTCAGAAGGAAAGCTTGTCTGCTGTAAAAATTCGTGTAAAATACGATAACTACTGAGGATTTGACATTAGTCAGGGTCTAGTTAACTACTGGGATTTGACATTAGTCAAGGTCTAGTTGACTACTGGGGATTTGACATCAGTCAAGGTCTAGTTAACTACTGGGGATTTGACATCAGTCAAGGTCTAGTTAACTACTGGGAATTTGACATTATTCAAGGTCTAGTTAACTACTGGGGATTTGACATGAGTCAAGGTCTAGTTAACTACTGGGGATTTGACTTTAGTCAAGGTCTGGTTAACTACTGGGGATTTGACATTAGTCAAGGTCTAGTTAACTACTGGGAATTTGACATGAGTCAAGGTCTAGTTAACTACTGGGAATTTGACATTAGTCAAGGTCTAGTTAACTACTGGGAATTTGACATCAGTCAAGGTCTAGTTAACTACTGGGAATTTGACAGTCAAATTCTAGTTAACTACTGGGGATTTGACATGAGTCAAGGTCTAGTTAACTACTGGGGATTTGACATTAGTCAAGGTCTAGTTAACTACTGGGGATTTGACATTAGTCAAGGTCTAGTTAACTACTGGGAATTTGACATTAATCAAGGTCTAGTTAACTACTCGGAATTTGACATCAGTCAAGGTCTAGTTAACTACTGGGGATTTGACATGAGTCAAGGTCTAGTTAACTACTGGGGATTTGACATTAGTCAAGGTCTAGTTAACTACTGGGGATTTGACATGAGTCAAGGTCTAGTTAACTACTGGGGATTTGACATGAGTCAAGGTCTAGTTAACTACTGGGGATTTGACATTAGTCAAGGTCTAGTTAACTACTGGGGATTTGACATTAGTCAAGGTCTAGTTAACTACTGGGGATTTGACATTAGTCAAGGTCTAGTTAACTACTGGGGATTTGACATTAGTCAAGGTCTAGTTAACTACTGGGAATTTGACATTAGTCAAGGTCTAGTTAACTACTGGGAATTTGACATCAGTCAAGGTCTAGGGTCATACAATATCTGACTGTCGTTTATGAACAGTGTTTACATACGCACTAAACAAGTGGCTTTTTTTATTTTCCGAGAAATGGTTACATGAATGGAATTTGGTTTCATGAAATCAAATGACTGATCTGTGACGCGGTGGAACGCAGCATTCATTGGTCCACGCCAGTGCCTCTTTCCATCGCCGAACTCCGGAACGTCATTGTGTCCAGCTGGTACAGAATACTTGAGGCAATCTTCTGCGGTCCAGTGGATTTCATGCCATGCCAGGTGGCGGATCAACACGCTATTAGGTACAGGGGTTTATCGCAATAATGGAAACACCGACTGCAACTGGAGTACACGCAATGAGCCGTATACAAATCACAGGGACGACGTCACTCGTGATGTGAGGTATAAGAAGGAGGGCAGCGCAATGTCAGTTGTCACATAGCTGTACCACAATCGCAGGTGAAAATCTGTTGTAGAGCGATTGCAGACTATGTCAGATCTCTGTGACCTCAAAAAAGGCATGCTCACTGGCGCGTCTTGCAGGAGCTTAAGTTACTAGAACGGCAGAAATAGTAGGTGTAAAACGGTGAACTGTATCGAACATTATGACTACCTATCAAAAAGGACGCGGCATTGCCTCCAAACGTGTAAATTGTGGACTCCGTTCGAAGATGTCAGATAGGGATAGGCGAACGTTGGCACGGATTGTACAGCGGAAACACAAGACCACGGCACCGCAAATAGCTGCAGAATTGAACACTTTTTAGAATGATCCCGTTTCTATCAAAAATTCGTCGGGAACTCCATCGTGCTAGTATTTATGGCCGTGCTACAATCTACAAACCTCTGATTGCCAGCATCAATGCAAGAAAACGTGTAAGGTGGTGCAAAGCACATAAAGACTGAGATGCTAAAGACTAGCAACGTATCCTCTGGTGTGACGAATCGTACTTCATATCGTTTCCCCACCTCTGGTAGAGTTTACGTCTGGTGAAAACCTGCAGAGGAGTACCACCCCAACTGTTTGTTTCAGAGTGTGAAGCATGAAGGTGGATCTATGATGCTTTGGGATATCATACCAGGGCTTTCCTTCGGGCCATTGGTTATTCTGCAGGGCCGTATCACATGTGCAACGTACGAATCCATTCTTGGGGAACACTTGCACCCAGTGTTGCAGGCATTGTTCCCTAATGACCGTCTCTGGTTTAAAACACATAATGCACTCGCGCATTGTGCTACAAGTGTCAAGTTATGGTTTGCAGAACAAGATGAGGCACAGCAGCTACCCTGGCTGCCTCAATCTCCAGACCCAATTCTTATTGAACATTTGTAGGAATATCTGGAGTGAAAGTTTAGATCACACTCTCCACCTCCAACATCGTTGGGAATATATTTTGCCGGAAAAATGGTCCCAAATTCCACTATTGTATGTGCACGACTTGAATAAGTCTTTTCCAAGGCGAATTGCTTCTGTTCTGGAAACCCGTGGTGGGCCTACAGCTTATAATCAAAAGTTCTCCCCAAACAGTAAGTGTTTCCATTATTTTGATAAACCCACGTAGCTGATCTGGATGTTCTGGCTGATTCGATTCCTCATCAACGGCTAAGAAGCCTCATTCGTCCGTAAAACTACAGAGGGTGAGTCAAAAGTAATGAGCCATTGGGTAGGAAAACTTCAAACATGTGTAAAGTACAAACGAATACAATTCGATCTTCGAAATACAAGCCATTATGTTCTATGGTCTGAAGTCATCTTTCTTCCAAATTGTGAATTCACGCTTTGTACCACTCCTTGGGTTTTTAGGTGAAAAACTCCTGGACCCCGGCTTCCACCTCATGACAGTTTCGGAAGGTTCTGCCATGGAAGAAATGTTCCATCGACCAAAACAAGTGGTAGTCACTTGGGGGCCAGGTCTGGGTGGGCTATAGGCAGGATGTGGAAGAAGTTCGATTCCATCGTGCTCCCGGATCTTATCCCTCGTTGAACGGGCGGTATGAGGTGGTGAGGTATCGTGCTGAACGAGAGCCTGTTTTCTGTTGACCAGGGCCGGGTACGTACGGACCAAAGCTTCGTACATCTTCTGTAGTTGTAGAGAGTAGAGCGCAGTGGAGACTCCTCGCCCAGCTGGAACGAATTCAAAGTGTATGGGCCCCTCAAAATTCCGCCAAACACACAACATGACTTTTTGTTCGAAGCGTTCCCGCTTAACGACGGGTTCTTGAATCTGGCCCGGGTTAATCTACTGGTTTCGCATGTCGGGATTACGGAAAAAGATCCACTTTTCATCAGGCGTAACAATTCGCCTGATGAAATGCTCGTTAATGGAGTGGTTCAGCAGCTCTCTGCACAATTATATCCGCCTTTGAGCTTGTGCTGTGTTCAATTCGTGGGGTATCACTCGGCAGCTTTTGTTGACCTTCCCAAGCTTGTGGAGATGGCGAACCACACTGGATTGTGATACCCCAATCTCGTCCGAGAACCTGCCAGTGCTTGTGGTTGGTGTTGCCTCTACGGCTTCACGCAGGGCTTTCGAATCCACCGTTGGGGGTCTGCCAGAGCAAGGCCCACCTTGAAGACTGATGCCCCCCTTGTTAAAGCGAACAGACCATCTTTTTGCTGTGGCGTAGCTGACTACACCCACACCTTCCACTGCACAATTTCGGCGACAGCAGCATGCGCAGATAGTCCTTTTTTCCAATAATGACTCAACAGTACTCGAACTGCCGTTTTTTCGTCCATGTTCTGAAAGCAAATAAAAAAAACCAGTTAATTCATATTAATGTCCACCACGAAAGCAAATTCTGATAGTACATGAAATGCTCTTTCTACCTATAAACAAGTTCCAGTCACAAGGATTGTTTATTTCCGAAAAAACAACGCCATCTCAAACTACCTCTCACGTGGCTCATCACTTATGACTCACCCTCTGTAGTACAGGGCCGTTTATCCCAACGAAGATACAAGGGGCATTTAATAAGTTATAAGCCTGAACTTGAAAGTAGCGGTTGGCGGCTGATACAAGTATTGCAAAGTATTGCATCATTCTTCAGTTATATAACAGCTTCGGCACGTCGCTGTGTGAGCATTTGAGACGGCGCCAAAGTGCGTTAAAGTCTATAAGGTGCCAATGGATGAGCCACAGATGAAATTGCGGAACCGAGCTGTGATTGAATTTTTGACAAAGGAAGTTGAAACACCACGCAGTATTCATGAACGGATGGTATGTGTGAATGTCGATGGCGCACATTCATATGCTACAGTTGCTAGATGGGCTGCTCTCTTTAGACGGGGAAGAAACTGGCTAGAAGACGACCCTCGCGAGGGACGCTCAGTGGAGGTGACCACAGATGAAATGTGCCAGAAAGTGGAGGACCTGGTGATGTTAAACCGGCGAATCCTTGTCGTACAGATTGCTGAAGGTGAAGTTAAGTGCCGGCAGTGTTTGAACCATTTTGCATGAGAGGTTAGGGATGTCATAGGTCTGTGCCAGATGCGTTCCTCGAATTTTGACACCTGAGATGAAGAATAATCGTGCTGAAGCAAGTCGGGTTCAACTTGACCGCATTAAAAGCGATCCAGATGAGTTCCATTTCTACATTTTGACCGGTGACGAGACGTGATTTCACCACTGGTACCCTGATACTAAACAAGACAGCATGCAGTGGAAATATCGTGGATTACCCCTACCAAAAGTGTTCAAAACACAACCATCTTAGGAAAGATTATGGCCACCATTTTTTGGGACTCAGAAGGTTTGATGTTAATTGATTACTTGTATCATAAAAGGACTATGAATGTTGCTTTTTATGCCGCGCTATTGCGACAGTTGCTTGAAACCATTAAGAATAAACGGTGAGGAAAATTGCGACGAGCTGTTCTATTTCTGCAGGACAATGCTCTAATCCACCCCGACGGTGTTGTCATTCAAGCTGAGACAGAATGTGGCTTCCAACTGCTTCCCCACCTACCATACTCACCTAACCTCGCACCGTTGGGCTTCTTCCTTTTCAAAAATTTGAATAAAATGTCTGCGGAGTAGGCATTTTGCACATGATTCTGAACTAAAAGGGGCAACTAAGTGTTGGTTTGAGGAAAAAGATAAAACGTTTTTCTCAGCAAGGATTCGCCAACTCGATGATCGGTACAAGTGTATCCAAGTCAGGGAAAGACCATGTGGAAAAATAAAGGTGCGAAAAAATTATTTTTGTATCTCAGGCTTAGAACTTATTGAACACCCTACGTAGGAAGCCTTTGCCGTAAAAACGCCTCAAATACTATGTCTTACCCGGTACTCGGACACATGTCTAGCATACCAGGTGTGAGGAACCCCTGGCATGTATCATGAACTCACGGGAAGACGATAAGTCGTTGAAAAAAATATCATACAAGAAAATTTCAGCGTAGTAAAAAGCCCTCACTGCGTAAACACAGCGTTAACATTTTCCCGAACTAAGGCGAAATCTAGATATTAACATGTTATTCTCAGAGCGTCACAAAACCCTAAACAGAGAACCATAAATGTGCAATGTGGGGGTATGAAAAGTTGCTACATTTGTGAAAATTTTGTACGAATTAATTGAAGAAACTGTGCTCACAAAAAGTATACTAAACAAAAACTCCCGCGTGCGTTTATTTATTGCGGAACATTTCTTTAACTTACGCCGTGGCAATCATCGTTCACGTGGGAATATTTGTTGAGCATGCGCACTAAAGTCAAAGTTTTGTTGCGATAATACAATGAGTATGCAATGAATTACGATGACCTACTTAACCTTTCGTGGGCCCTCCTTATGCCAGAAGAACGGGCTGATCGACTCCACAAGGTGTCTGGACAGTTATAGGAGTGTCTGGACACATAGCGGAATCTGCAACCGCGCTGTGTGTATTGCGGTCCACAGTTCTCGTATGGAGGAGGATAGTGTGTCCAACTGCCTCGAGTTCCGCAACATCTCACAGACGTTAAATTGGGTTGAGATTAGACGATTTTGTGGGCCATTCCAGATGACGCATACCAGTAGTGTGTTCGTGGAGCCATTCCTGCACGACGCGGCCCGATGACATGGGTCATTGTCGTTCTGGAAGAACCCATCTCCGTCTGGCTGGAGGTACAACATTGTAGGGAGTATATTGTCTGCAAGCAGCCCCAGGTAGTAGCTGGCGTCCATACGTTGTTCCACATAAACTGGGGGCTCCAGTTCATGCCAGTTAAACATGCACCACATCATACGGCCGCCCTCGTTGGCATGGAGAGTCGATGCAATGCATGAGGAATGCATATCCTCATGCTGCTAACGTCAAACCAGAGTTCAACCATCGGCAGAATAGGACTCATATCGTGATTCATTGGACCAGCAAGTCTTCTTTCAGCTTCTACTGTTCAATCCACATGCACCAAGAGAGTCGTTTACGGTGATAAACTGTTGTTAAGAGAGGGTGGCGTACAGGGCTTCCGCTCTTGTATCCATCTATTTGAGCGTGTGACGTGTGGTGGAGTTGTATGTTGTTTCTGGCTGACCAATATTGCACTGAGCCACCAACTCCAAAATTGTGCCACGCTGATTGCCCTGTACAAGGTGGCAGACTGGTCGATCACCTTTGGAATGGCCATTTGGCCGTCCCTTCACGTATCTACTGCCGGTTGGTTGTTTTGCCATTTCGGTACCACTCCTTGTACATTTTATCCACGGATTCTCTCGAACAACCCACAAGTGCCGCAGTTTCCGAAATGGAAGCACTAACCCTTCGTACTCCCACAATTTGGCCTTTCCTAAACTCCGATGAATTCATGATTTTACCCATCACGCCCGTAACGTCTCTCTCACTTGCCCCATTAACCTCTTACACACCTCCCTTTAGCCTAGAGACCACGCCCTCCTCTTAGTTACGCCAATATCGGATGTAACCGATATTGGCGTAACTAAGAAGGAGGGCGTACGCCGAGAGCTCACTGAATGCTCTTAATTCAGTGAGCACTCAGTGTGTATTTTATGCGTGAATGTCATTTATATGAAAGGGAAGAATTATAGAATTTGCTTGCAGTAAAGGAATGGTTTGGGCATTTGGATGGAACAGTGTGATTGGAAAAATATCAAACTACTAAGCATTTCAGGGATAAAATTTTAGTACTTCCAAAGTATTTTTATTGCAGCCTTCGTTATAGTCTTAGTATATGTTACTAAAAGTTTTGTTACCTGGTTCTAAAACCAGATCAGAAATGAATTTTCTGCTTTTTTTACAATCACTGATCTTGTCTGGAACAACTTGCTCACCCTTTATAGCCCTTGTACAATTTCCTTTAATTTTATATACATCTTCTGAAAAAAGGAGAATTTCTTTTTTATTTTAAAAGATGTGCCTCTGTTAAAGTTCTGCCTGCATGTCTTTCTGTCCACCTCTGCATAAGAAATTTCCGCTTCTAGGAGGAATTACGCAATTTTCCGTTTTATTAGATAAAGGTAAAAATGTTTCATAGTATCTCTGTGTAGAAAATGACTTTTGTACCGTATAAAGGTAACACCGTTTCTACGGTTCCTCTGTACGTAGTAGATACTTTTGTTTCCTAAATAAATATCTGCATTTGTTACAATCTCTTACCACAAAATGTGCTGGGAAAATCCTGTTTTATATGAACGAGATTTTCCAGTTTTTCGTAGTATCGAATTTTCGCGCTAGGTGGCAGCAGGAACGTAATGCATAAGTGAAAAAACAACAAGGAATTGTTCATCAGTTCCGTTTGCTCTGGGATCTTAGAGAAGTTCCCCTCCTGTGTTGTACATCACAGTGAAATATTCTGGATTTGTCGAACGGGTGTTTAGCAGCATCATTATTTTAGGCGCGACAGATATCGCACTAGAGTTTGTTATCTTATCGTTCAAGCTAACCATCATTTTCATATAACGTGGATTCTCCTAGTTTTCACACTCATTACCGCAGTTCGTTATTGCTCTTCTGATTTACTGTAGTTGAAAGGATTTTTTTTAGTGGTGCAAACTATGGGAAGCAATAGTTTTCACAGTCTACTTTTATCTATTTATGCTCAAGAACTCGTTAACTTTTTTAGACTTACTCACGGTATTATCAGCATAGCACCAAACCTGTGAAACTTAATGTTGGTTGGAGGAAAAGGAATAGGAAACGCCGGAGGGAAAGAATAAATGTTGATAGGCTCCTTGAAGATCATCAGCATTATTCTGACTTACTCAGAGAACGACTGAAGGAGCTGAAGTCTGGTGAGAAGGATGTAGAAAAGAAGTGGGAATATTTTAAGAACTGTGTTGTCACTGCTGCTAAAGAGGTCTGTGGCACCACAATAGTGGGTAACAATAGAGGTGATGCTTGGTGGAATAGTGAGATTGAAGAAGCAGTAAAGAGAAAGAAGGAAGCCTATTTGGGGATGTTGCAAGGTAGAGTCTCCGTAGATGAATATCGCTGTAAGAAGCGTAAAGCTGCTAAGCTGGTTCGCCAGAGTAAGGCAAAAGATAGGAAGGAGAAAGTGGAAATGCATGGACTGGCTTTTTGGAAAGATAGAAAGTCCTTCTGGAAGTACATGTTGACTCAGGAAAAATAGGGGAAACAAAGTTGTAAGTTGTGTGAAGAATGAGATTGGGGAAATGATGTGGGAGCCCAATTAGTTAAGTGAGGGATGGGGTGAATACTTCTGTGAGTTATTAGATAAGGGAAGCAAAGATGATTCTGAGACAGATGCAGATGATGTCACAATGAGAGATGGAAGCACAGGAAGGATCTCAAGAGATAAAGTGTGTAAAGCTCTAAAATCTCTTCAGAATGGTAAGGCTGCGGGAGTTGATGGCATAACTGCAGAGATGTTGAAATATGGTGGTGACCCTGTAATTGACTGGTTAACTGAAATTTGCCAGTTGTGCTGGGAGTTAGGAATGGTCCCTCGGGATTGGAAGGATGCTATTATTGTTCCCTTGTATAAGGGAAAAGGTGATCAGACTGAATGCAAAAACTATCGTGGTATTAGCCTACTGAGTGTGCCAGGGAAAGTGTTTGGTAAGGTTATTATTGAAAAAGTACGGGGTCTTACATCAGAGAAAGTGTGGGATGTTCAGAGTGGTTTTATGCCTGGTAAAGGCTACACTAACCAGATATTCGCATTATGCACGATGATTGAAAAGTATCTGGCTGTTCGGAAGAAAGTTTTTACTGCCTTCATAGATTTAGAGAAAGCTTACGACCGATTGAATAGGACACTTTTGTGGAAGGTATTGAATGAATATGGTGTTACTGGGAATCTACTTAATAGTGTAAAAGCCATGTATGCGGGTAGTAGAGCTTGTGTACAAGTGAATGGTGTTTTATCAAAATGGTTTTCTATTGGTGCAGGAGTTAGACAAGGTTGTATAATGTCACCATGGCTGTTTAATATATTTATGGACGCATGCGTGCGTGATGCCAAAATAGATAATAGTGGTTTATGTCTTGGTGACATCCGTGTGTGCAGATTGCTGTATGCTGATGACACTGTCCTGTTGGCAGAGAGCAAAAGTGAATTGCAGGGTATGTTGACTCGGATGCACGAAGTTTGCATGAAATTCAAACTGAGTATAAATAAGGGAAAAACCAAAGTTATGGTGTTTGAGAGAGGAACGGGTAGCACTGAATGTAATGCAAGTATAAATGGCACTGTGATTATCCAGGTGAGTGAGTTTGTATATTTAGGAAGCATGTTTGACAGAGAGAACAAATTGAATGGTGAAATCAGTAGGCGAGTGAATTCTTCTTTGAAAGTCATAGCTGCTCTGGGAGGTTTTCACAGGAATGATGGGTTCTCTAGAGAGTCCCGCATGGCTGTGTATGAAACTGTAATTGTTCCTACTCTGATATATGGCAGTGAAACCTGGGTACTGCAGAAGAAACATAGGAGACGTTTGTGTGCTGGAGAAATGCGTTACTTACGTGGGGTGTGTGGCAAGACACGGTCTGATTGTGTAAGGAATGAAGATGTGTTGCAGTTGTGTGATGTGAAGCAAAATGTTGTTAGCAAGGTAGAGACCAATATGCTTCGGTGGTTTGGTCATGTTGAAAGAATGAGGGATGAGATGCTTACTAAGAAAATCTTTTTAGCCCAAGTGGCAGGAAGGAAAGTCAGAGGAAGGCCAAGGAAGACATGGGTGGATCAGATTCAGGAGTGTCTGCATGAGAAAAAGATTATGAGTATGAAGTATAAAAGATCTTCTGTACGGCGTGTAATGGATATCAGTGAAGCACGAGTTGTCTGTCAAGATAGCTGTAAATGGAGAAGTTTGATACGACAACAATAAGTAAAATTATCTGAAAGTTTGTATTTCGTTTTGGAGCTAACCTCTGAATCTCAGAGAACAGCTTAGTGATATGTATGTACCAAACCTCAACACAAATTGCATAGTGTCGTCAGTCATTGATCACCTACCGTAAATATCCCAAAGAGAAAAATATACACTGTGTAAACAAAAGTATTAGAATACCTCCACATATGCAAATAAACGTGCATTTGCTAAACGTACACTCACGCGCGAAGTGTTTTGGGTGCTGTACATAAAGGAGAGAATTGGCACAAATGTCAGACTGCCCTGGAAGCAGCTGTGCCTCCTCGCGGAGCTGAACTGATGGACTTCCAAAGGTACATGGTGTTTGGATGCTACATGAGTAAGCAATTAATGCGTAGCATTGCCGCTCTTCTGCCACCCCTGTCGCGCAGCAGTGGTCTAAGGGCTGGCTTCTGACCGTTCGTCCAAGATGGATTCGGGTTCGAATCCCGGGGTGAAAGCGTGGATGTTATTTTTGTCTAACGCTAGTGGCCCTAAATTAGGGACCGACGACTGCTTATAGCCCATAGAGGGGCTCACGGTGGTCGTTAAACCCCAAAGCAATACAATAGCCGCTCTTCTTGCATTCCCCTAATACACTGTTGCTGATGTTCTTGATCGATGAGAAATAATGGTGCCACTATAGCGAAGCCGTACTCTGAGAGACAGCACAAACAGAGTGACCGTGCCAAATGAAGCTTACTGCGGAATGTGAAGAAGGCACTTTCGTCTTCCGCCATAGTCCCAAGCCACCTATGTTGTACAAGCCATTGAAACAGCTATTTGCATCAGAACAGTCTGCATGCCCATGGTAACCTTGCTAGGTCAGTGTGCATGCCCATGGTAACCATGTTAGGACAGTGTGCATGCCCATGGTAACCATGATAGGTCAGTCTGCATGCCCATGGTAACCATACTAGGTCAGTCTGCATGCCCATGGTAACCATGCTAGGTCAGTCTGCATGCCCTTGGTAACCATGATAGGTCAGTCTGCATGCTCATGGTAACCATGCTAGGTCAGTCAGCATGCCCATGGTAACCATGCTAGGTCAGTCTGCATGCCCATGGTAACCATGCTAGGTCAGTCTGCATGCCCATGGTAACCATGCTAGGTCAGTCTGCATGCCCATGGTAACCATGCTAGGTCAGTCTGCATGCCCATGGTAACCATGCTAGGTCAGTCTGCATGCCCATGGTAACCATGCTAGGCCAGTCTGCATGCCCATGGTAACCATGCTAGGTCAGTCTGCATGCACATGGTAACCATACTAGGTCAGTCTGCATGCCCATGGTAACCATCACTAGAGGCAGTGCCAGACGACGACTGCAGTGTTGCTTCGCTCGTCTTTCACGGACAACGGAAGAGTGGAAGAGGGTCGTGTGGAGTTATAAATCACGCAACTCACTCTTTCTTTTGGATGGACACATTTGAGTGTGGAGTTACCCTTGGACCGTTGTCAGGCCGACTGCATTGTTCCTGAAGTCAAGATTGGATGGGGACCTGTGATTGGGTGAGGATATTTCTGCTTGGAAGGACTCGGTCCTTTTGGTTGTGGTACCCTCCAGCCTAACGGCCGCCAGGAACGAAGGCATTATGAACAGTTACACATTACCTACGCTGTGGCAGTACTTCGTCTGTTTCTTCAAGATGTGACCCTGCAATGTCTATCCAGGCGTGGTTTGAGGTGCAGGACGTCCAAGTGTTAGATAGGCCTGCCCAAAGTACCATTATGTATCCAATAGAACACCCGTGGGACGAGGTGGAACGACGAATCAGATCCTGTAAGAACTTTCTCTGCGGCAGCTCTGACAGACGTTTTGTAGAGGGATGGCGGAAAATTCTGTAGCAGACCAATCGGCATTTCATGGAAAGCATGCCGAGAAGGGTAGCTGCAGTCATAACGGCCAAAAATGGGCTGAGTATGTACGGATTTCAGCTACTAAATGCTATTGTTTCCGTTCGACCTAGGCGTCCGAATACTTTTGTCAACATAGTGTATGTCTACTGTAGCTAGAAATGCTACATCTGGCAACTATTGGTTTATTTGATGACCGTCTGTTAAATGAAACGGAAGAGAATTAAATAGATGCGAGAAGCTTAGCCATTAAAAGCCTGGCCAATAAAATATTGGCACTCTTCTTTATCACAGACATACTTGCCTGGCTTTATATGTATTTATGTATCACTCCAGCTGATCATACGCCACAAAAAATTACCTCATTTCTACCACGTAACTGATAATGGGTCAGTTAAAATTTCATTGGTACCACCTTTTATCCTCATATTGATTCACAAGTCTGGCAATAAGTTCTTTTTTAGCCAAGAAGCTGTCTGTACACAGCAGTAATGCTTTACTGTCGCAATGAAACGTTGTGTAGATGTCACCGTTCCATTTGGATTTTCCGCCATTTTTACTTAATCAGAATTCTGAGCATTGCATGAATCACCAGATTGGAAGCGTTATTTCTTCGCGTTGTGTGGTAAGTAGAAAGAATTTCAATTTCATTGCCAGAGATTTATTCATCCTAACAGATACGCAGGTATGTCTTGGATAGCGAATTGTTACACGAAAGACAGCTTGGATTAAGGACTACAGCGTAAAGGCAGTTGATTAGTCTTTTGTCTGGAGAATCCTAATTTTATATATCTATCTTTTTTTGAACCATAAATAAGTACCAAAGCGTAGTGTTTCTTATATCAAATTTCGTGCTAAGATTAGAAAACGGAGATATCAAGAAACACAGAACGCACCTATCAGTGGTTTACCAGGAATTCCAACCATTAGAATATCCTTCTCAAAAGGAACCATGTATCTTCTTTGCCACATAACCTTTAGGTCGGGCTAAAGTTATTTGTGAGGAAACCACTAAAATGATGGCTGTTATTAATTCTTCAAGCTGACTTCAGCAAAGCCATCTTGTAGATCACTTTAATTCCTTACGTACCGTATTGCAATCTTTAAAATATTGCTCAAGATATGTAGTCTTTTCAAGTTGAGCTTTTGAATAAAGTTGAGGTAGTTTTACCTCTGTTTTTCTGAGACTAGATTGCCTAATTTGCACACGCTTTGCTTTAAAAGCCCTTATAAAATCAGGATTCCTTATGTAGTGAGCAAATTAAACAGATAAATGTGAATAAAATTTTGCTTTTCAACAGTCTTTGAACAAGAAACGAAATTTTTCAGCAACCAGATTTCACAGATCTTGCTTAAGGCATATATATATATAAATTTTAGTTATGTTAACTATACTGAAGTAGAAAATTATTAGGAACATCCAATAGCAATCAGACATATGCCATCCTCACTTACGCACGTAACTATGACGTTTAGATGGCTTTATAAAGAGCTCTTTGCAAAGAACTCGGAGGTGTACCAATCGTAGATAGCAGCAGTATGGAAAGATTCGTTATTTAAGGTGGTTCCATCTAAAATCTCTGCCTTATGTTTCAAATGGTAAAACTTCTTCACATATGTTATTGGCGATTAATGTATTCCCAAGAATGAAAATTTGCACATCGATAAAACAAACTTTAAGTTATAGCATGGGATACTTAATACTTGGTAAAACATAACCATAATTAAGCGATCCAACATTTGTTTACGCCCTGACTACATCAATGTACAGGTCGCGCCATCTATTAACAGGTATGAACATTACTCAAAGAAAAATTATTGATTTTTAATATAATTATGGTTATGTTTAAGCAAGCATTAAGTATCCCATGCTATAACTTAAAGTTTGTTTTATCGATGTGCAAATTTTCATCCTTGAGAATACGTTAATTGCGAAGAAAATATGTAAAGAAGCTTTACCATTGGAAACATAAGGCAGAGATTTTAGGTGGAACCACCTTAAGCGACTTTGCGAGAGGGGATGATAGTGGGCACTAGGCAAGCAGGTGCCGGTCTCTTATAAACGACAAACCTTCTCGGCTATGCAAGAACAACTGTATCGAATGTGTACCTTGAGGGGTGCACAAACAACAAAGCAAGCAATCAGCAGTCTTTCTGTGGGCGGAAACGACTAGTCGATGTTCGAGGGCAACCTCTGCTGGAGGATTGTACGAGGTAACAAACTAGCTCCATTGCGCCAAGTAACCGCGCAGAAAAACAGCGGCATCGAGAGGAGAATTTCAGCATACACAGTCTGCCACACATTGGCGAGAATGGGCTATAACAGTAGACGACACCACGTACCACGCATTTCGTATAAAAATTGACAAATTCGCTTGCAATAGCCATGGGAGCACCAAATCTGGACACTTGAGGACTGGAAAAAGGTCGCCTGATCAGAAGAATCACGTTTTCAGTTAAAACACGCCGAAGGACGGACAAGAATATGACGTTAACAGCACGATTACATGGATCCCAGCTGCCTAATGTTAACTGTAGCAGCTGCTGGAGGTAGTGTAATGGTCTGGGGGTCTGTTTTCATTGCGGCCATTGGGTTCTTTAGCACCTCTGGAACAGCATTTGGATTCTACGAGGCATCTTAACATCACTGCAGACCAAGTACGCCTGTAATGTGCGTGGTGTTTCCTGATGGAAAGAGCTACTTCCAGCAGGATAACACGCCATGCCGCAAGACTCGGATCGTTACGTAGTGTTTCCAGGAGAACCACAGTGACTTTAAAGGGCAAAAACGGCCTCCAAATCTCAAATCAATTGAACACCTATGGGATGAGATTGAGAGAGCCACTCGTAACGTAGGTCTTCCTCCAGTGAACATTAGGCAATTGACGGACACTATCACATCCGCGTAGTTGAACATAACTGTAGAAATATATCAGCACCTCGTTGAATCCGTGCCACATCTAATCGTGGCTGTTTTTAAGGACAGAGACGGCTTCCTGATAATTTGATACTTCATTGTATATCTTACAAGCGTTTCTGCCTTGGGATCTGATCAATCTTGACGTAGAATACACTATTTCGGCACTCCTTCGTATGTTGTTTTGAGTTCTCCTGATTTGGACTTAAGTGCAATTGCAGTTCATCTAATATTCTATCATAGTTATGATTACCACCTTTTTTTTTCGTTCGATTAACTATTGGAACGCAGCTGAGAAGCTCTTACCAGAAGTCAACAGTTTTACCCTTTGCATAAAGGGACCTCCAGTGGGCTTCTCTTCAATCACAATAAACAGTTATTGGACTGCAAATAGATCAACATTCGAGCTACGTTAGATTGAAGTTTGCCACACTTTCTCATTAAACGATGAAACAAGCTGGGAACTGAAATATGACCCAATTTCATTTCCCAGTAGACCGTTTATTGACCACTATTGAACGAAAACCTGGCAGCAGCTCCATCAACCGGCATCAGTTTTTTGCTCTTTTTTGTTCAGTCATCAGCTGTGTATGGTAGTTGTCGGCTTTTGTAATTTGAAATCGTACCAACAGCCAGACCGCAAATATATTTGAGATCTGGCAGTTGAGTTGTTTGGGTATGGACTCCTGCCGGAACTGGGTTCGCATCTAGTAAGAGGTGGATGCTGGTTCGTATAAACAGCACCGGTTCTCTCCTTTCCTTGGAACCGATGAACCTAGATTAGAGATTTGCTCTGGACGACCCCTTTAAGCCTTAGGGTATCATGGAATTCATTGCCCAGCTTCTTCGGTTCATTCCGAGGCTGCAGACGTATGAACTAGGTAGGTTACTCACTGACATGGGTGTAATGTACAGTAAATTTTTCATATGCGCTACCGATGAGTTTCCGGGAAACTTCGCGCAGCTTGAATTGAATATTTCCACAGGAGATAAAAGTGCAACGATTTTTTTTATATCTCACATTCACTAAACCGAACGTTCATAATTAGAATATTTTCTACATATATATAACCATTGCTGCATATATTACATTTCAAAAAATATTGCGAACAACTTCCTTCCATGATTTTGTAGGAAACGGCATCAAACCATACAGCGTGGATCTACAATGTACGGAATAAATCATTTCATCAATGGTACGCCAATTCTAGGTCCAAAATCATCAAAAAACTGCTAAAAAGGAGTGTAAAGTCATTGAGCCCTGTATCGCACTTAACCCTTTTAATGATCACACCGCCTGAAACGCAAGTACATGCAGGCGACCTCTGCTGCCTGAATAGTCCGTCTAGAGTGAGAAGAATTTCCTAACCCCAAATGTTCATTGAATTTGCGCGGCCTCTGCGGGATTAGCAGAAATCACTCTGAGCCACCATTGTTGTCACTAAACACAGAAGTGAACCAAGAGTTGCTTTTCCGATGGGCGCTATCATTTACTCTCATGCCATCGCATCTCTTCTCTGTGGAATAATGCAGTGATTATCCCTGGGAAACATAAGGTCAATTGATATCAAGCCTGCACATCGGAAGTTTCGTGTGGTGACCCAGCACTAATCCTTCTTTTGTTAACCTGTAAAATGGCGGACATAAATTCGAAAAGTAGCAAGGAGCAATTTCTGCCGTTTTGATATTCCGGGTGACACACTTTAGGGTTCTGGTGTCGTTAAAGGGTTTATTCCTTCTTCGTTCCATCTCTTTGGTAACGCAAGTTTTTATTCCAATTCGGTTTTTCTGCTCCTTAAAACTTCCATTTCATTTATATATGTTTGTTTCGAGGTTTAGCTACCAACGCGAACTTCTAAGGCAGTCCCCTATGTCTTAATTAGCCACTGATTCCATGGAAGGAAGAGAGCTAAGCGCATTAAGACAAACGTATTCAAATATATTGTTTTACACCCTCAACAATTTAAAATAAGTATTTAAATTAGTATTTGATTGAACTGCATATAAATTAGTTTCCAAAAATCAACTCATGTTGTGCTTAAGAAAGACACGTTCAAGGCACAGTATCTTAGGAAACTTTTTTTGAGAAAACTTGGTGATAGTTTTCAAAAGAACAGACAGAACACCAGTTATTTATGAGATCTACCTGTGAAAGCATCAGAGTACGAGACGTATTTTCATTTCGTTAGAGTAAGGAAGGTAAACCTTAGAAACTTGCACTCATCATAGCAGGAACTAAGTGTGTACATGGAAAATTTTGGGTGTGTATCATCGAAAAAAAAATCCCCTCTGGGAAGATGATCTCACGTGATGGAGCGTACATGATGGAGCCTTGATAAATAAACAATATTAAATTAGTTTTAAAAGTACAGTTCTGTTGCACTTGTCATAGGAAAATATTCGTTCTGAAGTTAGAGTTAGTGGACTTAAAACGTACCTTCTAATTTTAGCAAAATGAGCGTGTTCAGGTTACTCACAATTATTTAGGCGATATGAATGTCTACTTCTGTAAATATAACATGAATATCTTTGAATGTGTATACTGTTTCTCCATCCATAACATGAACATCTTTGAGTAACTCTACTTTGTTTCAAAACTACTATAATTGCCAGAGGAGAGTTAGATAATGGTGTGTTCTAAAGCTTTTCCATCAACTTTTGTAAGCCACCCAAAGTATCAGTAAACCTTGACTGTTCAATTATATGGATACTAGTATTAAAAAGGCGCAGGATTTTGCAACTGCTTACAGCAACACGCTTTTTCTTCCTAGTTACGTATTCTGCACAATATTGAAATTACGCTTCACAGAGAAGATAGTACGACACCGTAAAGGGGCTGAAGTAGTACTAAACAGTGTGAAAGACTAGATGCATTATTTCCCCCAGATATTCTGTTGGGAAACTGATTGTGACACACACACACACATACACACACACACACACACACACACACGCACACAGAGAATAAGATGGCAGCCAGGCATGCGTAGGGCAGTAGTTTGCAAAATCCAACCAACTGCGGCGGATGAACGGCCGGAACAGCTTTCTGTTCGATATCCAGTGTAGAGGTTACGTTTGGAGAGTCACTACACACACTCTCTGTCTCACTGTATGTGTGTGTCTCTCTGTCACTGTGTGTGTCTCTTTGTCTCATTGTGTGTCTCTCTGTCTCACTGTGTGTCTCTCTGTCTCACTGAGTGTCTCTCTGTCTCACTGAGTGTGTCTCTGTCTCACTGTCTCACTGAGTGTGTCTCTCACTCACTGTGTGTGTCTGCTTCACTGTGTGTGTCTCTCTCACTGTGTGCTTCTCCCTGTCTCACTGTGTACATCTCACTCTGTCTCACTGTGTGCGTCTCACTCTGTCTCACTGTGTGTGTGTGTGTGTGTGTCTCACTCTGTCTCACTGTGTGTGTATGTGTGTGTGTGTGTGTGTCTCACTCTGTCTTACTGTGTGTGTATGTGTGTGTGTGTGTGTCTCTTTCTCTCTCGTGTTCCTCCAAACGCCCCCAAACTATTTTATATACTAGAAAGATTTCCCAACGCATAGTTGAGTCCAACGAACTCCACTACTTCCACATAGTAAGACTAGCTGCTTAGGATCGTTAGGAGCCCGAAATAACGAATGCAAATCCATGTTGTTTGCCGAAGAGTTTGGTTCTGTTTCGAATGGAATGATCGTCTAGCATTAGTCAGCAGACAAATTATGAAATACTTTCAGAAGCGTGCATCGCATAACTGTTTTACTAGAAAGTATTTCGTGTCATGGTATGAGGTTGTACAATACACGTGATGATCTGAAATAGTACAAAGTGCATGCAGCTGATCCTAGTCCTCTTGTTTTGGCTAGTGTAATGCTGAGTATTTATGCTAGGCTATATATCGAATGGGTCTCACAAGACAGGCTGTGTGGCAGGTAGCCCTGCTGTTCCTTCTTAATTACCTGATACGTGCCTCATCGAGCAAGTCTGAAATCATGGTTGACGACAGCTCCTGAAGAACACTTTACGAGAGGTATAAAAACAGGTCCGTACTGCCTTGACAAACCTATTTCGATAGATCATTGACACTGTAGTACGTACACCCTATGCCTTGCTGTCCTTATCTGTACCGCTGGATGTAGTCATTCTTCTTACTGGATGTGAGCCGAGGTTTTGCGTTCTGTATTCAACTTAATGTCATACAATTTCATATCGGAGAATAAGCCTTGTGGCTCTCTGGATAATTCTTCATTGTAATAGTCCTCAATAGCTGCTATTGAGCGCGTTTCACGAATGAAAAATATGAGCCCGATTTGCCAAACTAAATGGACATATATGAATGAAATTCACTGAGCTTTCCGAAGTTATCCAATGAAGAATTATTTGTATTCTTTATATACAGATACTTAAAAACAGATGTCACTAACATTGGTAAACAAAATTAAACCTTTTTTTCTTGGAACACAAGAAAAATACCTGATCCTAATAGAATCTTGCACGCCGAATTAAAAAATGTAGGTATTTTTTCTCCATCACCCACAGTTTTGTTGTGACATATCTGTTAAGTGTGAAAGAAATGCGTATATTTACTTACATTCAGGACACTATTGAACTTACCTAAAATGTGACAGTTGTTAATTTCTTTCTGTGTTTGGCATCTATAACATCCCTCTTCAGCGTCCAACAGTAATCAGCAAGCATTACTGCACTCCATTGTCTCTGGCACCTCTTTTCCATGGCAGAGGTGTCTTGGTGGAATCGCTCCCCATGTT
The DNA here is from genome assembly GCA_039090855.1 of Macrothele yani. Classification (NCBI taxonomy): domain Eukaryota; kingdom Metazoa; phylum Arthropoda; class Arachnida; order Araneae; family Macrothelidae; genus Macrothele; species Macrothele yani. Next base: position 29,808,235 of record CM077012.1, read on the forward strand.
CATTACTAACGGCACCCAGATTATCAGGGAAGAAATCCAGGTGGGAGTCCAAGAAATGTATTTGAGGGACATATTACAGCCCATATCTTTGTATGACTGTAAAATTTCACCCACAATCTCACAGTAGTTCGGGGCTTTAAAATTTCCTAAAACAATTTGCACAATACTTTTAAATGACTTCCACGCTGTTTTTTCAGCTTGACTTAACAGATCTTCGAATTTTCCATCTGCAATCAAAGCTATTATTTGGTGGGCCCACAAAAATTACTTCCTTGATTTTAGCATCATTTACACGAGGAAATGTTTTCTTCAGATAAAAAAATTCCATCACCATTTTTATCCATTGCCTTCAAAGTTTTTGAAAAGCCCTAACTTTATATGAAGTGGAGGTAGAAGAATCATGTCAGAGTTGACTAGTCGAAGACGTACAACATTTTCTTGTTCAGATGTCAGTGATTCACGCTTTGGCCATTCCTTCTTGATGCAATGATTTTTCTTGTCCCTGCTGTCCCATTCGCACGAGAAACAATAACATTTAGTATAGCCGAGCTGCAAACCCATTAAAAACGCAATGCCTTTTAAATCCTAACATATGGTCCATACGACAAAAACAGAGAAATTGAAATGACTACATGAAATACAGAAATAGGGGCCTACAAATGAGTGCGCCTTCTCTTTACTTGTCGCCTGTAATCTTGTTCTGGGACATCTCTTGTTAGTGTCCAACTGTAGTCTACAAGCATGGAACAGTTCCACCGACCCTGATATCTTTGTTCCATTGTTGAAATGTCTTGGTGGAACCGCTCACCATGCTCATCACTCACAGCACTGCAGTTTTCTGGGAAGAAATCTAGATGACAGTGCATTTTGAGGGACATGTTGCAGCCTAAGCGATGATACTTGTCTAGAAGGTTGTTTACAAGCTCAACATAATTTACTGCTCTTCGGTTACCCTAGAAGCCACGCACAACACTTTTAAAAGCTTCCCAAGCTGGTTGCTCATTGCCCTGGAGGACTAGCTCGAAGTTTTCATCCACAAGAAGTTCACTAATTTGAGGACCAATGAAGATTCCTTCATTCACTTTAGCCTCATTCAGCCGTGGAAATTTGTCTCAGGTACTTGAAAGCTTCTCCATCCTTGTTCATCCCCTTTACGAAGTTCTTCATAAGGTCGAGTTTGATGTGTAAAGGGGCAGAAGAATTTTGCTTCGATCAACCAGAGGACTGTGCTGGACATTCTTTTACCCAGGTCGCAGAGTTTCCCTTTGAGACCAGTCTTTTCTGTTGTAATGTGAAGATCTAGCCCGACTGTCCCACTCACACAGGAAATAGCAGTACTTGGTGTATTCCAACTGCATGCACAAATCTGCCATTGGGAGTCTGTGTACTTAATTGCTTCCAGAAGTAATTTCATATTGGCATATGTTTACTTCATATGGACAGCATGGACTACAGGAACTGAATGAAAAGAATTGCCATTGTGTAACAACACAGCTTTTAAACTAAGCTTTGATGAGTCTATGAATAGCCTCCAGTCCTGTGTCTTGTGCTCCACATTCAAAGCTGTCATCAAACCATTCACATCACAGCGGGCAACTAGGTTATTATCTTTTTTAAAATGTGGAAGAAAGTATTTCTGTCGACTCCTGTACACTGACACTTGAACATTACGTTCTAGAAGATTCCGCTGTTTGAGCCTAGAACCTAGAAGCTCGGCTTTATCTTTTGGTAGGTTCAGGTCTCGAATTAAATCACTTAGTTCACCTTGGGTAAGTCTGTGTGGCTCACCCAGTGACTCAGGTGCGAAATCGGGATCCTGTGATGTCGAAGCCTCAGGTCATGGGTATGATGTCACCTCCGTACTGTCTTGTTCTTCATCTGAGTCCATACTGTACTCCTCTGGTGGGTTCGGTACAGGCAGATCGTCCCCATGTGGCACTGGTCGGATAGCTGCCGGGATGTTGGGGTATTTCATGCTCAACTTCCTATTTCTTGATATACCTTTCTTAGTAAGGGAAAAACCATAGAAATAGCAGTTATCTACATGAATTTTCGGCTCTCTCCAAATCATAGGGATGCCAAAGGGCATTGAACGTCCGTTTTTACGGTTCCATCCACGTAGATTCACAGAACAAGAATTACAGCAAACATGAGGTACCCACGTTTTCTCTTGATCCCCTACTTTCATACCATAATAATGGATGTAGGCTGTCTTCACGAGTGAAGTATTGGGAGTTTCTGGGCGGAAAATATCACATAGCTACAAACATAACAAAAATTGTCAGATTAGTTTAAGCATTGACGTGGCATCCTGGCTGTTCAAGCTAAGTATGACCACAAAACCAACCTGCAACAAAGAAAAGAGCGACACTATAACTTTCACTCCAAGCAAGCTGTAAACAGACAATGAACTGAAACAAGTGATTAATGAACAAAAGGAGATCTACAGTGACTTCATTCCTGCTCTCAGGTTTGCCAACCCCTATATTTGCTTTACGTACTACACTGGCGTGCAAAAATTAAGGACGAGACGGTTTTTCGAATATAACGTCGTGCAGAAGTGCTCCACATCGACTCAAATCATACCATAAGATCCCCAAGATGTAAGAATATGGGACAAGTGAGCAAAACCGTCCAAACAAGGAATCCAAAGGATACAAAGGCACTTTATTGAAAAGGTAGCTTTGAGCACAACTGGACAGAAGACAGAAACGTCCATGTGACAGGCGGCTGCCAAGAAAAATCCAGGCTTTAGTAGGGGATATGATCACACCTGACTGCGTTGCAGGATTTAAAACGTCTGTCCATGCTGAGGACGAGGTTGTCAAGGAGCTCTTGAGGCATCGCGGCCCATTCCTCCTGTAGCGCCATGCCAGCTGCGGAATCGTTGCTGGCGGCTGGTGACGTGCTGCCAAGCGTTTCCCGAGAAGGTCCCACACATGTTCGATTGAATTTAGGTCCGGGAACCTTGCGGGCCAATACATGCGTTGAATATCTTCACTCTCCAACAGCTCTGCGACAACCACTGTACGATGAGGTGTAGCGTTGTCGTCCATGAAGAGGAACTCAGGACCCACAGCACATATAAACAGACGCACGTGAGGCAGAACAACATCGGTACAATAGCGGACACCAGTGACAACCTCCTTGGGAGATGTGGAGGTCAGTACGGCTACCAAGCATGATACCGCCCCAAACCCTAAACGAGAACTCCGCCACCTCCAAACCGGTCCCTTTCGATGATGTTGCAGGTGTGATTGCGTGTTCCCTGCTCTCTCCAGATGTGTATACGTCCAGAATCGCTCGTCAGACTAAATCGGCTCTCATCCGTAAAGAGAACTCGTCCCCATTGCTGATGTGTCCAGTTCTTGTGTTCCTGGCACCACAGAAACCGCCGTCTCCGATGAGCAGGCGTTAATGGCCCACACCGTACTGGTCGTCGTGCAAATAGACCACCTTTGTGCAGCCTCCTGGCCACAGTAAAACGCGATAACGGACGTTCAGTTGTCTGTTGCATGTGCCTTGCGATTTATCCCGCTGTCTGCCGTCTGTCTCTTCTCACCTGTAGGACAATATACCGGTCGTCCGCCGTCGTGGTTGCTCATGGACGACCACTGCTAAACTCTCGGACAGCTGTTCCTGTCGTTTGAAATGCTCTCCAAGCTCGTAAAACGATGCTGTGAGCGATCCCGAACTCCTCGGCTACACTAGTCACACTTCGACCTTCTTCCGACTTCCCAATGACGCGATCTCGGGTAAAGTCATCTAGATGTCGTCTACTGGATTGCCTGTTGGCCATATCACACGGTGGCAGGAACTCGACGTCGTTCAAACCGATGTACACCGTGCAATAGCTTTCACCGAATTGCTGAGCGTGCACCGCCTGTGTGCTTTATACCCTTCCGACCCCCCCCTTCCCTACGTCATGCTGCATATATGCGCATGCCTTACCGTACCGGACCCTAGTCTATCTCCTGAGTGGTCTTTCGGTCCGTTCTGGCTGCTCGTTCCGCTGTTATGCTAATTTCTCCTCTTCGTCCTTATTTTTTGCACACCTGTTTCATATACATATCCTAAAACATCATAAATGGGCTATATCTCGGAAATGAGAGCTAACTAAGCGTTTTAAATGTCATATTTGTTTTTAACATACTGAAATCAATACGAAATAAGTATTTTCAAGTCAGAAACATTTTCATTCAGATCATATCGGATCATATGTAAAGGATTTTAGGAAGAGAGTGTCTGACCCCAGGTTTTAAACAACTCTTAGATACAGGAAGCTTTTTTAAGCTAGAGTGCCCCATAGGAAAGTGCCACGGAAGCGAGGTAGAAAGGGGGAGGAAGACGCCCGTATTTATTACCGGGGGCCGTACCCAGGTTCCGACGGCTCAACGTGCCCATCCAACGCACGGCGGATATTTATTGGATGGAACGTTCATACCTGCCTGGGATCGAACCTGAGGCCCTTTCCGTGGCAGTCACGAACGTTGCGTACTAGGCCACCCGCGGCCCAAACATTTTCATTGTTGACCAGTGTAATACTTATACTGAATTTCTCCCAACAGGATTTATATATTTTCTTCATGTTAGTTGCATAAGCTAACGTCACAGAAGGAAATTGGTTCCCATTGTGCAAAAGGACAACCTTCAAACTACGTTTCGAAGAGTCAATGAACAGTCTCCATTCGGTTGTTTTATGTTCATAATCAAGGATATCCATCACAGCGCAGATATTGTTGCAGTACACTAACTCATTTTCTGCAGAATAGAAATCTTGAAACTTCCTGCCGGTTACGATAAAAACACACTTTTGTGTCATTCTGAAGGAGATTCCAGCCTTTCAGTCTAGAACCCAAGAGTTCGGCCTGTTTTTAGACAATTTCAAATCTCGAACAAGTCGTTTAATTCGCCTTGAGTTAACAGATGAGGTGCACATGAAGAGGTACTTGCTTCAAAAGTAGGGTCAAGCTTGCTCCTCATTTTCAACTTCGGTAGCTGAATCATGTTCCGATTCAGCTTCTACTGTAACATGTGTAGGAGGATGTGTGGAATTGACCTCATACCAGATGGCGAATTTGGGTACTGCACTGTGTGTTTGAATTTACTATTCCTTTTATCTTTGTAATACAGAAATAACAATCCGATGAATAATCTTGTGGTTCACGCCACACCATGGGTATCGCATAGCTCATGTGCCGAATCCCCTTAGCCCAATCTGTCAGACGTTTCACGCAGGTCGCACAGCCGATATGAGGGGACCAGCTCTTATTTTGATCCCCACACCTTACAGCGAAAATATAGTTCATAACATTTTTTAACTAGTGGAGTAAAACTTTGTCGTTGATCTTTAAATGCCAAATACCCACAAACATAACAGAAGTTATCGGGATGATTGACACATTTCCTTAGCATAATTACTCACTACATAACACACCACACTTACACAGTAGCTTTGAAACACTTGAAACAACAGAATGCAACCTCACTGGGTGCGCACAAAGAGAATGGCTGTGCAATACTGGCGTGTTCATGAAGCGTCACTCTGCGTGACTCAGCAGACTGCTGTCTGGCGCCACCTCGCGATCATCTTTCTCATTCGCTTCCGGAGCACATACAGCTAGTGCCTTCACAATGTTAAATTGTTTGTGGCCATCCTATGTTAGAAATCAGTTAAAATCTTATACGTACATTAGTTATCACCAGAAAAATACCCAAATTTCCGGAAAAGCAATATTAATAAATCACATTGTACAAAAACTGAGGGTGATAGAAAAATTCTGATTGCATATTTGAATTCAGCGTAGAAAGTTATGTTAGAAACACAATAAACCTTTCATGTGCCAAAATCTGTGTTTACCAGTGATAACTGGATACAAATTGATTTAAATGATAAATAGGCGTTTTCTGAGAGATCCACTCGTAGCTCAAACCACCTCCAACACACAAGGTCCAAGTTTCCCCTCACGCTGTGAAAGCAGTTTTGAATTATGTGATTTATGTTTCTCTTTTTGCTTCGACTTTATTTGGAGATCGCAGTGAATGACGACATAAAAATTTACATCGTTTCGTTTCGTGAAGTCGACGTCCAAAACACAGGTGTTGCTGATTATTTTTCTGTGTGAATGCAGCTTAGCATCCAGCAGTGTGATTCAGTTCTCCAATAGTCTCCCACTCGGTGAGCTGGGGTTCCATAATAGTCCAAGGTAATGTTTTAGTGAGAGTATGTTTTCGAATGTAATGTTTTCGTGAGAATATCTGCGATCATGTAGTTGGTCTACAATATTCCAACCTTAAAGTTGAGTATAGATCTCGGATGAATTGCAACTTTACAGTTATGTGCGTTGTACCAGGACTGATTTCTTCATTTTAGATGAGACTTATGAAGGGCTTTGGTTATCTTCGTGCATTATTTTTCTTTCCCTTAGTGGATAGTATATGTCATCCAGTATAGTTCTTACTCAAATTAGGTGTTGACAAGCTTGTTCTGCAGCAGTGCTTCTACAGATGGAAGAACGAAGCTGTTCTTTTTCTTAGAATTCCCGATATGGTACCGTTTCCGAGGTGCAAAACATATCCGCTGGTTGATTTTCTGCCGTCGCTGTCACCCGCTCAATCTGCGTCAGAGTACCCCTTCAAGATGGGCTGCTGGGTCGCATTCAGATGGAGTCTTATTTTGATTGCAGCTTTTATATGTTTAATTATCTTTTGTACAGCTTGAGTCTTGTGTTGAGAGTTTCTCCACTTTGCGAGTTAAGTTGCATATTGTTGCAATTGTGTCGGATCGTTTTATTACGGAAATGTACAGCAAAGCTCCCGCCACTTCACAGTATATGAAATTATCCGTTAGTGTTTTTTCTGCTTGTCGGGCTTTCCTAAGTTTGTAGACATGGACGTGTAACATACACTGACGGAAAAAAAAATCCCAACACCAAGAAGGGCTTGTGTTAGATAAACGACAGTTGGTAGGCGGTGAGAGTACATCTGTAAGATGACGTCTTTGAAAATTTCGCGCTCGGCGCATACGTGTGGCGCTAGTAGCGCTCCCGGAACATGCAAAGCAGGTTTGCTGTAAATACGCGCTGTAACGTTCGTGAGCGTTAGTTATCGTCGAGATTCGATGTAGTGTGTTGATGTTAGTCAAGAATGTCTTTAAGAAGACGAAGAAGCCATTATCAACAGCTCACGGAGTTTGAACGAGGTCGTGTAATAGGGCTACGAGAAGGTGGATTTTCTTTCCGCAATATTGCAGAACGACTTGGCAGGAATGTAGCCACTGTGCATGATTGTTGGCAGCGGTGGTCAAGGGGAGGTACTGCCTCAAGAAGACCGGGTTCCGGCCGGCCACGTGGCACTACTGAGAGGGAAGACCGCCGTGTACGGCGTATGGCCGTGGCGCATCGTACCGCATCTGCGGCAGCAATTCGAGCTGCAGTTGCCACCACAGTGACACAACGAACTGTTACAAATCGGTTTCTTGAAGGACAGCACCGAGCCAGACGCCCTGTAGCGTGCATTCCACTTACTCCAAACCACTGCCGTTTGCGACGTCAGTGGTGTCAAGCTAGAGCTCATTGGAGGACGGAGTGGAGATCTGTTGTGTTTTCTGATGAAAGCCGGTTCTGCCTGGGTGCCAGTAATGGCCGTGTGTTGGTTAGAAGGAGGCTGGGTGAGCGCCTGCAACTAACCTGTCTGCGGCCGAGACACACTGGACCTACACCTGGAGTTATGGTCTGGGGAGCAATTTCCTATGACAGCAGGAGCACTCTCGTGGTTATCCCACGCACCCTGACGGCACAGTTGTACGTCGGTCTGGTGATTCAACCTGTTGTGCTGCCATTCATGAACAGCATTCCAGGGGGTGTTTTCCAACAGGATAACGCTCGGCCGCATACCGCTGTTGTAACCCAACATGCTCTACAGAGTGTCGACATGTTGCCGTGGCCTGCTAGATCACCAGATCTTTCACCAATCGAGCACGTATGGGACATCATTGGACGACAACTCCAGCGTCACCCCCATACAGCATTCCCCGTCCCTGTATTGACCGACCAAGTGCAACAGGCATGGAACTCCATACCACAAACTGACATCCAGCACTTGTACGACACAATGCATGAACGTTTGCGTGCTTGCATTCAACATTCTGGCGGTTACACCGGTTATTAATGTACCAGCATTTCACATTTAAAATGGCTCTTCTCGCGCTTACATTAAGCTGTGATCTTGAAACCTTAATCGATTATATACGTTACCTATACAAATGTATTGCCGCCATTTCATTCCTCTACAACTATTTTCTCGTGGTTTTGGGATTTTTTTCCGTCAGTGTAGTTTTGGTTTTTCTTCGTCGTATTTGCTTATGATGCCCAACAATTTCCAACCTGTATGTCCAAATGTTATGTTAAGTTTCGAAGATCTTTTACTTCAAAAATTTGGTTTCAAACATTTTTCTGATTTTGATGATGTCCTTTATGTTATACGCAATTAATATAATGTACATTGATGATTATGAATGTGTAAGCGTGCCCTCTTTGTGTATGAAGTATCACGGATCTGTTTTATCTTGGGTTTACCCATTCACACAGAAATGATGCTATACATTGATTCTATATTCTGGCTGATTGCTTGAGGCCATAGACAGATCCCTTAAGTCTGCACACTTTTGCATCCTCCCCGGTTTCTATATACCCTTCTGGACGAGTCATGTAGATTCATTTTTTCTTTCATATTACCACATAGAAATGCAAATTGTATGTCAAAATGGTGAACATAAATTTTTCGCACGCGGATACATTGTAAGTCTAGCCTGCATTTTACGACAGGAACAAATGTCTGGTAGTAATATTGGTCAGGCTTTAGATTATAGCCTTTGGCGACGAGTCTGGCTTTTTATCTATACGTGTCACTATTACCATTAGCATTAAAAGGTCCACTTGCATCTGACAGCTTCTTACCTTCGGGAAATTGAGTGAACTCCCATCGGTGATTTAATAACTAATATTGATTTAATATCTAAAATTAAATAGATACCAGTAAAAACATAATTTATCGGCAGCTTTATATTGTCAGTTAATACTTTTATTATTCCAGAAAGGGAATATCTTGCATTAGAGAGAGAGATAGAGATAGATAGATAGATAGATAGATAGATAGATGAAATAGGGGTTAGAATCGAGCTACACAGTACCACCTGCGGAAAGAAAGCCGCTACTTCGAGGCAGTATTTAATAATAAGCCGAGGATACACCGAAGAGCCAAAACATTATGACCACTTGCCTAATATGATGTTTTTCCTCCACGTGGTTCCGCCTAAACAGATCTTACTCGGCGAAGCATGGGCGCCCCAAGATCTCTAAAGGTGTCTTGCAGTATCTTGTTCCAACACGTTAAGAGCTGATCCAGTAACTCTTCTCCGTGGTTGAGCCGCCGCAGATCAAATTTACTACTCCAATACAATCCACAGATGCTCGATTGATGTCTGAAGAATGTGGAGGCCACGGCAATACCTGGAAGTCTTCCTCATGTTCCGCGAACCTTTCTTGAACAATCTGGACTGTCTGGCACGGCGCATTATCTATGAAAGAAGGCACTACTAGAGGGTAATGGCGTGGCCATTGAAGGATGTACCAGGTATGCAGTGATGTTTAAATAGGCGGTAGATGTCATAGTTTCCTGCACATCATTGATTGGACCCAGGGTTTCCCAGCGGAACATTGCCCAATGCAATAGACTTTTCCACCGGTTTGTTTTCGTCCGAGGGTGCATCCTGGTGCCAACAGTTCCCCAGGTAAAAGACGGATACGAACCCTGTCGTCCAGAAGGTGCAACAGAAAATGAGACTCATCGGACTAGAGGACATTCTTCCAATCATCCCAGGCCCAGTTTTGATGCTAACTGATATTTCCGTTCGACAGAAACATTAAAATCGTTGTGACCGATTTGGAGTGGTAGATGTAGCATTATAATTGCATCCCCATCGCAATCCATCCAAGACCCCGTGGGTCGCATACACCTCTGGTCTTGCAAAGCCCCTGGAACTACAATGGGTGCATCTCACTTATCTCGCAATGATTAAACCTCTGCAACACGTCGCTTCGACGCAGATAATTGGTTGGTGACAATTGCGTCGACAGCCGGCGGCGAATGTGCTTTAAGAATAGCAATTACTAGCTGCTAGCGAAGGCAGTCTTTCTTCGATCTACCAATCCCTCAATCGTATCTCTTAACTGAATTAAAATCAACTATTGCTTCAATTCGCTTATTTATGTCATGTTTCCGATTGAATTTGAAAGCTCTTTTGGTTTCTGATTTCAGTCGGACTCTGTGAGAAAGCGGAGATCCATAACTCACGCTGCAAGCATCACTCTGATTTGGCACACTCGTGTGACCTTGGTTTTTTTCACCTTTGTGCGGCGGCTTCGACTGTTCGCTCGGAGGGAAGGAATACGGTAGCGTCAGTTTGTAAGAGAAAATATGAGCTTACGAAATTTATCTTTTTTCTGAAAAATAAAATGAAGTTATCTCACTTTCTCTTCTTTTCTAATATTTACTGAAACATGTGAAAACACAAATTTGTCCGTGACGGTAATCGAAATGACGTCCCCTCACTCCGGAGTAAGTTGCTCTCCCAACTAAGTTACACGGATGGAATATATCGCTGCAGATTTGTCGTCTTGACACGTGCTTTACCTCTGTGGTACGTCACAAACAATTAAAATATAGTTAAAGAATTTCGGAACGCTAACTGTATTTGTTTTAGCATCTTCTTATGCCCAGGATCGATTAACCTATGAATAAAGATAAGGAAATTGAGAAATTTAACCAATTCAAGTTATACTCTATATTGACTTACAAACCGAAAAATACGGTATTAAATATTATTGCGGTTTTCGATAAAATGTTTAAAGTTGGCTAAAGTACTTCACAGAAATGCCATTGAATTACGGCAAGTAAATCTGCTAACTTTAATCTATTGCATGAAAGTTCTAGTTGAGGAAGCAGTTAAAGGAACTTCTTTTTATGGAATGAATGTTTCAAACGATATGCGTTACTCTGGACAGTATTCACGTCAAGAATTGGGGCATGATTATATCAACAATATACTTATTTTACTGAAGAATCTTTCACAGTAATGACGATATAGTTAATTGATGAGATATACTGAATGCGTGGTACACTTTTAGTTTTGTTTTAGATTGTTCATAGATTTTTTATTATTTTAGGCAATCATCATAGAAGTGCCTTGTTGACAAAGCACGGGAAAAAATAAAGATAAAAAGAATTGCAGCTATTATTCTGCTTCCATGCCGGGCCGCTAATTAAAGCAAAAACACCTTTATGGTATGCCGACTGACTACAAAATAAACGCATTTAAATATGCGCTTCACCGGTAAAATAAAATAAACGCGCTTAAATTTGCGCTTCACCGGTAAAATAAAATATACGCGAAAATGGACTCTGAATTGGAATTGAAATGTCAGAAATCTCATCTGAAAAAACTGAGTAGAAAATTAACGCCATTCATTATGTTTTCTTCTTATAAGAGAATGCAATGCATAGCAACAGGGCTCTTCTGGAAGAATAAAGTCTTTTTATAAGTTGTTAATTAAAAAAAGCACGGTGAAATGAACTTAGGTTGCAAGAAAAAGTGTGTTCACTGTAGGTTAAATACGACTCAACTAACGCAATTATTTTTTTGCTTAAATGCGAGTCATTTCTAAAATTTAATGTTAGTCAATACGGTTTGAAATCTAAGCTAAGTTGAAACTCTTCATTGAAACAGAATATGCATTTACTTATAAAATATTTATCGGACTATTAATTATTCAAATTAATTTTACATTTTGACGTTCACTGTAAATAATTGCTTGTTCACCTACAATAATAAAACCCCGGGTACTGGCCTCCCGGTAATAAATAAGGGCGTCTTCCTTCCCATTTCTACCTTGCTTCCGTGTCACTTTCCTATCGGGCACTGTAGCCCAGATCACGTAGCTTCCTATTTGTAAGGGTTGTTTAAGACTTAGGGGTCAGATACTCCCTTCCTAAAATTTTCTACATATGATTTGATCTGAAACACCTCATAAATTCCCTCACGCAAAAAAAAAAAAAAAAAAATCTTTTGGATCCTGGATGAAAGAGAACTGTTAGAATATGCATTCCAAAACGAATCCAGTCGTGAACTAATTTTAACATCAGTTTAACGGCAAAAGAATTTTAAAAATCCACTAATGATTGAATGTAGTATCAAACCCACTCTATATTCATCCATAATAGGATTTTTAAAATTCCAGATAATTATTCTCCTTTTACAAATTGGGTTTTGACAAAAAAAAAAAAAAAAAAAAATCAAAACTCACGAGTCTTTTGAAGTCCCCATTTTTAGCTGAATCACCATGGAGATCATTCTGAAAGTTGAAATGTGCACATTCCATGTAGCAGTTTTCTTACGAAATAATTTTTTTTACTTTTTGCTCAACGATCGTCTACTGCGCTATGGTATCTTCTCCTTAAGTAAATGCCTTTCTAATGTTTACATATTATTTTCACACTTGTGAATCAGTACACAGTGGTGGAAATGGGCAAAAACGCAGCGAAACCCCACGTTCTGGGAGCGATGCGACACCAAAAGAAAGGGAGCATTTAATTTGAATAAAACATTTCGCAAAACATTATACATTTCAATTAATGACGCCATCTTGTATGAATTGTTCGTCTCTCAATAAAGAAAACAGCTCTGGTTTCAGCTAAATGCGAGTATTTCATTTTAAAATTTACTACCGAAATTTTCTTATACGGTTTTATATCTACTGCTAATGAGTTTGCGTATATTAAATTTTTTACTAGTCCGTAACCCATGCCATGCACGGTTGAAAAAGCTGTGACTGAATTTTTTTCTTGTCATATAACACGATTCGTAATAAAATGCATAACTGTAATAAACGGTTGAATTGTTAATGGGTAGTCTATAAGATGGGTCACCAACAACAAAATTTTCGTAATATTCCCATTAATTTTTAATTTTTCCAACTACTCGTATACGAATTTAACGATGATGGTCCTCATTATTGTGTAAACACGTGCTTATCCGTCGTTGACGGGCTTGCATTGGAGTATTGAGGCATTCTTTCATGACCCGAAATGATATCGTGTCTACATAACTACACAGTGGGGTTAAAAATGTGTTATTTTGCCACTTTGGTTTTAACAATTTTTTTTGGTATCATTATATAATCTATACTATTATATAAAGAGAGAAACTGTGTTTGAGGTAATCTCGAAAACTACTGAACCATTAATGAAGACATTTTACGTGGACTAGGAACATCAAAACAAATCATAAACGTGGAAAGAGCGATGACTTCTGTTTGAACTACTGAACCGATTTGGATACTTCTTTCACCGTTGGGAAGCTTATTTCTTTCCGGTGGACATAGGCTATTTCGTTTATTTATTATTATTATTTTCTTATATTTTATTATTTTTGGCTGTACTACCGAATCAGATCGCTTTGAAGTAGTTACTGATTTCCCCTGTATCGTTCCGCTTTGTTTACATACAACTTGATCACGCCCAACGTGAAAGAAAGTAGTTCACGATAATAAACGGAATTTTTTTACTAATCTAGAAAACTACTGATCCGATTTAGATAATTCTTTCACCGTTGGGAAGATTACTTCTTTCCGGTGGACATAGGCTATTTCGTTTATTTTTTTATTATTTTTGGCTGTACAACCGAATCAGAACGCTTTCAAGTAGTTCCCAATTTCCTATGTATCGTTTCCCCTTACGGTGGATTGTACAATGAAAATGCCATGGTAACATTAAAAAAAAAATGCTTTTGGCAATAAAAATTAGCGATGAAAATTCTGTGGGTCAGTAGCTTTCATTTAAAAAAATCGTGAAAATGACTCCAGTGGGTGATGCTGGCGGATTGTAGAAAGAAACGACCTTGTGTTTTAAATATATAGATGGCATTCACTTGTACGTCGGGATTCGGCAGCGAATAATTCCCATTTCCACCACTGCCAATACTGGTAAATCATTGTTTCCTTTAAGGTAAACGCAGGTGGAACACGGATTTTGGAATATATCTGGCGGAGAATCGCTTTCTAGTCTACGTCTTTATGTGGATACGGGCGTGAGGAAGATGAGCCATCAAAATGCATACTAGTGTCTCCTTCAAGATTTCAACCTTGTGCTCCTGCAATGCTCCATGCGCAGACTCTTTCCGACCCTAGTGAACAGAATTGGACTTATACATCGACCTTCGGCACAGCTACTCCTACCATTTGCTATATCCTTGAATGATCGTCAAATGCTGCCGCATGCCATTACCTCGGAATTACCGTCACCTCGTCACGAATTATAGTTCTCCGATGCCAATTTCTCTGATCTCAACGTCATATCTTGCTGTCACCTGGATGAAAGCTCACAATTTTATCTCCTCTCCTAAAACAATAGTTATTCACTGGCTACACTTGCATGGTCTCCTTCCAACGCCCAACACTTTGCATCGTTTTGGGAACCTTGCAAGCATAGACTGCTTCTACTGCTCAACGCCAGCCGACATCAGTCACACCTATTCAACTTGCCTGATGTTACAGCCTCTGTTCTCTCTCATGTTCAGTCTCTCCAGAAAAGCCTTCCAATCTTCTCACACTATGCACGACTACTTCTTTCTCCATAGCCAGCCTCCAACTACAACCAGCCACAATTAGGTGTGTGCTTTTTCCTTCATTTAAGTAAAGTATTCAATATATCTATTTCACCTAAAGAATCTCACCGCTAACCCTCCAGGATCCTACATTAATGCAAGACGCAAACTCTGTAAAATGTACAAACTATCTATATGTTAAGTGCTTCAAACAGAATTCAATCAAGCATCTACTTCAAGCAAAATCTCCGATTTCTACAAGAAATGGGCACCTCATGAACATTGCTTTCAAGTCATTATAAATAGGATTGTTTTCTAATCTTTTTCTCACCAGAACATTATATATACAAATCATCTTTTGCTTTACTGCTGTAAATGTTTTTATTCGATGAACTCCCAAATTTTTAGAACTTCATGAACTCATGCTTCATTTAAAAACTGTTTGAGCTCTCATATATCAAATTTGAAACTTTTCGATTTCTGCAAGCCAATAGGAGTTTGTTGTATTTAGTTATTTGTTTATTTTTGTTTTAGTGTTATGTTTTTTTTTCTTTTGTTTTGTGCATGCTTTGTTTCTTGGTTAATAAAGTAATGTTTGAACTCCTTCAAGATCTCAAATAGAAGGTAGGGCCTACTAATGACCCTGGTCTCCAAGTCCAATGACCTAAGTTTAACTAATTAACTTTAGCTTAATTAATGTATAAGAGTGTGCTTGATCCGGCACTTTTGTCACATAGATACAAAGAATTTTGCTATGTCATTTCATAGCAAACGCCAAGATACAAGAAAACTCTTTTTTAAAGATATATAACTTTTCAGACAGAAATACAGCGAAGATCAAGTTAACGATTATTATTTATAAATACCAAAAAATATTCGTTCGTACCAAAAATTCCAGACAAAAGAATACAAAAAAGTAGACCATTTTTCTAGTGGTCTACAGGAAAATGTCCAGTTGTCCCAGTGGGCCAATTCGCCCCTGCTTGAACTTTATCTTTAGCTGAACTATTCACAATCGTAACTTACATATGCACAGTCGAGTCACATTGTGATCACCTCCTACTTTTGACGTCAACAGCGCGTAGCCAATGAATGAAGGCACGTGTCGTGTCGTAAGCTGGCTTGGAGGGTATATAAGGTGTGGTGTAAGCATTCTGAAAACAACATTGCTGAAATGGTTAAAACTAGCGATTTATCAGGTTTGCCTTCGGGCCAAGGGTGGCAGTATTACAGAAACATAGCAGTTTGTGAAATGTTCGCGTGCTGCTGTTGTTAAACTGTATCGTGATTGGAGAAATAGCACCATTGCGAATAAGCGACGTGCAAACTGCGGAGCACCACGTGCCATCGATGTGAGAAGTGAACGTCGGCTTCTAAGGTGCGTGATGGCCGATCGACACGTTACAGTAGAACAACTTACTGGCCGAATGAACCAGGGGCTACCAGAGTGTGTCTAAAACGACAGTTCAACGAACCCTGCTGCGTATGGGGCTCCGATGCAGACGGATGGTCACTGCATCTATGCTAACGAAGGTGCATCGGCAGAAAAGGCTTACATTTGCAAGGTAGTATCGGAATTGTACCTCCGCTGATTGGCAAAGGATTTTCTTCTCCGATGAGTTACGTTTTCTGTTTCATCGAACGGATGGACGTTGGCGTATAAGGCAAGAAACATCGGATAACAAACACTATTCAACCACTGCTGGAAGAACACAAGCTGGTGGGGGCAGCGTTATGGTCTGGGGAATGATTTCGAGGCATTCCCTGGGCCCACTCATACCGAATTTGTTATGAATCCATTCTTGCAGACCACGTACACCCATACATGCTGATTGTCTTCCCTGGGGCGGGTGGGATCTTCCAGCAAGACAATGCGACGTGTCACACAGCTAAAAATGTCCGAGAGTGGTTGGAAGAGATCTATGAAGACTTCAAAGTACTTCCCTGGCCCCCTAATTCCCCAGACTTAAACCCAATTGAGCATCTGTGGGACCACCTCGATCGTGTTGTTCGCTCTATGGATCCTCCACCACGCACCCTCTAGCAGCTGTCATATGCACTGAAGTCAGCATGGCTTCACATACCTGTGAACACCTTCCAGCACCTTATTAGGTCACTTTAAGTCCGTCTAGCTGCTGTCCGCGCTGCACAGGGTGGTTACTCTGGATACTAGCTGGTGGTCACAATAATGTGACTCGACCGTGTATAACAGCAGGTTATTCTCATTCGTCACCCAACAGCAAGCAAAATTTCTTTTAAAAGAATATGTCGTCGTCCCACCTTTCACAGACTATATCGTTATCTACTCTTTACATCGAGAGTATTAGCTTTTATTTACCTTTTTGAATAACTGCCAGCTGTTGCCAAAACGTACGGAGAAACTTGGAAGTTCTGATGTACCATTCATAATGAAATTTCAACTAATAGGCAATACAATTTGTACAAGAAAAAGGAAACTCAAATAGAAAGGTTAAAATGAGTATATACGTCACTCGGTTTCACTTGTGCTCTGTAACAGTTGAGATTTCACAGTAGCAATAAGTGAAGAACTGTGTGCAATTACAATGTAAAAAGTATGTTTACCCTCTGTTTACCACGCATAAAGTTATTTCCGAGTTCATTGTGGGTTTGGTGACATGATCCACAGTTATGTAAGGAGTACGTACCCTTTCTGCTTTATTCTTCTTAAGACGTTGTTTTCAGAAGTCCGTTGCCACTGGATGTCTTGGTGCCTTTAAAAGTCCAAGATTAATTTCTGAATGTTCCTTAATTGTACAGAATTATCTTCAGAGATACAGGACACCTATGCATAAATATACACTATATTGACAAAAGTCACCAGACACCTTGAAGAGAAACACAGCATAGCATCATTGACATACAGTACATTAGTACGGTGTCGGTCCACCTTTGGCCTTAATGCATGCACTGACCCTTCGAGACATGCTTTCGACAAGGTTTTGGAACACAGCGATAGGTATCTCTTCCATTCACTACATAATGCTGCAGCTACCTGTTGCTTAGTTGTAGGCCTTGGTTCCAAACTTCTTATGCGGCGCTCTAATTCATCCCATAGGTGCTCTATGGGATTAAGATCAGGGCTCTGTGCTGGCTAGTCCACACACGATACGGAAGTATCGTCACTGTGGTAAATAGCGTTCCCCGGCTGCCGCCATACCCACACACGGCAATGAGACTGATGGATCGTGTATTTGGATTCATCAGTCCATAGGACCTGTTTCCATTTATCTACGGTCCACGATAAATGTTCTTTATACCATGCTAAACGACGAGTAGCATTCCTAGTGAAGATGGAAGGCTTATGAGCAGCCGCACGTCCACGGTAACCCATGGAATAAAGTTCTGTGCGAATGGTACTTGTACATACCGAGGTTTCAGCATCGTTACTCACCTGTACACTGAGGTCTTGAGCAGTACTCCGTCGATTAGCTGTAACGACTCTCTTGAGGCTTCAACTTCCTCTATCGCTGATTTTCTTTAGTCTGCCGGTACGTTTTGCTGCTTCAGGCACGCCATATGTCTATCACTTATTCAGTACATCCAAAACAGTTGACTTGGGTATGTTTAAACGCCTCTCAGTTTCTCTTATGGGCAACCCACTAATATAACACACAACAATCTTTCCTTTCTAAAAGTCAGTTTTCTCCCGCCGCGACATTTTCACTCAACCTCACAGTGAAATATGATCGCGATCAACTGCAGGTTTGTTTTTATACCGTTTGCAGTACCGCGCATTTTAAGAACGCAGCAGATCCGTTCATTTGCTTTTGAAGGGGTGTCCGGTGACTTTTGTAAATCTAGTGTATGTAATGTACTTATTCGTAAATATTTATCCTGCATTTTGCAAGGTAATTAGTGAACACTCAAGCGATTAAATCTTCCTCCCTAAGTGACACCAAGAAGTGGCAAACGAGGTTTCCCCAGTTCTGCACAAGTTCTGAGTTTTGCCTCCCAATTTCATAGCTCAAATCGGCACAGGTTTAATATTCACTCTGGATCTCCTGACAGGGGATTAAGTGGGGGCTCTCTCTCTCTCTCTCTCTCTGTCCTGGGGGATTGATGCCCTAATCCGTTAAGTCAATGATCAGAAAGTTGAAACGGAGCATCGTTAAAACGTTGCTATAAATGGATTCCGGGAATAAAGATGCGTTACAAAATTATTCTAAGCGACCAAGGAAATGTGTGCGTGGTGTTTGATATATGTAAATACCGTAGGATATTTGAAAAATTCAAAAGCAAAATGCTGGTAACGTTGTCAGGCACTGCCCCCAGCTGGCAACGTGACTATAACGACCCGTGATGCAAAATAATGATAGTTGGTACTAATAATATCTGGAATAATCACGAGACTACGGACAATATAATAATGCAGGAGCGGAAAGTCTTTAGAGATTTGTGTAAGAGAGCTGTCAAAGTAGTTATTCTGCAGCCAACGAAACTAATAAGGAAGCAGTCGACATCGTCTAGTACGATAAAGTTATTTTGAGTGACATACGAATTTATTGATTTTATTATGAAAAACACTGTATGTAACCCTAATCAAAATTTAATATGCTTTCTATGAAAAGTATACCCCTGTCAGAAAGGAATTTCTAACTTTCTTGCAATAATACTTTTCAGTAACACCGAATAACCAAGTTTCCGATTTCTAACGATGATACTTAATAATGCACAAGAAATATTACAAAGTGGGAATTTTTTCAGCATACACATATACTGAAGTAGCAAATTATTCGAAACATCTGCCTAATAATGTGTTGGCCCGCCCTTGGTCTTGAAAACAGCCTCGATTCGATGTGGAATGGATTCAACAAGATGATATCGTTCTACGTGTACGTTCAGCCGAGCGAATGCGATGGCGTCCATGAATTTTTTGGATTGTTCTCTGGACGAAGATCTCCGTTGCGAATGGCTGTCACAATCTTATCCCACACGCGTTCAATTGGGTTGAGATCTAATAAGAATTTTTCATATTCGTGCTATACTTCATTAACTAAATTAAGAGCAGTCCCTGTACGATGTACGTTAAAACACTAAAACATGTTAACCACTTGGTTGTTAAAAACTTTAACACATTAAAAATACATCGGCACTAGATCTTTCGAAGCGCCTAGCTCTTCATCTTCAGGTGAAAACGATCGTTGAGCAATACGGAAGCACAGCTTTTATACATTAATCTAAACAGTTCATGACGTAAATTAAAAGTGTTGTGCAGTCGAATGAGTCGGCATCTGACATCTGTATACAATATTACACCTAGATAGTACGGAAGCACAGCTGAGTGTATAAAAGCTGTGCTTCCGTATTGCTCGACGATCACTTTTACCTGAAGATGAAGCGCTAGGAAAGATCTAGTGTAGATGTATTTTTAATGTATTCAAGTTTTTAACAACCAAGTGGTTAATATGTTTTAGTGTTTTAACGTACATCGTGCAGAGACGGCTTTTAATTTAGTTAAAGGGTTGAGATCTGGGGACAGTATGGGACATTTTAGCACTTTGAAGTCATTGTCGTGCTCCTGGAACCATTGTGCGACGATCCGAGACTTGTGGCATGGCGCTTTATCCTGCTGGAAGTAGCCCTCTCCGTCAGGGCCCAATATGCACATGTACGATTGTGCCTGGTTTGCAGTGGTATTAATTAATCTGGTGGCGTACAAATGCTGCTCTAGAAGTATTGCGAAACATAATGACCGCCATTAAATCAGACCCAAGACCATTAGACCCCTTCCATCAGCTTGTACAGCTAACGCTAGGCAATTAGAGTTCATAGATTCGTGCTGTTGACGCCATATCCTAGCAAGTCCACTGGTTTGTATTAACTGAAAACGTGATTCATTGGAATAGGTGGCCTTTTCACGTTCCCAAGGGTCCAGTTTAGGTGCTCCCATGTCCACTGAGACTAATTTGTCAATTTTTACCAGAGAAGAGTCGTACACTAAGGGGGTTGTCTGCTGTTACAGCCCCATCGCGCCAATGTGCGACGGCTGTGTATGCTGAAATTCCCCTCTCGATACCCCTATTTTACTGCTCAGTTACTGGATGCAATAGAGCTCGTCTGTTACTTCGGAGGCTGAAGCGGACTCCAGCCTCCGTTGCCCTCGAACATCAACCAGTCTTTTCAACCCAGAGGAAGACGTCTGTCTGCTTGTTTTGTTGTTTATGCACCACTCACTGTATACACTCGACAGCCGTTCTTTCATAGCCGAGAACGTTTGCCGTTTCTGAGATGCTTGCAGTTGCCCGCCAATCGCCCACCCTTATGCATCTTTCAGAGCAAGGCAGTCTAGAAAACACAAAGCCATGATATTAGAGAGATGAGTTCCCTCTGTTTGTGACGTCACTTTCATATTACACGGACTGATACGTCGGTGTCTTGTGTGATATCACACACGACAGCGTTGGAAACCAATTGGAAGTCTTGGTTTCAGCGTGACGTCACTAAAAGAGGGAACTCATCTGTCTAATGTCATGGCCTTGTGTTTTCTAGACGGCCTTGTTCAGAGTCTCCTAAATCATGAGTCTTTCCCATATTGTGGCTATCTACCATTTGCATAGGTCTAAATTCTTTGTAGTGAGCTGTTTATAAAGCCATCTCAACATCATAGTTGCCTAAGTAAGTGAGGATTGCTATTATTACTGGATTGCTAATTTAATGTTTTCATTTTTAAATTCCAGTTAACTTTTAAGCAAAAAAAAAATATTTTTTTATAAATAAATTTTCTACGCATAAATTGTGTTTTTCTTGTACTGTGAAATATGGCAAAATATGCAACCATTGTAATGATTAATTTTTTATTATGCAAAAATTTTCATGCTTGGTGAAAAACATGGACTGAAGCAGAAAAATGTGGTAATATTCTGCCAAAATATTTCCCACGATTTGTTCACGTATCTTTGGAAATTATTTGCTTTACTTTTTTATTAATATAGAAAATCCTGCAAAGAATGAATTGCTTCATAACTGCACTTGGCAGCTCCGGCGGGGCCTAGTGGTCTGAGGCTTCGGCTTCTCATGATTTTTCCGAGATGGGTTGAAATCCCAGATGATGTATGGGTAGTGTGCTTGTCTGAAAGAGCTGTATCTGTCCCTCCCGTTAAACCAGTGGCCGCGAATTAGGGACGGACAGCTACTTATAGACGTAAGAATTTCTTACGGTGGTCGTTAAACGCGCGCGCACACACATACACACACACGAAAAAAAAAGTTGGACTTGTATGCAATATTGATAATTCACAGCATGAAGATATTTTTCGAATATGTTTGAAACTAAAGTGGTTTCAAAGGAAATACTTTTGTTTATTTGAATTCAAACGAGTGGTTTTAGTGAAATTCAAATGACTGTTTCGTACCTTTCATTTACGTTCAAAATGTATATACGTGTGATATCAAAATGTGTGCGTTTTAGCTTACCTGTGCATGCTAATTGATCACTTAATCCGCTTCTCAGGACATCATGACTGAAAATAAAACCTGGGTTAATATGAGAACCCAAATTAAAGGGCAAAAAATCAAAATGTGTTAGGGGCGATCTTCATGGCGTAGCGTAGATCCCGTAGGAGAAGTCCATGCGGGGGGAGGGGCTTGGGCTACGAATAAAAAGATTTTTGTTGTCAAAGTGTTTTTTTTTTTATTTTTATTACTTTTCTCCGATCTTAGCATGAAAGTAACAACGGAGGAAGACATTTTGCTCGAACACATCACATGAAAAAAAGAGCTACTTTATACTTTGTGCAAAGTAGAAGCATTAGATTTGTTGCCTCGAGGCTAAAGTGGACCAACTGCAGAAAGAAGGGGTATGCGACGGGGGTGGGTGCAGAACGAGATTGTATCTGGGGAGAGAGTAGAACCAGATTGTAAATTCAGAAACACTGCCTGTAAATATTTGTTTATGATGAGGTAAAATTATGAAAAAAAGCAGGAACTAACAAAGATTGCCTCAGGAAGAAAGAAATCGAGGAGGGTTCCTTAGGGGAAGAACCCTGGACGGGGTTATATTTCGAGGGGTCAGAAGAAACACTTGGAATTATATTTATTGACTATTGTGAGTGATATTCAACGTACCGCTTTCGAGAAAGCTGCACTCAAAGTTGCAATTAAATTTAGCACCTGTGAAATTTAGTAATAACTTTGAAAATGCTTTATTCCGGAAAAACCTATTTAAGTGTTCCTGATATTTTTGATGCTCGATTGTTAGTTACATTTTTCTGATGCATGAAACGTTTCGAGTATCAGTTATTTTGAAAAAAATAATCATGTGAGTGCTGTAAGGTTTCATACCCTTCAGATAGACATTTACACAGTTAAAAATTTTGTTGTAGGTTGCAGTTAAAAGTGGTGCTACACCAGCTGCACCACTTTCTGAGAAAAGATACACCATCGTGTTTTGCAAACAAAACCCAACAACGTGGTTCAACTTTTCACCAAGTTATGGTACAAGGTTGCACCATGTTGTTGGGTTTATTTTGCACCACAGAATGGTGTATCTTTTCTAAGAAAGTGATGCTGCTGGTGTAGCACTACTTTTTAGTGCAACCCATCACAAAACTTTTTAACAGTGTAATATCCAGTAACAAGTGTACACTTCGGCTTCTTCGAGATGGGCCAAAAAATTACATAGGGAATAAATTCGTGCTACGCCTCTGCACCAAGACATACGATGAAAAGGGACTTCTTTCAGAAACATCGTAAGAAGGGTACAGCAAAAGACTTCATAATTGTGGATTATGTCAACAAGTGTACAGTGTGGGCCGCGAAGACACTTTCCATGCAATTTACAGATGCTCATTATGTCGTCTATTATATCTTAAGCAATGGGTATTATGCTAGAGGAAATTAAAAGAGACTTACAGTTCCAACCTTCACCTGCATCTTAGGTGACACTTTTAATGAAGCCGAGAGGGTGAAATACGACGATAATGATTTAATATGACAAAAACACAAACAACTAAATTAGTAGTAAAAGAAGCTAACACGTCAAGGAGGTTATTGACTAATTAAGAAACTTTGATAACAAGGTAACGACACAGTAACATCTTAGCAAATATCGAGCTTTGGAGATTTCTAACACCGGACGTAGAAACAAACTGATGTCACACACTCGTGACATACCGTTGCTACTTTTTTTTTTTTTTTTTATCTCAGTTGTTTAACGTGGCCGACTGTCAGTGATGCTACACGTAGTAGAAAAACTCTTGAGAATTCAGACATGGTGTTAAGTTCAGAAAGTATAACGAGAGATAACGAAATTTACATAAGAGACAGCCAACCAAAGCGGAAAGGTAAATAAGTAATATATGTCACATGTTATTATATCAGTTTCGCTGCATATAAACTTAAATTTTGTATCTGGGAGCTCAGGATTCGAGATGCTGCCTCACAGACTTGCTCATTAAAACAATATCTCAAAAATTTAAGCTTAATTTAAAAGAGGACAGTGAAATTTCAAAATTATCTTTCTTTTTTCATCAACTTAAAATTTTACATATACTGAGCATTTCTTACACAGAATTGGTTTTATTTGCAATTTTAAACCAAAAACATTTTGGGCCCTTTTTTGACTGAAAATAAAATTTCACAAACTTTTATAAAACTGATATAACTTACAATTTTAAAGCTATATATATTCATTTTTTTCAATTTGTTTATAATTAATTATCCTACAACTCGATGCTATGAAATTTCAATATCTTTTACACGCACTGAACCATAGTATTTTAAATTTTGTTTTTTAAAAGGAAAAAAAATTAAAGATATTTTATTTTAGGTGGCAGAAAAACTACTCACCATATCACAGTTCCATAGCATCGAATGATTTCAGACATATTGAAATACGTGAAGTTAAACATTCATGCAGATATCTTTAGTAGATTAAAAGTTATATCACTCTGAATGTTGACATGTACCTGAAAAACTGAGTTACAGATATTAGCTCTGAAAGTTTGAGTTGCATGCAGCTCGCCACATAATCATTAAAATCCTCCAGGTTCATATGAGTTGCCTCTTCTTTGTGTTTCTTTCTCTCTTCTGCCCTTAGTTTGGCCATCTTCACTGCAGTTCTGCATCTTCGGTGTGCAGCACATCTTTGCTTTGTTCGCCTGAGTTCGGCTTGCTTTTGGCAGAAGCAGAGATTGATTGCCAGCAGGAAGTCCAGCAGGTTTCTCCTTGTTGACACTGTACACTATTTCCAAAATTGAATTCTGAAGTTTTCATACAGTGCTTGCGTCCTAGGAAGAGTGTGTGAATTTAAAGTGCACGCATAAGTCCGCGGGACTTTAAAAATGGCGTTTTAGCGCCCATAAAATGTCGTCTAAGGGCATAAGATGGTGGAAATAACATTCTTTATACAAATCTGGATCATTTTATAAAGATTTGTTTTTGTTATTTGACATTTTGTTTTGTCTAATTTTATTGTCCTCAATATTTTTTTATGTTAAAATGTATGAAATTTGGAACATAACCCTGTAACGGTATATGTTACAAATTTTACACAGACAGATGCAAACATGTTTGTTATTATTATTCTGTTTTTGGAAATATTTATAAGCTGAAAGCTTTGACTTTTGTAAAATATTTTCTCAGGAAAATATCATCACGTCAATTATATTTTGAAAGAAAATACTTTCATAATCACTTTTTTGGAATGTTTTTCTGTAATATAAATCAGAATACTTTTTGCACATCTACATGGAACCTCATGTAGTTGTAGATGTGCGAAAAAAGGATTACAAATTTATAAGTTCTGGAGCTTTTTATTTGTTTCGGTGCTTTGCGCTGCGTGCACACACACGATGAAACGATTACGTTACTGTACGAGAATATGTCTTTCATTCTTTGCTTAATACTTATCTTTTGCTCTATGTGCGTTAATAACCCTGGCTAAATATTCACTTTTTAATTTCAGAAGGCCCACTGAAAATATTCAATACAGTATTCCCAAAAAGGATAGCTACAGTTGATCGGACTTACTTCTGGAATGACGTTTTACAGAACAGCCACAAGCCTTAAGAATTTCTGCTTCAAGGTACCTGCAACATGTAAGTTACAACTCCTTGAAGTAAAATTATAAATATAATAGTTATTATGTATCACGCAACTTTTTTTAAATATACGAGATCGTGAATACGCAAGAAACGCTTAAGTGTAGTAAATCCGTTTACTTTCGTGGTGTAATATGCATAAAGATTCGCCAAGCTTTCACTCTCCACTGGGAGGATTTTTCAAGGCAATGGTAGGCATAAAATGCCTACTATTGCCTTGAAAAAACTTTCACTTATATGCAGTGGTAGACAAAATGCCTAGGCTTTTTCAAGGCAAGCATTTTATGTCTACTATTGCTTTGAAAAAGCTTTCACTTTTTATGCAATGGTAAACATAAAATGCCAACCATTGCCTTGAAAAAGCCTCCCAGGTGAGAGTAAAAGCTTGGCGAATGTTTATGCATATTGCACCACGAAAATAAACGAATTTACTACACTTCATGAGTTTTTCGAGTATATATCATGCATTTTGGCGCGTGAATAAAAATTTCTTTACTTACACAAAGTTATTGTCTAAGACGAGCGAATTCTTCAACTTTAAATATTAATGTTTGTACGTAAATAACGGTTTTCTTCGTTTGGTTTTCTAAAACAACTATATCCCATTTTATAACGTTTATTTGTTGCTCAGGAATGCGCCAGAAACCGAAGTCGTCGTAAAAAGTCGAAGCATCCATTGCCTTTAGCAAAAGTGAAAGAAACGTTTTTTTATAATTCTGGAAGAACATTGAAAACCTATTAACATAAACAATATATATTTACCGAATTTACCTTACCATGCTCAATAATATTGCTTTCAAGTATGGTTAAATAATTTTGAACTTTATTTTACAGAAAGTATTTTAAAGTTACTGAACAATAACTTACTTGACTGAACCGGTTTTCCGGAAAACTAAAGGGGGCTCGAGCTTTCGACGTAAACTTTGAAAATGGACGTCATTTAGCTAGATAATGGTGTACTAGAAACAAATGCGAAGATTGGATATTTGTTTGTTCAAAGTTTATACAGGGTGGCAAGAAAAGTCATGAACCTGGTCAATATCTCGGGAACTGTGATATCCAGCGTTATACTTTTTCAGTAGGTGTATACGAAGCCTCTGTGGCGCTACATGATGATACAAGTTTAGACTTCTTTGTCCACAATGGAGTGATATAAAGGGGCTATCTTTCCTCTCTTTTGGAGAAAGGGCAATAAAATCAAAGTTCTAGAGTGTGGTAAAAAATCGTACATAATGAGTTTGTCCCGAAACTAAGGTTGGAAATTAACCCCCTCAAAAGTCGACACAACCACACAACTCTTTGATTCCCTCTGTTCGCAGCGAATTTGGATACATATCTACTTTCGCGATACCTGTTCGTTCAGCACAGTATTTGAAGGTGTGGGCGATTCACTCAATATTGTCAATCAGTTTCTGATACTCTGAAATAGCGATTTCTATGGAGTTGTGGTCTTGATCGTTGGTTTAAAGAAGGTCATATACGATAACATTTTCCTTACGAACAATGTCGGCATTTACGAATGAGGAATTTTGCGGAATGGTTTTGGTTTATGGTGAAAGTAACCGGAATACTTGTGCCGCGAAACGGATGTATGCACAGCGGTTTCCTAATTCCAGACATCCTGGTCACGAGACCATCAGGAATGCAGTTCGTAGATTGCGTGACACTAGCAGTACATGTTGCTGCTTACGTTCAGGCCCAGCCACAGCTGGATGATATGGATATTCTGGCATACGTGTTTGCATATCCCACTGCAGTTCGCTGGAAGTTGACGAGGAATGTGGATTGAGTCACTTGTAACCAGCGAGTGGTACAAATTTTCAACGTAACGACATGCGTCGCTATTGGTGTCATTTTCAGCAGACACTGCACCCTGGAGATCCAGAAAAACGGCTGGAATTCTATAAGTTCTCGTTGAATACGTTAGAAGAGGAACCAGATTTCTTGTCGAAAATCCTGCGGGCAGACGTGTGTGTGTGTGTGTGTGTGTGTGTGTGTGTGTGTGTGTGTGTGTGTGTGTGTGTGTGTGTGTCATCATCATCATCAGCAACCATTATCAATCCACTGCTGGATGAAGGTCTCCCAAAACGTCTTCCACAATTGTCTGTCTTGGACCTGTCTCCCCCATGTCATTCCAGCATATTTTCGAATTTATCCTTCCATCTCCCATGGAGTCTTCTTCTGGGTCTTTTACCGTTCCTTTGGAATCCAGTCTAAAATTTCGGTTGCCCATCGGTGGTCCGTTCTTCTGGCAACATGTCCAGCCCATTGCCATTTCAGTGATTTCACTCTGGTCATGATGTCGTCCACTCCTGTCATTTTACTTATCCACAAGTTCCTCTTATCTTTTCTGGTTACACCAAGTATGCATCTCTTTATGCTTCTTTGAGTAGTCTGCAGTCTTTGTATGTCTTTTTTAGTTAAGGTCCATGTCTCTGCTCCATACGTAAGCACTAGCACGATGCATTGATTAAACACTTTTCTTTTGAGACATACTGGCATTCTGCTCTTAAAAATTGTACTGTTTCTTCCAAAAGCTCTCCATCCAAGTCTTATACGCCGATTAATTTCTTCATCAATGTGACCCTCACTCGATATCTGTTGCCCAAGATAAATGTAGGAATCGGTTGTCTCAAGCTTTTCTCCATCAATAGATAAATCTTAGTTTCTTGTAAAAGCATTGTACATCACTTTTGGCTTCTGAAAGTTAATTTTTAATCCCACTTCTTTACTCTTGTCAGCAAGTTCTTGTATCATATCCTGCAGCTCGGAAAGGGTAGTTGCAAAAATGACCACGTCATCAGCAAAACGAAGGTGAGTTAAGTAATCTCCATTAATTTTTATCCCTTTGTTTTCCCAGTTCAATGATCGAAAGACATTTTGCAATGCGGCGTTAAAGAGCTTGGGAGATATGGTGTCACCTTGTCTCACTCCTTTTCCAATTCTTATTTGTGCTGTATCCTCAAATATCCGAACCTTTGCCTTTGCATTTTCATAGATGTTGTTAATAATGCTAATGTATACATCTTCAATACCGCAGGATTTCAAAGCCATTGTTACTGCTGATAGTTTCACGGAATCGAAGGCTTTTTCATAGTCAATAAAAGCCATGCATAATGGGAGTTCATATTCTCTTGTTCTTTCAATTAGTTCTCTCAGTACATGGATGCGATCTATATTGCTGTAGCCACTCCTGAATCCAGCTTGCTCTCTTGGTTGGGCCATGTGTAGTGTGTTACCTTCAAGCGATGTGAAAGAACCTGACTGAAGATTTTATAAACCACTTAAAGGAGGCTGATGGACCTGTAGTTCCTGAGATCCTCAACGTCACCTTTTTTATGGAGCAAGATCTTTGTAGCATTGTTCCAATCCTCAGGAATCGTCCCTTAATTAAGACATCTGGTAAAAACTTGGGCGAGTGTAGTTTCAATTTCTCCACTTTCTTCTTGTATAATGTCCACGGTAGTTCCATCTTCTCCTGGAGCTCTTTCCCGTTTCATGATCTTAATTGCATATGTAACTTCTGCAGGGAGGAGTGGAGGGACTTTAGCACTGGTACCTGTCGTAATGTCTGGAATAGATGTATCATCCCTTTCATATAGTTTTGAATAGAAATCTTTCACCCTTGTGAAACTTTCGCTTCTATTTCTTGTTACAGTACCATATTCTTTCCTCAGATGCATAATCTGTTTTCTTCCCTTACTGAGATGTCCTCTTGCTCTCTTCAGGCTCTGGTTGTTTTCAATTGCTTTCCTCACTAGTTCACAATTGAATTTCATTATGTCTTCAGTGATACCTTTTCGGACTGTCTTGCATAGCTCTATATATTTCACTTTGGAAGTTTAGTCTTTATTTGTCCTCATTTCCCTTCTCTTCTGCATCAACATTTTTGTTTTCCTTGAAATTTTTTTCATATGTAACTTGTTCTTAGTACTACCTATTTTTGTTGCTGTTTCCATAAGAGCCTTGGCGAGTCCTCTGTTAACTTCAGAAATATCCACTTCTTCCGATGTTAGGCCTTCTTAAGCAGAGAATCTGTTCCTCAGTTCCAACTTGAAGGTATTATGGTGTTTTTTAAGGTTGGTTATGTCAGTACATCTCGTTTGTCTTATGAGCTTGTCACGTTCGAGTTTAGTGTTGAGGTGCATCTTACATCTCACCAATCCATGGTCACTACCTGTGTTGAACTTGTTTAGCATACTGAAGGCTTCGATAACGAATATTTTGCTACACATCATAAAATCAATTTCACTTGTCCCATTTGGATGTCTCCATGTCCATTTCCTGTGTGGCTTTTTCTTTAAAAAGGATTTCATGATGAAAAACCTTTCTGCTTCTGCAAATTGTACGAAAGTATTTCCACGTTGATTTTTGATCCTGTAACCGAATTTACTAACCGAAATTAATTCTGTTGCCCTACGTTTGCACTGATATCACCCATAATGATCTTCAAGTGCTGCTTGCCTTTGTTATTTAGATTCCGAATTTCTTCTTCAGGGTGACTTGTGGTTGGTGCATAAGCTTGAATAAACTGGGCCTGGTATCTTCTCGAGAGTTGGATAACTAGTCGTGCAGCTCTGTCAGAGAAACTTTAAACTTCTACAACTTTATCTCTCAGTTTCTTGTTTATTATAAATCCAACACTACTAGTTCTGCCTGTATCTGTCCCACGATAGTAGAAGAGATGTCCACTTTTCAGTTCAATGAGATCTTCTCCTTTTCTCCTTACTTCACTTAGCTCGACGATGTCCCATGTGACCATTTGTAGTTCCTCTTCCAGTTCAAGAAGTCTTGAATCAGAAGATAGGGAGTGTCCGTTGTAAGTAGCCAAGGTCAGCATCAAATGGCAGCCCAGTCCGGTCCTCCGGTGATTCTTTTTAAATTACCTACTCAGCCTATGCAGATGATGCAACTCTGCCTACGTCATGACACCCAATTCTCCACCCTTCTCTGCTACCAAGAGTATGCTACCGCAGCGTCAGCCTCACTCAATCTTGAGAAAAGCACAGGCCTCTGGTACGGCACTTGGAAACACCGCTACGACTCTCCCTGGGTAGCCAAATGGTCAAGTACCACCCAAAACGTCTTAGGAATTCATCTCTGAACCCCATTGGAGGCCGTACGAACGAATTGGTCCTCTATCTATCCCGCCCTTCTTAAAGCAGCAGGCTTCTGGAGAAGAGCGCAATTTTGCACCCCTTCCTTTAAAGAGCTCATATTGCTTGCACATGTATCTTATCAAAGTGTTACTATTCCTGGCAAATGGATACCGCTCATGGCTACAGACTCCGTCAAGTTCAAGCATACCTTACATCAGTTGTATGGTCAAAGCATCATTGGGTGAGCTCCTCTATACTCTGCCTCCCACATTCACAGGGAGGAATTGATATTCCTGCAGTAGATCTAGTTTACTGTGCCGCACGGCTTCACTGGTTCTTTCATGTGCTCAATAGCTCCAACCCAGATACACGCACAGTACGTAATGTTCTTGCCTCATTGAAAAATCCTTTATTAACGTTCGCCGTCTATCTTCGAATGGATGGTTTCCCAGCTTTGCGACAAAGCCTCCCGGCCGTTTACTGGGTGGCCATAGAAATCCTGAGGTCTCTCCCATTACAGAGAGCACCCCTTCCTCCACTACGGAGATACTAAATAAACCACTCTTTTACTCATCAGCTCTTCATCCCTCTGACCGAACATTCTTTGCCTCGCCAAAATGGATGCGTGCAGGCATTATTACTGTAAAAGACCTTGTGAACCTCAACCATACATGGAAAGACTTCTCTCGCCTACCTACTCATCTTCGTGATTCAGTCTCCTCCCGGACACTCTACACGTCGATAAAATCGTCCATCATCCGTTTATACCCATCTTTGGCCTCTCCTGAAGGAATTCTATAGGTTGCAGCAGCACCGCGACTCTTCCCGTTTTTTGTGCAACTCCGTATGAAATCTTTTACGCTTGAGGCATGCTCACAGAAGATTTTGAGTGAAATTTTCGCACATACGCACCTCAGCAACCAATGCCTATCCCTACTGTTCCGTCTGCCTCCTTGACAGCTGTTTGGTCTGCTGCACACATTCTTCTTACTGCACCTCATGAGAAAAATGTTCACTGGCTGTTTCTGCATCGCCGCCTCCCCGTTCCTCAATTATTACACCGAATGACTCTTGTTGTTTCTCCACAATGTGCCTACTGTGATGTCCCGGAAGACATTTAACATGTCTATTGGTTTTGTACAGTCTTGCTACCTGTTTTAAATCTCATGTTCCGTATTGCACACCATCTTTGCCCAGGAAATCTGAGTGCTGTCTCATATTATACCCTACTTCAAGATATCTTTCCTGCTTCTCCTCTCCCATTAGTGTGTGTTTATATTTTCACGCTTGTAAAAATAGTAATTTACTCCCATCAACTGACGTATCAGGAAAACTCCACTGTACCTACTCTTACAGAGGCAAGCGAGAAGCTTGTCCATCACTTCACAGCTAGACTAAAGTTCCGTCTACAGTTAGCGCACGAACACGCTGTCAATACAGAAACTCTTCCCAACTTCTACAAACTCTGGAGACCATACCTCAGCTGGTTCCAGATTGATGGCCTGAGAGTTTCCTTTACAGTTTGAACTATTATGAATACTCTATCCTTTTGTTGACACTTACATCGTTAATTAACCTGTTTAATTCCCCTTCTATCTTACCATTAAGAAGTGCATATAGTTTTATTTCTTTGCTTACTTGTTCTGGCGCTCATGTGTACATAATCATTTCATGACTCACACTCTCATTCTGTACTCCGAGTGTTTAATAAATGCCTTCATGTCGCACTGGAAGCTGCCTTGGCCAGGTACATTCCAGCTGCCGGAGACTGTAGCGCTATAGGGGTTTTCTATAATCCTGCGCAAAAAGCAGAACGCAAGCTATTATAGTTCTTGAGATATTTGCTCGGTGAATGACTTTAGATGCAATCATATACAGGAAATTTCTAAATAGTAGGTTTTGATCAAGTTAGTTTCATCGTAATGTAAGATTTTTACCTTCAACTCTTTATTTTGTGTCACGGTTCACTTCTAGAGTAAGAGAAAACAGCGGTTTACTGATAGCTGCTACAAATCCCCCATTTGGCAGCATTTCATACTGGTTTATAAATATGCTGCCGATCCCAGAACTACCCCATGTTTACGTTAGTCGGCCGTTTGAGACTGCTTTAAAAGATGCACAGAGTTAAATTGTGACAAGTTTTATGTGTACATTTCCCCGTAATGAGTGAGGTGCTTGCTCTAAAAGTTTTAGGTGTCAAGACTTTTGCTTATTTTTCTTGTTTGGCAGTTTAAAGTCCCCCGTGAGCATCTAAGGGTATAAAGAATCTCTCCTTTTTAATTTAAAACTACTGGTTCTAAGAAAGAGACAGAGCTGACACCACAGGATAAAAAAACACCCATTCCTCATTGAGGACTTAGAATTCAGGCTAAACTCTCACGATAAGCCAGAAGGCCACGCCACTGATTACTTGACCAGCGGATTGCCGATTTATAGCAATCCCTCTAAAAATTAGTGGCAAACGTAAAGCCCACCTTTTCGCCTATGTATACTGTTATAAAATACTTGAATCTAGTGCTAAGTACATACAGAATATATGGGTAGCGTCAGATGTCTAGTATTAAGTATGAATAACATCAAGAATTGTACAAGAAACTGCAAATCTCGATTGTCTTCTTCTGGAGTTTTATTCACCCAAGAGTTACTTAGAGCTACTGTTGCAGATCTCCGGTTCTCACTTCTTGAGCTCTTGTCTTCAGACTGTTGTTCACGCATTTACTCTATCTCATTCAAGGACATTTTTTCCTCTGCTTTCGCGGTGGCTCTATATGCATGACTACGCCCTACAGTCATTTGTTCTTCCTTTGTATGTCTCTGTATTTCTTTCTCTGCAGCTTTGCAATTTGGACTCTCTTGGAAACGTGTGTCGCTTTAGCTTATAACTCTTGTCTTCTGTTTTCTAATTCTATTCCTTTTGGTGACACCGTATATCCCGCTTACTTAGTTGCATCGGTGAAGATCAGGACTGACTAATATCTGGATTTATGCATTCAAATTTTCCAGTTGAAAACAGAGTTTGGATAATAATATACGTGGGTTTATAATTATTTTTTAAAAATTATGCTTTCAACTTTAGTCACAGTTGATGGCTGTTCAATTGAGCGCATAAAGATATCGATCAAATGCAAGAGTTTTATTCAGCTCAATTCTGTATTGTTACACAATTATACAAAGAGGCTACTAATTTCAATAGAAACTGCTCATTCATGTAATTTCGTAGAACTCGAGCGACAGGTTGGTAAGGATTTGTGAAGGTCCTAATATTTTTTCAACATCCCATAAAGGAGCTGAGCTGAGAATGGGATTATTTGATATGTTCGACAACACTTTTAAGCCTCTCAAAGAGAGCTTTTGCCTAAGTGTGCTTCTGACATTCCAGTTTTTGTCAATCATAGTCTGAGATCTCCAGGAAGAGGAATAGGCTGGGAATGAAGATACAAAAAAATGAACGAACGAACGTTAACTGAACTGTTCACAGATTCTTTTCCCTGATGTCATTATGCGAGAGATACAACTACATTTCAGCACTTGGCAAGTCACTATAGAAAGAAGCGAATCTCTACGTTTTAGAAACTATTTATTATTTTTTTTTTTTGTTTGATTGGAGGTTTAACGACCACCGTGAGCAACTCAATGGGCTATAAGCAGTCGCCCATCCCTAATTTAGGGTCACTGGTTCCAGGGAAGGGAGAGAGCCAGTGCCGTAAGACAAACACAACATCCATGCCTCACCGGGATTCGAACCCGGACCCCTCACGGACGAATGATCAGAGGCCAGCGCCTTAGACCACTGCGCCACCGGGGCGGCAGGGAGAAACTATTTATAAAAAATCAAATGGGTTTTGAAACTGAGCCCTGAAAATCAGTGACAGTGCTCTTACACTAGACTTCTCATGTATTATGAATTCTAGCTGGGCGATGCAGATGTGATGGATGATAAAGAAAGTGGTTTTATGCATTAAAACGTTAATGGTAGGATCTGACGTGACACGCTAAAAAAATCTTTTCAGAAAACCTTATAAAAACAAATATAATGTAGAATATCACAACAGTTGCCATCCCTAAATACCACTATTATTTTGTCCATGCAGATAATTTGCTACGGATATCTCGAGTTTCAATCTCTTTTTTTGTGTGTGTGTGTTGAGGGGGGGGTAAATTTTGAAAGAAAACTAAAAATATAAGAAATCTGATTCCAAAATTTAAAATGCCATATGCCCGCAAAAAGACAAAAAACCCCTCAGATATGATGGATTTGGTACTTTTGGAAAAAAAATTGAAAATCAGTGTTTAGGTAGTTTTTAGATTACGAACAGCGGAAACAAAAGGACATTCCTGGTTTTCAGGAATCTTACGAGAGCTCCACATACCAATGATAAAAACAGGGATTTGAAGCGGAATTCTTCTACACGCTGCACGAAACGAAATATAGTACACTGATCCGGGCTAACCTTATCCCACTCAGAAGTGGATTTAATCGCACCAAAATCAAGACAGAAGCAGATGAATAAGATATGATTTCACTTTCATTTCAAGGTAAACCAACAGTAAGGTGGAAAATGTGATATCTATCAATAAATCCTGTAGCTCCTCCAGGTTGTTATACAGTCCACGACGTATCGTTTCATAGAGCTGTGTGGACGTCCCATGTTGTCCTGGGGGAATCTCGAACCACCGGTGCTCATTCGGTTACATTTGGAGCTACATTTCGGAATTATTGAAAAGTAGCTTAAAGCAACATCTCCTGACGCTCCACACAATTTCAATGGGAGAGGTGTGGAGATACTGCGTGTTATTAAAGCTTTTGGATGCCTTGTAGACAAATCCTGATGGTAGCAGCAGTTTGTTGGCAAGCGTTATCCTGTTGGAAGATGACATTTGGGATATCCACCACAATGGTAGTGCAATTGGTGGTATCGCGGGCTGTCACAATCTCTACTATGAGTACCAGAGACGATTAGCTGCCGTAAATAAGTAACCCCAAACGAGAACACCGCGAAGGTATAGCGGTCGCGTGCAGACGTCGGATACACTCTCTGCTCACATCGTCTTCAGGTGTCAATGCGACGATAGTCAGCCTCTGGGGTTCGTCGATGTAATCAGTGTGCTGCCATTTCTTCTTCTAAGCAGTATGCTCCGACACTAGTTACGCAAAACCGGACGGTGGCATGTGACTAAAGGCTGTTGACGTAATGGAACTCTGTCTGCAGCTTTCAATATATCAGTCTTCTGCCGGGTCGTGATAGGGACGTCCAAGGTTACAGCCGCATTTCGTTAAATATTGGTTGCAGTTGTCTCCTGGTCTGAAGCCGTACTCCGATTCAACTGCTCTGACACGTGTTTGAAACTCCTGTTCCTTTGAGGCTACTGTGGGCATCGTCTTGCGACCATTGTTGGTGAGAGCGTACTAATGTTCTGGCATCCACAGAGGGCTTTGAAGAATCCTTTTTGGCTGATTGGTGGAGTAATTATTTTGCTGCAAAAAATAACTGCTTATTCAAACTGTAACGAGAACTACAGATCTAGTTTGGCCCATATGGTCTATTACGCACTGACTTTCACAGTTTCTATAAATTTTCTTTCTAGCCTTCTACAAAGCATGCACAGAGCAGTGGCAAGGTCTGCTTTCTTCAGCTAGGAGAGAGTGCACGCCATATGATCTAATACCATTATCTGGCTTTTTGAAAATCCTGAGCTGTTGTATGTAATTTTGTATTTCCATAGAATGTTCACGGTCGGACGTGACTAACTCTCATAACTGGACTAAATACTTCTTTAACTAAGGGGATTGTAAGTAAAACGTTTCAACAATTTTCCCGACAAGCTGTGAGGGAACTAAACCTAATGGAGGGCATTGAAGCTCCATCTGCTCTGTTATGTTGCGTTTGGATATGTAGGGTGTGCTGTCAAGGCCAGAATTATGCTAAAGAAAAATGCTAAGAATCGTGAATGGTACTTTAGTTTCATATTTGGTAAAATTAACCGGTTCATTGCACGTGGAGTTTTACAAGAAAATGTGAGCCGTGAATGTAATAATGATACTGATTTTTTCATCAGGTTAATCCCGTCCGAAACTGAGGTTATTTAATTCGTTACTTGGACAACCACTTTGTTCATACCAAGGAGGTTAGAACAAGATATCTAGGGATGTCTTTGTTAATGAAGCAGTACCACTTTGTGTGAAGCTTATAACCGCGAGTGACGGCCGTCAAAGCGTGGGAAAGCTGGTGGTTTTGAAGGCTATTGCAATGCATTGTGTTGGCCGAATCGCCTTCTTTCGTCGCAAATGTTTCTAATTTCGCATCATAACTTGTTGCCAATGTGTGAGAAAATGCTGAATTTATAAAATTCTTAATTATTTCGTGGCTCTTTCCCATTTTTATTTTAAATTGAAATACACGAACATTAGTGCGAATTCTTAACAAAACATAACGTTAAAATTGTAAGCTACACTCGTGTAAGAAGTATAATTCATTCCGGTTTGATATTAACACTGTTTCTGCAACCCAAAACCACGCAATTCCAAAATACAAACAGTTGAAATTACATACGTATCATGTAAACAACGGCAAATTCCCACAGCTTGCGGCTTCACGGTTAAGAGACCAGGGCATCTCCAGAAGTATTATTCTATCCTCCTTGGTTCATACTCGCCAACATGTGGAAATGATCCATCCACATATACTACGTGACGCAGAATTTGAATCGCCTGTAGGAAATAGTACGATATTTACGGAAGGAAATGCAAGTTATTTCATTTTTAAGCAAATGATGCAGCGAGAATGGGAGTTATTCTATAAGAAATGCCACTTTGACTGAACACTCCATGAGTTTGCTGCATCTGGAATCCTGGGCAATTCTACTGAACAAAGGCCTGAAGGAAAACATTCCGTACAAAACGTTGAGGAAACTTGTACGTCAGCCATGTTATCAGTTGAACGCGTTCTCGATTGGAGGTTAAGCTAGCATGTTGCAGAATATGTCGGCTGTAAAAAAGACAAGCCTTTGATTGTGGCAACAGTGTTTGCGCGAAGCCACATACAGATGTCAACAAAAACCTGTTGGTGCTTACTGGTGGACAGCACGACGGGAGGACCAACTGACTTTGTCACAGGAGTTAATTGCATTAGTAACATTGCTAGACACTATCAGCACAGCGGCGAAGACGGTCCTGTGCTACCCCATGACACAACGAACCGTTTCTCTTGCGGCATGCAGAGGCTGTAAGATAAACGTCGTTCATTATGTTAATTCTATTGACCACGAAGCATGGTTAATAGCTTCTGGAGTACCACTTTGAATAACGTAGGTTACAGAATGGGGTCATGGCATTTCTAGCGACGAATCCCGAGTTGTCTAGGATTCACTGAGAGTCGTATGCACACGTGAAGACGACGCACACTGATTCAGATGTCATCATCAAATGACACATTGACAGAGCAGCAAGATTTATTTGTTTAGGCATATGGCTCATTTCATTTCAAATCACCCAAAATATAAAAATCTCATTGCCCTCATGTCACAGATTTCTGTGAAATTTTTTTGCCAGTAAGTACATTATGAAAAATGGTGAAAATATTTTTTATAGAATTTTTGGGTTAAAACTGAGGTTAGGGGGCCATTTTGAAATTTAACTCAATTTAACAAAATGGCGTCATGGACAAGGTGGTTTTGAAGTTTGTAACAACTATAACTTTCCTATTTATGAAACAATGTAGTTCATTTCGGTGTCATTGGAAAGACAAAAATGTAAGCTATGAAATAGAGTTTTAAAAATGCTGGAAAGTTACATTTTAACCTTTACAAATGTGCAGTAAAATAATTTTTTGCTGCAGCAATTTATGCAAATTTCAGGAATTTATTACAGAAAAACCACAAGATTCACCACCTTGAATTTGTTTTAACATAATGCTGATTATCAATTCTTTTCATCATAAAAAATCAGGAGGGTGTTTTTTGTGTTTGGACAGTAAGGAAAACAAACAAGGAACATGTGAAAAATTACTATTGTTCTCATAATACACTTACAAACATGCAATATTTACCTATTGTTTACCAGATGAAAATGTTTTAATTAACAACTAATTATTAAATAATTAATAAATAATTATTATAATTGTGTGACATTTGAGCCTATACTAAATGCAATTGTTTACATCCTCAACACCTATTTCAAGATACTTTAGTGTTTGAAAGTAACAGTCATTGTAGTTTGGTATCTGGCAACAGATGTAGTTGTTTTAATTCTCAGCAAGGTGTCCAGAGTTCTTACAGCTAATTAATCTTTGCATATATTTCTTTCCTAACAAGTGTTTTTGCTCATTGAAAGTCACTTATAGTATAACACATTCTTGTCTAATCTTGCTAAGTTTATGAGATCATAGACCATTACTGCGATTTTGTCATCAACTTGATTTGACAGCTTTGGTAAGTTGCAGAGTGTAAGGTAGTTTACTGTCACAGCCAGTCGTTTTCTCCTTGGATACAGAACTCATCATGGAAAACAAGTGTTCAATAGGTTTTGCATCAACAGAAGTGTGTAAAAGAAAACATAACAGCAGTGAAGAGATTGATATGATACATATCAGATCTGAGTAAAATTGATATTGAATTATTGTTGCTAAGAAGTAACTGAAAAGATTGGCAGTGTTTGTTCACATCATTTGAAGCTCTACTTGGGAACATTTGAAGACAGACAAGGATTTTGCTGTGACCCTTTTAAGAAGCATGGTAAATGGAGTATTAAAAATCTTTGAAAGCTGTTTCTTTAAAGATGTCAAAGAACCATAAAGCGCTTGGTCTTATTCCAGGAACGAAGCTTTGCATAACATGCCGTAAGGCAGTTTTATCTGCGGTGTTGGATAACTCGTCAGATGAATCTATGGACCCTGAGTTTGAAGATCCAGAATATACACCAAATCCCTCTTCAACTGTGAAAAAACTTAATGAGAATTGTGAATTACCTGATCTTTCACCCTTAAAGGTTTCTGAAAGAACGCAAGACAGGCGCCCAGAATACATTCAGTCAAAGTCTTGTAGGTTAGCATTGAGATTCCAAGAAACAGCAGTAGAAGCTCTGAACGTTCCATTGGAATATGTTTCTGAAGTACGTGGTGGTGATGAATGCACTGATTGTAACATTTTAAAGCAAAAACTTCAAGAGAAATTTAGCATATGCTGTATTAAAGAAAAATTGCAAATACGTACCTTAACACCTGTATCATGGAGCAAAGAAAATTTGCAAATACGTACTTTAACACCTGTATCATGGAGCAAAAAAAAAAAAAAAAAACCCAAACATTTTTCAACACTACTGAATACCTAGTCAAAAAAGCAAGAAAATTACTGAAACAAGAGGGTATTTTGTCAAAAGGAAGTAACAAAGTGGGAAATAGATTAGGTAGAGATGTGGAAACCCATGTTCAGGCCTTTTACTATGATGATGATATAAGTCGGATTTCAACTAATACAAGAGATTGTCTATCTGTCCCATCAGAAAATGGCAAAAGAGTGTACAAAACAAAAAGACTCATTTTGCATAATCTGAAAGATGTATACTTAGCATTTAAAGAAAAATATTCTGATGACAAAATTGGTTTGACCAAGTTTTGCAAACTTCGCCCTAAAGAATGTGTTACTGTAAACAGTTGTGGAATGCATTCCGTATGCGTATGTACATATAATCAAAATGTGAAATTGATGATGCATGCTGTAAATATAAAAGAACCCTACACTGAACTGTTACAAAAGCTTGTTTGCAATGTAGAAAATGAAGAGTGCATGCTGCATCGTTGTTCCCAGTGTCCTGAAGAGTGCATGCTGCATCGTTGTTTCCAGTGTCCTGAAGAATATGAGCTGCGTAAGTGAAAAGATGAAGAACAACTTGATTCACTATAGTTGCATAACTGATAGAATTCTTTGGATTCGTTTGAAAGTGAAACTTTGCCGCCCCGGTGGCGCAGTGGTCTAAACGCTGACTTCTTATCATTTGTCCGAAAGGGGTCCGGGTTCGAATACCGGTGAGGCATGGATGTTGTGTTTGTCTTATGGCACTGGCTCCCTCCCTTCCCTGGAACCAGTGACCCTAAATTAGGGAGGGAGACTGCTTATAGCCCATTGAGTTGCTCACAGTGGTCGTTAAACCTCCAACCAAAAAAAAAGTGAAACTTCAGAGAATAGTAATTGTTGTAGTGTATGCTCCTTGTGACTCTGAACCCTCTGATAGGAAGGGAAATTTCTGGAATGAGCTAAAAGCTGTTTTGAGCCAGTTTGGTGCTAAACAGAAAGTTATAATAGCAGGGGATTTCAATGCTAGAGTAGGTGTGCAGAATACAATTACTGAAAATGTTCTGGGTAAGTTTAATGATCCTTGTGTGAATGATAATGGTGAAAGATTAATTGAACTGTGCATTAAGAATGGTTTGTATATAGCTAACACATTTTTCAACCACAAGTATATCCACACATACTTGTATACTTGGGAAAATCGTACTCTTGGTCAAAAGAGTGTGATAGATTTTGTTGTGTATGATAAGCTTCTGAAACACATAGTTGTTGACAATCGTGTGATGAGAGATGAAGATGTTGGCACTGATCATTATTTGGTAGTGTAACGAGTGAAACTGAATGTTGGTTGGAGGAAAAGAATGGGAAGAGGCCCAGGATGGAAAGAATAAAGGTTGAAAGATTCCTGAAAATCATCAGCGTTATTCTGACGTACTCAGAGAAAGACTGAAGGAGCTGAAATCTTGTGAGAGGAATGTAGAAAAGAAGTGGGAATGTTTTAAGAACTGTATAGTCACTGCTGCTGAAGAGGTCTGTGGCACCAC
The DNA here is from genome assembly GCA_039090855.1 of Macrothele yani. Taxonomy (NCBI): domain Eukaryota; kingdom Metazoa; phylum Arthropoda; class Arachnida; order Araneae; family Macrothelidae; genus Macrothele; species Macrothele yani. The sequence continues at coordinate 29,849,882 of CM077012.1, forward strand.
GATAGTGGATAACAATAGAGGTGATGCTTGGTGGAATAGCTAGATTGAAGAGGCAGTAAAGAGAAAGAAGGAAGCCTATTTGGGGATGTTACAAGGTAGAGTTTCAGTGGATGAATATCGCTGGAAGAAGAGTGAAGCCGCTAAACTGTTTCGCCAGAGTAAAGCAAAATATAGGAAGGAGAAGGTGGAAAGGCATGAATTGGATTTTTGGAAAGATAGGAAGTTTTTCTGGAAGTACATGTTGACTCAGGAAAAATAGGGGAAACAAAGTGTTAAGTAGTGTGAAGAATAGGGTAGGGGAAATGATATGGGAGCCCAATGAGTTCAGTGAAAGATGGGATGAATATATCTGTGAGTTATTAGAACAGGAAAGCAAAGATTATTCCGAGACAGATGCAAATGATGGCACAGGGAAGGATGAAAGCACAGGAGGGACCTCAAGAGAAGAAGTGCGTAAAGCTCTAAAATCTTTTCAGAATGGTAAGGCTTCGGGAGTTGATGACACAACTGCCGAGATGTTGAAATATGGTGGTGACTCTGTAATTGATTGGTTGACTGAAATTTGCCAGTTGTGCTGGGAGTTAGGAATGGTCCCTCAGGATTGGAGGGATGCTATCATTGCTCCCTTGTATAAGGGAAAAGGTGATCAGACTGACTGCAAGAACTATCGTGGTATTAGACTATTAAGTGTGACAGGAAAAGTGTTTGGTAAGGTTTTTATTGAAAAAGTACGGGGTCTTACATCAGAGAAAGTGTAGGATGTCCAGAGTGGTTTTATGCCTGGTAAAGGCTGCACTAACCAAATGTTTGCATTACGCATGATGATTGAAAAGTATTTGGCTGTTGGTAAGAAAGTTTTTGCTGCCTTCATAGATTTAGAGAAAGCTTACGACCGAGTGAATAGGACACTTTTGTGGAAGGTATTGAATGAATATGGTGTTACGGGGAATCTACTTAATAGTGCAAAAGCCATGTATTCTGACAGTAGAACCTGTGTACGAGTGAATAGTGTTTTATCAAAATGGTTTTCTATTGGAGCAAAAGCCAGGCAAGGTTGTGTAATGTCTCCATGTCTGTTTACTATATTTATGAATGCGTGCATGCTTGATGCCAAAATAGATAATAGTGGTTTATGTCTTGGTGATATCCGTGTCTGCAGATTGCAGTATGCTGATGACACTGTCATGTTGGCAGAAAGCAAAAGTGAGTTGCAGAGTATGTTGTCCCGGATGTACGAAGTTTGCTTGAAATTCAAACTGAGTATAAATAAGGGAAAAACCAAAGTTATGGTTTTTGGTAGAGGAAATGGTAGCACTGAATGTAATGTAAGCGTAAATGGCACAGTGATTGACCAGGTGAGTGAGTATGTGTATTTAGGAAGCATGTTTGGCAGAGAGAACAAATTGGATGGTGAAATTAGTAGGCGAGTGAATTCTTCATTGAAAGTCATGGCTGCTCTGGGAGGTTTTCACAGGAATGATGGGTTCTCAAGAGAGTCACGCATGGCTGTGTATAAGAGTGTAATTGTTCCTACTCTGATGTATGGCAGTGTAACCTGGGCACTGCAGAAGAAACTGTGACATGCCTGCCCTGTAGGACGCACACGACATAAAGGCAGATAGCAGCGAGACGAACGTCTGCGTAGCTCAGTTGGTAGAGCGACTTGTTCCGGAATAAGAGGACTCGAGTTCGATCACCGGCGTGGACAAAAATGACGGAGAAACTTACTACGTTATAAAGGCGCCCGGACTTCCCGGATGACCCTGCCGTTAAAAATCTTGCAATGGTGTGATGTTCTTTCCACACCGCGAGACAGGAAAAATAAGAGAATCCTTTCTTCAGCGCTTCGAAAAATGAATGTGTGTGATGTTGCATTCCACACACCAGATTGACTGGGAGTTTTCAAGTGCACGTTCTTCAGCAGATGGCTGCCTACAACGATACATGGTCCCGGCTGACCCGTAGGCCATGCCCGACCCTCTTCCGGGGGGGATGTGACGTGACGTGCCTGCCCCGCAGGACGCACACGACATAAAGGCAGATAGCCACGAGAACAAACGGCTGCGTAGCTCAGTTGGTAGAGTGACTTGTTCCGGAATAAAGGGACTCGGGTTCGATCCCCGGCGTGGTCCAAAAATGACGGAGAAATTTACTTAGTTATAAAACATAGGAGTCGTTTGTGTGCTGGAGAAATGCGTTACTTACGGGGGTTTGCGGCAAGACACGTTCTGATTGTGTAAGAATGAAGATGTGTTGCAGTTGTGTGATGTGAAGCAAAATGTTCTTAGCAAGGTGGAGACTAATATGCTTCCATGGTTTGGCCATGTTGAAAGAATGAGTGATGAGATGCTTACTAAGAAAATCTTTTTAGCCCAAGTGGCAGGAAGGAAAGGCAGAGGAAGGCCAAGGAAGTCATGGGAGGATCAGATTCAGGAGTGTCTGTATGAGAAGCAAATTATGAGTATGAAGTATAGAAGATCTTGTGTACGGCGTATAACGAATGTCAGTGAAGCCCGAGTTGTATGTCAAGATCGCTGTACATGGAGAAGTTTGATATGGCAACAGTAAGTAAAAACTATCTGGTTGTTTGTATTTCTTTTTGGAGCTAACCTGTGAATCTCAGAGAACAGCTTAGTGATATGTATATATGCCAAGAACATTCATGCTATATATAAATCTAATACAATATATCTAATTAATGACAAAGGCTAGACTGGTAACAGAGGCCAAGAAATTTGTGATTGTACAAATATTCGTTACAAAGGAAAACTGCACGTAGAATAAATAATTATCTGCTTATGTGTATACAATATAAGAGATTTTCCTGTTTGTATGTAAGGCCACTAAATATTTTACCAAGCAATATTTTCTTAGAGCAAAAAACAACAGCAAAAGTTTAGTTTTGAGAAACTCACCTTTAGTGCTGGCTGCCATAGTAGTTAGGGAACGCCAAGTGGAGACGAAAGATCCCAGATTCATTAAAACTGAGGTGAAGATGTGTTATACACGATTTAACATTTCCTTAAAAATTTGCAAAATAAAATGATGTTGATTTACAAGTTAAAAATATGCATGAAGGACTAGAACTTTCGAAGCTACCCTAGCTCCATCATCAGGCCGGATGCACGAAGGGAACAGTCAGCAGTTAATATACACAGTAATAATAAACTACAAACATTGTAATTGGAGCAAAGCAATGTTGCCACCAACGGCGTACATGGCCACAAATGATGAAAAATAGAACTTACGTGTGAGAAATATTGTGAGAGGTTGGGAACAAAACTTTAAGTAACAGAATCCAGGGACGAGGAATATTCATAGGAAAGTCATCATTGCAACAACCCGCGGATGTCTTGAAAATACATAGACTTTCAAGAAAAAGAAGAGATAATTTGTCTATTGCAGTAGCCATAATCGAAATATGGTTCCCATTCGGGGTATGTCCACCTTGAGCAATAGTACGTGCTAAGGCAGTAGAAGTCAAACCTGTCCGTATTGCATATTTATGTTCAGAAAAACGCACTTTCATGGTGCGGATAGATGAACCTATGTAGACCGTATTACTGGCATTTGAAGATGGTATGCTGTACACACCGTACTTTTGTAGGTGATCGACAGGGTCTCGGTCGTTGCGCACCAAACTAAAAATGATAGTTGTGCGAAATCCGAAAGAGAGATGAAACTTGGCACAAGAGTTCTCTAGAATGTTAACAATAGATGCATTAAGGTCAATAGCGCCCACGTAGAGGACCTCATGTGTCTCTCGCTGTAAGGTAGTAAAACGCAAGTGGTTGATTCTACGTACCAAGCTTAAGATGGTTTCCGATGAATAACCAAACTGTTAGGCAATGTCCAAGATCCTTGGTAGTTAAAAACGCTGTAACTGTGGTGTCGAGGAATGAGTATATAAACGCTTGATTAAAAATCCAAAGGCAACAAGTTTATGGCCCTGGGGGTGACAAGAATCATTAGGTATAATAGAGGGACAAAAAGTCTGTTTTCTACATACCAAAAATTGAAGGCCATTAGCAGTTCGAGAAAGCAAAAAAATCGAAAAAGGAAGTGAACCCTGTTCCTCAAGTTCAATCGTGAAATTAATCGTTTCATATTGAGAAGATAAAAAATCAGTAAAAGATTGTAGCTGCTCAATAGAAAAAGACCAAAACAGAAGAATGTCATCTATATAACGAAGGTACAGCAAAGGTTTCAAAGGGTAGACGGAAAGGGCATCATCCTCCAACTCCTGTAAAAGAAACTCTGCGAGGAAAGGAGGGAACCCATGGGTGCCCCGCCCTGTTGTTTGTAGATGACATTAATAAATTTAAAGTATGAACGTGAGGCCACTAGCTTGAGAGCTAACATAACAAATATCCCAGATTTGTGCTCCGCTATCTTCAAAGAGCCGCCGTGGTTCAGAAATCACGTTAAGTCGCTGGTTCTGGGGTCTTTCTCGATAAGAGAATGCTTGACCTTGCGATCTTTCGTATAAGGAGTAGTTCGAACTTCACCCTACTTGTTTCTGTAGTTTCATTAGGTTATTGCGTCCCTCGAAAGGGACACCCCTTCCTAATAAGATTTCAGAACTAATTCTTGAAGTTTCATACATTCATACCTAATTCGTAAACTCTGTTTTGATTTGTAGCATCATTCCTTTCTTGTGGCTGAATGCTCCCGTAGATAAGGGTCTTCATTTCTTGGGGGTAAAAGTATGTTGTAATCTGAAGGAGCCATGTGTTTACTTTCCCAGTTGCACAGTAGTAATCTTTGAACGTTCGTGCCTAAAAGTGGGGAGTTGATACTTCATTAGCAGTCTCACTATGCCCAGAACACTGATCTCGATGCTTCTCACATTGTTTCAACAGTTCAGAAACAATGCCCTCCAAGATTTAACTCCTGGTGTCAGATGGCGTGAAACATATCTTGAGATTTTGCTGCATTCCCTCAATAACACATTTCTTAGAGATTCCGAGTTGTTGCAATAATTTCATCTATGCAATCCAAGTCGATATCTTTTGATGTCATGCACACATGTTCTCATTTTCGAAGGTTGTTATCCTGCGATTAGATTACTCGTCCGGGACTTTTGCTGTACATTGTTTGCTCAGTGTCATATGTTTTGCCGTGGACCGAACTCCTATAGTCAGTGAGAACTCAGTAAACGTTTTTCTGCTGTAAGTAAATACTTTAGAACGTTTCTTGTTCAGTTAAGAACACTATGACATTCCCATGGTTTTGGTGTTCGTGTTGATCAGACGGCGCCATCTTGAGAGCTGATTACACTCTTACAGCTTTTGAAACCTTTTTATCCAAGGAAAGGAAGTTTAAGAGTAACGCTCGCTCTGAATTTCTTCAATTTTCGATAATCTTCTTCCATAAAGTAATGTGGAATAAAACTTGTTACAAGAGTGAGAGACTTGGAAATTTGTAGATGGCAAGCTGAGGTCACACAGCACTAGGAGGGTTGTGGATTCAATTAGCAGACGCTCAGGGCGTGGAGGCATAACTATGAAATAAAAACTTTTTGTGTGACTTTCGTGCGTTTCCCTAAATGCCCTGTGAAAATTTGGGTTTCATGAAATAGACGTAGTGGGGAAACTACTAAAGAAGAACAGCTACAGCAAGTTCTGAATCAAGTTTGTAGAATGTCAGAATGAAAGCATGGATAATAACTAAGAGTGAGTGTTAAGCAGGCGGTGATTTTCCGAAACAGATTGTGATTGAAAAGGAAAATCATCCGCTCTAGTGGCTGAGTGGTCAGATAGCGTAGGTTTCGGACGGGTCCCGGGTTCGAGTCCTGGATGAGGTATGTATTTGTCTTACGGAGCTGGTGACTCTCTGCCTTTCCTGGAACTAGTGGCGCCAAATAAAGGACGGGTGACTACCTATATTTCTTAGTTTCTCATGGCGATCGTAAAATTTCGAAATGAATAAAAGGGGGAATACAACTGTAGCTTCAATTAGATTAGCAGCTACATTATTTTGTGGAGGAAGAACTGCTCACTCGGTTTCCGAAACACCACTCATCTCGAATGTTACTTTGACTTGCAATTTAAAGCCAAACACATTCGAAGCAACTTGGATACGAAATTAATAGTATTACATGAAGCTCCAATGACGCATGTGCAAGCCTTCTTGGCTGGTATTATTTATTTCATTTCAGGGTTTTATGTCCACCACGAACAACTCTGAGGGCAATAAGATATCGGCATTTCCTAATTTACAGCAACTTGCTGTAGAGAAGGGAAAGGGCCAGTGCCTTAAGACAAACCTACCACTTACGTCCCATCCGGAACTTGAACCCAGGCCCATCTCGGAGGACAAGCCGGAGGCTTACGCCTCTGACCACTTGGCAACCGTTCATCTTCCTGGTTGTGATATTTCTCTAAGATATAAGAAATGTTACGAACCATACTATGTAAAATAATCTTACTGAGAGAAGATTTCTGAACTTTCGAAGTTTACGTCAACTGCCTGTAAACCTGAAAAGTTTACCGTTTCGGACAGTGGTTAGCTGCTCGAAAAGACATCATTTTAAACCTAAACTTCTTGTAATGAAACGCACCTAAAAAACATGCGCGCTATTGATACAGAGAAAGCATTAGCAAAAAAATACTTTAGAAATAGGCAAGAACAGAGAAGCAATTAAATTACCTCAGAGGTGCTGTCTTCAAAAACAAGATCCATTTGAACAATTCTATGGTGACATAGACTTCATTACAGTCATCCTTCAGCAGCTTAAAGGAAGTCTAATGTAACGAAGTAAGTATCACCCTAACTCAGCAGTCGCATACTGAACCGTATGGAAGGAGATGAGACAGTTTATCAAAGTGCAGACAATATCTTTAGTGGGCATACTGTGAAGATCAATTTGCATATATACACTGGCAAATGTTTGAACAGTATAACTTAAACTAGAGCTCCACCTCACAAACTGAGATTAAAACCAGGAGCTGTGATCATGTTACTTTGGAATTTAAGTCAATGCAATGTGAGATGTCATTCACGGTTACAAGACTGCAACGTAATGTAACTGTGTGAAGCAAGAGTTGTGGATTCAGTCAATACAGAAATTGTTCTCATACTCTATCAGATACTAACATACCTTTCAAATTTAAGCGTAAGGAATTCCTAGTACGAGTAGCATATTCTGACTCTCAAGAAGTCGCACTTTTGACAAAATTTATATTAACTTGCCAAAATGAATTTTCAGTCAGGGTCAGATTTATGTAAGTCTTTCACAAGTCAGATCATTTGAATAAATATTGTTTTTAAATCAAGAGACCAAAAATAGCGCGTATAAAAAAATCTTTGATAGTGAACAATAAGGGGAGATTTGTAATGCCATATTTGACGCTGGTCAACCATTTAAACACCGTATATGAGTAAGAAACCTTAATAAAAAATTATCAAAAACGTAAACTTGTCTGTAATTTAGATTAGTGAGGAAAAGATAAGAAATATAAGGTTTATGGGTTCTTAAACATAAGGAATTCTCTTCGAAGTTTCAAGCAGTGGAATTATTTTTTGTGAAATGTGTCAAAACGTTCTGCTTCTCTATCTTCTGGAACAGTACGGGTAAGTTAAGGATGCCAGTCTACAGTATGCTTACTTAAGTTTCCATGGAATATTGGGTAAGTGTATGTTTAGGGTTGGCTGGCCAGGAAGCTCTTTGTTAGGCTTCAAAAGAGTACAGCAGGTGGCATCACTGTGCAATTAGCTGAACGGAACTTTATCGCGATGAAACATCTGCTTTGGTAATTTCAACTCATTTAGTCTGTAGCATATGAGGTGTTAAACACGTATTTTGGTAAGCATTCGTAACTGTATGCTTTTTGCGTTTATCCACCGAGGCACATAGGGACATAGGCGTTGTATAAGGGACTGACGCTGCCAGAAACGAACATGCTTATATTGGTTCGCAAATTGCCGTTGAGTGATAGGACGCTTGAAGACAATCCCTATTCTGGAAGCCCTTCTGAAGTGTGTGGTGAAGAAATACTGGTAATAATGGAGTCGGAACGTCATTAAACTGTGGGATAATAGATGTTTTACGGAATGTGTTTACCCTTACATGAAACTTCACTGTAAAGAGCTACAACGATCACAAACTAAAGCTCAACTTGCTGAAGCAAACTTGCTTCACCGTAAAGCTTACTGAATTACTTTTGATGAATCCGGATAGCTTCACTTTGTTGCAACTGTATACTTAATTAAACATGAATTAACTAAGTAAGCCCTGGGAACGGCCAGATGGAAGTCAAATAAATTATGCTCACAGAGTGAACTCTTTTATTCATGCTAGTTAAGATTAGCATGGCAAATACTCTGCTTAATCAAACGTTGTAACAGAACACATCACCTTATACACAATCCTCTCTCTCTCACAAAATACAATACTGAGCACACTTTCACAATGTCGTGCTCAAAACAGCATAATCGTAAAATATCGCCTACATCCGACAAACAAGTCAGACTCTAAAACAAGAAAGCGTATACATTGAGTGAGAACGTGACTACTCAAGTCAGCACGAATTCGTGAATACCATCAAAACAAATCGTCCCAAATCGTATCCGCTGGTAGATTTTCAAAACAGCAACTCTTGTCATCAGCTTTAGCATACCTCATTACAATTTGACTTGTTGTCAGGGTTGCCAAACACAAACTTGTCGAGAGAGAAAATGTGGCGTTCAGATTACAAAAAACGTTTAAAAAGACTAAACGTAAACTTACATAAGACAAGAACTCAAAAGGAAGGTTAAATTAGAGTATACGTCGCAAAACCTTCAAAGATATTGCCTATAAACTTTCAGTTCATCGAACTGCCATGAGAAGAATTCAGGCTGTTAGAATGATCCGAAAGCTGGATAAATGGGTACTGCATCGATTATCAGCTAAGAACCGAATGCACTGAGTGAAGATAAGGGTATCTCTTCAACCTCGATACAAACTGCTCCGTTCTTGTATCGAATGGTGTTATATATGATTATTAAACCCACAACATCTTTCTGTAAAAAGAGCAAACTTCAGGAACAACTCTAGAAGCTGAACTCCACCCAAAGAAGGCCATGCTCTGCTTTCGGTGGGATTGCAAGAGAATTATCTATCATGAGCTGTTGGCACCTAAGCCAACGATCATACGAGTCTTTACATTCAGAAAATTGACGGGGTAAAACGACACCTTGAAGTCTAAGCGTTCTAGTTTAGTGAATTGGAAAAGTGTTGTCTTAAATCATGAGAACTCTACAGCGCATTTGGCGATGACTATACAAGTTGCAGGGACTCTGCTGGGAACTTTTGCCTCACCCAAGGAATTTTCCGAACTTAGAAACAACAGATTTTCCCTCAATCCGGTCACTACAGAATCACATGGCTGGTAAAACCATGAAAGATCGTATAGAAGTCGAAACGGAGATTCAAACATTTTTTGATTCCAACGAAACTACCGTGTGATCCAAAAGTCTTCCAAAATTTTAAAAATCAATAATTCGCTGAGTTTTGACAGTAGTGCATTGCGGTTTGCAGACAAATGCTCAGAATGATATGGGTCGTTTTGTGCTATTAAAACGCCATTCTAGTTTTATTCATGGTCGCCAGATGGCGCTTTACCGGAGTTGATATCTTAGAAGCGACAGGTATGAAAGCATCTGCAGTTAAGCCTGTAACGTGTCATCATGTTGGCATTACCGGATAAACCTCTGTTGGTGAAACTGTTTTATCGTAACTCGGAATCTGCAAGTACAGCTTTGGGATGTTTTCGTTCACTCTGAGGTGTTCGAAGTGGGAAATGAGCGCCATCGCTCATCGCGTCTCCTATCAAGCAATTCCTGAAGTCACCGTTTGGAGAAAGCCGTGTGATTCGCCATAATTTTCTACATGAATGGCCACCCAGGTCTCCAGAGTGAAGTTTTGGGCAACTTTTGGATCATCCGGTACTTTCTATGGTAGGGGAATGACACAGCTCACCGAACGATGGGACATGTCATCGCTAATAATGGAGACTGGGATAGACTGAAATAAAGCACTGTGTAGGCAAAAAACAGCTTTGTTTTTAATGTATATAAACGACGAGAATTTTGCACTTCGCACTATTACTTGACTTCCGAGCGGCCAGAAGTGCGGCGGGTCCCGGCTAACTGTCTCAGTTGGGACCGTGTTCAAGGCATGGACAGTGTCTCCTCCCTGCTGTCAAACTTCAGTCGTTTTAAGTGATGAAACTGTTAGTAATGTAATCTCTTTAAGAACTGTTTGGCGTTATTAGCTCTTTGTGGTAAATGATATATTTCGCCCATTGGTATTCACAGGTACTTGAAGTTTAGGGAAGAAATATGATGACTTGTGACGTGCCTGCCCCGCAGAACGCACATGAGATAAAGGCAGATAGCAGGGAGAGCACATGCCAGTGTAGTATAGTAGATAGCACTTGGAGCTCCGGAGTCGAGGGTTCGAATCCTACCCCTGGCATAGAAATGGTGAAGAAATTTACTTTGTCATAGACTGTTTGGTATGTGAGAAAACAATACAGAGAGTTCGAAAGCTGGAAACTGAAAATTCAGGATGAACTGTGATGCATACTTTATTTCATTTCATTTTAAGTTTCTTTCTCTATGTACATTTTGAATTGATTCTCTTTAAGCGTTTCAACATTAACGTTACATTTTTCTCACTCAATGAATGTTTTTGTGGCATCAGTCTTGAGGTCAGGGTGAATGACGTGTGCGTATCGAGAAGATAAGTACGATCTACGAGCGTGCAGCGAAAAGTGTGGTGTGGTGTGGATAGATTAGCGTTGCCTTACGTTGTATTTTCACGGCTATATGTAAAAAAGTTGTGTTTGTTCTGAGAGTTTTGAGCCTCAAGATATAAAGGGACAGTTTGTGGCTTTCATTGAAGAGTATAGCTGCTAATTATTAGTTATGCTGCTGCTGATTATCTTCGACGCATTGTTTAACTGAAGTATCTTGTAGCGTAGTTATGCTATTCCTGGATACCAATAAAAGACGATTTATGTGAATAATTGAAATCTTCTCTTTTCTGGCCGTTAGGTCGCCCTAATTTAGCTCAGAGTATAATTAAGCATTTTGTGTGCTAGCTATTTGGAGCATAACAGTAGAAGTTCCAATGCTACAAGAACAACCGATAGTACGATAGGTAATGTTTAAGTGAAGTGAGAGACGCAATAAATCAATAAACGTTACAGAACAGCGTACTGGAAGGAGGTCGACAGTGATACCAGAGTCGAAGAGTTGATTTGGCTCCCTTCGTATTTCCATATGGTCGTATTACTAAAGAAAAATTTTGTGGCATTCGTTTTCAGAATGAAGATGGAGCGCAAAATACAATCTGTGAATGCTCGCATGTTTAAAGGCCTGTATGGTAGAATGTTTGATCTCAGAATAAGTGTTTCATTGTCCGTAGAGATCATATAGAAAAACGTCTGCAATATTTAATAAGGCTAGTGATTAACGGATACATTTAATTGTAAATAAAGCTGTTTACTAAAGAGCATGTATTTTTGATTACAGAATTTTCATTTGATTTATTCACACTGATATTAATGATTTTTTTTCCAGATATTCGTGGAAGGAGGCCCAGGAAAGTGTAACAATGGGTATCTTGCTCACACTTTATTTGACTTCATCGACGTAGCATCAAGTGTTATCTTTCATCTCAATGGAGGGACTGTGTTTCACACTGTTCTTAGTTCTGTTCGTTGTGTGCTTAAGCAATTTAGAAGCTGCCGTTCGAACGACTCCAGTGAAACTACTTCGATCATCAACTCTTCCATCTGTTATCAAACAATACGATGAACCCCAACCTTTGGACATGGTGCAGGAATTGTCACAACGAGGGGAAGCAATTGCTGCAGCTTTACAGCTCCTAGAAAATCCTAAGAAGGAGCCTTGTAAAAGGACATCATTAGCAGACATTCCAGACTTTCACTGGAATCAGGCAACGAACTTTGGTGACTTGGATATAGTAATAGATGCTGCACTGAAGACTGCTAACATTTTGAATAACTACTTTCTTAAGGCCCCAAATGACACGGAGTACACCTTAAACGAATTATTTTTATATTCTCTCGTAAAAACAAACGTTGAAAGTGATCTCCGCATCTCCAGCAGCAGAATAATTCTTCCTAGAGGGGACACCATGATCGTCCCATATGCCTTCCGTAGAGATGGTGTCATCGGAACCAAAACTCTTGATTTGTCTTCCCTCGATAAATGGACAGGCAACGATTGGTATTGGTCTCTCGCTTCCAGAAACTACAGTGACGTTTTCTTACGGAAACATGGCAGTGATCACTATACAGTTTCCAGTGCTCCATGGAATGACAGTATTGACTTACTCGTTGTTGCCGAAGATGGTTTGTGGACTGCCCCTTATTTCGACTGCGAGCTCACAACTTCTTGGCATATTACTTATGCTGCTCCGTTTTTTGCTCATTATGGTAACGAGTTGATTTTCAGGTAAGACTAATTCTTTTAGTATTTACTATACATGAGTGACAAAGCTGATTATTTTTTCAATGTGTACTACATTAACTAATTTTTCAATGTGTACTACATTAACTATTTTTTCAATGTGTACTACATTATCACTGGCATACGCAGAATTATCATAATTATGCAATTCGTAGGAATGATTACTATACCTTCAATGTTGGGTAGTTCTGGATGTCACTGACAGTGTTCGAGAGATAGAGAGAGAGAGAGAGAGAGACCATAAAACTGGGAGAAGTACACATATAATATTTACTACATTAACACTTTGACTTCACTGGCATACGCAGAATTATCACAATTATTCAATTCATAAGAGTGATTACTATACCTTCAATGTAACGTCCTTCTGGATATCACTGACAGTGTTAGAGAGAGAGAGCCTATAAAGCTGGGAGAAGTTCACACATAATAGTTTTGCACACAGAAGTAAGAGTAAGACACTTGCACTCATTCATACACAGTCGAGTCACGTTATTGTGACCATCCTGCTTTTGACGTCAACAGCGCGTAGCCAATGAAAGAAGGTACGTGTCGTGAGGTGTGCTTGTAGGCATTCTGAAAACATATCGCTCGTTGCTGTCATCGATAAAAGGAGCGATTTATCAAATTTTCAAAAAGGGATGATTATCGGCTTTCGGGCCAAGGGTGGCAATATTTCTGAAACAGCGCAGTTTGTTAACTGTTCGCGTGCTGCTGTGGTTAAACTGTATCGTGATTGGAGAAATAGCACCATTGCGAATAAGCGACGTGGAAACTGCGGAACACCAAGTGCCATTGACGTGAGAGGTGAACGTCGGCTTCGAAGGTGCGTGTGAGGGCCCATCAACACGCTACAGTGGAGCAACTCACTGGCGGAATGAACCAGGGGGCTATCGGAAGTGTGTCTAAAACGACAGTTCAACGAACCCTGCTGCGTATGGGGCTCCGATGTAGACGGATGGTCACTGCACCTATGCTAACCAAGATGCATCGGCAGAAAAGGCTTACATGTGCATGGCAGTATCGGAATCGGACCTCCGCTGATTGGCAAAGGATTGCCTTCTCCGATGAGTCGCGATTTCTACTTCATCGAGCTGATGGACGTTGGCGTATAAGGTGAGAAACATCGGAGAACAAACACTCTTCAACCATTGCTGGAAGAATACAAGCTGGTGGGGGACAGCGTTTTGGTCTGAGGAATGTTTTCGTGGCTTTCCCTGCGTCCACTCATACCTGTGGAAGGTACTATGGACTGAATTCGCTATGAATCCATTCTTGCAGACCACGTACACCCATACATGCTGATTGTCTTCCCTGGGGTGGATGGGATCTTTCAGCACGAAAATGCGACGTGTCACACAGCTAGAAATGTCCGAGAGTGGTTGGAAGAGCACTATGAATACTTCAAAGTACTTTCCTGGCCCAACAATTCCCCAGACTTAAACCCAATTGAGCATCTGTGGGACCACCTCAATCGTGTTGTTCGCTCTATGGATCTTCCACCACGCACCCTCCATCAGCTGTCAGATGCGCTGCAGTCAGCATGGCTTCACATACCTGTGAACACCTTCCAGCACCTTATTGAGTCACTCCCAGCCCGTCTAGCTGCTGTCCGCGCTACACACGGCGGTTACTCTGGATTTTAGCTGGTGGTTACAATAATGTGACTCGACCGTGTATATACATCAGTTACATTCACTATGAAAAAGTGACCTGAGGAGCCATCACATCCTCATGAGAATTCAGAACATTACAACAAATGTAAAATTCAGGTTGAAATATACGTGACTTAGTAAATGGCAAACTCAGGAGTTAAAGCTGTACTTAGAGAAAACAAAACCCAGATACAAATCCTAAAATTCGAAATTTCAGCGAAGCATTGGAACAAGTACTGGTTTATAAAGGCCAAAGTAGTTATAAAGTCCAGAAACAGAAAATGAAAACTGAGCAAAACAGAACCAAAATCGAAATAGGATAAAACAATCTTAATCCCTTTTATGGAAGCCTAAATAGACATATCAAAAACCAAAGAGACATAGCAACGGGGTAAGAAACTATTGCCATTTTTTTAAGCACAACAAAAAACTAGCGTACTACGTAACATGATGTAGATGATGCACTACTACGGTGTGCTGTAAGTGAAATCGGAAAAGTTGCAGCGATAAGCTTTGCCGACGTAATTCAGTTGGGAAAATAGCCGCCTTCCGAGTAGGAAGACACGCTTCGAATACTTCCACCGGCACAAAGGTTTTACGTTATATTAGCGCCCGAACAGGTATATATTTCGTGGCCGTGAGGTTCGAAAATATGTGTGATGATTCATCCACACGTCATACGGAATAACTAAAAATTCCTTCTTCGGCAGTGAGCTGATCCTTCAAGCATTGTTGTCGGCGAACCCGAAAAATTGCAATTTCGTGCCCACGGCTTTCTCAGAGGAAGATGATGTAACGCACTACGGAACATAACGTAACTGGCGCACTACTGCGGTGGCGTATGAGTCAAATCGGCAAAGGTGCAGCGATAAGCCTTGCTGGCGGAGTCCAGTTCGGAGAATAGCTGCCTCCGGAGTAAGAAGACGTCAGTTGGAGTTCACCTCCAGCAGAAAGGTTTCACGCTATAAACAACATTACAAACATAAAGAATGACCGCTGCATGCAAATAAGAGCAAGACAAAGAACTAAAAACCCCTCTTTCGATAATATAAAATAAAAATAAAGCAACTATAGAATGTAAACTACTGAAATCTAGTCACAAAATTATAAGTCAGTTTTAAATATGCATAACATACAGTTGTACGTAAGAGAACTGGTGTTATCATTTTTTTAACCATATGTCTTTTACAATTGAAAAGCTACTCTGTAACGTAAGCAAAAATTATTTATATTCAATCACGTAACGACTGGTCTATAACCACTACTCGAAAACTAAAGCAGACGTTTAAGATATGAAAAGGTTTAACCTAGTCTAAATGGGAAATAGCTAAGTTTGCTTACTCCACAAAGCTGTTAGGGGAAATTTTTATTTTCCTTCTACTTTTCCCATTTGACTGTTTTGCATCAGTTGCCATTTTTAAGATTTTACCCTAAATATAAATGATACTGATAAATCAACCCTTGACTCTCATTGATGAGAGATGATCAACAAATAAATTCCGATAACCTTTGGCGGCGTATTAGGATACATAAATTGGTGTCGTCGAACGTCATTACACACTTCTGGCTAGATCGCGTTGTTTGACACATCATTTTGAATAACTAGACAAAGTTCTGGATAACAGATTCAAATAAAACTGACGACCTGCCTCGAAACATGGTCTCACTAGGAGTTAAGCACGGTAATTATTTTGAACGATGTGACGCGCGGTACCAAAAATTTGAACACCATTCTGACACGCTCCGAGTGCCCATGACTTGAGGACCATAGACTTCTTGCATTTGGCGATGAATATCTGCTGCAGGATCTTCCTTTCCCCATAGAAACTTAATTACCGCGCGTAGCTCTTAGTGGTCAGTCTCAAAATAGTGTGGCAAGATGGATGAATGCTTCTTGAATGGTTGTCTCTGGATAGTTAAGACAGCTTCAGGAGACAGGTGTTATCGGTAGACGACCAGTAGAAAGTCGCCGACCGGCAACCACTTCGTATTATGACCATGCAGTTTCTTTTATTAACTTCTGGATATAACAGAGAAATGTTAGCTCCTCAACTTGCTTTGAAGTTTGTCGCGGCTTTATTAGGAAAAAGAATTTCAAGGTGGACTGTTTAGGGAAAAGCTTCAAGAAAGAGTTATATGAGAGACGTCCAGTTGTATGAGTGCCTTTTACTGTTTCACAGAGACCATGGCTCATCAGCATGATCACCTGACTGAACGACAGTGGGCAAATGTTCTCTTCATGAATGAGTCCAGATTTCTTTTGCAGACGGATTCTCGATGCAGATCATCAATTTAGAGAGAGAAGGACTCTGTATAGCTTATCGAACATCAGCGGAAGTATAGCTTACGGAGTTGCTGGCATTATCTAATGGGCGTGTCGTTCTCCACGTGTTAAACAGAGGTGACGTGACTGCCCATTGGTATCGGGATGAGGTGCTCGAACTTGTGTTCACTTGTCCGAAATTTCTTTTAACGGATGTTAAGGCTTCCATTCATAGAAATCGTCTCGTGGAGCAATTTCTTCAAAGCTAGGGTATTTAGCGTTTCGACTGAACTGCAAGATCAGCTAACCTCAGTCGCATTGAGTACATGTGAAATGCTTTGGAGAGAATTGCTACTGTCAGCATCTCTTCCCAAAACTCCGTGACCTTCGGAGGTCTATGACGGCAAATTTAAAAGCAAATATTTCATAACTGAGTGACAGTTTTTTGACAGTATGGGACGACGTTGTTTAACCTGTCTTGTTGTCTGGGACTACCACACCCCTTATTAAGCTTAACCGTTTTGTAATTCTACCACAGTTTGAGTAGGGACAATTCAGAAATGCTGTGGTATGACTTGTAACAGATATAATAAGTCAATATTTGGCAGAAAATATCTTTATGGATGGGAGTTTGACTAGGCCTTTACATCACCCCCTTTGCAGACTCGGCTGAGTTCATACCGTGTACTCATCAATTCTTGCCATGTGTTTTCTAACATCTGCGGAAAAAACGCTGTTTCTGTACGGTTCTTTTTTCTTCTCTGAGGACACAGTACGAGCAGGACCATACCTGGACATGCTACAGATCTTCTTGGTGCCACAACTGGATAACGATGCCATTTTACAGAAAAGCTGGACCTCACCCCACTGGCCCCTGGAAGTCAGGAACTTCCTCAACAACACTTCAATAGCGACTAGTGTGGCCACGATGGCCCTATTCTTTGGCGTGCAAACTCCCCGCATTTCACCGCCCCCAGATTTCTTCGTGTGGGGGTTTGTGGAGAACATTGTCTACGCACAACGATCTCAAAGCCTGGATGACATGAAGGCGAAAGTGTCTGTAGCGTTCGCACAAATCACTCCGCAGATGTTAGGAAACGCGTGGCAAGAATTGAGCACCCGGTATGAACTCTACCGAGTCCGCAAAGGGAGTCATGTGGAGGACTAGACAAACTCCTGGCAGAAATACCAAAATTACCTTTATGGATTTGGCAGAAATCACATTTATGGATTGTTTGGCAAAGAGGTTCCGGTCCACAGCTTGACAGTCTGGTATGAGTTCTCAGTGCACAGGACCCTCATAATTCCAAATACGCAGCATAACTTTCCTCTTGAACCGCCCTCTTTGTATGATTGGCTGTGCTTCTTGGCGTGGCCTCACTCACTGGTTGGATAACGTCCCCTCAAAGTGACTCTTATGGCAGAAATTACTATCCATAAAGGTAATGTCCGCCAAATATCGATTTATGATCTCTGTTACAAGCCATACTACAGCCTTTTTAAACTATCTCTACGCAAACGGATCACCCTGTAGATTTGTGCCTTTAAGCCAATATATTAATTTGTTTCATGACCATTGATTATACAATCATTTTTCTCCAACATTTGTACTACATACGTACAAAGTTCCATTGAAATCCGCAAAGTCTTATTATTAGAAATATAAACTTTTTCTATTTGCAACGGTGTAAATGACCTTTTCTTCATATCAGTTAGCGAGCTCACAGTTTTGTTGAATACAGTACTTTTCATTTACGCAGGCTTGGGTGTTTTCACCTTGTTCAAAGAAATATCAAGAAATGCACAGTAATCGTATTTGATATTGAGGTGGTCTCTGGGATGAAGAAAACCCCACTCAATTTGTAAACCGAAAAGCTTTTGTAATTATCAAAAGCATTCTCATCTTCTCTGCAATTATGTCAAACAACTCGAAACACGAAGACTTTCTGCGTGTTTTATTGATTGCAAGATGTTTGCCTCTTGTCATGGCATTACTATATTGCTTTTATCGTAAATTCTGCTTTAAAGAAGCCCATCTTTTATACCAAATTTGATAATGGATGGGACATTTTTGTAGTTAATGGTGTTCTGTATAGAAAAATACTTTTCATGTGCCAGTAGGACGTTCGTTGTACTACCACCAGCAGTACGTTCGAAATTTTTGGTCAAGTAACACTGCCCATCAAGTTATCTAACTTGGAATCTATGCATTCATTCCTGATGTAATGATTCTATCATGCGTCTGTTGGGCTGGACTTCAAAAATGTTTCTAGTACTTTAAAGTTTGGAGGAAGTCTACTTACTATTCCAGAACCAATCCCACCGCCACCATCAAAGCATATTGACTTTACCATTGGTACTCATTGAATGTCAATGGAGCAGAATGATAGGCTTTTGTCTTTATTGCATCGGCGTCCTGGCTCTAAAACCTTTGTGGAAGTTAACTCTTTGACTGCCTTTCTTTAGTTTACCAGTGTGAGTCAAAAGTTCGCCCCGTTTAGAGCTACACCTAATGTTGAGCCACCATTCCTGTGCGAAATGCATGCCAGCGTCAACTGAGTACCACGATTATGTGGAGCACAAGAGGTAGATGACGTACATTTGTCGCGGGGTCACGTTATGTTATCGGGTGAGCAGATGATGGAGGCAGATGAACCTGTTGGTCGGGTGCTCATACGCTATTCTGAGAGAAAAAAGGGTTAAACGCGGCAGCTGGGGCCACAGAATTGTGCAGCTGAAAGGGAGGAAATAGTGGACAGCAGAATTGCACGAAAATGGTTCCGGCGTTTCAATGCTGGGGACAGCAGTCTCGAAGACAAGCAAGCCGAGATCAGGACGTCCAGCACTAACACCTTGGTAGAAGCTGTTACAGCGAATCCCGGAACCAGTACACGACAATTGGCAGCTGAGGTGAGGCCTTCCCAATTCACCATCGTTCGTCACCTGCAGCTGCTTGGCTTCCAATCCAGGCGCCATCGAATTGTTCCTCGTGAATTGTCTCCCCAGGTGAAACAACGTGTCTCTGTCTGTGGCAGATTGCTGTCTAAACCGCAGGATGACAGGTTTTGGCGTCATATATTCAGAGGTGATGAAAAGTGGATATTCTTACTTTATCCAACTAGTGGCTGACCCGGAGAAGCACAGCCATTGATGCTGAGAACGCGGTTCAAGAGAAAAGTCATGCTGTGCATTTGAAATTGTGTGGGTCCTGTGCATTGGGAACTCACACCAGCCTGTCAAGCTGTGGACCGGAACATCTCTGCCGAACAATTGCCGCGGTTCCACGCAAATTACCCGTAATTCTTAGAGACAGAGCATTTGGCATAACTGCTGCCGAATCAAGATCATCTTTTATTGGAGCTCCAATAAATCCAGAAAGTGATTAACGAAATCGAAATGAGTGAACACTGTAGAGGATTTTAGGAAGGCAGTGTCTGGCCCTAATTCTTAAACAATCCTTAGACGTGTAGGAAGCTAGGGGAATTGGGCTAGTTTGCCCAGTAGAAACGTCACATGGAAGTAAGGAAAAAGACATAACAGATTACCTTATATGTACGTTTGGTCCATTACCTCGGAATCGCCATTAGGGTGCTCTACGAAGGACGGCGGATGTTTAGTGGTAAATATTTGGAGGTTTAACGACCACCGTGAGCAACTCAATGTACTATAAGCAGTCGCTCGCCCGTGATTTAGGGCCACTGGTTCCAGGGAAGGGAAAGAGATAGTGCCGTACGACAACCATACCTCACTGGGATTCGAACCCAGAACCCCATCGCTGACGAATTGTCAAAAGCCAACGCTTAGGTCACTGCGCCACCAAGGTGGCTGTACACAAACCGAACATTAGCTGGTTAAAGCACCATTTACTCGCACACATGTTTTACAGTCATGCAAAAATTGAACGTACTCCAGCGAATTTCCACTGATCCCGTATTTTTTTCAAGGTCCTCCACAAAAACACTGTGTTTATCTAAAATAAGTTTTATCCAAATCTACAAAGGAAACAGAATCTTTCTTACCAAATGACAGATACTTTTCCATCAGCATGCACGATACAGAGATTTGGTTAGAATAGATGACAAGGCACATAATAAATATGTACGTCCCATACCTGCTCTAACCTCAAGCGCCTTATCAAAGAAAATCTTTCTCTCGATTCCACAAGAAATCTTAATTCTCCTTCCAGCTGTCCGATGTTTTTAATATAAATAACTTTCGAAACTAACGTAATTGTATCTCAGGTTCGCTCAGCTGTGACGTACTACAGAGGTGAACCACGTGCCAAAACGACAAATCTGCAGCGATACATTCCGTCGGTGTAGTTTAGTCGGTTAGATTAACTGGCTGAGGAGCAAGGAGGCACGATTGCTACAAACTTGTGTTTTTACACAACCATAGGTTATTACTTTCAGGTTTTGGATGGCACATCCAGATCTATTCTAAGATTTTTTTGGTGCTAAGTAGGAGAGAGGATTTACAGATTTACGACCTGCTATCAATCCATACTCTTCAGTTCCTTTCTCATAGAAATGTCTGAGAACTTTTAAAAGCTTTTACATGTACATTCACGGAACATCTCTCAAGACCTCTGACCCTTACAATTTCCTTTTGCACTACATACACCGCAGAGCCAAAACATTATGTTGTTGGCCTAATATGATGATGGTTCTCCGCATACCTCCAAAACAGTTCTTTCCCGGCGGGGCGTAGACGCAACAAGATTTCTAAAGGTGTTTTGTTGTATCTGGCACTAACACGTTACCAGCAGATCCTTTAGCTATTGTAAGTTACGTGTTTGAGCCTCCGCAGATCGGATTTCCAGTTCCAACACAAACCACAGACGCTCGATTGGATTGTTGCCTGGAGGATTTGGAGGGCAAGGCTATACCTGGAAGTCTTCCTCATGTTCCGTGAACCATTCTTGAACAATCCGCGCAATGTCGTATGGCGCAATATACTGCTGAAAGTAGGCACTACTAGAAGGGAATACCGTTGTTGTGAAAATATGTACCTGGTCTGCTATGATGTTTAGGTTAGTTGTAAACGTCACAGTTTCCTGCACATGAATTACTGGACTCAGGACATCCCAGGAACACTGCACAAAACATGACACTTCATTGGCTTGTTTTCGTCCCACGGTACATCCTGGTGCCAAACCTTTTACAGGTAAACGACTTAAACATACCTGGCTGTCTACATGGTGCAACAGGAAACGAGAGTCATCAGACCATACGACCTTCTTCCAGTCATTTAGGGTCCAGTTCTGATGCTCGTGTGACCACTGTAGGCGTTTCCGACTGTGGACCGAGGTTAGCATGGGCATTCGGAGCGGCCTCTGGCTACCCAGCCTCATCTTCACCAGGGTTCGATGTACTGTGTGTTGTGACTCATTGCTCCCGTAACCGGAATTCAAATTACCGGTGAGTTGCGCCACAGTATCCCTTCTGTTTGTTCTTACCACACAGGGACGTTGCTGATACTAGCATCGATGAGCTGTGATCGGCCCACACCTTACCGGCGGTTCGTGGTGTTTCCTTTCTCGGACCATTTTTTGAAGGTACTAACCACTGCTGACCGTGACTACCCTCACAAGCCTTGCTGTCTCAAAAATGCTCTGACCCAATCACCTGGCCATTTAAATTTAGCATTTGGCAAACTCGCTTATTCCCGCTGCCATTCTTGTATGAAGAACAAGATTAACACTGATTAATAGAGCTCAGTATCAGGTGTTAGTCATATCGTTTCATGACCACCACACGCGCCAGCAATCCTAAACGAAGAGCACAGTGGTTGGATACTAAGGAGCAACATAAACATTGTCCAGAGCCACAACATACACCCGCGGAAAGTGCTGGTTGTCGTATGGTGGTGCGCTGCCGGCTTGATCCATCATTCATTTCCCCGACCACGTGGAAGTGAATGGGGGATTCTGTGCTGAAATGCATCAGATGCACAGAAATCTCTGTACCAAGAAACCAGTTTTGGTCAGTAGGCATAGTGTCCTTCTGTTGCACGACAACGCGTGCCCACGTCTCCCAGAGGACTGTACAACAAATCAACCAGTTGGACTACAAAAATATGTCGCGCTCTGCTCATAATCCGACATCGGAACGATTTGCTTGAGAAGAAGGCCTTTCCAAACGATGAAGCTCTTCGTCGAGCTGTTGCCACGTTCTTTGCCTCTGGCACCAGAGTTTTATTGGCGTAGGATCCACAGCCTTGTAACCCAGTGCTAGAAGTGTGTCAATGCAGAGGGGAACTACTTTGATTATGCGGGTACATGCTTCTATTTTTGGATGACTGCAGGTACCACTCTCATTTCGGAACAGTACATATGCACTAAACCGATACATATCACTGTATTACTGACTGAGAAGGGCTTGTAAATGGTGCCTTCACAGATGTTGAAATTTTGCTAAATGATGTATTGTAGTACAAGCTTGCACGCTAAACTTTAGGCTCAAGTTTTTAGTGCCACATGCGACGAAACATACTTCAGAACGCACGGCAGTGTTACTTAAACGCAACCTTCTAAAAGTTTACCGGGCAGCGGAGATATCATTTCGAAAGGCAGATAGTATTATATGCTTTTACTAATCTATAAAAACTATTCACTTCAGCTTTCTAACAGTAAATTTCTGCATTCAGAAGAAACGGAAAATACTAATCACGTTTATCTCTACACGAAGAGAAGTAGGATTTTGCTTTGGCTTTTTCGCGAAACTTTGCCACTATGCATATGTAAACAATGTGTGTTCACTGAATTACGACCAACTACCTGATAACCCGGGGAACCTGCTTTTGGCTGTCCCAGTGGCGCAGTGGTCTAAGCGCTGGCCTCTGACCAGTCATCCAAGATTGGTCCGGGTTCGAATCCCGGTGAGGCATGGATGTTGTGTTTGTCTTACGGCTTTGGCTGGCCCCCTTCCCTGCAACCAGTGACCCTAAATTAGGGACAGGCGATTTCTTATAGCCCATTGAGTTGCTCACGGTGGTTCTTAAACCTCCAAACAAAAAAAACACACACAAAAAAAGAACCTGCTTTTGCCTGGAGAATCGCCCTGCATGACATCGACTTCATGGGGTGTCCTACATGTGTATGGGGAATTTGCAACCAAGCTGCTTGTATTGCGGTCCACAGTTCCGGTATGGAGCTGGTTGGCGTATCCAACTGCCAACCTGGCGTTCCATAACATCCCACAGATGTTCAATTGGTTTGAGATCAAGAGAGTTTTGTAGCCATTCGGGATGATCCATATCAGCACAATATTCATCGAACCGTTTTTGGACGAGACGAGACTGATGACATGAGGCATTGTGGTACGAGAGAACCCATCCCTCCCTCTGGGTGGAGGTACAACGTTGTGGGTATGCATGGTCAGAAAGCAGCCCCAGGTAGTAGCCGGCGTCCATTCATTTCACATACCAGGAGTCACGTTTCATGCCTGCTAGACTTGAACATATCATACAATCGCTCCTCACCAGCCTGGATAGTCGACATGCATAAGCAATCCATAGCCTCATACTGCTAACGCTAAATACGAACTCGCTCCTCGGCAGAATTTAGTACACGTGGTGATTCATCTGACAAGCACACCTGCGTTCTATCGTCCAATCCTCATGCTGTTGGCATCAGGAGAGTCATTTACGTCGATGGATTGCTATTAGGAGATGAACTACTCTTGTAGCCCATCCGTGACAGCGTGCGACTCATAATAGCGTGGGCTGTTGTTTCTGGATAACCCATATTATATTGAGCCGTGAACTGCGAAACTGTGCTTCGGTGATTTAACTGTACAAGACGATTTGCCCATCGTTCAGCTCTACAATCCAGTTTTTGCCGCCCTATGTAGTTGTATATCGCCGGTTAGTTGTTTTGCCATTTTGGCACCACTCCATGTACATTTTGACCACGGAGGCCCTCGAACAACCCACAAGTGTCGCCGTTTCCGAAATGGATGCCCCAATGTTGCGGGCCCTCACAAGTTAACCTTTCGTAAACTTTGATAAATATTTGGCATTATCCACCACGTCCGTAACTTCCCTCTAAACTGAGTGTAACTTACTTTGCATAGGGGTGATCGTAACTGAGTGTAGTATCGCCCACCAGCCCATTTTCGTCCTATCGTACTTCTTGTAAACTTATTTTTGTGTCATGACCACCATAAAAACAACAATTGTATGCATACCACGTGATTACGTCTCCTGAAAAATTGATGAAAATTTCACTCGTCACCGTGTTATTTTAGTTCTACGCAAATAAGGCATTCGTTTGAATAAGCTATTCGTTAAATGCTTATCTAGCTGCTTGAAAATCACATTAATTTGAACACTGTGTTCATGTGATCTTAATTTAGACAAAGAAATAGTTTGAACACGTAACAAAAAGTGGTGATGTATGAAGTTTTGCCAGGGCCACAACAGAACTTCAGGAAATAGTGACAAAGAAAACGATTGCTACATGAAGTTTTGTGAAATATAATTCTAGTGCATATGCACACGTAGACGCATACGTGTATGTACGTGTGCCTGCTCAATCCGGAATTAGGAATTGCTTTGAAATGCTAGAGCCCCCTATTATGGATTTTAATTAATCTGAGATTTTTGACTAAGTTCTCATACTCTTAGTACATAAATGTATATCCATTCATGAGAGAACTCTTCACCAACTGGACCTGGAATCTAGCTGTGAGACTCTTGCTAGACATTTTGAAGGTAACAAACTGCAACACTGATTAGTAGAAACATTTGTTTTAAGCAATGAACCTACGAGACGTTGCGAGACACTTGCTAGACTTTTGAAGGAAGCAAACTACGTCACTGATCAGTGGAAATATTTGTTGGAACCAACGAACCTACGAGACTGGTTGTGAGACACTTGCTAGACATTTTGCAGGAAACAAAGTACAACACTGATCAGTAGAAAGATTTGTTGGAACCAATGAACCTCTTACTTGATGATCAGGGATTGCCATAAAACGCCATTTTAGACCTGATAAAAATGGAAATCTGGTATTATTCTTTCTTGATGCTCCTGGTGAACAAGAGAAACATTTCTTATTCATTTGCTTAGAGATTGGCATACAACGCCACTTTGGACCTGATAAAAAATGGAAACGGTGAACTACGTCGTATTCTTTCTTGATGCGCCTGGTGCCATAGGAAAACATTTCTTTTTAATTTGCTTCTTGCTAAACTTCGGATGCAAGATGGAACTGCTGTTGCTGTTGAATCATTCGGAATTTCATCCACATTACTAGAAAGAAGTAGAGTAGCTTTTTCAAATATTAAAGTAACTCTGAATCTTGCACATTCAGTCTCCGATTTGTAACATTAACAATTGCTATGGTAAAGTCCAAGTGTTTAAGAAGTTCAAAGTCGTTGTATGGGACAAGCACGCTATGTCACGTAAGAGATCTCTGGATCGGGCTCTGCAAGATATAAAGGAAAACAACCATCTAATGGGAGGAACTGTGGTACCACTGGCAGGTGACTTTTGCCGAACATTACTAGTTATCCTACGTTCAACACCAGTTAAACGCTTGCATCAAAGCATCACGCATTTGGAGACACTTTCAGAAAATAGGACTGACCACCACTATGCGAGTTCATTTGTTTGAAGATACGACTACACAGAACTTTGCTCATCAACTTTTGTACCTCAGCGGTGAAATATTTCCTACAACAAATTTGATTTTATTTCCGTTGTATGTTTGCAAATTAGTCCCCTCAATTCGAGAAAATACAGTTTTTTCAAACATTTCCCAAAATTTGAGAAACAGCTTTCTAAATGAACAATTCTGGCACCTTTAAATGAGGGAATTAGTGATATCAATCTGGACAATACAGAATCGAATGCTTGGCGCTGCCACAACCTACATATTCGTTGACACTGTCATAGATAGCCAGCAAGCAGCGTTTTATCAGAGTTCCTCGAATCTTCGGAACCAGCTGAAATGCCGCAGCATAGTCTAATTTTAAAAATCAGAGGGCCGATAATTTTACTGGGCAATGTTGATCGGCCTAAATTTTGTAATGGAACTAGACTGTATTTAAGAACAAACACCATGCCAAAACGTGATAGAAGCGAAAATATTAACAGGCTGTGCCAAAGGAGATTTGTTCATTTCACGTTTTGCTCTGATACTCACCGACATGCCTTTCGATTTCAAGCGATTGCAATGTCCTGCGTTACTAGCATTTGCAATGACTATTAAAACAGTCTCAAAGACAGTCACTTATAGTAGTAGGCATTCACTTAGAAATTCCACGCTTTTCAGACGAACAGCTGTATGTTGCTTGCTTCAGAATGAACACTTCAATAAAGTTATTCATTTTGACCCTGGACGGCAAAACCAAAAATGTTTGTGAAAAAGCATTGAAATAATAACTATGATATAATATTCAGTGTAGCAGTAAGTAAATATGAAACGATGTAAGAAGTTATATGAATTAGAAGAATAAAAAATATAGATGAAACGCATGATATCGTAGCTTGATTTTAAAAGAGTCACAAAAGCAGTAGATTTTACTATGCTGTGTACAAAGGATGTTCAAAACGTTCTTGACATGCATCTACAGAACAAACCATTGCAATTATTTTAACGAAACTTTTGCTGCTCCTCAAATTACGTCTTTCCTGCATCTATGTAAATCTGCAGACGTCCACGCTAATTTTGGAACGCTTAGAGGTACTCCTGTTGGAGGAAACTTTGCAATTCTGAATGAATACGTTTTCTAATGTATTGCACCCTTGAAAAATGCTGCCCAACAAGTTGCTATTAACTTCTGGAAGCTACAAACAATCGCATGGTGCAATATCGAGTAAATATGAAGGTTGGGCGTAGCTTTTTGATTGTCTCTTGCTCCAGATAGACTGCACCTTGCTGGGTTTTGTGAGTATTGACACTCTCATGAAGGAGAATTCTTGGCAGTCCTGTTGTTGGACGCTGCACCAATACTACACCAACACTGTTTTGCACAAACTTACTAAGCGGATGAAGAAGCAGCGTCTAACAACAGGCTTTTTTTCAGATAAGGTGGGCCACGGCTAGCACTCCTTATGAATTAAAAATATTGTAAAAATTCTCTTCCTTGGGGGAAAGTCTTGTAGAAGGATTTGAGGGCGCGGTTCATCTTCCGCAACCCTAACACAGTTGTCAATCTTTCAAGTTGTTGAATAGTAATAAAACCATGTCTTATCAACTATGAAAATTTCTGCTAACGGTTTGGGGCCGTTAGGTTCAGACATTGCCAGCATCTCCTTGCACTAGTAGACTGCAGCCTACATTTGTTACCTGAACGGTGGTGTGTGAGGTTTTCTAAATTAGTTCACAAAAAGCAGTGATGGTTCTCATGATTATTCCTGAGCAGGTAAAGGAACCAGTGCCTCATATCAGCCTAATCCTTTCAATACTCATCTTTACTAGAAACAAGTTCTTGTCGAAGATAAAACAGTCAAGATCAGTTCTGACGAAGATTTCACAGTAGGCAGGGAGGTAGTATCCCGACTTGGGTTTGGGGCTGCATTCCCTGCCCTGCCCATGGCACCTATGTAGCTCTATACGGTTGCTTATTACAATTGTTTCCGAAAGAATCCATTACACATATGGCTCGCATATTCAATAGGTGGTAGTTTATTCCACCACAGCAGATCATGTAGATGAAATCCTAGTTCAGGAACACACTGTCAGTGATTCTTTTATTTACCCCATTCTCATGACCGAAAGACCTATCACAGTCAACAGTTACCCCCTCCCTCCCAGAAATTCATCACTCACTCATAATGAAATCTTTAACACACTGTGGAAAAGTTCTATGCGAAATTCAAACTCCATTCGCTACACCATAAGGATGGCCATACGGACATATCAAAAGACTCTGCAGGCAGGCCCCTGTAGGTTTGGCTAGTAAGAAAGCATTGCTGGGCTGTCCAAACAATATAATGATCAATACTGGCAGCCAAACATATAAAATGGATATTTTCACGTGGTGATAATGTTTTTATTACAAAGAGCTTGGCCATGTACGATCCAATTGCCCACTCCCTCAACAGTCAGAACTTACACCTCTCACAACTTTCTGAAATACAGCAATGTGTTGACCAACCTCTAAAAGGCAACATTGATAAATTGTCACCTCAACCTCATTTAGTCAAAGCTATCTCAGTCAATTCTAATGTTCGAAATGTTATAATAACCCACATTCATCCACCCCCAAACGTTGCCATCCAGAGATATACATATGACGCTCATACCCCAGATGATTCATTCTGCATTGATCATCTCTCAGCATATGACTCTACAACAAAAATAAATGACTCCACTACAGAAGTAAAGATACGATACATCTCAAAAAGCTGGCGAACCGAACCTCTCTTATGCAGACATCGAAGTTGCTGAAACCATAACTTGTTGACAGGTGAAAAAAGTAACCCTCAAACCAAAAAGAAACAGGAAATGAATCTCAGCTAAAACAGTAGGCTTTGGAAGTACGCGCAAAATTGCCACACAAAGTTGCCGGCATCATAGATTCAAGCTCAATGATCCTCCAGCCAGCTCCCGTTAAAAATATCTTAATTAGAATCCTGTGATGCGGGAACAGTTAAAGTCACTGGCACAACAATTGAAGAGCTAAAACGTATTTTTACCAGATGATCCCTCCTCCCGGGACATTAAAAGAGGAACCTTTGCTAAAATTACCAACCATGGGCCGGGGAGCGAAAGTGCAGGACATCACGTTTTACGAGGATTACAACCTAGGCTCCCAGAGGTCATCTTTGAACTTTGTGACCTGATATCTGGCAAAAACCTCAGATAAAAGAATTACAGTATTTGTTTCAGAGCCTCCAAGATGGCATCAGAACTCTGAGAAAAATGAAGATGGCAGTGAACTCTAGCTTCCCCACCATGTACAAATTTAAAATTGGACAATTGCAGGGGTGTAGCAACCCTATTGCAAACTATTAGATATCATTCCTTTAAATGCCAACATAGCTGCATTGCAGGAAACGAATTGTAAGCCAAACACTCAGTACAATATGTGGCGTCGATTGCCACACAGTTTCCATCATTGTTATGCACAGACCATAAATTCCGCATTGCAATTGATCAACGCATCCAGTTTCAGATCACCTCACTTAGAGAAGTCGACAATTAAAGCGGACAACTCATTTACCTGACGTTTACGATCGAACCAATCATTCACTTGTTCAGTATCTATATCTCTTCACACAATGACGTTGCTATGCAGCTCTTAAATCGCTTAACCCATAACCTTCAACAGATCCCACTCAGATCATATCTTGTGTGGAGACTAATTGTACGTTAGACCATCAAATTGATATTAACAATGCTATTGAACACAGATATAAAGTTAATGCCCTAGCCGAATTGATACGAGTGAAAATCTTTGATATTTTCCGTTTTCTATACCCCAGCTTACAGCATTTTACTTGGCCGTCGTCCGCAACAACTTTTTCTGCAGCATCAAGATTGGATCGCTTATATACGGTATCTCTCAATCCCTCCAACCTCGTTTCACAAAAGCTACCCATCATGCGACCGCATAATCAGACCACTGTATAGTTTCAAGCACTATTTTTCTGAATCCGCCCACAGCATCTTGTTCACGCACTTGGGCATTCAACAATTCTCTTTTGGAAGATGCCCACTACTGTAGTGTGTACGCACCATGCTACAAAGCGCATTAGATCAACTTCTAGTAGGGTCCAATCCTATAGAACACGAGATCCACTCCAGACAGAGAATAATTACATTTACTCAGAAATCTTCCTTCACTCACAGTATTATTCTTTGGACAATGGAAATTGAGAACCTTCGAAACACCCGTAAACCTCTTTGCCAAACAACAGAGTACCTCTTTTGTCGAACAGACTTAAAGCTGTTAGAACCACTTACAAAACAAGCCCTCAAACGTCTAAATTTCTAGATTTCTCTAATATTGACTAGCCACACAGTTACAAAATATTAATTGAAAAACACAACACAGATCTAGTAAAAATCCTACATATATTAAACTACAGAATGGTGATGTCACACTTGATGCTCGTTAATTATGCTATAAAGTGCGAGGTCATTTCAACCGTACACTTTTTGAGAAATATTCCACTTGTACTGCACCATACTGTGCTCTACTCACGCAAATCTCCAATACAGATTTTTCAAACTTTACTTGCCAAACTAGATCATCAAGCTGCACCAGGGAATTATGGACTCAAAGTCAGCTGTTACAAGGCCTTCTTTCATGTTCTCGTAGCTTTCACGCCTGCTTTAATTCAGCCCTAACCACAGATTATATTTCTTCAGGATTCAATCTTGCAATAATAAAACCGCTTCCCAAGAAAGGTTTGCCTTCAGGAGCTCTATAACTGGCGTCCAATAATAAGTCTCCCGAATGTTGACTTTAAGCTGTTCACTAAAAATTTATCTCACAGAATTAATTGTATCCTTCCTTCATTTATAAATCCTAATGAGACGTACTATATACCAGGACGCAGCATAGTATAAAACCTAAGCGTTTTCAGACACCCAATTCAATCAGATCATGAACCACTAACATTATTCAACTTAAATCAGCGATAATGTAAGTCACAATTATTAGTTTTCAGTTTTAATAATGTTTGGATTCTCGCATTTTTTCTGTCATCGGATGTTCAATTTATACCGTAATTCGTTTATGTACGATCAGCTTCCTAACAGCAAACAATCACTTTGAAAAAGGAATTCGATAAAGTTGTCCGTTGTGGAGACAGCTTTTCGCCATTGTTTTTAAGCCGCTCGTTATCTAACTTCGCCAGTATTTTACAGCGAAAACTACCTGCATTGTAGAAAGTTAGCGATACCATCAGATATGCCTGTCAGCGTATACTGACGATCTCACTATATTTATTCGTGCAGATTTAGATTTTGCATAAATTCTTCAGATTTATGATATCTGTCTGCTGCATCGCGGGCATCTTTAAATACTGCAAACACCAGCTTGTGGTGCGGGTCCTGGGCATGCCGCACTGAACAATCCTGGGAAGCACAATGGACCCTCAGATATTCGGCCCCATTTAGGCCTACACTTCGGAAAGCCTATGGTAACAGACAGAACAACTTAGACGTCAGTAATTTCCAAGACCAAGCAAACTATCAGAAAACGGACGAAGTACAAGAATTCTGCTTTAGATGCACGATTTGAACTTGCAGGAGAAAATAAAGTGTTTATTAAAAGTTAAAAACACCAGGAGATCTTTCGTGGCTGCTACAGCCACATCTTCAGATGGACCCGAGTGCTCGGAATCCGACAGTTAAATACAGGAGCAAAAAACAGGTCGTTGCCACTAAATCCGAAGAAATACCCGATAACAGAGGAAAAACAAAATCATATTAAGGCTACATATATACATGACTTAAAGTTCATGACTTCTATTGCTAAACAATAATTTCCACGGTTGATGTAAGATGGCAGAAAGTTAATCATTACAACAAATTATAAAGTTTTGAAATATATACATACTTTCAGTAAGTAATAATGAGGTTCTGGAGGGTGGAACCGCAAGGATGGTAGTCTCGCTCCAAGTGGGAGAGTGTGAGCCTTTATTGACCAAGCGAGAGAGGGCTGTACATTGTGAACAGATTTTCACACTGCACTTATGTTCAGAGAGTCTAGTTTTTAATCTTCTTGAGGTCATACCAATATAAATACAGTCGTTTCCATCGTTCTCTCTCGCTTTAAGGGGAATGCAGTACACTCCGTACTTATCAAACATATCAACACTATCTCTATCTTTTTTAACCCTAGCGAGGATGTTCTGAGTTCGAGTGCCAAACGACAAATTATAGCGGTGGCACACATTTTTCAGGATATCAGCACATTGTGGTATGTAATCCATGGCTCCAACGAATTTGGTGGGGAGACTCGCCCTTGTTAGAGTTATAAATGCCCATCTCTGAGCCTTCCCCAAGATGCGATCAACATGCGTTTTAGCATAGCCATGTGCAAGAGAAAGATTATAAATCTTCTGCAACTCAGTCCTGCGTTGATGAAAAGTAGAAGAATGGGAAATGGCTCGGCGGACAAGGAAGTTGATGGAAGCTAATTTGTGGTTGATGGGATGAGCTGAAGAGTACGGAATTAAATTAGGGACAAAAGATGGTTTTCTGTAAACAGAATACTGTGAAATGTTCTGTTTACAGAAAACCTACAGAAAGTCTAAGGCGGAATTCTTGTACTTCGTTTGATTTACAGCACGAATATTTTATTGCATTATCAGAAAACGGTCCAGAGTAAAACAGTTGATATAGTTTCATGGTGGGGGCTTAATTAATGACTGAAATTCTTTTATCATCTTTTCATTTATCGCGAGCCGCTTCTGTACCATACTTGCCGATATCCTCTGTGAAATTCACTGGCGTGTAGTCAGATTTATTTGAATCCGGGTTAATTGGGTGAGAGACAATGCACTCATCCTTTCTGTGCAGTATGGCCGCATCAAATTGTTAGATGTCATGAGTCAATATAAATCCCAGAGAGTCAGTGGATTCGTTAACCATTTACTTCGTCAAAGTGGCGCGTCACAGATTATCTACGATGTTCTCTCTTCCCCCAGGAATCGCATATCGCCTTTTCTATTTCCCTTCAGATAGACCGTTACCAGCTAATCCCCCATTGTTTTCCTTCTGTTTACAGAGAAGCAATGTCACTTCTGCAACAACTCTTCTTGACTGATATTCGTTCTGGGACAACACTTGATTTCATAGAGGAACCTTTATTTTGTCCTTCAACCCTGCATCCCCCCAATCAAGATTATTTCCTCTACCCCTCTTGGATCAGTGGTCACCGACTCTGAACGAGTAGAACGAGGTTATGTACTCGGAAAACACTGTGTGGAAAAATTTCAGCTTACTTCTCACCAACCAGTGCAAACGCTGCTAAATGTTGGAACCTCAAAGGAGCTATTTCTAGTTCGTTTCAGTCTTGAGCGTACTCTCAGGCTTTACATTTAATAGCTTCTGTTCCTTTAAAGCTATAAAATTCTCTTACTCACTGCATTCATTACGTCTACTCAGTTATATCAGTATCTCCGCTTTCAAAATATTTCCCTTTGTGAGATCTCCAACATTCAGCGTTCTCAGTTTTGTTCAACATTGGAAACGGTGCAGTCAACTTACAATCATCCACAAGAAACGGGCACCCACTGGGTTCGCTTGCATGAAAGACTGCATCGATTTCAGCTTACAACATCTCCTGACTATCATTACTAACAAATACCAGACGATGTAGATCATAGATACTCATCATGCCAGCTCCTACATCTGGTGTGGTGTTTGATTTGGTATTC
The DNA here is from genome assembly GCA_039090855.1 of Macrothele yani. Lineage (NCBI taxonomy): Eukaryota > Metazoa > Arthropoda > Arachnida > Araneae > Macrothelidae > Macrothele > Macrothele yani. The sequence continues at coordinate 29,883,633 of CM077012.1, forward strand.
GCACTTCACCCAAAGATTTGCACCAGACTCCACACACTTCATGACTGCAAGTTTCTCATGCCCGCAAACGGTACAGCTATCCACAAAATTGCAATATGTGCTTATTTTCTTTTATTACTGAAGTTTGTCTCCTATACGCGTTCCACGGAAGCTCTGATCCAAATCGCATGTCTGCAACACTAAGATCTGCCCAAAGATATGACCACTACAGTCCCTTGATTCACTACCGTGGACGTTTAACGGCCCGATTGCAAGGTGATTATACTGAAGCAAAGCGGAAGAACTTCGTACACACATATAGGCCACTGAATTAGAAACTTTTATTCAATACCAGGCTGGACTTCTTTTAGCACGAATTGCAGAATGTAGGCGATTTGGCATAGATTTTACATGGTGTTGGAGTGCTTGTTCGCCTACAGCATACCAATGTTCACCAGACAGTAGCTTAGCTAGCTCAGGTTTGACGAAGATGACTTTGCTCCCAGAACTGTATTTCTATCATGTCCCGTACATTCTCAATGGGATTCAGATCTGGGCTTTGTGGGGGCCAGGGAAAATGGTGGAAGTTGCTGTCATGCTTCCCGAACCGCTGTTGAACACATCTTGCGCGGTGGACAGTAGCATGAAACCGCCGTCACCTGCCGGATAAAAAGGCGATATTGCAGGATGGACTTAATTGGAAACGATGTTCAGATAATCCTCGGAGGACACTCGATTTTCCAGCAATACCAGAGAACCCGTTACGTGCAAATCGAACGTGCCTTACACCATGACACCGCCTCCAGAACCTTGAGTTGTGTTTGCAAAGCAAGCTGGGTCTATTGCTTCATGGGGCTCCCGCCTAACTCTCTGCCTACTGTAGGTACAGAACAAGGTATATGGTGACTCGTCGGACCATATGACGTTTTCCAGTGTCCAGTCACGGTCTTCCTGACACCACTGTAAACGAACGTTTCCGGTTCTTCGCAGAAATCAATGGTTTCCGTACAGGCCTGCGACTGCCAGTACCGATCCTCTCCAATTCCCTGCACATAGTAAACTAAGATATGAGTCAAGAACAGCCTTTATGATATGCTTCAGTCAATTGCTACACAGAAGAAGTCCTGTTTCACCGTACAATCCTTCTAAGACGATGATGATCTCGTTTCTGACAAATTTTTGTCGCGCCACAGTTACGCCTCTTAGCCAAGCAGTGTGGGTTGTTATTCCACTGATTAAAGACCCATTTTATCTCACCTTTCAAAAAGCCAGTCAGCTCTGCCGTTTTCAAAATCGTCGCTCCAGCCAGACGGGCACCTACAATAAGCCCTTTATCGAAATACCAAATATCAATTGTTTTTTCTGTTGTGATCAGCACTACAGACAACTACTGACGAGCAGCAGTCTTAAATACGTAGTTGCCTAGATCACATGGTGACGTACGAGACCACATATTTTGCATATACGCTGCGTAAGTGACGTTTACTTACGTATATATAAAGGTTTCTAATGGCGTTGTGTGTACATAATTTTTACCTTCTGTGTCATCTTTGACCGAAAATAGTGATTGTATTGAACAGTGTCATACCATCAACGTTGCTACGATAAACTCAGATTTGGTTCTACGTATTGGACTGATTAGTAGCATTTGTCTTCTCATCACCTGTACATACCATCATCTAGTAAATATCCATCATCCAGCGTGTGTGTATGCTTTGTTTTTCATTTTGTAGAATAAAGAACATTATGAAGTTTTCTGCTACCTCGTACAGTCCTCGCCAACCGTCGTTGCCTTCGGACATCGACTAGTTGTTCCCGCCCACAGAAACACGCTTGTTTTGTTGTTTGTGCATTACCCGTTTTAGTCCGTCGATACGGTTGTTCCTGCATAGCCGAGAAATATTTGCCGTTCATGAGATGCTTGTACCTGCCAGCCTAGCGACCATTATCATGCCTCTTCCACATTAGTTGAAATCACGAGTGTTTCCCATATTGCTGCTACCTACACTTCGTATACGTCTGAATCGTTTGCGATCAGCTGTTTATAAAGCCATCTAGAAGGCTTAGTGAGAATGGGGCGCGTCTCATTGCTATTGGGTTACGTGAAAATAAACACACATGGCAAAAAAATTAGAAATGTAAACTATATTCCTGAATATGGTCTTATATCATCACTTGCTTTAATTACAGCTTTAATTTGGTTTGGATACGCTATCAATATGACTCAGTATCACACGCGTATCAAGTTTATTCCACTCCATGCTCTAAAGATTCCTTCATTCCGCCAAATTTTCAGGGCGTTGTTTTTATTCCTTCACGGCCCTTTCTAACGTGTCTCAGACTTTTTTAATCACATTCAGATCTGGTAAATGTGCAGGCCAATTGAGATATGGAACGTCTCTCTCATGTTCTTCAAACCAATCCAGCACAATTCTAGCTCGATGGACATGAGAGTTATCATATTGAAACACTGGATCCACTATGTGTCCTTCTTGTTCCAGGAATTGGACAAATGGCAACAATCCATAGATTTCATGCGATTTGACACCTCCACGAATGTTCCAACTCCAGTATTTGAAATACAGCCCCCAAAACATGAAACTTCCACCTCCTTTTTACACAGCTTTTTGAACACATTTTAGGTTAAATGATTCTCTAGCCTTCCGCATCACCCTGGACCGGCCGTTATTGGAATACAAGCAGAATGTGGATTGGTCGCACCATATTATTCGTCGTCATTGTCCAGTGGTCCAATGACGATGCTGTTTAGCCCAAGCAAGGCGTTTTTTTGGACAGTTATTAACTTCGGACGCTTCCGGACAACACGACTGAAAATGCCCAAAACATCCAGCTGTCTCTGTAGCGTTCGTTCTGAGACTGGTTTACTGGGTCTAGAATTGTACTGCAAAGCAGTTCTTGACGCTGGAAACGTGCAGCAGTTGCTAATCGCAACAAACTGCTGCGATCGCAATTTGTCATCACAGAGCTTCTACCACTGTTTCTCCGTCTACAGTAACAGCTTCCACACTTCTTTCACTGGAAATGGACACTACTGACTGTTAACTCGGACAGTCCACCAAACTTCGCCATCTCTTGCAAGGAATGGCCATGTTCTTGAACAAAAACAATGGCCCATTTTACCACTCAGTAACGTCACATTTATGACCCATAGTTGTACCTGTAAAATGAAATACAGAATAGTATAGATGCTTTAAACACACACCTCAGACATCCACAATCTTAATCCAGCAGCTTCACTCTCCATGTTTGTGCACACAATTCGTTACGTTTATCAACTTTACGCTTATGTACATGTTTCAATCAGCATTCCGTAATTTTGTTTGTTTGTTGTGTTTAATTTTACTTGGTAGGTTTTTAGTTTTGTGTGTCACCTGTATTAAAGCAGAATTATGAGACTTGTATTTGTTATGTGTATTTAAAATGACAAAGTAAAAATTCCTTGTACACACGTAACTTGTTTTTAATAGTGACAGTTGTGTTTTACATTTCAGAGGTGTGGCGGCGGCAAGTGTTGACATGTCTCAAATGGATATCAATCAGTGTGATGACCAGCAGCAATCTACTTTTTCCTCGACTCATCACTGCGACAGTGACACATCTCAGGTACAATTCGAAACAGAAATGTTGTTTTTTCTGTAACACATGGACTGGTTAAAAGGCAACGAAAACGAATTTAGTAAGAATAGAACACGGGCGTGGATAAGCCGAGCATGTTGTAGGATGTTAACACATATCAAAGCATGTTATAGGATGTTAACACATATCAAAGCATGTTGACAATACCTTTAATTGCTTCAGTGGTTCTTGATCCATATTTAAATTCAGAGTGTTTTTTTTTGCGTGTTGAATTGAAATAGAAAAGAATACCGCCCTGTGAATTGACTTTTACATGAATACAACTAATAAAATCTCTGGACGATCGTTAGATCACATACACCCTTTCCTTCCTTTTTTATTTTTTATTTGGTTGAGGATTTAACGATCACCGTGAGGAACTCATTGGGCTATAAACAGTCTCCCCGTTCCTAATTTACGGCCACTGGTTCCAGGAAAGGGGGAGACTCAGTGCCTTAAGACGAACACAACATCCATGCCTCACCGCTCACCGGGATTCGAACCCGGACCCATTTCGGATGAATGATTAGTAGCTAGAGCTTAGACTACTGCGCCACAGGGAGGGGCAAAGCCGAATTCTTTCGTGTTAGTGAACATCTCTTTCCAATCCTTTTTTTTTTTTTTTTTTTTGATTGAATGTTTAATGAACGCCGTGAGAAACTCAATGCGCTATAAGCAGTCGCCCGTCCCTAATTTAAGGCCACTGGTTCTAGGAAAGGGAGAGAACCAGTGCCGTAAGACAAACACAATACCCATGCCTCACTGGGATTCGAACCCTTGAATCCTCTCCGATAAGAAAAAAATGAAAGCTGATTTTTGGAAGTTAAAGAAAACATATTTACTCCTCTTAGAGAAAATCTGAGCATAATTTAAAATGCGCATTGTAAGCTGTGTTTTTCAGAGTGTATTGTATCGGTTATGAAAAAAAGATATTAACCGGATTTTTGCACAATCAATAAAACATCTACAAATAGAAATAGCAATTTTTGATAGCTATCGGTTGAAATGAGCGGTACGACAAATCACAAAGTATTTGCGTTACAAGGAGGTATTCAAGGCAAAGGGGATTTTGCAAATCTGGTTCTTAGGAACTGTTTCAAGCATAGTACGAATAGGAATGTGAACTTACACCTCAAGTGGCACAACTGTGTGATATAAAAATTGGCAAATATATGAAAAATATTGCTACCAGTAGCAGAATTCAGTTAGATTTTTGGAAGCGAACAGATCCCATATGTTAAAAACAGAAATATGCCCTAACGCCCCCTAGTGGCAAAGTGCACGTTTTATCCCCAAATAGTGTAAAATGCATGCAAAATATTCATCGTCATGACTTCTATCTAACGCAAGAATAATCTCTAAAATCTTTTTTTTTTTAGAAGAAGAGATTTCGGGGAAAACGCAACACACATTTAACGGTGATGCTATGCATTATTTCAAATAGAAACTGTGCGTAAATTGGCCGTCGTAGTAGAAGGTATCAGAAGTTAAAAATAATTTTTTGAAGCAACTGTATAGAGCAAAATATATTTTGAATTTAATAGCATGTTATGTACGTCACCTAGGGCAGAGATTGTGTATCGAAAAAGACCTACATATATAGATTGTCATTCTCACAGTTCAGGCTACCGACTGCAACATAATTTTTCAAATCGGACGAATAGTTTTAGAGATACACTCAAGAGCCAAATCATTATAAACAGCGCTTATTAATGCAAATCGAAGCAACTGTAGGTAAACGACGGCGCGTCTGAAGGTCATGAGACAGTATAAGACCTGATACTGAGCTCCGTTAAGCAGTGCTATTCTTGTTCTTTAGATAGGAAAGAGTTTGACAGACGTCAAATTGTAATGTCCAGACGACTGGGTCAGAGCATTTCCGAGACCGTAAGGCTTGTGGGGTGCTCACGGTTAGCCGTCGTTAGTAGCTTTAAAAAGTGATCCGAGGAGGGTAAACTACGAACCACCGACAAGGTGCGACAAGGTGTAAGTGGTCCAAGGAGGGAAAACTATACAAACCGCCGACAAGGTACATTGAAATTCATGGTGGTCTGGACATGGGACACATTGCTAGTGATCCTGAACTTGGAGAACATATTTCACTTCTGGCTAATAACCTTCAAGTGCCTAACTACAGTCCTTCGGATATAGGTGTTGCTCATGTTCTGCCCAGACAAAATAGAGATGCACACAATTCTGTGGTTATTGTTCGGTTTGTGCAGACGAAGATGAGGGATCTCTTGTTGTCAAAAAAGAAAGAAATAGTGTTGAATTCGGATCTACTGGTGGATGTTCTAAAAACCAGAATTTATATAAATGAAAATCTATCTCCTTTAAATACATATCTGTACTGGAAGACCCGAACAATTCTCCGTAATGCTCTAATAAAACATACTTGGATCTGTAATGGAACAATTTATATTAGAGAAAAGGAATAGGGACCTAAAAGAAAAATTTCATCTCTAGAGGACCTAGGTGCATTGGCTGTTGATGCCTAGTTGACTATCCTGGTTCCTTTTTCCATGTTTTTGCTGTGTTTTGATAAGATAAGGTGATAAGGTGTTATGACTGATATTCATTATTCAGTATCTGACTTAAATAGATTATATAATACTGGACCACCTAACTCAATAACTTTAGTTCATGTTAATGCATGTTCACTAAATAACAAGATAACTTTAATAGAGAGTTTTATACATCTACTTGATTTTACAGTTGATATTTTTTGTTTAACAGAAACATGGTTCTCAGACTGTGTACTTCCAGTTCATATTCTAAATTATAATCTCCATTATTCGAACAGAATATATTCCAGGGGGAGGGGTAACTATATACATGTATATTCATAAAAAACACAAGTTTTTTTCCCTGGTACCAGAATATACAATAACTAATCAAAATATTGAACTTATGGTTATGCAGGACCAATTTTATGTACTAGCTGTTTGCTATAGGGCACCTAATTCATATGTTCAGGATTTCTTTAACTTACTTGAGCCTTTTCTGGACTATGCTAACTCTTCCCATAAAGAAATCATCTTAGTTGGAGACTTTAACATTGATTTCTCCCAAATGAATTTTACTGTTGATCACTTTAATTTTTTACTTATGTCTTCACAATTTGCTAACAGTATAATCTCTCCAACTAGAATTACGGATAACAGATCATCCATTCTTGACTTATGTATCACAAATGCCAATAATGATTTGATTATCTCAGGAGTATTAACATATACAATAAGTGATCACTTACCAATTTCTGTCTTCTACCAACAACATAATATAGAATCTGTGCCTATTGATAGTGTGTTTTTAGAAAAATCACAAAATCGAATCTCGAAACTTTTAAGAACAAACTTTCATTACTTAATTGGCCTTGGTTACAAAATGAGCAGGATGTTAATGATGCATATGAAAATATTTTTGCAATATTTATTGATATTTATAACCAAGGATTTCCCAAGAATATAGTTCTTACTAACGGCATTTAAAAAAAGTTCCGCAAACCTTTAGATGTTTGCCAATGTTTTAAATAAAATAAAGAAAAAAAAAGTTATTTTCTAAATTTTTGAAATCGAGAGACTCCATTGATTACTTAAATTTTAAAACCTAGAGGAATAGTCTTAACTCTTACATAAAATCAGTTAAAAGGACCTACTTCCATAGGCTATTTTCACTACAGACGTCTAAAAATACCTGGCAGGGATTGAACCAACTACTGGGGCGAAATACATGTAATAAAAAATACCTACTTTTATTATTAATGACAATGAGATAAAAGTAACAGACCCAATCTTAATTGCTAATATGTTTAATCACGATTTCATAACTAGGGCTTCTAACATTAAACACTCTAAACATACAGCTGGGGAAGATTTAACCTATTATCTCAGTGATTCAAATATTTTAAATACTTTTTTTAACTAATATAACCCATCAAGAAATAATAGCAGAGGTTCATAATTTAAAAATTAATTCTTCGCTGGGTATAGATGAAGTACATCCCAGGATATTATATTATACGGCAGAAGTTCTGGTTGAACCTTTGTATGTAATTTTTAATTTGATTTTTAGGATGGGTGTTTTTTCAACAGACCTCAAGACAACTATGATATTTCCTAAATATAAATCAGGAAAAGCAGAAAACATTAACAACTATCGACCAATTGCTAATATTTCAGTCTTTACCAAGGTACTAAGAAATTGATTTTTAATAGGCTAACAAAATTTCTGATAAAATATAATATCATTCATAAAAATCAACATGGTTTTCAGTTAGGAAGGTCTACTGAGACGGCTATTTTGTCTCTCCAGAAACATCTATTACAAAACCTACTTGAAAAACAAATCACACTAGCATTATTTCTGGATTTGACAAAGGCATTTGATTGCCTCAATCATTCCATCTTATTAAAAAAAACTCCATAATATTGGTATAAGAGGATTGCATGTGGACCTTTTTAAAAGTTACCTAACCGATAGACTCCAACTGACTAAAATTACAGATCATTACTCAACGCAAGAAAAAATTATTATGGGTGTTCCTCAAGGAACAATTTTAGGCCCAATTTTATTTAATATATATGTTAATGATATCACGTCAGTTTCTTCGGATGCAAAATTAATTTTATATGCAGGTGATATAATACTTCTTCTCGAAGGACAAAATATTCCGCAAATAATTGGTTACTTTAATACAATAAAATATCAATATCAAGACTGGTTCATTAGTAATGAATTGATTATTAATACAACTAAAACTAAAGCAATGTTTTTTACCGGTCCAACTTTGAACCAAAACAATCAGCTGGATTCAGTCATTTCCTTTGATGATATACCAATATCTACAGTTGATCATTGTACTTACTTGGGTGTAGTTATTCAGAATACCTTGAAATGGGACTTACACACAGACAAAATAGCTCGTGAGGTGTCGAGAAAAATAGGAATTATAGGCAGCGTGTTTAATAGTCTTACTACAAAAACCATTAAATTACTATACTATTCTTTAGTATACTCTCGTTTAATTTACTGTCTATCCTGTTGGGGATCCAGTACTAAGCGTAACCTTGGGAAACTTCAGGTGCTTCAGATTAAAATAATTAGATTTTTAGAACTGAAATTAAATCTACATTTAATTGGCATTACAGGTTCACAAAACTATGGTCGAATCAGTCTTGATCCTACTAAACATACCATCTTGAACATTAACCAGTTATATTTACGCTCTCTGGGTACTAATATGTTTAAAAGAATTAAATTGGGGTTTAATGATGATATCATTGACATTCATAACGAAATTCATGAATATAATACGAGATATAGACATATGTTAGAGCCATGCTTTCCGAAAAATCAACAAATAAAATTCAGCATTGGATATCAAGGGCCAAAATTTTGGAATGACTTGCCTAAGGAAATTCATAATATTAATAACTACAGCTTATTTAAGAAAATAATCACAATTTACTTACTTACTCACTAACATTGTATTAAAAAACAAGGGATCGGTTGGACCAGCGAGTCGGGAATGGAAGTTAGTCAGAATTCCTTCTAGAGTGAGCTCCCCTTCAAGCGTGGTTTCCCGGCTGACCAGGAAACCTACGATTCCGCTCCAGCCCTTTCTCTCTATATTTGGCGTACCCCTACCTCAGAGGTGACGCACATGGCAAAATGGCAAAGCTACAACGAAAAACGTCTTTGGTGTAGCTTAATTGGAAAAGCATTCGGCTCCGAAACAAAAGGATGCGGGTTCGAATCCGGCCACCGGCAAAATGGCTTTTACGCTGGTGTTTACCTGGAGAAGTGATGGCACCGCGGTGCACCATAGGACGAAAACAAGCTAGTGGAGGAAATGTAATCTTTTGGGCAATGTTCTGCCGGGAACGTCTGGGACCAGTAGTTTATCTGCAGAAAACTATGACGTCTACCACCTACCTAAACATAATTGCAGACCAGGAGCATCCTTTCATGTTACAATGGTGTTCCCTTTTAATAGTGAGCTATGCCACACTGCCTGGATTGTTCGAGAATGATTCACGGAACATGAAGAAGACTTCCAAGTATTGTCCTGGCCTCCACATTCCCCAGTCATCAATCCAATCGAGCGTCTGTGGTTTTTGCTACCAAATACCATTTTCTATGGTGAACATCGTGTGTACATTTTCTGTTAGGGTGTTGCAGATGAAATATTGCAGACTCATGCAGGTAATTTATGAATTAGAACATCGTGCGATGTGACTTGTGGTATGTAAATTAAAAAAGTCAAAGCTGCTGCCAATAAAGCACTGACCATTTCGTCAGAGGCAGCAATTCCAAGGAAATTGTGCTACAGCAAAATGGGCGATGCATTAGATCCAAATCCATGTCATTTTCGTATATGAGTTTAAACTTGCACCCCGTGCATCGGAGGCAGCTTTCAACAACAATAGAGCATTTGGGGAAGGCACTGTTTGTAACGCAAGACAACTTTGGTTTGCGCTAAATTCCGTACCGGCGATACGGACCTCGAATATGGATTACGCGGTAGACCAGAAGGAACTAGCCTGGGCTGAATGAGATGTATGTTAAACGGTATGACATCTTGACGAGAAACAACTTGATGCTCCCTATACAACCATTTCCCGACATTTAACTGCCATAGATAAAGTTATGAATATGGATTTATGGGTCGTTACAGCACAAAAACGGCGATTAGATGTGTGCTCTTCTCTGATTATCCGCAGCCAAACGAACCACATTTTGAGGCGCCTCCTCACGTGTGAGGACAAATGGATGTTGTATGGCAATCGACGACATTCCGCGCAATGACTGGACGGTAATGAAGACCCGAAACACACCCCGAAGCCAGTACTCCATCTCAAGAAGACGATGGTCAGTGTTTCGTGATCGGTAGCTGGCGTGATTTATCCTCCTTCTTACAACCAGGTTAAACCATCACGGCTGACAGGTATTGTCAAGAACTTGGCCTTATGTCCTGAAACCTGTCCACCAAAATGTTGGCATTAGTCAATTGCCATAGTCCCATACTTCTCAGTGATAACGCGCGACCCCACGTTGCAGGCCAGACGATTCAGAAGCTGCACCAGTTGAGGTACGTAACCTTACCCCATCCACCTTATTCACCAGATCTGTTACCTACGGATTATTAATCCTTCAAACACCTGGACACCTTTCTACAGGGTAAATCGGTTCCCAATCAAACATGAGTTAAAGCTCCACGCTATGAGTTTATCGTATTCCGTAGCTCCGCATGTTTTCAAGAAAGCAAGAAGAAGCTTGTATCTCGTTGGCAAAAGTGTGTTGCTGCTAGCGGTGATTATTTTGATTTATAAGATGTATCTTGCACGGTATTTTGATTGCGTGACGTTTCCATCAATATTCCTACATTTCATATGCAACAACGTAATATTTCGAGTAATGCATTGTTACATATCAAATAATGTATATATTTTGTTACTCTCGTTTTCTGTGCTCTCAAAACTTCTACTGAAAAAATTTTTTTTTTGATTGCGTAGCTCCTACTACGAGGCGAGGAGCATTTTGAACATGTTTGCTAGCCCTTTTCTGGAGCTCAGTTCTGCCGTCCTAGGGGCATAAGTGATTAATTCTTTTTGTATTCGTGTCTTCACAAAAACCAATTGACAAAAAATATTTTTGTGTCAGGTACTATTTAAGATGAAGGAAACTTTGCGCACGTTTTAAATGACGCACAGTTTTCTGGCTAGGGAGCGTAAATGTGTATTACATTTCCTTCATTAACACATCTAAGAATCCGACTTGATAACTTTTTTTCTGCGTTTTATAGCATCCACAATGAGAAAAGTTTTTGCGGATTTTCTGCCTTTCCTTAACGCACACACTTGTCGCTAGGAAGCAGAAATCTACATTTCTATTTGCAGTATATTTTCAATTGTATTCCCGCTATCTTGTATGGGAAGCCCATCACTGTCACACATTCAGTTTTCTATGTTATCCTCTTCTAATACTTTTAGAGCTCTTTTGAACCAGAATGAGAACCCGGTATATATTTCGATGGACTCATTAATATTGGCGCCGGATTGTCACTGCGTTCGTTACCTTTGTTGCCTATTTCATTTCATTTTTATTTTCGTTATGAGTTTACATTTGACCATATTACATTTCAGTATTAATTTTATAACATATAACATTAAGAAAAAACATGTAATATGTATATAATTATGTACAAGGTTACCACAGAACAGGAAATTGAGTAAAAGGCTATATATAGCCTGGGTGAATCCCGATTCTTCTAAAGTGCGTAGTCAATCTAAATGTCCCGCACCAATAAAATTTAGACATATATGGTCGGATAATAAATTCTCTACTATTAAATTTTATATTTTAATTGGTTAGCAAATATTGTTTTAGTTGTTTTCGAAAGTAATTATAATTATTGATATGTGTTAGTTGACAAGGTACAGTATATTATTCCAGAATACCAATCTCTGGTAATCAATAAATCTTTGTTGGATTAAAGTGTTAGGCATTGGTAACAAAAATGTAATACTGTTTCTAGCTCGATAGTCATGACCCACAGTGTTCAGCTGAATTAAATGTTGATACCTATTCTCCTTTATTCTTTTATACATAAATCCTAATAATCTATATTGTCATAATTTCTCAATATCAAAAAATCCCGATATTAATCCGTACCCCCATATTCAAATTAATTCCTCTAAAATTATTTAAAATTTTGACCATCCTATTTTGTAACGATTGTAATTTATATAAATTAGTCTTAGTAGTTTGACCTCATACTAATAAACAATAAGTCAAACATGGATACATCAGACTGTAATATAGCATTTTTAATATTTTAATTGTTAAATTATTTGAAATTCTCGTTAAACCCAATACCTACGTTTCTCGCTTTTTCGATTATCATGCGGATATTATTGAGATGAAACATCAACTTTTAAGAGAGTTTCAACCTCAGTTTTTACAGTCTCACCATACTAAAGGAGACCACAGAGATTATTCATCACAGAGAGACGTGCAATGATTTTATATTGATAGATCAACCACGTGCATAGACCGCTCTATTGGTGCTAACACATGGCTGCACTTAAACTAAAAGTAACTACAAAAAGTACAACGCGATATATTTATCTAGTATTGTCTCATGACACCATCGTTTATTTCATTTAATCATTTAAACCTCTCTGTTCCATTTATGCTTTCCAGTTTTCAGTCTACGTTGTTCTAATGCCTTGAAGAAGCCGCCCGTTGGTGAGCGCAAGCTTGGCAGATCTTTTATGATCATTTTACACCGATAAAAACCCGATTATCTTTAGAAGTCTTGTACTTTCTAGTTAACTCTGGTGTATCCAAAACATTTTCTCTTATGTTTCTTCTTCCTAATACGTATAATAGCTACACTATGTGGACAAAAGTGATTGAACACTGTAAGTAAATAGAAAACAATATCGTATTTACATCAGTAGTGGATAGGTTCTCCATTTGCAGAGATTACAGTAGCCATCCCTTGACGTAAACTGTTCACAAGTCCATGGAGTACGGAGAGAGAGATGTGCCTCCATTCCGCCTTGAGTACATCGACCAACTCTGTCGATAAAGAAGGTAGTGTTGGTCTAGACCTCACCCATTGTTCAAGTTCATCCCATTGGTCTCCATTGGGATTGAAGTCTGGTCTCTGAGCAGGCCAGTCCATCCGCCAGACCTGATTTTCCTCATAACACTCCATTGTAGCCCTGAAAATATGACAGGTCCTGGAAGAAACAATCTTTGTGTCCGTAGAACTGCCACAACGTTTGGAGCATTAATTATCCAGGATATCTCTATACAACACAGAGTTCATGTTGCTATGAATAACCACCAGTGTAACCACACCGTACCACCTGAAACAGCCTCATACCATGACTCCATCGTCTCCGTTCTTCAAAGTCGGCACTGTACACTCCGGGTAACGGCCAAATCCTGACGCGCCCATCAGACCGGAATAATGTGAAGCTGGATTGGTCGCTTCATAACGCCTGTCGCCATTGCTCTAATTTCTGTGTTGTAGACACTATCGTAGCCAAGTGACTTTATCGGCCTTTGTGATGAGAGGTTTATGGGCGGCTGATCGACCAGGATACCATGGTATGCAATGGGCCTCTCCATGTGCCTCTCTTCGAAGTGTCTTGGTGGTGACCATAATATCTGTGGCCATCTGGAACTCATATGCCATGGCGTGCATTGGTCGGGACATGGTTTTCCAGGTCTCCCTTTGCAGCACTCTCCGGTCCCTGGGCTGGAGTTTCGTGGTACTTCCAGAGTGAGGTTAATTCTTGCAATGTTCCGCCTTCTTCCACTTGTTGATGACAAAGGCAACAGTCGATTCAGCGACCTGTCTGACATCAGCATTATGCTCACACATCCAATTGAGCAGCCTGTTACAACGTCCTTTTTAAATTCGGAGAGCTCTCTCCTGCTGGCTATTTTATGAGCGATTGTTCTGAGCGATCAGATCATATGTAGAGGATTTTAGAAAAGGAGTGCCTGACCCCAGTTCTTAAACAACCCTTAGAAATAGGAAGCTAGGAGATTTGGGCTAGAGTGCCTGATAGGAAAGTGATACGGAAGCGAGGTAGAAAGGGGGAGGAAGACGACCTTATTTATTACCGGGGGTCCATTATTCGGGGCCCGACGGCTTAACGTGCCCATCCGACGCACGGCGGATATTTAGTGGTTCTTCGAGCGTTCGTACCTGCTTGGGATCGAACCCGAGGTTTTCTCCGTGGCATTCACGAACATTGACCACTAGGCCACCCGCTGCCGATTGATTTGAGCGTACTTCCGTTGCCGTTTTATACCTTATCGACAACGTGTCTGCTGCGGGATTACTCAATTGCGCCTGCGTGGGGGTGTCCAATCACTTTTGTCCACATAATGTATTTAAATAAACTGTATACTAAAATGCTAAAGGGTGTACATTATGCAGTGCGTAACATTGTTTTAATTTTATTCCGTGTATTGTTGCTGTTCCAGTGTGTTCCTGTCCGTGGGATGGGATTCCGAAGAGGTGCATACAGATGTTACTGTAAAATGAACTATTACCCATTGCCGACCAAGAAGAGACTTCTCAATGTGGATTACTACGAGGGAATTGAGATCGAAGATGCTTTTGTAGCCAAGGTTTTAGGATTAAGCACTGCCACTTCCAAGAGGTACCCAGAAGACTTTCGCTGCCTGCCTTGCCGCATAGGGTGCGAAATGTGCATTGGGGACTCACCGTGTTACGTAGAATATGACATGATCCTTCGAAGCATGGTGCTGTGTTTTCAGAGCTTCTGTACTACTATTGTTATCATCTTATCCGTTGTTGTTTTCCGACTCAGGAAATCAAAAGTAAGCAAAGAAATTTTGTTTTTTCGTAATTCCTTCAGTCTTCCTCTTATAATCACCATTGTTTTTATCAACGCCCATTTTCTCGGAAATTCGTCGTTGAAGAAAAGCACCAAGACACACACTCATGTAAATTTATGAAGCACTCGTAGGCTGTGCTTTAACATAAAATTCTGGGCTTATTTAATTTCTGTTGTAAAGAGTGGAACCGCAAGGACTCCAGAAACGACACAATATCATTTCTAACATTTTAATAATTCTTCAGTGCTTTCAGAATCCAGTGTTGCCGTTCAACTGATTTATCAATAGATCTACTGATGTTGGTTCCTATCTACTGATCTACTGATGTTGGTTCCTATCTACTGATCTACTGATGTTGGTTCCTATCTACTGATCTACTGATGTTGGTTCCTATCTACTGATCTACTGATAGATTTTCGTAAATTACAGGAATCTACTGATTTTTTCACTTTTAAGGCATCCTCCTGAATTTTCTACTGTTGTACCTAAGATTTTAGCTTGTGACGTAATATTTTGACAGGTGCTTTTTCCTGTAAACTCTAAAATAATTTGTATAATGCACCTCTGATACTGATGCTATATAGTTTCTCAAACAGTTTATTATGACTGCTTTTATCGTATGCCTTAGAAAATCAAAAAATATCAGCGTTAGTTCAATAGATTCCTATTTTTGTGTAGGTTGATTAAAAATTAATAATGAATGAAAGCTGTTGGAGAAGATTTTACTATCTGCTGATTCAGTTAACAGAAAAAAATTACTGAAACAAGCACTTGTTTGAGGAAAAGTAAATGGTGCTTGGAATTTTAATATTACTTACGAACTAAATTGATTTACTTCCAAATGCATACAGGTTATTATTTTTTTAAATCTAGATCTGTTATACAAAGCTTCTCTCCAGTATATTTCGGTAAAACCCTAAATATTACAAAAAACGTCTATAGTTAGCCATTTTAATTAATGATACTTCCTTGAGTATGGCAACTGTTTCATCTACTATGAGAACATCTGATTGTTGATCAGGAAGAAATGTAAGTTTATAGTATTTTTCGTGGAAGACAACAAATGAGAATGATACAACTCTAAATTAATAATATCATGTAAAAAACTGAGCCTGGGCCACATTAGTTTGAATTTGCATGAAGGTGTTGAATAAGAATGTGTGGAGTACACGTGTTATTTGTAATATCAGTAGTTTTGAATGTTCCTCCACATTAAGAATGAACCCAAGTCTGCATTAAATTTGACAGGTAGTGCATATTTCAAGCAAAAAAAAAAAAGCTACAGATCTACTGAGGTTTTTTAGTTCTGGTCTACTGATTTCAAGCAAAAATCTCTGGTAACGCTGCCTCATATCTTAAAATCTATTTCTTCCTTTAGACAACATATTCTTATAATTCAGATTGCAAGTATCCACAGTATTACAAGCCTCAGCACCTTACAATACTACTGGTCCTGCTAAAGTCTTTAAATAAACTTTTCTCCTGAGCCTCACTGATAGTCGTCTCCTATCACAGATTATACCTCAAGTCTTCTTCCAGTTATTTTATCCTACTTGCCCACTGCCACTTGCCTCACCTTTCATATCTTCAAGATTGACCCCAATTACTGGTTTTGCTGTATTAACATCATCAAGTTGATTCTCACCTTTTTTCGTTGAATCGCATGCGTTGTGTTTCGATTTTACCTATCTTCAGCAGTCTGTCTTATTGCCGTCCTTCAGCTTTTTTAGTTATTCAGTTTTGTATTTGACCCAGAATGCTTTACTAAACAAAATGTGCCACGCTGAAGTTATTATAACGATGTCAAATATATCAAATAAACTTCATGTGCAGAAATAGTTGTGCCTTTTCATCAGTCGTATGTGTTTCTCTGGTCCCGTTTCCTTCATCAGCATACTCCATGGCTCATCATCATTAGTGTTCTGTCTTTTGACAGGTCCCACGATATTTCAACAATTTCTCTTCCTCCAGTTTTCTCTGTCCCTTGTTTCCTCCATCAATACTAGATAGCTTCCTGTGCCCATGATATCCTCAAGCATAATTAGTCTTCTCCTTCCTCTTGATCGCTTTCCTACAAGTTTCTCTTCTATCATTCTTTTCAATAAGCTGTCTCCTCACACATGTCTTATCCAGTTATGTTTTCTTTTTTTTTATGGTCCTTAGAATTGATGAAGACGATGTATCTTCGAAAGATCTAATGAATCGTATGATGTGTTTTTATTAGTAAAGTATTTTAACATGTGGTACGTTGTGCACTGCATTTGTTTTTATTCTGTATAACGAAGTAAATTTCTCCGTCATCTTTGTCCACGCCGGGCATCGAACCAGAGTCCCCTTATTCCGGAATAAGTCGCTCTACCAACTGAGCTACGCGGACGTATGTTCTCTCTGCTATCTGCCTTTATCTCATGTGCGTCCTGCAGTGCAGGCACGTCACACGTCTTCAGTCGACATTTTATTCTACTATTGGTCTTTAGAATATTCCTTTCTTCCTCAACTCTTTGCAACACTTCATCATTGGTAATTTTTTCAATCCACTTTATTTTTTCCATTCTTCTCCATAACCACATTTCAAATGCCTCCAACATTTTAGCTTCGTTCTTCGCGATTGTCCACGTTTCTGCCCCATATAAAGTTATACTCCAAATATAGCACTTAATAAGCCTTTTCTTTCAATTTTTATTCATTTTATTACTAAAAACATTTTTCTTGCTGTAAAATGCCTATTTTCCTTTATTGATTCTTTCTTTTATTTCCATGTCACATTTTCTATTTTCTTGGATTATGCTACCGAGGAATTTTTATAGTCTCACATGCTATACATGAACTCCATTCATCATCACCTCAACGTTTCCTGGTCGCCTAGAGACTCTCATCGTTTTTGTTTTCTTTGTGTTGATTTCCATACCATGTTTTAGGCATACACTATCAAATTTTTGCATTAGATGCTGTAGTTCGTCTTCAGTATTACCTAATATTGCTTGGTCATCTGCAAATCTAATACTTTGTATTGTTCTTCCTCCAATAGTGATTCCTCTTATCTCTTCATCAAATGCTTCTTTTATCACTTCTTCTGCAAAAATATTGAAGAGCGTTGGTGACAGGCAGCATCCTTGTCTTACACCCCTGCCAATCACACATTTTTTAGTTTTTCCAACTTTTGTCTTTTTTATGGCGGTCTGGTTCATGTATAATTCAGCTATTAACCTCCGGTCTTTTCAGTCTAATCCTATTTTACTTAGCACTTCTATCAACATTTCCCAATTCATCGTATGACCTACCACACTTGAGAAGGATGGTCTACCACGGAATCGACCTGGACGTTCTAAACGGCATATGAGAAAGAGATCACGGCTGAGTGAATGTAAGATTGGTGTATGGAATACTAGAGGTATAAATGGCAAGATGAATGAGGTGATTGAGGAGATGAATAAGTATAGATTGGATGTGCTGTGTGTAAGTGAAACCAAAAGAAAAGAAATTGGGATAGAAGAAGTGAATGGCACGGTGAGTGTGTTATCTGGAGTATTGGATACTGTGAGAGGACAGGCTGGTGCAGGTGTGATTTTAAGTAAAATGTTCAAGAACAACTTGATTCACTATAGTTGCATACGTGAGAGAATTCTCTGGATTCGTTTGAAAGTGAAATTTCAGAGAATTGTAATTGTTGTCCTTGCGACTCGGAGCCTTCTAATAAGGAAGATTTCTGGAATGAGCTAAAAGCTGTTTTGAGCCAGTTCTGTCTTAAACAAAAAGGTATAATAGCAGGGGATTTCAATGCTAGAGTAGGCGTGCAGAATGTAATTTCTGACAATGTTCTGGGTAAGTTCAATGATCCTTGTGTGAATGATAATGGTGAAAGATTAATTGAACTCTGCATTAAGAATGGTTTGTGTGTATCTAATACATTTTCCAACCACAAGTATATCCACACATATACTTGGGAAAATAGTACTCTTTGTCAAAAGAGGGCGATAGATTTTGTTGTCTACGATCAGCGTCTGAAACATTTAGTTGTTAACACCCGTGTGATGAGAGGTGCAGATGTTGGTTCTGATCATTACTTGGTAGTGTCACGAGTGAAACTGAATGTTAGTTGGAGGAAAAAGAATAGGAAAAGGCCCAGGATAGAAAGAATAAAGGTTGAAAGGCTCCTTGAATATCATCAGGGTTATTCTGACATGCTCAGAGAACGACTGAAGAAGCTGAAGTCTTGTGAGAGGGATATAGAAAAGAAGTGGGAATGTTTTAAGAACTGTTGTCATTGCTGCTAAAGAGGTCTGTGGCACCACAATAGTGGGTAACAATAGAGGTGATGCTTGGTGGAATACTGAGATTGAAGAGGCAGTAAAGGGAAAGAAAGAAACCTAATTGAGGATGTTACAAGGTAGAGTTTCTGTGGATGAATATCACTGCAAGAAGCGTGAAGCTGCTAAGCTGGTTCGCCAGAGTAAGGCAAAAGTTAGGAAGGAGAAGGTGGAAAGGCATGAATTGGCTTTTTGGAAAGATAGGAAGACTTTCTGGAAGTACATGAGACTGAGGAAACAAAGTTGTAAGTTGTGTGAAGAAAAGGATTGGGGAAATGATATGAGAGCCCAATGAGTTAAGTGAAAGATGGGGTGAATATTTCTGTGAGTTATTAGATCAGCAAAGCAAAGATGATTCTGAGGGAGATGTAGATGATGTTACAGTAAGGGGTGGATGCAAAGGAGGGATCTCAAGAAAAGAAGTGTGTAAAACCTCTTCAGAATGGTAAGGCTCCGGGAGTTGATGGCATAACTGCCGAGATGTTGAAATATGGTGGTGACTGTAATTGGCTGGTTAACTGAAATTTGCCAGTTGTGCTGGGAGTTAAAAGTGGTCCTTCGGGATTGGAAGGATGCTATTATTGTTCCCTTGTATAAGGGAAAAGGTGATCAGACTAAATGCAAGAGCTATCGTGGTATTAGCCTACTAAGTGTGTCAGGGAAAGTGTTTGGTAAGGTTTTCATTGAAAAAGTACGGGGTCTTACATTAGAGAAAGTGTGGGATGTTCAGAGTGGTTTTATGCCTGGTAAAGGCTGCAATAACCAAATGTTTGCATTACGTATGATGATTGAAAGGTATGTGGCTGTTGGTAAGAAAGTTTTTGCTGCCTTCATAGATTTAGAGAAAGCTTAGGACCGAGTAAATAGGACACTTTTGTGGAAGGTATTGAATGAATATGGTATTACTGGGAATCTATTTAATAGTGTAAAAACCATGTATGCTGGTTATAGAGCTTGTGTACGAGTGAATGGTGTTTTATCAAAATGGTGTCCTATTGGTGCAGGAGTCAGACAGGGTTGTGTAATGTCACCATGTCTGTTTAATATATTTATGGATGCGTGCATGCGTGATGCGAAATAGATAATAGTGGTTTATGTCTTGGTGATAGCCATGTGTGGAGATTGCTGTATGCTGATGACACTGTCCTGTTGGCAGAGAGCAAAAGTGAGTTGCAGAGTATGTTGTCCCGGATGTACGAAGTTTGCATGAAATTCAAACTGAGTATAAATAAGCGAAAAACCAAAGTTATGGTCTTTGAAAGAGGAACTGGTAGCACGGAATGTAATGTAGGTATAGATGGCACAGTGATTGACCAGTTTGTGTATTTAGGAAGCATGTTTGACAGAGAGAACAAATTGGATGGTGAAATTAGTAAGCGAGTGAATTCTTGGTTGAAAGTCATAGCTGCTCTGGGAGGTTTTCATAAGAATGATGGGTTATCTAGATAGTCCCGCATGGCTGTGTATGAAAGTGTAATTGTTCCTACTCTGATGTATGGTTGTGTAACCTGGGCACTGCAGAAGAAACAAACATAGGAGTTGTTTGTGTGCTTGAGAAATGCGTTACTTACGAGGGGGGAGGGGTTATGGCAAGACACGGTCTAATTATGTGAGGAATGTAGATGTGTTGCAGTTGTGTGATGTGAAGCAAAATGTTGTTAGCAAGGTGGAGACTAATATGTTTCGGTGGTTTGGCTACGTTGAAAGAATGAGTGATGAGATGCTCACTAAGATTTTTTTTTATCCCAAGGGGCAGGAAGGATAGGCAGAGGAAGGCCAAGGAAGACATTGGCGGAATAGATTCAGAAGTGTCTGCATGAGAAAAAGATTGAGTATGAAGTATAAAAGCTCTTGTGTACAGCGTGTAATGGATATCAGTGAAGCCCGAGTTGTATGTCAGAATCGCTGTAAATGGGGAAGTTTGATACGACAGCAGTAAGTAAAATTATCTGGTGGTTTGTATTTATTTTTGGAGCTAACCTCTGAATCTCGGAGAACAGCTTGATGATATGTATGCATGTATGTACCACGTCAAATGCTTTTTCTAGGTCGATGAAACATATATAAACTTCTTTGTTTACTTTTGTATTCCTTTCACATACGGTCCTCATCACTCCAATTGCATCCCTAGCTCCTTTATCTTTCCCGAATCAATACTGATCATCCCCCAAAAATACTCCGCTCTGCTATAGAGTCGTCGATTCAATATTCTAAGCAGTACTTTAGAAGCATGCAAGAGTATGCTTATAGTTCTATTAGTATAGTCACTGCACTTAGTAGGATTACTTTTCTTTTCAATTAGTATAAGAATACTCTGTGAAATCTTTAGGCAATTCTCCTGTTTTGTAAATAAGGTTGCATAATTTCCATATTTCTTTTATACCTTTGTCATATAGTTGTTTTAGTACTACCTGCTCATTCTAATGTATGCTCTCTGCAGATCAATCATGAAAATGATGACGTCGAATTTCTATAACATTTCATGAGTTGCCTCAATGATCAGTATACAGAAAGGCACCACATTATTTGAGACAACTTATAAATAACGCTAGATTACCTAAATAGTGACACATAAACTGAAGTAGCAATATGTTAGCAACACCCACCTAAGATCGTGTTGGGCAGGCCGTGGCCTACAAAACATTTCGATTCGATGTGGCATGGATTCAGCGAGGTGCTGATATCGTTTTATAGGTATGTTTAGCACAGGAGTTGTGAAGGCGTCTGTCAATTGCCGAATATTCGTTAGAAGAGGATCTCTGTTACGATAGGCTTTCTCGACCTCATCCAATAGGCGTTCAATTGGGTTAAAATGTGGTGATTGTAGGGTCCACTTTTGCAATCTAAAGTCACTTTCGTGCTCCTGGAAACATTCTGTGACGATCCGAGCTTTGTGGCATGGCATATTATGCTGACGGAAGTAAGCTTCTCCACCTGGAAATACTAGGTAAATGTACTGACGTTCCTGGTCCACAGTGATGTGACGATACCTCGTGGCGTCCAAATGCTGTTCCAGAGGTATTAAGAAACCCAACCCCAGCCCAGACCATTGCGCAGCATTCCACCAGCTTGTACAGTTAACGCTAGGCACTCGGAACCCATCGATTCGTGTTGTCGACGCCATATGGTGGCCTGTTCATTGGCCTGTATTAACAGAAAATGTAGTTCATCGGACCAGGCGACCTTTCCTAGTCCTCAACGGTCCTGGTTTGGCCCACTGCAGACGAATTTGTCGGTTTTTAGTAGAGACGGATAGTACACGAAGGGGATTTCTGCTGGCTGTGAATACTGAAATTCACCTCCCGATACCGTTGTTCTAGTGTGAGTTTACTTGATACATTTGAACCGCGTGTTACGTCGGACAATCCTCCCCAGAATCAGTTGCCCTTGAAAATCAACCAGTCGTTACCGTCCATAGGACGACCTCTACCAGCTTGTCTTGTTGTCTGTCCACCACTCATTGTACACACTCGATAACAATTGTTCCTGCGGAGCCAACAATGTTAGACGTTTCTGAGATGCTTGCATCTGCTGTCTAGCGCTCTCTATCGTGCCTGTTTCCAAGTTGCTTAAATCGCAAGTGTTTCCCATATTACCGGTATCTACTTTTCGCACACGTCTGAATCCTGCGTAGTGAGCTATTTATAAAGCCATGTTAAGGTCGTAAGTGAGGATGGCACATGTGTGATTGCTATTGGGTGTTCCTATTAATTTGCTACTGTAGAGTATATTGTAGGCATGAAATTCTTTAATCTAGTATTGAGAAATCGGTCGAAAAAGAGTTGTTAATATAAAAAAACATCATTTATCTGCATTCCAGCTAACTGCATCTATACCCCGTACATTTTGCTACATCGTTCAAAATCTGTTCAAAATCTATGTGCACTTCGCTATCAGGTTAAGGAAGCACTGTGCTTCACATTTCGCAAATCAAAACCTACTGGTTTTAATTCCAAATGATCTGGTTGCAAACTACCTTTAAAGTTTAGGTAATGTTGGCCGCTTTTTTCACGATTGCTGTTTCAAATACACTGCTGGCCAACCAAAATGCAACCCCAAGAAGAAAGCATCCAATTGGCATGAAATTCTCAGCATGTGTCGCCCGCGAGAGGACATGCAAACGATTAGCATTGCAGGGCATATGCAAATCATGTGCACCTGGCACGCCACCGAGAAGCACTGTAAGAAGGGTGCACAGAAGGCGGGGTGTAAGTAGTGGAAGTGTGTTGTGCTGCCGGGCCTGTGCGTGGGAAGCTTCCTGATTCCTCGTCGCAGAATACGGCAGTCATTCCAGCACGTTTCGGAGTTCGACAGAGGACGAATAGTGGCTTACCGCGACAGCAGTTTATCGTACCGAGAGATCGGCGCCCGAGTGGGACGACATCCAGCCACAGTGAGGCGAGTATGGATTCGGTGGGTGCAGGAGGGACGGACGGACCGACGCGAGTGATTGCCGCGGCCGCGGCTCACCACCAAACGAGAGGACCGGCATGTTGTGCGGCGGGCATTGACGGCTCGCACCGCCACATCACGAACGATAGCGCAAGAATTAGGGTGTGTTGCGCAACAACCGTGTCAGCACGTACCGTTCGACGTCGTCTGCAGGAGCGGGGACTTGTCGGACGGCGCCCATTGCTCCGATTACCATTGACGTTACACCACCGACGAGTGCGATGGTAGTGGGCCATTGAACGCCGCACCTGGACTACAGAATGGCACGGCATTGTCTTCTCCGACGAATCCCGCGTCTGCCTGCAACACCACGATGGTCGGATCCGCTTGTGGCGGCACCGCGGCGAGAGACTGTATGACGCCTGCATTATGCATCGCCATACCGGTCCGTCGCCTGGCGTTATGGTTTGGGGCGCAATTGGATATGACATCCGCACTCCTCTGGTACGCATCGCCGGTACACTCAACAGCCACCGCTACATCTCCGAAGGTTTGGAGCCTGTAGTCCTCCCTTACCTGCAGGACCTACCAGCGGCCACGTTTCAACATGACAATGCGCGCCCGCACGTAGAACGCATCGTGCAACAATTCTTCACGGCCCACCAGGTGTTACTGCTGCCGTGGCCCGCCTGTTCTCTCGATATGTCGCCAATCGGCAACCTAGTGGCCCGGCAAACACCACCCGCGGCTACACCTGATGAACTGTGGCAACGTGTGGAAGCAGCCTGGGCCGACATACCCCAAGCCCACATTCAAAGCCTCTTTCGTTCGATGCCGCGGCGTGTAGAGGCCATTATTGCCAGCCATGGGGGACACACGAACTATTGATGTCTGCGTGTTCCGCAAGTCGCACGGGCCTTCAAGCTCAATCGTTTCATCTTTGTATCTGTTGTTATGTGTCCAGTAAATCTGGCTTTGCTATCTCGTGTCCTTCTTGGTGTTGCGTTTTGGGTGGCCAGCAGTGTATCTTGTACGAGGTGTGATAAAAAAAGTATCCCGACTAGTTGCATAAGTTCGGAATCGTGCGATACAGCAGGAAGCGGTGTGGTACAGGTGGACATTGAAACCTGCTACTCATGTGCCGTGAGTCGCGTCTCCCCTGCTTGTCCGTGTTTTTTTTTTCTTTTTTTTTTAATTGATCAACGAATTTGCATCACATTTTGTCAAAAAAGGACAGATACATAAAGTTACAGAAAGTCTGTGGCGAGGATTGCTCGAGTCGTGTAGAAGTTTATGAGTGGTATAAGTGTTTTAAAGGTAGTTGTTGTGAAAGTGTTTATGGTGGTGAGCGGTCTCGGAAGCCCTCAACCAGAAAAAGTGGAAACAGTGTCGAACTTTTGCGCACTGCTGTGCGGGAAAATCCCCGAATCACTCTTCTTGAGTTATCTGAAGACTTAAACATTACTTTCGGTTCAGTCCATTCGATTCGTATGGACAATGTGGGTATGAGACGCATTTCAGCCAAATTTGTGCCCGGATTACTTTCAACTGAGCAAAAACAAGCCCGTGTTTTAACTGCTGTGACCTGTTTGAGTGAGTCGAAAACTATGAAAACTTTTAAAGAAACTATTGTAGCATAAGCGGTGATTAATCGTGGGTTTATGGTATGGCCCCGAAACTAATGCCCAGTCTTCACAGTGAAAGACCACAAACTCTCAAAGACCCCAAAACACGACAGAACCGCAGCAATGTTGACTGTTTTTTTTCAATAATGAGGGAATTACGCACCATGAGTACGCTCCATCAGGACGGACAGTCAACAAGGAGTACTACTGTCAAGTTTTTCGGCGTTCGAGAGACCAGTTCGTCGCAAAAGGCTGGCATTGCATTAGAGTGGCAACTCCACCGTTGACAACGCTCCCTCCCATGCTTTGCAACGTGTGCAGTAGTTTCTTGCTTAGCACCACATTGTACAGGATCCACCCTATTCGCATGACCTCGCTCCCTGCGACTTTGTTTTATCTTCCCCCAATTCAAACCATTTAAAAGGAAAAAGGACTTCAAGATACTAAGGAGATACAACAGAATGCGATGAAGCAGCTGTTCACTATTTCAGAAGATGACTTCAAATGCTTCGAGCAGTGGAAACAGCGCTAGACTAATTGTGTGGTTTCGGAAAAGGGACTACTTCGAATTCGATTATGTTTAAAATCTGTAAGTCTTGTAACTATTGATCACACCTTGTGTACATCATAGAAGCACAATCATCAAGGAAATACAGTATTACCATTTCAAGACAGCCAAATCCTTTCTAGTCTGGGGACTAATCTTCAACATCGATTAACACGTCTGCTCTGAACATTTTCCAAGAACCGACTGGTTCTTCCGTCTGTGTTGTTGAAGATTTCACTGTTTGTATATACACTGCCGGAAAGTGAAAAAAGAACACCAAGAAGGAATTGGCGGACGATCATGAAATTTACATATGTTAATGGGGTCGAGTTTACGTAAGTGTGATGTTAATTTCGGGACCAACCGGTGAGCGCTTACGCCACAGCACGGCATAATATGCAAATTATCGTCGGTGGTATTTAAGGAGTACGGCAAAGCCAATGTAATCAGTCGTCGGCTTACGGACAGGAGCGAAGACCCTGAAGAAGCTGCAATGCCTGGACATGGAAGACGTGTACGAATTCAGCAGTTATCGGACTTTTAGCGAGGCCGTCTAGTCGGACTCCGCGAGGCCGGGTGGTCGTATCGTTGTATTGCGGAGCGAATTGGACGGGAAGTATCGGTGGTGGTACGATGGTGGCGTAGATGGTCCGAGGAACATTCCCACACGAGAAGACGTGGAACCGGGAGTCACAGACGGACTGATGAGAGGACCGATCGACGCATAAGAAGGGTGGCGTTGTCAAGCAGAACATCCACTGCGACGCAAATCCGAGCTGCCGTTGCACCTGAGGTGACTGTGCTTACAATCCGCAACCGTCTATTGGATGCAGGACTACGTGCACGTGTGCCTCTGGCATGTGTACCTCTGACTCCAGCCCACCGTCAGGAACGGCTGCAGTGGTGTCGCCAACGTCTGCACTGGAGAACACAATGGCTATCTGTCGTGTTCAGCGATGAAAGCAGATTCTGCTTGGGAGCCTCCGATGGCCGTATGCGTGTTCGCCGACGCACAGGGGAGCGTCTCAACCCTTCTTGCATCCGCCAGCTACACACAGGGTCTACACCTGGTCTCCTGGTGTGGGGAGCGATCAGCTATCACTCCCGTACACAACTAGTGTTTGTACCAGGTACGTTAAACAGCACCTCCTACATAAACAACATCATTCAGCCCGTTGTTGGGCCATTTGGAAGGTCGGTCCATCGTGGTGTTTTCCAGCAAGATAACGCACGCCCACACACGGCACGTGCAACGCAACATGCACTTCAGGATGTGAGACAACTTCCATGGCCTGCACGTTCACCGGATTTGTCCCCCATTGAGCACGTGTGGGATTTCATGGGACAACGACTTATCCGGTCTCCACGGCCAGCCACGACCATCCCCGATTTATGCGTCCAGGTTGAGGATGCTTGGAACTCAATACAACAAACGTACATCCAACATCTGTACGACAGACTCCATGCCAGAATTGCACAGTGTGACGCAGTTCATGGCGGTTCAACCTCGTACTAACCATGTTACATGGAAATGTTATTTTTCAGTTTACCAGCAAATACAGCTGTATTTTGCCATAATGTTTTGATCACGTTATCCTCTGTATTCCGTTATTATACTGTATAAATTTCGTTGGTAACAGACGTCTCCTTCTTGGTGTTCTTTTTTCACTTTCCGCCAGTGTATTTCTCTCTCTTCTTCCTTCTATCTCTCTCTCTCTCTCTCTTTTTATTTTCTTTTCAGTTTATGCCTTGGTGCGATATTCTGATTCTCCAGCAGTGGATATCTCACAGCGCTGGGCTAAGTGGTCAGTATTTCAAACTTTCAGACACAATAACGGCTGAACCGTTTTAACGTCGTATCAATATTGATTATATTGCATGAAATAGTGAACATACCAAACAAATTCGCAGCTAATTAGAAACATCAAATCTCTCGTATTTCCTGCCCTTTTTTTCAACCCTGGGTGGGAAGAGTAGCTTTTGCAGTTTTAACGAAGTGTTTAATGAAATACATATAAATTTAAAAGCTTTGGATGACTGCGATTCGTCACATAAATGTACCTTTATTTTCTTTAAACCAGTGTTTATGAAAAGGGATTGTTTACTCGACCTAATGCTTTCCAACTTTTTCTATCTCACAACCTACTAGAAATCTAGCAGATTTAAGTGTGCACTAAAACGAAATATATTCACCCTGGACAAAAATAAAAATCCAATTTATTCTAACAAATGAGAATCAGTTACTAAAAAAATCAACGAATACTGTTAACTTTCATCTTTCGACTGATCCACGTGCATAGTAAACTCCATATCGAAGTTGTTAACCCTTTAAGGGGCCGCTGTATTTCAACCAAATGGTATCCAAGGTTTTTTGCACTACCCAAACAGAAATGTTTACATAGCTGCCTTATTTTACAAAAGCCGGGGGTTCCTTTTCTGTTCACATCTGAGCAGTACCGGCCATAAAGCTGTCAAGGGTGACAGGCGTTCATTTCTAGTCTTTTATTCTCTGCTTCATGACCCTTGGCATCATAGGCACCATTCCACTGGGTAGAAACAAGTGATTGAAACATCTCTTTCCATTCTTAGGTTTGTCGCCGTTGTTATAGCCCTTTTAGCAGGTATTCTCCGGAAAGCGACGCTTTCTACAGCGCAGCTCCACCGTTTCAGCTCCGTTTGGCCTAGTTCCTAGATAGCTAACATATCCGTTCGAGCTGATTTCAACCCATTTTTCTAACCCCTTGTTAATTCGTACCAGCCGGTTAGAGGGTTAAGTTCCAAAGTGGATGCTCAACAAGGACGTCGCCAAGGGGATGTGAGGGTGGACTTGGGCCCACGTTGAAATTTGTCTTGCCCACCCTTCCGCCCACTCAGTTCAAAATGAGCCATTTTTCAATATTTTTAACTTATAATCTGCACTCGCCACATAATAAGTTTTGGGTTTTACTTCACGTAGTCATACGCATTTCCCCCTCGGAAGTGCGTTGTTTATGTCTCTGTAGAAAGGTTATCGAAATAGCATCCGCCGGCCATTAAAATTCAAATGTAGTCCACTCTTCCAGAGCCTTAGTTTAAGCCTCGTTTTCATGTTAGTATGGCCAGGGAGCAAACGAGGAGCGTGGATAGGAATTCACTGAGTGAGACCATTACTAATTGCTCTACTATTTGTTTTCTTTACAAAATTGAGGATTCCAACACAGAAAGCGGAGTCTAAAGCTACACTAGCGTTCTTATGACTGCTCCAGAACAGTGAGAGTGAAGGAAGTGGCAGAAGACTGCTTTGCAGGGAAGGAGTGCAAGGCAAAGTTGCTGGCTTGAAGGAAGGGAATTAAGGATGGAGAAGGATTGTGTCTGCGTGGCACGACGTTAAAATATGATTTAGATAAACAAAACCGACAGTTTCCTTCAAATTGTCCAAGTACAGTACTATTTTCGTAAGCAAAAATGCAAAATTTTGAAAAGCAGTTAAGACAATGCATTCATAGCAAGCAAAAAGTTGAAGGCGACATTCTAGTAACACTTGTATCTTACACCGGTGACGTAAGTAGTCAGATACGTGTATGTTACGTGTATGTGGCCAGGTTAGGGGTATGGGAATTGCACGAATTCCTTTGTAGCCGGTACGGAAAATAATTAAAAAATTATTTTTTTCAGAAAAAAATAATTTTTAAAATATAGTTGCTATCAAAGTTGCCCCACCAAAAATAATGTTCTCCCATCCTAATTTCGAAGTCTAGAAACATACCCGATGCTCAACCCTTAATCCTATCACTATGCGCAACTTAGTTTTGGACATATGGCTACGTCATTCTGTAACAGTATCGTTCTAATCATTGAATGAAGCACGTTTGTGAATACTTATACAAATACTGTTTTCTAACTTTAGTAACTTAGTTCTTACAGAAGTTCTACAGATTATCTCCAACCACACCTACAATGAGATGCCCCAGTTGAATAACCTTTTTTTATTGTTCATTTTTTGTTCTAAAAAGTTGCTTTTAGAATATTCTACACTAGCAGTCATGCCCGTTCTCCGAACAGTGAATCTATAAAATCATTTTCTGAACATAAAATAAAAGAAAGGGGAAAGTAATTAATGGAAAGGAAAAGTTATTAAGGATCTGTAACTGTTTTACGATTTAGAACAGGGTCGTGACGTCAATGCATACGGTTTGACGTAAAAGGGAGCAGGCTTTGGCGTCCCTTAATTTTAAATCAAAATTTCATGGAAATTTTACAGCATTCAACCGTTTCTGCCATAATTATCTTTAAACCTATCAGAATTTTGAAGACTAAAGCTAAGCCACCCTTTTGAATTTTTTGTTTCCCACACTTTTCTAGGTGTAAAAGTGGTAGAAAAAGTCAAGCAGACAATGTTCCAAAGCCGCCGTTTTGATTTTGTTTTGTTTCGGACTTTTCTACAGTAGCGAACAAAAGTATTTGGCGAAATACTTTTTCGACCATAATGTTTTTTCTGCTGGACCAAATTGGGTCATTTTGAAATATGATATGTGTTATTCAGTTGTAAACATGACCCATATGCAGATTGATCGGAAACCTTAACACAGATCAGGTACTGAGCTTAATCGCAAAGATCATACAAATTGACCAACAAAGTAGGTGTGTATCACATTCATTTAATGCAACGATAACAGAAAACAAGTACGAGAAAACGACAAAACAATAACTAATACTTAGTGGGATAACCTCGAGACTTAATAACAGCTGCACAACAGGCCGGCATAGAGTCCACTAGCTTCTCGACGGTGACCTGCGGAATTCGCACCCATTCTGCAGACAGCTGGTCGAACTTCTAGGCCCTATTCCGGCAGGTTTTCTTCGCACATCGTCTCTCCAGCTCCTCCCACATGTGCTCGATGGGGTTGAAGTCTGGAGATTGGCTTGGCCAGTCTATAAGTGTGACCTGTTGCTGCTTGAAGGCTGCCGTCGCTACTCTGGAGGTGTGCTTCGGGTCGTTGTCTTGCTGCATGATCCATCCGGGTGGCATGTTCTGGTTTGCACAAGGGAAGACATCGTTGATGAGCATGTTCGTGTAGCTCTGCCCTGTCATTATTCCGTCAATCTTGAAGATGGGGCCCATTCCATTGCGAGAGAAGGCGCCGTAGTTCTTTCCGGAGGTTTTTGACTCGAGATGTCAGAAGGACAAATATCTAAACCAGTGGTTCACTGAACATGGCTTTCAGTGAACAGTGGTTCACAACATGGCTTTCAGTGTTCAGTGAACCAGTGGTTCACTGAACAGTCCTTTTTATTTTGAGGGGTTCAGCATCAAAAGAGTTGGTTGTAATTGTGTTACAGAGCGAAAGGATGTGTCGCATTTATTATTTGATTGTATTTTATTTGATGATGTTAGATTATATTTTCTTGACAAAGTAATTGGAAAACCCATATCAGAAATTTTAAAGTCCACACAATGTCTTAACCAAATTTCTAATATGATAAGATTCTTTGATGAATTTGTAAATGAATTGTTTGTGGTAGTTGACGAAGTATAAATTGTTTAATAGTTGTTTGAAACCTCGTTGTCGTTGTGATTAAAAAAATTGTAATTGTATCCAGTAATTTAATCAGATATTGGTAAACAAAGTATTATTTCATTATTCTAGTTATTGTCGGTTGGAATTTTCTTGTTAAAATTGAGCATGTTGTGATTCTTTGTTTTTCCTCGGCAAGTTTGGCCGAATCTGTAAATAATTTTTCTACTTTCATTTTTCATGAATAAAGATACTTTCATGTCTGTTCCCGGGCGGGGGGATCTCCCAGTTGGAGGATGAGGGAAAATCGTCTCATCCCGCGTTTCCTTTTGTTGGCGGATTTTGCTGGGTGTCCGGGCCTGGGGTTTGATTGTAAGTGATTGCTGTTTCAACGGCACTATTAAGTGAGTTCCAATAAGCCCTGTAAAACCTTCGGGCGGAACAGGTTCATCTATTACTATTTTACCTCCTATGAACTGGCCGATGCCAATATCATTCAGTCAGTTACGGACATACGAAATGACGGAGCTGATCAGGAAAGCAATGATGACGAAGATGTCACGACTCCCTTGTCAAACATTAATGCATCGGAGGCACTTTCAAGTTCCGAAAAGGTGCGTCATTTCAATTCCCTTCAGACAAATATCTCTGAGGATAATTCCTCAAGTATGCATTCCTTGCAAAACTTTCTGTTTTCTAGAGCCACAGAAGGACTTGTACAAAAAAATACAAAATTTGTGCAAACGAAGCAGGTGTAAATATATATACGTACTGTATGTACGTTCGTAAAAGCAAATGTTCGTTTGGAATTTTTTTAGGTATTTCTTTTTGTTTTTATAAGTACATCTGAAAGTTGAAAGTTTTTAAGCGAAAATATAAGGTCAAATTTTCTAAATTTGTTATTAGATTAACATCTCTTGAAAAAAAACTATATCCCGTTATTAAAAAATTTCGTTATAACGAACGACTTTAGTTGGTCCCGTCAAGTTCGTTCTAACGGGAATTTACTGTACATCGTTACATCGGTAAAGTGGAGATCTATCTGCCTGTTTTTCTACGTTTCGTTGTGCCTCTGAATGTTTTCACTGCTGTCCAAAACTAAAGGATGAACATAAAATCTGACGATTATAGAGCGTCATGAAGCTAAAAGAGCTTGTTAACGTACCCCATGAACGCTGTGTGACATATGAAGGCATTCCATGATGCGCAGACAGTATGTAAATTTGCTGTAAGCACGTGACAGCTGCCGAGGGTATGTATTGGCAAGAGGCGGAGTCGCGTCTCATAGAGTTCGTTCTGTTTTTCACTGTTTCAGCGACAGAATCATAATGTTGGTGATTTTAAATGAGACAGAATTATCGGCAAGCTCGAAAGCGGGACTGTGACTGATGTCTCCAAAGAGTTTGGAATAGCACATAGCATAGTGTTGCGGCTTTGCTCAGCGTTTAAGAAATACAGAACCGTCGCCAGATGTTCTGCTGGAGGACGTCGTCACTGTACGTTTCAGCGGATGACCGTTCTCTGGACATAATGGCAAAACGGATTCGGAAAAGTACTGCTGGCCAGTTGGCTAATAGTCTTTAAGGAAACGTAAATAAGCGAATATCGCGCCCAACTATATCAAGACGTCTAAATGCAACTGGAAAATATGCCTGGAAACCTGCACGGTGTCTCCAGTTATCTAAGGGGTATCGTACAGCCAGCCATCAGTGGTGTATATTTCACAAGATTAGTGGGCCTATGGTAATGTTCACAGACGAAAGCCGCTTTAGTCTTTCGTCAGATTCCAAGCATCAGTTGATCTGGAGGAAACGTGGAACTGTGTATAATGTGAGGAAGATCGTTAAACGGGACAGATATGGCGGTAGTTGCTTCATGGTGTAGGCTGGCATCATGGTCAATGGACACACCGAACTTCACGTGATGGATCAAGAGACAATCCCCAAGCAGCGATACTACAATGATGTGATTCTTCGCAACCTTTATCTGTTCCATGGTGCCGTGGGCACATATTTCATTTTTATGGCCAATGACTCCCGTCCTCACAGCACATCAGCTATGAACGAAGTATTGACTAATTAGGATATCCGTAGGATGGATGCAGTCAGCGCGCTCCCCTGATTTCAGTCCAGTCGACCATGCGTGGGATGCTCTGGGGAGTCGAACATGCATGGGATGCTTCGCAAAGGAATCCCCCACCAGAAATCATTCCAGCACTTATCAGGGCTCTCCAACAGGAGTGGGACAATTTACCACTAGATCATCTAAACCCCTTTGTGCTAAGCATAGCACACATTGGTGCCAAACATGCATTGCTATGTGTGGTAGGTATATCACCTACTGACGGCTTCGCCTTGTAGCCTGTTTATGTAGTGCTGGTGGAAGAGTGTTACTGGAAGATGAGCCAATTCTTCCTTCGTAACATTTTGTTCTGTTTCGACCTCTATTGCATATTAATCATGATGTTTGATATCATGGGGTGCATTTTACTGTTGCTATTACCATTGATACGGCTGTTTGCGAATTTGACTCCTCAAAATGTACTATGCCCTTATGTTTTCGACATAGTGTAGTCTGAATCGTTCACTAATGCCAGAATCAGTTCGACTTTTACTAAATTGTACCAAGTCTTTGGAAGCCACTATGTGGCTAACACTTCTTCCATATTATTTATCAGCTTTGTGCATGCTGTTTTAAGTCATGGAAACCTTTCGTGTTCAATCCAGGGTTTTTTTAACTGAAGAGGAGACACGTCAAAAAAAAAAAAAAAAATGCGTAACTGATTGCACCCACACAACCATGAAAAAGACAGAGTTAGTGTCAGTTTTGGTCTATCAACGTTTATAACTTTTTATTTATCTCTGAAAATGAGTGAGCTAAATGAGTTCATCATTAAGTTCTGAGTAACATTGTCTCACGGTTGTGTGTTATTTCCCGGAGGCTAAAATAACCCATTCCTCTGCTGTTCAACGCAGTAGAAGCAGCACGAGCAAGTAAGTCGCGACTGTCATGAACAAGGCTCTAAGGAGTCTCCCGTCTCGATTTAGTGCTATTTGTTCGAGAAATGTCCAGAGCCAAAGGCATAATTCCATCCCTCATCTGGAACTCGAAACCAAGCCTACCTCAGACCATTATACAGAAACACACGTCTCTGACCACACGGTCTAAAATTAATGTTTATTTTCTGATGACTGCTGAACGTGTTCAAGGGTTGATCGAAAAGTATTAAAATATTCAGACTAGTTGGTAAATAAAAGTTCATTTATAGTAATGGAAAACCAGTCCCATCAAAATGATTTTTTTAGAATTGCAAGTATTTATTTCTCCACTTCTTCCCGCAAGTTCTCATTGAAAGCAAGCTGCTAATTTGGTTTCTGTGATAGACAACTGGGCCTTAAACTGAAGAAGATACATATGCTACGGACTAGTCAAAGAAGCAAGAAGAAATACATGCTTAGTGTAACCTAGAAAGACAGGAAATGGAACTCATGGATCCAAAAAATTACAAGAGTTGATGACAGCACGATCAAAGCTAAGACCCTCAAGTGGTAGTGAGTTGGACACATTGCAAGATAGAAGAACTGACAACCGTTGGGCAACTGAAATATTAGACTGGACACCAAGAGCCAGGAAAAGATCCAGAATGAGACTATGTGGGAGATGGATGGATGAAAGTATGCCGGTCTGACATGGGAGACGATGGATCAAGACAGAGGATTGTGGAAGAAACTTGGGAAGATACTTTCTTCAGCAGCCGACTGAGAATGGTGGCAGCTGATGATGATAACCAATTGCTACTAAGGTGCTTCTTGTTGTCCACATATATGTGCTTTTATCTTTCAAAGTGCGCAATTCTTCTGTGGGAAACAGGAAAAGTTAGAGCCATTTATCACGTATTAAGAGTTTTTACTGTGTTTCCCTCGGTTTCTGCATATTGAAGAAAGTCGTAAATCACAGTCTGGTGGCTTTAGTTTTACTCTTTTGATGGTAATCGTACGCAGATCTTAGTTGTAGGAAATCCTGATATTAGATGTAAAGAATTATAAATTCTTCTGCTTCTTCATGAATAGCTTGTGACGTTCTATAGAGGCGACGCACATATAAAAACGGAAACAGCGAAGAGATAAGCTTCGTCAGTGTAAATTTATAAACACTTCGTGCAATATGAGATACATTGAAACTAAGGTGAAGCTGTCTTATACACGATTTAACTTTTCCTTAAAATCTTGCAAAGTAAAATGATATTTATTTACAAGTTAAAAACATACATGAAGGGCAAGAACTTTCGGAGCTACCCTAGCTCCATCATCAGGAAGAGTCCGCGAAGGGAACAGTCAGCAGTTAATATACACAGTAATAGTACACTACAAACATTGTAATTGGAGCAAAGTAATTTTGCCACCAACGGAGTACATGGTCACAAATGATGAAAAATGGAACTTACGTGTCAGAAATATTGTCAGAGGTTGGGAACAAAACTTTAGGTAACAGAATCCAGGGGTGAGGAATATTCATAGGAAAGTCATCATTGCAACAACCCATGGATGTCTTGAAAATACATAGACTTTCAAGAAAAAGAAGAGATTCTTTGTCTGGTGCAGTGGCCATAATCGAAACATGGTTCCGATCCGGAGTATGTCCAGGCTGAGCAATAGTACGTGCTAAGTCAGTAGAAGTCAAACCTGTCCGTATTGCATATATATGTTCAGAAACACGTACTTTCAAGGTGCGGATAGTTGAACTTATGTAGACCGTATTAATGGCATTTGAAGGCATGTTTGGTTCTTCGAAATGACCGTATCTTCTAAATGTAGGCACAACTAATTCTTTCATCTTTGAATTCCACATGGTTTTTCTAATAATGGCAATACCCATATTTCTAATTTTCTCACGAAATTCGGTGCAATAACTATTGGCCTTGCACCATAGAGCATGGTTTAACTTTAACATGGCAGAAACAACCTGACTTTAGAGATCTGGGTAGACCAGCCAATGAAATTATCCGAAAACTTCGTATGCATCTCATTTCATTGCTATTAAGAGTACAGATTAATCGCAGCTTTTCTCCTCGTTGTGTAAGTTATTGGATGTATGAATTCAATTTCAATATTATTCCATATTGTATGTCGCATGAAAAAGAAGCATGTTTGAGTGCTACTATTTATTCAGAAAATGTAGATTGTGGTTACATTTCATTTCTTTTTCAGATTTTCTCGTGTTCCATGTGGGTGATGTTAGAAACAATTCTTTTGGGTGCTTTACTTCTGTACCAGACAGTGAGTATATTCTAAACAACTTGCGGAAACAACACTTGTTATTTCCACACAAAGACTTATTTTGTAAGCATTTTTGTGCACGTAAAAGTACCAGCATTTTTGTGCACATAAAAGTACCTCATAAAAGTACCTCATGTTGAATGCCATTTCTTTGAAACGGCTGACTAATGGATGAAGTCATAAACTGTCTGCCTCATGTATTTTTAAAGAAACACGGAGCCATTGTCTAAAACAAATCGCGTTATTTGTGAGCGCATATTCAGAATTCACTTTGCATACTGAGGGATCTTTCCCTCAGTATGTTTCCGTGTAAATCATTGTTTTCAAATCAAAATATATCCATGGTTTCTTTGTGGCGTACTCCAGAGGTAAAACACGTGTCAAGACGACAGATCTGTAGCGATACATTCCGTCAGTGTATCTTTGTCGGTTAGAGCAACTCACTCCGGAGCGAGGAGACGCCGGATCGATCTTCGTCACCGACAAATTACCGTTTCCACATTAGCGCCCGACCGTAAAAATGGATCAACTGGCCTTTGGGTTCTTCGAAAAGTATGTGACGTTCGTTCCACGCATCATCTGGGATTAATGAAAGGTTCCTTCTTCGCTTCACACGCACACAAACATTAAGAGGGAGGTGTGACGCACTACAGAGGTGAGGTATATGCCAAGACAACAAATCTGCAACGATACATTCTGTCGGTGTAGCTTAGTCGGTTAGAGTAACTCACTCCGGATCCCAGTCGCCGACAAATTCCTATTTTCACATTGGCGCCCGAACGGAAAAATGGATCAATTGGCCTTTGGGTTCTACTCAAAATGTGTGATGTTCCCTACGAAGGGTTCCTTCTTCGCTTCACACACACACACACACACACACACACACACACACAAAACATTAAAAGGGAGATGATGTGACGCACTACAGAGCTGAAGTTGGTGT
This sequence comes from Macrothele yani, assembly GCA_039090855.1. Lineage (NCBI taxonomy): Eukaryota > Metazoa > Arthropoda > Arachnida > Araneae > Macrothelidae > Macrothele > Macrothele yani. The sequence goes on from CM077012.1 coordinate 29,921,224, forward strand.
CAAGATGACAAATATGCAGCGATACATTCCGTAGGTGTAGCTTAGTTGGTTAGAGAAACTCACTCCGCAGCCAGGAGACGCGAGTTCGATCCCCATCACCGACAAATTCCTGTTTTCACATTGGCGCCCAAAAGTAAAAATGTATCTACTGGCCGCTGAGGTTTTCGGAAAATGTGTGATATTCGTTACACACATCGTCTAGAATTAAAGAAAGGTTCTTTCTTCGCTTCACACACACACACACATTAAGACAGAGATGATGCGATGTACTACAGAGGTGAAGCACGTGTCAAGACGATGAATCTGTAGTGATACATTCCATCGGTGTAGTTTAGTAGGTTAGATCTACTCACTCCGAAGCGAGGAGACGCCGATTCGATTTGCGTCAGCGACAAATTCCTGTTTTTACCTTGGCGCCCGAAAGTAAAAATGGATCTACTGACCGTTTAGTTCTTCGAAAAATGTGTGATGTTTGTCCCACACATCGTCTAGATTTAATAAAAATTCCTTCTTCGTTTTTAAAAAAAGGAATGAAGAGGGAGATGATGTGACGTACTACAGAGGTGAAAACATGTGTCAAGAAGAAAAATGTGCGGCGAAACATTCTGTCCGCGTCGCTCAGTTGGGAGAGCGACTTACTCCGGAGTGAGGGGGACACGGATATGATGCTCGTCGCGGACAAACTTGTGTTTTCACATCTTCATGGAAATACGTAGTTGCATGCGTTTGTGAGCACGTGCCATCCTCACAAAAATACGCAACTGTGACTTTTAGATAGCTTTATACGTAGATTACTGCAAATGATATAAACGCGTACGAAGCATACATAGCGGCAATATGTAAAAGACTCATAATTTAAGCGCCTTTGAAAGAGGCATGATAGATAGAGGGTGCTAGGCTGGTTGGTACAAGCATTTCAGAAACGGCCAACTTTCTCGGCTATGCAAGAACTGCTCTATCGAGGGTGTACAATGAGAGGTGCAGAAATATCAAAAGAAGTACTTAGCTGTCTTCATGCGGGCTGAAACGAGTGGCCTATGTTCGAGAGCAACGGCAGTGGGAGAGGACTGTACGAAATAACATCACACACGACTGCATTGAGTCTAGTAACCACGCAGCAGAACAACGCTATTGAGAGGATAATTTCCACATGCGCAACACTCCGCCCATTGCAGAGAGTGGGCTGTAACATAAAACTTCCCAGGTAGCACAGCTTTGCAATTTAACTTAGGCCCAACAGTGAGCTACCGTCTTTTATTCCTAATAAAAGATGATGGCTCAGTGTTGTGTAATGTTCGTAGCAGTATATCGCAGTCGGAACACTACACAAATCAGTTCTTCATAACTTCACTTTTAAGCGAATCAGGAGTCCCTCGAATAACTTCAGAAAAGGTTACTTGCTATTCTGTTTTATTCTGCCACTAAGCCTTTGGCACTTCATTAAGGTGAGATCAAACGAACGTGATTTAATATCAGCAATAACACTTGACTAAGAAAAACAACTCCGACATTAAAGTACTACACGCAGCCTTCAAATAACTTCAATTTAACAATACCGTATCCACAATTTGTATTATAACTTCCACCACCTCCCCACATTACTGCTGCTCAAATATTATATAACATTAGTTCTCATCTCAGACATCCACACGTCATTAGTTCTGACCTCAGGGTGTTGCCAACCATACTCTAGCGAGAGAGAAAATATCACGTTCAGTTTGAGGAACGCGAAGGAAAACGAACTCAAATTTACCAAGAGAAAGTAACTCACAAGTTAGTAAAATCATGCAATGCATTGATTATGATGCGCTTTCCAACATACCAGAAATCGTTACTCAAGTTATTACTCAAGTTATGAGGATAATGGCTGTACAATAAATCTCGCTCCTATGACTGGACGTTTGACCCCATTCTGATGATATTCAACAGAACCGGTAAAGTATACTTTCGGATTAACATGATAAAGTTTTGTCTCAATCGAAGCATTTTTACGTAAGTTATAACGCATAAAGACGATGGAATAGATCCCGATCCTATGTCCAGACCTTTGACCCCATTTAACCCATTTTCAATAGGGTTCGTCCCCAGGTGGTCCCCTACCACATACTAAAATTTCATCGAAATCGAACCATTTTAACGCGAGATATCGTGCGTACGGACGGACAGACGAACAAAGCTGGAGCATATACGCTTCTTCAACCTACGGTTGGAAAGTGTAAAAAAGGAAAGTTAAATTAGAGTATACGACACAGTTGGGACTACGTTAAACTACAAGGCTGTGCTACCTGGGTCGTCGTTACCACTCCATTCTGGTAAAACTCGACAAATTCCCCTGCGATGAGCACGGGAACACCACAGTTTGACCCTTGAGCACTGGCAAAATGCCGCATAGTCAACTGAATCACGTATTCAGTTAATATACGCCAATAGACGGGTACGTTGTCAACAGCACGAATCGATGGAGTCCAGCTGCTCATCGTTAACTACATAAGCTGCTACAACATTTGCGTGGAATAAATATCTTAAAAATAGGTTTCTGTCCTTCACGTTTTGTTTCGGCTATAAGTTTTACGAATCAGATTAAGAGCTTCTGATATGATGTGTAATAAACACCGTCTCTAAATTAGAACACAGTCTTACCAACAGTTCATTCTCAGGGTCAGCGGTCTAATGACTTCTTGTTCATCCGCTTTCTTTCCTCCGAGCAAAGTCGGGAACAGATCTACAACCATACCTTGGTTGGGCGCCTCTATCGGGATTGGGATATTTCCATCGTAGGTTCTATTCTAAAACTTTAAACTTGACGAATTACCTTTATACATTTTTACTGGATCTAATAGCCATCATCTGCAGGATTTTTTCTTTCATAAAGTGGCGTGAAATCACTTTTTTGTGGTGAGTATGGATTACAGGGATTCACGTAACGCCGTTCATCTCGTGTTATGCTTCTATTGGTTGTTTCATTGTGCTATATGTTATTGTGCACACGAGCATTGCGCTCATTGTCGCTAACACGAAGTGCTGAGGCTGCGACTAGGATACGAGGGATTTTGTATCGCCTGCTGGCGTGCATTTTCTAAATTATAATGTATAAGAAGGGAAGAGATAAGTTGCAAGATATGAGAAAATTGCATTTAGGAAAGGATTTTTCACCTAGCGATGTCGATGAATTTGAAACGACAAAGTCACACATGAAAGGATCTCAGACTGGTGTCCAAAATTAACGTGACAAAGAGAAATTCCAGGATATGTCCAAAACGAGATGAGCGATTTTAAAGATTTTTCAGAGATATATGCAAAGGAAAACGCTAAGTCGACGAACCCAAACAGCAATGTGCTGTCTCCTATGGAAGTATGCAAATGACGACCGTATATGATCGAGGTGGCAGCATGCGATATTGGTAAACGTTGTGATCTTGAAAGCGTGAGTTGGACTGTTAGCTGAAGAATGGATCTCCACCGTCGCTTAGAGCACTCTTTACGGTGGAGAGCGATCGGTAGATTGGAAGCAGGGCTGTCACAAGATGGCTGAATGTGTCGAGGCAAGTGGTCACCAATCTCTGGAGATAGTTCCAGGAACCAGAACAATAAGCAGAAAGTCACCAATAAGCACAAGGACGCCCACGAGACATTACAAGTCGAGACCAGTATTTGCATCTTGCAGATCGCCGCTATAGGGAGTTGACAGACAGGCAACTCTCGCAGGAGCTCTCCTTTGCCACGGGAACCGCGAAATCGAGGCAAAAATTTTACAGGAGACCACGAGAACAGCCTGCATGCAAGAAGGCCAATGGTCTATACCCCACTCGTCGCATCACGCTGAAAGGTCAGTCTGAATTGGGTCCGACAACAACACCCCTGAACCTCTGATAAATGAGCGTATGTTCATTTCAGTGACGAGTTGCGGTATAGCTTAAACACGTATTCTCGACGTATGTTTGGAAAGAGGCGGGAAGCTGAAATCTTCACTGCAACATTAGGGAAATTTACCACCACGGTGGTGGAGGACTCCTGGTTTGGCCGGGAATCATGGTGGGTGGATGCACGATACTGCAGGTATTTCTAGAAGGTACCCCGACCGCTGTACGCTACGGGGATGACATCATAGAACCCCATGTGTGGCCTTTTAGGGGAGGTGTTGGACCTCAGTTCCTTTTTACGGATGATAGCGTCCGTCCCCATACAACATGGCTAGTAGACGAATAACTGAAGAGTTAGGATATTCACAAAATGGAGTGCAGTGGTCCATGAGATTTCAGGACTTAAACTCGATAGAACACGTCTCAGATGCTCTGGGAAGCGCAATTGCCTGTCGGTATTCTTCTCAAACAACTCTCTAGCGACTCCGACGTGCCTTGGTTGAGGAATGGCGCTTGTTTCCCCAAATTCTGGGCACCTTGTGCGAGCCGTATCGCCGTTCGGAGTAATCACACTCCTTATAAGCCCCTTGAAATCCGCGCCACTTGCTGCATTAGTTTTGGACTGCCATGCTGTCATGCGCATGCTTCCTCCTCATGCGGTGATAGCATTCCTTTTCTGTTGTACACTGTTGTGTGCTGCTGCGTTATTGATATACACTGAAGTTCGAAATGTCATGGGGTAGCAGTATGCATATTTTTAACTGGCGCTGCAGTCGTATAAAGGCTTCGACGCACGCCACGATTTTTATCAGTTTCGAGGTGTAATCTCGTGAGTCAGGTTGAACAATAACCAGTAGGATTATGGCAAACTGACCTGAATTATCGGAGTTTGAACGAGGCATGGAAGTGAGAGCCAGATGAATGGGCCATTGAGTTTTCGAAATTGTTAGAATATTCAACATTCCTCGATTCACGGTGTCACGTGTGTGCCGAGAATACCTCATGGAGGGCACTACCACTCGCCGTGGACAGTGCAGTGGCTGACCACGATTGTCCATGCTAACAGAGAAGTGACACTGGCTCAAATAACATCCACATTCAATGCAGGAGGTACCAGACACATATCCATCAGGTCAGTGCATCGCAATTTAGCGTCCATGGGGTATGGGAGCAAAAGACCCACCAGAGTGCCTTTGTTAACACCACGACAACGAACACAGCGCCTCATCTGGGCTCGTGAACACGACAGTTGGACCCTGGAAGACTTGCAACATGTAGTGAGTTCCAATGAGTCACGCTACTAGTTGTTACGAGCTGATGGCAGGGTTCGGGTGTGGCGCAGACCCCATGAGGCCATTGACCCAAGCTGTCAACAAGGCACTGTACAAGCTGGTGGTAGTTTCATACATGTGTCAGATGTCTGTACGTGGCACGGTTTGGGTCCTCTGGTCATCGTAAACACGTCATTAACCGGTACTCGCTTTGTTGCTCTGTTGGGTGACCATTTGCAGCCCTTCATGGACATCATGTAACCCAATAACTATGGGATTTTCTAGGCGAACAATGCACCATGTCATCAAGCCCAAGTTGTCTAGAATTGGTTCGAGGAGCATTCTGGACGGTTCCGACGGATGGTGTGGCCACCACGATCGTCCGACATGAACACAATAGAGCACTTCTGGGACATGGTGGAAAGGTCCAGTCGCACCAAAGATCCCCTACAAATACCAGGGAACTGTGGGCGGTTGTTCAGAAGGCATGGCTCAACATCTCTCCAGAAGTCTTCCGGCCACTTGTGGAATCGATGCCACGTCGAGTTGCCGCACTTCGCCGCCGGGCTAGAGGAGTTCCTACTCGATACCTGGTACGTATCTCATGACTTTTGGTACTTTCGTGTATGTATGTCTGTATGTCTGCAACTACTGTCATTAAACTCTATCGTGCGGATTTTGCTTCGATTTTAAATTGTGTCGTGTAGATTTTGCGTTGATTTTAAACTATGTCGTGTGGTTTTTGTACAACCCTAAGATCAGGAAAATCAACGCCAAGCGTCATTTGGTGGTGTAAAGCTCGGTGCCATGGGCTTTGGAGCAGTGAAAACTCGTTCCCTGGAGTTATTAATCACGCTTCACCATCTGCCTGTCCGACGGAGGAATCTGGGTGTGGTGGATTCCAGGATAACGCCACCTGCCCGACTGTGCTGTGCAAATTGTGGAGTTTGGTGGAGGAGGCATCATGCTCTGGAGCTGTTTTTCATGGTTTGGGCTGCCCTATAGTTTCAATGCCCGGTAATCTTAACGTTATTGCCTATAATGACATTTTCGATAATTCTGTGCTCCCAAAAGGTTAAAACCCTTTCTTTTGCCATCAAAACAATGCTCCCTTCCACAAAACGAGGTCAATGCAGGAAGGGTTTGATGATATAGGTGTGGAAGAACTTGAGTGGTCTGCAGAGTGCCCCGATCTCTATTCCATTGACCGCTTTTGGGATGAATAGCACATCTGACTGCAGGCCAAGAAAAACCACCCAATAGCGATGATCGAGTTCTCTAATGCTTTTGTGGCAGAACGGCAGACAATTCCTCCCGCATAAACGGGCCAAAATCTAGTCGAAAGCCTTCCCATGTGATAGTAGCAGAGGGTGGGCCAACTCGATATTAATTTTTTCGGTATTATAGGGAGTTTTTGGATAGGCAAGTGTCCCGATACTTTTGATCAGGTAGTGTGTCTTATCCGTTCAAAGTAAAATTAAAGACGGAACTTTGCGAAATATCGTACTCCTCCACTGATGATATTGAATGACAGTAGAAAATCCAGGAATAAATTTCAGGAAAAGTAACTACCCAATACAAGCTACATATTGAAACAATATATCTTACTTGTTTAAATAACACTTAAGAAGATGCGATGAAACTCATATTTCATACGTAGTTTTGTGTCGTAATTTTCATAATATTGTTCAGTAATTAACATCTTAATGTATGCTTCCATTTTTTATAGGTGATCATTCGCTATTTTGAGCCAAGTGTCCTGACCTGTATGCTCGAGCCTTGGTTTCGAGGATCAGGATTTGCTATATGTTATGGGGCAATTACCCTAAAAATTTATAGGTGAGTTAATATAAGAAAAATATTATTGAGTAGAAAAGCTATTACCTTCACGAAATATTTCCAAAAATCTTTTTGAAGATTACTTTTCGAATATATCAATTTGGAAAAATATCAAAATGAATAAATTAGCATGTCTTCAATGAATGAAATACAGGATTACACCATTGTACAATAAAAATTTTGAAGATGTGAATCCGTTTATTGGTGTAAATATGACACGGATGTTAAGTCAGATAATATCCGAAAACTTGAAAATTTCGTCGTCCTGGAACGAGAATTGAACGCGCGTCTCACGGATAACGCTCGAGTATGCTAACCACTACACCACCCAGAATATGAATGCTGGTTGCTTCGACTAGCTAATCCTGTGATTAAAATTAATTGGAATTTTGCAACTTGGTTGTCATATTTACACCAATAAACGGATTAACTTCTTCCAAATTTGTATTAGCATTTCTTGTTGAATGAAAGCTCTGTATATATTTACTGGCACAGAAAAGTGATCTCGGAATAAAATATCAAACGCTAACAGAAAAGACAAAGGTATTGTGTCACAACGATCTTCTTACTTAAATTTTGAATTAAAAAAACAAACAAGAAAGATGACACCAAATTTTCGGTTGTAATGAGCACGTCTTTTGAATCCTTTCCGATACGAATAAAATATTTCAAAATTATTCATAGTCAATGGAACTCATTACAGGTAATACAAAAAATCGGCTGCATTTCCACAATCAATAAAACATCTAGAAACAGAAGCTGTTACTTTCCCCCACTAGCGGTTGAAAAGTCTTACGAAAATTAACAAATTGTGCTCAAAAAATTTCTCCTAGCTGAAAGTATCAGACAAAGGGATTTTTATATCAAACAGTTCGAATGACAAATATACAGGGAAACATGATCTAACTTTATGCCCTCTAGCGGAAGAATTTTGAATAATGGAAAAGGAATTTTCCAAAAAAGCTTTTGGAAGCGGAGATACAGCATTAAACAGAAGTACACACTAACACCCCCTAGCGTCAGAACTGTGACCTACGAAACCCCACGAGTAGAGGCAAAGTGTTCCACAAGGTAAGTAATGTACGACGTTCAAAGAATTGTTTAAATCGGACTTTTAAAAGCAGATATATTAACAAAATCCGATGAGACATTTCGCCCTTTGCGAAAATTGTGCTCTATTTTGGGCCGTAAATGAACACAAAATGTTTTGGCAGTTAATAGTATCTGACTGAAAGAGGATTTTTCAGTCGAGTTTTTTGATGCGCAGATGTTGCTGCAAACGGAAACGTGAGTTTATGCACTCTTAGTGGTACACGTGTGACCTAAGAAAATTTTGAAATTATATGCAAAATATTTCAGACTGGAAACCCTCTCCGACAAAGAATTTTTTTTTCAAATCAGACTGTTAGAAGCAGAGATATTGACCAAACTAAAATATACATCTACGCCCCCTGGAGGAAACATTCTGTACTATTTGCAGCACAAGGTTTCATCAAAAAGCTTCTCGTGGTTAGTGTTATCTGACGGCGAAAGAATTTTTTGTAATCGAACTTTCAGAAGCACAGATATTACTGCAAATATATCACAAAAAATATACATTTGCGTCCCCGTTCTTTACAAAAATTCGAACTTATATGCAGAACATTTCCCACCAGGAGCTCTATTCGATGCAAAAAATGTTTTCAAATCAGACATTTTGAAATAGAGATATCGGAGAAATCGCAATTTAACTTTGCGACTCCTAGCAGGAAAACTACGCATTACTTGAAAAAGAAAGTGTGCTCAAAATAGTTTTCGTTATAAATGGCATGGAATGGAAGAAAGAATGTTTTTAATCGGATGTTCAGAAGCAATTATATTATTGAATAAAATGTATTTTGAAGTCGATGCCATCTGCATTTACGCCCTCTGGTGGCGAAGTTGTGCATCGTAGAAAAAGCGGACAGCAAAGATAATAGTCTTAGATTTCAAGCTTCCCAGTGCAAGAAGAATTTTTCAAATCGAACTAATAGTTGCAGAGATATGGTGCCCACAGACGGACCGACAAAGTGATAGCGTAAGCACGATCTTCTTTTACAAAAGACTTATTAAATATGAACACCAAATCTGATGTGATACCCCCAGAAGGACTGAACTGAAAATAAGGAGGAAAAGACACTGAACAAGTTACACTGGTGTCCAAAATTAAAGAGTTATTTTTGGAAAAGAAAAAGAAAACTACGTAACAGAGTGTAGAGAAATTTGGTATGTAAATACACACAATCATGAGGTTCATAAAAACATTATTGAAACATTAGTATATGTACACATTTTCATCATGCATGATCGCAAGCATATGGGTCTCCAAAGGAAGATGTCGGATTTTATTAATTGAGCCTGGTTAAAAGGGAATATGATCCCCCCTTACAAAGAAACAGCTCCCACAACAACGAGTGACGCTGATAACAAGGTTGTTTGCCGTCCCAGTGACGTGGTGGTTTAAGCGTTGGCTTCTGATAGTTCGTCCGAATAGGCCTAGCTTCGAGTCCCGCATAAGGTATGGGTGATGTGTTTGCCCAACGCACTAGCTCTTTCTCATCCGTGGAACCAGTTGCCCTGAATTAGGGACTAGTTACCGCCTGTAACCGTTAGAGTTGCTCATGAAGGTCGTTAAACCGAGAAGCAAAGAGTGACTAGGTTGCTGATTAGCTCTTGACAATGAATTATATTCTTCAAGCCTCAAAGACTGTCGTATGTTGCTCATTGGAATTTTCAGCAAGCTGACTGACAAGCTGCAACTTATCTCTCTAAAGCATCCCAGGCTTGCTGTATTGGGTTAGGGTGTAGTGCCTTGTCTTTCCAATCTGTATTTCGAATATCCTCGCTCCCAAGGAAATCCTCAATGAGCTGAGCTTTATGCAGACGAGCGTTATCGTCTTTAAAAAGGAACCCAGGAACGACAGTAACCAAGGAAATGCTAACATAGGCCTGACGATTACGTCCGTGTGAATCTGACCAGTGAGACTGCTGCCGTGAAACAAGAGGGGTGGTGTACAGGTATTCAGCATTATTCCACATCAGACTAGCAATCCACTGCCGCTAAAAGTTTCTCGTTCTCTGATTTTGGAAGGACAATTACAGGTTCCTGATTCCCTCCAGATAGAATGACTCCGAGAATCAGTTTTTAAACTGGATCTACTTCTCAGTAAAAATAGCTCTGCCCATTAGTCTTGGCTCCTGGAACAATGTTGCCTGCACCAATTCAAACGAGCTTCTTGTGAGATTAAATAAGAAAGAAGCAAACTATGAGTCTTTCTTGCATAAAGGCTGCTCTCATTAAGCCGTCGATATATGGATTACTTTGATACAGTATTCCCCGTGGCTGCGGATAGCTCTGCAGAAAGTTTTCTGGCTGTGTACGCCATCCCCGTTAAAGCGAGATAGCGGTCATCGTGAAGTTTGGCAATCCTTCCGCGACCTTTAACGGGCTTTTGTGACACATCAGCGGTGTAGATATGTTGCTGCTATATTCTTGTAATCATTCCTAGGTGGATATTGAAGACCTGGTCTGCAACTGGCCTGTTTCCAGTTTTTCTACTGCTCTCCATCTTACTAGTCAGATCAATGTGTATGAAACATTGGGAATGGATTTTTACTCCAAAGAAACTGTTCTTACACGCGCCACCGATGAAAATTTACAGTTTTACTTTCCAGATGAATTTAAGCGCAGAAGAGAATTAGAGATAGATCTCCAATAGGGCCTAGTGGAAACAGGTTGGTCCTGAAGACCTCAATGAGCAGCGCAATGGACGAACCTAATGCGCCGGAGCTATAGCCGTGAAAGTCCAACTCTTTTAGGTTATTTGCAAGATTAACAACTCTCTTTGCAATGCTGCTATTGTAGCTTCTGATTTCGTAATGTTGGGATGGTGGGATAGGAAGATTCCCACGTGTACTTTCCGGCAATATTGGGCTCGGAAATTGGCCGATTCTTTTTTCTGGAAGAAGGGCAACGATGACAACTGAAAAGAAATTAAAAAAAAAAAAAAAAAAAAAAAAAACACCCCAGAAAATCCCGAAATGTAACACCAAAAATTTAACAGTGTTGGCTACCTGGTGCTCACACTGTGAATGTTGCGTTGTGTTTATGGATAACCCACCCCTCTTGATGTAGCTGTTGAACCTAAATTTTTGCTCTAGACAGCTGCAGCCTACCAGCTAGACAACCATGACACACACACCTGAATGACAGCACAAGCTCATAATTCAGTGACACCCACATTTAATAATAAACAAGGAAAGCTAGAGTAACGTTCCACCATGCTCTAATGATGGCAAAGAAAACTAGACTAATGTTCCACTTTAGCGCTGGCTAAGCACAAACGCATTGACACGAGCACATGACAGTTGATTAGAACTGGATATGCATGTAAAGTTATATTACTGTATTATACACATGCTAATTTAAAAAGATAAATTGTTTATACAAATATTTATAATAGAAAACAATAACGCTTCTGCATGCATGCATGTTCCAGGGCCTTACGCCAATGGGGAAGAGAATTATATTTCTTAATGTTATTCAGGCCTGCTTATTAATCAATGTTATGAAGTGCACTCCTAAAGTTTTTAATTGATGCACTGTAACGACCAGAGCAGTTCGGTGCGACTTTCGTTACATAACCACCGCAGATGTCTGTTCACTGAGAGTGCACTAGAGTCTGGTGCGCACACTGTCATTAGGGTGAAAAATATGGTGCCAGCCTACCTTGCTCGGCTTCCAGCTTGATGTTGAGTATACCATGCAGCACTCAGGTCATGTTGGACCTCGAAGTTCTCTCCGCTGGGGAATGCCGCAGTGTAATTTCTTCACTGCTACTTCTTAGCGGCTTCTTCAAGACAGCTCATATTCCTTTCTTCGAGGCTTTCGATGCATCCGCCAGACTCATAAATTCTTAGGACGGCTAAGCGTCTCTTGCTTTGCTCACGATAGGGGTACTGTCTGATAGACCAGACTGTCCTGTTTGATAGGCCGAGGAAGAATGCAGACATAAACGCATGCGTTTGTCTCAAGTCGAGTTAAAGAGGCCCTTTCTTGAGGAAGCTTTGCAGCAGATGCTTATGCGCACACAATGGATCTGTTTGCGATGTAAACCCAAGTGGAGTTCAGTTGAGGGATTGTATATTAGTTTATAAAGTTCTGTCGGCTTGCACCACTTTTTGCTTTGCACAAAAAAAATGAAGGTTCACATGGAACAGCACATGAGAATGTATGTAGCGTCATATTGATTGAAATATACATATGTCACGCAATATTCATTGAATTATTATTTTTAATTTTGTAAAAAAAATTGAGTTTTGACTGTGGCGCTAATAAACAATTCACTATGTGCTAAGAGTGTTAAGTATCCCCCATACAACAGTATCACGTGGCAGACACTAACGTAGTTTCACTCCCGATCACTGGAGCGTTAGCAAAAATCCCTTGTTGAATCTCTGTATACTCTCCTCTGTGTATTTAAGTAGGTCACTTAATTTATTTGCATATTGGACAACTTTATGCTCTGCAATATGCGAATTTAGATGCTGACATGGACTTTTCATATTCGGTCTAGTACGTAACATAGCTTTTGTTCCCTTTCAGTCAGTGGAATTTTTTCCCCCCAAAATGCCTTTCAGACTTTGATTTCGGACACCACTGTAGAAAACGTAGAGAAAGTTGAGAAAATAAAAAAGAAATATTTTCAAAGGAATGCGTTACTCCAGCAGATTTAGAAGTGTGAAGTTTAGTAGTAGTTCATGATTACGCGTTTTGTAAACAAACTAAAAGCTTAGTTTCAAACAAAATTCACCGCCCCGGTGGCTCAGTAAAGGGTCCGAGTTTGAATCCCGTGAGGCATGGATGTTGTGTTTGTCTTATGGCACTGGCTCTCTCCATTCCCTGGAGTCAGTGACCCTAAATTAGGGACGGGCGACTGCTTATGGCCTATTGAGTTGCTCACGGTGGTTGCTAAAATTTCAACCAAAAAAAAATCATTTGGAATTGTTTCCCAAGAAGCATTGAATTGTGTTACAAATTTACAAAGCTGACATCGGAACTGTGATTAAGTGGATAATCTTACTTGCGGTTTATGCTACTTTATGAAAAGAATAATGTACACATGTTGATAATTCAGTAATATGCGGATAGTCATGATATTTATCGTGATTAAGGCGGTGCGATGCTAAAGGGAATTTTTCCAACGTGCCCGTTAGTAGTACATAAGATATCTTATGAAATCGAAATGTAAATGTACTCCACTTATTGGAAATATTTCACGTTACAAATGGGAAAGAAGCATGAATAAGATAAGTCACTATTAGAGGCACACCGAGTGGAAAAATAATTTATTAAATTTTGTGACGTATATTCTAAATTAACTTTCCTTTTTAGTTTCTTTCCCTATGTAAATCTTGAGTTTATTCTGTTATTCTTCACTCTTAACGTGATATCTTTCTCTCAAACGAATACGTGTGGCAACACAATTGAGGTTGAATGCACGTGAAGTATGCCTAAGTTTTGATAAGAACAAGAGATAAAAACGACGACTGATCTATGGCTTGAGAGCGTTGTAAGAGAGAGCGTTGGGTTGTAAACTGATTATTGATAGGAGTGTTGTGATAATGTGTGGTGTGTGGAGCGTTTACTGCAATATGTTATGTTACGATGTGTGTGCTACATCCTGAATAAAGCATCTTTACCGTAAGTTGACTTCTGTTATTTACATGTTTCGTCTGGCCGTTAAGGTTTCGTTCATTTAGGAACTATTTCTTAGTATGTTGATGTGTTAAAAGAACGTAGAAGTAGAAAAGACTTTTACGCTATAATTTATCTTTTAGAAGAGAGGAAATATCATGCCAAGTTCCCTCATATACATTTATTCCATGTAGCAGAAAACCTGTACACTATGAAAAGATAAGATCCATAAGATCTTGTGCAATTTCGTTGTGTGTCCACTGAAAATATCCCAGTCTTTTAGCGGTATCTGCTGGGAGTAGCTGTTGAAGACTCATTACTTTGTACGGTTTCAACTGCAGCGCACGACCTATGCGATGACAAGACGAGCGCGATATACCACTTTGTTGGGACAGCCGGTGTATAGACTTCCGTGGACTCTCACTTATTCTTCTGGCAATATCGTCCACTACATCAGGTGTGCGCCCAGAGTACTGTCTCACATGTGTCCGATTTAGCACACTTCATGTCTCCCGAAATTTCTTGACTAACTCTTGAATAGCCCTTAACGCTGGTACTGACGTTGTCGGAAACTTTGCAGCAAATGACTCTTCGGTGGCTTTGACGGATTTCGACGAAAAGTAGCGCTCCACCACAAACAACCTTTTTTGTAGACTCAGTGGCATTCTGAACAGCTCAAACACCACTCAAAAAACTCGAATCTCAGCTACAAAACCTGTAAAATAAACGTTTACATTAATGTTTATATTAAATACTCCTGTAGAAACAACTTTTCCAGCGTTTACATTAATCTACGGGCGCCGTGCTACTTTTAGCTGGGACACCATTCATAATGGAAAGTAGAAAAATTGATTTATTCCATCCAACAAAAAATTTAGCTTTTTGGTAAAGTATTACCACGGTCATCATTTTTTGTGATTCCCTCTGTTAAAAGCAAAAACGTTAGTAAAATCATTTAATGCATTGATTATGATACGCTTTCCAGCATACCAGAAATCATTACTCAAGTTATGAGAATAATGGCTGTGGAATAAATCTCGCTCCTGTGCCCTGACCTTTGACCCCATTTCGATGATATTCAACAGAACCGGTTCAGTATACCCCCAAACAACATGATAAAGTTGTGTCGCAATCGAAGCATTTTTACGTAAGTTATGACGCATAAGGGCAATGGAATGGATCCCGCTCCTATGTCCTGACCTTTGACCCCATTTCGTCCATTTTCAATAGGGTTCGTTCTTAGGTTGTCCCCTACCACATACTGAAATTTCATCGAAATCGAACCATTCTTACGCGAGTTATCGTGCGGACAGACAAATAGACAGACAAACCTGGAGCATATACGCTTCTTCAACATATATTTGGAAAGCGTAAAGAAAGTACTTATATTGAGCACGATCCATTATCATGAGGATAACGTGTCTGTAGACGGACTGACAGACATCAGCCCGTAATTTCTCAAAAGAAGGGATAACAAAGAGTGGATATATCATGAAATCATGAAATACTGGATTACACCAGAATACAAACAGATTTTGAAGTCGTGATTCCGTCTATTGGTGTAAATTATGACAAGAGTGGTAAGTCAAATAATATCCGAAAATTTGAAAATTTTATCGTCCTGGAGCGGGAATCGAAATCGCGTCTCGCGCCCGAGTATGCTAACCAGTACACCACCCAGAAGGACCAAGTCTCAAGTTTCCGAGTAATTTGAATTTAACACATCACAGGAATCGCCAGTCGAAACAACGGCATTCATATTCAGCGAATTATATTCAGTGAATGGGGCGCAAACTGAGAGACGCGGTTTCTATTCCTGCTCCAGGACGATGAAATTTTCAAGTTTTCGGATATTATTTGACTTACGACACTCATGTTATAATTTGTTTGGTAACTTTCTTCTTTTAAAGAAATGTTTAAATTAAAATTCTGATATTTATCAAAAAAGGTTTTATTTAACAAATATATATGCATTGTTTTCAACTGTTCCAGAAATTTTGCAGGAAAACATATATTTTTAAATCGCAAAAAAACACTAGGACAACAAGCTCCCGAATTCCCCAATTTTCTTCAATATGATGTCCGTTTATCCCATTTTCAAGGATTCCGGCTCTAAAAATGCGTTTTATATACAGTAGAACCCGCTTATAACGACCCCCCTATTTAGCAAGATCTCAGATTTGACGTGCAAAACAGGTACCTTTGTTGAGTACAATGTTATGTCAAAGCTAATTTGATCGTTTTTAACGAATAAAACTTAATGAAAACCCAGATTTAACGAGGGAGAGGAAAGTTAAGATGATCGCTTTTAACAAGCGAAGTACCCAAATTTAAAGAAATTCCGTATTTAATGAGGCAAACAAAATCTGCTGCGTAGTGTCCTGAAATTGAGGAAATGAGGTGGGAGCATACAGGATGAAATTGCGACAGCGCAAGGGAAGCTTGGTGTGCTAGTGGAAGAATTCTGATAGGAAAGCAATGGGGAAGGGAGTACATCGAAGTGCTCAACAAGTGACTTTTGCAAGTGATCCTCTCTGCCACCCAATCCAAGGGACTAGGCCTTGGGAGGATCTTTTTTCAAAAACGTTTCCACATGATTTCAGGATTCGCTGCTATTATGTATAAAAGTGCTTATTTTATTTTAATTTATGCTACCGTAGTTAATTAATGAAATATTTCATGTATAACCAATTGTAATGGATATACGATATATGCATTTTATCACGTATGCATAATTTCACATGGTGGGATTTTCACGGATTTGCCGAACCCTCGGATTTAGCGAGGATTTCCCTGAGTTCTGATCTCCTCGTTGTAAGCGATGTGACATACTACAGAGGTAAAGCTCCTGTCAAGGCCACAAATCTGCAGCGATATATTCCGTCCGTGTAGCTTAGTTGGGAGAGCAACGTACTCCAGAGTGAGCGCGTGCCAGTTCGATCCCAATCACGGACGTACTCGTGTTTTCACATTGGCGCCCGAATGTAAAAAGGGATCTATTGGCCGTTGGGTTCTTCGAAAAATGTGTGATGTTAGTAAGAAATAGTAATAAAATATCCTTTTATTCGCATAGACGAATAAATATTTAAGCGCAAACTTTCAACACTAACGGGTGCCTTCGTCAGGCTTATGCATGCTTAGGCTTAACAAGAGAATTAACAATAAGCACAAACTTTCAACACCAAGGGGCGTCTTCGTCAGGCTTATGCATGGTTAGGCTTAACAAGAGAATTAACGTTCTTGGTGTTAAAAGTTTGCGCTTAAATATTTATTCGTCTATGCCAATAAACGAATACTTTATTGCTATTTCTTAATGACTGTTTAGGCGCAATCTACCCAAAGTTTCATTTTAGATGTGTGATGCTCGTTCTACACATATCGTCTGGAATTAATGAAAGGTTCTTTCTTCCCTTCAAAAATAAGAAATAAAAAAATTAGAGGTAGATGGTATAATGTACTACTGAGGTGAGGCACGTGTCAGGACGACAAATCTGCAGCGATACATTCCGTCGGTGTAGCTTAGTCGGTTGGAGCAACTCACTACGGAGCGGGGAGAGGCCGATTCGATTTTCATCACCTACAAATACCCGTTTTCACAGCTGGCTGTAATATAATTCTATCTGGTGCGCATTAAAATGCATTCATTATGAATTGTGACGAATGCTTTTGTCCACAAAAATGTGATAAAGCTGCCCTTTTTAAAACAAGGTAAATAAAAAACCTGATTCCTGTATTATATACTATGTAGGTTTAAAGATATGTGCCCAGAATAACTAAGCAAGTCTGATGTGATTTCTTCGTGAAAATACGCTGGGGAAGTGACGGCGAAAAGCTCTCAGGTTGCAGCAATTCAGGGAGTCAAGCCAAGGCATTGCACCCCTCCGTGAAGTGGTAAATAAGTCGAATGTGGCATACAAGATCAATATGTTTCAATAGGAGCCAATAAGAGGGGAACATAATGACTTTTGCAACATGAGTAAAGGCAGGGATCCTACCGGTGAGGGTTGCGTGGATCAATGACCGGCAGGAATGACTCAGAGAGAATGTGTTGAAAGCCATACATCAAGAAGAAACTACAACCTCCCTCTCATTCTCACTTTTATCGAGGGGTATGTGAAGTGTCGGGGGATTTCGCGAGAAACCGAGGCACTCATATGCCTGAGAATATACTCTGCTTTTGCAAAACTATCTGCATAGATTTTTGCTCCACGTATCGATGTTCACCGAAAGGAAAATTTGAAACATGAATTATTAAGGTGGACGTCAAGTAATTTTGCTTCCTTTACTTCCAATGGAAAAATTTCTATACACATTTTCTTCACAATTATTGCGTTACCAAGGATGAAAATTTGAACATCGATTAAAATAGCTTCATTTCATAACTTGGAATACTTAATATTTTCTAAAACATAACCATAATTATGCAATCCAAGATTTGTTGTCTACTGACGTCATCAAAGTAGAGGTTGCGCCATCTTTTTTCTGGACAATTAATGCGTTCCTAAGGATGAAAATTTGAACATCGATTTAAATAGCTTCATTTTTTAACTTGGAATACTTAATATTTTCTAAAACATAACCATAATTATGCAATCCAACATTTGTTTGTCTACCGACGTCATCAAAGTACAGGTCGCGTCATCTTTTTTCTGGTTTCAACACCACCAAAGGAAAATTTATTGATTTTTAATATAATTATGGTTATGTTTTAGAAAATATTAAGTATTCCAAGTTATAATATGAAGTTATTTTAATCGATGTTCAAATTTCATCCTTGGGAACACACTAATTGTGAAGGAAATGTGTACAAACGTTTTTCCATTGGAAGTATAGGAAGCAAAATTACTTGACGTCCACCTTAAAGCCATGGTATTTCAAAGACTTAGAGCTACTTAAAATTTATGGAATCGTTAAAGGGGATAAAATTGATTAATGTTTAGTTTTTGACGGTAGCGTGCGATTGTTTGTGTCTTCACCATTGAGTGCGTAGCACAGTCTTTTACAAGTTTTTTAAATATCTATTTTTTCAATCACAAGAGTGCTTGTGACAACTGTTGTACCACACAAATCGATTCAGTCATTATTCAGGAATTAAAACAAAATGAACTCATATAAATTTTAAAAATTTCTGATGGAAACATCACTATGATAGAAAGCCGTGGTAGAAGGGGCTTAGCCTTAGCGGTGCTAAGAAACTATTTTTCTAGGCTTAACGCCACTAAAACACTTTTCGTGGTTACATGGCAAGAGAATCTGTGCAAAGGAACTTTTTAAAATGAACATGTATGTAAAAATAGGGAAAACTGTGTCCTGTATGCAAACATACCCACATCTTAACCGAATGTTCATATTTCAGAAATGGCTGCCCTGGTGGTACAGTGGTCTGAAGCGTACGATTCTGACCATTCTCCCGAGCTAAGACTGAGTCCCAACCCTGGATGAGTCATGGGAGGTGTGCATAGCCGAAGGTGCCGAATCTGTATCTTCCCTGGAACAAGTGACCCGAAATTAGGGACGGGCGACTGTTTATAGGCCCATGGTAGTTGTTAAACCCAGAAATAAACCAACAAAAAATACTGTGCAGATTGATCTACACAGTTGGATCAAGCAGACAAATCACAAGATTCTATCACAAAGAGAATAATGTGAACTCCTTGGTCTAGACGGCAGTCAAAATAAATTTGTGGGAGATGGCTTCTCGATGAGATTAAGAAAACGGTACTGATGGACATTTATATTAAACAACTCGCCGCTGCTATCGGCTCCAATAAAATAAATCCTCTGAGCTCACTCTCTGACTCCTTACGGGCAACACAAAAGTTTTTCCACATGTACCACATAATCTTAGTAAAAACGGTGCATTAGTCATATTGAAATGATGTTACTCTGTTAATTAACAACTATTCCTAAATATTTAAAATCGTATAGGACAACATAGAGCCGTATTTAAATAAACATTTTATAATCTTAGCCTATTTCTCTCCCTTTACATTCTTCCTGTTATTTAAAATTGCTTAGATTACGCAGTTTTAATATAAATTGGTAATGGTAATTAGTAATTAAAATTAAAAAATAATAATAAATAATAAAAACAACGAATCATATTTTGAAAATTTCGAAGGTAATTTTTCTTAGTCCGTTCAGCCCTACGGCACTTTTTTTATTTAGAACTACATCACTGACAGAAAGTTTCTGAACCGTGTTAATAAAAATTCACAAATGTCTTTTAATTACCATACCATTAAGGTGGACGTCAAGTAATTTTGCTTCCTATACTTCCAATGGAAAAACTTCTGTACACATTTTCTTCCCAATTAATGCGTTCTCAAGGATGAAAATTGGAACATCGATTAAAATAGCTTCATTTTATAACTTGGAATACTTAATATTTTCTAAAACATAACCATAATTATATTAAAAGTCAATAAATTTTTCTTTAGTGGTGTTGAAACCAGAAAAAAAAGATTGCGCGACCTGTACTTTGATACGTCAGTAGACAAACAAATGTTGGATTGCATAATTATGGTTATGTTTTAGAAAATATTAAGTATTCCAAGTTATAAAATGAAGCTATTTTCATCGATGTTAAAATTTTTATCCTTGGGAACGCATTAATTGTAAAGAAAATGTGTACAGAAGTTTTTCCATTGGAAGTATAGGAAGCAAAGTTACTTGACGTCCACCTTAAACTAGCCTTTCTAGCAAATTTTGATGCTATGCATCTTTCCCGATCGTAGTAAAGTAAATTCCAAGTAAAAAATTTCGATGCAACGAAAATGGGTGTCAGAACCATTGTTGAAATCTGATCGTGACTCACTATTGTTAATATCATTGTTACTCAACAACTGTAATTTACTAAACTGTGTCTGAACATTATTTCATCATGTTTTATATAAACTCAACAATATCTCAATGCAATCTGCGTTAATTACCAGAACCTAAAGCTAAATGTGATAAAACCATTAAAATGCAATTTGATGCTGTAGTCGATGAACCACCCAGGTTGATTTCTTCAAATATCTTGAAAACGGTACGTCGTAGCGAAATTTGACCTTCTCTCGACTACTACAAGAGGAGTTTACCCACTATTGACGAGAGCTTTAAAATGATGCATAATACGATGGGGTGTAACCTATGGATGTCCTAGAGCAAAACTTACTAATCCATCTCACTAGCACACTTGCGAATCATCATTTCATTTTATCTTGAGGTCAGATTTTAGCTTGCTCATGCGCAGATGGATTTTCACCGCTACATCACATTTCATCGGTGTCAGGGTCGTTTCTTACATTCGTCTAAATCTGAATAATATATGATAATAAATATTGTTTTTGAAAACTAAACAGTCGAAATACTTACTTTTACTTTCGCCACATTTTAGTAAATATTTACTTTTATGACTCACATATGTTGTGACGTACTACGGAGGAAAATCACGTGTCAAGACGACACATCTGCAGCGATACACTCCGTCCGTGTAGCTTAGTTGGTAGAGCAACTTACTCCGGCGTGAGGGGGCGCGAAGTCGACCTTCGTTACGGACAAATTTGTGTTTTCACATTGACGCCCGAACATAAAAATTGATGTACTGGCCGTTGGGTTCTGCGAAATATTTGTGATGATTGTTCCACACATCGTCTAGAATCAATGAAACTTCGTCCTTCTCTTAAAAAAAAAAAAAAAATTATAGTGAGATGATGTGACGTACTACGGAGGAAAAGCACGTGTCCAGACAACAAATCTCCAGCAATACATTCCGTCCGTGTAGCTTAGTTGGGAGAACAACTTACTCCAGAGTGAGGGTGCGTAATCGATCGCCGTTAAGGAAATTTGTGTTTTCACAATCTTTCATTGTTCAGAGTTGAAGAAATATTCTTCTCATAATACGTAGTAAATACGTCATGATAATTAACACAGCAATCGGACATCGCCAAATTGACTGTAATTACTGTTTCACACGTGAATTAAATCACATCAGAAAACTTGAAAATTTCATCGCCGCGAGCGGGAATGGAAAATAATTCAACTCTGAATGGAGTTGAAGAATTCTTCAACTCTGAATACCTAAACAACTGCAGATTTACTTAACAACGATAGATAGCAGCAGAATCTGCATTGAATTTGAACGCGGTCGGAGAATATTCCGATGTTCTTAACACAGATACTTGCGAATTCGCCGTCGTGGGTGGTGCAACGAATAGCGCGCTCGAACGGTAATCGGGAGATGCGGGTTCGATTCCCGCTCCACGGCGATGAATTTTTCAAGTTTTCTGATGTGATTTAATTTACGTGTGAAACAGTAGTTACAGTCAATTCGGCTATGTCCGATTGCTGCGTTAACTTATTTCATTGGTTTTACGACAGTAACATTCATTAATCCACCTACCTAAGTACCGCTCAATGTCAGGAATAAGTAAACCTTATTGTTTGTTGTTAAGATTTAATTCCACTTAATATGTAGGCTTGGCGTGATCGTGAGTGTCGGGAATTGTGTTGTAGGTAAATAAATGTATACTCTCGAATCACTCGTTTTATTGCCCACCCACAATGATTTTGGTATGCTAAATTACATACAAAGAGTATAAAAATACTCTTCCTATTTTCTTTGCAAGAAAAAGCACGTGCTTTGTATTACTATGTACGTCCATCCCTTTGGGTGGATCACATCTCCGCAACTATTTGTCCGATTTGAAAAATTCTTTCACAGTCGACAGCTTTAACTGTGAGAACAACGATTCATAGGTTTTGGTATTTTCCCCGATGAATAACTTCGCCTCTAGGGGTGTAAACGTATATAGTATTAAATTCAAGATATATTTTACTCTGCATAATTGCCTTCGGAAATACAATTCAAAAAATTATTTTTACCTTCTGATATCTTTTACCACGAACATCATTTTACCTACAGTTTCTATTTGACATAATGCATGATGTTACCGCTAGAGGACGGGAATGTATATGTATATTTACCGAAATCTCTGTATCTAAAAATGACTTAAGAAAAGTTAGTATAAGTAAAAAGGGTCCTCTTGGAAACAATACTATTTTAAGCAAATAACGAAATAGCGGAATAGTTTAATACTAAAAATTGCAAGTTAAAATAGTAAGAAAAAGCCTTAGAAGAAGGGAATCATCATCATCATCATCAACCATTATCAATCCACTGCTGGATGAAGGTCTCCCCAAATTTCTTCCACAATTGTCTGTATTGGGTCTGTCTCCTCCATGTCACTCCAGCACACTTTCGAATTTCATCCATCCATCTTCCATGGGGTCTTCTTCTGGGTCTTTTTCTGTCCCTTGGAATCCAGTCTAAAATTTCGGTTGTCCATCGGTGGTCCATTCTTCTGGCAACATGTCCAGCCCATTGCCGTTTCAGTGATTTTACTCTGGTCATGATCTCGTCCACTCCTGTCATTTTCCTTATCCCCAAGTTCCTCTTCTTATCTTTCCTGGTTACACAAAGCATGCATCTCTCCATGCTTCTTGGAGTTGTCTGCAGTCTGTCTATGTCTTTTTTCGTTAAAGTCCATGTCTCGGCTCCATACGTAAGCACTGGCAGAATGCATTGATTAAACACTTTTCTTTGAGACATAATGGCATACTGCTCTTAAAAATTGTACTGTTTCTCCCAAAAGCTCTCCATACAAGCTTTATACGCCGATTAATTTCTTCATCAATGTGACCCTCACTTGATATCTGTTGCCCAAGATAAATGTAGGAATCAGTTGTCTCAAGCTTTTCTCCATCAATCGATAAATCTTCATTTCTTGTAAAAGCATTGTACATCACTTTTGTCTTCTGAAAGTTAATTTTTAATCCCACTTCTTTACTCTTGTCAGCAAGTTTTTGGATCATACTCTGCTGCTCTGAAGGGGTTGTTGCAAAGATGACTACGTCATCAGTAAAACGAAGGTGAGTTAAGTAATCTTGAAGAAGGGAATGCAGGGCTTTCTATTTTTAATTTATTTTAGCTTACTTTAGCAGGTTCATCGGATGTTAGTGTGCATTGCTGCAAAATTTCATAGTTATTTTTTTCCAATTATTTCTGTTCTTTTTATTCTGTTACCAAGTACAATAAAATAGTACTAATATTTCGTAATTTCATAGTTTCAGGGCCACACAGTTTTATTTTTACTTTTATTTGAATAGAGAAGGAATATATCTATTTAAATAAAAATAAAAACTGTGTGGCCTGAAACTATGAAATTACGAAATATTAGTTCTATTTTATTGTACTTGGTAACAGAATAAAAAGAACAGAAACGATTAGATTGAAATAATTAGAAATAAATAACTATGAAATTTTGCAGCAATGCACACTAACATCCGATGAACCTGCTAAAATAAGCTAAAATAAATTAAAAATAGAAAGCCCTGCACACATGAATATAATAAGAATATAATACAAATTTAATAAGAAATGCCTGCCTAAATTATATACAGTATATTACAAAAGTTTATAAAACGAAGGGTGAGCAACGTTCAGCAGAAAAATCAGCTTTTTACTTAACTTAGCATGTAACCAGTTAAGGTAATGCGTGCACTCTTAAACTCTAATTTTTCTTCGCTGTTGACCTTCAATTCTTTCCTATCTGAACACCTGTTCATTCCTCCTTTTAAGACGGTTGGACCTACGGCGTTACGTCTTTTCCCGTCTTCGAAGACACCCAGAGGCTTGTGTGTTGGCGACTAAACCTATTTGGAAAACAGTAACCAGAAGGAGTTATTTCAAAATTATTGAAGTGGGTACTTTAAAGTTTTGAACCTTCGGTTCTTGATCAGTCCTCTGCATCTAAAAATCAGATTTTACTGATGCCGGCATCGACACACTGTTGAGTTGTAACAACCCAGATGACTTGGAATACGGCAAATCGACCACCCACTCTCTCGGAGACAAATATTTCTTTTCCCTCTCAAATGCACTCAGCTGCCGATATACTCCGAGAATTTGGTGCCTTGCTATCATGTAGAAAGTCCGCTTCCTCCTAGTAATCGCAACTCAAAGCTCTGGAAGACTTCTCACGAGGAGGCCCGTCATGTTGTGACGTTACGGTACAGGCGTTCTCGCTTACCCCGGCGAACGCTGGAATAGGAATGGTTTCCGTATTTTAATTATGTACACCTCTTGACTCAACTTAGCCACTTACTGATTTACATATCTTACGTAGTGTACAACACGCACATCTAAACATTATTGGGATTAATCTGAGTGAGAAGGGCATGTACGGACCAAAAAATGGGAAATAAAAATCATAACAGCCTTCAGGCATCGATAATGAATGGGAACATCCTTGTACAGAACCAGTTGAAGTGAGTCGAGCCAAATCATATACAGAGTGCCCCAAAATATACCCACCAAGGGTAAGGCGATATGACTGATTAATGAAGAAGACCAGAAAGAGGAATCTGTATGTGTAGGAATCTTTAATGCCAGGAATTTGCATAACATGTTAAATGTGTCTGCCTTCGACTGCAATGGCATTACGTAACCGTAGTACAAAATTGGAGGCCACTCGATCCACGAGATTAGTGGAACTGGGGCAGATTTCATGTTCAATAGCTGTTCGGAGCTCCTCCAGTGTCCGTGAGTTGGACCGGCACACCTGATATTTAAGATAACCCCATAAGAAATAGTCGCACGGATTGAGCTCCGGACAATAGGGTGGCCAATCCACTCAGGTGCCATAGTAGAAAGTGCCAGCCCTGGGTAAATGAAATTCTGATTTCTTATAGACGGTGGCATTGCATATTTATGCGCTTATCTGAAATTCTGGATAATCGGATTTACAAAAGTGAAAATAAAATCCACAGGAAGCATTTTAATATACAATGAATGAAACGAAAAATTTAAAAATCTGCGTTTACATGAAAAAATAATTAAACCAACGGTTATTATGTGCCGGGGGCCCCAGGAAGCTTCCTTATCTGTATCCGGCACTGATTTAAGCAGGCATCCTGCGTTCTGTGTAATAAGTGTCTGAAATGTGTGGTAACTGTTTGTAAAAACATAGTAGATTCCGGCGTCAATTATCTAAATAACTAATGTTTTTATGATGTACGCGTGAAAGATTGATAATGTATTTGTAAAAACCACTACTGATGAGTCGCACAAGCTATATCTCTCGAGTAAAAGCCGTCTTTGAGCGGATAATTGAAAATAAAATAAAACTCGGTTTAGCTTAAATCAAATTAACTCATAGTATGAGACATCAATTTAGTAAAACCTTATGATATTTAAAAACAGATTAAAAGACATGAGTACTTTCGGGCCATCGCATGGCTCATCCTCAGATGGAGCGACAAAATTGACAAGATCCGCGTAATATATATACACACATGAAACGCAGTCAGAGTCGGTTGTTGTACATATATGCAAAGAAGGAAGACATTCCTTACTGGCTGTACATTATCCCACGGTTACGGGTAATTCAAAGACCCTAGGATTATAGTTAATTAATACCTTATAGGCGTTGGGGAGCTGTCTCATACTGATGTCTCATACTATGAGTTAATTTGATTTAAGCTAAACTGCGTTTTATTTGATTTTCAATTATCCGCACAAAGACTGCTTTTTCTCGAGAGATATAGCATGTGCGACAAATCAGTACTGGAATACCTCGCCGCATATAAAGGTATGTTATTTGCAACATCAACTATCATGAATATGTTTGCAAGATCCGCTAATGTTTTTCGAAGAAGCAGACTGAAACTCGTCAAAGAAGAGTCCCAATTGAAATTCCTGATTAACTGTAGTGAATTATTAGTTATTACTGAGTTCCTTCGAATAACTACTACACCTAGATCATGGAAAGAGAATGATATATTGAAAACTGCTGAATGACAAAGGCTTAAACAGGAAATTAGGTCCAAGAAGGGGTTCATAAATTACCTGCAAAGAAGGACTTATTATTCGTTTTCAATTTTTGTCAAGGACTCTCATCCACTTATTGTCGACAGAACCTTAACTATGTTGGCCTCGACTGCAGAAACCCTTGCAAAGCCTTTATATACATCTCATGTCAAAACATTACGAGGGTTAGTGGACATGAAAACCAGGAGGCAACAATGTGGCAGCGAAAATGCGTCCAGTGAAAATCCTACCACTCCAGTAATAGCACCACAAACCGTCATTAACCTTAGTGACTTTCAACTTAGTGACCAACTAAAGAGTGTTCTTCAGCATGGGATGACATTTGCATTTCCTAAAAAGGTTAGCTTACCACACACCATCTCGCAAGTTGAAAACATTACTTCTCAACTACCTGATTCGGAACAAACTTTTACAAGACTAAAAGTCTGTAAGATTATCAATAAGGAACATACAGGTAATAAGCTAATCAAAAATTCATCCACTACTGAAAAAAGACTTTTTCTGACCCCTAAGGAAGAATCTACCATCTCGATTATTACTGCCGATAAAACCTCTCAAATTGTGATTATTAACACTGCTGATTATTGTGATAAAATGATCTCTGCCATTTCCACTATCCCACATTGTATCATCAATCATTGCCCTATAAACTCTACCATTTCAGCTTTGTCAAAACTAGGTAAGGACTTTGTTTCCCTCCTAGTTTCCGGAGCTCCTTTAAGCCCCCACCCGGACCCTGCGGTCCCAACGTATTTGGTAAAATTAAACTGCACAAACCTAATCATCCGCTCCGGCCACTTGTCTCTATAAGGTCTAGTCCTACAAGACCCCTAGAAGCCACCCTTTCTAAATACCTCTCATATCTAGTTCAGGACTCCCATTACTCTGTAAAGAATTCTACCCAAGTTGTTTCAAAACTTTCAAATCTTCCAACCCAGGCTAAACCATTCATTCAGGCTTCCCTCGACGTGGTGTCACTTTACCCCGATGTATCCGTTGAATTCACACATCATATTATCGAAAATCAACTTCATTCCTTAAGGCACCCACTTACTGAGATTTCAGCCATAATGAATGCGCTTCAGTTTGTTAAAAAACGGTCCTATTTCCAATTTCAAGATAAAATTTATCGCCAAACCGATGGCGCGGCTACGGGATCACCGCTTTCGGGCATTGTAGCCGCAATTTTCATGCAGTACCTTAAAAATACATTTTTGACTTCTTATCCCCACCAGCCTCTGTTATTTCTCAGGTATGTAGACGATATCTTATTACTCTGGTCACACTCCTTACCTGAATTACAAGCATTCACGAGTTCTTTCTCTTCACAATTTCCGTCAATGCAGTTTACCCTAGAAATCGAACAAGACCTAAAACTCCAATTTCTTGATATTATGATTACCCGTCATCCAAACCAGGTTTTACCATTGCACTTTGCTGTTTATAGAAAACCGTCTTGTACCCCAACTATGATTCCATACTCCTCTAATCATCCGCAAAACCAAAAGTTAACGTCTCTTCACTTTTTCATTCGTAGAGCCTACACTCATTACTCAACCCGCACTGCACGCTCTGCAGAACTACAATGGGTCTTGTCGTTTGGCTTCCAATTTGGATATCCTGATTATGTTTTTAACCGGACCCATTCCAGAGTTAAAAGTAAACTTGCTACTACATTACAACCGTTTTTGCCCACACCATTACGTTTCATTACTTCCATCGATTATATCCCTTCAATCACTCAACCTCTTCCTAATATCTGCAGGAAATTTGGATTGGATTTCGGCACTCGCTCCCTTAATATCCTGCCACTTGTCAGAAAGGACAGGACCGCGACGGATATTTCACAAAGATGGGGTGTCTATTGTATTCCATTAAAAGACGTTTTTGGAACTACTCAATCTGTCTATATAGGATCGACCGGAAGGAATTTGTCTTGCAGGGTAAAGGAACATAAATATAATATCCAGACAGGAGATACCAACACAGCACTTGCTAAAAAAGCAACAGAAGGGATTTTATATCCGGACGGGGAAAATTTTAAAATTCTGGTTACCCTAAAAATCGTAGTACGCTGCTTCTTACCTAGAACATGTTCATTTTTCACTCATAAAGTGTTTGTTGTAATGACTCTATGCCTTATGAGCTCCCCAACGCCAATAAGGTATTAATTAACTCTAATCCTAGGGGCTTTGAATTACCCGTAACCGTGGGATAATGTGCCGCCAGGAAAGAATGTCTTCCTTCTTTGCACATGTACAACAACCGACTCTGACTGCGTTTCATGTGTGTATATATATTATGCGGATCTTGTCAATTTTGTTGTTCCATCTAAGGATGGGCCATGCGATGGCCCAAAAGTACTCATGCTTTTTAATCTGTTTTTAAATATCATAAAAATATCGTTTAGTCTACATATCGGAAAACTGTTGTTCGTTTTGTTTAGGCTAGGCGATGTTTTTAAAAACATTTGGACGAAATTTTTTCAAGAACTCGAAAGGAAATTCATTCAAGGACGACCGAAGATAACATACTGATAAATTTTTATGCAATGAATAGTTAATTAACTGCTACCTGAAAGCTGTATTAATCAGAAACTCTACAGAATGTAATTTATTCAACGGAGAAACCCTTTTTGAGCTGGTACAGGGGTCTTCATATATCACACATATCTAATAGGGGTATGTTTTTGCATTACATTTCTGTTGCGTCTAAACTTTTGAGACATGTAAATTCTCCTCCTTTCACACCATGATGAATAGATATAATTATACCAAATGCATATATTGGTTTCCCATCGTGCAGTGTGATGCAGCATGAAGTGTTTGACTTGCCTTTCAGTATTTGTGCTCCTTTGATTCGTATTTTTGAGTTTTAACGCAGATACGTCGTATTTGATCCCCTAAACTTTTCCAATGGATCTCACTGAATGCAAAGCGTCTCAAAAATGAGTAATCGTAATAAATACGGCGAATGGATGGACATACCGTGTATTATTGCAACAGTTTACAATGGCACAAATTGATTTGCGAATTGTACTGTTGTATCTTTAACAAGCTTCTGTAGGGACCAGTTCTTGAATCAGCTGATTTACAGGCTTTCCTCTCAGGCAGATGGATATATAGCACTATACGACCCATCTCTCATGTCTTTTGTATCCAGTCTACTAATTCAGTTTCCCAACGGTGGTCAGTTTTTAAGTGTGATACTGAAATTCTTTTCTGTTTATTTTTTTCAAATATGGCATGTGCTAATTATTATTATATTCGAAGAATCTTTCCTAGGTGATGCCCAAAACTTTTCTGGGGAAGCTTGGCTTCCCCTGGCGGCCCCCAAGCTACGGCCTTGAAGGAATATCTTTGTGTACCAAGTTATATTCTCTATATTTCTCGGTGTATGAACTAATAATTTTTATTGGACGACTTTCGCGAAATTTAATGTGTAACGCATTATTCTTCATCTTTGGATGTGCTCAATTCTGTGCATAGCAAAACCAGTCATAATACTAAAGCAGATGACGATTGACTAAAAAGCAAGGCAACGATATTTAAACATGCCTATGTACTATATATTACATATATATATATATATATCAGTTGGCTCGTCATATATCTTATCCTCGTTACCACGTTCCTTCTTCAGAGATATGAGTTCGATCTTTACATACCTTGAATGACCCTTCTCAAGAAATACGGTTTAGTTTGACAGTACGATGAAAAATGCCAATATCAGAATGATTTAATCTATATTTTGAGGTTACTCACCTTTATTCCCTAAATCTTTTAGGAGGTTTTCGTCTCTACACATTTCCAACACGTATTTTTCTTATTTACATCGTGGTTCATGGCCGAAAAAAAAATCTTTTTCAACTCACGCAAACTTCATTCCCTTCCCTTCTTTTCCCTATGACCAAATTCTGATTCAAAATAATCTACCACAAATATATATAACTGAGCTCCCTAAAACACTTTAATCTAATTAAAACTTCAATCAATAAAAACCTATATTACACATTTCCAAAACGTCAAACTTAAAAGACTGTAACTCATAATTATTTACAATTGCATATCAGTGCCCAATTAAAACAAACCTAAATACCTGACACAACCACTATACTCGACAATCACGGACCTCTCTCCACTCAGAAATAAGCATAATATTTAAGCACTTTCAGCCTCTGCCCAGGCCCTTCTTAAGGAGCGGAGAGTCCTTTCACAGGATGTCGTTCTCAACATAAAAGTTCAGCACGCAAGGATTCACGAATTCATCCAGAAAACGCAAATGCACTGAACGTTACACAACTCGTCGAGGCCGCCCCGGTGGCGCAGTGGTCTCAGGCGCTGGCCTCTGATCATTCGTCCGTAAGGGGTCCGGGTTCGAATCCCGGTCAGGCATGGATGTTGTGTTTGTCTTACGGCACTGGCTCTCTCCCTTCCCTGGAACCAGTGACCCTAAATTAGGGACGGGCGACTGCTAATAGCCCATTGAGTTGCTCACGGTGGTCGTTAAACCTCCAATAAAAAAAAAAAAAAACTCTTCTAGTATGATCTTACCCAGTCCGTGCTAACTGGACATGCTACATACGAGAAGACCTCTGCCATCTGCTTGAGCGGTTAATTGCAAACACACTGGATCGACCTATTCATTCGGTGTGCTCCAAGCTGTTTTTACCTGGAAGCAAATGTAAAACTGCTTGTAGAGGCTCTTGTTACATGTTAGACAACCTAGTCTGTTTCTGTCAGTCTACCGTCTAGTCGCCATGCCAATTATATATTTTTGCTTCTCACCAACACGAGAGGCTTCTGGATAGGATAGATGCAACAAATACCCAGTTGTTTCGTTTCCTTACTCATGATATGTGTAAAGATCGTGTATTCTCAGCCAATGTTGACCTCGGACGTTCGTTGCTGCCCTGAGGCTTCCCTCTTGTGGAACGTTTTAGGCCTAACAGTCTTGTGATCCTGCTTTTTTTGTTGTTTGGAGGTTAACGACCATAGTGAGCAACTCAATAGGCTATAAACCGTCGCTCGCCCCCAATTTAGAGCCACTGGTTACAGGGAAGGGAGATAGCCGTTGCTGTAAGACAAACGCCCATGCTTCACCGCGATTCGAACACGGATCCATCTCGGACGAGAATCGAACACGGATCCGTCTCTGGTCACGTAGAATCGAAGCCGGATCGACGTACAATGGTTTATCTTGATTCACTTAGTACATAAATATTACAAGTCTCTCTCTTCTTCGAAGGATGAAGACCATCCAGCCCTGTGCTGTATGTGATGTTTGCTATGTTTACTGCACGAGGGCGATTTTCTGGTCCGTTTCTGCTGGATTTCCAGCTATGCTGGGATCCTTTGGAATGCGGTTTCTGCTACTGCTCGTAGATCCGTTTCTTCGTTTTATTTGTTACGATGGATCCATTACTCCGGGACAGCCATTAACTTGATGTCCGAAAAACGGAGGATATTTAGTGGCCAGGCAGTTGTTCTGGGATCAACCCCCAACCGTAACGTTGGGAGCCGGCTACTCTAAATACAGGGCTATTCGCGGCCATCCAGACGTGACGCTGTATGCACCAAGTCCTTCGAGCTCTTCGTTGAGAGGACGCTGATGGAGGTGGAAACCATCCGTGCCCTGGCTTACAAACTCTTCTCAAAAAGCCGACTCTACACCATTCTCCTTGACACCATCATGCCTGAATCACAAGCGAGCTGGACAGCCAGTGGTGTGGCTGCCATCCCCTTATGCCTTCTTGCTGTTAAAGCCGGATATTATTCCTCCTAGGATGTTGTGACACTTGGCCGGCTCTAAACTAGTCATCTAGCTACGTTACTGGACCCGATATTATCGTCATAGTCTGAGATGACTATCCGAGAGTCATTATGAGTTCTTGCACCTCAGCTTTGGGTTGTATTGCCAACATCCAACGCCCCCTGAAACAAAGCCGCAGCACCAGTTCTTGTCGTCATCACAGGAAGACCTTGCCTGACCGCCTAACCTAGTGGACTGGTGCTATCCAACGCGACGGTGATCTCCCGTACTTAGATGCTTACGAAACTATAACAATTGAAACTATGTTCTTTCCTACTATTTGAAACAGATATTTGCGATTGTAAAAAAAGGTATTTGTACTGAGTAAGTAGAACAAGATCTGTAAACTCAATGTTGTAGGTTTTTTTTTATTTATTAATTTTTAGGAGAGGGGGAGGGGGTTGATGGCAAGTGATAAAATACATTGATTCTATTAGTGAAAGACAAATGCAATAAAACTTAGGGGTTTGTTTAGCAACACGATTTTAAGCTATTTTGATGGCTAAATGAAAACGGAAATTCCGTTTTAATTTTTCCACTTGCACTGGAAACACCCCCCCCTCCAAAAATATTCAATAAATAAGACAACCTTGTGATACAATAAAATATTGTAAAAATGTGATACAATTTTGACAATATTTTTATTGGCATTTTTTATAAGGTTTTCTTATTTATTAACTATTTTTTGGGAGGGAGATTGTTTTTCCAGTGCAAGAGATACAGAATGTTAATTCTGTTAGTGAAACTGTTTAGCAACTCGATTTTGAGCTGCTACTTTGATGGCGAAATAAAAAGGGAAATTCCTTTATAATTTTTCCACTTGCACTGGACCCCCTCCCCCTCCAACCCCCACCAACAAGTAAGATAACCTGTGATACAATAAAATATTTTAAGAAGTTAATATTTTAAAAATATTCATGAAATCTTAATGGTAAATAAAAGTCACTATATTCCACTTATTTTTTTATTATTTTTGTTACCTATTTATTAATATTAGCACTAGTTGTTGCATTGTTTTATTATGGAAAGGCGGAGTGATAATTGACTATATTGTTGAGGAATCTTTTCGATGCCGACTGGTTAATTTGCACTTTTGTTTAAAATGCTCGATATTTATTTTAGCACGTGAATAGTGTTTTAGTTCGTATATTCTGTTAATTTCAGTTAATTTTAGTAGAATAATTATATTATTGAAGAGTGATTCAAATTGGTTGTTTGCTCCTAAAGTAGCATAGCATTATCAAGACCATTAATCTTGTCTGAATATACTGTTTATTGTAATGGTATATTTGAATGTTGTCGTTTCGAAATCATTGAACTCATGTCAAACGTACAGTATGTACAGAAATAGATGCCGTTAAATTTGTTGTTTATCATGACGCAATTATTAATGAAGTTTAATGTTCAAAATGCAGCAAGGTTTTAAGCCTAGATCCAATTACTTTATATGCAAGATGTTGTAGATCACTAGAAAAGACGCGAAGACTGGGAAATAT
Organism: Macrothele yani; assembly: GCA_039090855.1. Classification (NCBI taxonomy): domain Eukaryota; kingdom Metazoa; phylum Arthropoda; class Arachnida; order Araneae; family Macrothelidae; genus Macrothele; species Macrothele yani. The sequence goes on from CM077012.1 coordinate 29,955,090, forward strand.
TAAGTGTTTTTTTTTCATTTTGAAAGAAAGGTACCTTCTTTGAAAAACACGATTTAAGACTGTGCTTATATTTATTTCCTACTGTCACTTTAGCAACATTAAAAAAACTAATTTTTTAATGTTTCAAGTTCAGAGGTAATTTTGGTCAAAATTACCTCTTAACTTTGAAGAGAATAAAAACATTTTTAAAAAGTACCATGGATGAGGATAAAATAAGTGCATTAGTCATGCTTTCAATAGAAAAAAATACGTGATTAATAACATACCAAATTTTAATAAAAGTGTTATTGATTTGTTCCTCTAAGAAAGATAGGATGGATTTTTTGCACAAGAATTGTATTTATTTTTGTTTCATAATGATAGTACTTTCATGATTCAAATCATCCAACAGCATATTTATCTCAGTGGGCCACACGTGTAACATTTCCTGTCTGGATGATTTTAATAATTATTTAACTTTATTAACAGTACATTACAACCTAGTTTACAGATAGGTAACCATTATATACTACGCGATTTAAAGCCTGTGTAAATATCTTCAGATAAAACGCTTTATTGCGATACATTACTAAGGTTAAAGAACGTTCTCTCAACTAGACTATATTTCACACTAAATATAAAATGGCAAAGTAACTGTATTATAAAAGAACTAATAAAACACACATACTCTTGAAACTTCTGTATGCTGGAAATCTCGAGGAATTGCATGTATCCATTTAGAGCGTAGTTCTTCATTCTCGGGAAATTTAAACACTGACGCTTTAGGACTTATGTCGTAATTGCTACGGTAATTTGGTACACAACAACGTGAAGGCATATTAGAATTGCAAAAAAAGTTTTTACCCCATGAAATAAATTACAAAGAGTGGAATAATATGAATCACTCAGCAACAAGAATAACGAACAACCTCATGGGGCAACGCTACAATAATCACACAAGATCACACACCCTAACTATGCTTACGGTAGTTCGTCAAATTCAACAAGCCTCCCTGTAGTGACGTCGGAGGGGAGGAGGTGTTTGGGCCTTGTTTCAGGGACCGTTGCAACATCCCACTCATGGTTATCCATCTCTAAATATCCTCCAAGAGACTGGGTGTTGTTCTGGATGTTTTTCAACACCGTTTGAAAGTTGATAGGCGTTGGAGCATGACGGGTGCTATATCTGGGCTCTCTTTTATAGCGTGTCATAATGGCGTTTTACATGTATCTGTGCAACCACTGTATACGTGACATTCTTTTTCGTATATATTCTTTGTCGCGGGTTGTTGTACTGTACCTCTCTACCAAATTTTATTATGTTCTAGCTAGTCGTCAGGTTGATTTATCAGTTTTTATATTTGTAACTTAGCTTTTATTCACCAGTTTAGAACATTTTACTTTAAACGTGTAAAGTTCTGATGCCATATAAAGTGTAACATTGCAAAATATTTACTGAAAATTATGCGTTATTGTTTTTTCTGACAAAGAAACCAATGAAGTGAGACCACATTTTGTTATTAACAGCATTCAAAATTCCTTACTTCATAAAATGACTTGTCTTTAATCAATTTTTTTTGTTATTTTTTAAGGATCTTGGCTGAATTTCAAACACGGAAAGCTCACAGAGTGTGTGTCCGTGACAAAGATCTACTCAAGTACCTGATGGCGATAATCCTCGTTGTGATTGGATATTTATTGGCGTGGACGGCGATCATCGTGGACAACATGAACGACGGCTATAGCGTCGTGACACAAGGAAGAACTCCTATGGGTCTAAAGTATGTGATGTGTCGCGCTCTCTGGTGGGATTACGTTACGGAAGTCGGTAAGATTACCCGTGAGATCGAAGATTCCCAGTTGGGGCGAAAAATATATTTCTTCTGTTTCATTTGAAGATTAGAATTTTGGCTGTCCTGATTTGCTGAAATATTTTGTGAATTGTAAGGACAAATTGATTCGTTCATAATATTTTGTGAATTTTAAGGGATTAATTGATTCGTTCACAATATTTTAAAGAATGTACACTAATGAAACATAACTTTACAACAACCTATCTAAGATCGTATTTGGCAGCCGCGATAACCCATCGCTATCGGAGTGGCATCGACTCCATTGGACCACAAAAGGTGTCCTCAGGTATTCTGTGGGAGATGGTCCCGGAATGCGAAGACAAAAAAGCGACACACTAGCGTAGACCGGCGAATGCGAATACGGGAGAATTTGGCGGTAGGGGATCACACAAAATTCTTGGACGTGATACTCGAAACATTCTTGGGGAATGTGGGCCTTGCCTTACTTAAAGAGTGAAATGCCGTCCGAATACACGATAACCATGTAGGGTAGTACGTCTCTGACACGATATCTAGGGTAGAGTGGAATATGAACACATTATATTATCAAAATAATGGTAACGTCGACTGGTACTGGAGTACAGGCAATGCGCTGTATATAAACCACAGGGACGACGTCACCCGCAGTATGAGCTTTATAATGGAGTGCAATACGATGTCGGCTATCACGTAGCAGTGTCACAGTCGCAAATGAAACAGCTGTTGTGCAGTAACTGTCGACAATATCAGATCTCAGTAACCTCCAAAAAGCATGATTATTGGTGCGCGTCTTACAGGAGCTTCAGTTACTAGAACGGCTGTAATAGTAGATGCAACATGCGAAGACCTGTATAGAAGATTATGCATACCTATCAAAAAGGACACGGTGTTGCCTCCCAATGTGGAAACTGTGGACGCCACACGAAGATGTCAGATAGAAATAGCCAAACGATGGCACGGATTGTACAACGGAAGCACAAGACGCCATGACTGCATCGTGTCAGTATTTGTGACCGTGCTGCAGTTCACAAACCTCTGATTACCAATCTCTCTCTCTCTCTCGTCCGTCCATGACGGGTTGAGTCCCGCAAAGTTGAATATACGCCTTTGAAGGTTACTAGCAAATTATTGCAGCCGGCTTGCCATTCCTCTGCTGCATGCGGGTCCGGGGTCAACTTCACAGCGAACCATCTACGCATTCGCGTCCCTGGGCTCAGAGAGTCAGCGGGAAATCTCGGAAAAACCACTGACAAGATGGCCAGCAGGACCGAGATTCGAACACCTGGCAGAAACTTCCACCGTCCACACTGCACACAGCGCGTTAACCAACTGTGCCATGGCGGTAATGATTACCAATATCAATGCAACAAAACGTATAAGGTGGTGTAAAATACATGAAACTGGGATGCTAAAGACTGGCAATATGGCATCTAGTCTAATGAACTGTGATTCACATTGTTTTACACCACTTGTATAGTTTGGGACTGGTAAAAACCTGCAGAAGCGTACCATCTCCACTGTTTGATTCCGACTGTGAAGCATTAAGGTGGATCACTGATGGTGTGGAGTGTCATGTCGTGTCATTCCTTTGGACTACTAGCTATTCTGCAGGGTCGTGCCACATCTGCAACTTCCGAATCCATTTATGGGGACCACTTGCATCCAATGTTACAGGCATTGCTTTCTAATGACATTCACTGGTTTCAAGCAGATAATGCCCTCATGCATTATGCAAACTTGTAAAGTGGTTGTTTTTTAGAGCATGAGGATGAAGTACAGCAGCTACCCGGGCCATCTCAATCTCCAGACCTCAATGTTATCGAACATTTGTGGGAATAAATGGAGCGAAAGGTCAGATCACACTTTCCACCTCCAACTTCCCTGGCACAGTGTGGGATATATTTTACAGGAAGAATGGTCCCAAATCCATTATCCTACGTGTATGACCTGTATAAGTTGTATTCAAAGTAAAATTGCTTGTGTTCTGAAAGCCCGAGGTAGACCTACAGCATATTAATAAAAAGTTCTCCAACAAGCAGTAAGTACACGGCCGAGTCACATTATTGTGACCACCACCTAATATCCAGAGTAACCACTGTGTGCAGCACGGACAGCAGCTAGACGGACTGGGAGTGACTCAATAAGATGCTGAAAGGTGTTCACAGGTATGTGGAGCCATGCTGACTGCAGTGCATCTGACAGCTGCTGGAGGGTGCATGGTGGAGGATCCATAGTGCGAACAACACGATTGAGGAGTCCCACAGATGCTCAATTGGGTTTAAGTCTGGATAATTAGGGGGCCAGGGAAGTACTTTGAAGTCTTCATCGTGTTCTTCCAACCACTCTCGGACATTTTTAGCTGTGTGACACGTCGCATTGTCGTCCTGGAAGATCCCATCCGTCCCAGGGAAGACAATCAGCATGTGTGGGTGTACGTAGTCTGCAAGGATGGATTCATAACGAATTCGACAGGTATGAGTGGACCCAGGGAATACCACGAAAACATTCCCCAGACCATAACGCTGCCCCCACCAGCTTGTGTTCTTCCAGTAATGGTTGAAGAGTGTTCTCCGATGTTTCTCGCCTTATACGCCAACATCCATCCGTTCGAAGCAGAAAACGTGACTCATCGGAGAAAGCAATCCTTTGCCAATCAGCGGAGGTTCAATTCTGATACTGCCGTGCAAATGTAAACATTTTCTGCCGATGTACCTTGGTTGGCATAGGTGCAGTGACCACCCGTCTGCATCGGAGCCACATACGCAGCAGGCTTCGCTGAACTGTCGTTTCAGACACACTTTCGGTAGCCCGTTGGTTTATTCGGCCAGTGAGTTGCTCCACTGTAGCGTGCCAATCGGCTCTCACGCACCTTAGATGCCGACGTTCACCTCTCACATCAATGGCACGTGGTGCATCGCAGTTTCCACGTCGGTTATTCGCAATGGTACCATTTCTTCAATCACGATACACTTTAACCACAGCAGCACGCTAATAGTTCACAAACTGCGCTGTTTCAGAAATACTGCCACACTTGGCCCGAAAGCCGATAATCATCCCTTTTTGCAAATCTGATAAATCGCTCCTTTTATCGATGACAGCAACGAGTGATATGTTTTCAGATTGCCTACAGCACACCTTATATACCTTCCAAGCCAGCTCACGACACGTGCCTTCTTTCATTGGCTACGCGCTGTTGAAGTCAAAAGTAGTAGGTGGTCACAATAATGTGACTCTACTGCGTATATCCATTATTTTGATAAACTCCATCTGTGTGCAACGAGAATGAAGGCAACTAGAGTGATATCCATGGGAATAGTGCTCTCAGTATGGTACTCCCACCGCTGACCTGTTTACATCAAACTGTTCAATCTGGTTGTAGTTGTTTATCCCCGCTGTGTCTGACACAGAGCCGTTCATCGGCATGTTGGAGCTTTCGACGTATACCTCTAATTTAAGCTTCCTTTCGAGTTCCTGTGTTCTTATGTAAATTTGGTTTCTTTTCGTTAAAAATGTTCTAAATTGAACGCCACGGAGTTTTATCGTGAAGGATTTGATGTTGACAATCCTAACAGCAGATAAAAGTGCAATCTGACTTCGATGATCTATAATCCTAACAGCAGATAAAAGTGCAATCTGACTTCGATGATCTATAATCCTAACAGCAGATAAAAGTGCAATCTGACTTCGATGATCTATAATCCTAACAGCAGATAAAAGTGCAATCTGACTTCGATGATCTATAATCCTAACAGCAGGTGAAAGTGTAATCTTCTTTTTATTGGAGGTTTAACTACAACCGTGAGTAACTCAGTTTGCTATAAGCAGTCGCCCGTCCCTAATTCAGAATCACTAGTTCTAGGGAAGGGAGAGAGAGCCAGTGCCGTAAGACAAACACAACATCCATGCCTCACCGGTATTCGAACCCAGACCCATCTCGGACGAGTGATCAGAAGCCATCGTTTAGACCACTGCGCCACCAGGGCGGCACAATCTGGCTTCAGTCAGACTTAAGGGTGTCTTTGAATGAATGTTAGGTTTTTTTTGTTTTTTTTTATTGGAGGTTTAACGACCACCGTGAGCAACTCAATGGGCTATAAGCAGTCTCCCGGGGCCTAATTTAGGGTCACTGGTTCCATGGAAGGGAAAGAGCCAGTGCCGTAAGACAAACACAACATCCATGCCTCACCAGGATTCGAACCCGGACCCCTTTCGGACGAATGATCAAAGGCCATCGCTTAGACCACTGCGCCACCGGGGCGGCTGTTAGGGTTCATCTTCTACCCTATATCTGCAATGTAAATTCTTTTGTACACATTTTCTCGAAGACTATTACTCTGCAGTTTTTGAAAATTCGAGCACAAATAAAGCTAATATGTGTTACAGTTATTATTCCGAAAAATTTGTTAGAATTTTTTTTAAATTCAATTTATCTAACTCGAAAGCATTCCAATTTGGCGCTAGATGGCGCGAGAAGTTAGCCTAGCAGTGTTTCTACCTGGAAGCAACAATATCTCTTATTTCTGCTTGATTTTTCTAATTATGTGAGCCAAATAGAAATCAATTAATAGGGGCAAAAGTGAGATTGGAACTTGTCCTCTATAGATCATCTTAAATCCTACTGTACGTTCAATTTTTGAAGAGAATATGTGTACATTAGCAGAAAACCTCTGAATTTGAGCTATAACTCCACCTGTTTACTAAACTCCACCTACTTACTGAGCTCCACCCCAAATAGCGTCATTGGTTAACACATAACAAGGCATATTTTGTCTTTTCATTGTGTAGCCAACGAGAGACTGCTTCCATTCTGAATATGGGAGGTCTCCAGCAATTCGCTGACGCCAACTTCTGGAACAGTCACTCAAGACGCAAAAGCCACACCCAAGGAGTTACTTTTTTGCGCCATCTGTCGCAGAAGATGAACCCTAACACTCATTCCAAGACAGCCTTAAGATATCAGAGAGAGCGAGCAATGTCACGAGAGACCAGAACGACGTCCAATTTCACGAGAGAATACTTTCAGCGATGAATGAGAGAGCAGAATGATATTCAGTGTTACGAGCGAATAGGGTGATATTCACCATTACGAGAGATTCTTATTCTTCTAAATCCAGTGAAAAGTGTGCCAGAAATATATGGTTTGGGATTCGGTGTAAAATCTCGAAACATATGATCCTTGATTGAAAACGACAGAGATACAGTGAACTTTGATAAGAAACATGGAGTATATTTAATGCCCTTAAAAACTGAGGAGGAAGACGGCTCGTGGCTGAGATACTGGGGGGTTCACAACATTTTTATGCTCACCTACGTATATGAGAGTCTGTGTGGTGTTGTGTATGTGTCATGACTCGTGTAGACTAGGTTGGCGACAATAAAATAAGAAATCGATTGGTGCTCTGAATATGCAAATAAACAAATTACTGGTATGTTCAATCTTAATTGAAAATACGAAGGAGTTGCGGTACTACAGTGAGTTAAAAAAAATAATATAACAAAACAACATGAAAATTTACTTGGACAAACAGTATTATATTGGCATCCACCTGGAATCAATATTGCGTCTGATTCCCACCAGCTACATAAGCACTGCCACTTCCATGCCCAGTAGATGCTACTGCAACAGTTACTTCTGCTGATGTTGTGGCTGTGCGTTTGTATAAGAAAATAAGAAATCCATCCTTCGTTCTTTTTTCACCGCAAATATGTCAATTACGCATTCGTTAGAATTATCATGCTAGTTGATTAAATTTTTTTCGATGGACAGTATAGCTAGTGCAGTCAGTCTGTCTTCCTCCATTGTACTCCTCAGAAATGTTTTAATACTTTTTAAACAAGAAAAACATCTTTCTGCTTCTGACGTTGTCATCGGAATTGTAAATATTATTTTCAGGAATTTTACAACATCCCCGAAGCACTCTTTTAAGTTATTCTGTAGCAAAAATCTTAACAGGTCTGTTGCTTTCTTTACATTCTGAAAATTATCTCATCTGTAGATGGTTTGCAGTTCTGTTTTCAACTTGTTCTCGTTAAGAAATGGATACGACTCCACTACGCATTCCAAAGTTTGCTCCGGGAATGCCTTCCTAAAACTGGTGAAACTATGATGATCAAATAAATTTGAAGCTGACAAATGTACAGAAAACTCGAACTTTTCTTCAGCTTGATTTATAATTAAGTCGTAGACTTCTTTTGCAGCAGCATTTCGTAAAATTTTCATTTCTTTAGGTCTTCTCTTCATACTGACTTCTTCCACAGTAATGTTGTAAATGTCTTCGCTGATCTTAACAATTTCATTAACAAAGGCCGATATTGCAGTTTTCACTGATAGGGGGCTTACGGCTTGTTTCTGTAAAGTATTGTACAATATATCAACATGAGGCATTACCCTATAGAAAAACTGAATCCAGAAGTTGAATGCAGGTTGCAGCATTTTCAGTTGAAGTCCTAGAGCTTCATTTATCATTGTCGTTTGTTTACTAGTTTCTAGAATTTTCTGAAAACACTCAATTAAAGCGTCTTTATTTTCGTAAAGTGTTACGATTGTCCTTGAACGGAAATTCCATCTTGTATTAGAACCTGATGGTAGTCTTCTTTCAACTATTTCATCAAGACCTTGGGTCCTTTGAGATGAATAGGCGAAAAAGTTAGGGATCTCGGAAACGTTAGCAAAGAAGACTAACTTCTTTATTCTGAATTACTGCTTGAGCCATTATTAAGTTAAGTTGGTGAGCGTAACAATGAACAAAGTATGCATGCCGATAATCGTCCCTTAGGATAGTTTGTACTCTCGAATGTCGACCACTCATATGCCTCCGTCGTAGCTTTGTGAAATTACTTTTTCTCTTTGCTCCCCAACAACTTTCTGTAGAACATTCTTTATGCAAGTAGCCACAGCGGTGGCATCATGATTGCGAGGAGTTAAGAAAGTACACAATTTCTCAACCGGTTTTCCGTTGGGTAGCACGCATCTTAGGACAACTACTAATTGAAACTAAGAGGAAACATCAGTGGTCTCATTAGCAATAACAGAAACGAAATCGGCAGCATATATTTCCTCCGAAATCTTTCTCCTACAAACACGCAACATACAATCTAAGAAATCGTTCTGTATACCTTTGGATGTACCCTTAAAAACATTAGCCGTATTGAAATGCTCCTTCAGAACACTGTCCAGAACTGATGCAAAGTTAAACCCCTGAATATGCCTGCATTACTCGATTCAGTTGTCTCGTGTACTTTAAGAGCTAACTCGAACTCTCCACAAAATTCAATGCAGTCAATAACCTTTGAGAAAACATAGCGGTTTTTCCTTACTTGATCATTATGACGTTCTATTTTGTCCTGAAAGCCTCGCTGAGTTGCTCTAATTTCTATTTTGCTCAGTACTGAGAGATCAAGGCAAGCGTGTTAATGTGAGCACCGGATACGTCATGTCCCTTTATTTTTTGGGATAACTGTCCTAAATCCAACACACCTAGTTTTGTCCAGGTGGTGTCTCTCCCCTTAGCAAACAGCAAACACGGAAAGCAATAAAATCGATTGTTATGATCACAACCACAAATCCAGTTGTTTCTATCGTGTAACACTATTAAACGAACGGCAATATTTATTTCCGCTCGCACTTTGCTTCTGTATAATATTTAAAGCAGGGACTGGCCTACCTAATTCTTTAGTCCTGCATTTCTCTTCGAGTGGCAGTGTAGAGAAGTCTGTTCCCAAAAGAAACTTCACGCAGTTCAGTTTACAGCAGAACACACAAGCACAGTTAGACTCACCTCACACATATTACCCACAGGAATAAAAACAAACAATGAAATGATTTACACGTAACACGTAGCTAATTTACACCCACTAAAACCCAAATAAACAGTTAAATGACGCCACTTCTAAACTTACATTTTTACAGTTCCTGAGGAGCTGTAAACCTTTCACTTCCGTAAACTGTAAATCACACTCCAAAATCTTTATCTGTTCTGTTAGCGACTGTCGCATGAATTCTAACAGAAGAATCACCGCCACTCTTGACCCCGTTCGAAAGGCGACGTCGCCAAATCACCTGTCTTCCTCCATGAGCAATGGCTTCGCATCGCCAAACCAAGAGCGCTCATCAGCTGGATACGTCACTCTTATCGCTGCAAGGTCACGCAGCGACTTCTCGCAATGCTAAAGCTATTCCCCGCTCCCAAAGCGCAGCTTCCTGACCATCGCATTTTAAAGGCCATTTGGGTTCATTTCCGCATTTGAACCCAGCTGGGATTCCGATGCAAAAAGGACCTGCAGAGGCAGAAAATAAATTAAAAACTGGGCTTATCAATGAGTTAGCTGAGACCGGGGGTTAGGATTTATATAAAAACATGCCAGAAGTGATATTGAAAGTAATAATTTTGGCAAAATGAAATTCACTTAGGGGGTTCACTGAACCTATATCATGCGTCGTCACTGCCAACAGAATAAAATCTATGTGGGCTCAACATCCAGAGTTCTTAAATGCCGATTGGCAGAACATAAATATAGCCTAAGGACGGCTTCAGGGTCTCCAGCAACGTCAAAACTGTGTATACAAGGTGCGTGCACACCACAGTGGGATGATGTGACTATCCTTAGTACACCAAAAAGGAAACCAAACTTATTATTAACTGAAAGTATGTATATATACAAGTTACGACATTAAACGTGTAATGAGGACTACCCGAGTGTTATTGCGGAACCATGGAAATGGTTGTTGGGGAATGAAAGGCCATCGACTAACCAATTGGTATTCACAATTTTTGATACATGCGCAAATGCGTAAATTTAAATCATTGTAAAACCCCGTGTATATTAGTATTGTAACACGTAGGTCAATCAACATTATATTGAACTACGTCTTAAGAAGGGCCTAAAGTAGGCCCGAAATGTCTAACGTTGTGTTTTTAACTGTTGGAAAGTGCTTTTAATTAGTAATTTAATGAAGTACCTTTAACTAGTAAATATTTTAATTAAAGGTTTTAACCTATCGTGCATAAGATGGTAAAATTTATTTCCTTAGCATTCATTATGTTATTTAACCTTGCCTGTGATTTGAAGTGATATACGAAATGTGATAAATTTATTCCAGAAACGGTCGCGTAGAATCGCCGTTATGGCGATGCGGTCAGAGTCACATGCCTATTCGTGTCTGGACATGTTTCAAGTAGTGTATGCGTTAACTGCCGACCAGTAGAGCCATTCGTGAGTGAGCAGTTGCGAAAGTAATGCAAGTCTGTGTGTGAAGGAACGGTCGCCTAGTGTCGCCCTTGTGGTGGTGCGGGCAGAATCACGTGCCTATGCGTGTCTGGACATGTTTCAAGTAGTGCATGCTTTAACCGCAGACCAGTAGAGCCATTCGTGTGTGAGCAGTTGCGTAAGCAATGCAAGTCTGTGCGTAGAATCGCCCTTGTGGCAATGTGGGCAGAATCACGTGCCTAAGCGTGTCTGAACATGTTTCAAGTAGTGCATACGTTAACCGCAGACCAGTAGAGCCATTCGTGAGCAAACAGCTGCGAAAGCAATGCAAATCTGTGTGAGTTTTGACGTAAAAATGAGTGCTAGAAATTTAGGAGAGCGCATTAACATCATATTCTGTGTTGTGATCGGTAAAAGTGCTACTGCAGCGTCAGAGCTATTGAAAGTGGAGTATGGCGAGGATGCTATGATGAAAAAATCAAGTGTCTTTGATTAACATAAGAGCCAAAAAAAGCACACATGTCGCACTCGTATTTCAAGACCCTGTATATGTGTTTTTTCTATCTCAAAAGTATAGGTCATCACGAATTCCCTGAACAAGGACAAATGGTCCACCAACGATGCTATTTAGAGGTGTTTAAACGATTACGGGGTTCTGTTTGAAGGAAAAGAGATGAACTGGCACCTGACAATGCCCCAAGCCGGAATGCGCTCAGTGTTCGCGAATTCCTGGTTAAGAAATGAATTACCAAATTGGATCATCCTTCCTATTCACCTGACCTAGCGCCTTGCGATTTCTGGGTCTTTCCAAAAATAAAAAATTACCATGAAAGGACGAAAATATTCAGACATTTCTTATATTCTGTGTAGGGTGACAAAGGAACTCGAAAGTGTTCCAGAAGCACAGTTCCTGGTATGTTTCCAGCAATGGCAGCAGCGTCTAACTAAAAGCATAGCTGCGGAAGGGGATTACTTTGAAGTAGACTGTGGTCGCTAAAAACACAGGTACGCAAATATATTTCCTACATGTGCATTCCCGGAATTAAGTTTTCACACCTCGTATGTACCGGGTGGTTAAAAAATAAGCATCCCTTTTGTAGGGTCTCTGGAAAATGGAGATATGGCGGCGAAAATTGGTAGGTAGCTTATATATTTGCCATATGGGATGCAGGGGCGCCAACTTCAAATTATTGAGGGGGCAGGCGTAAAGAGTTCAAACGTGGGAGGAGCACGTCTGTTCCTTTTTTAGGGGGAAAAGAAAAATTAAAATTAGGAGAGCCACAGTTCATCTCTTTTATTAAAAAGATAAAATTTGACATATATTTTGAAACGCAATTGTAATGGCTCATCAGCAAATGAACAAGGAAATAGAAATATTATTTTGTTGAAAATTAATGTTTTTAAAAATGAAATTCAGCCTGCGATTTTATAAAAATGTCCCGAGAGGTTTTGTTTCCCAGCATTTATTAAAAATATGAAAGATTAGCGCTATTATTCAAACAAAGAACGAGAAGCGAAAAAATAAATAGATACATAAAGCCACCAGAGAGATTATATTAGATTTTGTTTTAAACATCACGAGAAGACAATGCAGAAGACTTCGTGCTACGTGAGTAGAAGCATAAACATTACAACCGTCTGCACACGATACAAAAGGTGAATTTAATGACACACTTGAACTAATATGACATAGTTAAAAATATTTAAAATGCGTGAGACCTTTCGGGTCCTGCCTGCAGGTACCCATCATCAGACGCAGTAAAAGAAACCATACACCATGGAAGAGGCAACATATATAAAGAATTACACAGTTAAACAAATGACGTAATAGTGAATGGTCGAATGAAAAGTAATTACAACGATGCGTAAATGACGTGTCTGTTAATGATCAAATGAACCACGTGTACCATGTCATCACAAGAAACGGGTGGGCGGGGTGAGAGAAGGGGGAGGGAGAATTCAGAGATTTTGAGATAATATGGAAGTGGCCGAGATCAGGTGTTTCCAGGGGCGGGGAATATTTCTAGGTAGTTCATCATTGCAGCAAGTATAAGAAAATTTGCCTATGTATAGGCTTTCAGTGAACAATAGTTCAGGTTTGGTGTGAGGAGTTGTGAGGATTTTGGATTCTTCCCAAATGGGGGTGTGATTCCCCTTGAGCAAGAGACGGGATAGAGCAGTAGAGGAAGATCCATTGCGACAGTCATACTGATGTTCTTTTAAACGAATCCCGAGTGACCTGGTTGTGGAGTCAATATAACAGGTGTCATTAATAAGGTATGGGGATTGGGATTTAAGGGGGACAAGGTAAATCCCATGTCTTTGAAAATTCATGGGTCGATCTCTGTCGTTCTTAATGAAAGTGAACAATTGGAAACTTTGATCCCAAAATTTAAATTATGACGATGGCAAATGGTCTTTAAAGGTCTGGCTATGGAGGGAACAAAAGGTAAAGATCCAACAAACTTGTGATTTGTCGGATCTTTTTTTTCACGAGAAGATATTGTGACGTATATTCTAAAATAACTTTCAATTTTAGTTCCTTTTCCTATGTAAATTTGAGTTTGTTCTCCTTTGCACTTTCCAAACTTAACGTGATACCTTCTCTCTCACAAGAATGAGTTTGGCAACACAAATGAGGTCAGAGTGAGTGACGTATGAATGTGATAAGAACGATAGATAAAAAGGACGATACAGCAGTTGCTTAGTGTGTGTGTGGGTGTGTACATCATATGTGGCTCTATTGTGGATCTACTGAAATATTGCTGCACCAATAAAAGGTTATCGTAAGTTGAATTCAGCTTATGTTTCGTCTGGCCGTAAACTATTGAATCGTATTCTTATTTAGTTCAATATTCCTTAGTCATGGCTTTAGACATAGCGTAACACCAATTTTGCTCACGAAAAAGACTTGCGTTATGATGTCGAACAAAATACGGGGCTGACAATCAAGTTTCTTATCAAATAAGCAATGCTTTATATGGGAAAAAGTTTACGTATTTCGTTATTTATAAATTTTTCGGAAATAAATCGCTTTGGTCTCATAAGGTGGAGCTTGGTCCACTTCATGAGGCCAAAGCGATTAAATTAAACAGAACGAAAAATATTGGGTGGGCACTGCCCCCTAGTAAAATTATTAGGGGGCAAGATTCACCTTACCCCCTATAGTCGGCCTGTATGATGGGACGCATAAATCCCCTAAATGTTTATATGCAGATATATTTAACAACTTGTCAAATTTCACAGTAAACTCAACGTTTAATTTGAAAATAATGAAGGTTTTGCTTTTCTGACAAAGGCAGAACGATCTATAACTTTTAAGCCTTATTGTGATGCCGGAGTGCTCGTCAATACTGCATTATCCTTCGGCAGCGTGAAAACGACGAGGCATGCCATTGGAGAAGATCAGCTGATGGAGTTCTACAAGTAGACTTTCTACTTCAGTCAGGTAATGGAAAGAGGTGAATAAATGAGACAGACGTGAATAAAGGCAAGGCTAATGAAGAAGGAAGAGGATAATTCAATTTCACGGCGGCAATAATTGAGCGACCTGAAAAGTGGAAGCCGCTGTGACTTGGGCTTCTAGTAAGGTTATTCCTAGCATACTTTCCAACATAGTAATAAATGGAATAACCAAGAGGACTTGAGCAACCGATAGATCAAATCCATTAAGACCAATTTGGGATCAGGTCTTGAAGAAAATTATATTATTCTCTGCAGCAGGCAAGAGGAGATCTTATACCGATGGAAGACTCGACCCTTTTGTGTTGGAAGAGGAGGAGATACGTGAAAGGGACGTGGTAATTAGGATATTAAACGCTTCAATACTCAGGTGGGATTATTGACAGTAATGAGATGTTACAAGTTGCTCCATTGAACTTCTCCTACTCAGTATCTAAAGCTATTATCTTTTCTCCACCTTTCGAAATAGAGATTCTTGATCAATATTTCATTCTGAATACATGCGTACCGAAAATGTGTTGAAAATATTCCTTGAATGATGAGAAAATTTTGCGTTTCTCCTGACTTTGATTGATTGTGCAAATCTTAAAGGTACAAGCTGTTTCTTCTTTGTTATGGCTTTGTCAAGCGAACTGTACAATAAAAGGAACATATATTTATTGTCATATAAATATTTTATTGCAGAAAGTTTGCTTTTGAGAATAAAGGTCGCCCCACACCACGTCGAAACGGAAACGAGCTTTGTCCGCACGCAGGTTTGCAACTACACTGACGGTATCAGAATCATTCATTTGGTAGACGTCGATTGTGCTGGAAGTAGTGCGGCGCTTACTATAATTACAAGTGTTGTATTAACTTTCTAACTTACCTGACGTACACTACTCAAAAGAATTAAGGGAGCAAGGGATATTGTAAGGAAAATCATGTGCGATTGACGTTGCTGAATGTAGAATATTAGATTTATGTAAGATACAGCAGAATATTCAGTAAAATGGATAAGAAAAAGCACATTGGCGTTGTTTTATGCAATATTGTCATTTAATTCACATGATGCGACATGCTGTACAACAACACGCAAACGTGTACAACAAAAAAAAAAAAATGACTTTTTGAAGGTGTATCTGACATCTAGTTGGGTGTGGTCCCCTCGAACGGCTAAGACTGCAGCAACCCTGTGTGGCATTGGATTGATAAGGTTATCGAGGAGGTTTTTGGGGTATCTTCACCACTCCTTAATGTGGGCAGTCTGCTGTTCACGAAGAGGCAACGGAGGTGCCGGCCAAGCTGCAATGCGTATGCCCCCAGACAGGCTCATTTGGACTTAAGTCAGGTGAGCATGCTGGGCATTTCCGTCCTCTGGAAGCATGTTTTCTACTAGCCGAGCTCTATAGGGTCGAGCGTTATCGTCCATGAAAACGGGCGAATATCCGATCGCTGCAGCAAACGGCGTACCAATAAGTCTGAAAATCTCGTCTCTATATCTCTGAGCCATCAGACTGCAGTTTCGGATGATGTACAGGCCAGTACGTCCACCGATATTTATGCCTGCCCATACCGTCAATCCATGTCCGCCGTAATGATGTTTCTTGCACAAAAGCTGGGTTATTTCGTGTGCCGCGTTCGCTACAGATAAGAACTCGTCAACTATCCTGACTGAATGTCGACAATAATTTCTGCATAAACGAACTGTTTACCAGTTTTAGTTACATTATTAATTCCCCCTGTTTTATCAAAGATAACACAGATTAAATCGAGAGAGTATCCTGATACTCTTTGTAGATAATTTATGCTATGCATCTTTCGCATGCCCAGACCTTTATGAAATAAAACGAGTGATTCGAGAGTATACATTTATTTACCTACAACACATTCGTGTCACTCACGACCACACTGAGCTACAGTCCGGTACATACTAACGGGAATTAAAACATAACAACAAACAATAAAGTTTACTAATTCCTGACATTAAACGGTACTTAGGTAGGTGGATTAATGAATGTTATTGTCGTAAAACCAATGAAAGAAGATATATGAGTCATAAAAGTAAATGTTTACTAAACTATGGCGGCGACAGTAGTAAGTATTTCGACTTTAGTTTTTCAAAATCAGCACTTATTTTTATTATTATCTGTACATATAAAACTGAAAGCCCTCACTCACAGACTCATCACTGAATTTCAGAAACTACTGAACTTAGAACTTTCATATTTGGTAGGAATGTTCCATTTACAACATAGAGGCGCACTAAGAAAGGATTTTTTCCTACGATAACTTTAAGTGGGTCGAAATGGGTTTTTTAAATAACCCAGCTTTGATAACGCTAGGACGTTTATATAATTCAGATTTAGACGAGCCCAAGAAACGACTCTGAGGCCGATGAAATGTGATGCAGCTACGAAAGTCCATCTGCGCATGCGGAAGCTAAAATATGACCCCAAGACCCAAGACAGAAAAGCTGAATCGCAAGTGTGTTAGTGAGGAGTATTGGTAACTTTTGGTATAGGATATCTACAGAATACACCCCATCACATTATACAATTTTCTAAAGCTCCCGTATTAGCAGGCAACCCCTCCCCCGCTGGGGTAGTCGATAGGTAGCCAAATTTTGCCATGAGGCACGGTTTTCATAGCATCAAAAAATGAATTTTTGTAATGGCTTTTACCACATAATACAACGAGATAGTATACTTATGTAAAACGCGATGAAATAATATTCGGCGATAGTTCAGTAAAATGTATTGTTGAGTAACAATGAAATTAAATATTGTTGCACCACTTCATGAGCAATATTCCCTCTAAGAGGCCATGGGCAACGCGCGCCTAACCCAATGAGCTGGGCAGGCATCAAAACCACTTGGGCAAAAGAAACAATATTCCCTCTAAGCGGCCATGGGCAATGCGCGCTTAACCCAATGAGCTGGGCAGGCATCAAAACCACTTGGGCAAATTAAACAATATTCTCTCTATGCGGCCTTGGGCAACGCGCGCCTAACCCAATGAGCTGGGCAGGCATCAAAACCACTTGGGCAAAATAAACAATATTCCCTCTAAGCGGCCATGGGCAATGCGCGCTTAACCCAATGAGCTGGGCAGGCATCAAAACCACTTGGGCAAATTAAACAATATTCTCTCTATGCGGCCTTGGGCAATGCGCGCTTAACCCAATGAGCTGGGCAGGCATAAAAACCACTTGGGCAAAATAAACAATATTTCCTCTAAGCTGCTATGGGCAATGCGCGCCTAACCCAATGAGCTGGGCAGGCATCAAAACCACTTGGGCAAAATAAACAATATTCCCTCTAAGCGGCCATGGGCAATGCGCGCCTAACCCAATGAGCTGGGCAGACATCAAAACCACTTGGGCAAAATAAACAATATTTTCTCTAAGCGGCCATGGGCAATGCGCGCCTAACCCAATGAGCTGGGCAGGCATCAAAACCACTTGGGCAAAATAAACAATATTTTCTCTAAGCGGCCATGGGCAATGCGCGCCTAACCCAATGAGCTGGGCAGGCATCAAAACCACTTGGGCAAAATAAACAATATTTTCTCTAAGCGGCCATGGGCAATGCGCGCCTAACCCAATGAGCTGGGTAAGCATAAAAACCACTTGGGTAAAATAAACAATATTTCCTCTAAGCTGCCATGGGCAATGCGCGCCTAACCCAATGAGCTGGGCAGGCATCAAAACCACTTGGGCAAATTAAACAATATTCTCTCTATGCGGCCTTGGGCAATGCGCGCCTAACCCAATGAGCTGCGCAGGCATCAATACCACTTGGGCAAACAATTTTATTTTGTCAGATTCTCTTTCTAATGCAGTAAAAGTTGGAACTTGGATTGGAACCATTATTTTTCCTAATCTTACCATTTTTTGTCTCCGTTCTTTCCGCAATTGATTTTAAATAAAAAAAATTGTTAAAAACATTTCCTTAATTAAAATGTTTATTTTATAAAAAGTGAGAAGCTCAAACTTACTTCTGGAATAAAAACACTAGAAATTAGGAAAAGCATGTTTACGCATAATACACAGTTTCTTTGCATGTCAAAATACCAAGGATAATAAGAAACAAAATAACAACTAAATGCAAAATAATTAGTTCAAGTAGAACACGTGCAAAATCGTTCTGATCTGACAGTCATTTCAAGGAATAAATCGCCTCTCAATTTTTTCCCGCAAACCGAAGATTCGACCGGGAGATGTAGGACTCGACCGTCTTTGATAGTTCTCGGAAAATATTGTTTATCATTTATGAGGAAGTTGTCGGATGATGTCTTCGGCTTTTGTGACTTTTCAAAAAACTTGTAGACAGCGTGAGAAAATCACTAATCCGCATTTTCGCGTTCGCTATCTACTCGCACAAGGCTACTTTGCAAGAAGCATTTGAGAATGAAGAGGACAATGAGACGAACTTAGAAGGAGGCGAACGGCATTTAAGAAAAGTGTTGTTTTGACTTTTGAGAGCCCGAATTTTATTTATTTAGTATTATTCCTGCAGGTAATTGATTTTCGATTCATGAAAATTAATTACGGATTTGGGAATTATAATCTAAAGTGCTTACTGCGCTGAGGAAGTTAAGTTGCTGCGCGGCCGAGCGCACGCGCGCCTTAAAGGGAACGTTGTGCATGTGCAAACTTGCGGCGTGATCAGAGTTCCATAATGGTTTTGACTACTTCCGTTACCCATTTTAATTACATCGAAATTTTTTACTTGGGATTTACTTTGGGAAAGATGCATAGCATCAAAAATCAACATGTGATTAAAATCCGCGGCTCCTTGAAATGGTGTCCTCCGCCTTGCTCAGCTGTGCTAAAGGCCGACGGTAGGTGATCTTGCCTTAACGTTTGTGCAACGTTGTGAATTCATTGTTGCTCAGCGCAAGTAGAAGCCCCACCGAGTTGGGCTTAACTGTGCGTGGGTCTCATCCACCAAAGAGAAGTCGTTCAATTTCGTCGGCCGCGGCACCAGGTGTGAATCTCAGGTGCACCCCTGCACCCCAGGATTCACGCCAGAAAATAAAGTGATAATGGGAAGAACAGCCCGAAGCATGAGGCTTGGGTGGGACCCCGTGCCACCAAAACAACAACAACAACAACAACAACAAAAGAAACTTGGGGATCAAAGGGTTGTGATGGGGTTCTCCCGCAAACACCTATTCGTGACTGAGTGTATTTGTCCGGATCTTACCCCGGTACACTCAACCCCCAACCAGTCAGAACAACAATCACTTTCGCAAGGAAGACATGACTCTCTAATGCATGACACAACATTTAATCATTGATTGAACATGCTGGGAAGATTAATAGATTCTGTACTCTCTGCGCTCATAGACAATTACCCCTTCTTAGAATGTAGCATACTGTACTGACACTTTAATGTTGGGCGACGAAGGCCCGCTGCATCCCCACAGGACGTTCAGACCCAGGAGATCTTACACAATAACACACTAACAAAAACGGTAAGTGATATCAAACATGAACACTAAGAGGTAGAAAAGAAAATCGCTCTGCACAAGGTCACATTAAAACACTCGCGACACAAAAAATACACTAGCAAGGTATTTTTCTTTACACAAGATTTTCGGTGCGAACTGTACTGCCAAAATTAAATACATCTAAACATGCACAAGTCTGCCCCACTCACAGTGGCACTGAGCCTAATATGTGTGAGCTTGTCCCTCAAAGCAAAATTGTGGCCACACCCTCTCCCTTATACAGGGTGATTCACCTAAGCGTGTACAAACTTCTGGGAGGGGTAGGTTGCACAAAGACAAATCGGAATCACATAGCAATGCAGGGTCGGAAACGCCATCTTCATGTGCTAGTGTACGGAGTCGGGGATCAATTAAGTGGTCCCCGACAATGCCGGCCCAAACATTTACAGCAAAATGGTTTTGTGCTGCACGTGGTCGTAAGGCATAGTCGATGGGAGGAGTGCGTACCCATCGTTCCCGACACCTGATAGGTCCCTGGAAAGAACCAGTGTCGCATAACCTCTTATGCAGCCGTGCAAACACTTGTTGGTTCGGCACTCGTCTCATCGGGTATCGTTCCTGGTACAGTCGCACGGCGGCTCGTCCGTTGCAGTCCGCTGTTTCATATGCAAGGTGCATATCAGCCATTTCCGCGTTCGTGAACTCAGCCATCCTACTACCTCTGAGGGCGGTTTACAAATGACGGTATCCTGACAGAACGTATGAGCAGTCTCGCGGCCGAACAACGCCATCTACCGCATAAAGATGGCGTTTCCGACCCTGCATTGCTATGTGATTCCTATTTGTCTTTGTGCAACTTACCCCACCCAGAAGTTTGTACACGCTTAACGGAATCACTGTGTATATGTAAACGATCGAAGAATGCTACCCTATAAGAATCGAAGTATATCTTCATGGGTACTTCCTCTCAGATTTAGTCACAGAGGTGGCTCTGTCTTTGCATTATAGGTAATGCAGCTTTGAGTTGAGGTAATGCACTAGTCCACTGAAGTGGCGAGTAAAATAAAAGGGTTCAAGTACTTACGGGTTTGCATCAACATGAATCCAGGGTGCATCAAATAATAATAACACACACACACACACACACACACACACACACACACTTGGATCACGTGGCAGTACACCGGTGATTTATCACACACTTTGATATATTGAGCAGTAGGTGCTCAGGTGATCTAACGCCTCCCTCTGTTACACAATTGAAGGTGCGCACTGCTGAGCACTCTTGTGATTATTATGATGGCACACATACTGTATTTCAACAGCGGGCGCTGAGACAGTTTCGCTTCTCCTGTGGCACGAATTCCTTTAGTTGGGCTGCAAGAAGGCTGATAATGAACCCCTTAAGGTGATGTGCTGCCGCTTTCGGCAGATGCTCGATTTCCTTCCGTCCGATCTGCGCTTTTAAGTATACATTCGGGTATCTGACCTTCTCCGGTGTTCTCCGGACATCTCCGTTTCCCTTCTCTACTGGGTGAGAGTCCCAATTTTACCTGGGCGACGCCCCGCTGAAGAGGAACTCTTTTCGTCTCTTAGCTCGCACTTTTTTAACGTTCAGTCTCAGTGCAGAAGGAATCTTTCCGTTAAAATGGCATCTCAATGCCTGGGTGTGAAAATCCAAACATACACAACTCTGGTCTTGGGCCTCCTATTTTCATTGACACCCCGAGTTGTGAAATCGCCGGCCCTGAGCGTTTTTCTCGGCCGAGCAAAACCCCAGGTGTTTCGTCTTTCGTCGTTTATCAGCAACTACTCTCCAAAACGACGCTCTAATTCGCACCGCCCCCTTTTTTCGGCGATTCCCCACTCTTAATTGCTCTTTGTCCAACACAGACGCCGCCTGAGTATCACTTTTGCTGACAGAATGTATGTGTCTTGCCTGGTCGCTTCGTCACCCGAATCGCGCTGCAGCTGCCGCCCTTAACTGCAAGATTTAGAACTTTTTCAATATCCCGTTAGCCTGCTGTAAATATGCAGTAAACATCGACCGCGGCGTTTAAGCTGTAAGGAAAAAAAAAGAGAAAAACCACTTAGGTCATCACGGCTCCCATACGCATTCGGAAGCACATTTTCCATCGTTCATGTTTCACCTTCCCCAAAACCCACGAAGTAGGAATTTTTATATTGCACTCGAGTCCTCTGTGTGGGGTCTCGTGAGCCAATATGGGGAGATCTGTCTTATTTCCTACATTCGAGAGCATTGGAGCGACTTCCTAATTAGCCCGCAATTTTGTTAATGAATTTAGTAGGGCCTATGAACAGCCCAAAGAAACACAACGCAAACGTAAATGAGAAATAAAAGAAAAAAAAACTGTAAACTGCAAAATAACGTGTGAGCCTGCCGAACTGTGATTCCCAGCTGCCTCATGCAATTAGCGACATGGCGGATAAATTAGTCCAAATGAACCGGAAGAGTTTTTTTCTTGTTTTAGGTCCGGGCTGGGGTGGGGGGGGGGTCCACTGTAACATCAAAAATATTATATTCTCAGCGAGTAATCGCTAAAAATTTGTTTTGATCTGACCGTCGATTTCGTTTCGTTCCGCTGTAGTGTGCGCAGTCGCATTGAAAATCATAGTTCTTAACTTTTTTCCTTTGTTTCCGTTCCGAGGTAGTGTGCGGCGACCTCAAAACCTGTTAGTTTTCATTGACTTAAATGATACAAGCTCAGGCTTTTTGTGACAAAGTACTGAGGATGTTCGATTTTGCTGGCTGTTTGAAAGCGAAACTGATTAAAGAAAGTGTTTAAAAGTTTTTTAAAGTAGCATATAGTGTTTCACGTTGCTCATACGTGTGAACTTCTGAAACTTTGCATTAAAATCAGGTACGCACTGATGTAATTGAGTTTTTTTACGTGACAGATTTTTAAATAGTTGCACAGTTTCAACTACTAAAAAGAGTCATAATACTTTAGTCATTCCAAAAATTCAGGCTTTGACATTCTCCAAGAAAAAAATCTGGTGACTAGTTAAAGAATGGTTTGTGAAGATTAAAAAATACCTGAATTAACGTTCTGTCGTTCTACAACTTTAACAACAAAAGCTGTACGAGGCCTGTTCAAGACATTTCCATTAAAAAGACGAAGTCATCGGTAACGTTATTTTAAATGCACCAGCCTGTGAATACTCAAGAAACGCACATAGCGTATTAATGGCATGCATTTTTATGTCTACTATTGCCTTGAAAAATCCTCCCAGTGGAGTGTGAAAGCTTGGCGAATCTTTGTGCTTATTACACCACAAAAATAAGCGGATTTAATACGCTATAAGAGCGAGGGAATATGAACTTCCATTGTGCATGGCTTTTATCGATTATGAAAAAGCCTTTGATTCAGTGAAACCATCAGCAGTTACAATGGCTCTGAAATCCTGCGGTATTGAAGATGCATAAATTAATTTTATTAATAACATCTATAAAAATGTAAGTGCAAAGATTCGGCTGTTTGAAAATACAACACACATAAAAATTGGAAAGGGAGTGAGACAAGGTGACACCATATCTCCGAAGCTCTTTAATGCCACATTGGAAAATGTCTTTCAATCACTGAACTGGGAAAACAAAGGGATAAAGATTAATGGAGATTATCTAACCCACCTTCGTTTTGCTGATGACATAGTCATTTTTGCAACTACCCCATCAGAGCTACAGAGTATGATCCAGGAACTTGCTGACACGAGTAAAGAAGTGGGATTAAAAATATACTTTCAGAAGGCAAAAGTGATGTTCAATGCTTTTACAAGAAATGAAGATTTATCGATTGATGGAAAAAAGCTGGAGATAACAGACACGTACGCTTATCTTGGACAGCAGATATCAAGTGAGGGTCACATTGATGAAGAAATGAATCGGCGTACAAAACTTGCCTGGAGAGCTTTTGGAAGAAACAGCATAATTTTCAAGAGCAATATGCCATTATGTCTTAAAAGAAAAGTGTTTGATCATTGCATCCTTCCAGTGCTTACGTATGGTGCAGAGACGTGGACCTTAACTAAAAGAGACAAACAAAGGCTGCAGACAACTCAAAGCAGCATGGAGAGGTGCATGCTTGGTGTAACCAGGAGAGATAAGAAGAGGAACTCGTGGATCCGAAAAATGACAAGAGTGGAAGACATCATGATCAGAGTTAAATCCCTGAAATGGCAATGGGCTGGACATACTGCCAGAAGGACAGACCATCGATGGACAGCCGAAATTTTAGATTGGATTCCAAGGGACAGGAAAAGACCCAGAAGACCACATGGGAGATGAGTGGATGAAATTCGAAAGTATGCTGGAGTAACATGGAGGAGACTGGCACAAGACAGACCGTTGTGGAGGAAACTTGGGGAGACCTTCGTCCAGCAGTGGATTGATAATGGTTGACAATGATGATGATGATGCGTTTCTTGAGTAGACGAAGTCATGTTGAACAAATAGCTGTATCATGCAATTTATTTGCACATTTGTGTCGATTTTTGTTTTGTTTAGTGGCAATATATGAACTAAATAATTATGAAACACCATACAATACAAATTTTGAATGATAATGTGGAAATTTTTCGTACGAAATGGTCATAGTGATATCAAATAGCTGTCTACGTACGATAAGTTAAAACCACATTTTCAAATTGCAAATTAAAACCACTTTATTCACAGATTAAAAACTAGTTTAAATGCGAGATCTTTCGAGGCTTCATGGCCCTATCATCAAGATAAGTGTCACTAGACACAGAGTGCAACCAATATATAATACAAATGATGACCCACAATGCACTCAATCACAATCACAAGGGATGCCATTTACAATGAATTAAAGTTCAAAAGATTGGGCGAATGCCAAAGTGCTTAATTCTAATGTTAACAAACGTACAATATTTCTGTAGGAAAGCCTTCTCATTATACAATATGGAGTGACCTGCTGTAACACTGAGCTCTCACCGTTCGTCCCAAGGGAGTGGAGACGGCTTGTTGCACCTTCTACACAGCAACTCGAAGACGAGGAATTTGTATAATATTTTCATTGCATTCTTTTGAACTTTAATTCATTGTAAATGGCATCACTCGTGATGGGGATTGAGTGCATAGTGGGTCATCGTTTGTGTTATATAATGGTTGCATCTCTGTGTCTAGTGGCCCTTACCTGATGATGGGGCCACGAGGCCTCGAAAGATCTCGCATTTTAACTAGTTTTTAATTTGTAAATAAAGTGGTTTTAATTTGCAATTTGAAAATGTGGGTTTCCCCAAACAAAACTCCCCAATGAGGCAAGAGCTTTTGTATTATAGGCAGTATATGTTCATCGTTCGGGAGATGTCTGCGGACGTTGGCCTAAAACGACGCTGTCGACGGCGTTTGACGCTTTTCAGACGTTTGGGAACAGATCGTGCAGAAAGGTGGATAATATCTTCAGGATTATGACTGTCACTGGTATGTTTGTTTTCAGTTCTAATTAGAGCAGTGTTGCAACTGCAAGAAAAATAACCCTCGTGTATAATTCCAGAACAACATGCGAAGTAGCATAGTTTCTCGATATCGTGTGAAGCTTTTCAACAGAAATGTGAAGTTAGTGACTTAGTCTGGTCCGCTTTTGTTTTGTATATGACGATATCATTTAACTTATTAAGCATTTGTTTTTACCCGTAGTTTTTAATCGTTTGTATTTTTCTTCTCATATCAGATTTTTTTTCTTTTCAGGTGAACTGTTGTTCCTTGTATTCGGAGTCTTTCTAACTTACAAGGTTCGAAATGCGAAATCTGACTGCTTCCACGAGAAATCGTCCCTGGCTTGGGCTATCTATGTTGAAGCTCTGGTATCTCTCCTAATGTACACAATTAGGTAAAGAATATCTTATTCATCTTCACATGGCATTACAGATCGTTGAGATGTCTTTCCGCCAAATGGCGCTGTGACCTCCATGAGGATTCTTAGCCGCTAATGCACCAGTTTGGGTGTCCAACCCAATACTGGGAAAAGGGTACAAATCGCGGAGGCAACCGCCGGAAGCGGCACACAGGTTCAGGGCCAATTTTATGGGACCCCATCCACTTTTTGGCATTGAAGTAGGAAAAAAGCTCCCTAAGTGGATATGGCCCTCAGCGGTATTGGAATTCACAACAGTCGCCTACCACAGAGAAACAAGGCTGGCGATTAGCCAACTGCGCCACGCTGGTAGTAGGTGGGAAATATGATAAATTTTAATGTTGACATCATTATTTTGACTACAAAGATATATTTAATTCTATCTAAATAAACAAGTGGGGTGTTCCGAACGAAATGCTTGTTAGGTCATTTCTTTTACATAAGAAATGGTAGAGAATTCAAAATTTATATAAAAGTACATCGAACATTTCTTTATGAAAATTTACTGCTCTGATTTCCTCCACAGGCGACATCCTTACACCATTCTTGAACCTAAGGCTGAAATGCTGTTCGAGAACTTTCCAAAGATGTCTGACCAATTATTTTGAAACAGCTTTTGTCGTCCACCGTACCGTCAAAACTTTGTCTCTCAATACTGTCCGCCATGAGGCAGAAAACGCAAAACCCTAAAAAGAAATGAATAAATAAACCCTAAAGGTGCGCTCACGGTTCGTCTTCTGCCATAACATTATAAAAAAAATGGCCGCCTTTTCCTTTGAGCATCTGCCGCAAATCCGTGCAAATCTCACTTCTCTTTTCTTTCAAACCGGATTTTACCTGACTACAAACCCATTTTGCACATACTTTTCATTCATTCGTTCATTATCGTATTACATCTGTATACTCAAAAATGCCAGTCGCTGAGTGGTCTGGCTAGTTGTCCAAGTGTAGCCCAGGTCGAGTCCTTTACAGCTCTGGCTCTCACCCTTCCTTGGCGTGGTGTTCTTTGATTTAAAAAATATAAATATACGTGAAAAGTCAGTTTGCATAGAACACCAACATTACGTGAAGTTTGAGTAATTATCGTAACTGATTCGTTTCAGCTGAAACCCGGATAGAATAACTTCATGGCTGGAAATGTCTGTAATTCGAAACAGAAATGTCACTTCAAGAATACGCCAAGAGATGTACTTACAGTTTAAATCTTCAGGCCAGCAAAAAACAGTACTCATTTCAACAGTGGAATAATCGATAGCTCATAACAGACGGTAATATCCACGTCATACTGTCAACAAATGTCACTTAAACAATAATGAAGCACAACCTTTAATACACGTGCTTCAATCATACTTGAATAACAACCGATTTATATAACATCCACGTTCTCTTTCCGTAATAGTTTTAACAATCTCTAGCTGAATTCTAACGAGAGCAGAGCCGAGTAGCCAAGCAGAACCAACCAAACAGCCAACTAGCCAGCATCGACACAAACAGCCTTCTTATCTCAGGTTTTCACATACGTCACTCAAACCTTCGACCTCAATGCAGGTTTGCCAAAAGACATTCAGTCGAGAGAGAAAATATAGCGTTAAGTTTGAAACTTCTTAAAGGAGAATGAACTAAAAGTTACGTAGATACAGGAACTAAAAAGGAAAGTTGTGTTAGAGTATACGCCACACTGGAACAGTGGTTTCAAATTAGGAACGTCCCAACGCGTACAGCCGCTGCTGTTGCTTGAAGTAGCCGTTAATCCCCTAAAGAAAAATGCCCTATAGTGTGTGATGAAGCACCACACAAAAGTGCAAAATATTATAAAAAAATATAAAAATTTATACCGATTACGCCAATTGTTAGCACACATTCTCCATCTTTTTCATTCCACTGCAAGATATTTTGCGTCGGATAAAACATACCCTCGATCAGTAATGGCTAATTTTACATGATCTACCTTGTTCCAAATCTTTCCCTTGGTCTATGACCAGCTGCTTTAGAATGTAACACCTGTCGTGGAAATCTTTCCCTTGGTCTATGACCAGCTGCTTTGGAATGTAACACCTGTCATGGTAATCTTTCTCTCCCATATGACACCCGTGCCCAAGCCACTCATGTACGTTTTAATTTACTTTGTCTTCTACAGAGGAAACTGCCAACTGAGATCTAATATTTGCATTACTAATCTTATCATGACATTAGGTCCATGTTTATCTTGATATTCTTATTAACACTCTCATGTGGATTATACCTAGCCACCTGACGAGACCCTTACTCTGCACCCAACTCTGACTGACACAGATGAGGGTAGATATCAATACTGCATAGTAAAATTCAGAGATTTGTTTTTTATTCAACCTCCTACTAAGTAAAAACAGTCTTATGCACTTGATAAGAGACCCTTGCTGCTTAGGTAATTCTTTGTTCAATTTATTACCGAACTTTTCTGTCTCATCAATTACTACATCCAGAAAGTTAAATTCTGTTACTTGTCCCAGCACCTTCTCCTGAACTACGTATTTAACAGTTTTAACTATTCGATTTAAAATAATAGATTTAGACTTCTTCATATTTAGACATATCTCAAATTCTTCCCACGCAAGAAATTAAGATTATCTGTATACTATTTCACACTTTTAGATATTAACACCAAGTTATCATCATAAATCCAATTTACAGAATTAGATTCACCTATCTTAACATTTTTTACGAAGTTAAACCTTTTGCCAGTCAAAATCTTCTAATATGTAACCATATTTCAGGTGATAAAAAATCTCCTTGACAGTTATGCGCCGATTTGCTTAAACTGACTCGTCAACCAGTTTCCGTTTTTCGCCTGTGTTTTTGGTTGATTTTCAATGTTTGAGTTTTCCCGCTTTTAAGTTTATTCACCCTTCATTGGGCATTACACACATTAGTTGTCTTCTCGCCATTTTCGTAAATAGCGGATCGAACTTTCAAGAAGTGGTTCAGACAGTGCACTTCGGAATATTTCCAAACAGGACTTCAGTCTTGTGTTCAGAGGCGGCACAAGTGTGTCACTTGTGTGAGAGATTATTTTAAATAGTAAATGTGCATACAGAAGTGTTTGATGTACTTACAGATATATTTTAGCTCTCTACTTTTGAAACAAGTAAGTTTCGAACATGTATTATTTTCGGAACGTCTTTAATTTGTACAGCTATTTAAATATTGCTCATGTATACTTCAAAGAGCCAAAACATTATGATCAGCGCATCTTTATGCCAATCGAAGCAGCTGCTGGTAAACGACGGCGCGTGTGAAGGTCTTGAAACGATATGAATAACACCTGATACTGAACTCTGTTAATCAGTGTTGTTCTTCGGTTGGGAAAGGCTTAAGAGAGTTTGACAAAGTTGTTTGTTCTTCGAGTTTAACAAGTTGTTTGTTGTTAAGCGAGTTTGACAAGTATTCTTGTTCCTCGGTTGGGAAATACTTAAGCGAGTTTGACAAAGGCCAAAATGTAATGGCCATATGACTGTGTCAGAGCACTTCCGAGGCGGCGAAGCTTGTGGGGTGCTCATGGTCAGCCACGGTTAGTACCTTTAAAAAGTGGTCCGAAGTAGGAAAAGCCACGAACCGTCGGCAAGGTTGGGCCGATCACGGCACATCCCTGCTAGAGGTGAGCGAATCTCGTATGGTACGAGCTAACAGAAAGGATACAAGTGCTTAGTCATCTCCCCCGCCACCGTGGCACTGAGATCCATGTTAGGATCATCTTCTTCATGGCAACGGCTGCTGCAATGTGATCAAAGGCCTGTGGCAGTGGCTTTACCATCAGTTCACGTGTTGGTAGCTGAGATTGGCGATGTTTTCTTCTCCTTCATGCTGTCTTTCTTCTAATTCTAACAAGTTTTCATTCGTTGATTCTTGGTTGGGTTACTCAAGCAAATTTTCAAAGTCCCCTTCTTCAACTTCGCCCAAACTTGCTTTTTTCTTCACCTTCACAGATCCCTTATTAACAGCTTTTATGTTGTCTTCAGTGCTAAAGACTCCTACGTCGTGGTAGAACTGGGGACAAAGTTTATTCCATGCTCTATTAATATACCGCTAAGAGGCTATCGCCATGAAAATTTAATGACATTAGTGGCATCTCTGACGGTAAATTCTTTCCAGAACCTAATTTTCTGTGGTCGTTCTAGTTTCCTCAAGAAGTGCATCAGATGCTAACCTTATATAGCGAGATTTAAAAGTCTTAGGTACACTTTGGCTCATGGGTTGTAAAAGTGCGGCTGGCTTTGGAAACAGAAACACGACCTTGCTGTTATCCAAAAAACCCCTTCAAACACTAGCAAAGATTCGAAGCATTATTTAGTAGTAGAAGGAATTAAGAAATTTCTGAAAACATAAACATTCATCCAGTTTTTCCGTGTTATACTGAAACGACACACAACTAACCGTTTCAATGTGAGGCCAACCTCCGCATTTTGCCCAAGCTTGAGGTTAAGACGATCTTCGGCACGTTAGAAACCTGGCTCTGTCTTTTCTTCAATAGAGACATTTTCTGTCAGGTATTTTCCACTACAGAACAGCTTAGGCTCAGTCACATTAAACACTCGCTTAGGGGTGTATACTACTTCTTCTATGATATGCATCAGGTCACCGAGAAATTATCTGCCAGCTTCGAAGTCAAAAGACGCTGTTTCCTCACTCATTTTTACATTCTCAAATCTATGTTAGGCTTTAAGTTGGAAAGCTTCCCATGACTTGCAGTAAAAACGTTTTGCGTCTCTGTCTTCTTTCAAAACGTCAAAAATACTTCGTGCCTTAGCACACACCTTAGGTCTTAGGAACAGATTAAAGTGGCATTGGCCACCCCGGTGACCGAGTGGTGTGGTGGGGCGTTTGCATCTGATCCTTCGTCTAAGATAGGTATGGGCAGAACAAGGCATGAGTGGTGCTCTCACCAAATGGCGCCGGTCTTGGCCCATCCTTAGGACCAGCGGTTCCAAATTAAGGACGGCCAGCCTCTTACAGCAGCACGAGGTGCTAAACAAACAACAGCAGCAGCGTTGATCTTGTAGCTATGTCGCCAGCATTTTTTCATTGACCATGCAAACTTAAAAGACCACCTTCTGCTTTTTATTTTCTCAGCTTCACCTTTACCATCTCTCAGTTTGATCTTGCCTAATTTAACAACACGACATATCATGGCGGTTAATTGTCTTTCTCCACTCATCACATAACTTCTGTTCCAAAGTTACTGATTTCCGAGCAAGCTTCACAGAGCATTAACGCCACTACTTTATAAACGCATGAATGGCATTTTATCGCACATAAAATTTTTAAATTATAATAAATGTAGCTGTAAAAACCACAGCACTATAGTCACCAAAATCATTGGCAGAAATTCCGATTCACGTACATCAGTGAGGTTCATATATACAATACGTACTGACAAAGTATGGCAGGTTTTTCTCTTCAGAAGCTTCAGTAAAGTGGTGCCACCACGCAGTAATAGGGTAAACTATGCACTCAGCTAAACAACTTTGACGTAGTGCAATCCTTGACGAATATTTTGGGATTCGATTTATTAATATTTTTTGTATCACGCTACTTCAAATTCTCATAAAACTCTACCACCCTGTATTTCTGTTTTAGGTTTCCTTACGTTAGTTAAAAAATGTAAAGAAAGAAATTATAGTTTCGGAAAGAATAAAGTCTTCAAGTGTTTGCAGAAAGCTTACGATGACAATATGTGTGAAGCAGTGATTAGGAGACCATTCGATAGTAGTTTCTTTCAGATAAGAATTCTGTTCACAAGCGAAAATGAAAGGCAGTCAAACGCAATAATTGTGCAAAAGCTAAGTATTGCACCACAAGGACAATAAAATAAATGGCTTAAAATATTTTAGAGTTATATGCATTCAAAATGACACGTTAAAATAAAATGTATAAGAAATAATAATACCTTTCATCAGTCTTTGTGCATGAGTGGCAGGACGATATAGACGAATTCATCGATAAAATGAAGATAATAGAGATATAAAGCTGTTTATCGATTAGATGAAGTTAATGTAGATATAAAGTTATATTTGTCGGTGAGAGGATGAATTGGATGACGTCGATGAAAATGAGTCTGTATAAAGATTCATTCGTTGATGAAAATTACTCCTATTTTAAAAAAGGGGTCTCCAACTGATGTTAATACCGTCCAATTGCAACAGTTCCTATTTTTGCGAAAAAGTTTGAGAAAATATTATTTGAAAGACTTTTCTCATTTTCTTTATAAATATCAGTTATTTAATAAACATCAATTTGGTTTTATTCCAAACTCTTAAACTGAAATGGCTTTATTGTATTTTAAAAATTAAATTCAGACTAATCTATTAAACTTCAATTATTCTATGGATTTATTTATTGATCTTTCCAAAGCTTTTGATAGTTTAAATCATAGGGTATTGTTAAATAAACTTTACAGTTATGGTATTAGGGGTTCAATCTTCCAACTCTTAGGAAGTTACCTCTCCGACCGGTATCAATAAGCAGAAATTGACAACATCAAATCTAATCACCAATTACTTTTATCAGGGGTTCCCCAGGGCTCTATTCCTTCCCCTTTATTGTTTAACATTTAATAAATGATTTAGACTTACAACTTCATGAGGCTGACCTAATTATGTATGTTGATGATTTAACTATACTTATTCATGGTAACGAAATTGACTCATTGATTCAGATATTACAAAATCATTTTCTCACTGCGGTCTTACCTGTAGTTCTCTTGCTATTAATGTTAAGAAAACAAAAATTTTAATTTTCTCCTATGGTCAGAATACCAACCCTATACAATCTATAATTTTAATTAACACACTGGTTGAGGTAGTACAAACTTTTAAATATTTAGGTGTTTTTACTCAGTCGGATCTCAAATCCAATTCTCACATTGATTACCTTATTTCCCTAATTTTTCGAAATATTGGAATAATTGGAGGAGTAATGGCTTATTTGTCTCAGAAAATTATGATTTTAATTTATTGCACTTTAATTTATCCCTACTTTTCATATTATATTTCGGTCTGGGGCTCGACTACCAATTAAAACTTTACTAAACCTCAGAGATTACAAAATAGATTTTTGACACTGGTGCAATTCAGACTTTCAGGTACTTGCTTTTCAAATCCTAATTTTCTCCCAGTGCAGCCTAATGATGTTCAGTTATTAAATATTGATCAGTTATACCGTTTTAAATTGGCAAAAGTCATGTTTAAAAGAGTAAAGAATGACTTATTCCCTTCTTTAATTTCCTTTACTGTCCCTAACCATTCTTACTCAACTAGACATAAAACCTCACTGAATCCTTGTTTCCCTTCACATGAACGTTCTAAAGGTTTAATTAATTATGCTGGTCCGCAGATTTGGAATTCGCTTCCACCACAGTTGTTGGTTATTAATAATTATAATTTGTTTAAAATAAAACTTAAACAATACTTATTTTCCTAAAATCAGTTTCGTGACGCCCTTATTATTTTATCCCTTTCACCTTCTGAACGGGTTGTGTACTGTGTGTCTGGTTTGCTTTACTTTTGGACATTTTTTATGTGTTCAGTAATCAGGATGAGAGGGCTCGTCAGGCCTCGTGGAGGCCTTTTCCCTCTTATTTCCTGGTTGTTGCTGTATTGATTTGTTTTACATTTGAATGTCTACGGCATATTTGTAACAACCGAAATACGAAATAAATGAAAGATGAGTCTGTGTAAGGATGTGCTAGTCGATGAAGATGAACGGGTATAAAATGTAATCGTTGATTAATATCCGTCTGTATACATATATATTCGTCGGTGAATACGAGTATCTATGAATATGTATTCGCTGGTGAATACTAGTCTGTATAGATATGTATACGTCGATGAAGATGAGTTTATAAAAAGACTTATTTGTCTTTGAATTGGATGGCGTCGATGAAGATGTATTCATCGATGAATATTAGTCTGCATAAATATGTACTCATCGATGAAGATGGATCTTGAATCTACGTGAAGATCTACGTATCAATTAAGACAAATATCTGTGAAAAAACATTTATCGGTGAAGATGAATCTGTATAAAGATGTGTACGTCAATGAATATGAGTCTGTTTGTAAATGGGCCTTTCTCAGTGAAGATAAGTCTGAATGACATACGGGTTGACGAAGATAAATCTGTATAAAGATGCTATACTGTTCTAAACGAATCGTATCTATTATTTATGGGTAAACTGACAGTCATTAAAGCATCGAAACTATCATTACCACAACAGTCACTAAAGCATCGAAACTATCACTACCACAACAGTCACTAAAGCATCAAAACTATCACTACCACAACAGTCACTAAAGCATCAAAACTATCACTACCACAACATTCACTAAAGCATCGAAACTATCACTACCACAACAGTCACTAAAGCATCGAAACTATCACTACCCTAACGGACGTAAGGTACTAAAGCTAAGAAATTACTTACTACGTCTTCATTGACAGCACTTTATTTACAGCTTGTTTCACAAGACAACCGGAGCAGAACTTTCTCTTACGAACAATTAACACTTGCCACACTTAGTAATATAAGAAAATACCTCTTAACACACTGAAGGCTTATACCACATTAGTATAAGATATGACAATATAATATAAAAAATGTATTTGTCAATGAAAATGAGTCTGTGTAAATATGCATTTGTCGATGCGTATATGTCATAGATTCATCATTGAAGACGATTCGGTAAAATGACGTGTTCAAACTTTCATTTTAAATCTATGATTTTTCAGTTCATGACAATATGAACCTAGCCCAGAAAAATGTTAGAACCTGTGATTCTACATTCTACAAAGGAGTGTTTCATGTACTTTAAACAAATTCTATAATGTTATCGGCA
Source organism: Macrothele yani (assembly GCA_039090855.1). Lineage (NCBI taxonomy): Eukaryota > Metazoa > Arthropoda > Arachnida > Araneae > Macrothelidae > Macrothele > Macrothele yani. Next base: position 29,989,773 of record CM077012.1, read on the forward strand.
GAATATTTTGATTCTTCAGCAACGCCGGAAGTATGAAAATATTGAACACGATGTCGTGAACGACATCGTAAGAGTAGAAGGATGAGTTCAACCACGAAACGTACATTCAGCGACAGTAGACAGTCGTACATTCCCAAATGCTCCATGTGCGTTTGCATCGTGGGCATAATGTTTAGGTCAGCGCCCAAACCATGAGCAACCGAGTTGCTGAGAAGTGAAATACTGGCTTGAAGGACGTGTAAGGCCTTTGTCTAGTGACTCGTGTCTTTTGGAAACGTTCCATTACTTTGAGGACACTTATGCCCTTCATGGATGAATACAGATTTGTGCTACAGCTAGATTACAGATCCTGTTGTGTGTCCAAAGCTTATATTACCTACTAAATAACTTCAGGGTACTTATGAAACCGACCCAAATCAAGGAGACTAGAATAGAAATATGAAAGAAATATGTCTGAACTGGTAATGTTGAACTAGTTTGAGATAAAGACCACTTCAGGCGATAGGTTTATTCTATTTCTTTCTATGTATAAGCTTTCAGACAGCAGCATGTTTAAAATACTGCAACAGCAGACAGTGGCAAAAGTTGTGTTCAGGATGTATTCTTCAAGTGAGATACACAGGAATCAAGGGCGAAACAAATACACTGCTGGACAATTGCTAAGGACGGATCATAAACGGCTATATAGCGCATAAAAAAGTAAGTGTGGTTGGATGCCAAGTGAAATAAAATAATGTCAGAATGCCAGGACATTACAAGAAAGACAATTTATTGTGCTCTGAAATCCAGAAGGCTTTGTTTGGGACGTGTTCAAGGGACAAACAGGCCATTTTGTGCAGAATACGTAAACGTGAAAAAAAATGCAGCTACCGTCCGCAGGCGTTCCGGCATAAGATGTCAATACGGGATATGGACACCATGGAGGGCGATGCAAGATTCCACACGTCGTGTCATGCTTTGCATAACATTATAAAGCAGCTGTTGGGGTAATTTATCCCATTCCTCTGTCAGTGCACGGATGAGGGTGTCCTTGTTTATTGGAGGGCATTGGCGACCAGCAAGACTCCTCCCCAAAGCATCCCACACATTTTCAATGGGATTCACATCTGGAGAACGTGCTGGCCATACGAGGCGTTGAATATCCTTGCTCTCAAGACACTCCTGGACAGCGACTGTTCGATGACATGTTGCGTTGTCGTCCATGAAAATGAATCTATCACCGACAGCACCACGGAACATGCGAACATGAGGTAGCAGAACATCATTAATGTATCGTTGGCCAGTCAAAGTCCCAGTTGGAAGCACATAGAAGGACGTACGGCCATTGATCATGATGCCAGCCCATACGATGACACTACATGTCGGATATCGGTCCCTTTCCTGTATGTTTGCTGAACAATATGCAGTACCACTATCACGCCAGATCAGTTGTCGTCGACAATCAGACGATAGACTGTATCTACTCTCATCTGAGAAGAGGACAACAGACCAGTCGTTTTCAGTCCAATTGCGATGTTGTTGGCACCATTGTAAACGGGCGGTAAGGTGACGTCTGGACAATGGGATGCACACAACAGGACAGCGGGCGTATAGTCCTCCTTCATGCAAACGTCTGGCGACAGTTTTTCGGAAGATCCGCTTGCCACTAGCAGCCATAAACTGATTTGCTACCTCACTAGCTGTGCTGCGCCGGTGTCTTTTTGTTGATAGCACTATGTACCGATCTTCTGCAGGTGTCGTACTGCGAACACGACCTCCCCCGTGACGTTTGCTACACTTTCCATTTGTTTGAAATGGTTTCCAAAGCCTTGAAACAACACTGTGGCTGACGTCGAACTCCCTGGCAACATCTGTTATTTTTCGCCCTTCTTCAATCTTGCCAATAATACGGCCAAGCGTAAAATCATCTAGGTGATGTCGGGAAGACATACTGAAAATTGCAAGTTCGTCAATTGATTCTTTCCCTTTCAACTCTGCGTTTGAACAACAACGGTCAATACGCGTCAAATCCTTTATATCTCTTATCAGCGCTATGACGTCACGAATAAGTTCGGCAATGCAAAATTTGCATACGCACAACACGTCTTACTGTATCCCGCACTTATGCTAATTTCCACATTTCCCTGCCTTCCATTTTATGGTTGCTATCGCTGCTATTGTCATCCGTTCTTAGCAATTGTCCGGCAGTGTATTTGGAGGAACCGCCATCGAACGAGGACTAAGCACACATTTATTTACGAAAAAGAACTGGCGGTTTCCGGTTTTTATCAAGTCTTTTTTTTATCACACTTAGATTGATAGCAAGAAAGGGAGCGTGGAATTTGCTCGTAGTTTTGAAGTAGCAGCCTGCTTTGAAAAGGATTAATGTTCTATTCGAATAAGTAAAGTGTTCTAACTTGAAGAGCGTCATCCTCCATAATTTATGATCAGGCTTCGTATAAACAGTGGTTTTGATAGAACTGCTCCAGACTAAGAAGAAGGAAAGGCGAAGAAGTGCTTGTGGTTCTGAAGAAGGAGCGAACCTCAATGAGGATTAAGCTCCCATCCCTAAAAAAACAGGGTCTCTATAGATTCAGTCTCTGCACGTTTTGATCACGAGCCCTCGTACAAACACAGCAGTGATTGAGAAGTACCCTTTCCGTGAGAACTAACAGGGTGGGTGCCATAAGTGTTTGTATTGCTGAGGAGGAGTACGGTTTAATGGGAACCAACCTCCCATCTCTTTAAGCAAATTATAACAGCTTTAGCAATTCACTCTTGATACTTTTTGATGAGTTCACATACTACAAGAGCAAACAGGATAACAGCTACTTCATTTTCACCCATCAGCACCGAGTATGACTGTTTCATTAACACCCAACACTGCCAACATTTGAAGATATGAGATGATGTCATTTACTTATTGTCTTTTCCGCCATCGTGGACATCACGCATGTCAGGACTAATGAAAAAGAAGCTTTAGTCCTTGCCCTGAGGATTGCAATTTAAAACTGTGATAAAATTAGAACAAATAAAACCATAGATTGTCTGATTACTAAATGGTAAAACAGAATATAAACCATGGCCTAATGAAAAAAACCCATGCCATTTTATTAGAACATTAAAATAAATCTTGTACGGAATATGGTATCTTTAAAACTTACTTCCAACCGACAACCATATTAATTAACTGGGAACTCAAAATGCAAGATAATACCCAGAGGGCACTGCGTAACGTACCACTGAGGTGACGCAAGTGTCAAACCGGCAAATTGCAGCGATAAGCCAAGGTCGGTTTAGTTCAGTTGGGAGAATAACTGCCTTCAGAGCGGGAAGACGTGGTTTTGAATTGAACTAACGGAAAAAAAGGTTTTACGCTACAACTTTGATAAATTTACAATTTTCTATTTTAAAAATGTGGAACTACGTAAAAGCAACTACTTATCCTTTGATTTAAATATTGGGTTGGTGCGCATGAAATGTCCGGCAAAGGATCAGCACACGTGGACGGTGAGAACGGAAAAGTAGGACAACTTCCCTAGGCAAAATAATCCCCCTCGGCATCGACACATAGTTGCCATCTGTCCGGCAAGGCCATGATCCCGGAAAGAAAAAAGTCTTGTGGCTGGGACCCGAAGAAGTCATCAACTGCACGTAGAACCTCGTCTGTCGTGAGCAGTTTCCCGGACAGGAAGTGATAGGCGACGAAACAGATGATAGTCTGTCGGAGACAAGTCCAGAAAATAGACAGGATGAGGCACTGCTTCAGAGCCGAAAGCACTTAGTGTCAGCATCGTTCGTTGGGCGACATGAGGGCGGGCATTGTCCTGGAGCAGAACAACACCATGTCTGTTGACCAAAGCCGGTTGTTTCTGCAGAAATTTCCGGTGCAACTGGTGTAATTCAGCACAATAACGTTCTGCAGTGATGGTTTGGCCTCTTGCCAAGAAACTCCGATGAATTATCCCGGATGTGGACCACCAGACAAGGAACATCATCTTCCTGGTGTGTAGAGGTGGCTTAGGATGCCGTCCAGCAAGCTGTGCCTTGCTTAACCATTGTGCAGATCGTTTCCGATTATCATGAAGGACCGATGAAGTAGAGGTTCCTGTTTATTCCTGGTAAGCAGCGTTTTTTAGAAGTGTACCCAATGGATCCTGCGACAAAAGTACTGACTGTGGAGTGGTTTTATAGACATTCGACATGGGTACCATTTGTCACCCGAACAATGTCTGACTGGTATTCCAGTTCCAACCATGTTCGTTCGAGAATGTCGGTATTAATTTTCTCCAGTGCGTGTGTAATCCTCCTCTTTAGGTCAGCAATGTCTGCAACTGGGGTGCTGTAAATCTCACCCTTGATGAATCCCCATAAAAAATGTCACATCGTGTTAAGTCAGGCGAACGTTGGGGCAATGCAATGAAACCACCACACCCAATCCATCGACTGGGAAATTTGGCATCCAGAGACCTCCTCGCAATGAAAGCCCAATGAGGTGGCGCCCCATCTTGTTGGAAAATGACCGGAGTTTCAAGTTCATCCAAATGGGTATACACAAACTGCTCAATCATGTCCAGGTAATTTATCAGCTCTCACGGTCGCTTCGTGAAAGAAAAAGGGTCCCATAACATGGTCGACCATTATCCCACACCAAACATTCCCGTTTGGGCTAGCATGTTCATGTTCCATTGTGCAATGCGGGTGTTCAGTTCCCCAAATTCTCACATTCTGTTTATTAACCTTTCCAGAAACATGGAAAGTGCACTCATCCGAGGAACAGATTTGTCTCAGGAAAGATACAGCACTTGCAATGTTCTCCAACATCTCTTCAGCAAACTATTTACGTTTCACATGATCGTCTGAGGTTATGTGATGGGTTATCTGCAGTTTATACAGGTGCATTTCCAATCTCTGACGTAACAATCTCTGCACTGACGACTTGGGGATGGTCAGCTGTCGTGCTGCTTGTCTGATTGACTTTCGAGGGCTACGAGTGAATGTTTATCTCACAACCTCCTCCTTTTCTGGAACAAGCGATGGTAATCGAGGGCTTTTCTTTGTAAGGACGCTACTAGGTTCCTTGAATGACTTGTACCACTTTCTGATGCTGTTACGTGTGGGAGGTTTGCTCCCATATTTTGTTCTGAAATTTCGCGGAACCTGCGTTTCGGATTGGGTTTCAATAAACCACTCCACAGTCAGTACTTTTGTCGCAGGTTCCATTGAGTAAACTTCTAGAAAACTCAAGGGTATTCCCTACCAGCTGCAACAAACAGAATGCTGATATTAGTTTTGCATCCAAAGTTATCATTTGAAATTGGTTACACCTTCAAACAAAGGTCTTCGCTCTTTTCACGTTTATAAGTTAGTCACGGAAAAATTCTCATTGGCCGCCACCGGGAATCGAACCCAGGTCTTCCAGTTACGCCGGATATGCTTCCACTACACCACAACGGCCTCTAATTCCTCCAGACTCACACACGCTAACTGCCAAGCCAATTTGGCAGGTGGCTTCTTGGAGCCCCGCACAATGCTGGGGATTCACCAAAGATGGCAAGAAGCAACTGAAGAAATAATTAGAAGGCGAATGAATAATTAATACAGACATTTGACGAGGACCAGGAACATCAAACAAAGGTCTTCGCTCTTTTCACGTTTGTAAATGAGTCTCGAAAAAATTCTCATTGGCCGCCACCGGGAATCGAACCCAGGGTCTTCCAGTTACGTGTAGTGGAAGCATATCCGGCGCGTAACTGGAAGATCCTGGGTTCGATTCCCGTGGTGGCCAATGAGAACTTTTCCGTGACTCACTTACAAACGTGGAAAGAGCGAAGACCTTTGTTTGATGTTCCTGGTCCATGTCAAATGTCTGTATTAATTGGTTACACCTTTTTGGGACACCCTGTATAATTTTGAATCGATTTGAATGTACGTCATGCTGATCTAATGGGCATTACTCAGCTTGGAAAGACTACAGATTACACATACGGGTCTCATTAATTCTTTTCGTTACAACATGACCAAAAATTTATGTCAAAGCTTACAGGTCTGTGCATTGAGAGGCAACCATTTTCAGAATAGGTTGAACACAGCAAGTGTTTAACTTGTTGGAAAGATTGCTGTTGAAAAAGACAGCTGGAATTTACGACATATTATATTTGTTAGCTGAGGCGCAAAATATCTATATCAGTAAGGGCTGCTATATGGGACAGAGGCCTAAATGAATTACAGCAGTGTGGAATATTCTGCTTACAGCATAACGAGACGTATGGTGATTGAAGCTTCAGAAGTGCATGATGGGACATTCATATATGCCATTCAGGTTAAAGTTGTTCTCATAAATTAAAAACGAAAAAAGATATGTTTCTTGTTTAGGGGAATTATCAATACGTCCGCTTTGGGCAGATGAGAGGACAAATACAAGAAGGCCAAAAATTTCTGCCAAACTTTGCAAGAGACCAAAGTGAATGACTACCGTTTAATAAAGGTATGCAGTTTTCACATTCCCTTCGAGAAATGTCTTCGTCGTTTGATAAATAACTTGCTTTCATATATTACAAATGACAACTAATATTGATTTTAATTTTGACGATGAGATGGAAGTCTATTTGTGAAAGGCTTTGTTTTTGAGTGCAGCAGCCGAGGAGTGGGTTCTGCGAAAAGAAACGCTTTTATTTCAGAAAGACATGTATTGGTAACATGTCTTTCTGCCGTCTTGATATGTCGTTCACCTCTGTAGTACGTCACAATGGGATATGACAAAATATTCTGCTTTTCTGCCGTTCGGATCAATAACGGTGCAATGCGGATACCATCCCCTTTTATGCTCATTAAAGTCTCCAGATTCATTTACTTATGTTGAAGAAAAGACGTAGTCAGTCGAATCAACGTTTTGGGAGAGATTGACAGCTGGCTGTAGTTTGCACAATTGGGAGAGCGATAGAGAAAACAGAAGAATGTGAGAAAGCAGAATAAGGCAAGTGGACCGTGAACCACGTTAGATAAAATGATCTGCGGGCTGTTATTCCTGGGTAATATAAATACATGGAACCTCAGATATAACGAAGATGCAGACGGCCCCTCCTTTGTATCAGAAATCATGTTAAATCAGGTAATCAGGTTAATGAAGATGTGTTGTATCCTGTGAAGTGGATAACTCTAACTCTGTGGAAAGGAACACATACTGACTCCTCATTCCTGGGTACGGATTAACTTCTTTAAATTAGTTTCTAAATAAGGGAGATGGTTTGAAAGACCTTTGTGAAAAGCATGGGCTTTGCCAAATATCATTTTCGCCTGTTTATAAGCTCGGATAGTTTTTCATAATTTTTAAATATAATTTCTTTTTTCCGTAATAAAAATATTAAGCTTCCGTTCTCAAAGTTCGCTTTGTAATTTGAAATTGCATTAGTCAGAAATTATAATCAGAACAAAACGAGGTGCCTTGTAGACGTGCGAAATTAGTCTTCAGCGTCTGCTACAAAAAGAAAATATGACGTACTTTACCTGCTTTCTCGTTATTATTTGTGTCAGTTAAACGTGTCTTTCTTGGTATCTTCTTGAAGATCGTTCGCAAAAGTTGTTTCTGAAGCTTTTTTTCTCTGTGTTCGTTGACCAAGGAAAACATGGAAATATTCTTTCTTTTTCTTTGTGGAGTTTCTTCTTCGCTTTTGAAAAAGACTGCTGAAAAGACACTATCAGCATTTCATTTAAAGTTGCACAATGATTGTACGTGGGTGACATACATTCACAGCCTGGGTTGAAGAAAGAAATTTGGATTTTAAAACACTTTCAGTAGATTATCCTAACTGATTCAGAACAGTAAACACTCTAAAAATGGATAAATGGTCTGCATCTTTGAATAGTACTAAAAACAAGTAGCACTCAAAATAATATGCACTTGGGTTCAGACAACATCAGTTTAATAAAGAAGGAACTCAATCAACAGTCAATATAAGACTAAGTTAAACAGCTTTTAATATTTTTTTTTATCTAATCTTTGTAGAATAAACCCACATACACTAATAAAAACAAAACAAAATCTTTTGAGTTTTAAGAATAGGTGCTTAAGAGCAAAATATTCCCTTTAAGGCTCTACGAGACCCGCCATCTTGTATTGCTGCTTTCTCTTGTTAACTAACGGGCAAGCGTATTTCACAAACTGCTCGGACAATTTTGCACATTTTGGAACACCGTTTGTGGCTGACGCAAGATATATGATAAATAAAGAGTTCCCTGGTTTCAGATTTTCATTTTGGACTCTTTAAGTATTTTTTATTAATTAATAAAACTATGGAAGACGCCTTGGGACGACTTTCGCTGCAGATAAAAAATGAAGGGAAAGGTCAATAAAAATTCTGAAACCAGGGAACTCTTTATTTATCATATATCTTGCGTTAGCCACAAACGGTGTTCCCAAATGTGCAAAATTGCCCGAGCAATTTGTGAAATACGCTTGCCCGTTGGTTAACAAGAGAAAGCAGCAATACAAGATGGCGAATCTCGTAGAGCCTTAAGGTGATGTATTGCTTACATTGCTTTAAGATAGAAGTTTCGTAATGGGAAAACAGAAAAGAATGTTTTTCTCTTCTTTCTTCTTTCGGATCGTACGATGGGGAAGAGGAAAGAGCCACTCATGCGTAACAGTATTAAGTGTTTGAGAGTTACGGAATTTTCCCCAGAAGATTGCAACATCAAAAATGTATTTCGTTTTATATTTGCCTTCTCATAAAGGAAGTAAATGAAGTACGAAATTGTCAGGATGGCGCCTGCTGCATATTATTTTGTGTCGAAAAATATCTTGTAAATGATAATAGTTACTTTATTTAAGCACAGCAGGATTTATGTGAACTGACAGCTCGATAAAGAAACAATTTTATTATAGAAATAAATATTTATTTCTGAAAGCTGGAAATATGTGTGAATTATTTTTGGTGAGAGATATATTTGCACATCCATATCGTTGTTAATTTCAGTATTACCAACAATGATTTTGTTTAATTTCATTCCTTTTTCAGGCATGTTGTTTGGGCCAACCTACAGCCTGACTACATCTACCTCTTGTATTTCCTTCGTTGCCAATGCACAGTCACCATTAACTTAATTTTCATCTATGGTCCTAAGGTATGTCCAACAATTTTTTTTGCAGTTAAAATTTCTAGATTCAATGTCATAAAATGAAATAAAAACAATCTTATTCTTTCCAGCGCAATGTAACCATTTATACCTAATTTCAATTCATGATCGTAAGGTGTGTAAAAGAAGGTAACTTTGTTTTGTTAATCCTGGAACATTTTATTTTCGACATTTTAAACATTTTATCAAGTTCCTGCCCACAGTTACTCTTTCATTCTATTTTTTCTACGCCACGAACAGTTTTTTTAATGCACATAATTGCTAAGTTGCTCTTTTATTCTGCTTCACCGTGAATTTTTCAAAGCATACAATTATTACTGTTCCCTGCTATTTCACGCAATCATAAATTTTTTAGTGCACATAACTACCTGTCTTTTGTACCAGGTAGAAATACATTCTTGAATGCATGCGATTACTATACTTTTTTATTCCAATGGTCATCAGTTTTTCAATGCACACCATGACTATTCTCTTTTACTCCACGTACTCATCAGTGTTTTTCACTGCACAGAACTGCTATTCTCTTTTATTAAACGTAAATATTGATTTTTCAACGCACACAGTTACAATTGTTCCTTTTTATTCTTCGTAATCAACCATTTTATCAATGCATTTTGATCATTTATTCCATATAAAATTCAGTTTCTTTAATGCACACAACATTGTTGTTCTCTTTTGTTGCACCCAGTCATCGTTTTGTTTCAATGCATACAATTACTATTGTTCTTTTTTATTCCATGTAATCAGTTTTTTCAATGCTCAGAATTACGTATTTTCTCTTTTATTACACGAAATAATTTTTTATTGTATGTGGTTCATTGATGAATTAGAGCACGTGCTTTTGCAAGGTGAAACCATGTGGTTTTTCAAGTAAACATTTACTTTTCACGGCTTTCAGACTCGTCAACCAAGCGTTGTCATTGCCGATCGGCGTCTCTAAAGGATAAGGCATGCTCTCGTCTCAGACTGTTAGATTCGGATCTTATGCAGAATGCGGTTTAACAGGTACACAACAACCTCAGGGTATTTTTCATTTCTCCTCGGTTTTCCCTTTGCTTTTGTTCATGTTGTTTCACTAGGTAGTCTCCCCAAAGAACGAACTTTCGTTTTCTTCCCACTCTACATAGAAATACGACATTTGGTTTACAAGTGACCTTGATCTTTGAGAAATGCGTGGGAGTGATTTTCCTGATAAGGTGATGACTCATTCTGACGTCACCCCACAAAATGGCCGGGCATGCTAATTCTGTGAAGATGCAGTCTGCGTGTTTTGCTGTGTCGTTGGACATCATTCAGGCAGGGACGTCGTTAGACTTCGAAATCAGGATGGGCGGCCGGTGGGCGAACATTATATTTGGTGGGGCGAGTTTGATGCAACTTTTTTTTTTTTTTACGAAACACTGAAAGAAGATTTTTTTAACGCTTTTTCTTTTTTCTTTTAATTGAAGGTTAAACGACCACCGTGAGCAACTCAATGGGCTATAAGCAGTCGCCCGTCCCTACTCTGGGGTCACTGGTTCCAGAGAAGAAAGAGAGCCCGTGCCGTAAGACAAACACAACGTCCATGCCTCACCGGGATTGGAATCCAGACTCTTCTCTGACGAATGGCCATAAGCCAGCGCTTAGACCACTGCGCCACTGGGGCGGTTTCAATTCTTTTCACTACCGGCTACAAAAGTATTCGTGCAATTCCGATGCCCTCCACCTGGACTCATATACATACATAGACCTGACCAGTTACGCCACGGGTGTAAGATACAAGTGTTGGTGGAATGTCGCCTTCAACCTTTTGCTTGCTTTGGATGCATTCTCTTAAATTTCTTTTCATAATTTTCCATTTTTGCTTACGAAAATAGCACTGTACTTGAACAATTTATTTAAAAGAAAATGTTTTTGTTCATCTAAATCAAATTATATCGTTGTGACCCGCAGACACAATACCTCACCTCTCCTTAACTTCCTTCCTTCCAGCCAGCGACTTGGCTTTGCACTCTTCTCATACAAAACAGTCGTCAGCCACTTTCTGAACTTCAACTGTCAGTCTTAAGGATGTTAGTGTAGCTTTAGACTCCACTTTTCGTGTTGGAATTCCCTATTTTGTGAAAAAAACAACAACAACAACAACAAAAAAACAATTAGTAGTGACCCCTCAGTGAATTCCTATGCACCCTCCTCGTTAGCCATTTAGCCATACAAACATGAAAATGAGGCTGAAACTAAATAATTGGAAGAGTGGAGAACAACTGAATTTTCATGGCCCTGCGGTGCTATTTTGATAACCTTTCTACCCTTTTTTGGAGACACAAACAACGCACTTCCTTGGGGAAAATACGTGGGGTTACATGAAATAAAACACAAGACTTATTACTTGGCAAAGTGCAGATTATATTTTAAAGTTAAATATATTGAAAAATGGCATACTTTGACTTGGGTGGGCAACACAAATTTCAGGGCTTGAACCCCCTTGGCAACGTCCCTGCATTCAGGATGGCTGTGTATACCGTTGCGGGGCTGGCGTTTATTGTGAAAAGTTATTGAATAACAAAGTCTATAGAAATACATCGTGAATCCCTGGAAAAGTTTGGGGGAAGAAAAGCACCAGACAAATGTTACATAGCCAGGTTAGCGCAGAAATCTGAAATCACAGGCAGTGTTTTGAACCCATACAGTGGCAGACGTCCTCCTTTAGGAAAAGAAAAAAATCGAAGAAGTGAAGCACAGGCTGCTGCCATCAACGAAGTCATTACGACGTTTGTTACAAGAAACTGGGTATTTTGTTTCCACCTGCCAAAGGGCCGCGAAGAAAGCGTTGCTTCATCCGTACCGTGTTATAGCTGTGCCAGAGTTACAAGAACCAGATCTTGAAAAGCGTGTGTCTTATTGTCACTGGTTCCTACATTTTTACTCGCAATTCCAAACATTTTGGTTTTCACATGGCTCACTGATGAAGCATGGTTTCATTTGGACGGGTATTTCAATTCCTAAAACTTCCGCATCTGGACTGCAGATAATCCACACGAATTACACGAAATCCCATTACATCCTGCAAAAGTCGGTGTTCGGTATGCTGTGTCCCAAACCAGAATAACTGGACCTATTTTCTTCAGGAGCTTAGTAAACTAGGCGTCATATGTGAATATTTTGGGACAAATTGTGGACCAATTAACCGACAACGATTTGGCAACGAGGTACTTTCAACAGGATGGAGCAACATGCGACATCAGAGGCGGAGCTAGGATTTCGTTCACCAGGGGCAAAGCAGAGTTTGGCGCCCCCCACTCCCCTCACCCTTCTTTCATCAACAACATATTGAAAAGTGAAAATCCTCCAAATACGAATAAACATAAACAAAGACATCGCTCTTCCCATGTTTTAGCAACACAGTGCAACCGAAAAATTGTTATTCGGCCACTGCTGGGGACCGAATAGTAATAGAAGTAACATTTTTTCTAAATAACAATTTTTCGGTTGCTGTGCTTACTAAAACGTGGAAAGAGCGATGTCTGTTTATTCACTTTGGATCTCGCCCTTTGGATTTAACTGCTATAAATAATATATAGCCAGTGCCGTTAATGCCCACCAGATGGAGATGTCTCAGTTGCTGAGCCCATCTTACGGATTTATGATGTCAGAAGCTTACAGAAAAACTGACATAACGCCCTGGATTGTTGGGCACCATGGTGTAAGGCTAACGTGCTCGCATAGATATCGAGAGATGTGGGATTCGTTTCCCCAGCGGTGACCAAATAACAATTTTTCGGTTGCTGTGTGTTGCTAAAACGTGGAAAGAGCGATGTCTTTGTTTAACAACATATTAAACAAAATTTATTTTTAAATTTTTGAGATTATATCTGCCAGCATTTCGTTCAAGTTTACAATTGCATCTGATTTGCGGTTTTGTTTTTTCGTAGTTCAAAATGTATAAAACTCATTTATTAATATCGTAACAATCATGCGTCTTTGTGATATTGAGCACAGACGACATATTAAAGAAATTATCAATTTATTCTTTTTTTTTGTGCTTGGAGGTTTAACGAACACCGTAACCAACACAATGTGCTATAAGCAGTCCCCCATCCTTAATTTAGGACAACTGGTTCCCGGAAAGGGAGGGAGCCAGTGCCATAAGACAAGCACAACATTCATGCCTCACCGTGACTCGAACCCGGACCCACGATAACGAATGTTCATAAGCCAGCGCTTAGACCACGGCGCCACCGTGGAGGCCTGTTTATTCTTAAACCACTAATTTCTTTGAATGAATCTTAACAGTTAATAAAATTAAGAGTTCTTTTACAGTAAAAACAATAATTAATTTAATGTTTTAGTCTTAACCAATTATGTTAAAAAACTGGTCAACTGGTCTTTCACCACACTGTTCTATTTGATCTCTGCTCATGGAGAAAAATCTCAAACTGCTAGAGTGGCGATGATGGATGAATTCTGCTTTCATTCACCTATTCAGTTCTTCCCACAGGGGCTCAATAATGTTAAGTCCAGTGATTGTGTAGGAGATGGTTTACTTTAATTTCATGCTCTGACACTAAGATTTGAAACACTTTGCTGTTTGTATAGTGAGTTATTATCTTGAAATATGGCATCTTTTGGCATGAACTTGGGTACCCATAGTATCAAGAAACGCAGGGGCTAAAACTTTTCATTTCAGGGTGATGATAGGACGTAAATAAAACCACCAAGAGACTGTAGTACACGGTCGAGTCATACTATCTACCAGCTAATATCTAGAGTAACCGCCGTTTGCAGCGCGGACAGCAGCTGGGCGTGCTGGGAGTGTCTCAAAAAGGTGCTGCAAGGTGTTCACAGGTACGTGGAGCGATGCTGACTGCAGTGCATCAGACAGCTGCTGAAGGGTGCGTGATGGAGGATCCATAGAGCGAACAACACGATCGATGTGGTCCCACTGATACTGAATTGGGTTTAAGTCTGGGGAATAAGGGGGCCACGGAAGTACTTTGAAATCTTCATCGTGCCTTTCCAACCACTCTCGGACATTTCTAGCTGTGTGACACGTCGCATTGTCGTGCTGGAAGATCCCATCCGCCCCATGGAAGACAATCCGCATGTATGGGTGTACGTGGTCTGCAAGGATGGATTCATAACGAATTTGGTCCATAGTGCCTTCCACAGGTATGAGTGAACCCAGAGAATGCCACGAAAACATTCCTCAGACCATAACGTTGCCCCCACCAACTTGTGTTATGCCAGCAATGGTTGAAGAGTGTTTGTTCTCCGATGTTTCTCGCCGTATACGCCAAAGCCCATCCGTTTCGTGAAGCAGAAAACGTGACTCATTGGAGAAGGCAATCCTTTGCCAATCAGCTGAGGTCCAATTCCGATACTGCCGTGAAAATGTGAGGCATTTCTGCCGATGCACCTTCGTTAAATGGTCTGGGCTCAGATGACCCCTATACACAGCAGGGTTCGCTGAACTGTCGTTTTAGACACACTTCCGGTAGCCCCCTGGTTCATTCCGCCAGTGAATTGCTCCACTGTTGCGTGTCGATCGGCCCTCACGCACCTTCGCAACCGGCGTTCACCTCTCACATCAGTGGCGCGTGGTGCTCCGCAGTTTCCTCGTCGCTTATTCGCATGAATGCCATTTCTCCAATCACGATACACTTTAACCACAGCAGCACGCAAACAGTTTACAAACTGCGCTGTTTCAGAAATACTGCCACCCTTGGCCCTAAAGCCGATAATCATCCATTTTTGCAAATCTGATAAATCGCTCCTTTCATCCATGACAGCAACGAGTGAAATGTTTTCAGATTGCCTACAGCACACCTTATATACCCTCCAAGACAGCTCACGACACGTGCCTTCTTTCATTGGCTGCGCGCTATTGACGTCAAAAGTAGGAAGTGGTCACAATAATGTGACTCGACTGTGTATGATTACCAAGAGATTGTAATATATACACTAAGATATTACATTGTTAGGATTAACTCTTTATCTATCTCCACAATGTTTGAAGGTTGGAATAAGGCACTTGGGGTTATGCGTTTCCTTCGGCGTTGGACGCGAGTGGCCTAGTTGTTAGAGCAACCACCCTCACCCCAGATAGTCGTGGGGTCGATCTCAAGTAGGTTGGGTTGCTCTGAAATACTGAATACTCGCCGTGTGCTAATTGGGCAGGTTAAGCTGTCAGTCCTGAGGTATTGGACCCCAGTTGTAAATAAGGTCATCTGTTCTTGCTCTTGTTCAATCTTCCTGGAAGTGCTCGTTGTGGCGTCATAGTCCGGTACTCCCGACTATTGCGACTAGCACTTTCAATCTGGCTTTGCTACTTCTCTGACCTGCCCTCATGTTGTCTTATCTGAGTCTCTACATTCACTATAATGTAACTTCGTTTCTGATACACAAAGGCCCCATGGGACATAGGGAGGGAGTTGTTTCTAAACTTTCGCAGTGAGCATAAACCCTACGAGAAGTTGCTCTGTGCTTCCTTCGACGTTCGCCAAACGTAAACTCTCCTCGAAATTTGAAAACGTTTGAATGATTTCTCGGACTATAAATCACGTTTCCAGAGTCCAGATTTTGTGCCCATGAAAACATTGCAACCTCTCTGTTGCATTAGAATCACTAACGATTTGCTTGGCAGTTGAATCTCTGCTACAAAGATGTATGAAGTTCCCGGTGAACTGTTATCTTTGGTTTCGGACAGCAGAGACACATTAATTCCTGCAATTATGGTAGTACTTTTATATGTTCGGGATGAAGCCCCTTTGACCGGTGGACTCTGAATTTCAGTAAACTTCGAATTTCTGCTAAATTCGACCTACCGGATTTAGATTTTCCTTACTCGAAGAATGTACTCATAACTTTCGATACAGCTGCTGTGGATGCATTCAACAAATGCTCAGTTTCAGTCACATATGCTCGCACTAGATGGTTCCAATAATTGTACGATTTTTGACATCTCTAAAGAAGCCACTTCTTGAGTTCTCTGTATTGGACAGCACTGCCTGCCTGCAAGGAGCATGCGCATAAAAATTAATCGTTGCATATTGATAAATACGTAATTGTACCAAAATGTAGCAATATTACAGCAGGCGTTTCAGTTATTTTCTTCATCCTGTGTAATGCTGAAAAAATATACAGTGTGATTTTTCTAGGTTTCAACGAATCAGTTCTAGGTGTGAAGGAGATTCACAACCGGCACCACTTACGGAAGAAATTGAAAAAGCAATAAAGGAGCTCAAGTGTGGAAAAATCAGGCTTTGATGTCCTATATTACTTAAAACGTTCAAACCCGCCTGAATCCTCCTTGGAATGGACGCATACAAATCCTGAATGGTGGTTAGAGGGATGTTACACCATTCGTCATGCAGAAACTGCTCCAGGTCCTTGAAAGATGCAAGAGGAGGATAACGGGATCTTACCCTGTTTTCCAACACAGACCACAGTGGCTCGATGATGGTTATGTCTGGTGATTGTGGAGGCAAAGGAAGATGTAAAAGTTCGTCCTCATGCTCCTCAGACCATGATTGGACATTCCGAGCTCTGTGAATTGGGGCGTTATCATCTTGATAGATGGCATCCTCTGCAGGAAACAATGCCTGAGCCATTGGACGGACTTGGTCGGCCAAAATGATTTTATACGCCCTACCAATCATCTGTCCTTTCAAGGTGATCAGGCGACCTGCTGAAAACCACGATATGATTGCACACTGTTGGGAGTGAACAGTCTGGATTGTACGCCTCTGGCGGTGTTCACCACACGTGAACACGTCCTGCGGTGGGGAATAGTGTGAATGTGGATTCATTCGACCACATTACACGCTTCCAAAAAATAGCTCACATACGCAGCAATAATTTCCTTACTGCAGCAATTAAATTTGAAAAAAAAAGGCATCAAGCAGATTGATGCCTCTTTTAAATTTAATTGTTGAACAGAAAGAAAAATGCTCTAGTATCTTCGATTCCTATGATAAGGAGAGGACCAAGGAACCGTAGCGACGGCGGTTATTTTTTGCATTGTAAAAATAGAAGGATACAGTGGGAAAACTAAGAAAGACATTGCGTATATCAACATTTTATCACTAATCAGGCCAGTACCTCTTGGTGAGGATCTGCTTGTTTTCTTCTCAGATGTTGTGTTTGAGATTGTGCATTCAGACACGGAATTGGATGAACCAGGTTCAGAGGCAGAAACGGACGTAAGTCAAGTCAACCCGGAGTAAGTGACACCGTTCCACAGTTAGTTATTCAGCATGAACTTAATGATCTATCTGGTGAAAGATTCGAACTTATCTAAAGAACCTTACCGGTTCAAGGCTCAAATTAAAAACATTGTTATCACCATGGACAATTTTACATCGCATGGGCATCTTGGACGGGAATTACTCCAGTAGTTTTCAGGAGAATCAATGGTATGTTGTCAAGACGTTTTAAATTGATGCACTACCTCGTCATTGCCTGCAGTGCCTCTGACTGAAGAATGTTTATTGACTCCTCCAACGCAAGCTTAAGAGGAGTTTTGCTTCATACTGGAAATATTTTTGCATCTATCCCTGTCATCCAATCTGTCTTTTTAAGGAAAGATATGAAAGTCTAAAGCTTCTATTGAACAGTGTTAAGTATGAAGGTAATGGGTGGTGTTTCTGTGTAGACTTTAAAGTAATAGGTTTGTTGCTTGGTTTAACTGAAAGCACAGAAATCATGGCATACCTGGTTTATGGGCAACGCGACGCTGTCAACGCTCTCGCTAGTGGATGAACTCACCGCTTGGCAGGTATGTAGATAGAAGGACTGCAATGCATTCACGTAGACGGTAATTCGATGTCAATGTGGATAAGCGTCGTGGATTAAGAGTGTGAAACAGGGATGATAGAGGGTGCCCGATGTATGGTACACTGTATCGCGGAGGTGGTACAGGAGTTGCAGTATTTCCGTTCAGCATTACAAGAGTGTGTCGGGAATGCGGAATTTCCCGAATGACGTCGCATCGTGGACGGCGCTGTGGGCGGAGAAAGGTGGTGGATCAACTTGCCGTCCATCTGTCTCGCATAGTTACAACAAAAAGTGGCACAAATCACTTCCGACTTCAACGAGAAAGATGACAGAAACATTACCAAGACCATCAGGAGAACATAAGCCTCAGTAAGGTATGGAAGCCGTCGAAACACCAGAGTCCCATTGATAATGCCACATCACCGGACTTGTACGCCTTAACTGGGCGAAAGAACATTGCATCTGGACCTTGGATAATTTTAGACGGGTCTCCTAGTCCCATGAGTCCCGTTTCCAGTTATCTCGCGCAGACGGGAGAGTGCAGATCTGGCTGAAACAGCAGATGCCAACAAGGCATTGGGCATAAAATTGTGCAAGGAATTGTGCAAGGAAGTATGTCAACAAGAAATTGTTGGCATGACGCGATCTGCTGTTGATCTGCCGAGGGTGCAGATCGCGGCATGCCAACAAGGAATTGTTCAGGCTGATAGAGGCTCGGTTATGGTCTAGGACGTGTTCAGCTGCTACACGATGGGGCATCTGGTACGTCTAAATATATTTCGGACAGGTCGACGCTACGTGTACTGATGTAGCGTCGACTTGTCAGAAATGTATAGTTGACCACTGAACTGTGCACAGTTGACCATTGAACTGATGTAGCTGGTTCTTGCAGACCATCTACACCAGTTCATGGTCACTATGCACCCACAGGGCAATGAACTCTTCTAGAAGGACAATGCGCCTCATCCTCCCCACAGAGCCGTGGTGACTAGAACATGGGTAGAAGAGCATTCCGCAGAAGTTCCCACACTGGAATGGCCTACCTGTTCAACGGACACGAACCTTGTGGTAAATCTTAGGGACGATGTGGAGAGGTCCTTTGAAGCTTTGGATCCACCACGCAGGTGTGAGACAGAGTTATGCACAGAGGTGCAGCAAGTATGGGTGGAGATACTTGTGAAACGCTTTCGTGATCTAATGGACACAATGCCTCGCCGCGTGATTGCTCTGATTCAGGAGAAAGGTAGAACTATTCGTTAGTAGGTAGACATCTCGTGATATCTGAACACTCAGTGTGTACGTATTGAAGTCGTCTCGTATCGAATGTGCTATTCTGATAATAACGAATTGTTGTGAAAATAGGAATCGTTCCTGCCAGGTGCTACGAAACCAGGAGACAGTTAAATTGCTGTAAAGTACATTTCTTGCCTTTATTGCTGATAGATCTCTGGACCGTTAATGATAATATAAGCGTTGTGTTAACATTTAACAGTATTCCAACATACATGTACCTGAAACGTCTGAAATATCATTAAAACATCATAAGTTAATGAAGATTCTGAGGATTACGTCAGACATGTTAGGTTTGAAACATATCAAATGCTCCTCATGATTTAGGATTCACATGATTAATATGTAATTACACAATTAATACTTTTATCTAATACTTGCGTGATTTGCTTCACTTCAGTGCATTAAATGCTTTTATTTCGTTTTTATACAGTTGTGGTATCATCATCGTCCTCCTGATCCAATGGAGTATCAGCAGGGAAGACAGTTATCTTCATGTGGCGATGTCAGAGATCACCTGCCTGAAACTCTTAAACTTCACGAGGCTATCACTTCTAACGGAGAGGTGGATTTTTCTGACATCAATCTCAGTGACATGGATCCCGAAGACATTAGAGTAATGATGCACATCATACTTATTTCATTTTACTAAAATATATGTTTTTGGGAGCACCCATTATATCCAGAGAATTTCAAGAAATTCAGTTAGGGTTTCACTTTATACATGCAATATCCCATACCGTTAAGGAAGCAAGCATATTTTGTACAATTTGTTATTACGTGGGAGATAAAATTTACGGTACCCGAAATAATTGAATCATGGATATAGTTTTTGAAATTTTTCATAATGTCCCAGTTAGAGCAAATTTATTTTCTTTAAAATTAATGCGTGGTAAAGATACTACCGATGTTCAAATAATCAGACACTGAAAGGTAATGGGGTGTTAGATAATACCCCCGATGCCTTAGGAAAGCGAAACACTATCAAAGTATTAGAGGTCCTTGTGGAGTTTTAGTTTAAAGCAGAACAATATTTATTTTATTTGATAAGTGTTTGTGGCTAAATTAAAACTCCAACATAATTTCACTGTTTTCAGATTAGATGTAGAGGATTTTAGGAAGGAAGTGTCTGACCCTAAAGGTCTTGAACAACCCGTAGAAGTAGGAAGCTAGGAGATTTGGGCTATAGTGCCCGATAGAAAAGTCAGGTGGAAGATAGGTAGAAAGGGGAAAGATGCCCTTATTTATAACAGGGAGAGGGAGGCAGTACTCGAAGTCCGACGGCTTAATGTGGCCATCCGACGCACGGCGGATATTTAGTGGTTCGAGCGTTCGTACCTGCCTGGTATCGAGCATGACACTTTTCCGTGGCAGTCACGAATGTTGACCACGAGGCCATCCGCGGCCTATAACTTTACTGCAAAGCACTCTTCTTGCTAAAATGTAAACCTGCTGCAGTAACTGGCTTCACTGTAATGCTTACTGAAATGTTCAAGATAGCTTAACTTCGTGTTCCGGTTAGCTTACTTATATATGAAGGGGTTAATTAGCGCACATAAGAATAACGCCAGGTGAATTAAAAAGGCTTACTATGCCCACTCTTTCTTTATTGGTCCTTAGCGGGCATATATTTTTCGTCAACACACCCAGTTCAGATAATAATTTTGATAACAGCAAACATCAAATGCAGAACATAACTCGGATTCGTAAACAGTCAAATATCGCTTCAACATCAGAATGACTAAATTAAGTGCTCGCGACACGGTGTAATCGTAGTCTCACCAACGCTCGACCAGCTATTCAGATCATAGAAAAAGGAAGCAAAAACATTCAGTGTGAGCAACTCAAATAAAATATCTCATACAAATAAATTCCTTCCGTAAAAGTCGATTCACTCTCTTACATTTCAAGGCAGCACTTACTATCAGGTTTCGCATATGTTATTCTCTTGATCTGTCGTCAGGCTGCCACAACACAAATTCGTCGAGAGAGAAAATGTAGTGTTCACACTAAGGGTCATTTTCAAAAGTTTAAGACCACCTGTCAATTTATTGAAAATTAAGATTTTTAAAGAAACAACTATTTACTAATCAGAGATATTTGAAAAAATGGCACCACAGATGAATACTTACATTATTTAGAACCCAAAAAGACCGAAATCAGTACTTTGCATAGCCACCTAGGTTTCTTATAACGGGCAGAATACGATGTAGCATAATAAGGGATTTGTAGTAGTCACTTGAAATGTCTTTGCACCATACCTACTTTATTACGTCAATCAAAGCTTGGGAATTTGATGGCTGCTTTTCTGCTACCTTGTCTTTTAAAATGGCCCACACATTTTCGATGGGGTTAAGGTCAGGACTATTACCGGGCCAGTCAAGCACACTTGATTTTCCTCTGCAGGTAGTCCTTTACTGTCTTTGATATGTGGCATGGAGCGCCATCATGCATGAAGATTGTGCATCTGTGCACTTGCATACGAGTTAACAGCTTCTCATGTAACATTTCCACTTAAAAAGGACTAGCCATGGTAGTTCCTGTCGGGAAAAAGGAGAATGAAGCAGTACCGGATGCTGACATAGCACCCCATATCACCTGACTAGGCGGATGTCTCACGATGCTAATGGTGTATTTTTCATCAAACCTTTTGCCGTTAGGTCGTCGAACATGTGCTTCATGTGATTCAAATTGACGCACAGTTGATTCATCGGAAAAACGAATATGCTACGATTTTCAGCAGTCCACGATTGATGACACTTCGCAAACTGCAGTCTCTTTTTTCATGACAGAGGTTGGTCTAGGTTTATGTGCAGGTTTATAACACTTTGATCCAAAGTCTTTGCTAAGACGTCGGAAAACAGTACTGGTACTAATATCAGACCCTTTTGAAGGTAGCAAGGCCTTGATGTTCTTGCACGAACTCCTCGGAGAACACATAACTATTCGCCTTATGGTATTGTCATCACGTGAGTTTGTTTTCCTTGGACGTCCATTTCTCTTTCGGTTGCTAAATTCAACTGTTTGTCGGTATTTTATGATCGTATTATGAATAGCAGTCTTGAACATATTCACCTTTCTGCTTATGTCACGTTCGGAGTGTCCTTCATGATATAAAGTTACCATTTGTGCTCTGTGAGTAAAACTTAATGATTGCTTATTGCGAAATTTTTGCTATGTAGAAAATACGTACGAAACCTCTCAGCATAAAAACCAGAAGCAAACTGACACTATCACGCTTTCCCGAACTCTATCAATAGGCTGTAGGATGATGCAACACCGACAGGAAGTTGAGTAACACAAATAATAGCTGATGCAATCGACAGAAATCTCCTGATATTAACAGGTGGTCTTAAACGTTTGCAAATGACTGTACTTAACGGTAATAAACCATAGATCACACAAGAAGACAGGAACTAAAAGGGAAGTTTAAACTATAGTATACGTCACATCATCGCTCACGAAATATCCGTATTTTTCCTTTTATATACGACAGGCATAATGAGAGTCAGGTTCATTAAATTTATCCTTTCTCGCTATTTTTAAGCGGCTCCAGGTTTCTTGAGGAAATAATTCAAATCCGCTGCATCCAGTCAGGAAATTAAAGTAGTATTATAAGCATTTTTCAGTAATGTGCAAGCGATAAAGTTTATAAAAATAAGATAGGCAGTTTCTACATTATAGTAATTTGAAAGAAATGCAATTATATTTCTTACGCATTGCTGTATTTATGCACATGTAGCAAGCAACACATGTGAAACTCATTTATTAACCTTTTACTGTCGCGAAATGTTCAGATGTTTTTGCCGTATTAATTGTTTCATGAAAAGGGTCTTAATCGTTAGCCACACTGTTTCCCAAGATCGGCAACTTTCCATGTTATTAATTTGGAACTAATATTTCTGAAACTATTTACACGCCAATTTGCCTCCCTAAAAGTTACTTTCATTACAGTGCTATAATATTGGAGATTGTCGTATAATCAGTTACTTTTGTTACAATACCACATTATTGATTATTAAAACCGGTTTCTGCATTCGTCATTGCTTTACCGAAGACTCACCATGCTCAAAAAGCAGTTCAGCATTTCTTCCTTTTAATTTCCTTTTTTTTCTGAGGGAGGGAGTATCTCACAATTTAGAATAATTGATAAAATTAAGTGAGGAACACTTAGGTTGCACTTACTTTTTATGGCCAACGAAAATTGGAGAAAAAATTCTTGATCGACGTGAAGAAGCAAACAGGCCGTAAACTTCTTGAGGTACTGGAAAGTTCATAATCTACAAAAGAAGTTAACTTCTTATTCTATTGAAAAGAACAACCACAACAACGAACTACTGGCAGGGAAAATAATCAATGCATTTATTTTGTGAAGAAAAGATACCATAAAGGTTTGAAAAGGGATCAAGCCAGTGAACGAATTTCTGGGCGAAAAGCAATCCACAAATTGTTGAAGAAGCAAACAATTCATGTATTACAAGAGAAGCGACTTGTCGATGAGCTACTGAAAATCAATATCATGACTTATTTATTGGCTCAAGCACCAACACCAATGCCCAAAAGTCAAGCATAATCAATCTACCTGTTGATATTTCAAGAACCAATCGTCGGAAAGGCACGGAACTGGGTATGCTTGTGTAATAACGTATTGCAAGTACAACAGCAGACAAAACAGGCTATGAAACAAAGTTTATTGCATTACTTATGCAAATTTACAAAAATAAACAACACAGTGATTTTCGTGTTGAGAACATAAAATTGAGAAAAGGCTGGTACACCATGATTAATAAGAGATGTGATGAACCCTTGCAGCCACGCAAGCCTAGCAACGACTTCTCATGCTGCTTATCGGATTTTCCAAGAGCTCTGTGGGTAAGAACTCCTTATGAAGAACAGCTCGGAGCTCCGGAATGGCCCTTGGTAGAGATTATCGGGATGCAATTCGACCTCCTAGTGCATCACATGCATTCTCTATCGGATTCATATCTGCAGACCTTGCTGGCCACTCCATGTGCTATATATCTTCACTTTGGAGAAAGTCATCCACCAGCTGAGCTGTGTGGCGGCGTGCATTATCGTCCATGAATACCAGCTCTGGACCCACGGCACCTCTGAAAAGTCTCATCTCTGTACCTCAGAGCATTAACGGTAACTCTATCGGAGATGTGAAACTCTCTGCGCTCACTCAACATGATGCCTACCCATGCCATGACTCCACCGCCACCAAATTGTTCCCTTTTTCTGATGTTATTGGGATTGTAACGGGTTCGCTGTTCTCTCCAGAGAGTGGTTCGACGAGAATTAGTCTGTAAACGGAATGTAGACTCACCAGTGAGGAGCGCATTGCTCCACTGTCTGTGTCCAGTTTTGATGTTCCCGACTCCAGTTTAAACGGGCCCTCCTGTTCGCAGGGGGTGAGCGGGACAAAATCTACTGGACATCTGGCATAGAGACCAGCTGCCCTGAGCCTCCTGTAAACAGTTTGTCTTGTAACTCTTGGTCCCGAGGTGGCTGCAAGCTCTGCAGAGAGTTGCAGTTAATGCAAGATACCGTCCCTGCTGAGGAGTTGTGACTCTTGGATGACCTTGGTTGACGTCCAACCTCTTCTGTGTCTTGGAACCTTCTTCAAAACCTGGAGATGACCCTTTGGGGCACATTCAGTGTTCTAGAGATCGCTGTATGTGACTGTCCTGATTCGGGCCTTCCGATTATTCTACCCTGCAAAAAAGGTAGAATAATAAAACTCTCCGTCCGGTTTGCATGGGCCAGGGACCACCTGATCTTGACGGAGTCTCAATAGCGGAGACTTGTTTGGTGTGACGAGTCACCCTTTCCAGTCCTATACAGAAATATCAGACGGAGAGTCATCTGCCGGCCGAATGAAGGACTCGCCCGAAACTGTGTGAATCAAGAAGTCAAGTTTCGAGGAACTGTACAAGTGTAGGCGTGTTTTGAATATTCTGGCATTGGTGATTTGGTTCCGTATGATGGGACTGTCAGTACACAACGCTACCAGGCAATTTTGTAACAGCATTTACTGCGTTTTTGGCCCGCCTTCGTCCGCAGGGAGATGCGATTTTCCAGCAAGACCTCGCCACGCCGCGTACTGCTGGTTCCACCACTGCTTGGCTTCGCCAAAGTGAGGTCCAAGGCCTGGACTGGGTCCCAAATTCGCCCAAGTGGAACCCAATTGAGGACCTGTGGCGTGCCCTCAAGAAAGATGTGAGAAAACACAAATCCCGGTCAAAAGATCAGCTGAAGACGGTTCTTCAAGAAGGGTGGGCCAACATTCCACAGGACCTTTGTCATGACTACGTCAAATCGATGCCTAGGTGAGTCGCTGACGTGTATTATGCAAAAGAAATACCTACAAAGTGGGTCGGCGCGTAAATTTATTTTCTTCGAGTTTTCGGAGGATTAATGCTTCCAGGCATACAGTAGTGTGCAAAAATAGTGTATCACCTGCAAAAACCGTGTTAGCAGGTGATGAAATACTACTATAGTTAGTTAGGGAACCAAAGTTTAACTCTCTGTTTAACTAACTAATTTTCATAGTTATTTCATCATTTATATGTCATTAGATGCGCAATTCAATGGAGATTTCAAAAATGTCTTAGTTTTTCCTGTAGCTATTTCTGTTTTTTAAGATACATTACAAAAATCATGACCAAGTCGAAATTATTATGAAAACGATCATTTATCCAACATTTAGGAATTCATAAAGAATGAAATAACATTTAAATACAAAAATATAATGAAGAAAATTATAAAATGTAGCTAATATTTTGTTACCTAGCCTTTAGCTTTAATCACAGCTTTGCATCCTTGCTGGCATACTGTGAACAAGATTTGGTGAAAGATAGCGTTGAACAATACGATTCCAAATTTGAATTGCATCTCCAGTGAGTTGAATTTTGGTTGTTGGCTTCTTTTTTGATAATTTATACGACACTTTGAACCACAAATTTTCGATAGGATTTAAGTCCGGTGACTGTGGTGGCCAATAAAGATGCTCAGCATTTTGTTCCTGAAACCACTTTTTCACTACTTTAGCACGATGACAGGGAGTATTGCCATCTTGAAAATGCAATTGCCGTCATAAAGTCTTCTAGATGATGATAACATCTTGCTTTCTAATACTGAAATGTATTTCTGGGCATTAATCGTACCATCGACAATATGGAGGTTCCCAACGCCATGTGCACACATGCAGTTCCAAGCCATGACCTTCACCAGATGCTTAACAATAGTCACTGAGCAACTTGGATGGAGTTCTTCATGCTTGAATCTCCTTACATAAGCACTACTATGGTTCCCATTAAGGCAAAATTCTGATTCATCACTGAAAAGAACATTTTCTCATTGTCCATGAGACATGCTGTTTTGTCTACTGAAGTCTACGCTGTCTTTGATTTGCAGTAAACAGTGTTTTACGCCTGCCTGCCTTTGCAGCCAAATAAGTCATAGTGAAGCAGCCACCTCCTAATAGTAGTAGTGCTAACAGTTAACATCAGTTACTTCAGACCATCCTTGAAGCAATTCAGGTGAACTGAGCCTCCTGTCTGCCAAGCTTAGCTTTCTGAGCAATCTGTCCTGCCATGTTGTAGTGGATCTGGGCCTTCCACTGCGACACATATTTTGAATACCTCACCAGTACCTTTTACTTTCTTAAGTAGCCTAATAACTGTAGATTGATTACAGCCCACTCTTTCAGCGATTTGCCTTGAAGAATATCTTTCTTCATGCAGAACAACTATTTTTACTCTGTCCACTGTGGACAATTACGCAGTTTTAACCATTACTGAGAACGTACACAAATTATACCCTAATAACAACAAGAAGCGAACACCACAATGCTCTAGTAGCTCAGCATGAACCCTTAATAAAGGCTGGAGTAGGTTTAGGATAACATTAAGAAGGAGCCAATCGGTAAAATAATGTCTATGATTATCTGTAACAACTGATGCGCGGCTAACGTGAATTTCAATGTGTTTGTCAAACCCCATATTTTATGTCATATCTTAAGAACAGAAGTAGCTACAGGAAAATCTAAGACATTTTTGAAATCACCATTAAATTTCACATCTAATGACATATAAACGATGAAATAACTATGAAAAGTGGTAAGTTAAAAAAAGAGTTAGAAATTCACGGTTTTTGCAGGTGATGCAATACTTTGGCACACCACTGTATATTTACTGCCACGGGTAAGCTACTAGAGAAGGAAACAGCTCGGAGTACTGGATGAGGAAATTTTCCGTGAAATATTAGAGTAACAAACTGAGCATGAACATCAGGATTGGCTGAATGATATTTTTGAGGGTTTATGGCGCAAGGGCCAAGGCACAGAACATGTAGAATAAGGAAAGCGGACAATTTAAACTGACTCAATAGAAAAGTAAAGTTTTTCACGTGACTCTGTAGGGCCTGATAGCATAGAGGCGCCAACGTAACCTTATAACCGTCTGGAACGAATTAACTCCGGGATAGCAAATTGGGCTGGAATTAGCTCAAACGAATATATTCACTGTCTAAGAAGTAGGCCAGCCAAAAGCGACTGGAACGAGTGAACCTGGGTGTCAGAAAGCGCTGCATTCCTCTTAGCTTTGTTATTCGAAGTGGTCGCTTAGGGTAACGAGTGACACTACTGTGTTTTCAGTGATTACCTGCTAAAAGGGCTATAACAATGGCGAGGAACCTAAGAAAAGTTAGAGAAGACGTTTGAGTCACAAGTTTCTACCTAGTGGTATGATTTCCGTGTCAGGAAACCAGACCTTCCTTGATGCTGTCTTGAGTCATGGAGTAGAAAATAAAAAACTAGAAGCGAGCTCTTACCACTAGTGACACAGTAAGATTCACAGTACGTCTCGATCAAACCACACATCCTCTCTGCTCGGTACAATCTGGAGCATACAACGTTTGCTCGCTTGTGAGTTAGGTGTCAAGAATGAACTAGTAGAAGTTATTTTAGAATCGTTACCGCAATATATAAACATTGACTATTATCGAAGTAGCTCACCGAAGATTGCTTAGACATACTACATTGCCTCAGCATATACTAATGAACAGAGCATAGAATACTCAACTGAGCAATCCTAAAAGCACTCTGAACATTCAAAACACAAGCTCTTACCCCTCGATTCGAACATACGTCATTAACTTTTGAAAAGTGTCATACAAATCTCTCACAAATCATGTCCATCTTAAGAATATCTTTTGTCAGGGTTTCCAAACTCAAATTCATTGTACAGGATTCAGTTTAGAAAAATCTTTAACAAGAATAAACCAAATTTACATATGAATACAGGAATTCAAAAGGAATGTTAGATTGGAGTTTACATCACAATTCGTCTGCGAAAGAACTTTTATCACGGCATTCCTTTCTGCATAATGTGTTCTTTGCCATAAGCTAATGTACCTCTAGACGGAATTTAATTAAATTCTGGCCAGCCTTTAAGTTGATCTATCAACATTTATGTTTGTTACTTAGCTTTTGCCACCAGTGTGATATCTTCTACCACTCTTAAAGCCACTTTGTTCTTTATTAAGTTGATTTTTTGCCACCTTTCGAAGTTTCTTATATAGTATTCCGGCGTAAACTTTGCGAGGCACTAAAAAGGAACACAACTCATTCAATTCATATATTGTCTACGAAGGGCTACTGTTTTAGGAGAACTACTGTTGGCCGAAATGCTTCAAAATACTTATAATGTTTTCAATAGAAGTAGTTGTTGTTAAGTAATTAATTGTCATTAGCTAAACTTGAACATAGAACATATACTCAGTAACTATTTTGAAATAAACGGCCAGGGTCAAAGAATCAGCCCTCACGTAAACTTGAACTGGCTTTATTTTCAAAACATGAAAAAGTAACGAAAAGGAAGTTGCAGCCACATAATACACTTTTTCTTTGCATATCCTTCAATTCACTATAGTAAATCATCAGGTTATGGTAAAAGCAACCTCATATACTTTTGAGAAACATAGTCACATATGATAAACATTGACAAATACAGTAATGTCACTACTACACGTTTTTCGTCTCTCGACACTCAACACTCTCGTTTTAGCTTTTTATATTCATTAGACTCACTGTCAGCGTTGCCAAAGCGTAAGTGTTGTTTGGGGAAGTAATGTGCCATTCAATAGGAAAATCTTTAATGGAGAAGGCTATCAGATCAACTTGTTCCCAGTTGACTCAGAGGTTGCTAATTCTAGCCACGGCCATTGTTATCCATATATTTCTCATTTTCCAGACTCATTACATTTCCACTAAGCAGTGTATATGTCAGTATGTTCTCATTTGTCCCTATATAAGTTCTTATGTAAGTCCTGTATTAAAAATTGATTTTGCATTTGATTGCTGCAACCATGACAAGGGACATATCTAAAGGGGGTTATGGCTGTCTAGACCATACTCCAGCGAAATTGATTTTCACCTGTGGGTTCAGATTATCTATGTATGCCGCCTAGGTGAAGCACTGGTCTAAGCTATGGCTTCTGATGATTCGTCCGTGCGATGGGTCCACGTGAGAATCCCGGTTAGGCATTGGTGTTGCGTTTGCCGTACTACATCGGCTCTGTCCTTCCCGTGAAACCAGTGGCCCTAAATTAAGGACGGGCGACTTCTTATAGCCAATACTCACGGTGGTTGTTGACCTTACTCCCCTCCAAAAATGTTTATGTATATTGAATTCATGATGCTTTTTATACAGTGTAATAATTTATTTTTAACTGTTTCTGTGCTCTCCCTCTTTCTCAATAGCTCGTAAGATTAATTATTAGGGGTATGCAAAAGTCTCCGCCGTTTTAAGGAGAAAAGAGACAGGAACAATCCGGAAACCAGTGCACACTTATTCAACGAAATATTGGCCGTTAGCATCAATGACCTTTTGCCAGTTTTCAGGCAACAAATGAATGCCCTTGTGATAGAGGGACTCGGGTTTTGAGCTGAAAAACGCAGTGACGAAATTTGCCACCTCTAGGACGGTGGTGAACCGCTGTTGGGCTAGGGAATGTTGCATAGAGCGAAACAGATGAAAGTCTGAGGGTGTAATGTCCGAGGAGTACGCCGGGTGCGGTAAAATCTCCCAGTGTAACTGTTCAAGGGTTTATTTCGTGGTGACACCGACGTGTGGTGTGGCATTATCGTGTAACAGGATGACTGGGTGGCGTCCTTTACCTGCGCATGGGCGTTTTTGCTTGATTGCGGCGTTCAGTTTCATCAACTGATCATTATATCGCTGTGCAGTGATTGTTTCGCCTGGTTTCCAACAGTTCGAAGTAAAGTACTCCACGCATTGCACCCTCAGACTTTCATTTGTTTCACAACATACACAACAGCACCTTTTTTACGTGGATATCCTGTTTTGTAGTGGATGTTGATGGCTGGCCTGGGTCGACCCAGAATCGCTTGCGTACGGGGTTGTCGCAATCGACCCATTTTTCATCCCCGGTGACGACCTTCCACAAGACTTTCTTCCCTTAAAACTTCTTCAGCAACGACATGCAGATGCTCAATCGTTGACCAACATTACGCTCCGTTAAAGTATGCGGAACCCACTTACCAATCTTCTGGATCTTCCCCAAGGCCTGTAGAAGCCGTACCACCGTCGATTGAGCAACTTTCAAAAGTTTCGTCAGTTACGTGGTCGATTGTGTGGTATCTTCTTGCAACAGCGATTCCAGCTCCTCGTCTGCAAGTTCCGGCGGTCTACCTACACGTGGCTTGTCTTCCAAGCTTAGATCACCTTTCTTAAACCTGGCAAACCATTCTCGACACGTCCGCTCATCCATAACCATTTCACCATACGCCTGATATATTGAACTGTATGCTTCACTAGCACTTTTCCCTAAATTAAACATGAATAACAAATAGTGCCGCAAATGAACTTTATCGACCGCCATGCTTTGCTTCATGTACAAACTGACAGCAGGGACGGTTAGACCCATACAGCTCCCGCTAGCGGGGGCGGCTGAAACTTATGCATACCCCTAATAGTTTAAACTGATATTTTATGAGTGACTTCAAATATGCATTACGTTACACGTTAAACATTTTTTCATGGGTTACTGAATTTCTTATACTGTATATTATCATGGCCAAAATTGTGGAAACCTTTAGGAAAATTTGTATTTCTAAGATTTGATGGCTCATACCATCAGTCGTTTTTAGAATAATGCCATAGAATTATATATCATTAGAAAGATAATTTACTGCAGAATGCAGTGCACAACAAATTGTGTTGTGTTATCTTTATTCTATCAAAAGTTGAAGTCGAATAACTAGAAAAAGAAATCTCGACTGCCTTATGTAACAAGCAGTGGTTTTCCTTAACTCAAAACTGACCAATGAGACTGATTGTTCTGAGAGCCAGTCAGGAGTTATTATGAAACATCATGGAACCAGTTAGGTATTAGTATAAGTCAGTTCTCATTTGCAGGTATAAGACACAATAATAATACTCCTATTCAGTTGTGTGAGTGTTATCAAATTTGCAACGGATTTTTCTATTCCTTGATAACTTAGTAAGATGACAAACAGAGGGAGAAGAGTGGATCAGTCAGCTAGAAAGCAATGTAAAATACTAATTTTGCATGAAGAAGGCTGGCTAAACTTATAAGAAAATCATAAGAAACATAGGTGGAAATCTAACAAAAGGAGGTATTTCTAAACTGTTGAAAAGGTATCAGCAGACTCAGTAAATTCAAAACCAAACTGGTAAAGATAGGAAAAGGTGCACAACAGCATGTGGTGATAGAAGAATTAAAAGACTGTGTTTAAGTGATAGAAGAAAATCATATGAGTCAATTAAAAATCATTTGTCTCAAGGTGGTTTGAAAATGAGTGCTAGTACTGTTAGACACAGACTCAAAGACTTTAGTTTAAATTCTAGAATTCCAAGGAAAAGGCCATTTCTATCTCCCCCCCAAAAAGAAGGAAGAGATTAGAATGGAATGAAAACCATGTTAAATAATCTGAGGAAAAATGGAACAGAGTCGTCTGCAGTGGTAAGACCAGAATATCTATATTTGGTATTGACGGAAAAAAGTATGTGAGAAGAAGAAATGGAGAAGATTTGCGGCCTGAATGCATTGCAGCTGCTATGAGACATCCAGTTAGCTTTATGATATAGGTTTGTATGGCAGCAAAACGTGTGGGCATAATTATTGAGATTTAAATGGCAAAATACATCATTGGTATACTTGAGCCAAAACTGAAGCTTTCGGTACGTGATCTTTTCCAGGATAATGAAGCCTATCTGTTTCGTCAGGATTCAGCTCCTTGACATGTTGCTGCTGTGTTTAAAAAGTGGTTTCAGGAAAATTATATTGCACTGCTGGAATGGCCAGGTAATAGCCCTAACCTGATTCCAATAGAAAATCTGTGGAGCCAATTTAAAAACTTATTAGTTAAAAGCAACCAAGGAATAAGACACATGCAATTAATAGAAGCAATCAGTCATTCAATTTTTGTTTAACATTATAACACCTGATGAACTAAAACGCTTGGTTCATTCCATGGGACGCCATTGTAAGGCTGTAATTGCGGCAAAGGGTTTCCCGTCTAAGTACTAACAGAAATAGAGAGAAGTTATTAAATACACTTTATCATGGTTTTCTGCACATAACGTCTTCTAAAATGCATTTTTAATAAAGTGTGCTGCATTACATTTTGCATTAAGTTATCTTTCTAATGATATGTAATTTTATGGTATTATTCTAAAAACGACTGATGTTACAAGACATCAACCTCAGAAATACAAACTTTCCTAAAGGTTTCCAGAATTTTGGCCACTGGGCGAGAACAAATAGGTCTTGTGCGAGAACAAATAGATCTATTTGTGGAAGTATCTGCTTGTACGAGAACAAATAGGTCTCTATGTGTGGCTAGAAGTTGTTTGGGGGCTTACCTGTCCCAGAGCACTAAAATATGTGATAAACGTCGTCAGTGCATTAGAATGAAACTACTGCGTTTCGTGGAAATGTCGAAATCCGTAAAGGAAACCTTTGAAGACGATCATAACAGTAATGCAAGGTTTTGCATTTGAATATTAGTAAGCACTGGGCACTAAGAAATCAGCTATTAACTGAAATTTATTTACCCACCAATGTTGTTTAGTGTTAACACATTATACGAAAAGAAGGATGATATGCATATAGTCGCCTGCGTTCCAAATGCTATACAGAAGTGTATGCTAAGCTAGAAACTAATTTAATGTAAGAAACACATAAAAATAGTTCTGCCAACTATGTGCTTTTGATAGAATTTTCACCCCAAATTTCCATACTGGCAACTGAAGAATAACCATTGGATTCTCACAACATAGGACCTTCGGCAACAATAAAAAAAATGTTAATAGTGTAATTTCCCACTTAGCATATCTTGATAGATTTTGTTGACTTCATTACAAATATTTTATTCAGCACTATGTACAGAGCAGTGTGTGAATTAATTGGGATAGGCCCATATTTTCATGAAATTTCAATTTGACTGAGGAGTGTGAGCTGAAACCCGTTTTATCTGCGATAGGCTGTTGTAGAAGATTCGCCCTGCTCAGCAGGAATCAGGTTGACTGGTTTTAGGCAAGTGGAGTCTCTTCATACTCAGATGAATGGTAGAGTTTGTGGCTGGCGCATGTTGTACTGCTCTCCGTACGGTAATTTGTGTTACTTGTTACGTAAAAATGGACATCACTCCAAAGAAGCGGGTAAAAATTCTTGCTGTTAAAGAGCACGCATCAATAACTGTGAGAGAAATTGCATCAGCTGTTGATGTGGGAAAATATTGTGTCTCTAGAATTGTCACAACACTCAGCTTTGAATCATTGTCTCCAAAGAGGAAAGGAAAATGTGGAAGGAAATGAAGCACCACTCCCAGAAGTGATAAAATTCTATTCTGAAATAGCCAAATTCATCCTCAAAATGGTAATAAGGACCTTCAGAAAGATTTATTGGTTTTTGATGTTAACACTGATGCATCACCTGTACGGCGTAGGCTTCCTGAAGCTGGACGGAAGGCAAGAAAACAAATAAAATAGCAGTTGTCATCTGCCACGAAGTTACAACGTTTGACATGGTCACGAAAGTATAAATTTTGGAGCTGCGATGACTGATAGAAAAGTATTTATCTCTGACGAGATACATTTTTGTGTGCCTTGGTTCTGGGGTACGGAGCAAACCTTGTCAGAAGCCGCAATGAAGAGCCAGTGAAGACTATGCACCTTCAAAAGACTGTAAAAATCCCTCCCCGAAAGATATTTTGGGGGTATTTCCCAACAAGTGGGCTTGGGAGACTAGTTCCTATGGACGGCATGATGAATTTATCAAACAACATTGAGATCCTAGCAGATATAGTTGTGCCATTCCTTTCAGACCTTTGCACTTAGAAACGGCTCAATTCAGCATGATTTGGCACAACGCCACTATTTGAAAGTAGTCAAGAGGTTAATGCAGAAAGACAAAATCAAGGTTCTTGGAAATGCTCCAGACTTAAATCCAAATAAAAATTTGTGGAGTATTCTGAAGGAATGTCTTGGGAAAATGGACTGTTCTATAAAGGAACGTTTGATAACTAATGTAATAAAAGTGTGGTTCCACGATAATGAAGTGAAAAATATTTGCTCTAAACGGGTGGATTCAAGGCCAAAACGTGTGGAAAAGATCATTGCAGACAAAGGAGGTCATATCTTACGTCTACCTCTATTTTTTACTTCTCGTATTCCAACGTTAAGTAAAAAAACTGTATGTTACATTTTTTCTTAAGATACCTAAAACTTTAAGGTTCTTTCTTTTGCGTAAGTAATATGCACACTATCGTATGTGCCTATTTCTTTTTTTTTTTGGGGGGGGGAGGCACAAGGTCTAGAGTTTGAAATAGCAACATACCTATACAAATGTCAACCCCACCTTCTCCTTGTCTTCCCTGTTTCACTAAAGGGGCTATGGTTACAGGCAAATAGCTGCGTAACTATAAAACCGGGTTTAAAGGAAATGCTGTCCCACACTCATCAACAAGCTTGGTGAATTATGGCCAGTCCCCACCCGTAAGAGATTCCACTTGGATAGAGAGCATATTGAGAAGCAAAGCAATTTTCATGATCAGTTTACCAATATGTCTTAAAAGAAAATTGTTTAATCAATGCATACTTTCATTTCTAAAATCTTTTGGAACAGAGACATTCACCTTATCTAAAAAAGAGGTGTATGCTTCGTATAACGAGGCAGGATAGAAAGAGGAACTTATGGATCAGAAAGACGATAAGAGTTGTTAGCATCATGATCAGATTGAAGATCATCAAGTGGCAGTGGGTGGATATATAACTGGAAGAACTAACCACCATTGGAAAACTGACATACTAGACTAGATACCAAGGGACAGGAAAAGATCCAGGAGGAAGCCGCTTATGAGATGTGTGAATGAAATTCGAAATGTGTGAATGAAATTCGTTGGAGTGACTTGGAAGAAACTAGCTTAAGATATAAAGTTGTGGAAAACACTTGGGAAGACCTTCATCCAGCTGTGGAATGTTAACGGTTGATAATGACGATGTACCTATTGAAGCGCACTATCACCTAAGATAGTGGCATGGAAATGCGAGAATATCTTTTGTTTGAAAATTGTAAATTTGCACGAAATATACATTAGTTATTTGAATGATCTACTTATACATATGTTATATTTAATATTTCTTCCAAAACTGACCTAATACAGGGTGTTTCAGAAAAATTTGGTTAAACTAAGGCTCATAACGATGCGAAACAAAGAGAATTAGTATACGTGCCAGAGAGCCGATCCCATCATCTCTACTTCAGCGCCCTTAGTGGCGAATTCGAAAACGTAGCCCACCGAACTACGAAAATATGATAGATCGAGAGAAAATATCAGTTGCAAACGTGGGCACTGGGCACCATTCTTTCGCAAAAAATCAGGTATAAAAAGGAAGGGGTGCCAACGGGTGAATTGACGATGTACACTGAGGAAGCAGAAGTATCCAAGGCCATTTAAGTTCGCGATTTCGCCGCTAGGGCTGCTAATGTGAAGTTGATGGGATCAGGCCTCTGACACTTACGCCAATCCCATTGGTTCCACATAGTTAGGGCCCCGTGCAGCTGATTCGTGACTTTACTATAATACACCCTGTGTATCTCTGCAGGAAAGTATTTTAGGCACTATGTTTATATAAAATGTTTTCATCAGAATCGGCGGTAGAACAAATTTAAAATTTTGTCAAACATTTTACGAACACCTTGTATATATGAATATATCCGTATCATATATGTACATATGTGTATACACTGAATATTTATATATATGTACATTTTCCAGGTTTTCAAATGCACGTTTGTCTCGCTAGGTGGCGCAAAATCTAAATTTGCATAGAGTTTGAAATAACAACGTACCTTGCGACTTTTGTCAAAAGCCTTGTTCGTTATATTCGGGAATTTGGGTGTAATGAGCGAGGTTTCTTTTTTGTTTGAAGTGAGCAAAAAGTTAGTTGCTATTAGTGATGGACCACTTGTGAACCATTCGTTCATGACGACTGACACTTCACCGTGAATGTTTCGCTCTCTCCACTCTGAACCATCAGTCAATTCGCCATCACTGCGACATACACTGAAGTCGCAGCACGTGTGGCTTTCTTTGAGTTCAGAAACAAAGTCTTAAAAATGAAAGTAATGTTGAGAATTAATAAGTGTGAACCGTTATGTCAGTGCGACATCAACAGTGAGATAGGAGATACAAAGTGTGGTCAAGAAGTATCTAGACTGGATGTATTAAGGAAAAAGTAAAAGACTTACAGACTTGAAATTTAATTACCTTCGAAGTACTCCCTTCCGAATACACATACTTAGCCCAGCGCTGTTTCCACTGCTCGAAGCATTTTTTAAAGCCATCTTCTGAAATAGTGAACAGCTGTTTCGTCGCATTCTGCACTGTAAAAAATTGACTGTAGATTTTACGGTTTTAAACCGTTTTCCAGGGTGCCAACACAAAACCGTAAAATATACAGTTTTATGCAGCTTATGAGCAAAGTTATATCGTTGCTCCAACACTCCATTTAATGAAGAAAACAGCACAGAATTTGGCTGGAGCGAATCACAGTCCAAATAAACACAAAAATTTGGCTGGAACAAATGTGTTGATTGTGTTGAAGCAAAGCTATAGCTTTGCTGCAACACTGCATAAAACTGTAGAATTTACGGTTTTGTGTTGGCACCCTGGAAAACGGTTTAAAACTGTAAAATCTACAGTCAATTTTTTACAGTGTGTTGTATCCCCTCAATATCTTGAAATCTTTTTCCTTTCAAGTGGTATTTGATTTCTGGGAAGAGAAAAAAGTCGCAGGGAGCGAGATCTGGCAAACAGGGCGGATGACGGACCTCTGCAGTGCTGCGCTTAGCAAAAACTTGCTGCAGAAGTTGCAATGCATAGGCAGGCGCGTTGTTATGGTGGAATTCCCACTTGCC
The DNA here is from genome assembly GCA_039090855.1 of Macrothele yani. Classification (NCBI taxonomy): domain Eukaryota; kingdom Metazoa; phylum Arthropoda; class Arachnida; order Araneae; family Macrothelidae; genus Macrothele; species Macrothele yani. Next base: position 30,027,402 of record CM077012.1, read on the forward strand.
ACTCTGATGCAATGCCGGCCTTTTGCGACGAATTGCGTCCTTCAAACACCGCAAAACGTGAGAGTAGTACTCTTTGTTGATTGTCTGGCTTGATGGAGCGTATTCATGATGTATAATTCCCTCATAATTGAAACAAAAAAAGAGTCACCGTCGTCTTGATATTGTTGCGGCTCTGACGTGCTTTTTTGGGTATGGGAGATTTTGGGCTCTTCCACTGTGAACACTGGGTCTTCACGGGAAACCCATAAACTGACGACTCATGACCAGTTATGATAGTTTTAAAAACAGTTTTTGACGCACTCAAGCAGGTCACTAGCAGCGGAAACAGGGGCCTGGTTTTGCTCAGCTGAGAGCAGTGTTGATGCAAATTTGGCTGAGACGTGTCTGATACCCAAATCGACCGTGAGAATCGACTGAACTGAACCGAAACTAATATTGAAGTCTTCAGATAACTCACGAATAGTGATTCGGCAATTTGTGCGCACAGTTGTGCGCACAAATTCGACATCGTTTTTAATTTTGCAGGTTGCGGGCCTTCCAAATCGTTCACCACTCTCAACACAATATTTAACCACTCATAAACTTGTGCACGACTCATACACAGACTTTTTGTAACGTTAAGTATGTGTCTTTAGCAAGTGTCGCCATGTTTTTAAGAAAATCTGATGCAAAATTGTTGATCAATTTTTTCCGACATCACAAATCCGACTAACAGCTTCACAAATGTATGAACAAAGCACTACCGTTGAAAAGAAAAACCGACGAGCAGGGAAGACGTGACCCACTGCACATGCGTAGTGGGCTCTAACGTCAACTTGTGCTAAACCCCTTCGTGCTGTGTCTCGCGATTCCAAACTTATACAACCAGTCTGGATACTTTTTTGAGCACACCTCGTATTGTGAAATTTAAGAATAAGAACGATACGCGAACGCTCCATTCATTTGAATGGTGTGTCCGAATCGTTCACGTGACAAATCATTCATCGCGAGCAGTGAATGACGAAGAGCTCGCGCGCTTTTGGGAAGTTCTACAAAAAGAGCTGAGGTCTTGAAAGCACTTTGGTGTTAAACACGGGTCCCTACAACGAATGATTTATTCAGTGAGTATAGTGACAACCTGGAAAATGAATGACCATTCTTTTGAATGAATGATTATTTTGCTTGAACGATGAATGAACTTCCCAAGAAGGAATGATTTATGCCATCACTAGTTGAAATGCACATTCTCGGATGCTATTTTTCTGTTCTCATGATGACTGTTCCTTTCAAAATTTTCAGATAGAGCTTCGTCGAGTGTATACTCAACTTCAAGTTCTTCGGAACATCACAATGAGAAAAGGAAATCCCCACATTTCTCGTCGCCGTGGTGGCAGAAAAGGTACACACCGTCGGTTTTCTTTGCAGACATTTCATCATCGTCATAAGCAATACCAAGAGCAAGAGCACGAAGTCACAGAAGTGTCAAAGACTCCTGAAGAATCGACCGCCAGTGTTGACGGTACACCTGCCGATGGGCCTTCGTCCAGGACCGAAGAGCACGCTAGCACCCCTACAGTTACTTTTAAGGAAGGACCTAAGTGAAAATAATCTTGCTCAAGTGATGTGTATTGTAGTTGTGACAGTAAGGGTCGGTCCTCAATGTTGCATTTCCTCCAAGAGCTTGAACTCGATCATACTAGAGTTCAAATGAAAACTAGTAGATAGCTGATTTCATCCGTCATATAAATATATTCATAATGAGTTATCATCAGAGATACAGGGCCAAATCACAAGTGAAAAATGTCAAGCATTTAATGACAAAGTAGTTACTCACAGTTCTTATATTTGTTCAGCAGATAAATTACTCTAAGAACAAATATTATAAGCCCAAGTGTCTGCAAGTTTAATTGATAAAACGAAAGGTGGTCGGTGTCTCATGTTAAAATATGTGTATGTGCAGAATCTGCAGATTTCTAGTTTCTGAAGTCAGTATATACCTTAATTCATTCGTCTTTCGAAATGAATCCCAAGGGTCACTAGAATATTACAGCTCCTACGAGTACTTGTTTTTCATCTACGTCCTCGCTTTTCTTATTTTGATCAGAAAGAATAGGTACTTACCATCTACTTACTGCTTATATGTAGTTTAACATGAACTCCTATTTTGAAAAGAGCGTGTTTTCCTGTTGCATGCGCTGGTAGAAAAGGCTGTATTCCTCTACGATAATAATTTGTATGAATAATAGTTAAAATGCTCTTTGCGTTTTATGGATGCGTTAATCCACAATGTGGGCGATCATCATTTCCAATATAACCACAATTTATTCTACTTCGGAGTGATTATAAAGTTAACATGCTAGTTTTATATAAATTTACTGTTAGAATACACAATGCATTTTTTCCAAGAACGCAAACAAAAAGTGCGCTAAAAGCAGGTGTGAAAAACATTTCGTCCTTACCTATCAAAATTTAAGTTACCGTGATTCGCCGAAAAGTCAAGTACCTTTAATTACATCACCATGTACAGTTTGCGTACAGTTTCTGCCGTGCTCTTTACTTACTGCTGAGGAGAAATCGTTTATCTGTAACGAAGTTTTATATATACGAGGCATATTCGGAAAGTAAGTACCGTTTGCGAATATTTTTGCTGCACTGCTGCGGTTGTGATATCGCGCATGCGCACTGAATTTCCTCCTATGTGGGCAAGCCACAGATGCCATTACGAGAACATCGGATCGTGTTTTCGTGTTGTTCCCTGCGTTTAACATGTTTAAGAAGATCGAGCGTCCTACCGACTGTAAGATGAGGTCCGTAGTTTGATTTTTGAATGTAAGAAATGTGAAACCGGCTGACATTCTTCGTCAGATGTGTGAGGTCTACGGCCAAACTACCATGAGTGATGGAATGGTGAGGAAATGGGTCAGACAGTTGAGTCTAACATTTCTGCACTAACCAAAGCACTCATCACGTCAAGAAATCGATCACCCCTTACAGCCCAGACTTATGCCCAAGTGATTATCACCTGTTTTTTGCATCTGAAGAAGTTCCTTGCAGGTCAGCGGTTCTTCGACGATGATGACGTCAAAGGAGCAGTGCAGAAGGGGCGATCTTCACAGGCGGCCTCGTTTTACGAGGAGGGTATACAAAAACTGGTGTCCCATTACGATAAATGCCTTAGTAATGGCGGAAACTACGTCAGAAAGGTAGTTTAAAGTATGGCAAATCAGATAAAAATAACACTTTTTCCAAATACGTTCGCATTTAACTTTAGTAGCTAAACGGTACTTACTTTCCGAATACATATATGTTTCTGTACATGCTATGATAGTTAAGGTAGACGTCTAGTGATTTTTCTCCCTATACTTCCAATGGAAAAAAATAGCCCCTATGTTCTCAGCGAAGAAAGGTTTCCCCTACATCAAAATTGGCCGACTGATAAAAAACATTCTAACTTAGATTGTGCTTTCTGTGTTTTTTGCTAAAAACTTCATTGAAGTATATTAAAAATCAATAACTTTACTTCGGTGTAGTGGTAAGGAAGAGTGGCGCCACCTGTAAGCAAGTATCATACTACATCGAAGTAAAGTTACTGATTTTTAATATAGTTCAGGATAGGTTTTTGCGACAAACATAGATTGTACAATCTAAGTTAGGATGTTTTTTTTTCTCAGTGGGCCAATTTTGATGTATGGGAAATCTTCCTTCGCTGAGACAATAGGGTCGAAAATTTTTCCACGGGAAGTATAGGGAGAAAAATCGCTAGATGTGTGAGTTAATTTTGAACATGAAGTGGTAGGATAAGATACATTCATTAGGAAGAATGAAGGAATCAACAGATTTTAGATGAATTTTTAAAGTTGAAAAGAAAATATCTACATGAATTTTGATATTGGCGCTCCTTTCTAATTCATGGAATAACGCTTTGAAGAATTACTAAGAATAACAAATTTCTCTTATAAATGCTTAGGAGGAGTTTTGTGAAGTTAAGAGTCGTCATTGCTATTACATTCTCTGGAAATGATAACATTTTGCAAAAATGATTTTTACTTCCATTGCCGTCGCTGATTTCCTTCACTGTCAGTGATGGTAACAAGCAAAATCCGTAATTGACTCCTATAGTTAATGATCTTTATCCTTAAAAAATGCCAAAATAACAATTTTAACATTTTATACTTCATGTACTAAAATAAGTAAAACAAGTCTTCCTTAACAGAATGCTTCCTATTTGCTAAATTTTCGCCTTTGTACAACTTCTATATATGGTGCAGATAACTTTGCAGAATTTTAATAAGCTAAGATAAGAGGTAATGTTCAAGGAAAGATTGAAAGAGCCAGTGCTTTCTTTTGTCTTTGTATTTTTATCATATTTATTTTTAAAATGTTCTCTGTCACTGCTTCAAATGAAAATATCAATCAGGTTTTTCAGTAAATATGCGTGAATTTTCAAAGAACTTCCCCCTCAGGTGGCAGCGTGGTTGAAGGCATAAACTTCCGACTGTTCATCCAAGCTGTGCCCGGGTCCGAGTCTTGGCGAGTCATGGGCGGTCTGTCTGCCCCTCGGAGCTGGCCTTTTCCCCTCCCTGGAACCAATGGCCCTAAAGTAGAGACGGGAGATTGCTTATATCTCTTTGAGTAGCTCATGGTGGTCGTTATCTTAGAAAAATCTTTATCTGTCAAAAGAAAAATGATGATGAAATATTTCCACATGATTATTTTCAGAGTGACGTCTTCCATGAGGAGACATGTGCCAATAAAACACAGAGAACTCCCCCCTCCCCCCAGTGTAAGTTAAAATCTTGATCACATTGTTCAGGTGAAAGACATGATCAAATAATTAGAATTCATCTTGTCAAAAGATCACTGAAGTCCAAAACACTATGATGAGGTATTTACACAAGATATTTTACGGAGTGCCGTCTTTCACCAGAAGACACGTGACGGAAAAAATCGCATAGAATTTCCCCTTAGTGTAAAGCAGAATTCTGATTACCAGAGCTTGAAAACTGCGGTCGTTTGCTCTTCTATGACGGGTGAAAAGTTTTAGTTGACGAGTAAAGAATTTCAGTAGAGCTGTTTAAATTCAATCGGGAATTATTTATACGTTTTTCGTGCCTATTGTTGGATACATAAAACTATCAATTTCTTAATAAAGCTTATTTTAATTCATAGAAGTGCTGCGTGATTGTGCGCTAGCATCGGAAACCGGTTTCTCCGGAAAAAATTTGGGCAGCGAATGCCGGTGGTTAAAACAGATCAGATCATACGTAAAGGATTTTAAGAAAGGAGTGTCTGACCCAAGGTCTTAAACAGCCCTTAGACATAGGAAACTAGGAGATTTGGGCTAGAGTGCCCGATAGGAAAGTCACACGGAAGCGAGGTAGAAAGGGGGAGGAAGACGCCCTTATTTATTACCGGGGGTACAGTACCCGAGGTCCGACGGCTTAACCTGCCCATCCGACGCACGACGGATATTTATTGTTTCGAGCGTTCGTACCTGCCTGGGATCGAACCTGAAGTTTTTCGGGTGGCAGTCATGAACGTGGACCACTAGGCTATCCGCGGCCCCGTGGATTAAAACATCCGGGCCAGTGCTCTTAACAAGGAGCACTAGGACAGAAGACGCAAGCTCAGTACAAAGATTTCCTCAACGCTATTCGAAAAGGTAGGAAGTGTAAGGGTCACATGCACCTCGTAAGGTGCCGCTTAGCCAATTGCTGTCGTGGGTCAAAGGAAACACGGGAAACTTTTCTAACAGCTCCCGGAAACACGGGAATTTATGTTTCCGCTGAGCTGTTGGGAAAGTCCTAAAACATTCAAGGATTCTTGCATCATCTACTCTAGAGGAAGAAAACTGAGTTTATACATACTATGGTTAAACGTTTAAATTTGATTACCGCTAAAATATTATTTGAGATGTGTGTATAATTTTTAACAGATCAAACTTTAAAACACCTAACAAAATCGACAGCCGTGCGGAGCTGTCAATCTTCAGCTGGCGAGTGAGACATTTGCCTGACGGGTGAACCAGCAAGAAATGTTTCAAACCCTGTTGATTACATTAGTCAGATGAAAATTTTTTACCAAATAATGAAAGTTCATTTTAACATAGATACGATGAAGTCCCTTTATATCGACAATAAAGTTCTTCCGAGGAAAGATCAGGGTCGTAAATAATACTTCTAATGAGAGATGCACTCGATACTGTACAGTGGCAGGAAAATAAGTTAAAATTTTGTATGTGTTGAGTGAAGATGATGCGCGTTGACGGCAACGTTTGTGCTTAAAAAAGGAAACTTATATTAGGAACCTGATTTTATGCATTTCTATAGTAAACCAGATGCGGTCTGCGCCCCACCTGGCTTTGAGTAAAACAAAGGAACAGATGTTTTTATTCGCTTCATAATCAAGTCGTATCCTGATTGGAGATGGTCTCGGGATTAGGAACAGATTTTCTTCTGTGAAGCATGTAGTGTAGAAAGAGATGAGGCTTCTACTCTGTGACGATTTAAGAGATAAATGACGTACTTTGCAAGAACAGTGGTGTGCAAAAGTATTGCATCACCTACAAAAACCATGAATTTGTAAGTATAAGTCTAACTAAGTGATTTTCATAGTTATTTCATCATTTATGTGTCATTAGATACGAAATTTAATGGAGATTTTAAAAATGTATTAGTTTTTCTTATAGCTATTTTTGTTTTTTAAGATACATTACAAAAATTGTGACCAAGTCGAAGTTATTATGAAAACGATCATTTATCCAATACTTATAGGTTTACAGCAATAAATCGATTTTGTAATTCATTAGAAATGAAATAACATTTGAATACAAAAATATAATGAAGAAAATTATAAAATGTAGCTAATATTTTGTTACCCAGCCTTTAGCTTTAATCACAGCTTTGCATCCTTGCTGGCATACTGTGAATAAGATTTTGTAAAAGATAGCGTGGAACAATACGATTCCAAATTTGAATTTCATCTTCAGTGAGTTGAATTTTGGTTGTTGGCTTCTTTTTTGATAGTTCATACGACACTTTGATCCAAACATTTTCCATAGGGTTTAAGTCCGGTGACTGTGGTGGCCAATCAAGATGATGAACATTTTTTTCCTGAAACCACTTTTTCACTACTTGAGCACGATGAAGGGAGCATTGTCATCTTGAAAAATACAATTTCCGTCATAAAGTTTTCTAGATGATGGTAACATCTTGTTTTCAAATATCCAAATGCATTTCTGGTCATTAATCGTACTATCGACAATATGGAGGTTCCCAACGCCATGTGCATACATGCAGGTTCAAACCATGACCTTTACCGAATGCTTACCAGCAGTCACAAAGCAACTTGGATGGAATTCTTCATGCTTGAATCTCCTTACATAGGCACTACTCTGATTCCCATTAAGGCAAAATTCTGATTCATCACTGAAAAGAACATTCTCCCATTGCTTGGTTGTCCATGAGGCATGCTGTTTTTCACACTGAAGTCTATGCTGCCTTTGATTTGCAGTTAACAGTGGTTTACGCCTGCCTTTGCAGCCACGTTACAAGTCATAGAGAAGCAGCCACCTCCTAACAGTAAATGTACTAACAGTAACATCAGTCACTTCAGACCATCTTTGAAGCAATTCAGGTAAATTGAGCCTCCTGTCTGCCAAGATTAGCTTTCTGAGCACTCTGTCCTGCCTGGTTGTAGTGGATCTGGGCCTTCCACTGCGATGCATATTTTCAATATCAGCAGTGTCTTTTACTTTCTTCAGTAGCTTTATAATTGTAGATTGATTACAGCCAACTCTTTCAGCGATTCGCCTTGAAGAATATCCCTCTTCATGCAGAACAGCTATGTTTACTCTGTTTACTGTGGAAAGTTACGCAGTTTTAACAATTATTGAGAACGTAGACAAATTATATCCTAATAACAACAAGAAGCGACCACTACATTGCTCTAGTAGCTCTGCGTGAATCCTTATAAAGGCTGAAGTAGGATTAGGATAGCACTAGGAAGCAGCCAATCTGTTGAATGGTAGCGTCCTTTGCTCGTTTTTTTATTTTTCATCGGACACCTGCTGCAAGTTTGTTTATGTGTGCGTTGATGCCGAGCAGCCAGCAAGCGGTGCCTTGCAAAGAATTATGGGATCACGACCCTGGACAATTGTTGAGAAGAAGTGAGGAGATAGCGTCCCTTCGCTGTGTGTGAGTGAACACGCCGTATTGTTGTTCTTACGAAAGTGCTCTAAAAGAATACAAGAATTATGACGACCTAAAAGGACTATAGCCGGAATAATATGTGTGTTATGTGAACTCCTAAAAGGAATATTAATCATGGTAAGACTGTTTAAAACAGACGAAATAACCTTAAAGCTTGGTGTTGTTAACAATAACTCATTTATTCTATGTTTATTATATATCCGTCAATTTACAATAGCGTCTTAGTTGTGTGTTTAGTCAGCAATAAATAACAAAAAAACTTTAATCAGGAGTCTGTCGATTATGAACATAGTTACCGTTGCAAATCATTTCTTAGTTTTTAACTTACACCATCATTATTTTTGATTATGAGACTAAAACCTAGTATCATATCGCAGCTTCGGAAATAAGTGAAAAGAAAAGGCACAAGTACTAAGTACAAAGCAAAACAGTCAGCAGAATGGCGATGTAGAAAGAATATGTTCACATAGAAAAACTAACAGAAACTAACTATGCAACGTGGAAATTTAGGATGGAAATGTTATTAATCAGAGAAAACCTAAGTGTCATAGTGTTTGAACCCAAACCACAAATTGTTGATGAAACATGGATTAAAAAGAGTAGGCAATGCGGAGCATTAATTTGTTTGTATATCGGTGATTCACAATTTTATCACGTGTTGCACCAGACCAGTACAAAGGATACCTGGAACAAACTCAAACGAGTACATGAAAGAACCAATTTATCCAGTAAACTGTATTTGTTAAGAAAATTGTACAGTATAAAATACACTGAATCGGTTCCAATGCAATCACACATTAAAGAAGTTAGCGAAAGTTATACAATATTGGGGAACAAATAAAAGAAGCCCATATGGTAGCAACTTTGTTGTGTAGTATGGCACAAAGTTATAGTACATTGATAACAGCTCTGGAAAGCAAAATTGAAGAGGAACTATCACTAGATTATGTGAAATCTAAATTAATTGACGAGTATGAGAGAAGAACACATATTAAGGAGGGGTCAGTTACACACCCTGAAACACACTTTTCAGTTTATAAAACAAAGAACACTTTTGCTGTCCCTAAAGTTAAAGCCCAAAACATATTGTATTTATTGTCATAAGTCAAATCATGTTAGAAACGTGTGGCATCTGAATGCTAATTATAAGCATAGTAATATTTACAAAGGTAAAACAAAGTTCACTCCTAAGCAGCCGATTTATAACAGTAAAGTACAAAGTAATAATAACCTGTCGCACAAGTTGAACATATGTAGCAAAATGAAAATGTGAAAGCCGAATTTTGTGCTAGCGTTTCAAGCAAAGATGCAAAACTTGATATAACAAAGAATGATGCACAAAGAGCATTAGTATCGCAAAACAAATCAAAGTCTTGGATTGTAGATTCAGGAGCAACTAGCCATATGTGTAGTGACATAAATTTCTTTTATAGAATTACAGAAAAATCAAATGAAAATGTAACCATAGCAAATGGTCATATGTTGAAGACAAAAGGTTTTGGTGAAGGTAAGGTACTAGTGAGAACTCTAAAGGGAAATATTCACACCCTTAGTCTATCAAATGTTTTGTATGTCCCAGACCTAGTTGGAAATCTATTATCATTTAAAGTGCTTTCTAGTAAAAGCTTTGCACTATAAACAAAGGTCAAACCATAGTTGCAAATGCCATTGCCACAGATGGTTTATTTGAACTCATCGTTGTTAAAGACAAAGATAAACAAGTTACAAACTGCGTAACACAATTGGGGAATAATATGTGCAAAAATGAAAACTGCATTTATAAATGGCATCTCAGACTAGGACACAGAAGTATTGAAGCAATTAAAGAAATGGCAAATCAAAATTTAGCTAAAGGTATAAAAATAATTAATTGTAAGCATAGCTTTTATTGCGATTCATGCATTAGAGCGAAACCTACAGAGAAACCATACCCGAAACAGGCATCTTATAGAGCGAAAGAACCGTTAGAACTAATACACTCAGATGTATGTGGGCCTTTTGAAGTTGAAAGCTTGGGAAGAAAAAGATATTTCCTGTCTTTTACAGATGATGTCAGTAGATATGCAACAGTATATGTAATAAGTAGAAAAGATGAAGTATTGGCAAAGTTGAAAGAATTTGTTAGTTCTACTACAAATAAATTTAATAGAAAAGTAAAAATTTTGAGAACAGATAATGGCCTTGAATACTGCAGCAACGAAGTTGAAGAGTATTTAACAAAATAAGGTATTGTTAATCAAACTTCCATAGTGTATTCACCAGCTCAAAATGGAGTAGCCGAAAGAAAAAAAAATCGATCGTTAGTTGAAATGTTCAAAGCAATGCTAATTAATGCACATTTGCCAAAAGCATATTGGGGAGAAGCAGTGCTAACAGCAACGTATTTGCAAAATAGATTAGGCACTAAAGTAAGTAACAAAACTCCGTATGAGTTGTGGATTGGAGTAAGCCCAAATATCAATCATTTAAAAGTGTTTGGATGTAAAGTCTACTACTACATTCATAAACAGAAAAGAAGGAAATTAGATGACAAAGCAGTTGAAGGTACATTCATTGGTTATGATTTTAGATCAAAGGACATCGAGTTTACGTTGGAGGAAAAAACATTGTCGCGTCAAGATCGGTAAAATTCTTTGAAATTCAATTTAGGAAAGAAAAAGAAGAAACTGAAGAACAAAGAGATTTTAATCTCGTACAATTAGGAAGTCTGAATTATTCAGAAAGTGCAGTTATTGAAAATGAAATACGGAAGATTCAACAAGAGGAAAGCACTGAAAAAATTTCAGAAGAGCAAGAAACTGAAGAAGGCTTAAACATTAATTTACCTAGAGTTTCTGAGCGTTCAAATAAAGGAGTTCCACCAGAACGATTTGGATTTAAAGCAAAAACAAACCAAACTTCTCTAACTCAGATCCAAAATCTCTAAGTGATATACAAGATCTTCCAGAAAGAGAGAGAACAAAATGGCAAAATGCAATGAAAGAAGAAATAAAGTCTCTAAACGCAAATAATACTTGGTCACTAACAGAGTTACCAAATGGAAAGAAAGCTATAGGAAGCAAATGGATCTTCAAGACAAAATTTAATAATAAACGTCAAGTAACAAAGTATAAGGCCAGATTAGTAGCAAAAGGATATGACCAAAAATATGGGTCAGACTACGATGAAACCTTTTCACCAGTGGTCAAGCACACCACAATAAGATCTTTTCTTACTACAGCGGCATATAAACAAATGCACGTACACCATATTGATATTAAATCTGCGTATTTGAATGCAAAATTAAATGAGGAAATATATATGAAGCAACCAGAAGGTTTTTAAGTGAAAGGCGAAAAACACAAAGTTTGCAAATTGGTCAAATCCATATATGGTTTAAAGCAAGCAGCAAAAGCGTGAAATAACTCAATAGAACAAACGTTGGAAAGTCTTGGATTTACTAAAAGCAAGGCCGATTCTTGTCTATTTTTCAAGACAGAAGAAGAAAATCCTCTGTATTTAATTCTGTATGTAGACGACATTTTGATCAGCGCTAAAAATGTGCTGAAATAAAAAATGTAATAGAAGAATTGCAGAAAAGGTACGAAGTGTTAAATTTAGGGGAAGTGCAGTACTACTACTTAGGAATTGAAATGCAGAAAAACGAAGATGGAAGTTTTCATTTAAGCCAAAGGAACAAAATTCAAGAAATGGTTGAAACTTTTGGATTACAGGAAGTAAAAGCAAGTAACACTCTCATGGAATGCTGTGCGTCGCAAGACAACATTGCAGACCTCATGACAAAACCACTTCCACATCCAGCATTTACAAAATTCAGAAAGGAGCTTGGAATTAACTTGCGCAGACGCAGGAGGGGTTTGTTGAATGTTAGCGTCCTTTGCTCGTTTCTTTTTAGATTTCATCGGACACCTGCTGCAAGTTTGTTTATGTTTCACGTTGATGCCGAGTAGCCAGCAAGCGGTGCGTTGCAAAGAATTATGGGATCACGACCCCGGACAATTGTTGAGGAGAAGTGAGGAGATAGCGTCCCTTCGCTGTGTGTGAGTGAACACGACGTATTGTTGTTCTTACGAAAGTGCTCTAAAATAATACACGAATTATGACGACCTAAAAGGACTATAGCCGGAATAAGCTGTGTGTTGTGTAAACTCCTAAAAGGAATATTAATCATGTTAAGACTATTTAAAACAGACGAAATAACCTTAAAGCACGGTGTCATTATTGTTAAAAATAACTCATTCATTCTGTGTTTATTATATATCCGTCAACTTACAATAGCGTCTTAGTTGCGTGTTTAGTCAAAAATAAATAACAAAAAAACTTTAATCAGGAGTCTGTCGATTGTAAACATAGTTACCGTTGCAAATTATTTCTTAGTTTATAATTTACACCATCACAGTCGGTAAAAGAATGTCTATAATTGGCTGTAGCAACTGATATGCAGTTAACGTGAATTTCCATGTGTTTGTCAAACCCCATATTTTGTGTCATATCTTAAGAACAGAAGTAGCTACTGGAAAAACCATGACATTTTTGAAATCTCCATTAAAGTTTGCATCTAATGACATATACACTATGAAATAACTATGAAAATTAGTTTGTTAAGAAAAGAGTTAAAATTAAAAATTCACGGTGTTTGCAGGTGATGCAATACTTTGGCACACCACTGTATAAACATAATGAGCAAACAGAAGAGTGAGTTGCAGCCGGCTGGCGTATGGATATCAAATATGGATGATTGAGTCTCGAATGGAAAGTTGAATACGTGTATTCAGCAATTCGAAAAAGTAGTGCCGCCCCAGTGGCGCAGTGGTCTAAGGCGCTGGCCTCTGATCATTCGTCCGTAAGGGGTCCGGGTTCGAATCCCGGTCAGGCATGGATGTTGTGTTTGTCTTACGGCACTGGCTCCCTCCCTTCCCTGGAACCAGTGACCCTAAATTAGGGACGGACCACTGCTTATAGCCCATTGAGTTGCTCACGGTGGTCGTTAAACCTCCAATCAAGAACAAGAAGAAAATGTAGTGAAAGTAACGGTTGCAATCAGACAGAGTAAACATGCGAAATAGTAGCTGGTATTCATATAGAAACTGAAGTTTGGTGACTGACGAAGTTGGAAGCGATAGAGTGTAGCCGGAGTAGGGAGTCATGCATGGAGGTACACCCATCGTACATCCTGTGCACGAAGACTTGAAAAGGAATGAAATACCTCTGACCATTGTTTTCACAGATCTGGTGAAGGCGAGAAATCAATAGAAATCTGTCATTGAGAAAGAACTGTCGATACAGCTGTTTCTGAATGACAGATTGTGACAACATTTGGACACCATTCAGCATAAAAGAAAACGGTAAAGGTAATGGAAAAAATTAAATTCCCCACAAACACGAAGCTAGTTCTGGAAATCAATTCTGTATAGCACTTTGAAGTTGCTGGAGCTTACAAGCATATTCGTAAGTGTTTGGTTGTGGAGTTTGTATGGCACAAAATAATTCCTAACTGTGCGGTTTTCACAACAGAATGTGCCAACCAGTTAGGGAAGTAAAGAAAATATTTCCCGGTGGCAATGAAGAGAAAAACGTTAGTTTTTCAAGTAACTCAATCGTAGAGGAATTTGGAATTTTGCACGGATGAAGCTTTTCCCGTACTTTGAATCCTTCTTTGTAGAATGGGAAAATACGAATGGTAGAATCGAGTATTTGTCCATTTTCAAGCATAAATTAATTGTAAATAACGGATTCTTTAAAGAAACAAAGAGATATGTATGTATGAGCATCTGTAGGCATGAGCTGAGTTGTGAAAGCAGGTGGCTTGACATTTTTGTTCTAATAGCATGAAGGTTAACTCGTCCATAATCAGTAGGAAGGGTTTAGTTTTCACCTGATGTTTCTTTTACCAAAAGAACTTCAAAATAATCTTTCTAAATTTAATAAAGAATGAATTAGGTGGAACATTAACTTACCATACAGAAGAGGCAATTAGAGTGAGATATGCAATCACTGCAGCAGCTTTGCTACAGAATGATAAAGATTTGTGTGTGTGTGTGTGTGTGTGTGTGTGAGGTATTATTTCCTTTGGTTTTTATCCATTTCAGTCCATGTAAACAGTCCCCAGACGACAATGCCACCCCCACCAGCTTGAAGAGCACCCTGCTGGCAAGAAGGATCCATCGCTTCATGTGGTTTGCGCCGTACTCGTATCCTGCCATCCGTATTGTACCAACGTAAATCTCGACTCATCAGTCCAGGCAACATTTTCCCGCATGTCTAAGGTCCAGTGGCGATGTTTCCGCGCCCATGCTAATCTTTGCACCCTGTGATGTGCGGTCAACAGCGGTACCCTCGTGGGACGGTGGATTCTGTACCCCATAGCGAGGAGATGGTTCTGGATGGTGTGGCTGCTTACACGTTTTTGTGCAGCAGCGTTAAATTACCGAGGAATTTCTTGCACTGTGGCCCGTCTATCCGCTGTTACAATGCGAGCTAGACGACGATGACTCCGCTCATCCACACGCTCTTGTCAACGGCAGTTGGCCCTTGCAATGATGGTTTTACCGGATTCCGAGATGGAGTGACCCGATCGTCGGCCTCCGACAATTTGCCCACGATCAAATGGGCTTAGAACCTTCGTCTTACCCATACTGCGTCCGACGCTTACTGATTCCCGTCACATCACTCCTTATATTGTCGAATCGCTGCATACGTTATGTCGTTTCAGTTTACAGGGCCGCCCACAGCGCCGCATTTGCATAACTCCAGCTGTCTCTAATTCAATTGCTCTTCAGTGTAGATCATACATAGTTTACAGCATGCCAAATGCTCAATGTACACAGATATAGACAGTGCTGATCACGTAACACATTGTGAACAAGGACACTTCAAACATGGTTTTTACAGTATGCTAAATGACCAATGTACACAGAGAACCAGTGTTGATCAAGTAATACATTATGAACAAGTACACATCGAAATGGTTTTTACAGTGTGCTAAATGACCAATGTACACAGATAACCAGTGTTGATTAAGCACAACATTGTGAACAAGGACACATCAAACATGGTTTTTACAGTGTGCTAAATGACAAATGTACACAGAGAGCCAGTGTTGATCAAGTAATACATTATGAACAAGTACACATCAAAATGGTTTTTACAGTGTGCTAAATCACCAATGTACACAGAGAGCCAGTGTTGATCAAGTAATACATTATGAACAAGTACACATCGAAATGGTTTTTACAGTGTGCTAAATGACCAATGTGCACAGATAACCAGTGTTGATCAAGTACAACATTGTGAACAAGGACACATCAAACATCGTTTTTACAGTGTGCTAAATGACCAATGTACACAGAGAGCCAGTGTTGATCAAGTAATACATTATGAACAAGTACACATCAAACATAGTTATTACAGCATGCCAAATAATCAATTTACACAGATATAGCCAGTGTTAACAAGTGACACACTGTGAACAAGTACACATCAAACATGGATTTTACAGTATGCTAAATGACCAATGTACACAGAGAGCCTGTGTTGAGCAACTAACACATTGTGAAGAACGACACATCAAACATGGTTTTTACAGTGTGCTAAATGACCAATGTACACACAGAGCCAGTGTTGATCAAGTAACACATTATGAACAAATACACATCAAACATAGTTTTTGCAGCATGCCAAGTCATCAATTTACCCATAGATAGCCAGTGTTGATGAAGTAACATCCCCAAGTATACACTGAAGAGCAATTGAATTAGAGATGCCTGCCTGTCTAGTAACGTGTAGCGCCACCTTTCGCCCTGATGACGGCGGTGATTCGTCTCGGCATGGACTCGACAAGACACCGGAAGCGTTGGGAAGCCATACGGTTCCACGACCCCTGCACAAGCTCCCACATTTCACGAAGATTTGATGGAGGGGGTCAGAGCCTCGAACATCTCTCTCGATGGCATCCAAGATGGGCTAGATGGGATCGAGGTCAGGTGACTTAGCTGGATAAGAAAGCGAGGTCACGTCGGTGGAGTGTTCATCCAATTTTTCAAATACAATTCGGGAGCGATGGCACGGTGCATTGTCTTGTTGCAGGATCAAGTCCCCAGTGGGATGTTGAAGACACAGAAACGGGATCAAATGGTCGTCCAGGATATCCCGGTAACGTTGACCTGTGAGGGACGATGCCACACATACCAGGGGTCCCATTTCAGCCCACGTAAACAGTCCCCAGACAAGAATGCCACCCCCACCAGCTTGAAGAGTACCCTGCTGGCAAGAAGGATCCATCGCTTCATGTGGTTTGCGCCGTACTCGTGTCCTGCCATTCACATGTACCAACATGAATCTCGATTCATCAGTCCAGGCAACATTTCTCCACATGTCCAGGGTCCAGTGGCGATGTTTCCGCGCCCATGCTAATCTTTGCACCCTGTGATGTGCGGTCAGCAACGGTACCCTCGTGGGACGGTGGCTTCTGTACCCCATAGCGAAGAGATGGTTCTGGATGGTGTGGCTGCTTACACGTTTTTGTGCACCAGCGTTAAATTGCCGAGTGATTTCTAGCACTGTGGCCCGTCTATCCGCTGTTACAATGCGAGTTAGCCGACGATGACCCCGCTCATCCACACGCTCTTGTCCACGGCAATTGGCCCTTGCAATGATGGTTTTACTGGATTCCGAGATGGAGTGACCCATTCGTTGGACCCCGACAATTTTCCCACGATCAAATGGGCTTAGATCCTTCGTCTTACTTATACTGCGTCCGACGCTTACTGATTCCCGTCGCATCACTCCTTATATTGTCGAATCGCTGCATACGTTATGTCGTTTCCGTTTACAGGGCAGCCCACAGCGCCACATTTGCATAACTCCAGCTGTCTTTAATTCAATTGCTCTTCAGTGTAGATCATACATGGTTTACAGCATGCCAAATGATCAATGTACACAGATATAGACAATGCTGATCACGTAACACATTGTGAACCAGGAGTATTCAAACATGGTTTTCACAGTATGCTAAATGACCAATGTACACAGAGAGCCAGTGTTGATCATGTAACACATTATGAACAAGTACACATGAAAATGGTTTTTATAGTGTGCTAAATGACCAATATACACAGAGAGTCAGTGTTGATCAAGTAATACATTATGAACAAGTACACATCAAAATGGTTTTTACAGTGTGCTAAATGACCAATGTACACAGATAACCAGTGTTGATCAAGTACAACATTGTGAACAAGGACACATCAAAATGGTTTTTATAGTGTGCTAAATGACAAATGTACACAGAGAGCCAGTGTTGATCAAGTAATACATTATGAACAAGTACACATCAACATGGTTTTTACAGTGTGCTAAATGACCAATGTACACAGATAACCAGTGTTGATCAAGTACAACATTGTGAACAAGGACACATCAAAATGGTTTTTACAGTATGCTAAATGACCATTGTACACAGAGAGCCAGTGTTGATCAAGTAACACATTATGAACAAGTACACATCGAAATGGTTTTTACAGTGTGCTAAATGACCAATGTACACAGATGACCAGTGTTGATTAAGCACAACATTGTGAACAAGGACACATCAAACATGGTTTTTACAGTGTGCTAAATGACAAATGTACACAGAGAGCCAGTGTTGATCAAGTAATACATTATGAACAAGTACACATCAAAATGGTTTTTACAGTGTGCTAAATCACCAATGTACACAGAGAGCCAGTGTTGATCAAGTAATACATTATGAACAAGTACACATCAAAATGGTTTTTACAGTGTGCTAAATGACCAATGTACACAGATAACCAGTGTTGATCAAGTACAACATTGTGAACAAGGACACATCAAAATGGTTTTTATAGTGTGCTAAATGACAAATGTACACAGAGAGCCAGTGTTGATCAAGTAATACATTATGAACAAGTACACATCAACATGGTTTTTACAGTGTGCTAAATGAACAATGTACACAGATAACCAGTGTTAATCAAGTACAACATTGTGAACAAGCACACAGCAAACATGGTTTTTACAGTGTGCTAAATGACAATGTACACAGAGAGCCAGTTTTGATCAAGTAATACATTATGAACAAGTACACATCAAAATGGTATTTACAGTGTGCTAAATGACCAATGTACACAGATAACCAGTGTTGATCAAGTACAACATTTTGAACAAGTACACATCAAACATGGTTTTTACAGTATGCTAAATGACCAATGTACACAGAGAGCCTGTGTTGATCAACTAACACATTGGGAACAACGAAACATCAAACATGGTTTTTACAGTATGCTAAATGACCATTGTATACAGAGAGCCAGTGTTGATCAAGTAACACATTATGAACAAGTACACATCAAACATAGTTTTTACAGCATTCCAAGTGATCAATTTACACATAGATAGCCAGTGTTGATCAAGTAACATCCCCAAGTATACACTAAAGAGCTATTGAATTAGAGATACCTGTCTCATAACGTGTAGCACCACCTTTCGCCCTGATGACGGCGGCGATTCGTCTCGGCATGGACTCGACAAGACACGGGAAGCGTTGGGAAGCCATACGGATCCACGACCCCTGAACAAGCTCCCACAGTTCACGAAGATTTGATGGAGGGGGTTCAGAGCCTCGAACATCTCTCTCGATGGCATCCAAGATGGGCTAGATGAGATCGGGGTCAGGTGACTTAGCTGGCCAAAGAAGTGAGGTCACGTCGGTGGAGTGTTCATCTAATTATTAAAATACAATTCGGGAGTGATGGCACGGTGCATTGTCTTGTTGCAGGATGAAGACCCCAGTGGAATGTTGAAGACACAGAAACGGGATCAATTTGTCGTCCAGGATATCCCGGTAATGTTGACCTGTGAGGGACGATGCCACACGTACCAGGGGTCCAATTTCAGTACACGTAAACAGTTCCCAGACGAGAATGCCACCCCCACCAGCTTGAAGATTACCCTGCTGGCAAGAAGGATACATCGCTTCATGTGGTTTGCGCCGTACTGGTATCCTGCCATCCGCATGTACCAACGTGAATCTCGACTCATCAGTCCAGGCAACATTTCTCCGCATGTCTAGGGTCCAGTGGCGATGGTTCCGCGCCCATGCTAATCTTTGCAACCAGTGATGTGCGGTCGGCAGCGGTACCCTCATGGGACGGTGGCTTCTGTACCCCATAGCGAGGAGATGGTTCTGGATGTTGTGGCTGCTTACACGTTTTTGTGCAGCAGCGTTAAATTGCCGAGTGAATTCTTGCACTGTGGCCCGTCTATCCGCTGTTACAATGCGTGCTAGACGACGATGACTCCGCTCATCCACACGCTCTTGTCAACGGCAGTTGGCCCTTGCAATGATGGTTTTACTGGATTCTGAGATGGAGTCACCCATTCGTTGGGCCCCGACAATTTGCCCACGATCAAATGGGCTTAGATCTTTCGTCTTACCCATACTGCGTCCGACGCTTACTGATTCCCGTCGCATCACTCCTTATATTGTCGAATCGCTGCATACGTTATGTCGTTTCCGTTTACAGGGCAGCCCACAGCGCCACATTTGCATAACTCCAGCTGTCTCTAATTCAGTTGCTCTTCAGTTTACATCATACATGGTTTACAGCATGCCAAATGATCAATGCACACAGATATAGACAGTGCTGATCATGTAACACATTGTGAACAAGGACTCTTCAAACATGGTTTTTACAGTATGCTAAATGACCAATGTACACAGAGAGCCAGTGATGATCAAGTAACACATTATGAACAAGTACACATCAAAATGGTTTTTACAGTGTGCTAAATGACCAATGTACACAGAGAGCCAATGTTGATCAAGTAACACATTATGAACAAGTACAGATCAAAATGGATTTTACAGTGTGCTAAATGACCAATGTACACAGAGAGTTAGTGTTGATCAAGTAATACATTATGAACAAGTACACATCAAAATGGTTTTTACAGTGTGCTAAATGACCAATGTACACAGGTAACCAGTGTTGATCAAGTACAACATTGTGAACAAGGACACATCAAAATGGTTTTTACAGTGTGCTAAATGACCAATGTACACCGATAACCAGTGTTGATCAAGTACAACATTGTGAACAAGGACACATCAAAATGGTTTTTACAGTATGCTAAATGACCATTGTACACAGAGAGCCAGTGTTGATCAAGTAACACATTGTGAACAAGGACACATCAAACATGGTTTTTACAGTATGCTAAATGACCAATGTACACAGAGAGCCAGTGTTGATCAAATAACACATTGAGAGCCAGTTCCTAAAGACAAAAACAAACATCCATGCTTCACCGGGATTTGAATCCGGACGCAACTAGGGCGAATGATCATAAGCCGGCGCCGCAGGCCTCTGCGCCACAGGGGCGGCGGCCCTAAATCAGGGCCGGGAGTTTGTGTATAGCCCATCGAGTTGTAGTTGTACACGGTGGTCGTTAAATCCCGAAACATCCGCCCGGGTGGCGCAGTAGTCCAACCGATGGCCTCTGATCAGTCGTCCGAGGATGCTGTGTTTGTCTTACGGCACTGGCTCTCTCCCTTCCCTGGAACCAGTGACCCTAAATTAAGGACGGGCGACTGCTTATAGCTCATTGAGTTGCTCTCGGTGGTCGTTAAACCTTCAATCATAAAAAAAGGGGGGGGGATTTTACAAAAAAAAAAAAATAGCGATGGCACCCGAACCACGATGACGAACAGTGACGTACAAGGTAGATACGACCTTGTATTTCCAGTTGAACCCCGTAGATAAACGTAGCATCGTCACTGCAGTGGTTGTTGAAAGTGCAGGCCGTTGATCTTTCTAAATGCTTTTGAAGTAGCTAGGTGTGGACATAGATTTCATATGATTTTAATATTTAATGAGTTCATCCAAGTTTTTAAGGTTTCTAAATGTTATCAGAAATCTCTACTGGAATGTTGGCACCGACATTTGGTCAACCCTTCTCGTTAGCGTTAGGCTTACTAAACAGTGAGCGTGCAGAGAAATCAACTATTGTTCTCTCGTATGGGTAAACAATGCAATGGTGCAGCAATATCTATTACAGTGCTTATTAAGCGTACAGTAGTAAACCTGCATAGTCGTCAACGGCGTTCATTCGATCTTCTCGATAAAACAAGGTTGGGCCAGAAATGGACTTTTAACATTAATTTTATCTATCATCGGATTAATGTGATGAAAGTACATTCAACTGCATATAAGTATCACAATATTGTGTGCAATAACCTATCAACGTTGATGTCCCATTAAAATTGCAGCAGTTTCGTAGATCGCGTTGAACCAAAAATATATATTAACGTTTATTTGGGAATTAGAATTTTATACATACGTACTTGTAATGAATATTTCACCGATTTAAGTCTGACCCATCATTTAAATAATAACAGAACCATTTTTAATCATTTTTATTATTTGTGACAAAGCTGTCGATATTACAAAGATAAAACGATCAAACTCGACTAGATTATGCACATTTTATATGCATTAGCCTCAGTTAAAATACCTTAAAATGTACCTGCTATAGAAGTATAATTTATACGAGGTACATGCAAAATACAAACAAAACTGAAGAAATATTGACTTTAAAAAAATGCTAGCTAAGGGGAGGCGGGCACGTTGGTCAGTTGCACTCAAACACTGAAAAGAGTCGGTTGTATACACAGCCTTTCCCGGTTCATAAGTTGATTGCACTAAAGAAGACCCCCCCCTAATAGCTTCCCCATGGTGAAAGATTACTGCATTCAGTGACTCCCTCAAAGTCTTTTCCGCTGTTCGACGAAAATTGACTTCGTAGAACCGTATGCACGTGTGGCCTTTAATATATATATTAATTTCTCTTATATATTTAATAATATATGAGCATGTATTTTTACCTTGTAAAGGCGACACAGCGTTGCCCAAGGGATACCACGTGGAGATTAACTCTTCATCCCCCAAAAGATTTTTACTATTTTTTCATTTTAATTTTTTAAATCTCTTCTCTAATAAGTTTTAATGCCGCTCCTAAATATTGTCTGTTGCATTTCGTTTAACCCTATTTAATATGATTTGACGGGACAGTAGTTTTTGTGGGTTATGGTTGTGGCACAAACCAGGTAGTAAAATAACCGAAGCACTAGTATTGCCGCACCTGTGGCGCGGCAATACTAGTGCTTCGTCCGTGAAGGGTCCGGGTTCGAATCCCGTGAGGCATGGATGTTGTGTTTGTCTTACCGCACTACCTCTCTCCCTTCCCTGGAACCAGTGACCCTAAATTGGGGACGGGCGATTGCTTATAGCCCATTCAGTCGTTAAACCTTCAATTAAAAAAAAAAAGCACTAGTATCAAAGTACAGTTTTGCCAAGCATTTACGTACTGTACAACCCCACTTCTATCATACCCTGTTTCTCGATCTTTGTAGAATTTGTGTCCCGAATGTATCAATAGTTTTTCACGTCCTCGCTGTACCTAAACTGTTACCTCTGTAGTCGCTATTTGATGAATGATGCAGTGATACCACTGTTTTGCAGCCCCGATGGCGCAGTGGTCTAAGCGATGGCCTCTGATAATTCGCCTAAAAGAGGTCCGGGTTCGAATTCCGGTGAGGTGAAGTTGTGTTTGTCTGTTTTTCTTACGACACTGGCTTTCTCCCTTCCCTGGGACCAGTGACCCTAAATTAAGGACAGACGACCGCTTATAGCCCATTGAGTTGCTCAAGGTGGTCGTTAAAATTCTAATAAAAAAAAAAAAACACTTGTTTTCAATGAGTCGGTGGAGCATTCATTGTCCAGCTGAGAGCATCTTATGCAGGAGTCTCTCTGTTCCACCCATCAGTTTTTCACATTCCTCCTCTAGTAAGCAAGGGCTGTGTGAGTGTAGTCGATCGCTTTGCTGTCTTCCTTTAAGTGCAATTGACCTGTCAGATAAGGATCAGAAATTGGGATGAGTGCAACTGATCCATGGCCCTCAAGGGGACCCCAAAGTCATACACATACCTTATAACGGCTTACTGTTAGTAATGTGCTTTATATTCTTTTATATGGTGATATTAGTATTAATTGTTTTTATAAGGTTACGGTACCCCCTTATATCTTTGAGTAGAGCTGTAATATCTGAAGGTACAAAAACACACAGCCGAACCTTGTTAATTTAAAATGCAAGACTTGAATTATGCCATTTTTAATAATTTTTAATGAGGACTTAACTGTTAGGTGGGTAACTGGTTTCAATGGTATGTCGTGAAACAGCCCAAACGTCAGCCCATTATGTGCTGACTTGTAGTATGGAAAAGAGAACAAAGTCAGGGAAAGCAAAAACAGAATAAATGAACCAGCGCAGAGAAAAACACGTGCTGCACCTGTCGTATGAGTTTGTAATCTGCAGGTGGCTAGGTCAAAATTTTATGTGATCGGATAGGGGAAAGGATTTTGAGGCTGTTTTATTGAGACAAGCTCAAAGCAGTAGATTTATTAAATAGATCAATCTCTGCTATAAATCGTGAGATGGGAAAGAATGACGTCACGTTTAAATAACATACATCCCGGAATTCACTATATGTTGGAGGATTTTCGCTAAAGCCGCCTCGTGTAGAAGCTATTTACATGGTGGCGCAGTGGTCTAAGCGATGGCCTCTGATCATTCGTCCGAACGGGGTCCGGGTTCGAATCCCGGTGAGGCATGGATGTTGTGTTCGTCTTACGGCACTGGTTCTCTCCCTTCCCTGAAACCAGTGACCCTAAATTAGGGACGGGCGACTGCTTATAGCCCATTGAGTTGCTCACGGTGGTCATTAAACCTCCAATCAAAAAAATTTTTTTTTCGCTAAGTTTGGAAAATGTTTTCTTTACCCGACAAACGGAAGAATTGAAATAAAGAACTCATTTTTAGGATGACTTAACTGGAAAAATCTAGCGGGTTTTGTAAGTTTTCTGAAAGAAAACTAGCTGGAAGTCTGAGGGAACCGTGTAAAAGCTATTTACATCGTTTCTTGTGGGAACTGCGACTCCATTTACGAAGATCTCTACTTTTGACGTTCCGTGCAGAAACGAAGAAACCAGATTATGACAGTGTATGTAGTACTTCTGTAATAACCAGTTATTTTTCTTCATCGCAAAGTGGAAACGTCTTAACCTTAAGAGAATTTCATACATTATACCGATTAGCAGTTAAGGATGAGGATTGCATCTAATGGTTCAGTTGTGTTTAGGCCTTGCATTTTTTTGAGGTAGAACTTGCTGTATTTCTGTGTGAATTTCAACAGCTGATGGCTAGGTAAAGCGCAGTTCTGTTAAGGCTTGACCTTGTAAACATAAAGATTGTACGATATTTAAGTGTGCTTCAACATCGTTGATCAATTTGTACATTTAGTCTCAGTCGTTGATTACACCGCTCGTTCATTTTTGGTTGGTCGAAGTGAATATTGTGAAGTAAAGCACTCACGAGAAGTATTGCCAAATCCTGTGAACAAAAGCAACTGGTGGATCAGAGGGAATCGCGCACGATAACAGACGGGCCAGAACCTGGCAAGTCACTGAAGGATTTAACATTGATGTGCCGATGGTCATCCTCAAGCGATCCACGTATCGGACCAAATCGTGAATGGGCTAAAATAGCTGACGACAATTTTGCCAGTCTCCTTTGACTTCTGATCTACCAGCTGCTTTCGTCCACAGGATTGCCGATTGTAGAAAGAGTTTTATGCGTCGTACCTTCTGAGGTAAAGCCTTGCTACGGTTGTGCACAAAAAGCTCAGAAGGACGAGCGTTTGGGAGATGAATAAACCCGCACTGCTGGCACACTCTACGGATATCACGTTCAAAGTCGCTCCGATCACTCGTTTTGCCCATTCTGATTCTCAAGCGAACACCACTGATGCTCAACGAGATGGCTTGTCTTATCTACACCATAATTTACGCTGACGTGCCGTCTTATGTCTTAGACTAATACATTTATGTGACTAGGACTAGTGTACCTAATAAAGTGGCATCTCAGTGTATATATTACTCTCCGAAGAAGTTGAATTATTGGACATCAATCCATTATTACCGTCATGATACTGAACGAAATTCATCTTTTGTTGTTTAAGGTAAAATCGATCAAGCACACATCACGTAAGAAAGCTCTTGAATGTCTTGAGGTAGAATTTCGAAACAGTGCATTTAGAACGAATTTCAAAAGAGCAGGGACCTCGATGACTTGAGCGTAATCGAGGATATGTCTTTCAATTTTGGAAAGGAAACAGTAGGGCTCAGTTCCATTTAAAGCTTAATCAATAAAATGACTTGCTTTAAAAAGAATGAGTTGTCCGATGTTTTTTATTAAAAAATAAATAAAAATAGTTTGATGGTTAATCAATAAGTTGTGTGACACCTGATTTCAAATCAGAAATTTGGGGTTCTACTTAAAGTAAAAATAATATTTATTTAAATTGTATTTGCAGCTTAGAAAACTTTGTAGAAAAGTAAAATGAATCAGCAAAAATTCTGATTTTGCAATTACTCACGATTGCCTAGGCAGCAGGGAAGGAAGAAGTTAGCATTTGTCGTAAGAATCAATACATCCATGCCTTTCTTAGGATATATGGTACACAATGAGCAAGACTCCACCCACACTTCGAGACGCTGACTGATCGCTTTATCCGCGATCACGTCGTCCGGTTCATTTTTTCGACTGCTCACTTCGTTCGCTGTCCAGTTCTTCCACTATTTGATTCGTCCACATCTATTTCGTCCCCAGAATGGATGCAATATCGTAGAAAGCTGTTCGATGGAATGTTTGCTACTAGGCAGGGAAAAATCTTACATACAAGTAAGTTTTTCGATTAAAATATAACTATTTTAAATTTTTAGAATAAAACGAACTGAATTTTGAATCACTGTTGAACTTTTTTGTATGGTATGTTAATAGCTAAAACGTTTTTCTTCAATCCATTTTCAAATTAATTTTCTTGTCATATATATATATATATATATATAATTTTGCTATACAGTAACCCCCATTTACAATACGGAGTTTTCTGGAAATCTTGCACGCGGCGGTATAAGTCTAAACTCTGTATGCACAATGGGTGTAATTAAGAAGTATATAAACATGCAAATTTGTATAACTTAGATATTTATAAACTTCTATGTGTAAATTTGTATATTTGCAGATGTAATTTCTATACCGATGTAAATTTGTGTAACTTAAATATCTTTTTGTATACTTTATTGTGTGGTAGGTAAGATTGTTTATCAAAAGGACGAACAGACAGTTGTAGGGAAAGAAAATGCAGTACATTTAAAATAACAGTATGGGAGAAGAAAACTGGGTTTTAAGTTATTACGTTCTATGTGGCTAAAATTAGTGTTTAGAAGGCCAGACAGACAGACGGATGGAGAGAAAATTTGAAAATAAAATAATTAAAAGAATGCCAGAGGATGGAGGAGGGAATTAAATTTGTTTTAAAATCAGACGATCTGTGTGGTAGCTAAGATCCTTGGAAGGACGGACAGAAGGAGCGATTGTTCTGAGAGAAGAAAAATTGAATAGACTTATTGAGAGTGTGAAGCGACAAAACGTTTTCTAAAACTAGACGTTCTGTGAAGTACGAAAGAGTGTTAGGAATGCCGGGCGGATGGAGCGATCAAAAGGTATATTTTTATAGGTAAAATAAAAAAATAACTACGTCGGAGAGAGTGTCAATTTAAACGTAGAATCAGAACATGAGAAGTATATACAATCAAATGGATAATAAACATGTGTCTATTTACAAGCGAAATGATTTTCATAGATCGGAAAAACCCTCAATGCATAATTGTGTATGCGTTCACGAAGCAGAGGCAGTATTAAGGAAATCCACAGAAATCAGTTTTCTGTAGCGTTACGAAAGACTTGCAGAGCAAAAAGTTAGAATACATCATAGAAAGGCAAAATGACAACACATTCGTTAGAAATTCGCAAGATACAAAAGTTTATCCATTTCAGAGAGACAAGTAAGGGAATCAGCAGACACTAGCGCTGTGGAAGACTTGCAAAGCGACAAGTCGCAAGGCTCAAAAAATGTGTGTGAAATATAAGACAGCACATTCATGAGAAGCAGCCATGATAAAAAACTTGTACTTTCCTAGAACAGCAAAGGTGAAGAACACAAAGATCCAGATATTAGGGAATTCAGGAAAGCTACACAGATCAGCAAGTATGACATTCTGACAACCAGAAGGCAAAATACAGCAGGGCGTTACGTACTAGAGATAAGCGACAGGCATAAATTGTCCTGCGGAGATTCTCCAAGAGGACGCACCGGACGAAACTTCGTAAGGAAGTTCCGAAAACGGCGACTAAAAGGCACCATCGTCGGGTCATCTAAAGAGTTTCCAATCCGCGCGGAAAACAAGATTGGAGTAGTTGTAGAATTGTTCGCCAGTGAAGGAAAAGGCCTCTTGTGAGTGAGACAATCTAGTAGCAAGCTGACGCGGAGACTTCTGTAATGAAGAAAGTGCATCCAGAACTCGAGGAAATCCCTGTGTATCCATTGGGATGACAACCGACAAGGAAAGCATTCCTAGTATAGAAAACGCGAATACCTCACAGGAGAAAGTTAAAAGAGTAAGTCGCGAGCACCTCATAGCAGTAGTAAAGTCCTCATAGGAGTAAGTTTCGGCTAGTGTAGGCATTTGTGATGGGAGCGGTGGTTTAGGCAGACCCGAACGAGTCAAAGGCAGCTCAGCTAGTGCAACCAGGCGGGCCCCATGGACCAGTGGATTCAGCATGCAAAATTAGCGTGTGAGATATTCCTCAGGGGAAGTAGATTCTGGGGCAGAAGCGTTCGAGTCATCAGAAAGCGAAGGCTCAACTGGGGGAAGGACTGAGAAGAGGGAGTAATAGAGGTTGCCGGGTTTTTTTAAATATTACCTGTAACCCCGTTTGTTTTTGTTTATTGGCAGAAATTCCATCCATTCTGAGAACGAAATGAACGTGGACGAAATGAACACAGATGAAGTGATAGGGCATCTTTTAATACCACCAGAGGACCAGCAAATCGCTTACGCTGTTGGATAAGAAGTGTTTAATAAGCTCTGAGACAGAATAGGAAGCGATAACTCATGGATGTTGACGGTGCTTGTCAGTATCTCATCACCCTTTGGCAGGATAGTAATCCACGGGACAACCACTGGATATGTATCAGTTGTTGGAGTTTAGCAATTCCAGTTGTATCGTCGGTCAGTAAAGGCGAAGGGAAAACTCTGTAGCACCTTCGGCAGTGACTGAATCTTTAAACAAAGAAAGAATTCCGCCTGTCAGCATTCATGAGCGTATGATTACTGTATATGTATATTATGCATCATTCTGTTTTTTACTTCTGCTTTCACATCTTCATTTTGGTCAAACACGCTGGTTACTTGTATGTCCTGTCATTTCTTTATCACTTCTCCCGGAATATTACCATCAATTTTACTCTCATTTTAAATTCAATATCTGATTAAAAATCCATAGTTAATAGCACTTTCGTATTACTGCATTCGGTTCACATGGCTTTGCTTATGCTTACTAAACTTATGATGCGAAGATATTTCCTGTATTACTGTTTGTATTTTTCCGCTACCGTTTACAATGATTGACAATTTTTGGCTTTTCTGATTTTGTTCTGTTGACAATTTTTGCTTTTCTGATTTTGTTCTGTTGCCTTTTCTGATAGTAGTTGAAGCATAATTTCACTTATTATGTAACACTCCGTCGCAGCACCCGCAGACACCAATTTAGTATCTATCAATAGATGCATCATTTAAGTAAAATTTACACTGAAAGACTGACATATCAATTTTTACATGTTATTTAATCCATACTTAATTTCAAGTTGCTATATTTATTTTCGCGTTACCACGTGATATGGTTAGAAGAATCAAAATTTGATTTGTCATCGAATAAAACTTCTATTTATGCTAAACAAAAATCCCATACAATATTCAAGATTACCAGTGTTGCTTTAGAAAATTCTGTGACCAAGCATTAGAGCGAGTACGGTTTTGTGCTTTGGAACACACAGCAGGAAAAAAGGAAAAAAATGAATGCAGCTGCTGTTAGCTCTTTCATTATTATACCATCGGCTACCAATCATGTTTAACTTTTTCCAG
The DNA here is from genome assembly GCA_039090855.1 of Macrothele yani. Classification (NCBI taxonomy): domain Eukaryota; kingdom Metazoa; phylum Arthropoda; class Arachnida; order Araneae; family Macrothelidae; genus Macrothele; species Macrothele yani. Next base: position 30,056,713 of record CM077012.1, read on the forward strand.
GACTTTAATTTTATTATTAACCCTTTAACCGGATGCAACGAATTAACTCGGTTTCAGCAAAATGGGCGGAAATCAACTCGAACGAATATATTCGCTGTCTCAGAAGAGAGTCGAAGCGGCTGGAATAATTAAACTACCGCTTCAAAAACTGTGATTCCTCCCCTTCAGCTTTGTTATTCAAAGTAGTCATTAAGGGTGATGATTGCAATATTTTCTGACTGATTGCCTGCTAAAAGGGCTATAACAATGGCGACGAACCTAAGAAAATAGATGTTTGTCACTTGTTTCTACCGGTGGCATGATATCTATGTCAGGGCGACTAGCCCTTTCCCATCGTGCCTTGGATCATAGAGCAGGGAATAAAGGACCAGAAGTGAGTTCTTATTCTTGGGTCATGGAGACGAGAAGCAAGAACTAGAGGACTATGACTTGTGACAGGTTTATGGTCAGTACTGCTCAGAGGAGTATGGTAAAATACAGTCAATTGCAAAAGTTTAATACCACATGCTGGTATTAATAGCTGACGCAACCGGCAGAAATCTCTTGTCTGTGTTACTCAACTTCCTGTCGGTGTTTCATCATCTTACAGCGGAAGCTTTTGATAGTTGGGGGAAGCGTGCGAGCGTCAGTTTGATTCTGGTTTTCATGCTGTAAGGTTTTTACGTATCTTCTGTATAGCAAAAATAAGCAAAACTGCGTCATTAAGTGTTACTCAGAGGCCACAGATAGTGACATTATATCATGAAGGTTACTCCAAACGTGACATAAGCAGAAATGTGGATGTGATCAAGACTGCTATTATTCATAATACAATCGTGAAATATCGTGAATACAATCGTGAAACAAGTGAATTTTGGAACCGAAAAAGAAGTAGACGTCCAAGGAAAACAACCCCACGTAATGACAATACCACGAGGCAAATAGTTATGCGTTCTCCGAGGAGTTCATGCAAGAAAATCAAGGCGTTTCTACATTCAAAAGGGTCTATTAGTATCGGCACTGTTTACCGATGTTTTAGCAAAGATTTTGGATTAAAGTCTTATAAATCTGCACATAAACCTAGACTAACCCCTGTCATGAAAAAGAAGACTCCAGTTTGAGAAGCGTCATCAATCGTGGACTGCTGAAAATTGGAGCCAAGTTCCTTTTTCCGATTAATCAACTGTGCGTCAATTTGAATCGCGTGAAGCACATGATCGACGACCAAATGGCAAGAGGTTTGATGTAAAATGCACCGGTAGCACCGTGAGACATTCGCCTAGTCAGATGATGATCATGATCATCATTGTCAATCATTATCAATCCACTGCTGAATGAAGGTCTCTCCAAGTGTTTTCCACAATTGTTTGTCTTGAGCCTGTTTCCTCCATGTCACTCCGGCATGCTTTTGAATTTCATCCATCCACCTCCCATGGGGTCTTCTTCTGAGTCTTTTTCTGAACCTTGGAATCCAGCCTAAAATTTCAGTTGTCCATCGGTGGTCTGTTCTTCTGGCATGATGATATGGGGTGCTATGTCAGCATCCGACACTGCTTCATTATTCTCTTTGCAGACAAGCATTACCATGACTGGTCCTTTTTGTGGAAATGTTACGTGAGAAGCAGATAACTAATATGCAAGTGCACAGATGCACAATCTTTATGCATGATGGTGCTCCATGCCACAGATCAAAGACAGTAAAGGACTACCTGAAGAGGAAAAACATAACTGTGCTTGACTGGCTCGGTAATAGACCCGACGTTAACCCCATCGAAAATTTGTGGACCATTTTAAAAGACAAAGTAGCAGAAAAAAACAGCCATCAAATTCCCAAGTTTTGTTTGATGCTATAAAGTACGTGTTGTGCAAAGACATTTCAAGTGAATGCAGCAAATCCTCATTGAGAGTATGCCACGTCGTATTCTGTCCGTTATAATATAAAACAACAAAGATGGCCACACAAAGTGCTGATTTCGGTCTTTTTTGTGTTCTAAAGAATGTAAGTATTCATCTGTGGTGTCATTTTTTCAAATATCTCTGACTAGTAATTAGTTGTTTCTTTGAAAATCTTCAATTTTCAATAAATTGACAGGTGTTCTTAAACTTTTGCAAATGGCTGCAATTGTTTTGCCATAGCTTTTGTAAAGCCCTGCAGTTATGTGAACATTTCTGTTTAGGAAGCGCAAAAATGTTTGGACATTATTTGTTTCAGGTACATCGGCGTATTAAAGGGTTAAAAAGAGCCACTTTTGCTACATTTTTTCAGTGATGACAAACCGTAATTTTGCATTTTGTTAGAAACAGTGTATCTTTGGCATAACTTCCCGTCCTTTCCATCACCAAATGGGAAGGACTGTATATTAAGACGACGAGAAGAAATGAACTGTCTCATTTGTTGGGGAAGTAGGATTTGGGATGTTGGCAACCACGAGGGGCTCGGAGGGGTATGGGCAGTCGTCCATTCCTAATCTAGGGCCTCCGATTCCAGACAAGGGCTAGCGCCATCGGACAAATGCTCTGCCTCACCCGCAGCCCAAGTTCGGGCCCATCGCGAACAAATGGTCAGTTCTTTGCCTCAGACCACTATTACGCCGGGGCTGCCTGGCCCATTTTCTTATTCATTTCTCTTGTTTTTAGGGCTTTAGCGACCTCTGTTACTTATATGGGGTTAATGGCTCCAGGAAGAAGCCCGTTCTGTAGGGTAACCGGTACCGCCTCTGCCCCATCCAGTACTCGAGCCCGTATGATAAGCCAGTAGCCCACGTTTCTCACAATTCGACCTCCTCATAACTTTTTGGAAATATTTTTGTGATTTAATGAAAAGTATAGCATATGCGTGCTTATAAGCTACAAACGTGTTCTATCAGATGTTCAGTTGGTTTTGTACTCAATGGCACGATTTCTTGCAGTATTGCTTATTTCGCGATACAAACTACCTAACTTCATGTAACACTCGAAAATAAAATTTGTTAGAAAACTTTTCTAAGGTACAGACGTTACTGGATATCTTTCAACCCCAAAGCAATGTATCGCTGCCATCTGTCGTCCATTCATAGTACTCATAACATAAATTGTCACAGAATTAGACGAATTTATCTTCCAGCAAAATTTATTGTAACATATGTTAATGAATTTCACGTAGCCTGAAAAAAATACACCAGTCCACAATGTGATTTCAGCAACAACATGGAAATAAGAAGCACAATCTGTAAATGAATTTTCTTCCAATTAAACTTCGTATTTCTGTTTGGGAACAGCTTTGTTTTTTATTCAGTAAACTTGTTTTGCTGCACATTGCTATTATAAAATTAAAAATATAGCTTTTATGTAAAAAGAAAATATAATCGCAGTGACGGTAAATTTTTTGTCATAAGGCGGTTTTTAACTTATATGTTCTTTCTCATACATGCATCTTGTATTTAAAAGTCCTAGATATAATCTTGGCGACTAGAAGATAAGCAGATCAAAAATTAATACTGCCATAAAATATCCTGTGACAGAAACTCAAGGTAATCCAGCAGCAGTTGACTTAAAGATCTGCACAACACTTAGAATTGTTGGTTCAGAGGTTTTGGTGTGTTACCACTATGCTGGACGAATATAAGAATATTATTTCCTACTCCCCATAGTAAAGAAACTGTAAACTCCTTTGAGTAACGCAATGTTGTCTGTATTTCTGCACGGGCTAAGAGGATTTGTAGCGCTATTCAGTGTGTTACAGGAAGAAAAAATGCTGACTGGGATTTGGCATCTGATGTGCGGCGCTGGGAATTCTAAAGAAAACTATATAGCCCGACAAACGATGTTTCCTTTATCCACTATTCTTTGCTGTTTATATAGTAAATGTCAAAAGTTTGTATCGTTGGTGAGACAGAGACATAGATGACTAACATTAGAAAAAGATTTGGTTACTATTTACCTTTATATAGAATGAATTCATAATAAATGAATTCAAACCTTTTGGTAGCCATCTTTAGCTTGCTTTTGCGTCTTCTATACAGTTGTACACGAATGAACTCGTTGTAAACTTTTGTAAATGAATGGAACTGCTGTGTTAATGTCTATAAGAGTGCAGTTAATGTAAACATATGTAAATGGACTGGGTTGTTGTGCGATATTTATGTTAAAGAATGGAGTTAATGTATATGATGAAAAGCTTGTTTCTTGTATTATGAAGTTTAAACATGTCATACATGTATGAAGAAACAAATAAATGTTAATTTATATTGTTACCATTAGCGTTGTGAAATGCATGATGCTTGGTGACGTATTTAATTCTTCACTTCTGTTTTCTAATGGCTCCACGAAACACCGTACAAAACACGGAAATCTAAAAATAAGTTTCTTCCACGATAACAAATTGCTGTTTAGTACTCTGCTGATATTGAATTAGAGCACAGGAATCAAAGCTCTAACAAACCTTCACTTATAAATTTAATGGAAAGTTAATATCTGTAGTAGGATTGGAAAACAGCTTGCCGATGAATGACAATAAATTATACTCGGAGAGAACCTTCCTATTTCGACTGCAGTTGGAGATGGCAAATATGTACTTCATTTTGCACCGCACATATAGATTGTAAGTGTTTGTAAGTATGAAATGACTGATGGTAAAACTACTGGTTTTGTAGAGAGAAAAACAAAGTAGGTTACCAATAAATTCCTTCAGTGCATCTTCTGATTTCACGTGTACGAGTGACTTTGAATAAATTATCAGTCCAACATGCTGAGGTTTGTATTTTAGCAACAATCTACTAATGTTTTCATATAAAAACTTGAATACGCATGAGAACATCGTTATTCCAGCTTTAGTAACAAACAAGTCTTTTTAAACTTAACTGTTTATGGGATTTTTCTAGGTAAAGTTAAAAATTTTCTGCAAATTTTCGAAGAAAATTCTTCTTTTTCGTCAGATAGTCTTTCAATCTAATCTCAGTCACTATCTTCGGTTACCGTTAACCTTGACGGTTACGGTGATTTTGCAAAATATCTTGCCAGATGTTAGGCAGCGTTCATCCCCTACAATAATTTATGATGGAATTTTGGGTATTTTTCAATTCCAAGTCCTTCTTTCAATTTACATTTCAGGAAGTTTGTTTGAAGTCCAATGACTGTTAGAGAGCCCCAGTCCATATGGTGTCCTGTTGCTCTAACATATCTGCCCAATCCTGTCTTGTTTGAATTTTTTTATTGCAACTTTCTGCTCAGTGATGCAGGTTTACAGCCTGCGACCTGTTTCACCTATGCAGAATTTTCCACAGCTGCAAGATACTTTATAAATTACTCCTTGCATTTTTAACAAATTTTCTTCTTTTTGAATTAAGCTTGGCAAAATTTCTTAACCTTGTTGTCCAGATTGGGAGATAATCTAATATATTTACTGCTTATTCTCTTTAAAAATTCAGACCTTTTTGATACATACGTAAACATTGACAATATATGCAGAAGAAAAGTTCCTAACTAAATTGTACAAAAAACCTGAGGATTCTAATAAAATACTAGATTATAACTCCCATCATCCATACCTAATAAAAATATTGCAAGTAGAATTGTAGAAAAAATGAGTAAACTGGTCTCCTCGGAAGATTCGAAAAAAGCCCACATAGATGAACTTGGAGTCGTGCCAGCAGAAAATAATTACCCTGAAATTGAGGAAGATAAGTAACTCACACAAGAGAAACAGAAAAATACAAACAGGCTTTAAAATTCACTAGAAAATTACGTATCAAAAAGGTTTGTTTAAATTTTTAAAGAGAATAAGCAGTAAATATCATATTAGTTTAGCTCCCAATTTGGACAACAAGGTTAAGAAATTTTGCCCAAGTTTAATTTAAAAAGAAGAAAAGTTATTAAAAATACTAGGAGTAATTTATGAAGTATCTTGCAGCTGTGGAAAATTCTGCATAGGTGAAACAGGTCGTAGGCCGGAAATCCGCATCACTGAGCACAAAGCTGCAATAAAAAAAAAACTTCCAAAAAGACAGGATTGGGCAGATACGTTAGAGTAACAGGACATCACTTGGACTCTTTAACGGTCGCTGGACTTCCAACCAACTTCCTGAAACGTAAATTGAAAGGATTTGAAATTGAAAAATACCAGAACTCCATCATAAATGATTGCAGGGGATTAACGCTGCCTAACATCTGGCAAGATATTTTGCAGAATCACCGTAACCTTCAAGGTTAATCATAATCGAAGACAGTAACGGACATTAGATTGAAAGACTAGCTGACGAAGGAGAAGAGTTTTCTACAAAATTTTGCTGAAAATTTGTAACTTTACCTAGAAAAATCCTACAAAACAGTTAGCTAAGTTTGAATATAGTAATCTAGGAAGCCACAAAACAAAGAGGTCTTTTTATACTGTATATCCTTCAAACCACTCCTCCGGAATAGTGCTATTCTTTCTTGTCTCCCTTTGAAACGTTCTTTCTTGTCTCCCTTTGAAACACAGACTATGATCAAGATCTCCTGTTACAGAGACTATGATCAAGATCTCCTGTTACAGAGACTATGATCAAGATCTCCAGGATGGCATATGATGGTGCACAATATACGTAGACTAGCCATACGCTCGCCTCGGGTACCGCTGTGGTTTCCTGGAGATCATCCTTCATCGTTTGTCTCTGGAATTTGCTCCATAGTTTTAAAGACTACGACGAAGTGCTCCTAGATGTCATTTCATAGACTGGCACAGTCACCATAGCCGCTAATCTCACGCTGCTGAATTTTGGCCGTATCAATTCCTTCACTGAACAAGAAAGATGACACCGAATTTTTGGTTGTAGTGGGAATCACTTTTAAATACTTTCTGACGCGAATTAAATTTATCAAAGTTATTCAAAGTCAATGTAACCTGTTAGGAAAACCATCAACCGGGTTTCTACAATTGAGAAAACATCCAGAAATAAAAACAGCCACTTAATTCCACCAGCGGTTAAAAAGTATGTTACGAAGATAGCAAACAGCGCCCAAAAATTTCTCATAGCAGAACGAAGGTATCTGAGACAATTTTCAAATCGGGCAGTTAAAAGAAGAAATATAGAAGGAAACATGATGTAACTTCTACGCCTTCTAGCGAAATAATTTTGCATAATGGGGATGCTGTTAAAAATAGGAGAAAAATCGTAAAAAAAGCTATACTAAAGGGGAAAAAAACTTTTCAAATACGTCTGCCGGAAGCAGAGATAGAGAAAAGAAAACGGTATTGAACTTTACGCCCCTTAGCGGGAAATCTGTGCATTATATAAAGAGGGTAATGCTCCACATCTCTATTGTAGCGAAAGGCATACAGTAAAGTAATTTCTCAATAGGGTTTTTAGAAGCGGTGATACAGATACAAACAGAAGTACACAGACACCACCTAGCGATAAAACTGTGAACTATAAATTAGAACTCCTCATACTAAAATTGAAGTGTTCCACAAGGTCAATAGCATCCAGTGTTGAACGAATTTTTTTTAAATCGCGCATTTAGGAACGGGTATTAAGAAAAGCACATTAAACATTAGCGCCCCTAGCGGCTCAATTGTGCAATTTTTTGGGAAAAAAATATACACGAAGAGTTTTCATAGTTCGTAGTATCTGACCGAAAAACAATTTATATCGGGATTTTAGTTCCGCAGATATTGATGTAAACGAAAACGTGAACTTAACGCCCTCTAGTGACAAACTTGTGAATTAAGAAAAAATTGAAATCGTATGAGAAACATTTCGCACCGGAAGCTCTCTCCAACGAAGAAAGCATTTTTCAAATCGCTCTTAGAACAGAGATCGACAGAAATAAGATATACATCTACGCCACTGGTGGAAAAACTAGGCATTATTTTAAGAATAAAGTATTCTAAAAAGATTTTCCGAGGTGAGCGGCAACGGCCCACGAAAAAAAAAAAATTCCATCTGGTTTTCCGAAGCTTCGATTGTACTGCTAATTCATCAGAAGCAGAAATACACTTATGCCCCCTGGTGGCCAAACCATTTATCAAAAATCATAAATTGTATGCAAAACATTTCCCATGAGGAGCAGTTTCCGACGCTGGAAGAATTTTTCAAATCGGAGTTTTAGAAGCATAGATATCGGGGGAAACACAATTTACCTTACTCCCTCTAGCGGAAAATATATGCATTACTTGAAAAAGAAACTGTGTCTAAAATAGCTTTAGTTATAAATGGCATCGAAAGAAAGAATTTTTTCAATCTGATATTTAGAATCAAATGCATGCAATAAAATGTATTTTGAATTCGATATCATCAACGTTTACGTCCCTTATAGGCGAAGTTGTGCATCGAAAAATGCAGGAATACAAGGATCATTGTTCTAACATTTCAAGCTTCCCAATGCAAAAGGAATTTTTCAAATCGGGCTAATAGTTGCAGAGATATGTCCACAGGCGGACGGACGGACAAACCAATAATATAAGCACGATCCTTTTTACAAAAGACGTGCTAAAAATCACTTAGAGTGAAAGGTGCTTTCCATTTGCAGTTTTCCCTTGCTTCGTTGGCTCTCTAGTTTCAAAAATCATATTAAATACTGACAAGAACTGTCAACATCCATCCGTTTCGGAATCTAAGTAAAGAAGCTTCAATATCGTTTGAAAAGACTGAAACATTTGGAATTGAAAGAAGGATGAACTTTAAATATACGACGAGGTTGTAGGAAACTATGGAAATGCTTCTGGACTTTGTAAATGAGTAACGAAATTTGCATTACTTTACGAAATTGGTACGAGACACTTCGCTTCGGCATTCCACGGGGGAAAACATACAGAAGTTTCTGGATTGAAAATTTCATTCTACCTTATCAAACTCAGTGTCAGAAAAAACTGTCTAGGTTGCTTAGATTAGATTGATATACAGACAACTCAGATGTCACGTTTTACATTTCAAGTAGGGTTAAAGTGGTATCTAATGCTCAGATTAACCGTATGAACAAGTTCCGAGCTCATTAATGGCATTGTCGCAAGTATTAAAGCAATGCCTCATGCTGAATAACATCTCTTTCCCGAAGGTATAAGAACCACTCTTGAAGACAGATTTGCTGCATTGCCTCGTGCTGAGAACAGTACCCTCGACCCTCTAAGGTATTAAGGACGGTTGTTCTACACATGCAAAAATTGAAGCTATGCTTTTTCCTGAGAACTGTGTGGTTCATAAACTCCAGAACATGAGAACTTGCTTCGAAACACGAATTTCTGTTCTACCTCATGCTCTGCGAGTTTGTTCTGAAGATATTCAGATCGGTAGATTCATCAGTGATGCCTTACACTGACACTCTTTTTGGCTTCGGGGTTTAACTATCACCGTGAGCGATTACATAAGCAGTTGCTGGTCGGTAATTAAGGTTCAGTGGTTACAGGGGAGGGCCAGTGCCGTAAGACAAACACACACACCATCCATACGTCATCTAGGACACGAACCCGGTCCCACTCGAACGAACGGTCACAAGGCCATCCCTTTGACCACAGTGCCACTTTCACCCCGTGATGGTGACAATGATTTCTAAAGGAACAAAGCACCACAGTTGTATTATTGCGGAATTTCCAGTAATGAACCTGCTACAAATCAATTACCCTCAAGTTCCCATGGTATTAAAAAAAGTTTCGCAATAGATAAAACCCTTCTTTTTCAGCACGTCTTTTGTAAAAAAAAAAAAAAAAAAAAAAAAAATGGTGCTTATGTTATCGGTTTGTCCATCTGTGGACACCATATGTCTTCAACTATTAGTCTGATCTGAAAAAATTCTTTTTGCATTGGGAAGGTTGAAACGTGCAAATGATCTTTCATTTCGTTTTTTTCTACGATGTACAATTTCTCCGCTAGAGGGCGTAAATATAGATACCGAATTCAAAATACACTTTATTCCATATATTTGCTTCTAAACATTCGAAATAAATATTTTACCTTTCGATTCCATTTATGTCGAAGGGTATATTTTGGGTACAGTCACTTTTTCAAGTTACGCATAGATTTTCTGCTAGGGGTCATAAAAATAAATTGCATTTTCCCCGATATCTCTACTTCTAAAACTCCAATTTGAAAACTTTTCTTCAGCGGATACAGCTCCCGATGGGAAATCTTTTGTATACAACTTCTAATTTTTGGTAAAGAATGATTTGGCCACCAGGGGCAGTAAGTCTTAACCTCAGCTTCTGGTGCATTTGCAGCAAAATCTAAGCTTCTAAAATCTCGATTGAAAAAAAATTCGTTTGTGGACCGATACTACTCACGTCGATAAACCTTTTCGGAAGAGTCCGATTTGAAAAATTCCTTTACTGGATAGCGTTTCCGGTGCGAAATGTTTTACATGTAATTTCAAAATTTTTAAGTTACTCATAGACTTTCCGCTAGGCGGTGTAAAGGTAAATTGCGTTTCCCCCGATATCTCTGCTTCTAAAACTTAGATTTGAAAATTTCTTTCTTCACCGGATACAGCACATTAGAGGAAATATTTTGCATGTAATTTCTTATTTTTGGTAAAAAAAAATGGTTTTGGCCACCAGAGGGCATAAGTGTTAATTTCTGCTTCTGATGTATTTGCAGCTAAATCTGAGCTTTTGAGAACACAACTGAAAAAAATTCTTTCCTAGACAGATACCACTCATATCGCGAAACCTCTTGAGTATACCTTCTTAAAATAATGCATGTTTTCCCCGCCAGAGGGCGTAGATGCATGTCTTTGTCGATATCTCTGCTTCTAAAAGTCTGATTTGTAAAATTCTTTATTATTTGCGAAATGTTTCTCATATAATTTCAGATTTTTTTAACGCACAAATCTGCAACCAGAGGGCGTAAGTTCACGACGATTCCGTTTACAGCAACAACTGCGGGCTTAAAAACCCGATTGAAAAACTTTTCTACGGTCAGGTACTACTGTTTTCCAGACCGGTTCCATTTGACTTTGAATAGCTTTGATAAATTTAATTCGCGTCAGAACGGATTCAAAGGGCGTACTCATGTAAACCCGAAAATTGGGTGTCATCTTTCTTGTTCAATTTGCGAAAGGGGTGGCGTTCTTCCCTAAGTCCTGCAAAATGTGATCGGTAATATTATGAATAAATAAGACAGTACAATCCAACACGCAGGGCTGACGATATCTGTTAGATATACAGATTTACCAGTCTAAGATGGTGACAGCGAGTATTGTCTTCCAGCAACTGAACAAATGGCGTTGCCAACTACTCAAGCTCACACAGTGGAGTTCTCAAATTAATATAAATACCAAAATGCAGTATTAGGGTCAATTGTCGTCCCGGGGGCCGGATGGTCAGAGACACTGCTTTCGGACAAGTAGCCAGAGATGAGCCCCGGTTAGATTCCCAAATGAGGCATGGGTGTTGTGCTTGCCCCACGGTGCTGGGTGAATCCCGTCCCAGGAACCAGTGATCCCCAACTTAAGAAGAAACAGCTAAAAGCAACAGAGCGGCTTTAGTATTTGTTGGTGGGGCTGATCTAAAGTGGTTTTCACATTCATGCAGTGGGATTCAGATACTGAAGGAAAAACAAACTTGTGTCTTTGTGTTGGGGGTAGGGAAAATTTTGACATAAAAACTTTAACAGAAAACAAAACTAAAAAAACAGCAAAATATTTTACAGATTTTAAATATTTATAAGATAAAAAACGGATATTTTGAAACACTTAACTACAAAAAATTATCCCAATACAACAGAGATATATCAGTTTTTTGTAAATATCCTCAGTTATATTTCGCCATTAGGTCTTCAAAGCAGTGACCAGTGCAGCTTTGTTTGTTGAATGATCTGTATTTCGACACAGCCGACGATTTAATTCATCCAAGAGCTTCTGTATAGGACTCGGGTCAGAACCCTGAACTGGACAGTCCAACGTTTTGACAACTACACAGTCGAATCACATTGTGACCACCTCCTACTTTTGACGTCAACAGCGCGTAGCCAATGAAAGAAGGCTCGTGTCGTGAGCTGGCTTGGAGGGTATGTATAAGGTGTGCTGTAGGCATTCTGAAAACATATCACTCGCTGCTGTCATGGGTAAAAGGAGCGATTTATCAGATTTGCGAAAAGGATTGATTATCGGCTATCTGGCTAAGGGTGGCAGTATTTTTGAAATAGCGCAGTTTGTGAACTGTCCGCGTGCTGCTGTGGTTAAAGTGTATCGTGGTTTGAGAAATGCCACCATTGCGAATAAGCGACGTGGAAACTGCGGAGCACCACGTGCCATTGATGTGGAAGGTAAACGTCTGCTTCGAAGGTGCGTGAGAGCCGATCGATACGCTACAGTGGAGCAAATCACTGGCCGAATGAACCAGTGAGCTTCCGGAAGTGTGTCTAAAAATACAATTCAGCGAACCCTGACGCATATGGGCCTCCGATGCAGGCGGATGGTCACTGCACCTATGCTAACGAAGGTGCTTCGAAGGAAAAAGCTTACATTTGCAAAGCAGTATCCGAATTGGACCTTCGCTGATTGGCAAAGGATTGCCTTCTCCCATGAGTCACGTTTTCTGTTTCATCGAACGGATGGACGTTGGAGTATAAGGCGAGAAACATTGGAGAACAAGCACTCTTCAACCATTGCTGGAAGAACACAAGCTGGTGGGGGCAGCGTTATGGTCTGGGGAATGATTTCGTGGCATTCCCTGGTTCCACTCATACCTGCGGAAGGCACTATAGACCGAATGTGTTATGAATCCATCTTTGCAGACCACATACACCCACACACGCTGATTGTCTTCCCTGGGGCGGGCGGGATCTTCCAGCAGGACAATACGATGTGTGACACAGAAGTGCCAGAGAGTGGTTGGAAGAGCACGATGAAGATTTTAAAGTACTTCCCTGGACCCCTAATTCCCTTGACTTAAACCTAATTGAGCATCTGTGGGACCACCTCGAACATGTTCGCTCTATGGATCCTGCACCACGCACCCTCCAGAAGATGTCAGGTTCATTGCAGTCAGCATGGCTCCACATACCTGTGAACACCTTTTAGCACCTTAATGAGTCACTCCCAGCCCGTCTAGCTGCTGTCCGCGCTGCACACAGCGGTTACTCTAGATATTAACTGGTGGTCACAATAATGTGACTCGATTGTGTATGTCCTGAAACCAATCTGCAACTACGCAAACAGTATGGCATATTGCGTTGTCCTGCTGATGGAGCTATTGTCCTTCTCCAAAGTTCTGCCACAAGGATGGTACTGCATAATTGTCCAAAGCTTCTAGGTAGATCTCAGCATTCATGGTTTTATCCAAAACGACTGGGCTCAAGAAGAAGCACCAAAAAAGCTCCATATCATCACGCTGTCATACGTCATTGTCGGGACGATACAGTAAGAAAGACACCTTTTCCTCGGCATCAGCCATCCCAGCGGCGGCGCCAAGTCAGGTGACTTCCAGTGGTTCAGTGAACCCCTTAGTGAATTTCATTTTAGCAAAATTATTACTTTTAATATCACTTCAGGCATATTTTTATATTTATCCAGATCCCCGGTCTCAGCTGACTCATTGCTATGCCCAGTTTTAATTCATTTTCTGCTTCTGCAGGTCCTTTTTGCATCGGTATCTCAGCTGGGTTTAAATGCGGAAATGCACTGAACTGGCCTTGCAAATGCGATGGTCGGGAAGCAGCGCTTTGGGAGCGAGGGATAGGTTTAGCATTGTGAGAAGTCCCTGCATGACTTTGCAGCGATAAGAGTGACGTATCCAGCTGATAAGCGCTCTCAGTTTGGCGATGCAAAGCCATTGCTCATGGAGAAAGTCAGGTGACTTGGTGACGTCGCCTTTCGAACGTGGTCAAGGGTGGCGGTGATTCTTCTGTTAGAATTCTCGCGACAGTCGCTAACACAACAGCTAAAGACTTTTGGGCGTGATTTACAGTTAACGGAAGTGAAAGGTTTACAGTTCCTCAGGAACTGTAAAAATGTAAGTTTAGAAGTGGCGTCACTTAACTGTTTATTTAGGTTTCAGTATGTGTAAATCAGCTACGTGTAAATCATTTCATTGTTTGTCTGTTGTCCTGTGGGTATTGTGTGTGAGGTGAGTCTAACTGTGCTTGTGTGTTCTGCTCTAAACTGAACAGCGCAAAGTTTCTTTTGGGAACAGACTTCTCTACACTGCCACTCGAAGAGAAATGCAGGATTAAAGAATTAGGTAGGCCAGTTCCTGCTTTTTAAATATTATACAGAAGTAAAATGCGAAAGGGAAAGCATATTGCCGATGGTTTAATACATCGTTATACGATAGAAACAACTGGTTTGTGGTTGTCATCATAACAATCGATATTATTGCTTTCTGTGTTTGCTAAGGGGAGAGACACCACCTGGACAAAAAAAGGTGTCGGATTTAGGACATTTATTCCAAAAAATAAAGACATGAGATATCCGGTGCTCACACTAACGCGCTTGCCTTGATCTCTCAGTACTGGGCAAAATAGAAATTAGAGAGCAACTCAGCGAGGCTTTCAGGAACGTCATAATGATCAAGTAAGGAAAAACCACTGTTTTCTCAAAGGTTATTGACTGCATTGAATTTTGTGGAGAGTTCGAGTTAGCTCTTAAAGTACACGAGACAACTGAATCGAGCAATGCAGGCATATTTAGGGGTTTAACTTTGCATCAGTTCGGGACAGTGTTCTGAAGGAGCATTTTAATACGGCTAATGTTTTACAGAAAGATTTGTTAGATTGTATGTTGCGTGTTTGTAGGAGAAAGATTTCGGAGGAAATATATGCTGCAGACTTCGATTCTGTTATTGCTGCCGAGACCACTAATGTTTCCTCTAAGTTTCAATTAGTAGTTGTCTTAAGATGTGTGCTACCCAACGGAAAACCGGTTGAGAAATTTTGGACTTTCTTAAATCCTCGCAATCATGATGACACCGGCGTGGCTACTTGCATTAAGAATATTCTACAGGAAGTTGTTGGGGAGCAAAGAGAAAAGGCAATTTCACAAAGCTACGACGGAGCCTTAGTTCTGAGTGGTCGACATTCGGGAGTACAAACTACACTACTGGCCACCCAAAATGCAACACCAAGAAGGAAACATCCGATTGGCCTGAAATTCGTAGCATGCGTCGCCCGCGATAGGACATGCAACCGATTAGCATTGCAGGGCATATGCAAATCATGTGCGCCCGGCACGTCACCGAGAAACACTATAAGAAGGGTGCACAGAAGGCGGGGTGTAAATAGTGGAAGTGTGTTGTGCTGCCGGACCTGTGCGTGGGAAGCTTCCTGGTGCCTCGTCGCAGAATACGGCAGCCATTCCAGCACGTTCCGGAGTTCGACAGAGAACGAATAGTGGCTTATCGCGACAGCGGTTTATTGTACCGAGACATCGGCGCCTGTGTGGGATCACATCCAGCCACAGTGAGGCGAGTATAGATTCGGCGGGTGCAGGAGGGACGTACGGACCGACGTGAGTGATTGCCGCAGCCGCGGCACACCACCGAACGAGAGGATCGGCATGTTGTGCGGCGGGCATTGACGGCTCGGACCGCCACATCACGAACGTTAGCGCAGGAATTAGTGTGGGTTGCGCAACCCACCCTATCAGCACGTACCGTTCGGCGTCGTCTGCAGGAGAGGGGACTTGTCGCATGGCGCCCATTGCTGCGATTACAATTGACGTTACACCACCGGCGAGTGCGGCGGCAGTGGGCCGTTGAACACCGCCCTTGGGCTACGGGATAGCACGATATTGTCTTCGACGAATCACGCTTCTGCCTACAACATCACGATGGTCGTATCCGCGTGTGGCGGCACTGCGGCGAGAGACTGTATGACGCCTGCATTATGCATCGCCATACCGGTCCGTCGCCTGGCGTCATGGTTTGGGGCGCAATTGGATATCTCACCCGCACCCCTCCGGTACGCATCGCCGGTACACTCAACAGCCACCGCACCATCTCCGACATTTTGGAGCCTGTAGTCCTCCCTTACTGCAGGACCTGCCAGCGGCCATGTTTCAACAGGACAATGCACGCCCGCACGTGGCACGCATCGTGAAACAATACTTCACGGCCCACCAGGTGTCACTGCTGCCGTGGACCGCCTGTTCTCCCGATATTTCGCCTATCGAACACGTCTGGTCGCTGATCGGCAACCGGTAGCCCGGCAAGCACCACCCGCGGCTACGCCTGATGAACTGTGGCAACGTGTGGGAGCAGCCTGGACCGACATACCCCAAGCCCACGTCCAAAGCCTTTTTTGTTCGATGCCGCGGCGTGTAGCGGCCGTCATTGCCAGCCAATGGGAGACACACGAATTATTGATGTCTGCGTGTTCCGCAAGTCGCACGGGCATGTAAGCTCAATCGCTTCATCTTTGTATCTATTGTTATGTGTCTAGTAAATCTGGCTTTGCTATCTCGTGTCCTTCTTGGTGTTGCATTTTGGGTGGCCAGCAGTGTATTATAAGGGACGTTTATCCGCATGCATACTTTGTTCACTGTTACGCTTACCAACTTAATAATGGCTCAAGCGGTAATTCAGAATAAAGAAGTTAGTCTTCTTTTCTAACCTTTCTGAGATCCCTAACGTTTTTGCCTATTCATCTCAGAGGATCCAAGTCCTTTATGAAATAGTTGGAAGAAGACTGCCGTCAGGTTCTAATACAAGATGGAATTTCCGTTCAAGGACAATCGTAACACGTTACGAAAATAAAGACACTTAAATTGAGTGTTTTCAGAATATTCTAGAAACTAGTAAACAAACGACAACGATAAATCAAGCTCAAGGACTCCAACTGAAAATGCTACAACCTGCATTCGACTTCTGGATTCAGTTTTTCTACATGGTAATGCCTCATGTTGATATCTTGTACAATACTTTAGAGAAACAAGTCGTAAGCCCCTTATCAGTGAAAACTGCAAAATCGGCCTTTGTGAATGAAATTGTTAAGATCAGCGAAGACGTTGACAACATTACTGTGGAAGAAGTCA
The DNA here is from genome assembly GCA_039090855.1 of Macrothele yani. Classification (NCBI taxonomy): domain Eukaryota; kingdom Metazoa; phylum Arthropoda; class Arachnida; order Araneae; family Macrothelidae; genus Macrothele; species Macrothele yani. The sequence continues at coordinate 30,073,606 of CM077012.1, forward strand.
GTGTGAAGAAAAGACCTAAAGAAACGAAAATTTGACGAAATGTTGCTGCAAAAGAAGTCTGTGACTTAATTATAAATCAAGCTGAAGAATGGTTCGAGTTTTCGAGACATTTGTCAGCTTCAAATGTATTTGATCATCATAGTTTAACCAGTTTCAGGAAGGCATTCCCGGATCAAACTTTGGAATGCGTAGTGGAGTCGTATCCATTTCTTAACGAAAACAAGTTGAAAACAGAACTGCAGACCATCTACGGAAGAGATGATTTTCAGAATGTACAGAAAGCAAATGACCTGTTAGGAATTTTTGCTAGAGATTAACTTAAAAGAGTGTTTCGGAGATGTAGTAAAATTCCTGAAAACAATAATTGCAATTCCGATGACAAACGTCAGAAACAGAAATATGTTTTTCTTGTTTAAAAAGGATTGAAACATTTCTGAGGAGTACAATGGAGGAAGACAGACTGACTGCACTAGCAATACTGTACATCGAAAAAAATTTCAAGCACCAGCTTGGGAATTTTAACGAGTACGTAACTGACAGATTTGCGGCGAAAAAAAAAAACGGCTTTTAGAGAGAATCAAAGACTACTGACATCCAAAAATATAGATCTAAAACTGAGGAAGAGAATTTGAAAGGCATATGTTCGGTCAGTTCAAGGTCAGGCTTTCAAGGTCAGGCTTAGAACTTAACTGAACGTCCTTCGTACTACGCCACTTGACGTAGATCACGTTCTACAATGGAATGCCAAAAGTCATGGGATGGCAGTATGCAAATTTTTAACTGGCGCTGCCGTCGTATAAACGCTTCGACGCACGCCACGATTTTTATCAGTTTCGAGGTGTAATCTCGTGAGTCAGGTTGAACATCCGCCAGTACGATTATGGCAAGCCAACGTGAATTATCGGAGTTGGGACGAGGCATGGTAGTGGATGCTAGACGGATGGGACATTCAATTTCCGAAGTTGTGCGAACATTCAACATTCTTCAATCCACGGTGTCATGTGTACTTAGAATACCGCATGGAAGGCATTACCACCCACCGTGGACAGCGCAGTGGCCTACCACGGGTACTGAATGACTGACCAGCGGCGTCTGACCAGGATTGTCCATGCTAACAGACAAGCGACACTGGCTCAAATAACATCCACATTGAATGCAGGAGGTACCAGAGAGATATTTATCAGGTCAGTGCAGCGTGAGTTAGCGTCCATGGGGTATGGGAGCAGAAGACCCACCAGAGTGCCTTTGTTAACACCACGACATTGGACACAGGGCCTCACTTGGGCTCGTGAACACAGTAATTGGACCCTGGAAGACTGGTAACATGCGGCGTGGTCCGATGAAGCACACTACCAGTTGTTACGAGCTGATGGTAGGGTTCGGGTGTGGCGCAGACCCCATGAGGCCATAGACCCAAGCTGCCAACAGGGCACTGTGCAGCTGGTGGTGGTTCAATACATGCGTGGGGTGTCTTTACGTGACACTGTTTGGGTCCTCTGGTCCTTGTGAACATGTCATTAACCGGTAATCGCTTTGTTGCTCTGCTGGGTGACCATTTGCAGCCCTTCATGGACTTCCTGTACCCCAACAACGATGGGACTTTCCAGTTGGACAATGCACCATGTCATCGGGCCCAAGTTGTCCAAAATTGGGTCGAGGAGCGTTTTGGACTGTTCCGACGGGTGGTGTGGCCACCATGTTCGCCCGACATGAACCCAATAGAGCACTTATGGGACGTGGTGGAAAGGTCCATTCGCGCCCAAGATCCTGCACTTACAAATACCAGGGAACTGTGGGCGGCTATTCAGAGGGCATGGCTCAACATCTCTCCAGAAGTCTTCCGGCCACGTCGAGTTGCTGCACTTCGCCTGGCTAAAGGAGCTCCTACACGATACCAAGTACGTATCCCATGACTTTTGGCACTTCAGTGTACTGCTGTGACGTATGAGGCAATGTTGTAGCGATAAGCCTCCCGGTGTAGTTTAGTTGGGAGAACAGCTGCTCCTGAGCGAGAAGACATGGTTCGAATCCCACCACCGGCAAAAACGTTATAGGTAAATAGATCGAATAAATAAATCGCAAAGCAATAATATATGCACTTCAGTAAACATTTATTTTCCAATAACTAAGTACACATACATACATATATATATGGCATAACAACGAACTTCACATATGCAAATAATGGTTCAAAGCTTGCACACATCAACTGCAAAAGCATTTTCATGCAGTGGAATGAAAACAAAACAGCCTTAGAACGTGTTGTTTTGTACAAATTACGAAAATATACACATGGCAAAAAAAACAAAAAACTATCGCTATTCATGTTTCAGAAATAACATATAAGAGAACTTTGATATCAATGATATTTTTTACTTCACTGTATTTTTTTTGCCTTAATTTTAAACACACAAAACCCAAGAGATTTTATAAAAATAAGCAATGTGCAAACTAAATGTACCAAACTTTTGCTTCTATTGTGAAGAGCAGATAACGAAAGATTAAACCATGCTGATGTTTTTACGATGTGATGAGTATAAAATAAGTCAGTTGTGGAATTTAATTCCTATTAAATGTGCTCATAAATCAGAAAACTTCAGCTGTAGAACGTTTTTAATTCTTGAGATTAGAGACTAGTTTGTGACAATTACATATATATATAATACAACGTTTGTCACAAACATTTTGTTTTTTTCAAGTCGACCAATGTTTCGCCGGGTAATGACCTAGTTAGCTTCATCAGGACGAATGACAAAAGCAAGCTTTTGTCTGTGTTTAGCTTTAAGTTACAAAAACTCTTCATATAAATTCACAATATTTAATTCGCAATTATTAGAAAGCCTTTTAATTCCAAGTTTGGTAATCATTGTAATTCTAGAAAACATCTTATGCGATAAGAGCATGAAATATGTGTAATGCGTGAATTCTGAAAATATTTTTCGAGAATTTTCGCTTTTAAAGAACTGATGCATAACATGAAATACGAAGCACTTTAAATATTTTTACCTCTGTTCACTTTCTGTGACGTGCCTGCCCAGCAGGACGCACACGACATAAAGGCAGATAGCAGTCAGAACGAACGTCCGCGTAGCTCAGTTGGTAGAGCGACTTATTCCGGAATGAGGGTACCCGGGTTCGAGCAATCGGCATGCACAAAAATGACGGAGAAATTTACTTCGTTATAATGGCGCCCGAACTTTCCGGATGACCCGGCCGTTCAAGATCTCGCAATGGTGTGATGTTCTTTCCACACCGCGAGAGAGGAAAAATTAGAGAATCCCTTCTCCAGCGCTTCAAAAAATAAATGTGTGTGACGTTGCATTCCACACATCAGATTGACTTGGAGTTCTCAAGTGCACGTTCTACAGCAGATGGCTGCCTGCAACGATTCATGGTCACGGCTGACCCGTGGGCCATGCCCCTGGCCCTCTTTCGGGGGGGGGAGAGATGTGACGTGCCTGTCTAGCAGGACGCACACGACATAAAGGCAGATAGCAGTCAGAACGAACGTCCGCGTAGCTCAATTGGTTGAGCGACTTATTCCGGAATGAGGGGACCCGGGTTCGAGCCCCGGCGTGGACAAAAATGACGGAGAAATTTACTTCGTTATATTTCACAAAAAGAGAAAACCGAGAACCAGTTTCCTTTATGGGTAAACAATGATAAAGAATTCTGAATTTCATTCAAGGTGGTTACCAAAGCTATTTTTTAGCGCGCGGAAAGTGGAATTTTAGTGTGAAGAAATAGTTCTGATCTATAAGCTGTACTGAAAAGAAAGAATAAAAAGAAATATATTTTTCGTTTATTTTTATTTCTTTGAGAAACAAGCCCTTCGTTCTTTTCTATAGGCACAAAGTCACTCTTTTTGAAGAAATAGCACAAACTGAAAACTGTGGCAAACCTATATAATTCATTATTTTCAATCGTGGTTACGTAACAAACACCGAAAAAAAGCAGTATGGTTCCCGGTTTCAGGTGATGCTGGGTATCACTTTCGCGGAAATTAAAAAGCCGCTTTTTTCTGTCAATAAAAAATAAGTCTAAAAGGTAAGTTCATTTGGTAGTTGCTACGTAATGTTGGATCAAATTTCTTTGTCAGCTGTTGAAAGATAAAACCATTAAGTAATTTATATATGATAACTAGCAGTTATAATGCATCGATGACATAAACATCGAATACAAGTTACTGTTCGATCTTAAACTAATGCAAAATCTAATGTTCAGCAAAAAGCATGAACCTCTGATTCTGGGTTTGCAGAGTTTCGTTAGTTTAATTAAGATGCAGTCGTAATCTATAAACGTGCTGGTACATTATCCATTACCTAACATAAATAAGGTTAAGGAAAAGAGCGTTAAATTTCCATTTACAGAGCACTGTATTTAGCGTAGCAGTGTTTCTAACAACCAGCTATCTCTGATGAAAAAATTAGAAAATCTTCTAAGTTTTCGCATGCATTGTACATGTCGACTTCAGTCCTGATGCTGTAACATTTGTAGCACTCACGACAAGTACGTGTGTCTTCAAGTAAGTAAAGTATTTTAGGTCTTATTAGCAAGCATATGCCAATGGTACACTTTAGCTTTCAGCAAACGGAGATTCTCAACATGTCTTGAAACAGCCGGCTTCTCTCAGCTGCTACGTTTTTAATGGTGAGTTGGCTGTTTTTCCAATCACCTCTGCTTGACTTAGCTCTCAGGAATTTGCATTCAGTTTCATTTTGTATGTCTAAAAACCACCAGTTGAAATTAATCAACAGACTTAAGGTTTCGTATCTTCAAGGCAGAATGGAAACCGTGGATTAAGTTATGGATTGGCGATAAAAAAAACCCCGAAGAACTGAAGAAGTTGACAGAAAATTAGTGCAAATTTTCTAGCAGATCAGACATGTCTCCCCTAAACTATTTAATGTATGTGGAAATAGCTTTTATATGAATGCCATTCGGAGAACTCTCAAAGGATGCAAATTAATATTGAAGTTTCCTGAAGGATCTTTAAAGTGGGGAAAAATCACGCTTGCCGACTGAAGCTGTTTTTTTTTTTTTTTTTTTGAAATACAATGCATGAGGATTTTACTTTTTGGAATAAAGTTCCAAGTATGCACGAAACATTTGATATATAATTTTAGCTTATGAACAAGAAGTCGATTTTCACGGCAATTTTACATGTTTCTTTAAATGCGATGACTTTGCTGTCACTGTATAAATGACTTACTGAACCACAAACAAGAAGTTGAATATTAGGAATTATTGTGTTACGGTACAAGATGACATTAATAAATTCAGGTTCCATGAAGGTGATCTCATGCTGTCAGTTTTGCTTGTTGACTGAAAAGGGGGAAGTTGCTCCCACGGTCAGAGTTGTCATTTCTAATTCGTGTTGGAACTCAGTGCACAGCAAATACCAAACCAAACCGAGCTTAGTCTACAATGGAAAAGTATGCAGAATAACTGCTTTGTTTCAAACAAAAGCTTCTGTAAGACGTGAAAATATTTAAGTAGAGAGAAATCAGAAAATTCCTTTCGGTTGCTAGAATGATGGCAACGTTTTGTGTTGACAGCAGTTATGAAATTATTTTTCATACATTTCAGCCGAGTTGGAATTGTCGATTTCCAAATATTGCAATCTTTTGTCTAAAAACTTGCATTTATTTTGACATTATGTTCGTGTATTTTAAAATCTATAGGGAGTAGTAGGAAATAGTTCTTAAAGTTTATATAGGATTTCGGTGTTCTCACAAATTCAAAATTTATGCCCTTTGATATCTACATTTCTGAGCAAAGTAAAAACTGTTACATCTATGCTACTGAAAAAATCAAAAACAAAGTTTACGTTTTCTAGCGGTTTTTGATAGATTATCGTAAAATGAAAGGTAGGCAGGAAAGAAATTTAAGTATGTTAAGACAGTAAATTTTCGGGAAAATAAAATTAACGGGCAGAAAACAGACAGGAAATTTAAAAGTTAAACTGCAGTAGACAACTGATTGACCGGTCGTAGGGTGAAGGAAGTTGTCTGATGTGACAAATGTTAAAACCTAAATTTAGTGTCATTTTTTTTAATGAACTAGTACAAAATGGAGTTTTGTTCTGCTTTTGAGTGTGAACTTTTTAACACTTGATGGCGTTTCTATCTGGGTTTTCTTCTCAATGTGCAGAAAATGATACACGAGTTTATTGGAAACAGAACTCATGTTTCCGACGACATATGTTACGGGTAGCCAGAAAGGTGCGTCATTTTTATAAATCCCAATTTGCCAAAAAAGATACCTCTTATGTTTACTGATGATCAGGAACAATTCGTTTACCACCCCCGTGGGCAATCCGGATTATTTTGTATAAACTATGTACCTAAACAGACTAGTAGATATTGCTAAACCGATTTTACTGATTTAGCTATGTAATTTAAAAACTGTGGTCTCCAGTTGATCGAGAAGTTAGCAAGTTAGATTCCCATTCTGCGGACCTGTGACAGATCGAGTATTGTTTTGTTTTTTTCAGTTTGCACAATTGCTCTTCTGCAGTTTGAAAGAGCAATGTTGAATTAGGAATGGGGGACTTCTGCTAACCTAACATGTTGAAGGGGAGATAATAAATTAGGAAAGAGTAAGTTCGAAAACTACGGATAAAATTGAACAACTCTGTAATATTATTGTTGTAGATTAGAAATATTTTGAAAGTTCCTAGGACAAACAGCACTGAAGAAAAACTCACATAGGGAAATCTTTCAATAGTATTAAAATTGAACATGCGATTCTTGTTGAAAAACATAAAAGCGTGTAAGCTGAAACCAGCAGAATATTTCTCCAAAGAAAAGAAATGCGTTTGAACTTAGAGCAAACGTATCCGGATTAATAAATCCACTACTCCTTTTTCTTTCAAATAAGAATAAAAATTCTCGTAACTTAATCCCCCAATTCCTGCGGTTAGAAAAGCATTTAAAGTTAGATATGGACACTAGATTTATGAAGCTCATACTTTTTTCAATGTTGATTTCACATGAAAATGTGACTTCAGATTGTGTTGATATTTTACTGTGACTTACCACATCACATATGGACTGTTGTTGAAAGGAAATATATTTAAAAAAATTGTTTCGGGGTTTAACGACCACGGTAAGCAACTCTAAAGGGCTATAAGCAATTACGTGTTCCTAATTTAGAGCAACTTGTTCCAGGGAAGGGAGATAGCCAGTGCAGTAGTACAAAAACACCACCCACCCTCATGCGGGACTAACCCCCTTTCCCTTTCTACATAAAAGAGCAACGGCAATAAAGCCATAGCATGCTTTATAATTTAACAAAATTCGGAACTCGCATTGTTTGCATTTTTTTTGTGTGGCTGCTCTGCAGGTTCTCAAACATTAATTTATTGTGCTGTAATCAATGAAAGTAAACATCAAATTTTCTTTGTTTACGGTTTTCAAGTAGTTTATCACGCTGAGGCAAATGAAATTCAGCAATACAGGCCTTAGTATTCACATTATATGATACTTTCATCTGCTCAGGGTACATGATTTCATAGAAATTGAAGCATTACAGTGAAATAAATGTTTTAACAAAGATTCCGATATACTCTTACAGCGCTTTTACAAAGGCATTGAAACTTTCGTTTTATAACTCCTGATACATTTATAGTACAATGTAGTAACCGTGTAAGATAACAAATTTATGTTGCATAAAGAAGTTCTGTATACAGAAGAGGGGCACTGAGTAAAACGACATATATGTATATAATGAATGAAAACAGGACAATATTGAGCATTTCGTCATACAGTGATGAAAACGACGAGAAAAGATCTGGTGCTATCAATTTTTGGAATTCATGTTGAGCTTGTTAAATAAATCCACACGTGGAGTGAATAAAAATTTAGCGGAAGGAGCAGCTGCGTTTGTTGATGCTGTTTCTTGTATAGGGTTTGAACGACCACCATGAGCAACTTTAAGGGTTTTAAGTAATCGCCCGTCTGTAATTTTGAGCTATTGGTTCCTGGGAAGGGACAGATTAAGCGCCGTTGAACAAACAGCAAACATGCCTGATACTCAAACTGCGCCCATATCGGGTGACTCGCCAGAAACTAGGGAATCTGGCACCTTGGAGGCTGCCTGTCAAAATTCATAAGTATATGGCTGTGGTCAATGGATATCGTGCACCATTCTATGCTACCATGGAGCTCTTCATCGTACTCTCTAAGACCATGGAATACGTTTCAGAGACGGACGCTGAAGAAAGGCACAAAAGGAGCCACTGATGAGGAAGGCATATGATCAGAATCTATGGAGACGGCGCACCACCTTACGCCATCGTGGAGCTCTTCATCGTAGTCTCCAAAACCATGCAATACGTTTCAGAGACGGACGCTGAAGAAAACCAAAACAAGAGCCATTGATGAGGAAGACATGTGATCAGCATATATGGAGACGGCGCACCATCTTACGTCATCCTGGAGCTCCTAATCGTAGTCTCTAAGACCATAGAATTCGTTTCAGAGACGAATGCTGAAGAAAGCCACAAAAGGAGACACTGATGAGGAAGGCATATGATCAGAGTCTATGCAGACGGCGCACCATCTTGCGTCATCCTGGAGCTCTTCATCGTAGTCTCTAAAAGCATGGAATACGTTTCAGAGACGGATGCTGAAGAAAACCGAAACAGGAGCCATTGATGAGGAAGACATGTGATAAGAATCTATGCAGACGGCGCACCATCTTGCGTCATCCTGGATATCTTCATCGTAGTCTCTAAAACCATGGAATACGTTTCACAGACGAATGCTGAAGAAAGCCACAAAAGCAGCCACTAATGAGGAAGGCATATGATCAGTATCTATGAAAACGGCGCACTACCTCATGCCATTGTAGAACTCTTCATCGTAGTCTCCAAAACCATGGAATACGTTTCAGAAACGGACGCTGAAGAAAGCCACAAAAGGAGCCACTGATGAGGAAGGCATATGATCAGAATCTATGCAGACGGCGCACCATCTTGCGTCATCCTGGAGCTCTTCATCGTAGTCTCTAAAACCATGGAATACGTTTCAGAGACGAATGCTGAAGAAAGCCACACAAGGAGCCACTGATGAAGAAGGGATATGATCAGTATCTATGAAAACGGCGCACCACCTCATGCCATCGTGGAACTCTTCATCGTAGTCTCCAAATCCATGGAATACGTTTCAGAGATGGAAGCTGAAGAAAGCCACAAAAGGAGCCACTGTTGAGAAAGGCATATGATCAGAATCTATGCGGACGGCGCACCATCTTGCGTCATCCTGGAGCTCTTCATCGTAGGCTCTAAAACCATGGAATACGTTTCAGAGACGAATGCTGAAGAAAGCCACAAAAGGAGCCACTGATGTGGAAGGAATTTGATCAGAATCTGTGGAGACGGCGCACCATCTTGCGTCATCCTGGAGCTCTTCATCGTAGTCTCCAAAACCATGGAATACGTTTCAGAGACGAATGCTGAAGAAAGCCACAAAGGGAGCCACTGATGAGGAAGGCATATGATCAGAATCTATGGAGACGGCGCACCACCTCACGTCATCGTGGATCTCTTCATCGTAGTATCCAAAACCATGGAATACGTTTCAGAAACGGACGCTGAAGAAAGCCACAAAAGGAGCCACTGATGAGGAAGGCATATGATCAGAATCTATGCAGACGGCGCACCATCTTGCGTCATCCTGGAGCTCTTCATCGTAGTCTCTAAAACCATGGAATACGTTTCAGAGACGAATGCTGAAGAAAGCCACACAAGGAGCCACTGATGAGGAAGGGGTATGATCAGAATCTATGCAGACGGCGCACCATCTTGCGTCATTCTGGAGCTCTTCATCGTAGTCTCTAAAACCATGGAATACGTTTCAGAGACGGACGCTGAAGAAAGCCACAAAAGGAGCCACTGATGAGGAAGGCATATGATCATAATCTATGGAGACGGCGCACCACCTCACGTAATCGTGGATCTCTTCATCGTAGTCTCCAAAACCATGGAATACGTTTCAGAGACGGAGTACGAAGAAAACAACAGAATGAACCGATGATAAGAAAATCTTGATTAGAGTCTATGGAGATTGTGTACCATTCTATGATTTTGTAACACGATTCAGGGTCAGGCGAAGAAAGAGCTCCAGGAAGCCACAAAGGAAGATGGCGAGGTGAGCATATGGTTAGTCTGTGGAAACTGTGCACCTACCTATGCTATCCTGGAGTTCTTCACCGTAATCACTAAGACCGTGGAACACATTTCAGGGACAGATTATGAAGAAAGACACGGATGGTTCTATGTTGAGAAAAGCACATTGACAGAATATGTGGATACTGTTCCACCATATCAGCCTGGATCTCTTCATCGTAGTCTCTATAACCGTGGATCATATTTCAGAAAGACAGTCGATGTAGACATTTGCTTCAGGAAGCCACAGAGGGAGGTGAAGTGAGTGTATGATTAGAGTCGATTGGTACTGTGAACTCCCCTTTGCGATCATGCTGTTTTTCATTGTAATCTCTGAAACCGTGGAACAAGTTCCAGAGATTATAATGAAGAAAGATATTCACTAAGCCAGTGATGCATTCGAGATCAGCACGGTATGATGAAGACTCCTTATTACCAAGAATGAACTCAGCTGGAACAAAGAGGCGCTTAACGCAGTAAAGCTATTACGCTGGAACGTGATAGTCTAGTATTGCCAGAATACGAAGCACAGGTGTGTTATGCATAGAATTTATTTACATTTCTGCGTATACTGAGAGAAGGAGAAAGAGAGTTCAAGCAATGTGCACAGCATAATTTCCTGGATTTTTCCGAGCCCTCCTAGTAATTTTCTCACACGAACAGTTAAGAAAATGCTCTTTTAAAAACCGCGTATTGTATTAAAATAAGATGTAAGTGAAATAAGGAATTGGAAGCACCATGAGATTAGATATCAAGTAAGGTAATAGGAGCGAAAGTATGAAACACGTGAAAAGCATAGCCACTTCATCGCACAAGCTGTGAGAGAATGTACCCTACAATAACGTTATAGCCGCCCCGGTAGCGCAGTGGTCTAAGCAATGGCCTCTAATCATTCGTCCGAACGGGGTCCGGGTTCGAATCCCGGTGAGTCATGGATGTTGTGTTTGTCTTACGGCACTGGCTCTTTCCCTTCCCTGGAACCAGTGACCCTAAATTAAGGACGGGCGACTGCTTATAGCCCATTCAGTTGCTCACGGTGGTCATTAAGCCTCCAATCAAAAAAAAAAAAAAATAAAGTCATAAAGACCTGCCTTGTTTTTCTAATAGTGGGACTGCATTTTGTATCGAGGGCCTTTGTTTTACAGAATGACGTTGTGTAAGTTTATCCAAAAATGAAAGAGAGATAAGAGATATTCAGTGTAAATTTAAACAATAACTAAAGTGAGAATCGAGAAGCCACAACAGTGTGCTCAAGAATACAAAAACTCGCGACAGAGAACTTGGAAATCAAAACAACATATTTATCAGACTCTAAAGTTAGGTTGATTTTTGCATTTTATAATTATTACAGTTTAAAGATGACCTCGAGCATCTTAATTTCGTACAAGTGGCAATACCGAAACGTTACAGAATGCACTGAAGGCAGCAAATCAGGAGAAAAGAATTCTTGCAATAGCTATGGTTAGCACCGAAGACGAACCCGAATCTCCAGAGAAGATCTGGAATTCTGGCTGCTGAATTCTGGAAATTGCCAGCTCGGAAAGATTTAGATACGATTCCTATTTATAAATTAAATATTCCCTTGTTTTTTGGTTTGGTCTTTTTCGTACAGTTAAACAATAACTTCATCAAAAATAAAATACATTAATTACTTTAAAATTCCATGCTGAGCGATTTCGTTTTTGACGCTGTATTAGCCTTCGGATGGTTGCTCTTTATTTAACTAAGAGTAACAGCATAAATACACTTTTTTGTGAACATTTTAGTGAGCGCGTTTGTACAGAAAGCTGATTGAAACTGGGAAAATATCATTTCCTAAGTTGGAAAAAAATTGTCTGTTAATCACTATCGATAAACTTTAGTAAATGATTTTAAAGTTATAATTTTGAAAAATAACAGGTGAGCAGGTTTTTAGTTGCCACACATTTACTTTTTTAGGTCATAACTAGTAGAGTATAAAAATATAGGAAACAACTAAATGGCATAAAAGTTTTTCAATTCGTTTTCTCTTATGCTTTTCATCAAATGTAAAGAGCTCTTTAGATCGAAGGGTGATGATATTAATTTACCTGGAAGTGTTTGAGAAGTATTTTATAAAAACGTTTTTGAATTTAGGAGCTGTATGGTAAAAAGTGTTTTAACGTATTACTTTGAATGAAAAACAAATATCAGGAAAGAACAGCAAGATATCAATTTCAACGAATGTTGCTGATTTGTGGGAAAGCTTTTGCTCTGCTTAATGATATAAAGTTACATCTTCGGTGTATAGGGATTTAAAGGAAAGTATGATGCTTCTTGTGTTTACCAAAATGTTGAGTACGATTGAGATTCTCTGCAGAATTTATCAGTTTGCCTCTTCACGTATAATTTCTTTGGTATTTGATGAATCAAAGAACTTCTTCTAGTACTTTTGCTGTGAATTCAATTTCCGGTTTTGAGATAAGATTCGCTGAGTGAAGATTATTCTAAACGCATTGCTTTATTCAGTGGACGTCGCATATCGACTCAGTTTTAGTCTTTACTAAGAGACATTAAGTACAGATCGTAAGGCAAAAGATTACTAAATGGTAGTTCTTCCAAAAAAAAGTACCTGACTTTTCCTTTCAAAATTAGTGCATATCTTCTGTGATTTTGTATCGAATTTAACGATGTCGTTCATTGAAAGATATTATGTGATTACGTAAATTCAATCAGCATTATATGGCATAGTATTTACATTAGTTTCACAACTTAACAGTTGTATACACAATGCTTAAGGTGAAGCATTGTCGAAGTTTATCACTCTTCTGTGCCCGTACATTTTCCCTGTCAACGACACTAATTTTGAGCACTTAGAAAAATATTTTCCCTGTCTTAGTTTCATGTCTGTTATGTTTCACTACAGGAAGAGCGAGATTAAATAATTTTTTTATTAAATCATTTAATTATTATGAAATATGACATTTTATGAAATTTGTTGAAACAGTTCTGTTGAACGGATATTGTACGCATATGAACTGTGAACAAATGCGTCCTTTCTAATTTTAAAGCAATTGCCTTTAATATATAGCAAAACACAATTTTCTTTCTCTCAGCGGCAAATAATCTTCAGACACAAATTTCTTTAATTCGTCCCGCCATAGTGTAACTGAAAATACTGCTAGAATGTCGGACGTCATTAAACGTTTCAAACGAAGATACAAAATGTAATTCAGAGGACATTCAGAGCATTACAGAGAACATCACAGTTACCTATGTGAATGATTATAGGTAAGACTATCACAGCGTTTGCTAGCTTCGTCACAAAACTATTTAATGGAAGTGCAATCACAAATAACGTACTCATACATATTTGAAAGCTTTCGGTGCAATTTCATTGAGAGCAGTAATTGCAGAACGACACTACCGTACCTAAGGATTGCATCAGTACAATTTACAACAAAGCTTGTAGCATTTATAATGCACAGAAAAGCTAAAAGCAGTGTTACCCGTAAGAACACATCTTAAATACACAAGTGAATTTCAGCTTGGGGTTAAACACTCAGTAGTGACCAGTTAATGTATAATACTAAGGACACGAATGAGATTCAAATCAAACATCGAAAGCTAAGAACTAACTACGTTAAATAAAAAAAAAACTACTTTTAGATGATACAATAATTTCCAACTTGACGAAGAAACACAGATGAATAAACCGTACTGAAACAAAACGTCCTGATAGCAGCATTAACATTTCTGGATAAACACCACACTTTATAAGAAGCAAAACTCTAACACAGTTTCTTTAGACTTCAGCGTGAAAAAAACCCCTTAAGACAGTATTATTGTTAAAGCAGTATAAACCGAAATAAATGATTACAATATCTTCGATTCTAAGTGCATGGATGTCAACCAAATATAGCAAGCTCATGAAATATTTCTTAGTAACCATTGAGAACAGGGTGGTAGTGTATTCCGAAAGAAAAGTACTTCTGCTTACAAATCACGAAGTAAAAAGAAAACCATTTCAACACAAGTTTTAGTTTTGCTAATTAATGTAGAAAGCTGTTTTTTTTTCTGGCATCCTGAATGAGAACCTCAGATTTTAACCTTTAGGTGAGGCTCTGGTAAGTATTTCGTCAGCCATACTTGGATCCAAGGGACCAAATATGTTACGACTTGGTGTGTTGGCATCCATGGATGTAAAGAACTCCGTTACAAGCTCCTTGAAACGGTCCAGAGTGATACCACCTAATTTTTGGTCATCATTCTGTAAAGAAGAAAATGTTAGAAGTCGATCTCATTTTCCAGAACGATAACGCAAGTATGTTAGTTGAGATACATACATTGAAAACACAATCTATTACATACACCGCATGCACCTACAAGCCTACTCCTCCATAATAATGCGATTAGACGAAACACACTGCGTGCTGTAAATACGTCAGATACCAATATACTGCATACCAAGTCGGTATCAACTTCTGCTGCCCAGCTGAGAGAGCAGCTGGCATTCATGTTAGATGGTGACCTGCAGCCCAATGGCATGTACTTAAAGGGATCTAGGGAATCTGAGAGGGACCATCTTTTTTCTTAAATCAATTATTTATAAAATTTTCTGTGACACATTTATTTTCGTTCATTTAAACATCCACTCAACTCTGGGATGATGAAATTTCAGGCTGCTATCTCAATGCGAAGCAAACTGATCAGAGGCGTAAGGGCAAAGCACAGAATATTGCGCCCCCCATCTGTCTTAGAAATTAGTTATATGCATTACTAATTTAATAGCGTACACACACACACACACACACACACACACACACGTACATTGTTCGACAAAGAGACATTGTCACACCTGCCGCCCCGGTGGCGCAAGCGCTGGTTTCTGATCATTCTTCCGAGATGGGTCCGGGTTCGAATCCCGGTGAGGCGTGGATGTTGTGTTTGTCTTACGGCACTGGCTCTCCCCTTCCCTGGAACCAGTGGCTCTAAATTAGGGACGGGAGACTGCTTATATCCCACTGAGTTGCTCACGGTGATCGTTAAATCCCAAATAAAAAAACCCATGTCACACCCCAATGTATCAATTTATAGAAGAGGCACAATTAAACTGACTGTTTCCATGGCTTCAGACCTAAGACGTTCGGCACCACATCAAACAGAACAAATATATCTGGAAGTAGAGGCTCAGAGTCGTAGAATTATTCAAATAGTACCTAGAAAATCTTCAACAACGTGAACGACATCCTTATCTTGCACAGCACGTACAACCACGTTTTTCATTTTTAATTGAGAGCAACTAATTTCCTCTGGACGTTTTGAGGAAGAAATATGAATTTTAAGTTGCAAAGACTACCAATACGGTGCAACATTTACAAGAAAATTCTATATGTGGACAAATGACAAAGTACTGCTTCCACACGTTGCCACGGTTCATCAAGCGTAGCCGCGGGTGGTGCTTGCCGGGCCACTCTGTTGCCGATCAGCGACCAAACGTGTTCGATGGGCGACATATCGGGAGAACAGGCAAGCCACGCCAGCATTGACACCTGGTGGGCCTTGAAGAATTGTTGCACGATGCGTGCCACGTGCGGGCGCGCATTGTCCTGTTGAAAGGTGGCCGCTGGCAGGTCCTGCAGGTAAGGGAACACTACAGGTGCCAAAACGTCGAATATGTAGCGGTGGATGTTGAATGTACCGGCGACGCGTACCAGAGGGGTGCGGGTGTCATATCCAATTGCGCCCCAAACCATAACGCCAGGCGACAGACCGGTATGGCGATGCATAATGCAGGCGTCATATAGTCTCTCGCCACGGTGCCACCACACGCGGATCCGACCATCGTGGTGGTGTAGGCAGAAGCGGGATTCGTCGGAGAAGACAATGTTGTGCCATTCCGTAGTCCAAGAGCTGCGTTCAACAGCCCACTGCCGCCGCACTCGCCAGTGGTGTAACGTTAATGGTAATCGGAGCAATGTGCGCCGTGCGAGAAGTCCCCGCTCCTGCAGACGATATCGAACGGTACGTGCTGACACAGGTTGTTGCGCAACACACCCTAATTCCTGCGCCAACCTTCGTGATGTGGCGGTGCGAGCCGTCAATTCCCGCCGCACAACATGCCGGTCTTCTCGTTCGGTGGTGTGCCGCGGCTGCGGCAATCGCTCACGTCGGTCCGTCCGTCCCTCCTGCACCCACCGAATCCATAGTCGCCTCACTGTGGCTGGATGCCGTCCCACGCGGGCGCCGATGTCTCGGTGCGATAAACCGCTGTCGCGATGAGCCACTATTCGCCCTCTGTCGAACTCCGAAATGTGCTGGAATGACTGCCGTATTCTGCGACGAGGTATCGGCAAGCTTCCCACGCACAGGTCCGGCAGCACAACACACTTCCACTACCTACATCCCGCCTTCTGTGCACCCTTCTTATAGTGCTTCGGGGTCGCGTGCCGGGCGCACATGATTTGAATATGCCCTGCAGTGCTAATCGTTTGCATGTCCTTTCGTGGGCGACGCATGCTGCGAATTTCAGGCCAATCGGATGCTTCCTTCTTGGTGTTTCATTTTGGGTGTCCAGCAGTGTATATTAGTTTCACGTGCAATGTAAGAATTTCTAGTTTCAGTAGTTTTGGAATAAAATAGGCTTCTAATATCTTCTCATTGGTTAAAGTTTTGGCATCTTGCTGCTTTTTAATTCGCTTTGCTTCTGGTGAAAGAACAACTTAAGGTGTACTTTTTAAGACTTATCGTTTAGAACAGTTTCCCAAATTGGGCTCCACGAAATTTTAAGACCAAATACTTACACTAGAGTAAATGTATATGTTGCTTATAAGACGTAAGAATAATGACTATCAAATGTAAGTATGCGGTATTTTGTCTGTGAAGAGAGAGCTCCGGTCATGATGCAGTAATTTTTTTCCTTTAGGGAAATTTCGTTGCTCAACTTACTACTGCGTCAGGAGTAGCAACACACTTTTGGTGACACAGCTGGTGTACTCTGGCACAGCACTAGTAGTTCGGAGAATCGGTAAGCCGGCGGCATTTCCCACCCGCCAGCGATAAGGAGCCCATCCTTCCTAGAGAAATCGCAACTCTAGAAACATCCAGTATCATAACTTCTAAAGTTCCTCGAACATTTTAAACTTCCTTTATCGGCCCATAGTGCTTTAATCTGTGATATTATACTTAAATTATGTTGCTTATTTGATTACTTTGGTGAACGTGGTGCAAACAATTAAAGACTAGTGTGTTTTGTAAACGTATTCGTACGTCTCAGGATCAAGAAGACAGTGCACAGAACAGCAAACCTACCAGTGACCAAAGTAAGGCCAGTGACAGCGATTCGATGTCCGAACCAAGTACACGCAGTGAGAGCCGTGAGGTAACGGACACTAAGAAGAAACGCCTTTTTATTGTGCAAGCTATTTAGTTATGGGTTTCACTTGGGCTTGTGGTGAACATTGTCCCATTCCGCTGTATATGGCAAAAAATCAACTAATATAATATTAAGTACTGTATTCGTACTTAATATAATTTGTGTTAGAATCGTTGTTTATATTTTTTCCATCCCAATTCAATATTACTTGACATTTTAGTAGTTGTTTTTAGATAATCTGATAAAATAAACTAAATGTTATGCAAATGAATTAACATCATGTAGACCTGGCGTAAGTATGCGAGCTGGGCTTCTGTGATGTATCGTGGCCCACTTAAAGGGTTTCGCGATGCCTGAAGGCCTACTTGAAGGGTTTCGCAATGCCTGAAGGCCTACTTTGAAGGGTTCCGAGAAGAAAATAACTTTGGGCAACACTGGTTTAATCGGTTGATTCGATAGCACATCGCTGAAATAACTCCTTGATGTTTAGGCATGGCCACCCTGGTGGAACAATATTATAAACTCTGGCTTCTGACCATTCGTCCGAGATGGGTTAGGGTTCCAATCCGGATGAGACATGGATGTTGTGCTTGAGATAACATATCCAAACAATGGATGTTGTGCTTGAGATAACATATCCAAACAATGAATGTTGTGCTTGAGATAACATATCCAAACAATGGATGTTGTGCTTGAGATAACACGAGACATGGAGGTCTCAAAATGATTGATCGTAACTTATTCTCGAGTTACACCTAAGATAACATATCCAAACATTTAAACCAACAAACTCTGTTAAATTATTGAATAAACATGGAAAAAAATCTGCAGCTGCAGGTTGAAAGCGATTCAATCACCAAAATTATCGAATTTTATTCAATTTGCAGCATACACGTAATTTTGAACCCTCTTTGACTTCTAAAATAAAATGTGCTTTACGTGTGATATAAATTCTAAATAAATAGTAAGGAAGAGATTATGTACATACGCTTAGCATGGACTCAAATGCTTGATCAATCTCCTTCAGCTCGGTCACATAGCACCAGATAACAGATCCGAAACGGTATTCGTCCTTGTCCCAGATGCTGTCGCCTAAAAATTGTGCAGATATATATACATCAATAAGAGAATGTAGAACAACATTTATCTGCAAGTATTATATAAATTGCTTAAATAAAGTTACCAATTTTGGTGTTAGATGTGCTGTGCTTTTGTAGGACATTTATTCATCACCTGTGTGGAATAATACACTAATTGCAATCCTAATATCTGTTCGGTGTGTGACTGTTACTGTTTCTAACTCCGCTGCTGACCATCCAGTTCGCGGATTTCCAGAGTTTCTGCTAATATAACGTGAATGGATCCGTAAATTCGTCTCTGGGCGTATTGAGCCATTTTTGGCGGTTGATACTTGAGGAGGAAGGCAACAGGAAACTATCTTATCCTAGTCTCAATTCCTCATGATATTCGCTCCCATGACTGTTTTCACCAGCTCACGATGAAGCAAAGGTTGTGAATGATCATCTCATTAAATAAAAAATTAAACCCCTGTGTCTGGTATCCGTACGAAGTAGTCAGCTGCGAAGACTTTCGATTTTGCGTATAGCAAAGAGAGTAATGCTGGTCACGTAATCTGAGTTGCCGTACATTCTTAAAGAGGAGCGAAACAGTAAGTATGCTGCAGTGTGTTTTTGTGTAAACAATCCAAAAGCAATCTCTCTGTGTTTTAATTACACTGGCAGAAAGTGAAAAAAGAACACCAAGAAGGAGACGTCTGATACCAACGAAATTTATACAGCATAATAACGGAATACAGAGGATAACGTGATCAAAACATTATGGCAAAATACAGCTGTATTTGCTGGTAAACTGAAAAATAACATTTCCATGTAACATGGTTAATACGAGGTTGAACCGTCATGAACTGCGTCATACTGTGCAATTCTGGCATGGAGTCTGTCGTACAGATGTTGGATGTAAGTTTGGGGTATTGAGTTCCAAGCATCCTCAACCTGGACGCGTAAATCGGGGATGGTCGTGGCTGGCCGTGGAGACCGGATAAGTCGTTGTCCCATGAAATCCCACACGTGCTCAATGGGGGACAAATCCGGTGAACGTGCAGGCCATGGAAGTTGTCTCACACCCTGAAGTGTATGTTGCGTTGCACGTGCCGTGGGTGGGCGTGCGTTATCTTGCTGGAAAACACCACGATGGACCGACCTTACAAATGGCACAACAACGGGCTGAATGATGTTGTTGATGTAGGAGGTGCTGTTTAACGTACCCGGTACAAACACTAGTTGTGTGCGGGAGTGATAGCTGATCGCTCCCCACACCAGGAGACCAGTTGTAGGCCCTGTGTGTCGCTGGCGGATGCAAGAAGGGTGGAGACGCTCCCCTGTGCGTCTGGGAACACGCATACGGCCATCGGAGGCTCCCAAGCAGAATCTGCTTTCATCGCTGAACACGACAAATCGCCATTGCGTTCTCCAGTGCAGACGTTGGCGACACCACTGCAGCCGTTCCTGACGATGGCTTGGGGTCAGAGGTACACATGCCAGAGGCACACGTGCAAGTAGTCCTGCATCCAGTAGACGGTTGCGGATTGTTCGCACAGTCACCTCAGGTGCAACGGCAGCTCGGATTTGCGTCGCAGTGGATGTTCTGCTTGACAACGCCGCTCTTCTTATGCGTCGATCGGTCCGCTCATTAGTCCGTCTGTGACTCCCGGTTCCACGTCTTCTCGTGTGGGAATGTTTCTCGGACCATCTACGCCAGCATCGTACCACCACCGATACTTTCCGTCCAATTCGCTCCGCAATACGATGATACGACCACCTGGCCTCGCGGAGTCCGACTAGACGACCTCGCTCAAAGTCCGATAACTGCTGAATTCGTACACGTCTTCCATGTCCAGGCATTGCAGCTTCTTCAGGGTCTTCGCACGTGTCCGTACGCCGACGACTGATTACATTCACTTCGCCGTACTCCTTAAATGCCACCGACGATAATTTGCATATTGTGCCGTGCTGTGGCGTAAGCGCTCACCGGTTGGTCCCGAAATTAACATCACACCTACGTAAACTCGACCCCATTAACATATGTAAATTTCATGATCGTCCGCCAATTCCTTCTTGGTGTTCTTTTTCACTTTCCGCTAGTGTATGTTATCTGAAGCAAATTTTGTTCTTGCGAATTCATCGTTACACTTATCGTGTAATGTTTTGTATTCAATTAAAATACTTTACTGCACTGGAACATCCGGGAACTTCCCGTTGTTCATTTACTCTTCTATCATTTGTTTCCGCAGGTACCGTTTTAAACAGGTTAAATAGTACGTAATTTTCTTCCTTCCGCTTCGGAATTAAGAAAAAAAAATCATTTTAGGCAGGTTTCTGTTTTATGCAGGTTTCGTCCCAAAACAGGTATTACCGTAATTCCTTCCATTAAGACTACTGAAAACGGCCATCTTGACTAAAGGAGTTACACGACGACATCTGAAATGAAGGCACACATACCTCTACAAAACCTGTGCATCGTCCTGCCATCAAGGCGGGTAAGGGTCTCACTGGTACGTTTTCTGAAGTGTGCAAAAATGAGTCACGGAAAATAGGCGAAGGTTTGAATCCTCGGTGAGGCATGGTTGGTGTGATTGTCTAATGGCACTGTCTCTTTTTCCTGGAGCCAGTGCCCTAAATTAGGGACGGGTGACTGCTTATGGACCATTAAGCGTATTTATTTACATAACAACACAAATAAGCGCATCTCTCGAATTCGCATGGTTTCTACCTTGAGTCCAGGGCTTAATTTCTAACAAAAAAAAAGTGCTGGAGCCTTAAGTGCAGATAAGACCAATATGTAGTACTCCCGCAGCGAAGCCACAATTATTGGAATCTGGAATTTTGTCCATCACTATTTCTTATTAAAGTCAGAATTAGTGACCAAAATTGCGCGTTTAAATATTCAGGGAAAGGACTGTTGATTTTTGACGTCGCGATCTCAATTTGTTGTGCAAAAGAAACTTGTATTTGGGAGCTCCGGTGGACTACGGCTATATTTAAATATTCGCCAAAAATGAAGTACTGGAGCAGCGCTCCGGTGAGCTCCGGCCTAAATTAACCCCTGCTTGAGACTATAGCATTCCGAAACACTGACCTATATGTACATCCAAACTGAAAAACACATGCATAAAAGCGTCTACATGAGAAAAGAGGATATCTGGTTTTACCTAGCTACCAACAGGATCACTCAAACTCCTTTTTCTATAGCCGGTGAAAGAAATATTCGAAAAAAGTGGATTTATACAGATTTTGCTTGAGTACCTCCTTGTACCGTCCCATGTGTTGATTAAATTTGGAATGCTTGAGCGGGGTGGATAAAGAACCACATTGAAATACTGGGTTACAATGAAGTTAGAATCTTTACCTTCTATGACGTCCAGACATCTAGAAATGTACTCCCCAGTGCATCTTAGGCATTACCGTTTTGAGGTAGAAATGCTTTTTCTGAAATATTAAGCAATGGGTTACTAACATTTTAACCGGCTGGAACGAATTAACTCGGGCTTGAGTTAGGAAAATGGGCTAAAATAAGCTCACACGGATATACACTATATTGACAAAAGTCACCGGACACCTAGAAGAGAAACGCAACATAGCATTTATTGACACACATTAGTTCGGAGTCGGCCCACCTTTGGCCTTAATACATGCACTGACCCTTCGGGACATGCTTTCGACAAGGTTTTGGAACATAGCGAGAGGTATGCGATTCCATTCAGTATACATGTATAATGCTGCCGCTAACTGTTGCTTAGTAATAGGCCTTGGTTCCAAACTTCTTATGCAGCGCTCTAATTCATCCCATAAGTGCTCTATGGGATTAAGATAAGGGCTCTGGGCTGGCCAGTTCACACACAATACGGAATTATCGTCAAACCACGCCGTAACAGTTCTTGCTTTTTATGGCACGCTGCATTATTCTGCTGGTACCAACAAGGCTCAGCTCCATAGTATTGCCATAAAGTTAGTAGGGCATAAATGTCCAGAATATCGAGGTAAACGGGCTGGTTAACAGGTTTGTCCACGATCACCAATGGGCGGGACCATACAACAAAAAACACCTGCACACTAGTGCACTACCAGCTCCAAACGTGACCGTAGTAACAGTACACTGTGATAAATAGCGTTCCCCCGGCAGCCGCTATACCTACACACGGCCATCAGACTGATGGTTCGTGTATCTGGATTCATCAGTCCATAGGACCCGTTCCCATTTATCTACGGTCCACGATAAATGTTCTTTACACCAAGCTAAATGACGAGTAGCATTCCAAGTGAAGATGAAAGGCTTATGAGCAGCCGCACCACCACGGTAACATATGGAATGAAGTTCTCTGAGAATGGTACGTGTACATACCGAGATTTCAGAAATTTTACTCACCTGTAAACTGTGGTCTTGTGCAGTATTCCGTCGATTAGCTGTAACGGCTCTCTTGAGGCTTCGATGTGCTCTATCACTGATTTTCTTTGGTCTGCTGATACGTTTTGCTGCTTCAGGCTCACCATGTGTCTTCCACTTATTCAGTACATCTAAAACAGCTGACTTGGGTATGTTTAAATGCCTCTCAGGTTCTCTTATGTACAACCCACTAATATAAAACCAACAATCTTTCCTTTCTTAACTTCACAGTACGATATGATTGCGGTCAGATGCAGGCTTGTTTTTGTACCGTTTGCAGCTCTACCGCACATTTTAACAACGCAGCGGATCCGTTAATTTGCTTTTGAAGGGGTGTCCAGGGACTTTTGCCAATATAGTGTATTTAACGTTTAAGAAGTGAACCGAAAGTGGTTGGAACGGGTCAACTAGCGCATGACATAGCTAAGCTTCCCCCATTACCTATGTTATTCAAAGTGGTCATTTAGTTGGATGATTGACCCTAATACTTTCTGACTGATTACCATTTAAAATTACTACAGCAATTGTCAAAGAACCTAAGAAAGGAGAGAGAAGGTGTTTGACACTTGTTACTATTCAATGGTATGATGTCCCCGTCATGTCTTGGGTCAGGGAGCAAAGAACAAAGACCTTTAAGTGGCTATCACCAAGTAAGGACTAGTGGGATGCATAATAATAGAGACAAGTGGGATGCCTATGAACAGAGACAGGTTCATGATCAGTAGAAAATAGTAAAACTATACTAGTAATCCAATTTATTGGCGTAGGGATATATAAAGTAGCGTTTTCAAGATTTTGCACATCAACCACAGATGACTTTTTCAAGAAAGATAGACAGAAACTCCCAGAAATGGTTTTACTATTTCTATTTTCTACATAATTGGTGTAATTAATTATTAATTTATGGTCAGTAAATTATTTTCCCGCTCACCTGCTCCTCGTTATTAATTTATGGTCAATAGTGATCAGGTGAGAGGGGAAAAGAAATTGCTGTGCGGCAGCTTCAGTAAAACCCGAACGCTTTGTGAATATTTATGTTTGGAAAACATAGAGAGTTTTGGGTAACCCTTGGCTCAGATTCATCGGCCGCTTAAAGGGTTAAATACGAACAGACAAAAGTTGTTCGAAGACTCGTGGACTAAATTTACGGCATATTAATTTCATGCCACTGCAAATCTTCTCTAAATTTTAATTCGTTATGCAACCATCTATTCTAGTTTTCTACAATCATGCGTGTCTTTGAGAACTTTCATTTATTTATTATAAATTTATCGATTTTACTTTTGTTTAGTATTTTATGTCGCTTTCTCCGGTACACTTCGATAATACGGGCTGCTAAATAATTGGCCGAGAAATTTCAATTTCCCAACGAGAAGGGCTTTTCAGATTCGCCTTTTTTCTTTTGCAATACCACTCTGCTCAAGTTAACCCAAGGCACACACACTTTCAATTTATTAGAACTGTGGTGCCCCGCATGGCTCCTTCGGTTTTTTTTATAAGATAAGGCTTACAGAAGGCTAAATGAACACGGATGCTGTATGAAATCTTCCTCTCTCTTCCGCTCTTCGAAACCTCTGTCGCATGCTTGTGATAGAAGATATACCAAACCATCGGTTATTATGGAAAGATCCGATGAGCGTGTGGCTGGAAGCTTCTATTCCTTTACACGTGTGTATTTAAATAAACAAAATCATTAACATTTATTTTGCATGTTGTCCTGTTCATTTTTTCAGAGAGGTGAACTTTGAAACAAATTCACTTCAAGAGAACTGAGCTGCGTTATCTTCCAGTGGTGCTCCCTCCAGACGCCCAATTACAGAAACATTGGCCTCCTGGTGGCCTAGTGGTACGAAGCTTTAGCTTCTGATCACTCGTAATATATGGGTCCGGGTCGAATCCCCGGTGAGGCATGGATAAGTGTGTTTGTCTTACAAACTGAGGCTCACTCCCTTCCCTGGTCGGGCAACTATTTACACAGTCGTATCAGAATAATATTTTTTTTTGATGGGAGGTTTAACGACCACCGTGAGCAACTCAATGGGCTATAAGCAGTCGCCCGTCCCTTATTTAGGGTCACTGGTTCCAGGGAAGGGAGAGAGCCAGTGCCGTAAGACAAACACAACATCCATGCCTCACCGGGATTCGAACCCGGACCCCGTTCGGACGAATGATCAGAGGCCGTCGCTTAGACCACTGCGCCACCGGGGTGGCCAGAATAATATGACCACCTACCTAATAATGGGAATAACCATCCTTGGCCCGGATGACAGCGGGGAGACGACGTGGCATTGACGCAACGAGGCCCTGGAGGTTGTACGAGGCAGGCGTGCCCATTCGGACTGCAGATGACCACGGAGGTCCCGAAGATGACGTGGTTGTGAGTCGGCACGTCCAACCTGTCATTCCAAATAGTCCCACAAGTGCTCTATGGGATGGAGGTCCGGCGATTTCGCCGGTTAAGGGAGAAGAGAGACATGGCTGTCATGTTCCTGGAACCAGCCACGCACTCCCTTAATGACGTGGCACGGCGCATTGTCCTGTTGGTAGACGCAATCACCACCAGGGTACGCGTCAACATGAAGGGATGCATGTGGTCAGCGAGGATGTTCCAGGAAGCCACTAGCGTTCAGGAACCCATCCAGTGGTACCAGCGGTCCCAGGTTACACCACGAAAACATCCCCCAGACATGCACACTGACATCGCCGGCCTGTACTTGACAGACGAGCGTGTCCCTGGTGTTGGTCCTCGTGTGTCTGACGCCATATCTGTCACTTCTGTGGAGTAGAAATCTCGATTCGTTCGAAAAGGCAACCTTTTCCTACTCTTCCACTGTCCAATGACGGTAGTGCCATGAGAACTGCAGGCGTCGTGGCCGAAGGACATGGAATAACATGGGCGCCTTGATGCAGCGTCGACTCCGGAGACCCATGCGTAACATGGTTCACTCTATCGTTATCGGGGACACGTACCTGGGTGCCTCAGCGTTCACTTGCGTGGTCAATTGCTGCAATGTTTCGCGTCGATTGCCCTCTACCAGTCAGCGAAGGCGACGTTCTCCTCTGGGGTCTATGGACTTTGGGGCTCCACAGTTATGACGTCAGGAGGTTCTCGGTGTGCGAGAGGTCCATTCTTGGTACACCCTTAATACAGCACCTCGCGAACTTCCCACGAAGTCTGCTGTTTCTGAGATGCTTCCACCCTTGGCGCGGTGGCCGATGATCATTTCTTTTCGAACGTCCGTCAAATCATTACCTCTGCTTATTGTGCTCACGTGACGCACTATGGCTCATCTGTCCTGGTCGGCCGCTTATATCTACGTGTGGTCTACTTTATCACGTGCGCTCTGTGACGCAGAGGCGGGTGCACTGTGATTCCGGGGGTGGTCATATCATTCAGATGCGACCGTGTATAGCCCACGGAGTTGCCCACGGTGGTCGCTAAACTCCCAAACAAAACAAAAAACATAAAGATTACCTCCAAAACCTGAAAGTTTCTTCATAAGAGGGAATATCAACGACCTATAGCATAGGTTCATTCTGTGCTACAAACACTCATCTCCTACTAGAAATACCCTCAAACTCACTTTGAAAGGTACTTCTCAGGGTGATATGTCATCTAACAGAGTTCTCAAATAAATTACTGTAGCTTTCTCAATGTTTTTTTGCGGTTTTAGAGAGGGATTGGCCTAGTGGAAGCATTTATTATATGCCGAAATAATTTTTAAGAAGTTTTCTCCTCTCCTGCATATTCAAATAAGTCAGAACTTACAACAAATGGTTCGTTGCTCAGTAAGCTGACGTGAAATAAACTTAATCCTGCAGTCCAAATGGCTGGATAAGAAGTGAAATAAAAATTTCACTTCTAATCAAGCGTGTGATAAGAAGTGAAATAAAAATTTAGAACAGTTTCATAATGGACAATTTTAAAAAGCCTTGCGACGCCAAGGACTGTAAACCCTGCAAGTTTACAGTGCGCATGTGCGCCCCCCCAGTCTTTTTTTTTTTTATATCGGAGCAACCTCCCCTAAGATGAGCTTCTAGATCTGATACTTACTGTAAGTTTGTACTGTTCTCCAACATGCAATGGGGAAATTTCTTTATTACTTTCGGCTGCAAATGTCTACTGGAAATTTCCAACGTACTTCCAATTTTTACTGTGTACACCCGCATCCAGAAATTCTACAGAAAAATTAGCAATCAGAATTAGTGTATTGATGAAGATCTCTGTGATAACTTCCGAGAACGCCCATATAGGGGGGCCAAGAGGAGGGCAAATGCCCCCTCTTCCCCCCATCCCCACCTATATGGGCGCCCATGGTTCCAAGTGTGTGAAATGTTACTAAAATTACAGTAGATTTTTTCAGGCTAACGGGATTTACAAATTTCGCTTTGTTTTGTGCATGACTCTAGACGCTTCAGCGAAAGTTTCATTAATTTTTCTGAGTCCCTAAGTTAAGCTGGTGTCCTCAAAATCTGGTGCTGACTGTTTTTCAGGAAGTATAAGACGAGAATATTTTTGTTGTGGTCCAATTTTTGTTTTGTTTACCAAAACGTGTATGCGAGTTGCTATTTATGCTGCTTTTACACAAAAAATTGTGCCGTCCCGTCGGGCAGTGGTCTGAGCGATGGCTTCTGATCGTTCGTCCGAAGAAGGGTTCGGATCCCGTGAGGCATGGATGTTGTATTTGTTTTACGGCGCTGGCTCTCTCTCTCTGCCCTGGAACCAGTGGCCCTAAATTAGGGACGGGCAGACTGCTTATAGCCCACTGAGTTGCTCACGGTGACCGCGAAGCCTACAATAAAAAAAAAAAAAAATAGAAAAATTTGTCCCAACCTTTCTCGTTTAAAATTAGCAGTTCGCAAATACCCGCCTTTTTTTATAAACGTAATTTTGTCTTCGGTTTTTGAAACCACTTGTTCACTGCTTGCAACTTTTTTAGCGACGAGTAAATTTCTTTTCTACGAAATTTTTAAGGTTCTTTGGTTTTAGAGAACATTTACTTACGATTTGTAAACTTCTCCCCAAATTTAAAGTTTTCTTTATACAGGTCTTTTTAAGCATATCTGAGCCTCCAAAGTTCCGTAGTTCACACCCATTCATTAAAGGAATCTTAGAAACAATTCGAAAGATCTGTAGAGAATGAAGTCCAACTTTCAAGGAAAGCTTACAAATGCTCAGTAGTCTCAATAACCAAATCCAAAATTTACATTTTAAAAGAAGCAGGCGCATGTGAGGGACCAATTTTAGTTTTTAAACGAAAAATAGTGCGTGTGTAGGGGGGGGTGGGGGGCGGGAAGTGCCAGCGCCGTAAAACAAATACAATATTTTTGGATTTAATTAAACGAACTTTACTGATCATATGTACTTCTATGAATACTAATACTGAATTTGTAAAAATGCACAAAACGAAAAGGAACTTTCGTTCAGGAATGGGATAGCATATCAATAATCGTAAGAAAAAGAAAAATCATTGTTCTCTGCTGCATGAAAAACGAAGCAGCACCGAAATTTCTACACACAGTATGCGTTTCGGATCACAGAAAAGTTCCTAATATTTACATTTTATGGCCAGTCGGAAAATGTAATACCACAAACAAGAATTACAATTTCAGTTATCAAGAGAAAATTTGTGCATGGAAACACACCGGCGAGCTGGAAATGAAAACTTCAGCTCCCGCAGTTCATCTCAAAAACGAGCAATAGATGGCGTCAAATACAGAATAAATCATTGTGCTTCCGAGGATGTCCCGAAATACGGCAATAAAATCAAGTTTGTTTGCTGTTGTTTTACATCAGATCATGAACATAAAGATTAGCAAGGATTTGAAGAGTGCTGTAACTTTTTTGGATTTAATTAAACAAACTTTACTGATCATATGTATTTCTATGAATACTAATACTCAATTTGTAAAAATATAGAATATAGTAAAACTATACTAGTAATCCGATTTATTGGCGTAGGAATATATGTTTCTAAGCTATCGCACATAAACCAGATGGCTTTTTCAAGGAAGATAGACAGAAACTGCAATCAAAATAATAGAACGCTTTAACAATTTGAACGCGGTGATTTGACAATAAACAGATACACCGTATTATTCATTTAAAGACACGTTGTTTGTGTACGCGGTATCCTGGTAGGAAGAAGGCGTTACTTGAAGAACGGACTCCAAATTTGTGGCAGCTCTAGTGAGACGCTATCATTGCAAGTATCACTGTTGGTAATGGTCTCCAAGGTTTCTCGAATAGTTGTACATCTAGGGGTAGAGTAGGTAGCTAAGTTCTTTATACCATCGCACACAGAAGTAGCGTGCTTGAATTTGGCCAGTCCGCTACTATTTATTTTAAGAAATTAGCTACCCACTCTACCCCAACCATTCGAGAAACCTCGGAGATCATAACCAACAGAGATACTTGCAATGATAGTCGTCTCACTGGAGTTGCCAGGAATTTGGAACCAGTTCTTCAAGTAATGCCTTCTTTCCTACTAGGATACCGCGTGCACAACCAAGTGTGATGTTTTTAAATGGATATTACGTCGTAGCTATTTATTGTCAAGTCACCGCCTTCAAATTGTTAAAACGTTCAATTGTTCAGATTGCAGTTTCAGCTTATCTTCCTTGGAAATGACATCTGGTTGATGTGCGAAAGCTTGGAAAAGCTTATTTATATATTCCTACGCCAATAAATTGGATTACTAATATACTGTAGTTTTACTATTTTCTACATAATTGGTTAATAGTTCCTCGTAATTAATTTGTAAAAATATACCTATCAGAGCATTTAGCTATCTTTATTTGCAATGACATCTAAGTAAAGTCGCAGTAGGTGGACATAGTTGGGCGGTTTGCTGCCTTGGGACCAGACTGAACGATCCAAGGTAACCTTGAGGTTAAGTGCACTATAATGTCTTCGTAGTCTTCAGAGACATCTGGATCTTGTGTCATAAAACACAGAGGTTCAATTAAAAAAGAAACAATGAAAATTCGTCGATTTGAATTGTAGGTGTTACTTGATTCGAAAGAAATCTCTAGTGTCACGCCTCTCCAAGAAGCAAACCTTCTTATGAGAGCAGATACAACGTATTGAATCCAGATCCAGACGTACATCAACAAGCACAAAATGTGTCTGGGCAGTTTCTCTAAAATCTGGAAGACTAATCCAGATCCTGACGTACAGCGCCAAGCACAAAATGTGTGTGGGCAGTTTCTCTAAAATCTTCCCATGTACGTAAAGAAAATCACGTTGCAACGCCAATAACCATTTTTTTACTTTCTAAATGCAACGAGATAAAGACTTCTAAGCACAGAAGCAAAGTGTAAAGGATACCTAACCCATGGGCGCAAATATAGGGGAAAAGAGGGGGCATTTGCTTCCCCCTGGTAACGGAACCATGTGCTTTCGTACTTTTTCTGATTGCTAAATTTTCTAACTTTATGAGTGGATACGTATTCAGTAAAAATACGTAAAACGTTGGGAATGTTTAGTAAAAAAAGCGAAAACTTAGCAATAGAAAGCAATAATGAAATTTCCCATTATATGTTGAACAACTTACATACGTACAGTATAGAAAAGTATGAAAGGCGAAGAACTGAAAAATTGTTCTTCTTCAGTAGCTATTCACTGCTGGATAAAGATTTCGCGAAATTTTCCCGAAAAATTTGTCCTGAGGGTATTTTTAATTCTTGAAGACCCACTGAGAGATCACTGAGGTTTAGTAGAGCACGTGACACAATGGCCAAAAGAATCAAAAGAACGGAAAAGAAATTTCTTTATTGTCCTAACAGGCTATCTAATTTTACTTTCCATCTTTTTCTTTATGTATTGGGTGTATGCATAAGTTCTACCCGTTTTTGTAGGCTACAAAGAAAGGAGGAGAACGCAATAAATAACGTACCTAGGATTTCACAATAATTGCCATCATTCTGTATGACCTCTAGCCATCTTTCTATGAGTAGGTGAATCCCACGCCGGAAAAATTCCTGTGTTTTAGAGTAAAAAAAAAGTCGTGTAATGCCGTTTTCACATCGTCCACATCATCGAACGTTTGGAGAGCAAAGGCGTTCTGTAACTATAGAAAAAACGTGCTAGACCGTAGGTTCCAGATCAGGGGAATACGCCGGATGAGGTAACGCTTCCTAACCAAAGCCCAGTCATTTTTGCCGAGTGATTAAAGCAGCATGAAGTCTGACGTTATTATGATGAAGGACCACGCCTTTGCGATTGACGAGTGCTGGCAGCTTCGATGTCAGTTGTTCTTGCAGTCTGTCCAACTGCTGGCAGTAGAGGTCAGCATTTATCGTTGAGTTAGGTGTCAAGAACCTCTCAGTGGATTATTCCCTGGACATCCAACCAAACACTCAACAAAACCTTTTTGGGTGCAGTCCTCCTTTTGAGGTCAATGGAGCAGGCTCCGTACCTTGGCACATAGTCCGTCGACGCTTTACATTACGGTACAGTACCCATTTCTCATCACCCGTTACAATTCGTCCCCAAAACGGTTCATTTCAGTGACGAGAAAGCAAAGAAACACAGGTACGGATTCTCTCCTCTCGTTTCGTTTCCGAAAGCTGGTGCGGAACCCAGTTATCGAACTTGGTGATGAACCCAAGCACATGCGCCCGTCTTTCAACTGTTTTTTGTACATACAACGTTTCCGCTAATTCCTGAATGGTTGGATGTGGGTCATTTCTTATGGTTTGGTCCACATCCTCGTCAGAAGCCACGGATGGACGTCCAGGACGTGGTTGATGTTTACAGCTACTGTCTCAGTCCCGGAATTTCCGAAACTAACTGCGACATGTGCTATCATCAACTGCATCCTCCCAATACAATGACGGATGTTGCGGCAAGCCGCGGCTGCAGTACTGCCTTTACCGAACTCGTAGGGTAAACAATGTCTAATGTGCTCCTCATCGCATGCCATGTTACACCGTCTGTGATTTCCGTTACGAATGACTTACTCGGACAAACCTAGTGCCTCTATATGCTCTACTGCTCCACACTTTATTGGCTGAAAATTCAGCGTCGCAGAGTCATCTATGACGTAACTACTCCGATCGCAATTTGCATCTATTACAAAAACGGGTAGAACTTTTGCACACCCAATATTTTTGGGGTCTTCTGGTTACCAATAAAGTTTGTGTTGTACGTGTGGTAAAGACTGTTGGATAACAAGAAGGCACAGTAGAAATTGGCATATGTCGTTTGTTCATGCCATTTGTATTTAGAATTTGTTTGCCCACTCCTGAAAACTAAGCTATGGGCGCCCATGACCTGACCTGTCATTTAACTAAATGAAAACGAATACGGCCGTTTACAGCAAATATATCCTTTCTTGAAGGGTTTTGCTTGTTTATTTCGGGATTTGACCCCCGCAATGAGAATCTAAGATTATAATGCAGTCGTTCGTCACAAATTTTCGGCTACTTGTTCAGAGGAAAGGAGAACCAATGTCATTGGACCAACGCGCTACCTATGCCTTTTCCAGAACCCTGACCCAGGCTCAGCTCTGTCGCTCGGCCAGAAGCCGCGCCTCTGACTACTCTGCCAACGGGGCACACCTGATGTGTAACTTCTCAACCATTTTGTTAAAAAATTGATACAAAACGACAAGATGCTTTTTACTTGTTCTGGGATCATTCTGAACTCTGCTTTCAGTAGAGAAAATTACTAGATAGTTGTTGAAGTGGTTTGGAATAGAGGGAAGTTCTAATGCAAGCAGATGATCACGTAGGGTAAAACAGAGTTTGAGAACAATCGATATATTTAAAGTCTCACGTGATCCCGTTAATTTACTATGGCGAAAGCGTTGTTTTCCTATGAAAACTAAAATTTTGCAACATGGTTAGTCCTTAGAACTTGAATATAGAGTTCACACCGTTTAGTAAAATTAGAGCATCAGAGACATCGTATTATTTATAAGACGGTATGAGTTTGATTGCTGTAAAATACACCTATATACAGATTCTCAACAAAAGTCGTGGACCACGCTGATATTTAGAGAACTACATTAGCCAACGCTCTACCTTTTCCCAAGTGCAAAATGAAACACCTGTGGCGCTATTTGACGGAACAACGTTGGGCCTCTAGTGGTAAGAGATACGGATACAACTTTGCGGCCCTTGCCTTCCATTGGAGACAAGACAGCAAAGTTATAGGGCGTAGAAAAATTACTACATAATGCGTTTGTCCCAAAAGAAAACACGACAGTACAATCTAAACATCAATAGCAACATCCGAGAGTTCAGACAATGCTACAACGTATGAGCAAAGCAGACTTTACATCATACAAAATAAATTGAACGTCCATGCTCGCATACTCTGTGTCCACAATCAGCAACTGTGGGCGCCTATGCATGTTCAACAACTGCCTCCGTATGCTGTTTAATATAGATGCATCAACACTGGCAAATGCAGCTGTGAGATTCAACGGTGTTGTTGCATTAACCTATGACTTCAGGTGGCCGCAAAGGAAAAAATTCAAAGGAGTAAATTCTGGTGACCTTTGGTGCCATCGTACTGGGACTCCGTGTCTTTCCCATTGCTGGTGAAGAAGATACTCGATTCTACTTGTACACTCTTATGTTCTGGTGCCCTGTCATGTTGGTATCGCATGACGTTAAACAGCTGTTATTGCAAATCAGCTCATAAATCTTATAGATCCGTTCCTAGGAGAAAAAAATATCGTTCAGCTTTTGGATGATCATAATAAAAAAAGGCCCTGCTAAATGATTACCCCTCAGGGCACACCAAACTTTGGTTGACGACCTGACTCGGTAATGTGTGTCCTTCTTCTAGTACGGATTTTTTGGTGAACAGTGGCGTTTATTATCTCTTCACCACACCATCTTTTTTTGAGCTGCGACTCGTCAACGAATAAAATGTTCAAGAAACCTGGTTTGTTTCCTAACATCTCAAGAGGAAGTTATAAAATTACAGCAGTAAATGGCACGAATAGAGAGGCATTTAATGCCGTTGCAAAATTTGTAGCACTAGCTGGTCACTCAATTCATTATCTCTGACAACTTCCCATGAGCTGAAGTGGGAGATGTGTAAACACGTAAGAATAACAGAACATCTATATCATCTCGCGGAAATCGGCCTGTACGTGAGCTGCAACGTATACTGCAGTATTAGGTAATCAAAGAACTACATTTCTGATGGCCTTATGATGAAGATGTATGCCATGACGAAACCGCTGTGCATACACCCGCTCTGCTGCATGAACATTTCGCCCTCTTTCACCATAAATCAAAATGATTTCGCAGAATTCCTTCTTTGTAAATGCAGACATGAGGTAAATGCAAACATTTTCATTTCGTTTCATTTATTGCATTTTAGTTGTTACAGACATGGTATTACATAATCATAAATATATAACACAAATAATATATTTTTGTAACAACAGGGAATGAGGAGGGAAAAGGCCTGATAGGCTCTTCTCCCACAGCATCAAAATTTACATGAAAATAAAAAAAAAAAGCAAAAAAAAAAAAAAAATATAAACAAGTCAAGTCCACATAATATCAAACACAGCTAGGGTGGTGCTATCAATTAATAAAGGTACTAGTATATTATGAGCTTTTGGTCAGTAAAAAATGCCTGTGTTTTCCTTTAAATATATTAATATTATTAAGTGATATAATATCAGTAGGAAATGTATTCCATAATGTAGGACCAATATAATTAATACATGATCTAAATCGTTCTGTTAGTGGAAACATGGAGATTAATGTTGTTTTATGTCTCGTGGAATAATCATGACTGTGAGTACTTATTGTAATTAAATCATGGTAATAACCATTTTTAATTCTCAAAAACATTAGTTTACCTATACTATAGATATGCAATTGTTGAATAGTTTTGGACTGAGTCTAGCCTGAAAGACTGTATTTGAAAATTGAGTATTTTGTAGTTTAAATTGTAGTAGTCTTATGAATCTATTTTGTAACGATTCATGATGCATATTGTACACGTAAGGGAAATGTGATTGTACACAGGCGTCGTTAAACCTACGCCGAAAACTACAACTTCAGAGAGACAACTGATTTCGAGAACCGGATATTGATTCACAGCATTGGGTACATTGCATACCCCTTTAAATATCTTACTGACCGAGCATATCTCGCGAAAGTCGATATGTATGTAAATTTGCTGCGAATAGAGGAAATTACAGAGCCGGTTCGTTGCGTCGAACTTTGAGGATTTCCTTTCCATCGTTTCTTTCGGGACAAACACATTATGTAGTATTTCTGTCACGACCCACAACTTCGTACTTCACCTTGTTGCCCTATCTCCAAAGGGGGAGTGGTATATCAAGGCACGAAAATACATATAACAAAACAAGCATGAAAAAGTTAAAGCCGCCCCGGTGGCGCAGTGGTCCAAGCGCTGGCTTATGACCGTTCGTCCAAGTTGGTGTGGGTTCGAATCATGGTGAGGCATGGATGTTGTGTCTATCTCTTACGGCACTGGCCCCCTTCCTTTCCTTGAACAAGCGACCATAAATTAGGGACGGACGACTGCTTATAACCCATTGAGTTGTTTACGGTGGTCGTTAAACCCTAAACAACAACAACAGCAGCAAAAAAAGACATTCCGGTGGTGCAGTGGTCTAAACGCAGGCTAATGACTCTTCGTCCAAGTAGTTCCGGGTTCGAATCTCGGTGAGGCATGGATGTTGTGTTTGTCTTAAGGCACTGGCTCCCTTCCTTTCCTTGAATCAGCGACCCTAAATTAGGGACGAACGACTGCCTATAACCCATTAAGTTACTTACGGGGGTCGTTAAACTCTCAACCAAAAATGAAAAAAGTTAAAAAATATTTGAAAACTTCAAGGATGTTCCTTTAAGGGTATTCAAGAAAAAGTAGTATATGTTATGCATTGCGCTTCGATATTTCAAATTTTAACTCCAAAACATAAAAACGGGGACAACAAAAAATATAAAACATAGGAATCGTACGGAGATCGCATTTCCCTCTCTCGTCGTTCATGCCCTTTCAGCCAATAAGAGTTATCGTTATTCAAATCGCTGACATAAAAAGTGGAGTATCCTGAAGAAGCCAAAGCTCACTCGACTTCAAATTCATTTGTAACCCCACTTTCGGAAGGCAACAGCTGTGATCTAACAGATCACTTTGTTAAATGACAGCACGAGAACATGCGTTCAAAGAGCATCGAAAATAACATCATAACCCATGGTATATATTATGATGCCACAGATTCCATTGAAAGCTGACCAGTGAAGTGATCCCTTCTTTCCCGTTGCACGAAATAGATTGCAGCCCAGTGGAAGCGGATCGCGTGACAACATCCTCCCTTAGAAGATGCGAAGACTCGAGAAAACGATTGCCATTGAAGGGACTAACCTACATCATCCAGGAGGAAAGAGACAAGGTGAGAATATGGGGGAAGATCGATGACTCTGAAGGAATACTGAGAGGGATGGAATTGCGAAGCTTCTTGGAGTTCACGAGGAGAGGCAGTTGGCAGCGTCACAGAAGTCATCAGAAAACATATCACGGCCATTATTGGTCGGCGAATTCCTCAGATATTTTTGCTCACTCCATTCTCTCAGGAAGGGAAATCAAAACCGTAACTGCTTCTATAAATCTTCGAGATACACCTGATTGAGTTCTTAGCTGTTTATCAAGTAAGGAGAGAAAAGGAATGGAGAAATATCGATAAATGTTATATCATTGTGTGTACTTTGTGTTTTACTGAGCAAAAATAAGCCATCCGCAAGGGGCTGTTTCAATCATAAGGTAACGTTAAAAAATTATTAGCGTTTTTCTATTGCAGGATGATAATTTAAACTGTTACAGTTTCCTGTTGTAAAATTCAACAAAATACAAGTATGCTTAATTATCCCTCTCCTGCTTGGTGAAATACGTAAAACGTGCAAAACCAAGAAAGATTCGTGCTATTCAAATGAAATTTATATTACAGATTCTTCATATTACAGGCGATAATTGATTACATTTGTGGAGCTATACAAGATTTTTTGGCCTATAAACTCAAAATCGTGTGAAGCCACATCGAGCAACAATACCAGTCTCTACATGGTGTGGTATTGCGTGGAAGAGGTTTCTGATATCATCCTGGGGAATAGACTGCCAGGCTGCCTTTATGCGAGACCAGAGTTCATTTGTGGTGATTGTCGGAGGTGCTTGATGGGACAAACGCTTAGCTGCCGTGTCCCAGACGTGTTTAATCGGGGACATATCTGACAGACGTGCAGGCAAGAGAAGAAGCGGTATCTGAAGGCCGTGCATGAAAGAATTCTTGGACATTCCGAAGCACATGTGGCCGAGCATTGTCGTGCTGAAATATATCGAAGGAAAGGTATAGCCTCTGCCTCTAAAACATTCCTGATATATCGCTTGCTGTTGAGGGTTACCTCAATTCGTATCAGGCGAGATCACGAATTGAACCCAATTGCGCCTCAAACTATGACCCTTGGCGTTAAGCCGGTATGATGGTGCAGAATGCTCGCTGCGAGGTGCCGTCCACCACGATGTATTTGAACACATACACTGAAGAGCAATTGAATTAGAGATACCTGTCTACTAACGTGTAGCACCATCTTTCACCCTGATGACGGCGGCGATTCGTCTCGGCATGGACTCTACAAGACACCGGAAGCGTTGTGAAGCCATACGGATCCACAACCCCTGAACAAGCTCCCACAGTTCACGCAGATTTGCTGGAGAGGGGTCAGAACCTCGAACATCTCTCTCGATGGCATCCCAGATATGCTAGGTCAGGTGACCTAGCTGGCCAAGGAAGCGAGGTCACGTTGGTGGAGTGTTCACCCAACCATTCGGATACAATTCGGAAGCTGCATTGTCTTGTTGCAAGATGAGGTCCCCAGTGGGATGTTGAAGACGCACAAACGGGAAAAAATAGTCACCCAGGATATCCCGGTAAAGTTGACCTGAGAGGGACGATGTCACACGTACCAGGGGTCCATTACAGTCCACGTAAACAGTCCCCAGACGAGAATGCCCCCCCCCCACTAGCTTGAAGAGTGCCCTGCTGGCAAGAAGGATCCATCGCTTCATATGGTTTGCGCCGTACTCCTATCCTACCATCCGCATGTACCAACGTGTATCTCGACTCATCAGTCCATGCAACATTTTCTACATGTCTAGGGTCCAGTGGCGATGTTCCCGCGCCCATGCTAATCTTTGCACCCTGTGATGTGCGGTCAGCAGCGGTACTCTCGTGGGACGATGGCTTCTGTACCCCATAGCGAGGAGATGGTTCTGGATGGTGTGGCTGCTTACACGTTTTTGTGCACCAGCGTGAAATTGCCGAGTGATTTCTTGCACTGTGGCCCATCTATCCGCTGTTACAATGCGAGCTAGCCGTCGATGATCCCACTCATCCACACGCTCTTGTCCACGACAGTTGGTCTTTGCAGGGATGGTTTTACCGGATTCTATGTACTCACGGTGCACCCGTGACACAGTGGCTCGGGAAAATCCCAGTGCGTGCACGACTTCCGAGATGGAGTGACCCATTCGTCGGGCCCCGACAATTTGCCCACGATGAAATGCGCTTAGAGTCTTACCCATACTGCGTCCGACTCTTACTGATTCCCGTCGCATCACTCCTTATATTGTCGGATCGTTGCATACGTCATGTCGTTTCAGTTTACAGGGCCGCCCACAGCGCCACATTTGCATAACGATAGCTGTCTCTAATTCAATTGCTCTTCAGTGTATACGACCGTCATGGCGCATCAAGCTGAATCGGCGCTGGCCTCTGATCATTCGTCCGTAAGGGGTCCGGGTTCGAATCCCGGTCAGGCATGGATGTTGTGTTTGTCTTACGGCACTGGCTCTCTCCCTTCCCTGGAACCAGTGGCCCTAAATTAGGGACGGGCGACTGCTTATAGCCCATTGAGTTGCTCACGGTGGTCGTTAAACCTCCAATAAAAAAAAACCAAAAAAAAAAAAAAAACAAGCTGAATCGTGACTAGCCAGAAGACACTATTAGTTGCCAATAATCGTATCTGTGTTCAAGTCCCCATTGCAGCCCGAGGCGTTCGTGGATGAGGGTCAAAGCAATGCGTAGCAATGTCCTTCTAGCGACTAGTCCTCTGTTAAGCAGACGACGTCGAACTGTGCTTGAGGACAAAGCCTGACCTGTGGCCGTGCTCCACTGCTGCGCTAACACTGTGGATGTCCCTGTGTGATCGGGCCCTGCCATTAGGTAAAAATGTCTGTCATCCCGTGAAGTAGTGCAATTTTGCACTCCATTTCCCGGCTCTCTGTGCACCCGTTCCTCATCTGTGCATTGACGCTACATTGGCATTAGTGTACTGGCACTTCATCCAGTGCTAACGGCAATTTCGCCGAAGGAAAACCCAGCAGTTCTCATCCCAACAATCCTTCCTCGTTCAAAGTCAGTCTGGTGTTCATAATGCGACCTTCTTCGGCGACAGGGCATAGTGAGACGCAAAAAACACCCTTTGAACTCAACATCTCGTTTGGCCAGTTCTTTATGCCCAAGAACGGACAGTTCAGAGGGCGCCGCTCGGAAACAGCAGGCTCATTTTCACTGACATTTTAATCATCTGCATATCCCAACCTGTTGTAAATATCCTCTAAGTTTCAAGATTATACTAGCAGTCCTTTTATGGTGTT
The DNA here is from genome assembly GCA_039090855.1 of Macrothele yani. Taxonomy (NCBI): domain Eukaryota; kingdom Metazoa; phylum Arthropoda; class Arachnida; order Araneae; family Macrothelidae; genus Macrothele; species Macrothele yani. The sequence continues at coordinate 30,113,227 of CM077012.1, forward strand.
GCAATTTTCACAAACTGTAGTGTACAATACATCGCTGTCCGTCGATTTGTCGTTCTTCTTATATAGAGAAATTTTTTGGCATCATTGTTTCAGGTATATTGCGGCCGATATACCTGAAACAATGGTGCCCAAAAATTTTCTTTGTTCTCTGTGACGTGCCTGCTCCCCAGGACGCACACGACATAAAGGCAGATAGCAGCAAGAACGAACGTCTGCGTAGCTCAGTTGGTAGAGCGACTTGTTCCGGAATAAGTGGACTCGGGTTTGATTTCCGGCGTGGGCAAAAAAATGACGGAGAAATGTACTTCGTTATAATGGCGCTCGAACTTTCCGGATGACCCGGCCGTTAAAGATCTCGAAATGGTGTGATGATCTTTCCACACCGCGAGATAGGAAAAATAAGAGAATCCCTTCTTCAGCGCTTCGAAAAATAAATGTGTGTGACGTTGCATTCCACACACCAGATTGACTGGGAGTTCTCAAGTGCACGTTCTTCAGCGGATGGCTGCCTGCAACGATTCATGGTCACGGCTGACCCGTGGGCCATGCCCCCGGCCCTCTTTAGGGGGCGGGGATGTGACGTGCCTGCCCCGCAGGACGCACACGACATAAAGGCAGATAGCAGCGAGAACGAACGTCTGCGTAGCTCGGTTGGTAGAGCGACTTGTTCCGGAATAAGTGGATTCGGGTTCGATCCCCGGCGTGGACCAAAAAAGTGACGGAGAAATTTACTTCGTTATATCCCCAAACAGAGATGTTCACATAGCGGTCAGCTTTCATAAAAGCTACCGCAAAACGTATCCTCCCCCACCTCTTATTCCTGCATTATCGACTATAAATTTATCACGGGTGATAAACTCTCCCTTCTTGTCCTTTATTCTCCGCTCCATGTTAAAAAGAAACATGATTCAAACAGCTTCTTTCCTTTCTTAGGCTCGTCGCCGTTTGTTAGCTATTTTGGCAGCTAATCAGTCAAATTATTAGTGTCAATAATCCCCCCTAAATAACCATTTTTTTATTGGAGGTTTAGCGACATCCGTGAGCAACTCATGGAGCATCAAGCAGTCGCCCGTCCCTAATTTAGGGCCACTGGTTCCAGGGAAGGGAGAGAGCCAGCGTCATAAGACAAACACAACATTCATGCCTTACTGGGATTCGACCCCGGACCCATATGGGACGAATGATCAGAAGCCATCGCTTAGACCACAGCGCCACCGGGGCGGCAAATAACCAGTTTGAATAACAAAGCTCGGGGAGAAAAGCAACTCTTTATGATGCATGGGCTAACTCGTTTGAGCCCCACCTTTTAGACAGCACATGTATTCCCAATTAATTTCAGTCCATTTTACTTGCCCCTAGTTAATTCGCTCGAGCAGATTGTGAATGGAAGAAAGAACCTTAAATGGCATATCTCTGGCTGAACCCAGTCTTTTGTTGTACGCAGTAAAAGTGGAAAAACGTTTCCTCTTCTTTTTGGACCAGATAATTCTATAACAAGGCGCACTTCTCTGTCTGTTCCAGTTCGGAATATTGACTTCATACATTCTTGGCACGTTTACATTTCTTCTACAGCCAAACTTGCTTTAAAATAAGCTGGGATTTTGCTTTCGGTCTAGAAAATGTATTTCTTTTGGTTTTTAGGGTTTAAAAAACCCCTGGGAATGTCCAAAGCTATAAGGAGTCGCTCATTCTTAATTTAAAGCCACAGGCTTTGGAAAACGGAGAGAATAAACTTGTAGGGACAAACACAACATCCATGCTTTGTCCTGGGATTTGTACACAAATCCAGTAATACGAGAAGTCAGAAACTTGAACTCTAGCCTCTCGACCAATGGGCTACCGAATGCACTCTTTCTCTGAACGACTTTTGGCATAAACTATCTTATCAAAAATATCCGAACACTTCCCTAACCACACACTCCCTGTAACAGAAAAGGAATTAATATCGATTTAGTCCACCTTTGCTGCTATCACAGGCTTTACTCAACTAGGAAGGCTTTCCATTACATTTTAGAACATTGCGACAGGAATTACCTTCCATTCTGTCAAACGAGCATTAATCCGGTCGGTCTCAGATGTCGGAAGATTCGGCCTGACTCGTAGTCGGCGTTCAATTCATCTCAAAGGCCCATGGTATTGAGATCGGGGTTCTGTGCAGGCCAGTGAAGTTCTTCCACACGAATCTCATCAAACCATTGCTACACGGACATCGCTTTGTGGATGGGGGCGTTGTACTGTTGGCAAAGGAAAGGACCTTCACCGAAATATTGTCATAATGTTGGGTGCTCATAATTGTCGAGAATGTCTAGAAGCCGCAGCGTTAAGTTTCCCGGCTACTGGAACTAGAGTCCAGCTCAGACATTAAAAACAACAATCTCAGAGCACGATGCCTCCTCTACCAAACTTCACAGCTGGCATAACATAGTCAGGCTAGTAAGGTTCACCTGCTATCCTCTACAACCAGACTTATATGTCGGACTACCAGATATTGAAGCGTTATTTATCACTCTTCACCATCTGGAACAGAGGAACGCCTTTCCCCAATGGTCTCTGGAGCAGTGGAACGCCTTTCCCCAGTGGTCCCTGGAGCAGTGGAACGCCTTTCCCCAGTGGTCTCTGGAGCAGTGGAACGCGTTTACTTTGTTTGTTTGTTTGATTCGAGGTTTAACGACCACCGTGAGTAACTCAATGGGCTATAAGCAGTCGCCCGTCCCTAATTTAGGGTCACTGGTTCCAGGGAAGGGAGAGAGCCAGTGCCGTAAGACAAACACAACATCCATGCCTCACCGGGATACGAACCCGGACCCCTCTCGGACGAATGATCATAGGCCATCGCCTTATACCACTGCGCCACCGGGGCGGCTAAACGCGTTTACTCAGTGGTCTCTGGAGCAGTGGAAAGGCGTTCCACTGCTCCACAGACCACTGGGGATGAGCTTTACTCCATTCCAACGGACGATTGGAGATGATCTTGCTGACGTTAGGCTTGTGTGCGGCTTCTTGGCCATGGAAATCAATTGCCTTCAGCTCTCGACCAACTGTTATGGTGCTGACATTGCATGCAGAGGCATTTTGTAATTCTGTGATTTGTTGTAACCGAGGACAGGAAATTATGCCGCACCACCCACTTCGGCACTCAATGTTCCCTCTCTATCATTTTCCGCAGCTGTAGTAGGACTGAAATTTCCCGAACTGACTTGCTCCTAAGAAGGCATCGTATGTCAGTGCAACGTTGAAAGTTAGAGCTTTACGTATGGCCCATTTTACTGCTCATGCTTGACTTTGATATTTGCCTGGCCACGTGCGTCGTTTTTCACGTCTATGGGCCATGGATGTGATGAGTGTGACGTGTATGGAGAAATCCACTACTCAAAAGGGGTGTCCCGATACTTCTGATCATGTAGTGTATAAATCACCGGTGGGTGTCACATCTCCTCTAGTCACCCCTCAAACTTTGTGATGCTGCGAAGACAGTTCTTCTGATTTTCAACCAAAACATGAGAGGTATCGTTCGTTAGTCAAGGCAAAGGCGCAAACTTGGGCCTCCGCTCCGGTCACGTGATCCACGGCTTTCTAATTACGAGGGTTTTGTAACTACGTTAATATAAAAGATAGTTCTTCTGATCTTCAGCAAAGAGATATCATTGGATAAGGCAAGGGCGCAAACCTGGGGCTCTGCTCCGGTCACGTGATCCACGGCTTTCTTATTACAATTGGTTTTGTAACTATGTTACCATAAAAGATAGTTCTGATTTTCAAAAAAAGCCAACTGTTTTGCAACTACGTTACTATAAAAAGGAGTTCTGATTTTCAACAAAAACCTGAGATATCATTTGATAAGGCAATGGCGCAAATTTGGGCCTCCGCTCCGGTCTCGTGACCCACGGCTTTCTGATTACAAGGGTTTTGTAACCACGTTACTATAAAAGGTAGCTCTTCTGATTTTCAACAAAATCCTGAGAGATATCATTAGATACGGCAAGGGCGCAAACTCGGGCCTCCGCTCTGGTCACGTGACCCACGGGTTTCTAATTACAAGGGGTTATGTAACTATGTTACTGTAAAAGATAGTTCTGATTTTCAACCAAAGCCGTTTTATAACTACATAGTTCTGTTTTTCAACCAAAGGGTTTTGTAACTACATTCTGATTTTCAACCAAAAGGGTTTTGTAACTACGTAACTATAAAAGGTAGTTATTCTGCTTTTCAACAAAACCTTGAGAGATATTATTAGATAAGGCAAGGGCGCAAACATGGGCCTCCGCTCCAGTCACGTAATCCACGGCTTTCTAATTACAAAGGGTTTTGTAACTACGTTACTGTTTTAAAGAGATAATGAGGTCATTTAATCATTGTAAAAGAACAATCACTGCTCTACGGTTTTAAAAGAAAGTGAATTTTTACTCTGATTACAAAAAGACAAGCCTGTAGTTACTAATGCGTGCAAAATAAAACGCACAGCTGTCGTCATTGCATAATACTTATCAAAGAAATCGAGAAGCATAACACTGGTTATGATTTAAAATAAGAAGCCAGGGCTTTTTTTAGTGAAAGATGATTGCAATTAATATACTATTTAAATGCATAAATTCTTACACTTTTTATCCACCATACGAAAAACTTCAATGGCCAAGCTCTGCAAAAAATCGGGCAGCTCCTCAAAATGGCGAGTTCTGCTTGTCAGGTCATACATAAAATTCACAAGATCCAAGAAATGCACTTTGCCATCCTAGAGAAGAAGAGTCAAAGATTTATGCTTGTATATTGTTCTAAACTGTTTATCATGGATCAGTAAAATGGTTAGTACAGATACTGCTCATTTGAATTTGATTTTACTGATTTACAAAAGCAACATGAAGCAAAGAACAAAACAACATAATGCACTCATCTGACAAACAAAAACCAAAATGAAAAACAAATATGTTGCACAAACATATAAGCATTTAAGGAAGCCACCATCATCCAAGAACTAATATAACTTAAAGAAGTGTATGGTGCTTATGATGGGCATAATATATGAATAAGTGGCAACTGCGATATTCGGGATAACCACTTCTCCCGCACGGAGCTTGGCTTAGAGCTCTGAGTAAGATGCAGGTGTTGTACGCTCTCAAAACGGATTACTTCTGATATTTGGTTCGAGGTGACGCAATAAGAAAATCCAATGCGAAGAAAGAATGGAGACACCATTATTTTAAAGAACTGAAAATTTCGTCAGTGAATGGGAAAATCTTTCCGATATTTTTATATTCATGAAAAATCTTTTTAGAATCTTATTCACTTCATTCCTCCCTATCATTTTAATAACAATCCATAAGAAGAGTTTGACAGAGAAAAATACGGTAATAAAGATTTGGATTGAATATTTATTAGCTAAAACCACTGGCGCTGTAAAAGTTGGTTGCAGATCTGCAACAACGTGTTGAAATCGTGCTGAAGATTAGTTACCTCTGTTTGTAGGTAAAATAGCTTGATATTGTTTTTTTTTTCTTTAAAGTAGTCTGGTATTTATAGGTGTGAAATATAAAAATACGTATTCCATAATACAGATTTCGCATGGTAGTATAAGACGCGGGATTTAATCTCTTCAGGCCTAGATTCGAATCCACGGTAAAACATAGATGTTGTATTCATTCCTACGGCAGTGGTTATTTACCAACAGCCCTAATTTAGGCACGAGCAACACTTCTTCGCCTGGTATGTTCGTAGGTGCTATCAAACTAAAAGATAAATATACCCATCTGCACTTTAATCAAGTTATCGAAACTTTAGTAACTGTCAGAAATTTATTTCCGATGTTTGAGCTCGTTAAACACTTCATATGGAAAAAATCGTACCTTATATCCTCCCATGTCATTGCAAAGGCTTTCCCACATCTGCTTGCTGTGAGTAAGATATTTCTTATGAACAGATTCATTGTATTCACCGTTGTTCTGCTGAAATGTGGTTCTCTGTAAATAAACAAAGGTTACAATTTTTTTTAATATATCATTATTGTGGCAGATAGTAGTGAAAACTTTTCTAGCCTGTGTGACAGATACTACTACTGATTATTCTTATGAAATTTCTCTGAATTTATAAGGATTTACTTATTGCGATCATACTACGTCGCCCATATCAAAAAAAAAAATAACAAATTAAATTATTGGTGCGTAGACAGTTAATTTCATTTTCGACCATGATTTCGTTAACAATAATTTTCAAGTTTTTTTTTGTGTAATTGTAGCCCAGAACTTCTGTCCTTTTCGAAATTATTTGTTCTGTTATTTAAATATTTTTAAGCAATTAACAATGGTAACGATTTTGGTTTATTAAAATTTCTTTCTTCGACGAACGTAGTTTAAAAAAATGACCACATAAATTTCTTTTGAGATAAAAGAGGACCATTTTAACAAATATTCCAAACTTTACTAATTTCTGATGAAATATGAAATATGAAGAAACTGTTAATCCAGCAAATTTGAACGAAAGGAAAAAAATTGAATCTTCAATCATGGACCCTGAGATACAGAAAGGGACTAATTTTGTTTTTATTATTAATTTATTTTTTTAAATTCGAGTAAAAAAATGGAAATTGATTACGGCTGGGAATAAAATTGTAACTATGAAGAACTACATGCCACATATTTTAAACGATATCAAAACTAACAATGAATCATGTACATAAACACAAAGGATGACGAAATTATACCAAAAAAATAATTAAAAAGAATATAAAATTTTTAAAAATAAATAATAGAAACAAGAAAAACACACCAAATATAATTCAACACTCTCAATGTAATACAAGTAAGTTTCAAAAATGAAAACATATTTATGAAAACATATATCAAAATAATTCAAAAAATGCTAAAAAATATAGATTAATTAATTTTAGAAACTACAAACACCAAAAGGAACAAAGCATACAACAAACGTAATACAAATAATACTAAATTGATAATTCATATAAAAACAAAATCCAGGCAATCCTAGCATTACGTGATTACGAGGCGAAAAGAAAAATTACTGATTTGTTTAGAAGCATAACACATGCACAAACACACACAGAATATCATGTATTGTATTACAGCAAAAAATACTGATACGGAACTTGCATGAATATACGTGTCAATACAATCACGTAACATCAAAGGTGGAAATAGTTGGTTCATTGTTTCTTTGGGAATGGATAGAACGACACAAGGTGCCTTCAGATTAAACGCACTAGAACACCTAACTCAGGAGTCTTTGGAGGAACTTGTGTAATAAAATACGAAGATTCAACGCTAAGAGTGATTTCCAACGAGATGCGAGACTCCACTATATATTAGATACGAGAGACTATTATATAAGTTCTTTAGGTCTAACGCGTTGTTAAGGGTTTCACTCAAAGGAAATTACTGCATTTATTAGATTAGGTTTTTACATGTTTTAATTTGGGAAGCTCATTGTTTTGCCCAGAGAGAAATTTTAAAATAAATGCACGCCAGTTTCATATCGCATAACCAAAATACATCGAGGGATCACTGAATTATGACCACCCCTATCAAAAATGGATGCGGCCCGTTGACCACGTGATTCCGAGAAGGCACGCGATTAGTCGACCGACGTAGTACATATAAGATGTGAGTAAAGCAGTAGGTAGTAAAATTAGGAGCCTGATGGGTAAATGGAAGGGGGGGATTTATCGGACTTTGGGAAAGGACAGACTGTTGGAGCTCGGACAGTGGGTACCTCGATATTACAAACGACTGAACTGGTGGGTTGTTTGCGAGCCGTCGTAGTTAAAGTGTATCAGGACTGGCTTGAAAATGGTCAAACAACGACCCGGACGCAAAGCTGTACAGGACAGTGTGAGGTTGAGAAGTGAGTGTCGGGTCCAACAACTCGTACAGGCCAACAAATTCAGCAACACTGTTCAAATGTTTACTACCCGATACAACAGAGGTCGTATGGCCGATAACAGCAAAAGACCCTGATGACATCCTCTCCTAACCACGGTTCTTTGGCGCAAAAGACTAGCCTGGTGCAAAGATCATGCAAGTTGGACGTCGGATGACTGGGAAAAAGTGCGTTCATCTGACAAGTCGCGTTTTTGCTCCATTCCGTTGATGGTCGTGTAGGTATTTGGCACAAACAACATGCGGCACTCGGTCTATCCTGCATGGTCTTCACAGTGCAAGACGGTAGATGTGTTTTATGGTGTGGGGCATGTTTATCTGGCAGGAACGTGGACTTCCGGTACATGTGGATCAACGTGTGACTGGTATCAACCATCGTGAATTGCTTGCCAACTCTGTACACCCAGCACTATTGCACTTTTTCCCAAATGGCGACGGTGCCATCCAAGATGACAATGCGCCAAGCCACAGGTCCAATTTTGTGGAGCAATGGTTTGAGAAACATAGTTCAGACTCTCTCTTCCAGCATATCGGTTGGTCTCCGAACTCCGCCGATATCTTTCCCGTAGAGCATTTGTGGAGGCACCATGGAAGGGCATATCAGGCTTCTTGATACACTAATCATCTGCATACCTGCACTGAAGGTCGTATTACACACAACTTCGTTGGCCATACCTCCAAACTGCTTCCCGCATCTTATTGAATCGACGCCACGTCGGATACCTGCTGCACTAAGGGTTAAAGGAGGTCCTACAAAGTATTAAGTAGGTGGCCATAACTTAGTGATCACTCAGTTTATTTCATTTCAGTCGTGTCGTTCAAATGACCGAGTGTGGGCAGCTACATAAGAGTATTCTCCAATTACAGTATATTACTGTTTGTGAAAATTTAGCACTAAGAAAGAATCGCGCTACTCAAATAAAGTTTATATCACATATTACTAGTGTTACAGGAGGTAACTGATTACATTTATTGAGCTATACACGATTTTTTTCGCTTCAATCTGTCTCGTGTGACGTCACCTCGAGCAAGAATAACAGCCTCTACACATCGTGACATTGAATGGAAGAGGTTTTTGATATCGTCCTGGGGAATAACCTGCCAGACTGCTTCTATATGAGACCAGCGTCTATTTGTGGTGACTGGCTGAGAGACTTGACAGTCCAGTCGCTCAGCTATCATGTTCCAGACATGTTCGATCGGGGAGATATCCGGCGAACGTGCAAGCCAGAGAAGAAACTGTATCTGCCTTGCATACAAGAGGTCTTGGACTTTCCGGGCCACATATAGCCGCCGAGCATTGTCCTGCTAGAATATACCCCCAGGACAACTCTGAAGAAAGGGTATCACCTCTGCCTTTAAAACATTTCTGATATATCACTGGCCGTCGATTGGTAACCACAGTTCGTATCATGCGAGATCCCGAATTGAACATAATGGCGTCCCAGATCACGACGCTTGGTGTTGGGCCGGTTTGACGCTGCAAAATCCACGCCGCATGGTTCCGTTCATCACGATGTCTTGGAACACTATAACGAAGTAAATTTCTCCGTCATTTTTGGTCTACGCCGGGAGGCGAACCCGAGGCCGCTTATTCCGGAACAAGTCGCTCTACCAACTGAGCTACGCAGACATTTATTCTGATTCCTATCTGCCTTTATGTCGTGTGCGTCCTGCTGGCAGGTACGTCACATCTCCCCCCCGAAAGAGGGCCGGGGGCATGGCCCACGGGTCAGCCGTGACCATGAATCGTTGCAGGCAGCCATCCACTGTAGAACGTGCACTTGAGAACTCCCAGTCAATCTGATGTGTGGAATGCAACGTCACACACATTTATTTTTTGAAGCGCTGGAGAAGGGATTCTCTGATTTTTCCTGTCTCGCGGTGTGGAAATAACATCACACCAATGCGAGATTTTGAACGGCCGGGTCATCCGGATAGTTCGGGCGCCATTATAACGAAGTAAATTTCTCCGTCATTTTTGGTCTACGCTGTGATGCGAACCCGAGGCCGCTTATTCCGGAACAAGTCGCTCTACCAACTGAGCTACGCAGACATTTATTCTGATTCCTATCTGCCTTTATGTCGTGTGCGTCCTGCTGGCAGGTACGTCACAACACGTATGTGACCATCATGGTGCATCAAGTTGAACCGTGACTCAGCAGAAAACACGAGCTGTTTTCAATTAGCGCGCCGATGTCTGTGTTCGAGACTCCATTGTAGCCTGAGGCGTCTGTGGTTGAGGGTCAAAAGATTTTTCAGCAATGGGCTACTAGCGACGTCTTTTTTTTTTTTTGATTGGAGGTTTAACGACCACCGTGAGCAACTCAATGGGCTATAAGCAGTCGCCCGTCCCTAATTTGGGGTCACTGGTTCCAGGGAAGGGAGAGAACCAGTGCCGTAAGACAAACACAACATCCATGCCTCACCGATATTCGAACCCGGACCCCGTTCGGACGAATGATCAGAGGCCATCGCTTAGACCACTGCGCCACCGGGGCGGCGCGACCAGTCCTCTGTTAAGCAGGTGACGTTGAACTACGCTGGAAGATAAAGCCTGACCTGTGACAGTACTCTACTGCTACGCTAACGCCGAGGATGTCGCTGTGCAATCTGTCGTACGGTATATGTATTTGTCATCCCGTGCAGTCGTGTGATTTCGCGGTCCATTTCCAGGATTTCTGTGCGCCCGAGTCTCATCTGTCCACTGACGTCACGTTCGCAGTACTGTACTGACGTCACGTTCGCAGTACTGTTCTGACGTCACGTTTGCAGTACTGTACTGGCGTTTCATCCAGTACGAGTGACGTTCTTATGATAGGAAATTCCAGCTTTTCTCATCTCAACAAAGTCCGTCAGGTGTTCATAATGCGACCTTCTTCGGCGATGGGACATAGTGATACACAAGAAACACCCTTTGGACTCTGTAAGGTGACGGAGTCGGGCCCCACTAATTATTTCCATGTAGTAATATTTTTTTTTTTTTGATTGGAGGTTTAACAACCACCGTGAGCAACTCAATGGGCTATAAGCAGTCGCCCGTCCCTAATTTAGGGTCACTGGTTCCAGGGAAGGGAGAGAGCCAGTGCCGTAAGACAAACACAACATCCATGCCTCACCGGGTTTCGAACCCGGACCCCTTACGGACGAATGATCTAGGCCAGCGCCTTAGACCACTGCGCCACCGGGGCGGCTAGTAATATTTTCTGTAATTATTTATCATTTCAAAGGTAATGTAATATAAATTCAAACGCACGTGTTGGCACGTGGCACCATTTCCTTGGTAAGCTGGATTATGTAACCGAACGAAGCACGTTCAAGCAAGATCCGTTGACCACGACCGGGTTGACGGGGTCTGATGTATAATTCAAAGGTCACCACTTCCGGTGAAAGGCTAACTCCACACCAATAGGATTTCCACAGGCGGAAAGTGGGGCGGGGAGAGAAGATTAAGCATGTAAAAAGAAGCGACACGTTTGATAAGGAGGCTTTTTCGTGTTTCACCTTCCACGGAGTTAGACGTAGTGTTTTAAAGCAGAGAGTGTCGGTTAGACCTCTCGGGGTTTTACGTTTTCACTGACTGAATAGTCAAGGGTTTTGTTTCGGCGATAAGAGATCGACCGGAGTTTTAGATGGAACGACTCAAGTCACGTGGCGAAGGGTCTTCCGGGATATCAGGGAGATAGTGAAGTGTTCGCTAGTTGGAAATCTGTTGGCACGTGGAGATAGCCAATTGAACGGAACTTATTCTTTCAGCTATTAAATTGTTTCGTCTAACCAAGGACTTGTTATTGGAGTTATTCATTTTCGTGAACTGAAGTGATTACTGACTACACGTTCCAGTTTTTTTAACGATCGAGTTTAACTCGACGGCACTTAAAAGAACCTACGTCAGGCTCGTTTGAGAGATTCTGATTCCGTATGGCCAAGTGGCAGATCGTGCTTAGCGGGACCTGACAGACTCAATGTCAGCTGTTTTCTGAATGCAACATCTCGTTTGAACCAGTTCTTTATACCAAAGACCGTCAGTTCAGAGGGCGCCGCTCCGAAAGAGCATGCGCATTTGCGCTATTTTAATAATTTGCATGTACCAACCAGTTGTACATACTTTGTAAGTTTCAATCTAATATCAGCAAGCCTTCATGGTGTTCCAATATTCACAAAAAGTAGTGTAGGTTTTTGTGGTTTTTGCTTTAATTTTAGCTCCACTGTATGTTCAGAGTTAGACTTCTCATCATTTGGACAAAAGCCATCGTCGTTCGGCCGCCCCGGTGGCGCAGTGGTCTAAGGCGCTGGCCTCTGATCATTCGTCCGAAAGGGGTCCGTGTTCGAATCCCGGTGAGGCATGGATGTTGTGTTTGTCTTACGGCACTGGCTCTCTCCCTTCCCTGGTACCAGTGGCCCTAAATTAGGGACGGGCGACTGCTTATAGCCCATTGAGTTGTTCACGGTGGTCGTTAAACCTCAAATAAAAAAAAAATCGTCGTTCGTCATATCAAATAACAAAATTCCAGTGCCCATTGCTACGGCGTATACTTCCAGTAAGTTTTCGTTCAACAGAAAAGAACACTTTGTAAGGAAACGATGCATTTACCATTTGAAGTCATTTATATCCAGTGTGTTGTTTTGATTAACATCTATAAGAGATGAAATAATGACTTTTTCTCAAATGAGATTATAATTATCTGTTGAATAAATAATAACACACGTGGTTACCACAGAAGAACTACACTGCTGGCCACCCAAAATGCAACACCAAGTAGAACAAGAGATAGCAAAGCCAGATTTACTGGACACATAACAACAGATACAAAGATGAAACGATTGAGCTTACAGACCCGTGCGATTTGCGGAACACGCAGACATCAATAGTTCGTGTGGCCCCCATGGCTGGCAATAACGGCCGCTACACGCAGCGGCATGGAACGAAAGAGGCTTTAGATATGGGCTTGGGGTATGTCGGTCCAGGCTGCTTCCACACGTTGCCACAGTTCATCAGGCGTAGCCGCGGGTGGTGCTTGCCGGGCCACTCGGTTGCCGATCAGCGACCAGACGCATTCGATGGGCGACATATCGGGAGGACAGGGGACCCACGGCAGCAGTGACACCTGGTGAGCCATGAAGAATGATTGCAAGATGCGTGCCACGTGCAGGCGCGCATTGTCCTGTTGAAACGTGGCTGCTGGCAGGTCCTGCAGGTAAGGTAGGACTACAGGCTCCAAAACGTCGGAGATGTAGCCGTGGCTGTTGAGTGTACCGGCGATGCGCACTAGATGGGTGCGGGTGTCATATCCAATTGCGCCCAAAACCATAACGCCAGGCAACGGATCAATATGGCGATGCATAATGCAGGCGTAATACAGTCTCTTGCCGTGGTGCCGCCACACGCGGGTCCGCCCATCGTGGTGTTGCAGGCAGAAGCGGGATTCGTCGGAGAAGACAATGTCGTGCCATTCTGTAGTCCAGGTGCGGCGTTCAACAGCCAACTGCCGCAACGTCAATGGTAATCGGAGCAATGGGCGCCGTGCGACAAGTCGCCGCTCCTGCAGACGACGTCTAACGGCACGTACTGACACAAGTTTTTGCGCAACACACCCTAATTCCTGCGCTAGCGTTCGTGATAAGGCAGTGCGAGCCGTCAATGCCAGCCGCACAACATGCCGTTCCTCTCGTCCTGTGGTGTGCTGCGGCTGCGGCAATCACGTCGGTCCATCCGTCCCTCCTGCACCCACCGAATCCACACTCGCCTCACTGTGGCTGGATGTCGTCCCACACGTGCGCCGATGTCTCGGTACGATAAACCGCTGTCGTTATAGGCCACTATTCGTCCTCTGTCGAACTGCGAAACGTGCTTGAATGACTGCCGTATTCTGCGATGAGGCATCAGGAAGCTTCCCACGCACAGGTCCGGCAGCACAACACACTTCCACTACTTACGGCCGTGGATGTTGAGTGTACCCTCCTGCACCCACCGAATCCACACTCTTCTTATAGTGCTTCTCAGTGGCGTGCCGGGCGCACATGATTTGTATATGCCCTGCAATGCTAATCGTTTGCATGTCCTCTCGTGGGCGACGCATGCTGCGAATTTCAGGCCAATAGGATGCTTCCTTCTGGGTGTTGCATTTTGGGTGGCCAGCAGAATAGTACCAAAACACCACATACCACCACGAGAGTCAAAGTATGCGAAGGAAGAACGTCTACGAGAGAAAACTCGAATAAATAGCATATATGAGGGATCAGCTGTTTTAGAGAACAAAACGGTATTCACACATTTCTCTGAGCTAACCCCGCCTGTATACTACACTATCTATCAAAAAGTAATTGGACACCTGTGATAGCAAAGTAAAACGAAGTTTATTCACGTTCAATAGTTGGTGGAGCCTCCACGAGCGGCGATTACAGCTGCGAACCTCCGGGGCATACTTTCAACCAGGCGTTGTACGACGGCCAGCGGTATTTTCTTCCACTCGGCTTGGAGAAGACAGGTCAGTTCCTTCACCGATTTTGGACGGTGGGGAACCCCTTAAGTCGACGCTCCAACTCGTCCCAGAGGTGCTCGATAGGGTTAAGGTCCGGGCTCTGCGCAGGCCAGTCCATTCTATTAACCCCATTGTCACCATACCAAGCCATGGTGGACCTCGCAACATGACAGGTGGCATTGTCATCCGGAAAGTAACATGGGTCCACCCCGTGAAACTGCCACAACGTAGGAAGCACATGGTCATCCAAAATGGTGCAGTAGGTCTCGGCGTTGAGTCTACCAGGAATTGCGACCAAGGGTCCCGTGCCATACCAGAAGAAACACCCCCATAGCATAATTACACTGCCGCCGAACTTCACAGTTGGCACAATACATTCCGGCAGGAGGTGTTCTCCAGGCAGACGCCAAACCCAGACTCTGCCATCCGAACGGTAGAGGGTGAACTTTGATTCGTCGCTCCAAAGAACCTGTTTCCACTGTTCAACGGTCCACTGTCGACGTTCTTTGCACCACGTTAGCCGAGCAGCGCTATTAGACTCGGTGATCAAAGGCTTGTGGGTGGCAGCACGTACATGATAACCGAGCAGATGGGCTTCCTTAAGGACGGTATTCATCAAAAGAATACACCCGGATGCCTGTTGAAACTCCTCGCGGATGTGGCCCATCGATTTGGTGCTGTTCTTCCGAATTTCTCTGGCCAGTACCCGTCGGTCTCTAACTCCCAGTTTTGTGGGTCTGCCGGGTCGGGCCACATTCCGACAGTCACTTCTCATCTTCCACTTGCCAATCACGTAGGCCACTGTCGAGTTTGGGTACTTCAACTGAGTCAAAGTATGCGAAGATAGAACGTCTACGAGAGAAAACTCGAATAAATAGCATATATGAGTGATTAGCTGTTTTAGAGAACAAAAAGTATTCGCACAGATCTCTGCGCTAACCCCGCCTGTATACTATTTCTTCGAGGTTTTCCGCGTAGGCGTTCTTTCTTCGCATATTTTGACTCCAGTGGTGGTACGTGATCTTACGTGAACATTTATATCTGCAATCGGCGAAAACCTTAGCGTTCAAATACTTTTTACACCCAGTGTATTTATCAATTCATTCCCATGACTATTGACTTCAAGTGTAGCACCGTTCAACTTAAAAAGGTGAAGGTTTAATGACAAAACAATCTTAGGAAAAAGATATCGGGTCACCTCCTATAAAGGGTTTAGATTAGTTTCCTTTAGTGTGTGAAGTTATTATCGCATTGTATCTACTCGTACTTACCTTAAAAAATTTAATACCCCCTTTATGAGTCGTGACTTTTATTCCCAGATATTAATTTGTAATATTACAATGTTATGATTAATTAATGAAAAGGCATTCCGATATGAACTCAAAGTAAATCATTAATAATTCAACAAACGGCTTTAAATTGTCATCCGTTATTTACAAAAAGACTAGATTTGTTCCATCGATGATGCATTTCTGCTAACAATAAGAAAATGAATAGCGTCTGTTTCCTCTTGGGAAATCGAATTGCGTGCATATTTGTGCGAATATTCATGTTTCAGTTCTAATTGAAGAATGATAAATGCTGTAAATAGATGAAAAATCCTGTTTATTATGTAATGAGGTTTGTTGCGAAACTTTTGTAATCTCTAACTGATAAAAAATACACATACTAGTCGCATAGTGACAGAAAGTGTCACACTGTCTGCATGGATAAATAATTTGCATCTTTTGCTTCACTGATTTCGAGATGGCAAATTAACCCCCCTAAAAAATGATTAAGCCACAAATTCCATTATCTGAAATCTTTATTATTCTAAGGATGAAGAAAAGCTCATTTATTATAAATTGGATATGAAGTTAGCAGGAATTCGGTAAATGTTTTCGTCGAGTTTAATAAGAAAAATGCATATATTACCGAAACCAGGAGAGAGAATACTCTGAAGCTGAGCGAAACTACAATCATCCTACAGCAGCAGTCAGCTATCCTTAATTTGAATGCCGGCCCAATAAGCGAGTGGCAAGAGCTCCCAGTCTGACGGTCCAAGCTAGGGCTAGTGTTTGTCCTACATGGCCGGGGCTTATAGCTCCTAGAGTTGTTTGTAGTGGTCGCTAAAGGCTGAATCTATCAGGTTGTAAAGACAGTATTCGGAAAATAGAGAAACATGTATTTCAAGCTTAAAAAATCGTACAAAACACTTAACCTAATGGTTCTGATAGTCCCCACTGAAACTCATGACATTGTTCCACCGATTTACGAGTTGAATATCTCGTAGCGACAGAAGTCTGGCGAGCGGGAGTTGAAGTCATCCGTGCAATGTTTCACATCATCGTCATTAGCAAAGTTTTTCTCAGCAAGAAAATTCGACAAAGACCGGAAAAGATGTAAGTCTGACGGGATAAGATCCGAGGAATGACGAGGGCGCGACAGTATTTTCCATTCAAGCTCGTGGAATTTTTTCTGGGTCCACAAAGCGACATGTGGACGAGCGCTATCCTGGTGAAAAACAACTCCATGGCGATTAATCAACACTGGGCGCTTTTCTTGCAGTGCAACATGGAGACGGTCCAATTGTTAGATGTAAACATCCGCTGTGATGGTATTGATCCGCGGTAAGAGTTCATAGTGAATCACATTGCGACAATCCCACCAACAACTCAGCATTTGTTTTTGTAAATGAATGGGTGGCTTAGCTACCTGCTCTGGGGTTGTCCCTGCTTGGTCCATGCTCTTTGTCGCGTAACATTAACGTATGTAACCCATTTTTGGTCACCCGTGACCAACCAACTCAAAAACCCCTCCCGTGTTTCTTTTTCACGCAGGGCTACAGCAATGGAGTAGCGTTGCATCCCATTCTGGTCAGACAAAGCACTGGGTACCCATTTGCACAGTTTACACGAATATCCCAACTTCCGGAGTCGGAAGTTGATGGTAGTATGGGAGGTTTTCAGTTCCTCTGACAGTTCCCGTAGTATTGCACCAGGCTTGGTAGATAGCCCGTATTGATATGTATTTATCTTCAACCTTTCTGGGTCTGCTATTTCTGGGTGCATCAGACAGATCCCCGTGCATCAGTATCGTATTTTATTTGTGCCAGTCACAGCAAATATTCTGTCCGATAATATCGGCACCAAGTGCTTCTGTAACTTTCACTCCATTCAAATATTCATAGAGTAATATTGTACGCATACCTTCCTTCGATATCGCCATCGGATCGCCGCAACGTCCAAATAATCTTCACGATAACAGCGTACGTTCTGTCCTTAGAATCTATTCTTTCGCACACATCACTCTGGGATGTTTGCGTCATCGCAGGCCCCCAGTATCTTGCATTACAGACGCCACATACGATTTTCCCCGGAAACTTTCTTTACAACCTGATAAAATAAAATTCAACCGCACAAAGAAAAATGATTATCAGCAGTTTACGAAAATGGAGTCCTAAGCGTTCCTCATGAGTTGATTGGTAAACGAGAGGTGTTTCTTAATTCTTGTTTTTGATACTCTAGACAGGATTTAGTCTTTTTGCTAAATATTCTAGAAAGTAATCTAACCAAAAAAGGTCGAGCTGGCCATGTAATTATCTTCCTTCTTTGTCTTCTATGCTTTTTGATTAGTCTCTTAAGTTTGGCTGTATGATTATACTTGATTCTCATGCTGTAGAACACAATGACTTAATCATAAATTATTCAGTTAATTGGCGCTAAAGAAGCCTTATCTACCTGATAAATCACTTTCTGAATACGGTTCAAACAATTTCTTCTTGGCCAGGTGCTGGACGAAATGTTACAACCAACTTGAGTCATAACTTTAGTCTTATTTGCTTTGAGGGTTTGGATACTAACTTGGTCAGAACAACCAGTGTGTATGTTTGTATCTAGTCTTAATCTACATTTCGTAGCTTAATGACTTGTAAGTCATACATCTATTTCGTGTTAGATACACAGGGTGGCCAAATTATGATGACCACCTTTTGCCCTTAATACTGCTTGAATTAGTCTTGGTATGGACTCTTAAACAATGTCGGTGTGTGGCTTGAATTGCGCTCTCTAGCTTTTGAAGATTTGATGGTAGTGGATACAGCAGTCTGATTCCCCTTTCGACTTCGTCCCACAAATAATACATTGGATTGAGATCCGGTGATTAAGGAAGCCAATGTAGCAAGCAAAAGTCTCCATGATACTCCTCAAACCATTCGTGTACAATGTGAGCACTGTGACATGGAGCATTGTCTGCTGAAAGTATCCATCTCCATTGGAATAAACCAACATAACTGGGTGGACTTGGTCGGCAACGATATTTAAATACTCTGGGCGGTCAGACGTTGCTCCACACGAATAAAAGGTCCCAAACACTCCCACGAAAACATGCCCCCGACCATAACATTGCCTCCACCAGTTTGAACAGTAGTGACGATGCAAGATGGGTCCATGCTTTCGCGCTGCTCTCTCCATATCCCCGCCCTTCCACCTGCATGATGTAGTTGGAAACGTGATTCGTCGGACCACATTACCCCTTTTCCACTCATTTATTATCCAATTTTCGTGTTCCTGAGCGAACTGGAAGCGTTCCTTCTGTTCGTTTATTTTTTTTTCTCATCCCCGACTTTATTGAAAGCCTACCATGAGGGATTAATAAAGAATTGGTAAGGTTTCAGGAATTTGTTTTCCTATTTCACTTTTATACACAACATTTACTCATATGACCACGCCAGTGCCCGAGTGGTCAGAGGTGCTGTTTTCTGGCTAGTCGTCAGACTTTGGTTCGCAGTTGAACTCTAGAAGAGGCATGGATATTGTTTGTTCTACGGACTCTTTCCGTTTCCTAGGAACACTGACAGCAAATAAAGTATGGGCGATTGCTTAAGCCCTTAGAGTTGCTCATGGTGGTCGTTAAACCAAAAAAACCCCCTTATTTGCTTCAAAAAACTGAAAAAAGTATAGGACCGATAAATAAATCAACATGCTTGTCCTCATGCTTGTCCATTTTGACTCTAAGTCAGGCTGTCGAGACAGGACGATAGCATTCTAATTGCTCAGAAATCGTTCGACATGTGGGTTAAAAAATGGAGTAGAGTTCATTCTTGGTCCCAATACATGACGCATGGCTATTCAATCCTCAACCACAGATTCTTCTTATTGGTTCTAGGAAGTTAGTTTCCTTAAGGTAATTTTTGGTTCAGATTCGTGTGAGTTCTTCTTGGTTGGTAGATCAGTCTATTTTCAATCGCGTTTTAGTGTGTTAAATGCTGATTCAATAAGGGAAACCTGAATAACATTTTATTTCTACCAGCAGAGATTTACACCTAAGGTGCATATCTGAATTTTCTTTTTTCTCTTTTTCAGGGCTTAAGGGCCCCCGTGAGCATAGTCTTAGGCTGGAAATAACAACCCGTCCTTTATTAAGGGACACTGTTTCCAGGGAGGAGGTAGAACCAGCATCGTAGAAAAAACACAGCATCATGCCTCATCCGCAAGTCGAACACATGCCAAAACGCCCGCGCTTCTTACCGTTCTGCCACCGGAACTGCCTAAAGTTGATCTCATCTAGCGGGTGTGAAAATGATATTCAGGATTCAGCCTTAAGGGAGAGGTCGACCACAGTCCAGTGACGTCGTCTTTGTGATCTGCCCACAACTGCTGTGCTAGTAGTGGATCATGTTGGGCTTCAGTGCACCTTACACAGGGTGTTTCACTAGGTAATACCCCCAAAGAATGAGTCATATTTTGCAACACCCTCTACTTAGAAATATGGCATGTGGTTTACTAAGTACCTTAGTTAATGAGAATTTATCCCCTTTCACAATAAGTGCTGCAAATGTTCTCCACCGGCATTCAAACACACTCAAACGCGACGCTGCATATTATGGAAGGTCCTCCGCAACATGTCCTCATCAGCAGTCCGGATTGCTGCCCTGATATTGCTTTCCAAGTCTTCTAACATGCGAGGCCTGTTGCTATGAGCACGACACTTCAAATATCCCCATAAGAAAATATCGGGAGGAGTCAAATCGGGTAAATGATGCAGCCACAGTCCTTTGGAGATCACTCGTCACCGACGAAAGAGGAAATTTCAGTCGTGCTCATACGGGACGTGTGGCATCTTTGGCAGGTGGAAACAGAACACACAGTTCCTTGTGACAAATGTCATAGTGACTTCTTCGGTGATGCCAGCAGCCTGTGCTTCACCTCTTAGATTTTTTTTTCCGCTAAAGAAGGATGTCCGCCACTGCATTGGTTCAAAACACTGCTCGTGGTTTCAAATTTCTTCGCTAACATCCCACGCTGTCTTCTTCTAGGTCTTTTCCTGTCGTTTGGAATCCTGTCTAAAATGTCGGTTGTTTACCGGTGTTCTGTTCTCCTGTCTTTATCAAGCCAGGATCACATTGATGTAGGGATTAATTGGCGAATAAAATTTGGTTAGATAACTTTTGGAAGAAACAGTATAGTTTTTGAAAGAAACAGTACAGTACTGGTTGGATAACTTTTGGAAGAAACAGTACTGGTTGGATAACTTTTGGAAGAAACAGTACATTATCATGTCTTAAAAGAAAAGTTTTTAATGAATGCATCCTTCCAGTGCTTACGTACGGAGCAGAGACGTGAACTTTAACTAAAAAATACAAAGTCTGCAGAGTTGGAAATAGGTCAAAAAGTTTGGACCCGACCCGACCAAGACCTGACCCTTAGAAATTTGCCTTTATCTATAAATTCGAATATATCATCATCACCATCATTGTCAGTCATTATCAATCCACTGCTGGATGAAGTTTTCCCCAAGTTTCTTCCACAGCGGACTGTCTTGGGCCAGTCTCCTCCATCTACCCATCTCCCACGCGGTCTTCTTCTGGGTCTTTTCCTGTCCCTTGGAATCCGTCGGTGTTCCGTTCTCTTGGCAACATGTCCAGCCCATTGCCATTTTATGGATTTTACTCTGATCATGATGCTTTCCACTCTTGCCATTTTCTTTATTATAACGAAGTAAATTTCTCCGTCATTTTGGGTCCACACCGGGGCTCGAACCCGGGTCCCCTCATTCCAGAATAAGTCGCTCTACCAATTGAGCTACGCGGACGTTTGTTATCGCTGCTATCTGCCTTTATGTCGTGTGCGTCCTGCTGGGAGGCACATCACATCTCCCCCTCCCCCGAAAGAGGGCCGGGGGCATGGCCCACGGCTCAGCCGTGACCATGAATCGTCCGCTGTAGAACGTGCACTTGAGAACTCCCAGTCAATCTAGTGTGTGGAATGCAACATCACATATTTTTATTTTTCGAAGCGCTGGAGAAGGGATTCTCTTATTTTCCCTATCTCGCGGTGTGGAAAGAACATCACACCATTGCGAGATCTTAAACGGCCAGGTCATCCGAAAAGTTCGGGCACCATTATAACAAAGTAAATTTCTCCGTCATTTTTAGTCCACGCCGGGGCTCGAACCCGGGTCCCCTCATTCCGGAATAAGTCACTCTACCAATTGAGCTACGCGGACGTTAGTTCTGACTGCTATCTGCCTTTATGTCGTGTGCGTCCTGCTGGGAGGCACCTCACATTATCCACGAGTTCCTCTTTTTATCTGTCTTGGTTACACCAAGCGTGTATCTCTCCAGGCATCTTTCAGTTGTCTCCAGTCTTTGTATGTTTTTTAGTTAAGGTCCACGTCTCTGCTCTGTACGTAAGCACTGGAAGGATGCATTCAATAAACACTTTTAAGACATAATCACATGTTGCTCTTAAAAACTGCACCGTTTCTTCCAAAAGTTATCCAATCAAGTTTTTATACGCCAATTAATACCAACGAAAATGTGACCCTAGCTTGATATCTGCTGCCCAAGGTAAATTTAGGAATTGGTTACTCCAGCTTTTTTCCATCGATTGATAAATCTTCATTTCTTGTAAAAACATTGTACATCAAATTTGTGTTCTGAAAGTTCATTTTTAATCCCATATCTTGACCCTTCGCAGCAAGTTCCTGGATCATACTCTGCAGCTTTGAAGGTTTCTTCGGCTGCTCCGGTGGCACAGTGGTCTAAGTGCTGGCTTATGACCATTCGTCCGTGGAGGTCCGGGTTCGAACCCCGGAGAGGCATGGATGTTGTGTTTGTCTTACGGCACTGGCTCTTTCCCTTCCCTGGAGCCAGTGACCCTAAATTAGGGACGGGCGACTGCTTATAGCCAATTGAGTTGCTCACGGTGGTCATTAAACCCCCAGTCCAATCCAAAAAAGGGTTCTTCGAAATATTGTTTTTCTATTCAAAAATAAAACGAAAATAAAACCGGGCCAAAATAGAGTCCGGAACACTTTTACCCGACGCGTTTGACCAGCAAGAAATTGTCGACCCGGTGACCCCTTGACCCGGTCCCCAGTGAGCCGTTTACATCTCTATCTGGTGCTTTTCTTCCCCCAAACACCTCTAGGAATTCACTCTACGTTACTACGTTACCCTTACAGACTTTGTTATCCAGTACTATTTTAAAATAAACATCCTCCTCGCAACGGTATACATATCCATCCTTAACGACGTCCAACGACACAGTAAAACATGCAGATGTCCTCCGGACAGAATTAGCGTGCCCGGCCATCTCCTTATCAGAAAAATCACTCCCTCGCGGTTCTCAAGGATCAAGGCACTTGTAAGCCCAACGTCGTGTTTCTATGTAGAGGGGTAAAAAATAGTAGTTGGGTCTTTGAGGGGGACTACCTAGTGAAAAACCCTGTAGATATGTACGTTTCACTTTTCTGATATTTGACTCTGTGAAGAAACCACACTCTGCGTATTTCCGAAGCGATGAAAAGCTGCGAAACGTTGGACGAACTGGTTGTTGATTTGGACAGACCCCAAACGGTCCGGCATGGAGTCAAAGAGATGTCGTATGTTATCCTGGGACAGATTGGCCCACACTTCTTGCAACTGACGCTCTAAATCACGAACACTGGGACATGGAGAAAGTTAGCGTCCCATCTGATCCCACACGTGCTCGATGGGCGAGAAATCAGGCGATCTGGCAGGCCACGGAAGCATCGAAGTATGGCGTATACAGTCATAGGAAACCCGAGCCGTGTGCTGACGGCCGTTTTCTTGTTGGAAAATGGCTCCCGGCCGCCCCGCCAGGAGAGGCAGCACATGGTCTGCAGGATCTCCTGCACATAACGTTGGGCTGTCAACGTCCCTCGGCTCGCTGGGAGGAAAGTCCGGCTGTTATTCGCGATGGCTTCCCAGATCATCATGCCTGTAGTTCGGGACGTGTGCCGCTGTATAGTAAGATTGGGATTGTAGAGCTCATCTGCGGTCCTCCACACTCTGACACGGTGGTCGTTCGTTCCCATACAGAAACAGGATTCTTCGCTGAACACTATACGTCGCCAGTCCGTAGCATTCCACGTTGCTCGCTGTTGACGCCACTGCAATCGACGCCGACGATCGTCAGGTGTAAATGGCAGGAAACGTAACGGCGTCGGTAGTGCAGATTCGCCTCTGCTAGGCGTCTGGAAATGGTTCTGCCGTATACAGGAGTCCTTTTTATAGCCGCCACATGTCGCTGGATTTTGGACACGAGTGTCGTTGCGTCTGTGCGTGCCGCTCTCACGATCTCACGGTCCTCTCTGCTGATGGTGTCTGGGTCGTCCAGAGCCAGTCCCCGGTGTCTGGGTGCCTTCCCGTATCCATTGCTCTCAACATCATCGCAACGTACTGTCCGACCGGCCCAAATGGCGGCCGATTTGGCGTGACCTGCCTCCCTGCCCCTCTCATCCCGACGATACGGCCTCGTTCAAACTTCGTCAGTCGCCCGTACGCACGTCTACGGCGGCTCCTCGGCATGTCTATCGCCCAGGGATCTCACATGACTCTTACCGTACACTTCGGCACGAATGTGGAGTCCCCTGCGCGGCGCCTTATAAGCTCCAAGGATTGCGATTTCAGCGCCGGTCTTTGACACGAAGGCATGTGGAATCACACGAAACTTTAATAATTTGCCTGTTAGCTCTCCCCGTAGCTATTCGCAGAGTTTCGCGTTAATTGAACGTTTTTTTTTTTGGTGCGCGGATTTTCATGACAATGGGTGTATATATATGATTTCATGTCAAAAAAGGAAAATTTGCAACTGCCAATCAAACAAGAGACTTCAGTTTCGAGTGGGAAGAACAAATCAACGCATTGATTCTACGGACGTGAATCAGCAATGGCAAAGGTAGAAAACTTCAGTAGCGTTCCAATTGGCTGTGAAGTCGCTTCCTTGAAGAAGCTCGTGGGAATGAAGTACACTTTTTGATCAAAAGTATTCGGACACTTTCATATCCACAAACTCCATGTAACAGAACAGGAATTAATATAGATTTGGGCCCACCTTTTGTTGCTATCACAGCCCCAACTCTGCTGTGGAGGATTCTTGATTTTGGTACGTTTCTGCGGGAATTGCTTTTCATTCTGTCAGAAGAGCATTAGTCAGGTCGGGCACGGATGTTAGGCTGCATAGCCTGTCTCGCAGTGGGCGTTCTAATTCAGGCCAAAGGTGTTAAATGGGGTTGAGAGCGGGGTTATGTGCAGGCCAGCCAAGTTCTGCTACACCCATTTCGTCAAAGTATTCCTGCACGGACGTTGCTTTTTGAACGGGGCCATTTTTCTGTTCGTGAGGGCTTCACCGAACTGTAGCCGTAATGCTAGGATTAGGGAACTGTCCGAAGTGTCATTTTAGACTGGAGCGTTAAGATTCCTGGGCACTGGAACTAGAAGCTCCGGCAGAAACCATGAAAACCTACTCCACCAAATTTCGCAGAAGGCACAGCATAGCCGGACCAGTAGTGCTTGCCTGGTATCCTCCACACCCAGATTCGTCCGTTGGACTGCCAGACGGTGAAATATGATGCATCACTGCAGATAACTCGTTTATACTGCTCCAGAGTCAACTGGCGCCGAACTTTACACCATTCTTACGGACGCTTGGCGTTGATCTTAGCGATGTTAGGCTTGAGTGCGGCTGCTCGGTCATTGAAGCCCATTTTCAGACAGCTCTTAACGAATCGTTATTCTGCTGGTGTTGCTTCCAGAGGAACTTCAGAATTCTGTGGTGAGTGTTGCAACCGAGGTCAAACGATTTTGTCGCACCACCCGCTTCAGCACTTGGCTGTCCTTATTTTGTCATTTTACGTGGGCTGCCAGGTCGCAATTGCGCTGTTGCTGCTCCTAGGCGTTTCCAATTCACAATAGAGTTGATCAGGAGCAGCAGGGAAGACATTTCCCGAACTTACGTGTGGCCGAAATGGCATCCTATGACCGTGTCACGTTAAACGTCACTGAGCTCTGCCGTACGATCCGTTCTTGATAATTAACACAACAATCAGACAGCTTCGAATCGAGTGTATTTACTGTTTCTCGCGTAATATCGATCACATAAGAAAACTTGAAAATTTAATAGCCCTGGAGCGGAAATCGAACCCGCATCTGCCGATTACCGTTTGAGCATGCTAACCGTTACATTACCCAGGAGGACAAAGTCCCAGCTATCTGATTGTTAAGCGACTCATCTAAGTGCTAAGAGACTCGGATATTGGGATGGTGTGAATGAAATGTCCGGCAAAAGGACCAGCACACGTGGACGGCGACAACAGAAAAGTAGGACAACTTTCCTAGGCAAAATAATCCTCCTCGGCATTGGCACATAGTTGCCATCTGTCCGTCAAGGCCATGATCCCGGAACGAAAAAAGTCTTGTGGCTGGGACCCGAGGAAGTCATCAACTGCACGTTGAACCTCGTTGTCTGTCGTGAACTGTTTCTCTGACAGGAAGTGATCCAGGCGACGAAACACACCATAGTCTATCGGAGACAAGTCTGGTAGATAGGTAAGATGAGGCAGTGCTTCATAGCCCAAGGCACTTAGTCTCAGCATCTTTCGTTGTGCGACATAAGGGCGGTCGTTGTCCTGGAGAAGAACACCACCATGTCTGTTGACCAAAGATGCTTGTTTCTGCACCAATTTCTAGTGAATTTGGTGTAATTCAGCACAATATCGTTTTGCAGTGATGGTTTGGCTTCTTGCCAAGAAACTCCAATGAATTATCCCTGCTGTGGACTACCAGACAAGGAACATAATCTCCTTGGTGTATAGGGGTGGCTTAGGATCCCGTTCAACAGGCTGCGCCTTGCTTAACCATTGTGCAGATCGTTTCCGATAATCATAAAGGACCCACTTCTCGTCGCAGATGACGATTCGATGCAGTAGAGGTTTCTGTTTATTCCTGGCAAGCAGCGACGTGCAGACTTCCAAATGCTTAGTCTTCTTGGTAGTTGTCAACTCATGCGACAGCCACATGTCCAGCTTTTTGACCTTACCCAGCGCAGCCAGACGCCTAACAACTGTCGTGTGATGGACACCTACCTCAGCCGCTATCTCACGACACGTTTTTCGTGGTTCCGCTTCAACCACACGTAACAGAACATCGTTAGAAACAGCAGCAGGTTGGTGACCACGTCCTTCGTTTTGCAGGTCCGTATCTCCGCTTGGAAACTTCACAAACCATTGCCGAATGGTTCGTTTGTTGGCTGTATTCTCTCCAAACGCTTTAACATTTCGAGGGGCAATTCCTGCAGAATGGCCCAGTTTAAATTCATACGCAGGAAGATGACTCTCACATCCGGCGTCTTCATGTTTCCTTTGCAAGCCACGTTACGTCCAAACAAACCACGCCTGAACCTTTTTCTTCACACACGTGCTAGCTATTTATAGTAAATCTGTGACGTAATACCCGCAACACCTGTGGGTGGTTCCATTCCGCTGTGGTGGGGGCCTGTCTCCACTGCTAGTTCGCGCCGGACAATTCATTCGCACCAACCCAATTCTTGGGACTTTGGCGTCCTGGGTAGTGCAACGGTTAGCATATGCGAACGGTAATCGGGAGAACCGGGTTCGATTCCCGCTCCAGGGCCATGAAATATTCAAGTTTTTTGATGTGATCGATATTCTGTGAGAAACAGTCAATTCAGAGCTGTCTGATAGCTGTGTTAATACGTGGAAAATACGTCTTGATAATTATGAGAATATTTTTTCCACCCTGTATACGATCCATTCTTGTTTGGTTTATTTGCCAGACTATGTGCTTCCTTTTTATACCGGCATGCACCATTGTTGTGACGTACATGGGAAAATCCATTACTCAAAACGGGTGTACAGATACTTCCTAACATATAGTGCTTGTGCGTGTTACGACTCTGGTTTTCCCCATTACCTGGAGCCAGTGGTTCCAAGTTAGGGACGGGCCAATGACTATAGTCTGAAGAGTTACTGATGGTTTTAATTAAACCCCCACATCGAACAAAAGACAAATTGTTTTTTGTACCAATTTCTCGTAAGAGGTTCAATTTTATGCTGCCTTTCACTAAATATTTTGGCATCCGTTTGGTAAATAGACTTTTCAGGTCCATACAGATCACTAAGGAACATCATTTGCAATTCTGCTTCCTTAATGGTGTCCAAGCTATTAGATAAAAAAAAGTTATAACAAAACAAATAACTCCTTAACCGTTCTGTTGAATAAAAGAAAAGAGTGAAGAATAAAAAGAACTGGAAACTATAAAAAGTACCTACCTTGCTGTTTAAGCCTTTATTTCTTCGGAAGTTACTTCTCTACTATTGTGTGAGAGACATCAGCCTGCTATCATTAAAAATAGCTGTGCGCTTTGTTAAGTTTTCAATCAATAAAGGTATATTATTAGAAAGTTCATTTTCTTAAACCTTTTTTTTTCCTTAAAAGAGACACCTCTGCTTTGACTCCTTTTGTATTCCATGTTTTCAACTGGAGACCTGGAATACAAAGGAGTCAAAGCAGGGGTGCATGTCTGAAATAACTTCTCTCAAAACATTTTTCTTAAAGTGACTGTTATAAATTATTCCAAGAGTGTACTTTCTTTAGGAAGCGGAGTTTTTGAGTAAAAACAACCCCAAAAATGCTCCAAGCGCAGTTCCATGGTCGGAATCCAACACGAAATGTCATTGTGCGAAAAGGAATCACGTTTCCTAAAGAACGGGTAAAACCGAGTAATAAATGCGTATATTTAATCATAATTCCAATTTTAAAAAAAATGAAGGGTGGATTTCCAGTTATGGCAATTTCAAGTAGTTCCTAATAAGTCTGCATGTATCGCTTACTCAATATTTACATACTGCCGACTGACAGCCATCATGAACGTGCAAAGTTACTATTCGCGAATAAATTTAATACAGAGTGTTTTACAGAAAGTTAATTTCAACGCTCCAATAAAATGGATTTTTTTGTTACGCAAAAAATTCGAATTGTTTTATATAGCGGAAATGCAGAATAATACTTTTTTCCGTTAGCCCGCTCGACAACGAATTTGTACCTACCTTCATCTGTCCATGCCTACGAATTCTTGAGCATTCGCACAATGCTAATTTCGCAAAGGGCTTAACTCCTCCTATAAGAAAACGAGCTCATTTAAAAAAAATAATAATTGAACTATGTAGTTTACTCATAATTCTATTTCGAGTGCTAATCATACGTGCCAGTGATTGGCATGGGTAATACCTGTGATTGGATGGGCCGCCCCGGTGGCGCAGTGGTCTGAGCGCTAGTTTATGACCATTCGTCCGAGATGGGTCCGGGTTCGAATCCCCGTGAAGCATGGACGTTGTTTTTCTTACGGCATTGGTTCCCTCCCTTCCCTCAAACTAGTGGCTCTAAATTAGAGACGGACAACTGCTTATAGCTCATCGATTTGCTCACGGTGGTCTTTAAACCCCAAATAGAAACATAAAGTAGCTAGCTGCCCCTGTGGCGCAATGGTCTAAGAGCCGGCTTATAATCATTCGCGCCGCCCCGGTGGCGCAGTGGTCGAAGGCGCTGGCTTCTGATCATTCGGCCGTAAGGGGTCCGGGTTCGAATCCCGGTCAGGCATGGATGTTGTGTTTGTCTTACGGCACTGGCTCTCTCCCTTCCCTGAAACCAGTGACCCTAAATTAGGGACGGGCGACTGCTTATAGCCCATTGAGTTGCTCACGGTTGTCGTTAAACCTCCAATCAAAAAAAAAAAAAAAAAAAAAAAAAAATAATCATTCGCCTGAGTTGGGTCCGAATCCCTGTGAGGCATGGATGTTGTGTTTGTGTTACCGCACTGGTTCTCTGCCTTCCCTAGAACCAGGGACCCTAAATTAGGGACGGGCGACTACTTATAGCCCACTGAGTTGCTCACGGTTGTCGTTAAACCCCAGTAAATAAAAAATAGCTAACTGCAAAACTTTCTCTGAAATTTTTTTCTACACTTTTGTATGTCTCAGAAAAAGTTGAAATTTTGAAGATTACCTTTGTATACTCCTATATATTGCATTAAATACCAAGGTAAACCAAACAAAATGTTTTTCTTTACATTTACCTCGGATCTGATCAACATATTTTAAATACATTCAGTGACATAAATTCTACGCTTTTAGACTAGCTGAGAAGCCCAGGGAATTTAAATACAATCCATATCAAAAAATATTTGCGAATTCATTCTCCTAGGAAAAGATAATCGAATCTCTCAACCAACGTTCATGCCGTTCCAGTGGCTAACCGCAGGTTTCTGACCGTTCGTCCGAGAGGAGCGAAATGAATCTGGGTTCAATCCCCGTGAGGCATGGATGTCATGCTTGTCTCTCTTACAGTACTGGTTCTTTCACTTTCCTCAAATCAGTGGTCCCAAATATGGCTCATCGCGTTGATCATGGTAGTCGTTAAACCTCAAACAAACAACAAAAATCGCGCTAACGTAACCTTCCCGTACGTGTGATGTGTTAGGCTTCCCAGTTAAGCTTGACTAACTTTCTCAACGTAAGTCAGGTCAGATACAAAATTGCTATCAGGGCACACTTTGCCTCCCAGCCAATAACTCATTTTTCTTTTGGAGGTTTAACGACAACCATGAGCAACTCAGTGGGCTATAAGCAATCGTCCGAATTTAGGGTCACTGGTTCCAGTTAAGGGAAAGAGAGCCAATGCCGTAAGACAAACACAACAGACTTGCCTCACCGGGATTCGAACCCGGACCCATCTCTGACGAATGGCCAGGTCGCCACGGGAGCGGCATGCGTCAGCCGCTTGCTACTAATAGAGAGCTAAGGAGCTCTTTTTTATGCCCTCCACAGAATACAAGAAGTAGATGGTGTCAGACGACGACTATACCAATGGTGAAGGTTGTGAGTAAAAAGCCTAACGGAGAGGCAAAGCGTCAATCAATCAGAATGATTACACTTCATGCAGAAAGCCATCCAGAGGCGAAGCATTGGCTTATGGCCATTCGTACAATATGGGTCCGGGTTCGAATCCTGTGATGCTAGGATGTTGTGTTTGTTTTATGGCACAGGCTATCTCCCTTTCCTGGAACCAGTGCTCCTAAATTAGGGACGTGCGGGTGCTTATATAGTCCACTGATTTGCTCACGGTGGTCGTTAAACCCCCAAACAGGAATAAAAAATGTTTGCACTTTTTTTTAAAGTAGCATAACTTTCTGCTACCAGCTACTTAACTTTGTAGCGTGATGGTACTAACAATTCCGTTTTTCTATTTGTCGTAATGCCACATGGAGCACTATTGTAAAGGTATCGCGCTACACAGATAATAATATTATCCCCCTTATTGAGGGGCACACCTTAGGATTTAACTGACAGGTCACAAAACTGTATCAGGGTCTGGCATACAATCTAAAATCTTTGGGTGATTTAGTGTTCTGCAATGCTTTTATCGTAAAGAAAGAAAGAAAAAAGTAAATGGCAAAATCATAAAATAAAATTAACATTAGAGACCATTTGCGCAATAAATGTCTTGAGTTCGTCTTATGTTAAGCCGGGGATTTCTGAATTTCTATTCTATGCCTCACGTATCGATTGAAAGCGGCCACAGTCGGAAGTCGACCCTCACGTTTGACTTGTTTAGAGTTTTAACGACCGCCGCGAGCAAATCAATGGGTCGCCCCCCGTGGCGCAGTGGTCTAAGCGACGATGGCTTCTGACCATTCGTCCGAGATGTGTCCACGATTCGAATCCCGGTGAAGCATAGATGTTGTGTTTGTCTTACGGCACTGGCTATATCCCTTCCCTGGAACAAGTAGCCATAAATTAGGGACGGGTGACTGCTTATAGCCCACTGAGTTGCTCACGGTGGTCGTCAAACCCCCAATAAAAAAAAATAGCTCAGTGGGATATAAGCTGTGGCCCGTCCCTAATTTGGGGCCTCTGCGCCGTCTCGGTGGCGCAGTGGTCTAAGCGATGGATCATGAGCATTCGTCTGAGATGGGTCCGGATTTCAATCCTGGTGAGGCTTGGATGTTGTGTTTGTCTTACGGCACTGGCTTCATCTTCCCTGGAACCAGTGACCCTAAATTAGGGACTGGCGACTGCTTATAGTGCACTTAGTTGATCACGGTGGTCATTAAACCCTTACTCTCCCCCTCAAAATAATAAAAATGAAATAGCGCCTAGGATAGGCACATCACCCTTGCCTCATCAGGAACCCCGGCTCATCTGGGACGAAAAGTCAGGAGCCGGTCCCCCCAAATGAATACCGTAATTAAACTCATTGCTTGAAAATTCACAGAAAGCGAAAACTTAATGTACATGTGGTACTGCTAATTACAAATGGCAAAAATTGGCGCACGTGAAGGTGAAATCCATGCGAAGGTTAGTCCATAAATAGGTAAAATAAATTCCCACTGCATCTCGCAGAAATATTCTTCTGACCTCAGGGTAGGAAATTAAACCAGAAGTAAGCTTATGAGCTCAGTTTCTTCTTATGCACCAAAAATTAGCCAATTGAAGAACAAGACTAAAATAAGCAGATCTGTGATCATACATCGTGGTAGAATTTCGGGTGATTTTTCAGTTTACTGGATTTAGATTTTGATGACTAGAACTTCTTGGATCAGTAGAATTAAGCTTTAACGCACAGAAAACCAGACTGCATGTTCCCAAAACTGAAAACTGATTTTATGCAAAAATACGCTCTATAATATGACTACAGAACACTTTCGTTTAGCCTTAGTGCAATGTTCTTATATCAGATTTGTTACTCATAGAAGTTAACAAGGAAATATGAAATAGCTTCTCTAAGTATCTCCTTAGTCGACGTTTGGAACAGCCTGATATTTCGGAAATATGTTGCATAGAGCACAGGCAATATAAGATGTGTCGTGCAAATTTTTAATAAACAAGTTGTCCCCCAGCCCAATATTCAGAAGCTATGTCTTTCTTTTCAATATTATGTATGATTGTTCATTTAAAATTTAGGGCAGGTCCATTCGAAATGCCCGTGAGGAATCTAATCCCTAATCAACTAGAAAAACAAGCTGACTCCACCAGGTCATAGTTACTTCATTAGATTAAAAAGATATTTAGATTACATACTTGATTGCACATAAACTACAAGTAACCCTTATTTTTGACACTTATATCTGTTCCAACATTCTGCGTACTCATATGATAAGTCAGCTTCTCATGTTAACCTACAAATGGGGCGATCTTTTCTGCTAGGTATTGTGAAACGTGTTTTCTACCGGCATTCTGTTAACAAACTCTCACAACGACGTTAGTCCGAGGTTCCGTGGTTGATGACTTGATTACCGAGTCAGCAGCATTCGTGGACGTGATCACAGAACATCCGTAAAACTTCAAAATAATCCTGTTATTTCATATCCTTCACGGTTTTAGCCTACGTAAGTAGCATTTGTTTGAAATATGTGCTGGAACTTTCTTTATACCCTCTGGTATACACTGGTGAGACACAAGAGCAGGCTTCTCGACTTGCGTGTGAGTTGTCCTTCATGTCAATCAGAAGGGACCCGACGTTTTGTTGTAGAACAAGCCCTTCTGTTTGGTACGATTGCATCGAACTTCACAACTGTGGTGTATGTAATCTTTTGCTTGATAACTGCCCATCAACAAGAAATAGGGGCCATTCCTCCTGCACAAGAAGCTTCACAACCTGGGTCCTAGATTTCAGAAATGAGAACTCTAGTAGAGGGAACCTAATTATAAATACACCACACTGTGAATACTCAAGAGACGCAAATAGCTTATAAAATCCGTTTATTTTTGCGGCGTAGTAAGTATAAAGATTCGCCAAGCTTTCGCACTCCACTGGGAGGCTTTCTCAAGGCAATGGTAGACATAAAATAGTAGAGGGATATTTTCGTTTACTATGGACTTTATAATATCTTCTAATACCAGTAGAACAATGCAGATAAGGTGAGCCATAGACGTTACTTGAACGTCAAGTCTTTAAGATTCCATCGTATGGAAATAATTAAAGCACGTCGAGAGGGAATACAGAAAGCACAGAATATCAGCAACTGCTCTATGAACGTCTCATGCACGAAGATAAGGCCAAAGTTATTCTTATTTTTCTGTTGTGCTGTGTACTCTCCAACAACCTCTTTAGTACGCTCTTATTAATCTGCGAGAATGTCAGATACGAGCAAGCCGCGCCCCGGTGGCGCTGTGGTCTAAGCGATGGCTTCTGCCTGATCAGTCGCATTTTTTCGAGCTCCTGCCAGGATTGGAAGTTTTGTGTGAAGTTTGTGTTTTTTTGCGTTTGTTCTTTGAAAGTTCGTGTGTTATCACCTGTGTTCCTTCCTCGCAAGTGGTGAGGCGTACAAGCTGTACGTGCTTATTTTTTCGTTTTTTGCCTGTTCTTGAGTGTTGCAAGCTGCAACGCTCGAGCCGCGAGGGTTAGTAGCCGGGCTGGCTACTACCTCCACCAGCATGAGTGCCATATACCCGTCTATATCTCCTTCCTCTGCGCTTTCTTCGTCGTCTGTATCTTCCGTGACCACCATGAATGGTGTTCAGTCAAATAGTGTTGTGGTTTCGTCGCCAACTGTACCGCTGGTTACAAATGTGCCGGAGCCTGGGTCAGAGGTACCCAGCTCTTCTATTCCTGTGTCTCGTTCGTTCGCCGCGGCTGTGAGTGCGACTTCTACTTTACAAAGTGCTTCTGTGTCTTTGCGACCAGAGTTTACACGTGTTGCTTCCGCTTTAAGGATAACATTACCACTCGACTCTCCTCAAGGTAAGGAACTTTCGTCTGCCTTACTTTTAAGTGTATTTGTTCCTGCTCTGCGCGACACCCCCTCCCTCAATATTTAAATGCTATTTCTAAAGTTGTACCCGGAGAAAGCATTGTGTCTATTATCCGCTTGGGAGGGGTGTTGTCGTGCACTTCACTCATCAACAGGCAGTGGACAAAATCCTTGCTTTTGGCTTGGACATTGGTTCCGTACATCTCCAACCAGTTGCAGCAGCTCAAAGACCAGTGACTGTCACCTTGTCTCCAGTACCCACAGCTGTGCCTGACTCGGTATTAATTGATGCCCTTAACACCATGGGGCGAGTGGTTGGTACCACAAAGTACCTCCCAGCTGCTGCTCGCGACTCCCCCTGAAACATGTTCAGGGCGGTCGTCGTCAATACAGAGTCATCTTTCCAACCCCACAAGCAATAGTTAACCGGCCAACCACCCTGGAACTCATAACTGAAACCCGGACCTACATTTTCAATCTGTTTGCTGGCGTTCAGTGCTTCCGATGCAAGGGTGAAGGTCACCTTGCATCGGCATGCCCACATTCCACAGCTGCTACTGTTCCAACTCAATCACTTGATGCTGCTGTTCCCGCGGGGACTCTGCCCACCGCTCCGGACTCTTCCCCCACCCTCCCCACTCAATCTGTTCCAGCTGCCGATCCTGGTTCCACCTCTGTCGTATCACCTCCAGTGGTCCGTGTTGCTTCGGCATCCACTGACCTGCAGGAATTTCCACCGTTGCCAGCGTCTGAAGGGGCCTCCACCCCCAAGGTTCAGCGGACCAAGAGGCAAAACTCCCTGGCTCAGCGAACCGTCGTGCGAGTTCCTCGGACCGCCAGAAATCCAGGAAGACGGCTACATCCTCGTCACCTTCACCTGGACCGGCTCCTGTTACTTCTTCAGTTTCCATCTACAACCGTTTTACCTGTTTGCCGAACGATGATTCCATGGACGTTACCGATCCCGATTCTGAAGAAACTTTATTTGCTGAATCTGATGACGACTCTCCTGCCCCCTCTCTGGTTGACATCACCTCTATGTTTGCTGACATTGAGGTGCCCTTAACTCCCCTCTCATTCACAGATCTGTATGCCTTGATTGCTCGCCCCAGACGGGCGAAATTGATTACTCTCCCTTGTATAGCAAGTAAACTCTCTCACCTTCCGGAGATGCTAACCCAACTGACGTTCCTGCATGAGTTCTTATTAAATGTTGATCTGCCATCCGGGACAGAGCAGTACGCTCGCCGGTTGGCGTATTTACTTAAAGTTTTGAAGGCAGAACTGGAAGGTTGGATGCAGCCGCCCCAGTGATGCCTTCCCTAAATGTGCTCTGCTTTAACTGTAGAGGCCTTGCGTCTTCAGCCGCGAATGCTTTGGTCTTCGAGGACGTTCGTTTCCTGAGGACAGATATCCTCCTCTTCCAGGAGACGAACTGTTCCTTGGCGACCGGGTATTCCTGCTGGAGACGCTGGCCCTACGCTTTTATCACAACTACCGGACGCACATTGGGTCCGGTACAGCGATTGCATTCCGTACTCGGTTTCATTCTCTTCTTTCAGATATCGTTGAGTCACAGAGTCTGCTGGGCTCCTTTCAAGGTATCTCCTTTAGTTATCTTTCCCGTCGTTTTCATGTTTTCAATTTGCATATGCCACAATCATCGGTTGATGCTGATGCTCTTCTTTCGCATTTGATTTCCCTTCTTTCCCAAATTCCTCCTTCTGAAATCGTTCTTATTGGTGGTGACTTCAACTGCACTCTCCAACCGGGTCTTGACCGTGATGGTTCCGGGGAGAGTCGCCTTAACCTTTCCTCCCAACTGTCTCAACTAGTTAGTAATTTTTGTCTCATTGACGCATTTCGTACCATCCACCCTCTGTCCCGTGAATTCACATGGTTTCCTCCGGCCGCCTTAGCGCATGCTGCGGCTCGTCTCGACCGGTTTTATGTTTCTAGTTTCCTCCACTCCTCCCTTGTTGAAGTAACCCATCATCCTTCTGTTTCCTCCGACCATCGTCCTGTTCTTCTGGAAATATTTTTGTCCTCTTTCTCTGTCCCCCCTCCCCGGTTTGGTCTCTCGATGATTTTCTCCTTTCCGATCCCACGTTTCAGGCCGAAGTTCGTTCGATTATTTCTTCATCCATTTCTGAACTTCCTCTCACGGTTGACCCAGCAGCTCTGTGGCTTTCCACCAAACTTTCTATCCTATCGTTTGCACGTCAGTTCTCTTTTTCGTCCCGTTTTCACCGCTTTCATGATTTAACTATTCTTCACCGTAAACTACAGTTCCTTTCTCCTTCAGATCCATCGTTTGCAGCTCTTCAATCACAACTTCATAGCATTCTATCTTCCTTTGCTTCTTCGTCTCTTACCCGGTTAAAGTTTTCCAAGTTACATTTTCATCATGACCCGTTTCAACACCTTCGACATCTTGAATCCCACCGTGCTCTGAGTTCCAACATTTCTTTTCTCTCGCTTCCAGATGGCTCAACTGTTTCTGATCTAGTGCAGATCTGTGATCGAACTTTTCAGTATTTCACTGATCGGTTTCGATTGCGGGTCCTGCCGCCTGCAGAGAATTCTCCATTTTTATCACATCTTCCTCAGGTCCCGTCTTTTTTTCCCCCTCCTTGGTTTCACCGATCTCTCCCTCGGAGGTTCGTTTTGCCATTTCTAGTCTGAATGACCGCTCCGCCCCTGGGGCTGACGGTCTTCCACTTTCTTTTTATAAAACCTTTCTTCCTGCTCTGCTTCCTCTTCTCGTTGCTTGTTTCAACTCGATCTTTTCTTCTTCGACTTTCGTTTCTTCTGACTTTGCTTTTGCTCTTCTCCGCCTAATTCCTAAAACTGGTAATCTTGGTCTTCTATCTAACTGGCGCCCCATCTCGATTCTTAACACCGGCTACAAGATCTTTGCAAAAATTCTGGCTCTTCGCCTTAACCCTGTTCTACAATTTATTATTCATCCTGACCAAACTTATACGATCCCTTCCCGTTCGATTGCAACTAACATCACTACCATCCGTGATTTACACTCTCTTGCTTCCCGTCTTTCTGAACCTCTTGCTATTTTTAACCTAGATCAGAAACAAGCATTCGATTCTGTCCATCATTCTTATCTTTTCTCTGTTCTTCGTCACTTTGGCTTTCCTTCCCTTTTCTGTCAGGCACTTTCCAATCTATATTCCCATTCTTCCTTTCGTGTTCGGACCTCTTCTTTTATGACGGCTGCTATTCCTTTTGCAAGCGGTATCCGGCAGGGTTGTCCCCTGTCGGGTCAACTGTTTGCCCTCACGTTTGAACCACTTCTTATTTCCCTTCGATCTCGTTTGCTGGCAGGCATTCCGCGTGGTGTGGCCTCCACACGGCACCATCGCGTGGTTTTGTCGGCCTATGCGGACGACCTTACTCTTTTTTTACGTTCCCAACAGGCTTTTGGTGTTGTTTTATCTACCTATACTGAGTATGCTTCAATTTCAGGTGCGGCCCTTAATACCTCTAAATCTGTTGGCTTGTGGGCTGGCTCGTGGTCGTCCCGCGGCGACCGCCCTTGGGGTGCCCGGTGGTCGACCACGGTCATCAAACTTCTTGGAGTGTTCATCGGGAACCCGGTGGCGGTTGCTGCCGCCACTTGGTCCCCTTTGGTGCAGGACATGAATCGACGCCTTGCCCCTTTTCGCCGTTTGAAACCGTTTCTTTCTTTTTTTAGCAGGTCGCATCTTCTTTCCGCTTTTCTTCTTCCGGCCCTTTCTCATACTTGGTTTGCTCATTTCCCTCCTCCCCTCTTTCTTCGTCACGTTCAATGTCTTTTTACAAATTTTATTTGGGATGTCGTACATTGGGTTCATCGATCCACGCTTGTCCTTCCGGTTTCTTTTGGTGGTCTTGCCCTTCCGGATTTGTCCCTTAAATCGAACGCTTTCCATCTCCAACATTTTTTGAGGATTTTTTCCCTTCCTTGCGGTTCTTCGATTACTATAATTGACACTTTGCTCTTTCCACGAAGTCCTTTTCTTTCTCTAGCTACTTTTATCCGCATGGACCTCTTTCCACTCATTCCCAATCACTTTCCCGCTACTTACCGTACCGTTTTCTCCCTCTGGCACTCCTTATGTCCAGTCCGCCTCCCCCAGCTTCGACTAACGATCTCCTTGCGGAACCACTTTTCTTCTCCTCTGCCCTTCGTTCTCCAAATTCTCAGTACCTGAACTTCTCCACTTGGTTTGCAAGTGGCGTCGTTCAGGTTTCTCAACTTTTTGATTCTTCTCTTCACTGGAAATCTTTTGATCGCCTTTCCCCTCTGTTACTTGATACCCCTCAGCATCGTGCACAGTTCTGTCTTATTCAATCCTGTCTTATTCGTCTTTATCCTTTACTTGTCAATTCTATTGGCCTCATTCAGTCTTCCGCCCCGTCGCTCAGTCTTCCCTTTCTTCTCTACTTAAACGATTCTCCATTTTTACCCCATCAAGTTACAGCCAAGCTTCTTTATTCGCATTTTCTTACCAATTTCACAGCTCCATTAGCAATTCCTTCTGTTTCAGCTACAGATCTTCCTGGTACATGGAGTGATCCATCGACTTCCCTGGCTTCCCCGAAAGCCCGTGACATTCATTGGCTGCACCTACACCGTCGGTTGCTCACTCCGCGTACCCTTCATCGTTTTCGTCATTTGGCTTCCCCGCTTTGCTTCTTTTGTTCTACACTTGGTGATGTGTCACATTCCTATGATTCTTGTCTGGTGTTGCAGCCCTTGTTTTCGATTATGTTTTCCCTTCTTTCCAAAGTTTGCCCTTGTCCTCATACAATGTTCCATTTTTATTTCCTCCGACGCCATTCTCCCCCTGTAGATGTCCACAGTTCTGTTTGTGCATTCATCATTCTCCAAGCGAAGTTGACGATTTATTTGTTTTACCACTCAAGCGTGGATCGAGCTTCTCTCCGGCGTTATCATACGGCCCGGGTGTTTTTGTGCAGGAGGTACCGATCATCCATCAGATCGGTCCTCCAACTTGAGTATGACATGGCGCGGGTTCGGCAGGATGTGCCTGCCTTTTTCTCTCTCTGGTCTCCATATTTGTCATGGTTTCATGTTTCTGCAGGCATTATTGCTCTCCTCCCATAGCCAGAGTTTATTATATTTATATTTATTTTTTTTTACTTTTTTTATTGGTGTTTTTGTTTAGTGCATAATTTTTGTACATACCGTAGATCTGTGTCAGTGGGTTAGTGTCTCCTTTAGTTTATCTTCTTGTTGCTTTCCGTGCACACACATTCCCGTTAATTTGTTGTCGGTAGCGTTTACTGACTTTTTCTTTTCTTTTATTTTATTTTCCGTCGGCCTCAAGCCGTTGGTCGACAAACTTTTTTGTGTGCCGGCTAAGCGTTTTGGTATTTTCTGTTTATTGTTTACTGTTACCAAGGTGTTTTATGTTGTTTTGTTGATGTTGCTTGCATTTTTGCTGTGGCATGCACATTGTCTGATGTGTTTTTGTTTTGTTTTTTGTTGCTTAAGTGTCGGCTTTTTTTCTAGTTTGCTTTTGGTGTCGTTCACCTATTTTATATTTATTACTCGTCGGTTTCACACAGTTTACTGTCGCACGGTTTTGTGTTTAATGTTGTGGTTGTTTTTATTTTTTTGTTTTAATTTTTTTCTTGCTGAACGGGTACTGCTGGTGCGTGGTACCGAGGGTTTTTTTTTGTGTGTTGGTTCTGAACCTTACCGACGTGTTTCTTGATTTTGTTTGTGTAATCGGTGTTTATTTTTGTGGTTAGTGCTGTGCATACAGTGCGAATTCACTGTTTCGACCCGAGTTTATTTGGTGGGGATGCTTGTCTGCAAGTTTA
This sequence comes from Macrothele yani, assembly GCA_039090855.1. Classification (NCBI taxonomy): domain Eukaryota; kingdom Metazoa; phylum Arthropoda; class Arachnida; order Araneae; family Macrothelidae; genus Macrothele; species Macrothele yani. The sequence continues at coordinate 30,153,496 of CM077012.1, forward strand.
ACTCCTGTGTTCTTTTTCACAAAGTTTTTCATGGTGTTATTTGTGTATTGTGCATTCTTTATTGTGTTCATGGTGCTATTTGTATATTGTGCATTGTGTGTTAATTTCTTGGTGTTATTTGAATATTGTGCTTTGTGTGTTGTGTTAATGGTACGGGGTGTTAGTTTCTAGTGGTTGTTTTTTCTCTGTGTTGCTGTCGGTCTTACTGACCGAGATACGCTTTAAATGTAAATTTTTGTTGTTCGTCGGCTTACAGCCATTTGTCAACGCATTTCTCCGAACTACCAGGTTTTGTTTTTTTTCGGCTGCAGCTTGTTGTCGGACCGTGTGTGTGTTTGTTTTTTTTCCCTTGACAGTTTTGACAAACTCGGCTGACTTTTCTTTACCGCCTTGCTTCATTAGTGGTCTGTCCTGTATGTATTGTTTGTTGTGCAACTGTTTTCTTTTTATCTTGCCGTGTGTTATTCTTCAACTTGCTCTGATGTCGTCTGCTTCTTCCTGTAGAGTACTCTGTTTATTGCGATATTGATTGTGTGTTGTTATTGTCGTTGCCGGTGAGTTATTGTGCAATTTTTTTTCCCGGTGAAAATTTGTGTTTGTATGTTGTCTTTTTTTGTAAATAAATGCTCTTTTGAAGTACTACCTCCACCAGCATGAGTGCCATATACCCGTCTATATCTCCTTCCTCTGCGCTTTCTTCGTCGTCTGTATCTTCCCGTGACCACCATGAATGGTGTTCAGTCAAATAGTGTTGTGGTTTCGTCGCCAACTGTACCGCTGGTTACAAATGTGCCGGAGCCTGGGTCAGAGGTACCCAGCTCTTCTATTCCTGTGTCTCGTTCGTTCGCCGCGGCTGTGAGTGCGACTTCTACTTTACAAAGTGCTTCTGTGTCTTTGCGACCAGAGTTTACACGTGTTGCTTCCGCTTTAAGGATAACATTACCACTCGACTCTCCTCAAGGTAAGGAACTTTCGTCTGCCTTACTTTTAAGTGTATTTGTTCCTGCTCTGCGCGACACCCCCTCCCTCAATATTTAAATGCTATTTCTAAAGTTGTACCCGGAGAAAGCATTGTGTCTATTATCCGCTTGGGAGGGGGTGTTGTCGTGCACTTCACTCATCAACAGGCAGTGGACAAAATCCTTGCTTTTGGCTTGGACATTGGTTCCGTACATCTCCAACCAGTTGCAGCAGCTCAAAGACCAGTGACTGTCACCTTGTCTCCAGTACCCACAGCTGTGCCTGACTCGGTATTAATTGATGCCCTTAACACCATGGGGCGAGTGGTTGGTACCACAAAGTACCTCCCAGCTGCTGCTCGCGACTCCCCCTGAAACATGTTCAGGGCGGTCGTCGTCAATACAGAGTCATCTTTCCAACCCCACAAGCAATAGTTAACCGGCCAACCACCCTGGAACTCATAACTGAAACCCGGACCTACATTTTCAATCTGTTTGCTGGCGTTCAGTGCTTCCGATGCAAGGGTGAAGGTCACCTTGCATCGGCATGCCCACATTCCACAGCTGCTACTGTTCCAACTCAATCACTTGATGCTGCTGTTCCCGCGGGGACTCTGCCCACCGCTCCGGATTCTTCCCCCACCCTCCCCACTCAATCTGTTCCAGCTGCCGATCCTCGTATCACCTCCAGTGGTCCGTGTTGCTTCGGCATCCACTGACCTGCAGGAATTTCCACCGTTGCCAGCGTCTGAAGGGGCCTCCACCCCCAAGGTTCAGCGGACCAAGAGGCAAAACTCCCCTGGCTCAGCGAACCGTCGTGCGAGTTCCTCGGACCGCCAGAAATCCAGGAAGACGGCTACATCCTCGTCACCTTCACCTGGACCGGCTCCTGTTACTTCTTCAGTTTCCATCTACAACCGTTTTACCTGTTTGCCGAACGATGATTCCATGGACGTTACCGATCCCGATTCTGAAGAAACTTTATTTGCTGAATCTGATGACGACTCTCCTGCCCCCTCTCTGGTTGACATCACCTCTATGTTTGCTGACATTGAGGTGCCCTTAACTCCCCTCTCATTCACAGATCTGTATGCCTTGATTGCTCGCCCCAGACGGGCGAAATTGATTACTCTCCCTTGTATAGCAAGTAAACTCTCTCACCTTCCGGAGATGCTAACCCAACTGACGTTCCTGCATGAGTTCTTATTAAATGTTGATCTGCCATCCGGGACAGAGCAGTACGCTCGCCGGTTGGCGTATTTACTTAAAGTTTTGAAGGCAGAACTGGAAGGTTGGATGCAGCCGCCCCAGTGATGCCTTCCCTAAATGTGCTCTGCTTTAACTGTAGAGGCCTTGCGTCTTCAGCCGCGAATGCTTTGGTCTTCGAGGACGTTCGTTTCCTGAGGACAGATATCCTCCTCTTCCAGGAGACGAACTGTTCCTTGGCGACCGGGTATTCCTGCTGGAGACGCTGGCCCTACGCTTTTTATCACAACTACCGGACGCACATTGGGTCCGGTACAGCGATTGCATTCCGTACTCGGTTTCATTCTCTTCTTTCAGATATCGTTGAGTCACAGAGTCTGCTGGGCTTCTTTCAAGGTATCTCCTTTAGTTATCTTTCCCGTCGTTTTCATGTTTTCAATTTGCATATGCCACAATCATCGGTTGATGCTGATGCTCTTCTTTCGCATTTGATTTCCCTTCTTTCCCAAATTCCTCCTTCTGAAATCGTTCTTATTGGTGGTGACTTCAACTGCACTCTCCAACCGGGTCTTGACCGTGATGGTTCCGGGGAGAGTCGCCTTAACCTTTCTTCCCAACTGTCTCAACTAGTTAGTAATTTTTGTCTCATTGACGCATTTCGTACCATCCACCCTCTGTCCCGTGAATTCACATGGTTTCCTCCGGCCACCTTAGCGCATGCTGCGGCTCGTCTCGACCGGTTTTATGTTTCTAGTTTCCTCCACTCCTCCCTTGTTGAAGTAACCCATCATCCTTCTGTTTCCTCCGACCATCGTCCTGTTCTTCTGGAAATATTTTTGTCCTCTTTCTCTGTCCCCCCTCCCCGGTTTGGTCTCTCGATGATTTTCTCCTTTCCGATCCCACGTTTCAGGCCGAAGTTCGTTCGATTATTTCTTCATCCATTTCTGAACTTCCTCTCACGGTTGACCCAGCAGCTCTGTCGCTTTCCACCAAACTTTCTATCCTATCGTTTGCACGTCAGTTCTCTTTTTTGTCCCGTTTTCACCGCTTTCATGATTTAACTATTCTTCACCGTAAACTACAGTTCCTTTCTCCTTCAGATCCATCGTTTGTAGCTCTTCAATCACAACTTCATAGCATTCTATCTTCCTTTGCTTCTTCGTCTCTTACCCGGTTAAAGTTTTCCAAGTTACATTTTCATGATGACCCGTTTCAACACCTTCGACATCTTGAATCCCACCGTGCTCTGAGTTCCAACATTTCTTTTCTCTCGCTTCCAGATGGCTCAACTGTTTCTGATCCAGTGCAGATCTGTGATCGAACTTTTCAGTACTTCACTGATCGGTTTCGATTGCGGCTCCTGCCGCCTGCAGAGAATTCTCCATTATTATCACATCTTCCTCAGGTCCCGTCTTTTTTTCCCCCTCCTTGGTTTCACCGATCTCTCCCTCGGAGGTTCGTTTTGCCATTTCTAGTCTGAATGACCGCTCCGCCCCTGGGGCTGACGGTCTTCCACTTTCTTTTTATAAAACCTTTCTTCCTGCTCTGCTTCCTCTTCTCGTTGCTTGTTTCAACTCGATCTTTTCTTCTTCGACTTTCGTTTCTTCTGACTTTGCTTTTGCTCTTCTCCGCCTAATTCCTAAAACTGGTAATCTTGGTCTTCTATCTAACTGGCGCCCCATCTCGATTCTTAACACCGACTACAAGATCTTTGCAAAAATTCTGGCTCTTCGCCTTAACCCTATTCTACAATTTATTATTCATCCTGACCAAACTTATACGATCCCTTCCCGTTCGATTGCAACTAACATCACTACCATCCGTGATTTACACTCTCTTGCTTCCCGTCTTTCTGAACCTCTTGCTATTTTTAACCTAGATCAGAAACAAGCATTCGATTCTGTCCATCATTCTTATCTTTTCTCTGTTCTTCGTCACTTTGGCTTTCCTTCCCTTTTCTGTCAGGCACTTTCCAATCTATATTCCCATTCTTCCTTTCGTGTTCGGACCTCTTCTTTTATGACGGCTGCTATTCCTTTTGCAAGCGGTATCCGGCAGGGTTGTCCCCTGTCGGGTCAACTGTTTGCCCTCACGTTTGAACCACTTCTTATTTCCCTTCGATCTCGTTTGCTGGCAGGCATTCCGCGTGGTGTGGCCTCCACACGGCACCATCGCGTGGTTTTGTCGGCCTATGCGGACGACCTTACTCTTTTTTTACGTTCCCAACAGGCTTTTGGTGTTGTTTTATCTACCTATACTGAGTATGCTTCAATTTCAGGTGCGGCCCTTAATACCTCTAAATCTGTTGGCTTGTGGGCTGGCTCGTGGTCGTCCCGCGGCGACCGCCCTTGGGGTGCCCGGTGGTCGACCACGGTCATCAAACTTCTTGGAGTGTTCATCGGGAACCCGGTGGCGGTTGCTGCCGCCACTTGGTCCCCTTTGGTGCAGGACATGAATCGACGCCTTGCCCCTTTACGCCGTTTGAAACCGTTTCTTTCTTTTTTTAGCAGGTCGCATCTTCTTTCCGCTTTTCTTCTTCCGGCCCTTTCTCATACTTGGTTTGCTCATTTCCCTCCTCCCCTCTTTCTTCGTCACGTTCAATGTCTTTTTACAAATTTTATTTGGGATGTCGTACATTGGGTTCATCGATCCACGCTTGTCCTTCCGGTTTCTTTTGGTGGTCTTGCCCTTCCGGATTTATCCCTTAAATCGAACGCTTTCCATCTCCAACATTTTTTGAGGATTTTTTCCCTTCCTTGCGGTTCTTCGATTACTATAATTGACACTTTGCTCTTTCCACGAAGTCCTTTTCTTTCTTTGGCTACTTTTATCCGCATGGACCTCTTTCCACTCATTCCCAATCACTTTCCCGCTACTTACCGTACCGTTTTCTCCCTCTGGCACTCCTTATGTCCAGTCCGCCTCCCCCAGCTTCGACTAACGATCTCCTTGCGGAACCACTTTTCTTCTCCTCTGCCCTTCGTTCTCCAAATTCTCAGTACCTGAACTTCTCCACTTGGTTTGCAAGTGGCGTCGTTCAGGTTTCTCAACTTTTTGATTCTTCTCTTCACTGGAAATCTTTTGATCGCCTTTCCCCTCTGTTACTTGATACCCCTCAGCATCGTGCACAGTTCTGTCTTATTCAATCCTGTCTTATTCGTCTTTATCCTTTACTTGTCAATTCTATTGGCCTCATTCAGTCTTCCGCCCCGTCGCTCAGTCTTCCCTTTCTTCTCTACTTAAACGATTCTCCATTTTTACCCCATCAAGTTACAGCCAAGCTTCTTTATTCGCATTTTCTTACCAATTTCACAGCCCCATTAGCAATTCCTTCTGTTTCAGCTACAGATCTTCCAGGTACATGGAGTGATCCATCGACTTCCCTGGCTTCCCCGAAAGCCAGGGACATTCATTGGCTGCACCTACACCGTCGGTTGCTCACTCCGCGTACCCTTCATCGTTTTCGTCATTTGGCTTCCCCGCTTTGCTTCTTTTGTTCTACACTTGGTGATGTGTCACATTCCTATGATTCTTGTCTGGTGTTGCAGCCCTTGTTTTCGATTATGTTTTCCCTTCTTTCCAAAGTTTGCCCTTGTCCTCATACAATGTTCCATTTTTATTTCCTCCGACGCCATTCTCCCCTGTAGATGTCCACAGTTCTGTTTGTGCATTCATCATTCTCCAAGCGAAGTTGACGATTTATTTGTTTTACCACTCAAGCGTGGATCGAGCTTCTCTCCGGCGTTATCATCCGGCCCGGGTGTTTTTGTGCAGGAGGTACCGATCATCCATCAGATCGGTCCTCCAACTTGAGTATGACATGGCGCGGGTTCGGCAGGATGTGCCTGCCTTTTTCTCTCTCTGGTCTCCATATTTGTCATGGTTTCATGTTTCTGCAGGCATTATTGCTCTCCTCCCATAGCCAGAGTTTATTATATTTATATTTATTTTTTTTTTGATTGGTGTTTTTTTTGTTTAGTGCATAATTTTTGTACATACCGTAGATCTGTGTCAGTGGGTTAGTGTCTCCTTTAGTTTATCTTCTTGTTGCTTTCCGTGCACACACATTCCCGTTAATTTGTTGTCGGTAGCGTTTACTGACTTTTTCTTTTCTTTTATTTTATTTTCCGTCGGCCTCAAGCCGTTGGTCGACAAACTTTTTTGTGTGCCGGCTAAGCGTTTTGGTATTTTCTGTTTATTGTTTACTGTTACCAAGGTGTTTTATGTTGTTTTGTTGATGTTGATTGCATTTTTGCTGTGGCATGCACATTGTCTGATGTGTTTTTGTTTTGTTTTTTGTTGCTCAAGTGTCGGCTTTTTTTCTAGTTTGCTTTTGGTGTCGTTCACCTATTTTATATTTATTACTCGTCGGTTTCACACAGTTTACTGTCGCACGGTTTTGTGTTTAATGTTGTGGTTGTTTTTATTTTTTTGTTTTAATTCTTTTTTCTTGCTGAACGGGTACTGCTGGCGCGTGGTACCGAGGGGTTTTTTTTGTGTGTTGGTTCTGAACCTTACCGACGTGTTTCTTGGTTTTGTCTTGTGTAATCGGTGTTTATTTTTGTGGTTAGTGCTGTGCATACAGTGCGAATTCACTGTTTCGACCCGAATTTATTTGGTGGTGATGCTTGTCTGCAAGTTTAACTCCTGTGTTCTTTTTCACAAAGTTTTCATGGTGTTATTTGTGTATTGTGCATTCTTTATTGTGTTCATGGTGCTATTTGAATATTGTACATTGTGTGTTAACTTCTTGGTGTTATTTGAATATTGTGCTTTGTGTGTTTTGTTAATGGTACGGGGTGTTAGTTTCTAGTGGTTGTTTTTTTCTCTGTGTTGCTGTCGGTCTTACTGACCGAGATACGCTTTAAATGTAAATTTTTGTTGTTCGTCGGCTTACAGCCATTTGTCAACGCATTTCTCCGAACTACCAGGTTTTGTTTTTTTTCGACTGCAGCTTGTTGTCGGACCGTGTGTTTTTTTTTTTTTCCCTTGACAGTTTTGACAAACTCGGCTGACTTTTCTTTACCGCCTTGCTTCATTAGTGGTCTGTCCTGTATGTATTGTTTGTTGTGCAACTGTTTTCTTTTTATCTTGCCGTGTGTTATTCTTCAACTTGCTCTGATGTCGTCTGCTTCTTCCTGTAGAGTACTCTGTTTATTGCGATATTGATTGTGTGTTGTTATTGTCGTTGCCGGTGAGTTATTGTGCAATTTTTTTTTCCCGGTGAAAATTTGTGTTTGTATGTTGTCTTTTTTTGTAAATAAATGCTCTTTTGAAGTTCTGCCTGATCAGTAGCATTTTTTCGAGCTCCTGCCAGGATTGGAAGTTTTGTGTGAAGTTTGTGTTTTTTTGCGTTTGTTCTTTGAAAGTTCGTGTGTTATCACCTGTGTTCCTTCCTCGCAAGTGGTGAGGCGTACAAGCTGTACGTGCTTATTTTTTCGTTTTTTGCCTGTTCTTGAGTGTTGCAAGCTGCAACGCTCGAGCCGCGAGGGTTAGTAGCCGGGCTGGCTACTACCTCCACCAGCATGAGTGCCATATACCCGTCTATATCTCCTTCCTCTGCGCTTTCTTCGTCGTCTGTATCTTCCGTGACCACCATGAATGGTGTTCAGTCAAATAGTGTTGTGGTTTCGTCGCCAACTGTACCGCTGGTTACAAATGTGCCGGAGCCTGGGTCAGAGGTACCCAGCTCTTCTATTCCTGTGTCTCGTTCGTTCGCCGCGGCTGTGAGTGCGACTTCTACTTTACAAAGTGCTTCTGTGTCTTTGCGACCAGAGTTTACACGTGTTGCTTCCGCTTTAAGGATAACATTACCACTCGACTCTCCTCAAGGTAAGGAACTTTCGTCTGCCTTACTTTTAAGTGTATTTGTTCCTGCTCTGCGCGACACCCCCTCCCTCAATATTTAAATGCTATTTCTAAAGTTGTACCCGGAGAAAGCATTGTGTCTATTATCCGCTTGGGAGGGGGTGTTGTCGTGCACTTCACTCATCAACAGGCAGTGGACAAAATCCTTGCTTTTGGCTTGGACATTGGTTCCGTACATCTCCAACCAGTTGCAGCAGCTCAAAGACCAGTGACTGTCACCTTGTCTCCAGTACCCACAGCTGTGCCTGACTCGGTATTAATTGATGCCCTTAACACCATGGGGCGAGTGGTTGGTACCACAAAGTACCTCCCAGCTGCTGCTCGCGACTCCCCCTGAAACATGTTCAGGGCGGTCGTCGTCAATACAGAGTCATCTTTCCAACCCCACAAGCAATAGTTAACCGGCCAACCACCCTGGAACTCATAACTGAAACCCGGACCTACATTTTCAATCTGTTTGCTGGCGTTCAGTGCTTCCGATGCAAGGGTGAAGGTCACCTTGCATCGGCATGCCCACATTCCACAGCTGCTACTGTTCCAACTCAATCACTTGATGCTGCTGTTCCCGCGGGGACTCTGCCCACCGCTCCGGATTCTTCCCCCACCCTCCCCACTCAATCTGTTCCAGCTGCCGATCCTCGTATCACCTCCAGTGGTCCGTGTTGCTTCGGCATCCACTGACCTGCAGGAATTTCCACCGTTGCCAGCGTCTGAAGGGGCCTCCACCCCCAAGGTTCAGCGGACCAAGAGGCAAAACTCCCCTGGCTCAGCGAACCGTCGTGCGAGTTCCTCGGACCGCCAGAAATCCAGGAAGACGGCTACATCCTCGTCACCTTCACCTGGACCGGCTCCTGTTACTTCTTCAGTTTCCATCTACAACCGTTTTACCTGTTTGCCGAACGATGATTCCATGGACGTTACCGATCCCGATTCTGAAGAAACTTTATTTGCTGAATCTGATGACGACTCTCCTGCCCCCTCTCTGGTTGACATCACCTCTATGTTTGCTGACATTGAGGTGCCCTTAACTCCCCTCTCATTCACAGATCTGTATGCCTTGATTGCTCGCCCCAGACGGGCGAAATTGATTACTCTCCCTTGTATAGCAAGTAAACTCTCTCACCTTCCGGAGATGCTAACCCAACTGACGTTCCTGCATGAGTTCTTATTAAATGTTGATCTGCCATCCGGGACAGAGCAGTACGCTCGCCGGTTGGCGTATTTACTTAAAGTTTTGAAGGCAGAACTGGAAGGTTGGATGCAGCCGCCCCAGTGATGCCTTCCCTAAATGTGCTCTGCTTTAACTGTAGAGGCCTTGCGTCTTCAGCCGCGAATGCTTTGGTCTTCGAGGACGTTCGTTTCCTGAGGACAGATATCCTCCTCTTCCAGGAGACGAACTGTTCCTTGGCGACCGGGTATTCCTGCTGGAGACGCTGGCCCTACGCTTTTTATCACAACTACCGGACGCACATTGGGTCCGGTACAGCGATTGCATTCCGTACTCGGTTTCATTCTCTTCTTTCAGATATCGTTGAGTCACAGAGTCTGCTGGGCTTCTTTCAAGGTATCTCCTTTAGTTATCTTTCCCGTCGTTTTCATGTTTTCAATTTGCATATGCCACAATCATCGGTTGATGCTGATGCTCTTCTTTCGCATTTGATTTCCCTTCTTTCCCAAATTCCTCCTTCTGAAATCGTTCTTATTGGTGGTGACTTCAACTGCACTCTCCAACCGGGTCTTGACCGTGATGGTTCCGGGGAGAGTCGCCTTAACCTTTCTTCCCAACTGTCTCAACTAGTTAGTAATTTTTGTCTCATTGACGCATTTCGTACCATCCACCCTCTGTCCCGTGAATTCACATGGTTTCCTCCGGCCGCCTTAGCGCATGCTGCGGCTCGTCTCGACCGGTTTTATGTTTCTAGTTTCCTCCACTCCTCCCTTGTTGAAGTAACCCATCATCCTTCTGTTTCCTCCGACCATCGTCCTGTTCTTCTGGAAATATTTTTGTCCTCTTTCTCTGTCCCCCCTCCCCGGTTTGGTCTCTCGATGATTTTCTCCTTTCCGATCCCACGTTTCGGGCCGAAGTTCGTTCGATTATTTCTTCATCCATTTCTGAACTTCCTCTCACGGTTGACCCAGCAGCTCTGTGGCTTTCCACCAAACTTTCTATCCTATCGTTTGCACGTCAGTTCTCTTTTTCGTCCCGTTTTCACCGCTTTCATGATTTAACTATTCTTCACCGTAAACTACAGTTCCTTTCTCCTTCAGATCCATCGTTTGCAGCTCTTCAATCACAACTTCATAGCATTCTATCTTCCTTTGCTTCTTCGTCTCTTACCCGGTTAAAGTTTTCCAAGTTACATTTTCATGATGACCCGTTTCAACACCTTCGACATCTTGAATCCCACCGTGCTCTGAGTTCCAACATTTCTTTTCTCTCGCTTCCAGATGGCTCAACTGTTTCTGATCCAGTGCAGATCTGTGATCGAACTTTTCAGTACTTCACTGATCGGTTTCGATTGCGGGTCCTGCCGCCTGCAGAGAATTCTCCATTATTATCACATCTTCCTCAGGTCCCGTCTTTTTTTCCCCCTCCTTGGTTTCACCGATCTCTCCCTCGGAGGTTCGTTTTGCCATTTCTAGTCTGAATGACCGCTCCGCCCCTGGGGCTGACGGTCTTCCACTTTCTTTTATAAAACCTTTCTTCCTGCTCTGCTTCCTCTTCTCGTTGCTTGTTTCAACTCGATCTTTTCTTCTTCGACTTTCGTTTCTTCTGACTTTGCTTTTGCTCTTCTCCGCCTAATTCCTAAAACTGGTAATCTTGGTCTTCTATCTAACTGGCGCCCCATCTCGATTCTTAACACCGACTACAAGATCTTTGCAAAAATTCTGGCTCTTCGCCTTAACCCTATTCTACAATTTATTATTCATCCTGACCAAACTTATACGATCCCTTCCCGTTCGATTGCAACTAACATCACTACCATCCGTGATTTACACTCTCTTGCTTCCCGTCTTTCTGAACCTCTCGCTATTTTTAACCTAGATCAGAAACAAGCATTCGATTCTGTCCATCATTCTTATCTTTTCTCTGTTCTTCGTCACTTTGGCTTTCCTTCCCTTTTCTGTCAGGCACTTTCCAATCTATATTCCCATTCTTCCTTTCGTGTTCGGACCTCTTCTTTTATGACGGCTGCTATTCCTTTTGCAAGCGGTATCCGGCAGGGTTGTCCCCTGTCGGGTCAACTGTTTGCCCTCACGTTTGAACCACTTCTTATTTCCCTTCGATCTCGTTTGCTGGCAGGCATTCCGCGTGGTGTGGCCTCCACACGGCACCATCGCGTGGTTTTGTCGGCCTATGCGGACGACCTTACTCTTTTTTTACGTTCCCAACAGGCTTTTGGTGTTGTTTTGTCTACCTATACTGAGTATGCTTCAATTTCAGGTGCGGCCCTTAATACCTCTAAATCTGTTGGCTTGTGGGCTGGCTCGTGGTCGTCCCGCGGCGACCGCCCTTGGGGTGCCCGGTGGTCGACCACGGTTATCAAACTTCTTGGAGTGTTCATCGGGAACCCGGTGGCGGTTGCAGCCGCCACTTGGTCCCCTTTGGTGCAGGACATGAATCGACGCCTTGCCCCTTTACGCCGTTTGAAACCGTTTCTTTCTTTTTTTAGCAGGTCTCATCTTCTTTCCGCTTTTCTTCTTCCGGCCCTTTCTCATACTTGGTTTGCTCATTTCCCTCCTCCCCTCTTTCTTCGTCACGTTCAATGTCTTTTTACAAATTTTATATGGGATGTCGTACATTGGGTTCATCGATCCACGCTTGTCCTTCCGGTTTCTTTTGGTGGTCTTGCCCTTCCGGATTTGTCCCTTAAATCGAACGCTTTCCATCTCCAACATTTTTTGAGGATTTTTTCCTTCCTTGCGGTTCTTCGATTACTATTATTGACACTTTGCTCTTTCCACGAAGTCTTTTTCTTTCTCTGGGTACTTTTATCCGCATGGACCTCTTTCCACTCATTCCCAATCACTTTCCCGCTACTTACCGTACCGTTTTCTCCCTCTGGCACTCCTTATGTCCAGTCCGCCTCCCCCAGCTTCGACTAACGATCTCCTTGCGGGACCACTTTTCTTCTCCTCTGCCCTTCGTTCTCCAAATTCTCAGTACCTGAACTTCTCCACTTGGTTTGCAAGTGGCGTCGTTCAGGTTTCTCAACTTTTTGATTCTTCTCTTCACTGGAAATCTTTTGATCGCCTTTCCCCTCTGTTACTTGATACCCCTCAGCATCGTGCACAGTTCTGTCTTATTCAATCCTGTCTTATTCGTCTTTATCCTTTACGTGTCAATTCTATTGGCCTCATTCAGTCTTCCGCCCCGTCGCTCAGTCTTCCCTTTCTTCTCTACTTAAACGATTCTCCATTTTTACCCCATCAAGTTACAGCCAAGCTTCTTTATTCGCATTTTCTTACCAATTTCACAGCTCCATTAGCAATTCCTTCTGTTTCAGCTACAGATCTTCCTGGTACGTGGAGTGATCCATCGACTTCCCTGGCTTCTCCGAAAGCCAGGGACATTCATTGGCTGCACCTACACCGTCGGTTGCTCACTCCGCGTACCCTTCATCGTTTTCGTCATTTGGCTTCCCCGCTTTGCTTCTTTTGTTCTACACTTGGTGATGTGTCACATTCCTATGATTCTTGTCTGGTGTTGCAGCCCTTGTTTTCGATTATGTTTTCCCTTCTTTCCAAAGTTTGCCCTTGTCCTCATACAATGCTCCATTTTTATTTCCTCAGACGCCATTCTCCCCCTGTAGATGTCCACAGTTCTGTTTGTGCATTCATCATTCTCCAAGCGAAGTTGACGATTTATTTGTTTTACCACTCAAGCGTGGATCGAGCTTCTCTCCGGCGTTATCATACGGCCCGGGTGTTTTTGTGCAGGAGGTACCGATCATCCATCAGATCGGTCCTCCAACTTGAGTATGACATGGCGCGGGTTCGGCAGGATGTGCCTGCCTTTTTCTCTCTCTGGTCTCCATATTTGTCATGGTTTCATGTTTCTGCAGGCATTATTGCTCTCCTCCCATAGCCAGAGTTTATTATATTTATATTTATATATATTTTTTTTTTTGATTGGTGTTTTTTTGTTTAGTGCATAATTTTTGTACATACCGTAGATCTGTGTCAGTGGGTTAGTGTCTCCTTTAGTTTATCTTCTTGTTGCTTTCCGTGCACACACATTCCCGTTAATTTGTTGTCGGTAGCGTTTACTGACTTTTTCTTTTCTTTTATTTTATTTTCCGTCGGCCTCAAGCCGTTGGTCGACAAACTTTTTTGTGTGCCGGCTAAGCGTTTTGGTATTTTCTGTTTATTGTTTACTGTTACCAAGGTGTTTTATGTTGTTTTGTTTATGTTGATTGCATTTTTGCTGTGGCATGCACATTGTCTGATGTGTTTTTGTTTTGTTTTTTGTTGCTCAAGTGTCGGCTTTTTTTTCTAGTTTGCTTTTGGTGTCGTTCACCTATTTTATATTTATTACTCGTCGGTTTCACACAGTTTACTGTCGCACGGTTTTGTGTTTAATGTTGTGGTTGTTTTTGTTTTTTTGTTTTAATTTTTTTTTCTTGCTGAACGGGTACTGCTGGCGCGTGGTACCGAATGTTTTTTTTGTGTGTTGGTTCTGAACCTTACCGACGTGTTTCTTGGTTTTGTCTTGTGTAATCGGTGTTTATTTTTGTGGTTAGTACTGTGCATACAGTGCGAATTCACTGTTTCGACCCGAATTTATTTGGTGGTGATGCTTGTCTGCAAGTTTAACCCCTGTGTTCTTTTTCACAAAGTTTTCATGGTGTTATTTGTGTATTGTGCATTCTTTATTGTGTCCATGGTGCTATTTGTGTATTGTGCATTGTGTGTTAATTTCTTGGTGTTATTTGAATATTGTGCTTTGTGTGTTGTGTTATTGGTACGGGGTGTTAGTTTCTAGTGGTTGTTTTTTTCTCTGTGTTGCTGTCGGTCTTAGTGACCGAGATACGCTTTAAATGTAAATTTTTGTTGTTCGTCGGCTTACAGCCATTTGCCAACGCATTTCTCCGAACTGCCAGGTGTTTTTTTTCCGGCTGCAGCTTGTTGTCGGACCGTGTGTGTTTTTTTCCCTTGACAGTTTTGACAAACTCGGCTGACTTTTCTTTACCGCCTTGCTTCATTAGTGGTCTGTCCTGTATGTATTGTTTGTTGTGCAACTGTTTTCTTTTTATCTTGCCGTGTGTTATTCTTCAACTTGCTCTGATGTAGTCTGCTTCTTCCTGTAGAGTACTCTCTGTTTATTGCGATATTGATTGTGTGTTGTTATTGTCGTTGCCGGTGAGTTATTGTGCAATTTTTTTCCCGGTGAAAATTTGTGTTTGTATGTTGTCTTTTTTGTAAATAAATGCTCTTTTGAAGTTCTGACCATTCGTCCGAGATGTGTCCGGGTTCGAATCCCGTCAAGCATGGATATTTGTGTTTGTCTTTCGGCACTGGCTCTCAATGTGTTACTCGTCCAACACTGGCTATCTGTGTACATTGGTCATTTGGCATACTGTAAAATCCATGTTTGATGTATACTACTTCACAATGTGTTACATGATCAACACTGTTCATATCTGTGTAAATTGATCATTTGGGATGCTGTCAACCATGGAGGATTTGTACTTTTTGCTGTGTAATTTCTGTCTCCTGTTTATGTCTTTGTACCACCAGGTCCAATAAATCATTTTATAAAAAAAAAAGAAAAAAAACCTCAAAAAAAAAAAAAAAAAAAAAAGTAAGAGCAGATGTAACACGAACTCAGCAGTGCGTTCGCAGAAAATGGACTCGCGTTTTCCCTCTACTACAGCCATCAATCAACTATAATTGTTACGTAGCCCACGAGGACATTCAATTATAAAAAAAGCATAAAATATCCAACAGTCGAGTATGTATAAAAATTCGTAAACTTCTGAAGTTCTTGGAATAAATCAACCGAGAACGCTTCCTTCGATATTTTCACCTGTGTCCATCTGTTTTATGAACTCTGAGAGACTATCATTGTTACAGCGAAGATGGAGGTTCAACTTTCGCTTCCTTAACAGCGCCCCAGCGGTCGGCCATGAAACTTCCTTAGCGTATGTCACGTGATACGGTACCAGTGGCTATATACGTGGCGTTCAATACATATATTGAAGCGAAAGGAAATACAGCAAATGAAAAAAACATTAGCACATTAAATTATAAACATTACTCTTCGCCAATGCAAAACTAATCTTTTTATAACAGTTAATGTGCTAACTAAAAAGAAGTGAAAAATATTTCAAAACGAGGGTAAATACTATATACTATATATGAAAAACATAAAAAGATAGTTATTTGACTTGCATGAGCTATGAATGTAATTCTGTTACATACACAGACAATCTGTTTGCTAAAATAAGAGCAAAGCATTGAGAGACCTGTGAAGAGCGCTTATTCCGACACCACGGAGAGAGTTGTAAACTCTTGAACAACAAGAAAAAAAACCTTTCACGGCTACCGGTTGGGCATTTTAGTTTCTTGTCCGTCCACTGGCGCGCTGTTCTATTGATCTTCGGTGCCACAGAGCAGGAGACTCGGAGGTTAATCTTCCATAACTCATGACAACAATTTGGCCCCAAATATCTTAATAGATCAGCGCGCCAGTGGACGGACATGGAACTAAAACGTCGAGGCGTAACCACCTGCCTGTTTTTTCGCATGCGTTTACAACTCTTTCCGCGGTGCGACTTATTTAGCCACTGGTACGCGCCTTCTTGTGGTGCATCCTGTTCCCACTAAAGGGGCTCTGACGACCGCCAATAGCCGTATAACTATACCATCGGGATTAGAGGGAAATGCTATCTTACACTCACCAACCCGCTTGGCCAGCGTGGTGAGTTATGGCCAAACCCCTCCAAAATGACTCCACAACTTAAATCTGGGCCCTCAGTCTCCGGCAGCTGGAATGTACCTGGCCAAGGCAGCGGCCAGTGCGACATGAAGGCAGAGAGTGCTAAGAATCCCCGGAGGACCGGAATAGGCTGCCATCTGATGCTGACCTTGGCTACTTACAATGGACGCTCCCTATCTTCTGATTCAAGGCTTCTTGAATTGGAAGAGGAACTACAAGGGATCAATTGGGACATCGTCGGGTTAAGTGAGGTTAGAAGAAAAGGACAAGATCTCATTGAACTAAAAAGTGGACATCTCTTCTACTATCGTGGGACAGATACTGGCAGAACTAGTGGTGTTGGATTTATAATAAACAAGAAACTGAAGGATAAAGTTGTAGAAGTTGAAAGTTCTTCTGACAGAGCTGCACGACTCGTTATCCAACTCTCGAGAAGATACCAGGCTCAGATTATTCAAACTTATGCACCCACCACAAGTTATCCTGAAGAAGAAATTGAAGAATTTTTATGAGGGAATTCGTCATCTAAATAATAAAGGTCAGCAGCACTTGAAGATCATTATGGGAGACTTCAATGCAAAAATAGGGCAAAAGCAGCAGAATGAAACTTCAGTAGGTAAATTCGGTCATGGCAACAGAAACCAGCATGGAAATATTCTCGTAGAGTTTGCAAAGGCAGAAAGGTTTTTCATCTTGAACTCCTTTGTCAAGAAAAAGCCACACAGGAAATGGACATGGAGACATCCAAATGGGACAAGTGAAATTGATTTTATTATGTGTAACAAAAAATTCGTCGTAGAAGACTGCAGTGTGCTAAACAAGTTCAACACAGGTAGTGACCATAGATTGGTGAGATGTAAGATGCACCTCAACACTAAACTCGAACGTGGCAAGCTCATAAGACAAACAAAATGTATTGACATAACCAACCTTAAAAAACACCATACTACCTTCAAGTTGGAACTGAAGAACAGATTCTCTGCGTTAGAAGACCTAACAGCGGAAGAAGTGGATATTTCTGAAGTTAACAGAAAAGTAACAAAAGCTCTTATGGAAACAGCAACAAAATTAGCTGGGTCTAAGAACAAGTTGCATGTGAACAAATTATCAGGAAAAAACAAAATGTTGATGCAAAAAAGAAGAGAGATGAGGACAACTAAAGAAGATGTGACTTCCAAAGTGAAATAGCTATGCAAGACAGTACGAAAAAGTATCACTGAAGACGTAAGGAGATTCAACTGTGAACTAGTAAGGAAAGCAATTGAAAACAACCAAAGCCTAAAGATAGCAAAGGGACATCTCAGTAAGGGAAAAAAACAGATTATGGCACTGAGAAAAGAAGATGGTTCTGTAACAAGAAATAGAGGTGAAATTTTGACAAGAGTGATAGATTTCTACTCCAAAGTATTTGAAAGGGATGATACATGTACTCCAGAGATCATGAAAGATACAAGTACCAGAGTTCTTCCAGTCCTCACAGCAGAAGTTGCACATGCAATCAAGAACATGAAGCGGGGGAAAGCTCCAGGAGAAGATGGAATTACTGTAGACATCATACAAGAAGCAAGTGGAGAAATCGAAGCAGTACTCGCCCAAATTTTCACTCCATGCCTTAATGAAAGGAAGATTCCTGAGGACTGGAACAACGCTACAATGATCCTGCTACATAAAAAAGGTGACATTGAGGATTTCAGGAACTACGGACCTATCAGCTTCCTATCAGTGGTTTACAAAATCTTCACTAAAGTTCTTTCACACCGTTTGAAGGTAACACTGGACATGGCTCAACCGAGAGAACAAGCTGGATTCAGGAGTGGCTACAGCACAATAGATCATATCCACGTATTGAGAAAACTAATTGAAAGAACGAGGGAATATGAATTTCCATTGTGTATGGCTTTTATCGATTATGAAAAAGCCTTTGATTCGGTGAAACCATCAGCAGTTACAATGGCTCTGAAATCCTGTGGTATTGAAGATACATACATTAATATTATTAATATCATCTATGAAAATGCAAGTGCAAAGATTCGGCTGTTTGAAAATACAACACACATAAAAATTGGAAAGGGAGTGAGACAAGGTGACACCATATCTCCGAAGCTCTTTAATGCCACATTGGAAAATGTCTTTCAATCACTGAACTGGGAAAACAAAGGGATAAAGATTAATGGAGATTATCTAACTCACTTTCGTGTTGCTGATGACGTAGTCATTTTTGCAACTACCCCATCAGAGCTGCAGAGTATGATCCAGGAACTTGCTGACAAGAGTGAAGAAGTGGGATTAAAAATGAACTTTCAGAAGACAAAAGTGATGTTCAATGCTTTTACAAGAAATGAAGATTTATTGATTGATGGAGAAAAGCTGGAGATAATAGACACGTACGTTTATCTTGGACAGCAGATATCAAGTGAGGGTCACATTGAGGAAGAAAGTAATCGGCGTACAAAACTTGCTTGGAGAGCTTTTGGAAGAAACAGCATAATTTTCAAGAGCAATATGCCATTATGTCTTAAAAGAAAAGTGTTTGATCAATGCATCCTTCCAGTGCTTACGTATGGTGCAGAGACGTGGACATTAACTAAAAGAGACATACAAAGGCTACAGACAACTCAAAGAAGCATGGAGTGGTAAGAAGAGGAACTCGTGGATCCGAAAAATGACAAGAGTGGAAGACGTTATGATCAGAGTTAAATCTCTGATATGGCAATGGGCTGGACATACTGCCAGAAGGTCATACCATCGATGGACAGCCGAAATTTTAGATTGGATTCCAAGGGACAGGAAAAGACCCAGAAGAAGACCACATGGGAGATGGGTGGATGAAATTCGAAAGTATGCGGGAGTGACATGGAGGAGACTGGCACAAGACAGACCGTTGTGGAGGAAACTTGGGGAGACCTTCGTCCAGCAGTGGATTGATAATGGTTGACAATGATGATGATGACCGTATCACGTGACAGACGCTATCGTAGTTTCATGTCCAAGCACTGGGGTGCTGTCTTTAGCACGAGAGTAGGACCTCTGTCTCTCCTCCTATGTGTTCCGGGAACCTTGAGTCAAATTTTTGTCATAAGCCTTTATTGAAAGATTTATATCTGGGTCTTCTACTCTGTGTTGTGACGCAAACCCATCCCGCCGCGTGTACAGCCTTGTGGGTATGACTCCAGAGACGAAAACACAGCTGCCGGCACATGTGACGATTTGCTCCTGCAACGATTGCGAATCTCGTAGAATTTCAAACCTTGTGCGCTCACAGACTGACTGGATTGTGCCCTGCGAGTGAATTGGCAGCTACATAGACTAGTGTGTCCGTCCGATACGCCAACGTTGCATTTGTGCTCATAATTTAATTACCTGACTATTTCTTTAAGGAATTATTTTGCGAACACATCCGAGACGAACAATACCTGTATTTACATACATACGTCGTTAAATGCTACAGCAAGGTAAGTAATATTTATTGCCATACAGTTAGTACTTCACTGTGCAGGTCAAGTGTAAATAGTGGTGAAGTATGTATTTTCATAGGGCATACATTTTTTTATTTATATGCAGTGCCAGTGGAACTGGTACGACAGAAATGTGATATTGCGTAAAATTTTATTACCAAGCATAAAGTTCGACAGCAACGAGATGTGGCGAAGGTAAGGATTTTAAACATAATTTAAGGTTGCCATTTTTTAAAGCCTGTAGTCAACTCCGAAATGCTGCCTCGTTGCCGAGAGGTTAGAGCTGTAAGTTCGTCTGTTTGTCCTAGCTGGGCCCGGGTTCGAGTCCTGTTTACATATAGATGGTGTTTGACAAACCAGTGGTCCTAAATTAAGGGCGGGTGACTGCGTGTAATCCTCGGAGTTTTTCGTTGTGGTCCGAAAAACCTAGTCCCTCCCCCCGCAATAGAAGAAAAAACACCGCAGACTGGTTGTGATTGCTTCGTCTAAAATTGTACAAATCTTGGCTAAGAAGCCCATTGAAGATATTAACGACTCATGTATGTTTAATAGGGTAAACGATTCTTTATTTAATGAATTAAAAAATAAATGCAATTAAAGTCTTATCTTGAAGCGGTTTCGCTGGAAGAGTTGAATGTATATCTGTTGGCAGTATACAACTGTCACCCCAATGGCGCAGCTTTCTCTGGCTTTTGACTATTCGTCTGAGATGGGCCCGGGTTCGAATCCCGGTGAGGCATAGATGTTGGTCTTACGGCACTGGTTCTCTTCCTGCCCTGGAACATGTGGCCCTAAATTAGGGACGGTCGTCTGCCCAAGCTGGCCGGTTAACCTCCAATCCAAAAAAAGTATACCACTAAAGAACGATTTTTAAATAAGACATTTTTTTTAGCGTTTGGCATGGTGAGGTAGCCGCTTCGGTGACAAACTGCTCAGAAGCGCGGGTTTATGGCTATGCCTTCGTGTTGGCCTCCTGACTGGGGTCACAGGAGATGCATGCGTGGAGCTTGTCTTACGGATTTGTGAAATAGAAACGGGCAACTTTTTATTGCCTTTAGATGCTCACGGAGGTATTTAAACCCCCGAATAATAAAGTTAGTAATGACAGCCATGTTTGCTGTCTCGGTGGCCGAGTGGGCAGAGACGGCTTATGATTAGTTGTCTCACTTTGGTCCCTGCTACGGAGCTCTCTATTTTTACATAGAACCAGTGGCCCTAAGCAACACAATGGACTATAAGCAGTCTGAGCAACACAATGGACTATAAGCAGTCTGCTGTCCCTAATTTAAGGCCACTGGTTACAGTAAAGGGAAAAAGTAAGACAAACACACCATTCACGCCTCTTCCAGGATTCAAACCTGGACTCGTCTTGGAGGAACGGGTAGAAGCCAACGCTTCATACCACTGCCACTTCGGCGGCTAGCCCTAAATTAAGGACGGGGACTCAGAGTTGCTCAGGTTGATTGTTAAACACAGCAACAAAAAAAAAAAAAAAAAAAAAGAAAAATTGTTTTATTTATGTGGCCTTCGACGATGGAAATACTAGAGCAGATCTGTTGAAAACGATACCATGGGATTGGCGAGCCAGAGGAGTCGTACTTCTGAAGTTTTGCGAAGCTTCTGGAAATACAGTCATTCATACACTTCGATCAATGCAGATGCCGCTTCATCATGATTAGCATAAATGGTTACTTTAATCCGGCTTTTCAGAAATGATCATGCTCTCCTGAACTCGAGTATGCACTGTGACATTCATTAGAACAGTGTGCCAAAGTACAGATTTTCATCATGTGATGGGCTCTCAAATAACTACAAACTCGATCCTTCTTCAGCATATAAGCTGCATTTGTTAGACGAAATTGATACGCATTATGAAGACTTCATAATGGAGCTGAGGGATTAGAGGCAAAGTTTAATTCAGATTGCAAGAGGTGAACTTACCTTCACAATAGGAAGACTAAGTGGCTGTTAGATATATTTCCTTTAGAATCTTACCTTTGAACTAAATGAGGATGACATAGCTGAAAGCAAGACCATATGAAGATGATTGGAAACATTGTTTCCTTCATGATAAAACGACAGTTAAGGAATTCTCTGCGGCTGAAATAGGTTAAGCCTGTTTCAATATGTTCCGAATAGCGCTGGCACTCCCATATACACTAATTTTTCTGATAAATTAATGAGTTTGAAAGAATTTAGGGACTGAAAATTTGAAGTTCATGCAAATATATTTCAACAGTCCCGGTTGCCGAGTAATCAGAGGCGCTGGTCTCTGAATTTTGGTCAGAGATGGGCCCGGATTCGAGCCGGACGAAGCATGCGTGGTGTATTTACTTTTTAGCGCTGGATTTCTCCTCCGTGGAACCATTGACCCCAAATTAAGGATGGACGACTTATTATAGCCCGTAGAGTTGCTGATGATAGTTATTTAAGCCAAATCAAAGAAAAGATTAAAAAAGCTAGTTTCTTTATTTTAAGAAAAAAATCGTCTTAGAAGTAAGAATTTTTGCGAACAAGCCAATAATCGTAAACAAGAGTGAAACAGAGGCTTTGAATCTAGTTCACTTTATACACTATTCTAAAAGTAAGGTCATTTAAAATGAGTGCATATTTCGGAGTCTCTTCATCAGCGAATTATTTATCAGCAATAAAAATACTAAAATCATGGTACAATTCATCATGAACTGAGAAATATTTCAGTGACTGCTTAGTGGTTATTTCCAAATACACTAAGTGGCTTAAGTGATGCTATGGAAATATTCATAATTTTTTTATTGCTGTGAAAATATTTTCCCAAGGAAATATTACTTACACGTTTTTTAAACGCAGGCACTGGGAGGGGGGGAGTCTCACAATTTGACCGAGATGGGTTCGAATCCTGGTGCCCCGCACGAGGATAACTGGTTTCAGTTATTTGGTGAGTAGCGCCCCCACTGCCTGAGCTGACCTTGTGACGGATCATCTGGTTATTACGTCTTGGTACGATATCACTGCAGGGACAGCTGTTGATCGAGCTGATCGTTTACCGAATCAGCCAGATTTTAACCATTATACTACGTTTTTAAAACTTTCTGACTCTTGTATCTGGCGCTCTTTGGCCAATCATGGCCCTGGCGCCATAAAACTCAACCGAATCCTGGTGAATGAAGCATAAATGTTGTCTTTGTCTTACGGCACTGGCTGTGTCCCCCTTCCCTGGAACCAGTGGCCCTGAATTAGGGACGGGCGACCACTTATAGCCCATTGTGGGTTGATTACTGTGTTGGTTAAACCCGCAAACAACAAAAAAAAATATATATTTATTAAAGTGTTTTGGATATCTGTCAATGAGCGTTACTTCTGTTTCTCACAATTGTTCTACGAGCTACCATGCTAAAGTTTGATAGAAATAAAAAAAGTGAATTAGTTTAAGTTTGTCTGGTTTTGGTAAAGCTATACTTAACGGAAACGTGCGTAAAGTCTTAAATGCCTTATGAGCTTTTATACTGATGGCGATGTAAATTAATTTTAGCTAACCCAGTGGCGTAGTGGTCTAAGCGATGGCTTCTGATCATTCGTCAGAGATGGGTCCGGGTTTGAATCCCAGTGAGGCATGGATGTTGTTTGTCTTACGGTGCTGGCTCTCTCCCTTCCCTGGAGCCAGTGACCCTAAATTAGTGACGGGCGACTGCTTATAGCCCATTGACTTGCTCACGGTTGTCAATAAACCTCCAATCAAAAAACAAAATTGTAAAATATGCTAAACGTTAGACGCTATTCGGTGAATCGTGAATTACATTTCCCCTAGGGGTATTTTTATTGGCATACCGTGCATTGAACAGTAATCATGTGCAAAAACCGATGAATTTGCAAACATATAGTTTATATTGTACGTATTTGAATATGTCTCGTGAACACTAAATTGCGTCGCAGTTTTTCGCACAGCAAGAAACGCTGAGTTTTTGCTGCGGTACAGCTTTGTGTATGAGAAGTATGCGAAAGTAAGGGGGTAGTACACAGCATTTTTCTAAAATAAATATTGTCTGTAAAATGGAGCCAACTTACAGCCAGATGTGACAGCAACTAGAGCAGTATTTTAAAATGCGATATCGTAATTTCAGTGCGACCCTTCAGTTGATTTCTGAAAACTAATCATACGGCCGCCCCCAGTGGCACAGTGGTCTAAACTTGGTGCATTCGTCCGAAACGGATCCGGGTTCGAATCCAGTGAAGCATGGATGTTGTTTGCCTTACGGGTACTAGCTATCTCCCTTCCCTGGAACCAGTGGCCCTAAATTAGGGACGGGCGACTGCTTATAGCCCATCGAGTTGCTCAAGGTGGTCGTTAAACCCATACACACTAAACTAATAATTCGTGCCAGTTATCCGTAGTTGCTCACCTCCCTATAGGCTGGGAAAACAGCTGAAGATATACAGTAACTAACAGAAGTTCACAAAACTATGTCACACCGAGTTAGTGCCACCAGTGGAGAACAAGGGGAAAACCGTCCCACTAGTAGAACTAAGGAAGACAGTCGGCGACGGCGGCTTCCTGAGTTACGCGAAAAAGTAGCTCTTCACAGATCTATCTCATTGCAAATGTATAAACTTGAATGGCATATATGGATTTTGAAGTATCAGATTTATGTAATTTATATTTTGTTTTGAATAGTAATTTACGTATGGGATTTTATATTTTGTCCTAAACAGTATTTATGTACAGTAATTTATGTATGGAATTTATTTTACATTTTGTTCTAAACCGTATTTATGTACAGTGATTTATGTATGGAACAGTATCATACGCATAGAATTCATCGCTATTACTCTAATTCATGAACGTAAGAAAGCGCGTGTAAACACTCCCTAAGATCTCCAGTTGCTTCCGGTTCATTAAGACATCTATTAATTCTTTCGTCCAACTTGACAGTTGCTTTTTCCTTTTCTAGGTTTCTAAATTCAAGAAAGTTTTTCGGTATTCGAAGAACTTTCAGGCCCGAAAACTCTAAGCTGTTTAGGCATTAAAATATAATATCCTCTTCCAGTCTTCCATTCTTTCTTAACCCTGCGATTAATAGATATCTTTCTCAAGTGGAGAAGGGACCTCTTCTTCTATTGCATAGCAGTACGATATTCTTTGACCATGAGTTTCCTTCTGAGACACTTCTGGCGGCCGAGATTTCCATAAAGATTGGGCGGCACTGCAATCTACTTTCTTTGCTAAATAGAATTAGCAGGGAGCTAAAGCGTGGAAGTAGGGGGCAAAATTTCGTCTGCGTGTTATTCACTATTTAGTATCTATAGTTCTTGAAAGTTTTCTTTCTCCGAAGAAATTCAGTAATGCATGACCTATGGAATTTGCTATCCAAGCCCGGAATACATAGCCTTCCCGATTCTCCATTCCACACTCCCCACTGAGACCTAAATTCCGAAGAATTCTCTTTGCGAATTAGAAAATGTGCGAAAACTCTCGTACGGTAAATCACAGAAAATCACATTTCAAAAATTAGAAGAAAATTCGCTCTTCCAGAGACCGAGCCAACCCGAACAGCAGTAAAAATTATGTAGCCTGAGCCCTGCTCGGGGTCGGACGGTCTCAGCACTACTAAGAGCACATGAACAATACGTATTTCGGGATTTGAGCATGGGATTATCTCCGACAAAGAGTCTGCCCCCTGGGCGGCGATTCGTTTTGTAGAAAAATAGCTCAGTGGCTTCAGGTTTCTCACGCTGACATTTTTTTTTTTTAATTGGAGGTTTAACGACCACCGTGAGCAACTCAATGGGCTATAAGCAGTCGCCCGTCCCTAATTTAGGGCCACTGGTTCCAGAGAAGGGAAAGAGCCAGTGCCGTAAGACAAACACAACATCCATGCCTCACCGGGATTCGAACCCGGACCCCGTTCGGACGAATGATCAGAGGCCATCGCTTAGACCACTGCGCCACCGGGGCGGCCACGCTGACATTAATAGTTGATAATGATATGATTTTGATGCTACGAAAAAGTTATAATTTCTTCCCCACTTGGCGATAATTGAGGTAGGCAGGCAGGGGCATATTTATAGGGAAAGCCAAGGGGTCTTGCCCCCCCCCGAAATACGCCCCACCTCAATTATCGTTAAGTGATGAAGAAATTAAAGGCCTTGGTCCCGCCGGAAGTGTTTCATCTTTTTAAGTTTTTGGTTAAAATGCAACTTGCATTAGAATAAAAATGCACCAACTTACACTAGAAAAAAAAAATGGTTTAATTTTTTTCTGCTATTTTTCGTTAACTTTAATTTTGTTCTGGTGGGTTTCAAAAACTTCCATTTTTCGCCAGCACCCAGAGAGAAAAACAATTCTATATACGCCCCTGTGTAGGTAGGTCGTTCTAGTCTGTGAAGGTTTCTGCAGTGATTTGTGTGGACCATAAATCAGTGTCTCACTAGATTGTCGCTAGAAACATTCACAGCTCTGCAATTTTCCGTGAACATTCTCATAAGTAATATTTTGCAGGTACAGCATCCAAGTTACAGGCAGAAATCGCTCTGCGTGATTTCAAATCACACTCACGGTATTTGTGTCCAGGCACACTCACGGTATTTGTGTCCAGGCACACTTGAATGTCTCGAAAAAAAAAGGGGGGGGGTCTTTGCATTTTAATCGCATTAAACGCAATTTTAGTTTTCAATTACAGATTCTTGTATTACGTAATAAGCACAGAATTATATAAGATAATGTTCTAGAATGTAAATAAAGCCCGCTCGCAGGACCATCTGCTGCCGCTCCACCTACTATTCCAGGAAATTCTATGACATAGATAGGCGTGCCTAGAGAGTGTCTGCCTATAGTATTTGTAATCTTTAGCTCGCGTACTGCATATGTATGTAAAACCTGGTGAGCGACGTCTTATTCTCCAGTGCAGGAGCATGAAGGCGCCGCTCCAATGGCCGGTTGGTTCGAGGCAAGGAGGTTATGTTACTGGAGACACCACTGGCTGTGCCGCCATAGGTCACAGCTAATGTGTGGTGTGACGTCACAAACAGGCAAAAACGAGCTAAATTATACCGTTGATAAAACAGTAAGCTTGTGAATCATTGATAAAGATTATTGAATTACTCATTTTATCTGTTTATACGCTTAGAAGCTTTTGTTTCATTGGTTTTCATAGCAGCTTCTTTTCTGCGGCTGCGTAGTGCCTGCACATGACGTCATTTGCAGCACGGACGGTGACTTATGGCGGCCAATGCTGCGTGGATAGGAGTGGTGTCTCCAGTAATATTAACCACCTTGGTTCGAGGCGTTGGATTCTGAAAATTCTAAAATGGGTCAGTGTTTAAGTCTCAGATGGGACATGGGGATGCGCTTCTCTATAGAACCAGAGGCCCGAAATTAGGGACAGGCGACTGTTTATAACTCTAAGAGTTGCTCGTGGTGGTCATTAAATCCCGAAACAAAGAAATAATAACCTTAATCTGTTTTGGTCAATTTGGGCTTGCTCATTATCCGGTGAAAGATGAGATCATGAAACTTAGCTATCTTTGTATCCGACAAGTTATCACTGCAGCAAAAACTTGATATTTTGTCTCATTTGTTAAGTTGGTATTTTTGAATTCTTAATCTCTCTATTCTAAAAAAAAGTAACTGCCGCATCCGCCGCCCCAGCTGTTTTAGAAATTTCGCAGCGCAAAAAAGTATTGAACACAAAAACATGAAATTTACATCGTTTGTAGACAATTGTCTGGAGAACACGCTGAAATAAACAGTTTTTCGGTTCTGGCGATACTTTAAGAGCTATTGTATTTCAAAGTTAAGGTAAGCAAAGAAGTGCTATCAGTTCGCGTTACGGACACACTAACAGCGACAAAACCATGAAACTTTGTAGGCACGCAGGGCCATGGCCGAGTTTTTGTACCTAGTCGCAATTTTTTTTAATTCGAATAAGTTTACGAGAAATTAAATTTTAAAATTTCACAAAATTCTTTATTTCGCGATTGAATCCATTTTAAAAAACTGATGTGGCTAACTATTAATCATAAAGCATTGCAATTTTTACGGCATGAACTCAACTATTATTCCTCTTTTAAAAAACAAGAAAAAATCATTTTCTGATTTTTAAGCATTTTTTAAAGACTGAAAGGAACGAAAGGCTTTCTCTGTCTTAAGCGGTAACCACACAGAAAAGTTTCCCATGACCTTCTGCCATGGTGACGTAGCAATTTTTAGCGCTCTCTTCTCACTGGGTGAAAGGACAGGCTAGAACCAAACTGGTAATGACGCCGCGACGCTTTTAAAGTTCGGCGTTTTCCGACGCCATGCGTGAATACCTATGTAAATATAGGCTTTCGCCTCGCGCTTTCCTAGCTCGCAACGCAAAAGGTATTGAACAATTGGGAGAACATTTTCATCTCGTCAGATGGCATCACCGGAAAGAGACAGTCTAACGCATTGGTCGGCAAATCTGACGAAATGAAGTTTGCAGAGCTGTGACAGTTTTGCTGTGTTTGTTTAACCATGCCACTTCGAAGGAAAAAACAATCCGTACGTAAAAAAATGAAAAGAAAAAATTTCTTTACAAAACAGGATTTGCAAACGTGAAAAGTTAGAACACACACGTACTGCTAATAGGACCAAAAATGTCAGAACATCGATTAATGATGTAAAAAATTAGTCCACATAACTTATATTATCCTATCATTATTGACGGGCTTTCACCTAGTTTAAGAAAAAGTAAGCTCATAATTAAGTTTTTTTTTTCTTTAGTTTTTGACGAATAATGTCCTTAATGATCGAGTATGCGATAAAGATTCGTCCCTAAAGAATCCCCCCCCCCTTAAAGCAAAAGCCTGGCGCCGTGGTCTAAGCGCTATCCGACCGAGATAGGTCTAGGTTCGAATACCGGCGAGGCATGGAATTTGTTTGGCTGGTTCTCTACCTTCAATGGAACCAATGGCTCTAAATTAGGGACGGGCGACTGCTTACAGCCAAAGGAGGTGCTTACAATGGTTGTTAAACCCCCAGTAAATAAATGCCTGCATGTACGCCCTAATGAAATGAGCTGCTTTTTGAGGTAAAATTTCACCATCAGCATGTTTTCTCTCTACAAAGAGTACTTTTCCCTTTTACTACTGCGCACGCACAGCGGTGTCGGCTGTAATGGCAAATAAACAAAGTTTTAAGATATTACATTAATGAATGTGTTTATAATATTAACACCAAGTTATTGGGGTTTGTATGGCTAAGTTAAAATCAATATTTCAAGATCATATTCCTTGGTGAAATGCAATAACCAATTTCAGGACTCCCATGCCCTGAGATCTAAAGTATACGCATTCCCTTCGTTGAGTTTTAATAGTATACTTGTTAGTGGCACACGAATTGTCCTTCTTAACGAGTGTGATACTTGATAGTACAGTGTGTGTGTAGCACAGGAGAAATGGTGTTTTTACTATGTAATCGCG
This sequence comes from Macrothele yani, assembly GCA_039090855.1. Taxonomy (NCBI): domain Eukaryota; kingdom Metazoa; phylum Arthropoda; class Arachnida; order Araneae; family Macrothelidae; genus Macrothele; species Macrothele yani. Next base: position 30,182,346 of record CM077012.1, read on the forward strand.
ATTGTGAGAGTGATAAGATAAGTAGAAAAATATATTTACCAGAGCCATCAGGCGATAATCATCCCATGATATGTAGCCATTTTTATCCGCATCTGAAAAAGAATATCTAAAATGAGAACATGAGTGATCTTGACACCTTGGATTCGTGGAGAACATGAACATAACCTTAGTTTATACAAAACGAAGATAGATTTTTATTAAAGGACGCATTCTTTAATATGAATAAGAGCGTATATATTTTGCAAAAATTTCAGGTGGCTACTAGAACTGCAGGTTCTGTTCCGTATGTTTTAATGTTTTTGCAGATTGCTTTTTGAAACAAGTCACTTTAACATTAACGAATCAAGTACGACAAGAGTTCGTATAAATGACCACCTTACGTAAAAGTCCAAGTAAACTTTATTTTCTTCCCACATATGTCGAAGTAAAACTATTGTGGAGGCTTCATGACTACAATGACAACAGCACTTAAAACCTTTCGCGACCCCCTTAGTACTGGGTTGGAAGGAAAGCAATGTCTGCAAGGCAAATGTGCTAATTACTATATATACACGTACAAATCAGTCCAAAATGTAATCGTTTGCCATGACCTCATCCCATCGTCTGGGCAGATGTTGAATACCGTCCCTGCAGAATTGTGGCAGCTTGGATGCAAAGAAGTAAGTGCGCATTCGACATTTTCTCGGTTGTTGAACCGCTGTTCTTCAGGAAATGCTGCAACGACCGGCAAAGGTGGTAGTCACTTGGGGGCTATGTCCGGGGTGCGGCAGCAGCGCCAAGCCTAGGTCCCTGATCTCGTGACAGGTCACCCGTGATGTGAGGTCTCACTCCATCCTACTGTAGGAGTACCCCCTTGCGGTTAAACAGTGCGGATCGTACAGATGACGGCAGTTGACATCTGCAGTGATAGTGGTGGTGTCCGGCAGCAGCTAAAAAAAAAGACACCCCGCATATCCAATCAGACAGCAGGACCTTAGGTGGGTGTGAGCCGGCTTTGGGATCGGCATGGGCCACTGTTTTGCTTCCAACCCCTAATTCATTGAGGTGACATTGCCATACAGGACCCATTTCTAGTCATCTCTCACAATGCCGCAAGAAAAAGAATGTGACTAAATTGAACCGGTCCAAGAACGGTTCAACTTCGTCACGTGCAGCAGGGGAACGCATGAACTCATGCGATTTGCTACCTGCTCAACTATGAGTTACCATACCCGGGCGCTATCTGTGAGGCGCGGATTCGAGTCTCGCTCCAGGGCGAGGAAATTTTTAAGTTTTAGGATATTATCTGACTTATCATCCTTGTCACATTTACACCAAAAATCGGATTGTTATCTTTAAAATTTGTATTATATGGTGTAATCCCGTATTTCTTTCAGGAAACATCGGCTAGTTATTAAGAAATAAAATGCTGTGTTTTGTATCTTTCATGACCCGTCTTGCCTACTGAATTTATCTTTAAAGCTTTTCACAACCAAGGAATGGTGTGAATTTATTTTTGTAACTTTTCGTAGCTAACGTGTTTCTGAATTTTATCGATACAGGGAGAGTTTGACACGTTATGAAACTGGATTAAATGTTCTCTTTTTGATTGTTTTTTTTTAAATACGTTAATCGTTCCCTTGTAGGTTAGCGTTTCATTAAGTGTTCAAAAACTTTTAACTACATCGTAATAACGCCTTAATAGTTTGGTAAAATCGGGAACTTTAATGAGAGTACTCGCTAAAACCTAATGTACGTATAACAAACATGAAGCACGAACACTATCGCTGTAAAGGTCGCCACACAAAGTCGGAACGGAAACGAACTTTTTGCATCGGAATAGATCAGAACGGAAATTAATTTTTGTCCCCGCACAAATACGGATCTACGCAGATGGAATCGGAATTTTTCATTTTGTAGACTTCGACCACGATGGAAGTAGTGCTACGGGGGTGGTAATGTAAACTACAAGGGTTTAAACTAGAGCTAGGATTCTTATGATTTTGCATATTTATTTTTGGCTATACTAAAACGTTGTTCAAGGGTATAAAAATGTGTTTCATACAAAACTAAGCTTAATTAAGTAACTTTCAAGGCATTTTTCGTGATTTTTACGCGATATGGCATTTTTCAGATTTGTCATTTAAGGCATTTATTTTTGAATTACTATATTGCATATTTTGCTATTTTCAATAAAAAGGGCATTTTTGGATGAATTTTCCGGAAACTCCATTTCCTCCCTGAAATCCAGAAGCAAGACAGAAAATTGGGGGAGGGGTGGGGGGGTGCTCGTGTCTAGAACATCTGTAGACGCGTGGTTGCAAATAGCAGCGCCATGATGGAGGTAAAAGCACTTCAACCCATCTCCTGTCTCTTCCTTGAAGCTGGTGATGAACTCCCGTTTAGAGTATGGCCGTGTTGTCATTATGTCGGAAGGTGAGGTTTGGTGTGGGGGAGGGTACATTTTTTGTCTTGTTTCATTTTATAGGGCATGTTGTTTGTTAACAAAAACAAAACTCAGTTTGGCACAGATACTGTTAAAAGTTAAATTGTATTTTTAAGTTTTTTTTTCTTCTTGTTAAAAGGCACGTTTTTGGGCAATGAAATTTTAGTTTGGTACAGAAATTGTAAAACAATTAGATTGCATTTCTTGTTTATTTGATTTGTTTTACAGACCGTGTGTTGGTTAGTAAAATAATCTGTTGACACAGCAACATTCAACAGATTAAATTATAATTTTTACATTCTTTTAGTTTTGTTTCATGCACCGTTTTTTAATTAGTTTTTTCATAAAACAAAAAACCATTTGTTAGGTAATTTAGTTTTGTTTTATGTGGCATTTTTTAGTTTTTTCGGCCATAAATGCATTATTTATAGGATATTTTCTAGCAATTTTTAGATCATAAAAATCCTAGCTTATTACATAACCTTTTTTAACTTAATTGGTATACACAGTCGTATCAGAATAATATGATCACCTACCTAATAATGGGAATAACCACCTTTGGCCTGGATGAGAGCGGCGAGTCTGCGTGGCATGGACGCAATGAAACCCTGAATGGTTGTCCGAGGCACACGTGCTCATTCGGACTGCAGAAAAGCATGAAGGTCTCGGAGATGCGGCAGGTCGAACCAGTCGATCTATATAGTCCCACAAGTGCCCTATGGGACTGAGGTCAGACAATTTCGCCGGCTAAGGGAGAACGGAGACATCGCCGTCCTGTTCCTGGAACCCGTCACGCACCCCCTTAGCGACGTGGCACGGTGCATTGTTGTTCTGTTGGTAGACACCATCACAACCAGGATAAACGTCCAACATGAAGGGATGCATGTGGTCAGCGAGGATGGACAGGTAGTCATTGGTGTTCAGGGAAACATCCAGTGGTACCCGCGGCCCCAAGTCATACCAGGAAAACATCCCCCGGACATGCACACTGTCACCGCAGACCTGTAATTGACCAACAAGCGTGTCCGGGTGTTGGTTCTCGTGTGTCTGACGCCGTATCCGCCCGGCACTTTTGTGGAGTAGAAACCTCGATTCGTCTGAGGAAGAAACCTTTCCCACTGTCCAATGACGGTAGTTCCATGCGAACTGCAGGTGTCGTTGCCGATTAACCTGGGTTAACATGGGCACCTTGGCACAGCATCGACTCCGTAGATTCACGCCTAACAGGGTTCGCTCTACTGTTATCGGTGACACGTACCTTGGTGCCCCACAGTTCATTTGCGCGTTCAGTTGCTGCAGTGGTACGCGTCGATTGCCCTTTGCCAGTCGACGGAGGCAACTTTCTCCTCTGGTATCGATGACCTTTCGGGCTCCACAGCTATGCCATCGGGAGGTACTAGGTCTTGGTTACGCCCTTACTACAGCACCTCGCGAACATCCCACGTAGTCAGCTGTTTCTGAGATGCTTTCACCCTTGGCGCGGTAGCCGATGATCATTCCTTTTTGAACGTCCGTCAAATCACTACCGCTGCCCATTGTGTTCACGTAACGTACTATGGCTCATTTGTCCTTCCCAGCCGCTTATACACTTAGGGGCCACTTTATTATGACCACCTCCTCAGTACTTCGTTGGGCCACCTTTTGCCTTTAATACTGGGTCGATTCTTCGTGGCATGGACTCCGCGAGATGTTGATAGGTGGTTTGGGGAATCTGAGACCATGCTTGATGAATAGCACTTTCCAGGAGTGCGAGATTGCAGGGTTGTGGATCCAGCTGTCTGATGGCTCGTTCAACTTCATCCCACAAATTATAAGCAAAGTAAACTCACCGGCATGTTCCTGAAACCAATCCTGTACAATACGAGCACTATGGCAGGACGCATTATCTTGTTGAAAGTAGCCATCGCCATTGGGATAAACCATCCACATGACGGGATGCACTTGTCTACAACGATGTTTAGATATGATGTGCAAGTCAGACGTTGATCAGCAGAATTAAAGGGCCCAAAGCATGCCAGGAAAACATTCCCCAAACTATAACGTTGCCTCCACCAGCTTGAAGGGTTGTAGCAATGCCTTTGGGGTCCATACTTTCGTGCTGTTTTCGCCAAATTCTTACTCTGCCATTGGCATGGTGCAACTGAAAACGTGATTCATCCGACCACAACATTTGTTTCCAATTATCGACTGTCCAATCTTTGTGCTCCTGTGCTAACTGGAGACATTTTCTCTTGTTAACTGCAGACAGCAAAGGTGTTCGAACAGGTCTTTGGCTGCCATATCCCATCCGATGCAGTGCACGATGAACAGTGCGTGCAGAGATGATTTGAGGGGATCCTTGATTAAGATGGTCTGTAATTTGATGCACTGTTGCCTTTCTGTTGTCTGTTACCAGTCTGGACACTCTCCGTTCCGCCCGAGCAGTCACTAGTCGATGACGACCACACGTTGCACGTAGAGACCCAGTTTTTTGGCTGACAGTCCAGTCTTTAAACAACTTAGCAGCAGCTGCTCTGGAACATTTCATGAATGCGGCGGTTTCGGTGATACTCGCTCCATGGCTCCGAGCTCCTACAATCATCCCACGTTGAAAGTCCGTCAAATCGCATTTTTTACCCATCTCGTCACCCAAAAATCACTTCTACTACTGTCGCAAGCACTAAGCTTTCCCTTTTTATATTAGCCTTGCCCTCTGGCGGCGACAGCATGCAGCCATAGCTCATTTGCTTAAAACTGTCAGGTGGTCATAATAAAGTGGCCATTCAGTGTATCTCCGTGTGTTCGACCATGTCACGTATACTCTGTGATGCGCCTGGGCGGGGTACAATGTAATTACGGGATGGTAATATTATGCTGATACGACCGTGGTTGTTGATGGCAATGAGGAGAAAGTAGTGGTAGTGGCTTTAGCACTTGCCAAAAAAAGAGGACCAAAATTCTTAAAATAAAAGGGTGTTGATCCATGACATCAATGTGATAAGAGAATCCGAGGGAGAATACCACACATTATTTCAGAAGCTACGGACGACAGTTGTTTTCAATATTTCAGGATGAGTTATGAAAAGTGTATTGAACTTTTTGACATTGATCGATCAAGATATAAAAAAAAAAAAAAAAAACCAAAAAAAAAACCAGGACACAAAATTCTGAAAATGCGTGTCTCCAGAGATGCGATTCGCGGTAACGCTGAGGTAAGATTTTACATAAAACATACTTTAAATAAAAGGTTGCTGATAATATATTTTATGAAAAAAAAGAAAGAAATCTAAGAATATAAATAAGATGACTAGCCTACAGCCCGTCCTAGGGCGGCTGTTTTTTAAGCTTTAAATAAATATTCATATAATGGGGGATGTTGCCCGACCTAGGACTGGTGAAATGTTTAATGGAAGCAGATTGAAAACAAATCAAATAGACGCCGGATTTCTGTAAGGAAATACAGTAAAAACTCATTCATATAAGAGCTGAAAATGTTTTCAGATGCGATGTTGCTCAATTTGACATCTCAAAATTTGTGTTTTAAATAGATCTGGGTATTTATATTTATAATAGAAAGCCCGTAGCGAAATATTTTGCAATGGGTATGACATTGTGGCATATTGAAAATATTTTGCAAAATGCATAAGATAATACTAAACTCCGAAAGTTTCGATAAAAAAAAAAAAAAAACTTTAAAGCGTACAAAGTAATATTCGAATTGTGCTAAATTAAATTAGTATACAGACTCAACTTGCCGTGGTATTAAGGAATAAATTCAAATTTTGTAGATCGGATAAATACGACGTAGAACTCGAGTTATTGATAATCCGATTTATTTAAATTAGCACGCGATCACCTTGACATCTCAAAGAGATCGCATGCTTATTACAGTGGCGTAGCCAGAAGTTGGGGGAGGAGGAGGAGATTAAACCCCCGTTGAGGGGAGATTGAGCACGAATTTAAAGCGATATGTGTATACGAGGCTTTCACCAATGAACCACATCCATGGACCCCCGCCCCTTAAGAAATTTCTGGCTCCACTGGCTTATATAGTACGCAATCACTTTGAAATCTCGAGAGCACACACGAATTGATCGATACGTTCAGTAGTTAATAACTTGTTTGCGGCTCGCAGAACAATTAAAATGTGAGGATGTGGCCGTCCTAGCTTTTGAAACTCAATCGTGTAGATATGAGCTGACTATTTTCTCAAAACACTGAACTACCTGATCTTCCATGAGTGATTTCAACCTGTAAGTAACCCGGTAACGAAATATTTTGCAAAATGTACGATAATGTGGCGTACTTGATTGCGTTTCCTCTCAGCATCAAGAAATGGCGCCACAATGCAGACGTTGCTGCAAAATAAGATTTGCTTGCACAGCGTTGATCAACTTTTCATCAATAGACATTTCCGAAACAATAAAAAAAATGAAAAACTTCACAGTTGAAACAATGAAAGCGTGAAAATCAGGTTGTGCCAAAAGCTTGCTGTCGGATAATGCTATAGAGTAAACAATTGAGGCAGATGACTTAAGAGTTAATGCACGCTAAACGCTTCGTAACACATTCGAATCGCCAGAAACATCTTCAGCGAGCAATCCCCAAACATTCTGTTCCGTTAGGTAGATTCCGTTCCATTTTGATCTGTTCCGATTTAATATGAGAGCTTTCATTGGAAATCATGGCCATAATGTTTTCCCCCGTGATTTCCGTTTCAACATGGTGGGTGGCCACCTTAGAACACACATTGCAGGATTTCCTTGATGGTTATGCTCTTCAAAATTTGAACTATATTTGTGTTTTAATATCAATTTTTTTAGTATACAGAATGTTTCCAAAAGGTGTAGTCCAACCTTGGAAACTAACTCTATTGCGCATTGTAATGGAAAAGTTTCCACGAACTGTAGACCGCCGTCCCGGTGGTGCAGTGGTCTAAGCGATGGCCTCTGATCATTCGTCCGAAAGGTGTCCGGGTTCGAATCCCAGTGAGGCATGGATGTTGTGCTTGTCTTACGGCACTGGTTCTCTCCCTTCCCTGGAACCAGTGACCCTAAATTAGGGACGGGTGACTGCTTATAGACCCTTGAGTTGCTCACGGTGGTCGTTAAATCTCCAATCGAAAAAAACAAAAAAACAACTGTAGACCTGAAGCCCCTTTTCTTTTGAGGTCTTCAAAGTGCAAGAAACGCATGAGGTTAACACACTGGTGTCTGAAATTGAAGTCCGGACGGCAACAGCCGGCAAATAATCCAAAGCGCTCAATGACGTATTCACAGGGCACTTTCAAATGTGGCACGAGAAACAAATAATCGCAGAGAAATTTGCATATTAGTGAGCTAAATGTTGTCCAATATGTAAATTGAGCTATATACTTAAGCCAATGGGGAACGGCAGTAGCAGTACTCCTTGACAGCGCGTGTAAGAAGCGTCCCGGTGGCCGCAAATGCATTTGTCTCATACACATATCGTTGAGTTCCCTCTTCTAGTGACGTCACGCGAAGACAAAGACTTCCGACTGGTTTCCAACGCTGTCGTGTGGGACGTCAAACACTAAACCGACGTATCAGCCCGTGTAATATGAGGGACGTCATAAACGGAGGGAACTCATCTCTCTGTCATGGCTTTGTGTTTTCTAGACGGCTTTAATCCGAGCCTGTTCGGTGACTAGCGAGCGAACGACTGGAAAAAGGCCACTCTCAGGCCCGAGACGCAAAAGTCTTGAATATCCACTCCAGAGTGGTCAGACATTCATTTTGAAAGCTCTGCAGATACTGAGAATATGTTACTGCACGAGGGGCTTTCCAGTGCTCATCGGCAAATGTTGTGAAATTTCACAATGCCATCTCTGGTGAATTGCGATTCATTGGTGAAAAGCACACAACAGAAAAAACCAGGTGCAATAAATAGCTAAAGAAATCATTGCGAAAACACTACTCGTGGATGAAATCTGCCGGTGAGAAAACCTGTACTCGATGTACGTAATATGGGTAGAGTTATCTCTGGCAAGATCCGCATGCAGTCCAATGTGAAACATGACCGCCGCTATTGTTTTTGTGCTAGTTATGAGATCCCACGCGACTACGTCCACCACTAGTTTCTCTAAAGCAGGTGTTCGAACACTTACAGCTCTCTCGCAGTTTGCCGTAGCAGGAATAAAAGATTGCCTTTCATGCTGTCAGACATGCAAGTTCAACTAGAAGCATGAGCATTTGAGTAGCACGCTGTCTTCGTACGATATGTAAAACACAGCTTTCAAAATTGCAAATTAAAACCATATTTATTTAAAAGTCTAGAAGTCAGTTAAAGACAAGATCTTTCGGAGCTCCCTAGGCTCCATCACCAGCTCAAGTGCCGACAAGACACCTGGGGAGCTTACATTATAAGCACCTGCGGTAGACCCACAATACATCTGGTCGCCAGCCTCACCTTTCGATGATGCCAGTTTGATATGGTTAAAGTTCAAAAAACCAATGGAAATCAAAATAATTCCTCACCTTCAGACCGTCGCTCCGATGGTTCAATCAGACGTTTCCACTGACGGGGCACAAATGACGGAAGTTCCAAATTACAACATGTTTCACGATACTTTAGGATGAACAGGCTCTTTTGATTTCCATCTGTTTTTGAACTTTAACCATATCAAACAGGCATCACCGAAAGGTGGGGCTGGCGACCAGATCTATTGTGGGCGTACCGCAGGTGCTTATAATGTAAGCTCCCAAGGTGTCTTGTCGGCACTTGAGCTGATGATGGAGCCTAGTGAGCTCCGAAAGATCATGTCTTTCTTAACTGACTTTTAGACTTGTAAATAAATATGGTTTTAATTTGCAATTTGGAAAGCTGGGTTTTACATATCGTACAAAGACAGCGTGGTACTCAAATGACTATGTCGTGCGAATAATTTTAATTATTAGAAGTATCAGCTTTGATAGGTTTCATTTGTAGTCTCCAAATGAGTTATAACTCGGAAGAGGAAGCTTTTCCGTTCTTATTACCTTTTTTCATCACCATGCGCGGTAGAATACGTTCTCAAAGTTGGACTAGACAGTTTGTAAACACTCTGTATATTACATTCTAAGGCATTGTTGCTGTGTTGTTTACTCTTTCACGCATAAGAAATGATAATCGTAATAAATTATTGTACTTTATTGAACATTTCCAAAAAAGCTCACAGGCGTGTAAGAAATTGTCCGCCGAAAGGAATAAAGTCTCTTTTCTTTTGTAAAGCTTTTACACAGAAATAAGGTTCCTGTCAAAATTCCATTTCCACAAAAGTATTTACGAAACGCCATGAGCAAATTTCCTTGTCTGTGAAAGAATTTAAGTGCTGGCAAGTGCAATGGGCATTGTACAATATTCCAGAACCCACAAAACGTCTACGGCATTACAGAAATAAAAATCATACAGTATCTACAACTCTTCTGGTAATTTCAACCCGACTGTCATTTAGAACTGCAGGTTCAGCATTAGGGAAAACAAGATGTATGTGGCCTTGTTCACTGGATATAAAAAATTTCAATCCATGACCTGGAAAACAGATTTTAAACGATTAAAAAATATATTTAACCCTTATTTGTCGAACTAATATGCATCAAAGAAATCTGGACAACTATCAGCTATAAATATTTTACAACTGATTTCAAGGAAAGATATTATGTTAACAGCCAACCATACATTCACGTGGATAGAAAAAGCACAAATAACGGAAAAGGAAAAGAGATTTCTTCTTGCCTCATACAAACAAAATTTTTCTTTCTGAATTTTAGTAGCTGAGACTTTATACATAGGCAGGCAGACACAAAACGAATTTAAAAACCTTTGTGTTTTCATCGAACAGTCTTCCAAATCAGCATTTAGGATCTGAGATTTAGAATCAATAGACCAAAGTAAAAACAGACATAAAGTGAACGGGAAAACCACAGTAATGATATCTTCTCAGTTAAAAAAAAAAAATTCTGATATTTAAGAACCAGCGAAGGACAACCAATGTTCCCTCTAAACCGTGCGCGGCCGTGCAGCGACTTAACTTCCTCAGCACAGCTGAAATACCTTCCGCGCAGTAAGCATTTTAGATTGATTTCCAAATCGCTAATTAATTTTCATAAATGGAAAATCAATAACCTGCAAAAATACTAATAAATAAATAAAATTACAGCTCTCAAAAGTACACTTTTCTTAAATGCCGTTCGCCTCCTAAGTTCTTCTCATTGTCCTCTTCATTCTAAAGGCTTTTTACAAAGTAGCCTAGTGCGAACAGATAGTGAACGCGAGAATGCGGATTAATGTTTTTCCCACTACGAGAAAGAGGCAGATATTGAGCCTTTTCTCAAAACAACTCAGCAGCGCCAGCCAATCACAGCAAACCGTAACCAAGTTAATTGTACTAACTAATGCACCCATTCTAGTTGGTGGAGGAGACGCATTCCGGCCAGTTAAATTGTAAGCCGCTGGTCAGTTGAACTATATAAGCATTCCAGAAGTAAGTTTGATCTCACTTTTTATGAAATAAAAATTTTAATTAACGAAATGTTTTTAATTTTTTAAATTTAAAATCAATTGCGGAAAGAACGGTTATAAAAGGGGGGGGGGGTAGAAAAAATAAGGGTTCCAATCTAAGTTCCAACTTCTATTGCATTAGTAAAAAAAGCTGATAAAATAACATTTTTTTGCCCAAGTGGTTTTGATGCCTGCCTGCCCAGCTCATTGGGTTAGAAAAAATAAGGGTTCCAATCCAAATTCCAACTTGTATTGCATTAGTAAGAGAAGCTGATAAAATAAATTTTTTTGCTAAAGTGGTTTTGATACCTGCCAGCTCATTGGGTTAGGCGCGCATTGCCTATGGTCGCTTACAGGGAATATTACGGACAACACTATAAGATTCGAACAAATTATTATCTGGTATGGAGAAGAAAAAGTCAAACTCTGGAAGGTTATATTAACCCCAGTTTAAGAAGGTTAGAGGAGATATTGCATACAACACAAACTAAGAACTACATCAAAATCTTTCGTTGGATAAGATTGAAAAATAGTACTGTTTTTTTGTTTTATTTTTTAAGCTTTATTGATTTACAGATGTCTTCGTATGTTACACCAAGGACCGAAATACACAGATATTACCGAAAACCGTGGATATGCGAAGTTGAAAATGATACGCAAGAAAAGGTAATTTGTGAGAGAACTGATTTCAAATTTCGATGCATCTTCAGAGGTAACGCAATGTCAAGACAGCAAAGTTCAAGCAATAAGTTTCGTTGGTGTAGTTTAGTTGGGAGAACTGGATACGTAGAGAGAAGTGGGTTCGAATCCCATCGCCAGCAAATGAGGCTTTAATTTCATGTTGGCGCCCGAACGTAAAATCTCCTGGCAAAAGAGGTTCTGAAAACGATTTGTGATGCTTCTTCCACACATCGTCTGGAGTTAATAAGAATTCCTTGTTCCACAACGAGTTACTTCAAGCATGGTTTGCCGGCTGACCCGGAAACCTACGATCCCCGTCCCAGCTCTTTCTCTGGGGGAGAGATATACGTGACGTACCTACCACAGAGGTGACGCACATGTCAAGACGGCAAAGCTGTGGCGATAAATTTCGTTGGTACAATTTAATTGGGAAAACTACTCTCCGGAGTGAGGAGGCGTTATTCGAATCTCACCACCGGCAAATGGGCTTTAACTTTGCAATGTACATCTACATTAAGTGAATGTGTATCAAAACAGGAAGAAAAAAGTCAGCAGTAACATACGGTGCGACTACAAAGGAAGCTACAGAGCCAGTGACATAAATATTCATTAGAACCATGCTCCAGATACATGTATAGAATATTTCGATGCAAAATCAGTTTTTGATTCGTTGACTTACCTCAATCATTTTTAGGTTTCATTTTTTGGTATCTGCGCTTCGACCTTTATCTCATTAACTTACTGTCACATTTCATGAGGGTAAGATACTTTCTCCTCGTATCGCTTGTTCTAATGTACCGTAGTAATATCTTCAAATGTTCAATAACTGTGACGAAATCGGAAGTGTTGTATTGAGGTAAAATAAACTTACCTCAACTTTTTTTTTACCATCAGTTGATATTACTGCTGTAATATGACATGACTTACCGTGTAATCTTCAGTCAGGTGAGCCACTCAATCTCCAAAAAAAAAAACAACATAAAACATTACTACTGAAGAAACAAGTACTTGTCTATTGTGCCTTGAATTATCATGAAAAACGATGCATTAAAACTCCAACGACGAAAAAAACCATGCTGTCCAATTCTCTCTCTCTACACATTAATATTATTAATAACATCTATGAAAATGCAAGTGGAAAGATTCGGCTGTTAGAAAATACAACACACATAAAAATTGGAAAGGGAGTGAGACAAGGTGACACCATATCTCCGAAGCTCTTTAATGCCACATTGGAGGGTGTCTTTCAGCCGCTGAACTGGGAAAACCAGGGGATAAAGATTAATGGAGATTATCTAACTCACCTTCGTCTTGCTGATGACGTAGTCATTTTTGCAACTACCCCATCAGAGCTGCAGAGTATGATCCAGGAACTTGCTGACAAGAGTAGAGAAGTGGGATTAAAAATGAACTTTCAGAAGACAAAAGTGATGTACAATGCTTTTACAAGAAATGAAGATTTATTGATTGATGGAGAAAAGCTGGAGATAACAGGCACGTACGTTTATCTTGGACACTGATGAAGAAATTAATCGGCGTACAAAACTTGCCTGGAGAGCTTTTGGAAGAAACAGCATAATTTTCAAGAGCAATATGCCATTATGTCTTAAAAGAAAAGTGTTTGATCAATGCATCCTTCCAGTGCTTACGTATGGTGCAGAGACTTGGGCCTTAACTAAAAAAGACATACAAAGGCTGCAGACAACTCAAAGAAGCATGGAGAGGTGCATGCTTGGTGTAACCAAGAGAGATAAGAAGAGGAACTCGTGGATCCGAAAAATGACAAGAGTGGAAGATATCATGATCAGAGTTAAATCCCTGAAATGGCAATGGGCTGGACATACTGCCAGAAGGACAGATCATCGATGGACAGCCGAAATTTTAGATTGGATTCCAAGGGACAGGAAAAGACCCAGAAGAAGACCACATGGGAGATGGGTGGATGAAATTCGGAAGTATGCGGGAGTGACATGGAGGAGACTGGCACAAGACAGACCGTTGTGGAAGAAACTTGGGGAGACCTTCGTCCAGCAGTGGATTGATAATGGTTGACAATGATGATGATGATGATATATATAGCAACATTTTACCTACCAATGTATACCTTTCACTAAGGCCATTTTAGGTATATTTTGCACTTGAAATAATGCATAGTATCACCGATAGGAGTCATAAACGTTTATTATATTTTGCATGAAGTCCTGGCTTCTAAAAATTCTTTTTGCGTTAGGTAGGCCACGAAGATATAAACACTTGCTATACATTTTATGACAAAATGCTTTGCCACAAGGTGTGTAAGTGCATATTTCAGTTTTAAAAAACCTTTCTAAAAATCTAAATGGGTGGGGGGATGCAGTCAGTCGCCACTCACAGCAGAAAACATTTACGTGTATTTTTTTCTTAAAATGTCTGATTTTCCCATTAAGGGGAAAGACCTCCGCTTCTAAATTACTCGCCCCAAACTCACTCAGAAGCAAAGGAATTCTTAAATAGGCCTTTTAAAAGACCTCCGCTTTTAAAAGGCCTATTTAAGAATTCCTTTGCTTCTGAGTGCGTTTGTGGCGAGTAATGTTTTTCATATATTTCTCAATTTTCAAATCACGCAATTTTTGCAATTAGGGTGTGCAAGTGTTCGTTTCTACAGTGGATGTTCACACATTTTTAGAACGGTTTTCCAGCAGTATAACGAATGTTTAATATAAAATTATTTCTTAAATCATCTGTCTGATAGACCTTTCTCTGGACTATGAACCTACATCTAGGTTTCAAAGATAACAGGGTAGTGGGATTTTATTCCACTTCTCTTACACTGCTTTCCATAGTCCAATCATTGTTTTAAGTCTGCTTTTAGAAAGTGCTCTTTTAGCGTTGCGAAGGAACAGTAGTACATTGGGAACACATCAGTAAACTTGGAAGGAATATGAGAAACAGGTATAGACTTGATACCCCTCTTTTTATTTTATTAAGAAATAGATTTGGATGTATGACCGGTAGCCTTATGTTCTACTCTTTGAAGGCTCTGTGGACAAATAACTGAAGTTTCCTAAATAAATACAGGAGTTAAATCATTATTTTAGTAACATGTATAATTGATTCTAAATTTCATTTCAACTTTTCTTAACTTTAATTTGCCATTAAACGAGAAAAAGGCCGTAATTCTGCTATTTTGCGGTATTTAATCGACCTTTTCTCTTAGTCGTATAAGGTGGTTCCACCTAAAATCTCTGCCTTATTTTTCCAGTGGTAAAACTTCTTTACATATTTTCTTCGCAATTAATGTATTCTCAAGGATTAAAATTTGCACATTGATAAAACTAAGTTATAGCATTGGATACTTAATTCTTGCTTAACCATAATTATATTAAAAAGCAATAATTTTTCTTCGAGTAATGTTCAGACCTGTTAACAGGTGGCACGACCTCTACATTGATAACTTTAGTAGACAAACAAATGTTGGATCGCTTAATTATGGTTATGTTTTAGCAAGTATTAAGTATCCCATGCTATAACTTAAAGTTAGTTTTATTGATGTGCAAATTTTCATCCTTGGGAATACATTAATTGCCAAGAAAATATGTAATTAAGTTTTACCATTGGAAACATAAGGCAGAGATTTCAGGTGGAACCACCTTAAGTAAGATCCATTCTTCATCAATAGTCAATAAATTTCCATCTGTCTCCGCCTAAGTGATTTTTATAGAGAAGTCTACACAGTGTTCTGTGCTCAGCCACGTGCTTAGGCAGAAAGTGGTGAACATTGCTTTTTTTTTCTTTCGCACTCAAATATTTGTTACCTCGTTTATAGTTGATACATAGATTTTTAACGACTTAGCGATTGCACTTTTGGTCGGTGGAGATTTTCTTCTAAGATCAGAGACTTTACTTCTGAAGTAGTTGTAAGTGCGAACCTTCTTTGGATATGCGTTTCATGTTCCTTTTCTTGTTAAAACCAATGCATGACGATTTTTACATCTATTATTAATATTGCTTGTTTTACATTTAGAAATGCTAATTCCATGATTTGCACAGCGTTTTTTATGTACAGAATACGAATATTTCTCTTCGTAAAGAGCAAATATGCAACCTTCTATCCATAGCTTGTTCACGCGTGCAACTTACTTAACAGGCGATATTTAACTCCAGCAGCCGCCCCGGTGGCGCAGTGGTCTAAGGCGCTGGCCTCTGATCATTCGTCCGTAAGGGGTCCGGGTTCGAATCCCGGTCAGGCATGGATGTTGTGTTTGTCTTACGGCACTGGCTCTCTCCCTTCCCTGGAACCAGTGACCCTAAATTAGGGACGGGCGACTGCTTATAGCCCATTGAGTTGCTCACGGTGGTCGTTAAACCTCCAATCAAAAAAAAAACAAAAAAACTCCAGCAGATGTTTTCTTTCGTGTTAATCTGTTCCAAGTTTCATTTCTTTGAAATTCCTTTATTTTCTGTAATTTCTTATCAAAAACGTTTTAAAACTGTCAACATACTCTGTATTTGTACCATATTTGCTATAAAAAGTACACTGCTGGACAATTGCTAAGGATGGATCATAAACGGCTATATAGCGCATAAAAAAGTAAGTGTAGTTGGATGCCAAGTGAAATAAAATAATGTCAGAATGCTAGGACATTACAAGAAAGACAATTTATTGTGCTCTGAAATCCAGAAGGCTTTGGAACGTGTTCAAGGGACAAACAGGCCATTTTGTGCAGAATACGTAAACGTGAAAAAATGCAATTACCGTCCGCAGGCGTTCCGGCGTAAGATGTCAATACGGGATATGGCCACCATGGAGGGCGATGCAAGATTCCACACGTCGTGTCATGCTTTGCACAACATTATCAAGCAGTTGTTGGGGTAATTTATGCCATTCCTCTGTCAGTGCACGGATGTTGGTGTCCTTGTTTATTGGAGGGCATTGGCGACCAGCAAGACTCCTCCCCAAAGCATCCCACACATTTTCAATGGGATTCAGATCTGGAGAACGTGCTGGCCATACGAGGCGTTGAATATCCTCGCTCTCAAGACACTCCTGGACAGCGACTGTTCGATGACATGTTGCGTTGTCGTCCATGAAAAGGAATCTATCACCGACAGCACCACGGAACATGAGGTAGCAGAACATCATTAATGTATCGTTGGCCAGTCATAGTCCCAGTTGGAAGCACATAGAGGGACGTACGGCCGTTGATCATGATGCCAACCCATACCATGGCACTACATGTCGGATATCGGTCAATTTCCTGTATGTTTGCTGAACAATATGCAGTACCACTATCACGCCAGATCAGTTGTCGTCGACAATCAGACGATAGACTGTATCTACTCTCATCTGAGAAGAGGACAGCAGACCAGTCGTTATCAGTCCAATTGCGATGTTGATGACACCATTGCAAACGGGCGGTACGGGACGTCTGGACAATGGGATGCACACAACAGGACGGCGGGCGTATAGCCCTCCTTCATGCAAACGTCTGGCGACAGTTTTTCGGGAGATCCGCTTGCCAGTAGCAGCCATAAACTGATTTGCTACCTCACTAGCTGTGCTGCGCCGGTGTCTTTTTGTTGATAGCACTATGTACCGATCTTCTGCAGGTGTCGTACTGCGAACACGACCTCCCCCGTGACGTTTGCTACACTCTCCATTTGTTTGAAATGATTTTTTTTTTGATTGGAGGTTTAACGACCACCGTGAGCAACTCAATGGGCTATAAGCAGTCGCCCGTCCCTAATTTAGGGTCACTGGTTCCAGGGAAGGGAGAGATCCAGTGCCGTAAGACAAACACAACATCCATGCCTGACCGGGATTCGAACCCGGACCCCTTACGGACGAATGATCAGAGGCCAACGCCTTAGACCACTGCACCACCGGGGCAGCTGAAATGATTTCCAAAGCCTTGAAACAACACTGTGGCTGACGTCGAACTCCCTGGCAACATCTGTTATTTTTCGCCCTACTTCAATCTTGCCAATAATACGGCCACGCGTAAAATCATCTAGGTGATGTCGGGAAGACATACTGAAAATTGCAAGTTCGTCAATTGATTCTTTCCCTTTCAACTTTGCGTTTGAACAACAACGGCCAATACGCGTCAAATCCTTTATATCTCTTATCAGCGCTATGACGTCACGAACAAGTTCGGCAATCCAAAATTTGCATACGCACACGTCTTACTGTATCCCGCACTTATGCTAATTTTCACATTTTCCTGCCTTCCACTTTATGGTTGCTATTGTCATCCGTCCTTAGCAATTGTCCGGCAGTGTATTAGATTTGAAAAATCCCCTTTGCCTTGGATATCTTCTGTTATGGGAAATGGTGTTTGTGCACAATTTTGATATTTCGTCTAACACATTTCAGCCGCTTGTCGCCCAAAGTAAGTTTATTTTTTAGTATGGATGTTTTACAGTTTGTCTGTATCACTTTTTCTGTTTGAAAGCATGTAGAACACTGATTACATTGCGCATATTAAATTATGCGCAGATGTTATCTAGCAGGCGTTGATTCATGTTCCTTTATGATGATTTTTTTCTTTTATGAAAAACTGCTTCGAAATATTTTTTTTTCTGTAAGGATTTAAAAGACTGTCATATCCAACAATTCGGTGCCAAATTACCTGTCTTAGGATTTTCTGGAAAACACATAGGCAATCGCATTTAATCGCTATCGAAATAATAGTTTTTGATTTATGTGATGTGTACTTAACGTAATGCAGGGCATGTAATTTTGAGACATACATTTGATTCGATCATGTAAGAATGCTAGTATTTTACATACACCGCTGGGCCAAAGCATTATGACCACCTGCCTAATATGTTCGTCCCCCACGTGCTGGTAGAACAGCTCCTACCGGATGAGGTACGAACGCCAGAAGATTTGTAAAGTTGTTTTGCGGTATCTGGTTCCAACACGTTACCAGCAGATCCTTGAACTCTTGTAAGTCACGTGGTTTTGTGACTGTCCGTCCAACAGTCTCCCGTCCCTAATTTAAGGCCACTTGTTCCAGGGAAGGGATAGAGCCAGTGCCGTAAGACAAACACAACATCCATGCCTCACCGCGGGATTCGAACCCGGACCCCCTTTCGGACGAGTGATCAGAAGCCATCCCTTAGACCACTGCGCCACCGGGCGGCAGTCACGTGGTTGAGCCGCCTCAGATAGGATTGGTTCTAATGCAAACCACAGATGCTCGATTGGATTGACGTCTGGGGCAGAGATGGAAGCGGGTCAAGGATCAACGGGTCTACAATTTCTTGCGGATCAAACTAGTCGGTGCAAGGATGTCCCGACCCGATTTCAACCCTGTTTATTTCCGTTCTATTTTTGAAAAGGCCGCCCCGGTGGCGCAGTGGTCTAAGGCGCTGGCCTCTGATCATTCGTCCGTGAGGGGTCCGGGTTCGAATCCCGGTGAGGCATGGGTGTTGTGTTTGTCTTACGGCACTGGCTCTCTCCCTTCCCTGGAACCAGTGACCCTAAATTAGGAACGGGCGACTGCTTATAGCCCATTGAGTTGCTCACGGTGGTCGTTAAACCTCCAATCAAAAAAAAAAAAAAAAAAAAAAAAATTCAAAGGAAAAACGCGCACTGTGGAATTTAGTGCTCGATATTGGTCCCCTCGTACTGAAAAATGATTTGTCATGCAAATTAGAGGAAAGCTGTTCCTCAGAAGGAAGTCTTTCCTTCTGAACGGCAATGATTAAAACAACATTCACATTTTAGAAACTTTCAGTATATTGTTACAGAGATTTTATACGGGGTTTTAGGATTTCATATAAAATCTCAAAATGCAACTTTTATTCCATCTCGTGCTCCACTTCCTTTGTCTCTACAAAGCGTGAGAGAAATTTCTCGGACTCGTTCCCCATTAGACACCGGATGCACGGTTATTTACTAAGACGACATTTTGTCTATACGTCGTATTTGCCTTTTGTATGTCGAACGGAGATTAACTCTATCGCGCCTCTTTTGATGCTTTGCAGGTTTCAACGGTGCCGACTAATGCACTGGCCTTCACATTTTTACTTTGAGACTTAAGATTTACCGAAAAGCGTTGTGGTTCTTTCTCTCGGGGAACATTAGGATATGCTTAAGGGCATTTCTTGGAGACAAGAGAAGGAGGCTAAGGACAGTTGTCTCTAGGTTGAGGTAGCGGGCGGTTTACGAAAGTACGACGAGGTAATTGCCCCAGGCGAGGCCGGGAACGTCTTAGGTGGACCGGGAGGTCAGGGGATTTCACGACAGCGCGAGAGATGATCGAAAACGGGAGAGTTAGGAAATATAGCAACAACTAACTGACAGCCTTTGCAGGCAATTAAATGAAGAAAAGAAAAGTTGCATTTTGAGTTTTTATATGAAATCCTAAAACCCCGTATAAAATCTCTAACAATATCATAAGCTTGTTAAAATTGGTGTTGCTGTGAAACACATTCTGAAGTTTGATATGTTATCAAGAAAACAACAAAAACTGAAATGAAACATGCAACAGGTTACGTAATTCAAACATTTTGACTGTGTAGCGCTATCAGAATTAGGTGAGAACATTAATATTACTGTGGAGGAATTTTTTGACGCCCGCAGATGTAATTGAAAACCTGTGTAAAACAATTAGGTTGTCTTGCAAACGAAGGACGGCATTTTCTATAATTCCTGTAAGTTAGTGAGTAAATTATACGTTCCCACAATACGTTTGTTTGATTTCCGTATAACCTACGTAAGATACCCCCATGCAGAAAGACTTTTTGAACTCCCCGTATAGATATTAGAATACAAAGCAGATTTTTTCGGGTCTGGTTCGGGGCGAATTATGTGACGTCCGGGTTGTGTCCAAAATGTATAACCCGTTTCCAACGCTGGTCTGAGGAATTTGTACGTCAGGGCAATACCTGGAAGTCTTCATGTCCCGCGAACCATTCGCTAACAACTCTGGCATTATGACATGCCGCATTATCATGCTTAAAGAAGGCAGTACTTGAGGAGAATACAGTTAGCTTGAAAGGATGTACCTGGTCTACAATGATGTTTTAGGTAGGTGGTAGACGTCATAGTTTCCTACACACGGATGACCGGACTAAGGATGTCCCAGCAGAGAATTGCACTTTCACCATCGGCTTGTTTTCGTCCCACGGTGCATCCTCGGGCCAACAATTTCTCAGGTAAACGACACATACATCCATATGATACAACGGGAAACGAGATTCGTCGGACCAGACGACATTCTTCCAATTATTGAAAGTCCCGTTTTGATGCTAGCGTGCCCATTGTAGGCGCTTTTGACGGTGAACCAAGATTAGCATGGACACTCGGAACAGCCTGCCTCATTTTCTGCAGAGTTCTATGTAATGTGCGTTGTGACGCATTATTCCCATTACCCGCATTCAAATTACCGGCGAGTTTTGCCACAGTATCCTTTCTGTTGGCTCGTACCATGCGGGATTGCCTTCGCTTGCTTCGCTCACTTAAAGGTGAGCGAAGCAATCTCGCATGGTACACTGGTGAGCCGTGCTCGGCCCACACCTTCCCGGCGATTCGTGGTTCCCCTCCTTGGACCACTTTTTGAAGGTACTAACGACGGCTGACTGTGAACACCCCACAAGCCTTGCGGTCTCGGAAAAATACTCTGATGCAGTGGTCTGGTCATTACAATTTTGCATTTGTCAAACTCGCGTAAGTTCGCTGCCTTTCCCATCTGAAGAACGAAAACAGCACTGATTAACAGAGCTCAGTATCAGGTGTAGTTTATACCGTTTCATGGCATTCACATGCGGTTCTATTTCCATAAAGATGCCCTGGTTATAGTGTTTTGGCTCTTCGGTGTACATTAGAATTATAGTATTTCATCAGGCTGTGGAATTTGCACTGTTGCAAAATTAGTCACTAAAAGACTGATGTTTTATGTAAAGCACAGGATAAATGGAACTTTTGCAATTAATGCAGAAAGTGTAGTTGTGCATCAGTGCTATGCATTGTGTGTAGGCAAGGTAATTGCTGCATACAAAGTGTTTTTTAAAAATCAATTACGGTAGCTCTTTTCTATACAAATTCATTTTGTATTTCAGTTTCTCTGCTCTCAAATATGCACCATCAGTATTTGACATAATCATGCTGAACTCTGCTTAATTTGTTACTCGCAAAGCGTACAGTCTTTATTTTCAGTATCTCAATAGTCGCCGTCTTTTTTTTCTTTAGCACGTCTTTTTTAAAAAAAGATCGTTCTTATGTTATCGGTTTGTCCGTCCGTCTGTAGACACCATATCTCTGCAACTATTAGTTTGATTTGAAAAATTCGTTTTGCATTGGGGAAGCTTGAAATATGCGAATGATGATCCTTTATTTCGTTTTTTTTTTTACGATGTACAATTTTGCCGCTAGAGGGCATACATGCGGATGCCGAATTCAAAATACATTTTATTACATATATTTGCTTTTAAGCGTCCCATTGAAAAATTTCTCTTATCTTTCGATTCGTTTATGTCTAGTATTTTAGGTATAGTTACTTTCTCATGTTACGCATAGATGTTCCGCTCTGGGCGTAAAAGTGAATTGCGTTTTCCCCGACATCTCTTCTAAAACTCCGATCTGAAAATTTTTTCATCAGCCGATCCAGCTCCAGATGGAAAATATTTTGCATATAATTTCTAATTTTTGGTAAAGAATACTTTGGCCACCAGGAGGCGTAAGTGTCTTCTGATGTATTTGCCATAAAATCTAAGCTTCTAAAATCTCGATTGAAAAAAATTCGTTCGTAGACCGATACTACTCACGTCGACAAACCTTTTCGGAATATTTTCGTAAAATATTGCACGGTTTCTCCGCCAGGGGGCGTACACGTATCTTATTTTTGTCAATATCTCTGCTTCTAATGGTCTGATTTGAAAATATTCTTTCTTTATTGGGTAGTTACCGGTTTGACATGTTTTCTATATAATTTCAAAATTTTGAAGTAATTCATACTTTCCGCTAGTGAGCGCAAATGTAAATTGTGTTTCCCCCTATATCTCTGCTTCTAAAACTCCGATTTAAAAAATTATTTCTGCACCGGATACAGCTCCTGATGGGAAATCTTTTGCATAAAATTTCTAATTTTTTGTAAAAAATGGTTTGGCCACAGTAGCTCTTTTTGTCAATATATCTACTTCTAGGAGTCAGATTTGAAAAACCCGATTGAAAAACTTTTCTTCGGTCAGATACTTTTCCAGACTGGTTACATTGACTCTGTATAGCTTTGATAAATTTTAAGTCTTACTTTCCGCTTCTGTTGTATTTGCAGCAAAATCTGGGCTTCTAAAATCTCGATTGAAAAAAAATTCGTTTGTGTTCCGATACTACTCACGTAGACAGACCTTTTAGAATATTTTGTTAAAATAGTACATGGTTTCTACGCCAGTAGGCGTAGATGTATATCGCATTTTTGTCAATATATCTACTTCTAGGTGTCAGATTTGAAAAATTCCTTCTTTGTTCGATAGTGTTTCTTATGTGAAACGTTTTTCATATAAATTTCAAATCATACTTTCTAGGGGGTGCCGACGTAAATTGTTTTTGCCCCGATATTTCTGCTTCTAACACTCCGATTTGAAAAATTCTTCCTGTACCGCATACAGCTCGTGATTGAAAATGTTTTTCATATAATTTCCAATATTTGGTAAAGAATGGTTTGGCCACCAGGGAACATAATTGTTAATTTCTGCTTCTGACGTGTATTTGCAGAAAAATCTGAGCACCTGAAAACTTGACTAAAATTTTTTCTTGGACCGGATACCGCTCACATCGAAAAACCTTCTAAGAATACTTTTTGCTAAAATAATGCATGATTTTCCCGCTAGGGGCGTGAATATCTTATTTATCCATATCACTGCTTAGAAGAGTCAGATTTGAAAAAAAATCTTTCTTTGTTTGAGAGCGTTTCTACTGCCAAATGTTTCTCATATTAATTCAAATTTTTCTTAACTCATAAGTCTGCAACCAGAGGGCGTAAGTTCACCATTCATTTTATAGCAGTATCTGCGGGATTTAAAACCCGATTGAAAAACTTCTTTCTTCGGTCAGATACTTTTCCAGACTGGTTCCATTGACTCTGTATAGCTTTAATAAATTTTATTTGCGTCAGAATGGATTCAAATGATGTGCTCATTACACCCGAAAATTTGCCGCCCCGGTGGCGCAGTGGTCTAAGCGATGGCCTCTGATCATTCGTCTGTAAGGGGTCCGGGTTCGAATCCCGGTGAGGCATGGATGTTGTGTTTGTCTTACGGCACTGGCTCTCTCTCTTCCCTGGAACCAGTGACCCTAAATTAGGGACGGGCGACTGCTTATAGCCCATTGAGATGCTCACGGTGGTCGTTAAACCTCCAACAAAAACAAAAACACCCGAGAATTCGGTGACTTTTTTCTTGTTTATCTTATGTCTTGTTGCAGCGCACAGAGGAAGGTAAGCAGGATCCTCATTGCTTCACGTTATTGTGGGATAACTACGTTCCGGCGCATGCGCACTGACAACGTGCAACTACTACCGAGTAGATGCACAATGTTGGTAACCAGCTGTAAAAGCAGGAAGCTTTCGGTAAGCAGAAAACTTCATGCTTAGCTCTTTTCCTAAGTTGCAATTCTTTATCATTTTTGAGCCGAAAATGTGGGAGTTGGAGTTTGTAATTATCGCATTTCTAAATATTGCTTGTGTGTGGACGAAAAAGTGCTTTCACAGTGTATTTTAATATTTTCATTGTGTTGTTGAGACAAGACGTTTCTTTCTGCCAGTGGTGTGTAGAAGCGTCTTAGCGGTGATAAGGAGCTTATCTTTCTAGGCTAAGCACTTTTCGTGGTTAGAAGGTTTTACTAGCTGAACAACGAAATTCTTTTGGATGATCAAATATTCGAAAATATAAGGAGTACTTTTTGTTATATATTGCAAACATGCACATATCTTAATCGAATGTTTGAATTGTAGTGATGCGATGGTGGAAGTTGGATCACGCAATAGGGTTCCTCACACGAGTCGTAAAAGTTTTGGTATAATGTCAACTTCTTTGTGCAAACGGCAGTTTTCAGAAAGTTAAAGCAAATGGCTTCTCCGTGGGAAAACAGCAGACAACTTGTGCAGACATATGAATGCTAAAAGACAAGTTTTGCAGTTCCGAAGCATATTTATACTAAATAACTGGACACCAGCTTCCTGGTTCCAATAAAAGGAATTCCTGCATCTCATTCTGTTTCCTTATGGGCATCACAAAAGAAGTACCCTACCCTGACCTCACAATCTTTGGGAAAACGGCGCACTAATCACACTGAATAGATGTGAATATATTAATTTACATTTATTCAATGTGACTAACAATCATTTTTAACATTGAAGATTTGGAATCGTGCGGAATAACACAAAAGAGTACTTGAAGAAAATAATTCATAATCTTACTGTATAATATGACTCGTGACATTTTCCATTTAAATTTCCTGAAATTAAGCATATGTAATAAAAGTTTTTATGAAAAAATGCAAAATGAATCAACAAATGGGATTTCACATCTCATATGACAAATTTGAGTCTATTTTCCGGGTTATTTTTACCCAATACGGTCATCGCTATGGCAGTCTTTTGATTTAGAACTACACACAGACTTTAGCGCTGTTCTGCAGTTTGAAAATGCATTTTTAGTTTGAAAAGGATTATTCTCCTGTTCAGCTTCTCTTTTTAGAATTTACATGATATACGTAAGTATTTATTAGTGCCTCAGAGAGAGGAACTCCGTTGTTATTTCTTTAAAAATTGTAAGTTTTTGATAGCTCAATTTTAGTTTAATTCCTAGACAAAAGCCAAATCAATTTGCGTTATGAAAAAATTGTTACAAGTACACTTTGGAAAAATATTTATATAAAAATATATATAACGTCGGAACTTGTAAATAAAAAAAATTAAGCTGCTTACCCAGTGGCAGTGTTTCTCATGCACGTGTTGTAATGAGTGCAAACTGTGCTTTTTCCAACACGAACTGCCGTTGAAAGCAAAAGCGATTACAATAAATGTTTTGAAGATTATTTACTTTTGGTAGAAGCATTGCCTTTGCAATTGTGTATCAAAAGAAAAACATTAGTAAAAATACTTTTGAGTATAATCGATGTGATACTGAGATCAAATTAAGAACGTGTATCCACAATTATATTTCATATTAAGGTTTATTATCGTTTCCCTGAGCGTTTGGCACGTCTTCGTAAGGGCAAAGCGGAGAGTGTAGATGAGAAACAACGTTAAGAAGTACCTTGAGGTAGCACTCGCAGACAACAAGGCCCAAAACTGATTTTTTTTGGGGGGGGGGGGGGTCGGAAACTGAAAGGGCAGGAGAGTAAATGAACCTTTTAACAAAGGAAAGTTCTCTGATGTTCCCGTGCTGTCGAGTATTTTAATTGAATACAAAACATTACACGATATAAAGTGTAATGATGAATTCACACGGAACGAATTTGCTTGAGATCGATCTCACGCACATTACGTTTGGGTTGTTTACAGAAACATACATACACTGCCTCGCACCCACTATTTGGCTTCTTGTTAAGCACATATCGCAACTCAGGTGTGGGTCATGTGATCAGCGTTGCTCTTTGCTGGATGCAAAGTCTTCGCAACTGGCTCCTTCGTACGGATTTTAACTCTGCACTCCGATTTAATTCACAACATTTGTTCGTTGAGATGATCATTTACAGCCTTTGCTAGTTGTGAGTTGAGTTCGTTCTATTGCCTCTTGCCCTGGAGGGAAGACCAAAATAAAAAAACGTATGCACGAGAGTGTGAGTGTCAAATATTTGGCAGAGAAATTCATTGCCGGAAAAATACAAATTCGTGACATTTTAAAACGAAAGAACGAGGTAACAAAGCAGTAGCGTTAAAGACAACAGCTCGACGAAGAAAAAGCTGCAAAAAACCTGAAATGAATGGAATAATATTGTCTGGGAGTGGTTTGTTAGTGCAAGAGTGGCGCACGTGCTCTCACTGAGCATCATATATATTGTAAATGCTACTGTACGGAAAACGATGCTGGATTATTAAAAATAACAGAAGTCTGGAATTTTTAGTTAAGTCACTGCAGTAATATATTCTCTTTCAAATTACGTGGAATCTGTTATAAACGTTACAGAAAAAAAAAATCAAACGTTTACATTTCCGTGGCTTCTCTGGATGACCCTGTATAGAACGGAAACCTGTCTAGAATGGAAAACAATCCCAGTTCCGTGTATTCCGTCTTGGATAGGTTTCACTGTTTTAAAAATAGAATTCCGTAGAAATTTTATAAAACATAGCAAATGCCGAAATGTCCTTTCTTATACAGTACATACAAAAGAATTTGTCAGAGAAATAATGTTTGATGACGTAAAGTACTGCGGCACTTTCTCGTTCATTCAAAAAACAAGAATGATACAGAATTTTCGGTTGTAAGCCTTTGGGGGACTTAAAGACTATTTAACCGGCGATCTTCCATTGTGTATAAAAAGAAAAATCTTCAATGATGAATGTATTAACTCCGTATTTACTTATGGAAGTGAAACTTGGAGTATCACAGAACGACAATGTGAAAAAATAAGAGTATCTGTAAGAAAGACAGAAGAATGTTGGGAATAAAAAGAAGACTGAAATGTACGTACTAAAAAAGAGAAAGAACAGGAATAATAGATATTACAAAAAATAATAAAAGAATTAAAGCGGAGATAGGCTGGACATGATGGACGCCGCCCTGGTGGCACAGTGGTCTAAGCGATGGCTTCTGATCATTCGTCGGAAAAGGGTGCGGGTTCAAATCCCGGTGAGGCATGGATAATGTTTGTCTTACGGCACTGGGTCTCTCCCCGGAACCAGTGGCCCTAAATTAGGGACGGTCGGCTGCTTATAGCCTATTGAATTGCTCACGGTAGTCGTTAAGCCTCCAATAAAAAAATCCCAATGGCAACCGAGAGATGGAAAGACACTACGAAGGCGCCAGAGGACAAGGTGGAGATATAACTTTCAGAAATTTAGAGGTGCTAAATGGTGGACTGAGGCTAAGGATTGAGGAAGTTTGAAAAGACTGGGTGAGGCCTATACCCTGTAGTGGATGCCAACAGGCAAAGAAGAAATGCCGAAATTAAAATCTTTGTGAAGCTTACTCTCAAATGAGTTTAATTTTCACTAAGGATTACAGTGCAAGGAGAAACAGAAGGGAGACGCATTTTGATCCTAAAATGCAGACCTAATTTTGTTCAACTCTCGAGATATTTCTACGGTTCTCATCCGCTCTTTGCTTTTCGTACATTGTAAAAATTCTTTTGAAATTCACGAGCCACTTTACGTGACTCCTTGCGTGAATTAATGAAGAATATTTCCGATTCAGCTTTTTCGGTGAAATACCGGAAAGAAACTTGGATTTCAAGGGTTTTTCGTACGCCACAAAAAATCCTTCATTTTCAGAAAAGTTTACGCAATTTCTTTCTTGTATTTACAGTGAACTGGAGTTTTTAAAGATTTGTTAACGGAAAATTCTGAATTTTCAGAAATCTTTTTCACAACTCGTTTCGTATATTAATGGAAAAAACTCCGTTCTCACCTTTTCCGTATCCATGTGACGAGAAATTTCCGGTAATAGGAGCGATTCGTGTTAATATTTAAGATTTGATTAACTTAAATTTCAATGGGCTGTCAAAGGATCTAATTTTGAAGTTCTGCGGTGAGATCGGATATTGTGAATAGCATATCGCATGAATTTTGGCTATTGTGGAACAGGATATTTCTTCTCTCTCCCATTTTGTGCGCCAGTTGTTATATATTGTTACTGTACAGGTGACACGATGTCTATATGTATGTCTTTTTATCCTTTAAGACAAGCTATTATAGCTATCAAGAGTAAATTCTTTATTTGGGAGTTTTGTGAAGTAATACTATAAAGCAGTACATTTAATCTTTTAAAGATAATTGACAGTCATTTAGTTTAAAAAGATCTCTAGTTTCAAAGCATTTTGTTGCTTCGAAAAAGTCACGATGAAAAAAGCAATATGTGATAAGTCGTCCTACAAAAAAGTAAAAACAAGAAAAAAAAGCAAATTATTACAAACCCAATGAAAAAAAATATAATGCGACATTTCTGTATGAATAAGGAAAAGCCTGAAACGGACTGTTCCGAAATAAACGGAATTCCTGACTACGGAAAAAGTTAAAATACGGAAGTTAAAAAAAAAAAAAAAAAAAAAAAAAAAAGTTAAGACTGGCAACTTTGCTGCATATTATTTTCAGGAATTTTCCGTGAATTCACACCATTTACAGAGAGCATGTAAAACAATATGCAGATATACCTAACCTCCTAGCTTCCAAGAGCTAATTATCACTGGTCGGCATGAAAATCGGCCCTGACACCATTCCTGCTGATTCTTATGTAAAACGACCTCCTGAAGCCGAATATGACCCCTGTTTTCCCCCATCACCCACCGTTTTCGGGGGAGCCCCCCTCCTAATTTTATCACTTTCCGATAATTTGGAGGGATGAAAAGGATTATTTCAGCCTTTACATTTCTTCTGAGGGGCTACAGAGGTGAAAAGTTATAAAACATGAACATCTATATCAAGGAGGTAGATTTGGGGGATTCGCCCCCTCCCCCCAAATTGTAAAGAAATCATTAAAAATGGTTGATTTTCCCGTTTTTCTGGCAATTTTCTCACTTATTTGGTACATATTATAGCTTCTAGCCCCTCTCATCCTCCCCAAAAAACCCACAAATAATAAAAATATATAGCAACAGTAATAAAAATATACAGCAACAGTTCGGAACATTCACTCTACCACGCTGGCTCTCTCAATACCTCGCGCGAACAGGTTCCCACGGGAATCGCGCACAGGTTTGCACGGGCTTTGACAAGCTAAAACTTGCATTGCTCTTATCACGATAATCCTGCACTGTAAGCATTATCTTCCCTTAGTTGATCTGTAGCGATCGTTGAGTCTACTTGTCGGTGTTCTAGGCGGGGATTCTGTGTTTCCAAGTTGTTTAAATTGTGTCAAACGGTAGAAATTTGTTTACACCGGCCTTTTCCAAGTGAATTACAGTACGTGAGTGTTATTTTTGAGATTAATATAGAGCATTTATTTACTGTTTAATTATGCCACTCGAGTGTATAAATCATCCCGATAGATTCTGCTATGTTTGCGGGGAATTGACTTTTAAAGCGCAACGAAATCCCATTTCTCCGCTTCTTAAAACTGCTTATAAATTTTACTTTGATTGCAAAGTTGGCGATCAGGACAAGAATTGGGCTCCCACAGTTTTCTGCACTACTTGCTACAGTAGCTTGACCAAATGGCTCAAAGGTACCCGTAAATCAATGCCATTTGCTGTGCCCATGGTTTGGCGCAAACGTCGCTGTCATCTCACAGATTGTTACTTTTGTATGACTTCCACCGTCGGGTTATGTAGCAACAAAAGTAAGCATACAATTCAGTATCCTAATATCCCTTCAGCTTTAAGACCAGTTCCTCACAACGAATCATTACCAATCCCAATGCCCCCAAAAACCTATACTCTAGAGCCAGAAACGGATGTAACATACTTTGAGCCACAGCTTGGACCATCACATGATACGTCCACCGATGATGAAGAGTGTTCTGCTGATTCAGCTCATCGAAAATCTCACCTCGTTACTCAGTAGGAATTGAATGATCTCGTCAGGGTTTGGAGTTACCTAAGACTAAATCTCAACTTCTTGGATCTCGACTTCAGCAGTGGAATCTCTTAGAAAAGGGCGTAAAAATCTCCTTACAGGACCAGACAGTTCAACCCTGCAATTACTTTTTTCGGAAGATGAAGTCTTAGTGTTCTGCCCTAATTCAAATGCATTGATGATAGAACTGAAGATGACATGTGACCCAGACAAATGGTGACCGTTTATAGACTCATCAAAGACAAGCTTGAAAGTTGTCCTGTTGGCCAATGGGAATGAGTTACCATCAGTCCCGGTTGCATACTCTGTGGATATGAAGGAGACGTACGAAAACATCAGCCGAATCCTTGATAAAATCTGTTATCATGATTATAATTGGAAACTTTGAGCTGACTTAAAAGTTGTTGCTGTATTCGCGGGTCTGCAATCAGGCTTCACAAAATACTGCTGCTTCCTATGCGAATGGGACAGCCGAGACGGAACTGGCCTCTGCGAGAAAGTTTTACTCCCTGTCAGAAAAAAGGCCTTCATGATCCTCTGGTCCCGAAGGAAAATATTTACTTGCCGCCTTTGCACGTCAAACTGGGATTGATCAAACAGTTTGTGAAAGCAATGGACAAGACAGGTGATGCATTTCAATTTTTGAAAAATAAATTTCCTCGTCTTAGTGAGACTAAAATCAAGGAAGGAGTTTTCGTGGGCCCCCAGATTAGACAACTTTTCAAAGATTCGACGTTTATTGAACACCTGAATCGAAAAGAAAAAAGAGCTTGGCTTGCATTCCAAAACGTGTGTAAGAACGTTTTGGGTAACAACAAAAGTGATGATTATGCCGCTCATGTCGAGGAATTGCTGTCAGCGTACAAGGCCATGGGGTGTAACATGTCTCTTAAAGTGCATTTCCTGCACTCACACCTGGACTTCTTTCCTGAAAATTTAGGAGCAGTTTCCGATGAACACGGGGAACGATTCCATCAAGACATCAATAAGATCGAGAGGAGATTTTCATGGAAGTGGAATACGAACATGTTAGCAGAGTACTGCTGGTGTTTGGTACGAGAAACTTCTACCTCAGGGTACAAAAGGAAAGCAAGCACCAAATGAAGGTACTTATCTTTTTTATTTATTATACTTTACATTTGTATTTTACATTTTATATATTATTCTTTACAGCTAAAATAAATAATCCTTTTCACCCCTCCAAATAAAATTCATGTCCGTAACATATTACCGAAAATTGATAAAAAAAATCATAAAAAATCGATCATTAGTAATGATTTCTTTACAATTGGGGGGGGGGGGAATCCCCCAAATCTACATCCTTGCTACAGATGTTCATGTTTTATAACTTTTCACCTCTGTAGCCCCTCAAAAGAAATGTAAAGGCTGAAATAATCCTTTTCAATTCTCCAAATCATCGGAAAGTGATAAAATTAGGTGGGGGGGCCTCCCCCGAAAACGGTGGGTGATGGGAGAAAACGGGGGTCATATTCGGCTTCAGGAGGTAGTTTTACATAAGAATCAGCAGGAATGGTGTCAGGGCTCGAAAAAAAATTTTTTTTTGCCGACCAGTGTTATCAATCTGATCTGTCTCAGAGAGGCTCTCAGAACTTTGCATGGAATTTTTCCAAGCCCTTCACCGAAAACATCTTCCTATTATTGGGTTTACTATCTGACACTTATTCATTCTGTGATACATTCGTTTCCCATTTTGCATCTCTGCGGAGTCGGCGTTCACATAACTTAAACGTTTTAATTTTTTTTTTTACCGTTGGTTCTATGGGTGTTTTTCACATTTTTAGTAAAATTGCTAAAAACAGGAAGTGCTATTTTTGAACGATCGTAATGCTTTCCTATAACGGAGGTATAAGAAAGTAAAAACTGCGTCGTTCTGTATGAGTGGAAGTAGGGAGCTTTCGAACTTGAGCGTAATTTAAAGTCTCCCCTACCCAGATAACAACGGCTTGACCCGGACCAGATAAGTGCATGACACTGAGAATTTCAAAAGTAATCAACTAGAGCGGTAAATATGTAGTGAATAGTCTAGGAAGTTCGAAATACTTAATGACTTACCCAACTTCTCGCTAAAAAACACCACCAGCCTTTTCTTATAGTCTTCTTTCGTCATTGGCATCGACTTGGAATGCTTACCGCTTTCTGTAAAATATCGAGATTTGAGAATATTTGGTCAACTCGTCCTTTTTAATACATGCCTCGCTTTCTCATTGCGTAGAACTGATTAGCATCTTTGACGCAAGAGAAGTATCAGGTGTCTTCGGAAGAACACTATTTGCATGACCTAGCTCATTGTCTGCACGTGCTTTCGGACAATAGCCCTGGGGGAATGAGGTTTGATTGCTCTGCTAAGGAACCATGCGACGCTTTTTGCTGTTTTGTTCAAAAAGAGCAAGTAATAGGAGAACTCCGTGCATCTTGATGTCGTCTTCGTTAAATTTTTTTTCCCTCGTCTGTGTTTTTTGGTATTGATCACATGCGAAATGAATAAGAACCTACATATGATTAATCTCTCGATCTAAGGAAGTAATTCTCCTGGCGTATAGAATTTCACTAAGTACTTTTTCCAAGATGACGCCGGATTTCGCAACGCATCTGCTGTTGAAATTGTTTGCTTCGACTTATTTTCCAGAAATCGCTTTGCGTTCAGATAATTTTTAACGAATTTGTTTTTAAGAATTTCCCAAGAGTGATGCCGTGAGCGAACGTGCCCGTCTTTTGCAAAGAAGAGATCAAATGGTTCAGTGATAACACATTTATTCGAGTAGTAAAGTCTTAGAGTTAAAATCGTAAAACAACTGGGTTTGATTTCGCAAACAGCTAAGCGTGACCACAAAGAGGTTTCCACACACACACGTCGGTTTCATATTAATGTCGCACCCACTCGCTTTAATACTGTATTTGCCAGGGGCGTACATAGATTCTTTTCGGGGGGGGGGGGGGGGCAAAAATGGAAGTTTTTGAAATCCATCTGGACAAAATAAAAGTTAATGAAAAATACATGAAAAAAATTGAAACATTTTGTATCTCAAGTTGATGCAATCTTTATTGAATTAAAGTGAATTAAAGCATTTCTTCTAATGTTAGTGGCATTTTATAGCAGCAGCAGCAGCAGCAATAACAAAAAAACTTTGGGGGCGGCGCCCCCTTGCCCCCACTCTAAATACTCCCCTGGTGTTCACCCTCCTTTGGATGCTGTTAACAAATTTTGTGATAGGTTGCACCAAAAAGTGGTGCTACACCAGCTGCACCACTTTCTGAGAAAAGATACACACACCACTGTGTGGTGCAAACAAAACCCAAAAACATGATGCAACTTTGTACCACGTTATTCGCACTGCACAATGGTGTATCTTTTTTTAGAAAGTGGTGCAGCTGGTGTAGCACCACTTTTTGGTGCAACGTACTAGAAAATTTTTGACGTGGTACTATAACGCGTGTGACGCGTATCTCTACTTAACCATCCTTTTGTGGTTCTTTTTTCAATTTAACTTGTTACCCCTTATTGTTTTAATTTTTTTTCATGGGAACCTCAAATTTTGTACATACATACCAGAACTATTGAAGTAATCCGATTTATTGGCACTTTCGGGGGAGGGGGGGGGCAAGGTCCCATTATTAAAAAAATGGCAAAAATATAAAATATTTAAAAAAAAGCAATGAAAAAAAAAATAAAAAAAAAACTTTATTAAAAAAAAATTAATGGCAAGGCCCCAGTTATTAAAACACTTTCAAGGGGTAAAACCCCTTGCCCTCACCCTTCTAAATACTCCCCTGGTGTTTGCCCTCCTTTAGATACTATAACGCATGTGACGCGTATCTCTACTTAACTATCCTTTTTAGGTTTTCTTCTATAAAAATTGTTCCCCTTATTGCACTTTTTTTCATCGGAACCTCAAATTTTGTACTTAGGTAAATAGCTAAACTATCGTAATAATCCGATTTATTGGCGTTAAAATAGAAAATAGTTTTCAAGCTTTCGCACATCAACCAAATTGCTTTTTCAAGGATGGTAGACAGAAAACTGCGATCAGAATAATAGAATGATTCAACAATTTAAACGAGATGAGTAGACAATAAACGGATGTAATTTTCAAAGACATGAGGCGTCACATTGGTAGCACGCGGTGTCTCTGAAGGAAACAGGCGTTATTTGAAGAACTAAATTCATAGCAACTCTAGTAAAGCGCTAAGCCTCACTGTTGGTAATGATCTCCTACGTTTCTTAAATGACTGTCGAGTAGGAAGTCGATTTCTTTTTTTATATAATCTCGCATAGGAACAGCGGACTTGAAATTCAATTATCTGGATAGGGTTGTATTACTTCTCCGTCTCTTGTGTTCGTTGAGTCTAATTCTAAATGGGTGCTTGGTTATTCCGATGTAGTATCGTTACGAACCGTCCCGATATTGTATAGGAATGGCATTAAAAACCTGCGCCTTGGGAAAGAAGAGTGTCAATGTTTCTCTTAAGCATGGCATATGAAGATGCTGGAGACCTTATGCCAACAGCATACTTAATCTCCTTGAGTTGGAAGGAAGCATCTTGAATGTGGGGAACTGAGCCTAGGTAGTGTAGTTGCGGCAAAGAAAGATTAAAACATTTTTGTTTTTTTCGATAAAACTACAGAGGATATTCCCACATTTTTGAACAATTTTCCAGCAATATAATTAATGCTTAAAATAAAATTATTTCTTTGGTAAATGTTCTATCTGATAGCACTTTCTCTGGGTATGGATCTGCATCTAGATTTCCAAGATAACAAGGCATTTCTTAAAATTGATATTTTATTCGATTCCTCGTCCACTGTTTTCCATACTTTTAATCATTGTCTTAAGTCTGCGTTTAGAAAGCTCTCTTTTTAGCAATCCGAAGGCATAATATTCCATTAGTGACACATCAAAGCACTTGAAAGGAATATGAGCAAAAGGTATGGACTTGATGCTAGTCTTTTTTTTCTCAAGAAATGGTGGTAGATTTGGATGTAAGAGACGGGTAGCTTTACCCTGATGGAGTTCTACTTTTTGAATGCTCTGTGGATAAATGAATGGTATTTCCTCTTTAAATATTGGAGTTAAACCATTAGTTTGTTAAAATCACTCTATAAATTACCATTCTTTTCAACTTAACTTTAATTTCCCATTGTACGAAAACCAGCAATAATAAATCCTTTACTGAAACTTCCTTTGGATTCTTGGAACCAAATTTGTAAGTCTTTTTCTGCACTTTTGCAAAAGGAAATTGGATTTGCTTGTTAGTCGTTTTAGGTAGATCGATGCTTCATCAATAGTCACAATAAATTTTAATCTGTCTCCGTCTAAGTGATTTTTATAAAGAAGTCTACACCGTGTTGTGCACTTAGCCACGTGCCTATGCGAAACGTGGTGAACATTATTTTGTGGTATTTTTCAGATTCAAATCTTTATTACCTTGTTTACATTTGATACATGGATTTTTTAGCGAGTCTTCTTTGGGTCGATGGATTTTTTTTTTTTTAAGACCAAATACCTTACTTTTGAAATAGTCGTAAAAGTACTTAACTTCTTCGGATATTCGTTTGGTGTTCTGCTTCCTGTTAAAAACAATGTTTGACTATATTTTCCCCTTTATTATTAATAATATTGCTTATTTAACATTTAGAAAG
The DNA here is from genome assembly GCA_039090855.1 of Macrothele yani. NCBI lineage: Eukaryota > Metazoa > Arthropoda > Arachnida > Araneae > Macrothelidae > Macrothele > Macrothele yani. The sequence goes on from CM077012.1 coordinate 30,218,248, forward strand.
GCTATTTCTAAGATTTTTACACCGTCTTTAAATTACAGAATACGAATACTTCTCTTCGTAAAGAGCAAAAACCTAACCTTCTATCCAGAGCTCGTTTACGTGCGTCATTTTCTTAGCGGACGATATTTAACGGCAGCAGATGTTTCTTTCGCGTTCACTTAACACGCTGTTGCCAGTTTCATTTCCTTGAACTTTTATTTTCTGTAATTTCTCACCAAAAACGTTCTAAAAATGTGCGAACATCCTCTGTATGTATCTGGTTCGAGGTGTACACTGCTTCAGTTGACAGTTCGATAACGGTTTTTAGTTCACGCTGTCTAGAATACGTCGTCGAAGTGTGACGTCACAAGATGGCGCTGGACATAAACAAATGTCTGTTCCTCCATGATCCCTCATAACCTTTCAACGTGATTGGTGAAATGTGCTCATATTTTGCAATTTTTTCATTTGTTTTTCTGACAATTTGAAGCTAATTCAACGGGGTGAAAATGCTGTGGTCCTCTCATATCCAGTCATTTTATTATGAACCGCATAGCGAGGAAATACGTGGTAAAATTCATGCTTCTATGAACTGTCTGCTTTTTATGCTTATTTCTCATTAATTACTTTCTCTTGTCAGTTTTATATCATATTTGAACTGACCACCCAAGGAGCCCAAAACTTGAAGGCTGGACCATTTCATGTTTGTAGTAAAAATGGATGAAATGTCCGGCCAGGTTGTAATTTTGTAGGAGCATCTGCTGATTCACACTAGAAAGAAACCACCAATGCATAGTATGCCAGAAGACATTTTTACAGAAATTTACTGTTACAGCATCTGCTAATTCACACTGGTGAGAAACCTCACCAATGCACAGATTAAATTTAACGTTACAGTATTTAAATACTTAATGATTTTATTTTAACGACGCATTTTGTTAAATGAATTTTATCATACAGTATTTTAAATTAAAAAACTTTGTGGTCATATTGCTTCCTAATCACACACGTCATAGTTTTCCACACTGGTGAGGAGCTTCACCAATGTACAATATGTAACAAGTCATTTACGCAAAAAAGTATCAGCTCATCTATGGTTTCACACTAGTGAGAAACCTCAATGTGATCCTTGCAACAAGCCATTTGCACGTAAAGGAAATTTGACAAATCATCTAACTCCTGTCCATTTACATGCTTAGATTGCAAAGTGTACATTTTATGGATGCTTTTCAACTGTGTCAATATATTTTAACACCTATTAGTGAAATTTATATTTTTGTACAGGATACGTAAAAACTCCGAAAGGCATCGCATGTTAAAAAAACTTCGCATGAGTTTACCCGTAAATCGCGACGGAATTTGATAACAGCCTCGAGGCAAAATCTAATATTCTGAAAACCATTACAAACCGAAAACAAGAAAGATGACACCGAATTTTCAGGTGTAATAAGCACGTCTTTTGAATCCGTTCTGACGCAAATTAAATTTACCAAAACTATTCAAAGTCAATGGAACCGGTATGAAAAACAATAGATCTGACGAAAGTAAGATTTTCAATCGGGTGTTTTATCCTTCAGATATTGCTGTAAACGGAATCGTGAGCTTACGAACTCTTAGAAACAGAGATATCGACAAAAATAAGATGCGACTTTACGTCCCCTGGTGGGAAAACCATGCATTATTTTAGGAAGAAAGTATTCTCAAAAGGTTTATCCATATAAGCGGTATCGGTCCAAGAAAAAAAATTAGTCGAGTTTTCAGGATCCCAGATTTTGCTACAAATACATCAGAAGCAGAAATTAACACTTATGACCCCTGGTGGCCAAACCATTCTTCACCAAACATTAGAAATTATGTGAAAAATATTTACCATCAGGTCTTGTATGCGATACGGGAAGAATTTTTCAAATCGGAGCTTTAGAAGCAGAAATAACGCAGAAAACGCAATTTACCTTTGTGCCTACTAGCGGAAAGTCTATGATTTACATGTAAATTTTGAATTTATAGGAAAAGCATTTCGCATCGGAAACACTACCCAACAAGGGACTTTTTCAAATCGGACTCTTAGAAGTAGAGATATTGACAAAAATAAGATATACATCTACGCCCCTGGCGTAGAAACCATGCATTATTTCAAGAAGAAAATGTTCCTAAAAGGTTTGTCGACATGAGTAGTATCGGTCAACAAACGACTTTTTTTCAATCGAGATTTTAGCTCATATTTTGCTGGAAATTAAGACTTACACCACTTGGTGGCCAAACCATATTTTTACAAAAAAACAGTAATTATGTGCCAACGATTTCCCACATCAGGAGCTGATGTGCAGATCTGAGTGGATCTAGTAGATCCACTCAGATCTACTTGAGTTGGCTTTAGTTGGTTTCGAGAGTAGACGTGGCCTTATCTCATGGCAAGTTAACCGCATTTCACACGAAATGGATACATACGAGGGGAGCATGAGCTATGTTTATTTTGGATTTTTATATGTATGTTCTTTACATTCTATGTTTCAGTATGTTTTGTCCATTAAGAAGACAAGGTAAGAGATTATTGTGTATTTGACATATTTCAGTGGTGTTATGTTTAGTTATACATCTATTGCTATGTTATTTTGAGGGTTCGGGTAGGAAAGACAGATGGCCAATAAATTTTGCAAGTCCAAATTCGGTTGCAACCACAGTTTTGTTTTAAATTAAGTATCAGGCTATCTCATGAAACTCGAGCCCGACTGGCTCCGGGCTCCCGGGTGTCTTTCCCTGAGGAGTGGTTCAGGGGTTCGGAGTCATTTGATATTATATTTGTTTGGGTTTTACATTTCATTATTGGTATTCTATAATTTTACAGTGTGACTTTTGGGTAACGTTTATCATTCTCCTTTTTCTTTTGCTGTGGTCTGGAGTTCATTTGTTGTCATGTACATGTTCGGGAGGTGTTGCTCGTGGTTATTTATAAATATATGTACCATTCCCTCTTGTTTTCCAGCTGCATTGCGCGGTATCAGAGTGGTATGGGCATGTATCAAAGGAAATTAATTTATATTTATATATATATTAAGGGTCACAAGACTGTAGTCTTTAAGATCAAGAATCCATAGTGATTGTTTTCCTCTGTTTCAGGGTTTAATCACCACCGTGAGCAAATCTATGGGTTATGTCGCCCGTCCTTTATTTAGAGCCACTGGTTCCAGGGAAGGGAGAGAGCCAGTGCCATAAGACAAACTTAGCACCCATGAATCACCAGGATTTGAACCCTCACCCATCTCGGACGAATACACAGAATCCAGCGCTTAGACCACTGTGCCACCGGGGCAGTTTGTCAGGTTTCATATTCGTTCCCAAGTTTAGGACAACAGCGTATATCACCAGTATCATTTTTTTTTTTACCTAAAGTATAACTACCACCGTGAGCAACTCGACATGCTATAACAGTCGCCAGTCTCTAATATAGAACCACTGGTTCCAGGGAATGGAGAGAGCCAGTGTCGTAAGACAAACATAACATCCATGCCTCACGGGATTCGAACCTGGACCCTTCTCGGACGAATTGTCATAAGCCAGGGCTTAAACCGCTGCGCCACCTGGGCGGCCTCAGCATGTCATCGAAGTTTAGATTTTTTTTTTAATTTCCAAAGCTAAAGCTTTTTTTGCATTAACGGCAGTTAGAACACATGTAAGAAAAGAATAGACAAATAAACAGCTATTTTCACGAAAGCGCCAATCAGATAAGTCGGACCTTAGGTGACTAACAGTTCTCGAGAATAATTTACAATTTTTCAACTAACTAATTCGGGGGAAAAGAAATGGATAAAAAGATTGGTTTATAGGAAAGATCTCGTTCTCATCTTATTCATGCGATTTCGAGTTAAATAAAGGTCCTGGTTGAAATCAAAACCACAATAAAAGAATTCAGATATTTGGTAACATTGTTTGAAATGCTTCACAAAGAATCTTCAGGAATAGTTGAACAGTAATTTGCATTCACAGGAGATCAGAGTTAGCAATGTTATACAGTTAATGTAGATTCTTTGAAAACATATTGCGTACTTGTAGAAAAAAAGAAGCATTTAGTCACACTAACGAAAACAGTTTGCATTCCCGAAATCTATTGTTATAGTGTTTCTAAATATTCCATAAATCTCAAATGTCCTAGATAACTGAAAAGTAACACATCAAGATTCCTTCCGTAAAAAGTCTTTTGGCCAAGGTTTTAAGAGATACTTTGAACACAAAGGGCAACAGGGATGTCGAGACTCAATGTGAGTGAAGTTTCGTAAATCCCTTTCCGGCTGTGTTTCTGTGTACACGATGTAAAATTTCCAAACCTCTCAACCATTAAATGCTACGTTTCAATGACTTTAAGCTTGCTTTGCATTACTTATGTAAATCTTCTTAGCTGCTATTAGAAGAACGAAAAATGATCGAGTAAACTGAGAAATGGTAAAATGGGTATAATCTAGGAAAGATTACGAGTTGAATAAAAGACCGACAGCAGACGATATTTTAAAGCTAAGTAAAAATCTCTCTTAAGCACAGAAATATATATCATTTAAAACTTAAAGGGAAACGGCATGTGACACTCAATCGACAAAAGAAATGATTGTCTCGTGGAACAGGGAAGTATTACTGAAGGAGATTGTCGCTTTTTGTAAAGAGATACCAAAACAAAAAAAGCTCCATGTTACGTAAGTAACAGTGCGGTTACAAATCGCTATTTATTCATCTGAAATGAGTACGGGTTCGAATCACGGTAAAGCATGGAGGTTGTGTGTCTTACGGTATTGGCTCTCTCCCTTTTCTTGGAACCAGTGGCCTTAAATTAGGGACAGGCGACTGCCTATAGCCCACTGAGTTGCTCACGGTGGTCGTAAAACTCCCCAACAAAGAAAATATCGCTGTATTTGTGATTTTTTTCTTTTGGGGCTTATGAACCCGCCCCCTACCCGAGCGTCTAACATTAATTTACGAGTTCTAGTTCCAAGTGTATGCTGTAGGACAAGAGATGCGACATCCGGGAATCTAATCTGAACCCAACTCATAAGATTAGTTAGAAGGTTGCGTCTTTGACCACTCAGCATTCTGGGCGGCCAATCATAATCGTCTATCTAGGCCGCCCCGGTGGCGCAGTGGTCTAAGCGATGGCCTCTGATCATTCGTCCGAACGGGGTCCGGGTTCGAATCCCGGTGAGGCATGGATGTTGTGTTTGTCTTACGGCACTGGTTCTCTCCCTTCCCTGGAACCAGTGACCCTAAATTAGGGACGGGCGACTGCTTATAGCCCATTGAGTTGCTCACGGTGGTCGTTAAACCTCCAATCAAAAAAAAAAAAAAAATAATCGTCTATAAGCTTCCGGACGATGAGCATAGTGGTACCTAAATACAGGGTAATTCAAAATGATTCATCTGATTTCAAATGACTATATTTTATGTGTTTCTAAATATATAGCGATTAAATGTACATAGGATAACGAAAAGTGTCCAAATTTTGTTTTCATACCTTATAAATGTTCTGTGTGACTTCCGTTGGTCACGCAAACTTACGTCGAGGCGATAATCAAATTCCTGCCGTACGTGATCAGGCATGTCTGTTGTCAACGTCTGTAGAGCACTATGAACACTGATATTTAGATCTAGTGTTGTAGGCAAAGGTGGCACATACACATTATCCTTAACATACCCCCATAAGAAAAAGTCGCAAGGAGTCAGGTCCGGAGACCACCTGTAGGGTGCCTTGTGTCCACAGTGACCAATCCAACGGTTAGGAAGCTGTTCGTTAAGAGCTCGCTCTCAGTTTCGATTACTGCATGTGGGTTTCCCGTGTTCCTTATGCGAATGTTGTTACGGCTGACCTTACTGCTTAAATGGAATGTTGCTTCGTCGTCCTCCTTTGCCTTCTGCATGACAGTTTTCACAATGAAAGTCTTTCTCCCAGGTGCAGATACATGGTTACATTGCGCCACCTAGCGGTTATATTTGTAAACTTAATTTTAATGTGTAGTACGCTATTATTACCTAGAGATTTACGGAGCTATGATCTAATGAAATCGGAAGCAATCATTTCGAATTACCTTGTACTCCTGCCAGACACTTTCTGACTCTTCATTGCTTTTTTAAGGGATACAATTTCAGGAAAGTTTTCGCCGTAAACATACCAGCCACTGAATTAGGAACTATTATTCGATACCGGGTTGGACATCATTTAGCCGAATTACAGAACGTGTAAAATTTGGCATAGATTCCACAAGGTGTTGAGTGCATCTACTTCTACAGCATACCAGTCTTTCACCAGACAGTCATTTAACTGGCTCAGATTTGAAGGAGAAAGATGATTTGCTTCCGGGTATGTTTTTCTAACAGTCCCATACATTCTTAATGGCTTTCAGATCAGGGATTTCTGATGGCCAAGAAAAAGACTGTGGAAGTCGTTGTCATGCTCGCTGAACAACTGCTGAATACATCTAGCGCGGTGGAATTTGGCATAGATTCCACAATGCACTGTCGTCTATGAAACAGTCGTCACCTGCTGGATAAAAATTCAACACTGCAGGATGGCCTTGATCCGCAACAACGTTCAGATAATCCTTGGAGGACATCTGACCAACCAGCAGTATTATGGTACCTGTTCCGTACCAACAGAACGTTCCCCAGACCACCTCCAAAATCTTTGAGTTGTGCTTACAAGGCGAGCAGGATCCATTGCTTCATGGGGCCCGCAACAAACTCTCTCCCTACCTTCGGTACAGAATGTGTACCATGGCTCGTCGGACCACATCACTTTCTTCCAGTGTCCGCTCACGGTGTTCCTGACACCACTGTGGACAAACTTTCCGGTTCTTCGCAGAAATCAGTAGTTTCCGTATGGGCATTCGACTACCAATTACGGTCCTCTTCACTTCTTTGCATTTTAGTTTGCTGAGATATGATTTGCAAACAGCATTTATTGAATGCTTCAGTCAACTGCTGCACACACAGGAAATCCTCTTTCTCTGTACAAGCCTTCTCAGACGACTGGGGTTTCGTTCCTGACAGTTTGCCCTTGCGCCACAGTAAGCATCTTAGACAAGCAATGTGGATTAATTTTCCGCTGATTGAAGACCTGGGATGTCTCACCTTTTCAGAAACCAGTCACTCTTCTGTTTTCAAAATCGTCGCTCGAAACAGACAGGTACCCACAATAAAACCTTTATAGAACTTCGAAAGATCCTTTGTTTTTCCCATTGTAATTAACACAACTGACGATTGCTGACGAGCAGCAGTCTTAGGGTTGACTAGATCACGTGTTTACAATCGTGACATGTATTTTGTATAAACGTTGCGTACGCAAAGTTAACGTACATCTGCAGCAAGTTTTTTAATTCAATGGCCGGTATGTGTACACCCTAAGAGATTTCAAACCAGTGTGGTCCAGTTAAACTCCGGGAGACTGAAAAATATCTTTATTATGAATGTTGAACATAATAAAGATGGGAAAGTTCCACCCGGGTAAAACTGAAAAAATTTTTTTGAGTTTAATAAAATTATATCTTGATCTACAGATCTTAAAACGCTTTTTCGTTTCCTTCTACTCGTGAAAGACTGATTAAATATTTTCTAAGAAATCTCTGCATTATTTTCTACTAGCACGGCTGTCCGATATTTCTTGAATGCTGGAAAAGGATTTCTGAATAAAATCGGCCGATGTTGCACGCATAACTGGCGGTCCTGTTTTTTTTTTAGCACGTCTTTAGTGAAAAAAGATCGTGCTTATGTTATGACTTTGTCCGTCTGTGTGTGGACCTCATATCTCTGTAACTACACTGCTCAAAATAATTAGGGGATATCGTAGTTTTGTATCAAAAGTGTAAGTGACTGAAAACTTCGGAGGTTGGAATAGGAACTACAGACATAGAGAAGAAAAACATGGCCGAAATAATTAGTAATTTAAATTTAATAATTGGTTGAGACAAACGTAAAAATGTATATTTATGATCATATGAAAATAAAGGTAAATTTTTTGCCAAAAAATTGAACTTAATAGGGGTTATGGTTTCCTCTGACAAAGCAATGTTTCACGCCTGTGAGGCATGGAGTCAGAGTATTAATGAGGGATTGGGGGATTCCATCCTACTCCTGCAGAAGAGCACTTTCCAATTACTGGACTGTTTGTGGAGGAATTAATCGAGCAGCAACCCTTCTCCCGAGAACGTCCCAGACATGTTCGATGGGGTTCATGTCTGGGGAACATACTGGCCAGTCCATTCAGATGATTCCCTCGTCAAACAGGAAGTCGTCCACACGTCGAGCGCAATGTGACCTGCAATTATCGCTCACGAAAATGAATTAATCTCCGATTGCTGCAGCATAAGGGACGACTAAGTGTCTGAGGATCTCATCCCTATACCGCTGAGAAGTAAGTGTTCCATTTCTGATGATGTACAGGTTGGTTTGACCAATGATAGAGAAACCGGCCCGCACCATCAATGGGTCTCCTCCAAATCGAACACTTTCTTGCACAAATAACGGGTTGTTACGAGTAACTCGTTCCCTCCAAATGATGAGTCACCTATTGTCAGGATGTACAGTAAAGCGCGACTCGTCTGAGAATAGAGCACGGTGTCGTGCGGTTAAAGAAGCACATACCATAGGTCGTCGAACATACAGACCAACACTGTGGAGTCGGTTCCGTACAGTTTGAGTTGAAACATTTGTGCCAGTAGCCGTACGGAGTTCGCGTTGCAGAAGAGTGGCGTTCATACTCCGCTTTCTCGTGGCAGTAAGGGTAAAGATAAATTAATTGGTGTCATACGATTAGTAATATAGGTGTCAGTAATACAAATATTTTAAGCAAATGTAACCAAGATTGAGGAAGTTCATACGGTTTTTCATCATTACAACATACAAGACGCAATATATAAATATACATTGCCTCAACCATCAAAGTCGTAGTCTTATTTTTAGGTGTCGCGAGCAGTTTTATATTTGTCTATTCGGGTTGATGAGTTCCATTGGACACAAGACGTGATAGTGCTGTAGATTGTGATTTTTTCGCACATCGTACATATATATGCTCATTCCTTCTTATATGAACAGTACGCATTGTAGAGCCTCTATAAAGAGTATCGTTTTGGTCTGGAGTTAGGGATCTTAAAAGGAATAGCATATACTACATGTTTTTGATCATGATACACTTGATCGCGATCCTTCCTAATTTGAGAGATTGTATTTGTACGTTTTATCCCAAAGCTCAATCCATGTTTTTTTTTCATGCTTTTTTCAAAATATTAGTACAGTGCGGGTGAAAGTCCAGTGACCATACATATTTCTTAGGGCGTGTCTCCTGTTCAAGAGTAGTACTTGTTGATGGTTGAAACTTTCGAATTAACTTAAGCACTGTACGAGCGGTATGACCATAATTGCAGGCTATGTTTATAATCTTTTTTCTTTTTAGACTCCGTAGTAGTCTACTTGATGAGTGTGCGAATGCCCTCCGGACCAATAATCGGAGCGCGGAAAGTTTTAAGGTTAACAGAATCGTGCGGAATAATAATAGGTTGGCAGGTAGGTTTACGGAATACTGAAAAACTGATATTATTAGTTTGTGGGTTACGTTTAAGATTTAAGTCAAGGAAAGGTAAAGTGGCATTCTGTTCAAGTTCCATATTAAGATTATTTGAAGAATTATTTATACAGACAGGCATTCATGAGGTTCAAAAAATGAATAAGGTCGTTATGTGGATGTGGCCAAATGATCAAGATGTCATCCACATAACGTAAGTACAAGAGGTTTCAATGGACATATACGAAATACCATGTCTTCCAATCCTTGAAGGATGAATTCTGCCAATATTGCCGATAACTGCGAATCCATTGCAGTAGTTCCTGTTTGCTGGTAGAAACTGTTGTTAAAACAGAAATATGAACGTCGAACAACTAATTTTAAAGCATTAGGTACAGCTTCGATTTGAACCGGGTTTAGACCAGAGTGCAGATGAAGTTTACTTTCAATAAGATTATAGGAGATATCGACAGGGAAACTAGGGTAGAGGGATTCTACATCGAACGATATTAAGATAAATGGTGTACCCTGCGAATTAAAGGACCTTAGGCGGTCAACAACCTACAAGGAGCTAGAAGCAGAATACTCTGAATCCTGACAGAATGGGGATAAGATGGTGGCAAGAGATTTTTCAAGCTGACGAGAGGGAGAGTGAGTTGAAGTCAAAGGTATAAGTGGGTGGTCGGTTTTATGTAATTTTAACTTACCGAATAACTGCGGTACACTAGGTCCGGGTGGAGGTTTCATATGATCTGCTCTTTCGGTAGGTAGGAATCCTTGAGCTTTTTCAATTTACTTAAGTCCATAATAGTTGCCGAAATGGGGTCAAAAGAGAGAACTTTGTGAGGGATCTTTTCAATAGCCTCAGTCATTTTAGTAGCATATTCCGAGCGCTCGGGGAGCACCATGGTTTGAGTCTTGTCAGCCATAATAATCGAAATATAGCTGTTCCGAACCAGACGCTTTAACTCTTCTTGCTCGAGCTGTAACGAGGGTATGTCATTTGCAGGTAGACACGCACATTTATAATGGTTCGAGTGCGTGAAAGAGTTCTGTAAAAAGCGGGCTAGGAGACCTCTAGTTAAATCTCGTTCAATAGGAGTTGCCAGAATAATTTGTTCGGCTTGTGGAAGTAATCGTAAGAGATTAGGTTTATGAGGAAGAGGATGACAAAATTTGGCTCCATGTGATAAAGCCTGTATCTGTGACGATGACAACCACGTGGGGCTCAAATTTGTAAAAAGCTGTCCAAAGTCCATGTTTATCTGGGGAATTCCTGAGAGAGAAGGTAGGATGTTGCTGACAAAGTGTAAAATGAACCAAATTACGCAGTTTTTTGATGTGTCGCTCAATAATGGTGGACTACTCAGAAGTCACGACTGCATGCGTAATCACTAGAGTACTGTCGAAAACTGTGTACGCATTCTTAGCAAGATAACTATAAGCCTGATATGATTTTCGTGAGAGAAAATTAATTAGGCTTCTTTTGAGGCATTTCTCAGTATTTAGTAGTTTAATTTCAGCGTTCTGAAGTACCCGTTGATCTTGACGGGAATAAACTAAAGATAAGGTTAGATAACGAGAGAGTACCTCATGAATGCCCATTTCCCTTCAATTAATATTACTATGGAACTTGAGCAGTGCGACTTTACTGTTCCTTGACTTAAATCTTAAACGTAATCCACAAACTAATATCAGTTTTTCAGTATTTTGTAAACCTATTTGCCAGCATTATTAGTCCGAACGATTCTGTTAACCCTAAAACATAAAAACTTTCCGCGCTCCGATTCCTGGTCCGAAGAGAATTCACACACTCAAGTGGACGACTACGGAGGCTAGAAATAACAAATTTATAAACATAGCCTGCAATTATGGTCATACCGCTCGCACAGTGTTCACCTTAATTCGAAAGTTTCAACAGTTAACAAGTACAACTCTTAACGAGAGACACGGCCTGAGAAATATGTAGGGTCATTGGGCTTTCATCCGCACTAATAATATATTGAAAAAATCATGTAAAAAAACATGGATTGAGCTTTGGGATAAAAACGTACAATACATTCTCTCAAATTAGGAAGGATCGCGACCAAGTGCATCATGACCAAAAGCATGTAGTGTATATGCTATTCCTTTAAGATCCCTAACTCCAGACCAAAACGATACTCTTTATAGAGACTCTATATAATGTGTACTGTTCATATAAGAAGGAATGAACATATGTATCATGTGCGAAAAGAATCACGATCTACAGCATTATCACGACTTGTGTCCAACGGAACTCATCAACCCGAATGGACAAATATAAAACTGCTCGCGACACCTAAAAATAAGGCTGACTTTGATGATTGAGGCAATGTATATTTATATATTGCGTCTTGTAATAAATGAAACACCATATGAACTTCCTCAATCTTGGTTACACTTGCTTAAAAAATTTGTATTTTGTATTACTGGCCTATATTACTAATCGTATGACACCTATTAATTTATCTTTACCCCCCCCCAAGCTTAGTGTTGAGCGCTGAGCTAATGTAGCCCACCTTAACACATTGGGCATGCGCGGGTGTAATGGCTGTCGTCACTTGAAATAACTTATCTCATTGGATGCCTGCTAAACGCCGCATATGTTCATTTCCTGATGATGACGAAGGCATATATAGTGCCTTCGAGAGATCTCGAATTTTAATGTAATCTTTTTAAAGTTTTTAACCTCTGATTTTTAAACATAGTGATTAAAACTGTAAAGTATGTTTAAAGTCACGATTGAGTGTTTGACAAGTTTTTGTTGGATCTTGCATAAGACAGAGGATTTTTACGTCGTTTTATTAAAATTAGCACGAAATTTGCCTGGTGTTTTTTCATGTACAGTCTGTGAGCAAATATCTGTGAACGGTAAGCTACTTGGAAAACCAATCTGTTTGCAGCTTTTCTACCCAGAATATACACTGGTTTCCATAAATCAAGAAAGAAACAACCCCAAAAGAATAGCGACTAGTTCTAAAAGAAGTGTTGGAAATGTACGAAATTCGGGTATATGACGTGAAATGTAGAGTCAGAGCATGGTATGCAGATGAGCGATGGCATCGGGTTATGCAAATAAGCCGCGGCATAAAAGCCGCTGCTGTGGAGGTGTCACATTGTTTACGGAGTGTAAAGATAGGATTTTGAGAGATTTTCTTTAATATCTACGAGACAGTTTAACAGAAACTGAGAGGTGAAGAGCAATCGGAAGGCGAAAGACAGGCTGAAGTCAAGTGGAAGTTGCAAGACGACTGAATGCGAATCATTCTGTGGTCCAGAGACATTGGAACCAATTTTCGGATTGGTTCCAATGTCTCTGGATCACAGAATGATTGCAGCTTTGTGCGTAAAGGGTAAAAAAACTCAAACGGGCGATGAATTTCTTGACCACGTAGTGACAGAAGATGAAGCTTGGTACATTCATTTCACGCCGGAAAACAAACTCCATTCGCTTGAGAGGCACCATTCCCGGTCCCCGACGAAACCACGCAAGTGTAAGCGAACGCTTTCGGTAAAGGCCATTGCTACAGTGTTTTGGGACAGCAGAGGTCTCTTGCTGGCTGAGTTCATGCCCCGAGACACAACCATCAACGCCAACGCCTATTGTGGAACACTGCAGAGGCTGCGTAGGACCATCCAAAACAAGCGGCGCGGCACCCTGTTTAAGAATGTGGTGTTTTCCCACGACAATGTGAGACCTCACGTGGCACGTCAGGCCTAACACCTGCTTCAGCGTTTCAAATGCGATGTTCTGGATCATGCGCCCTACGGTCCCGACTTTGTTCCCAGTGATTACCATTTGTTCACAAAACTGAAGTACATTTTGGGAGGACGGCGTATCGCTAGTGACGATAATTTGAAAGACTGACTGCTACAGTGGTTGCAGGCGGAGCATGTAAATTGCGAACCAAAATCGGACCGCTCTCAACCCCTATATGTAAATTGCGAACTAAGGCCCAAGACCCCTATGTGTAAATTGCGAACCAACATTTCTGCACCCATTCTGACGATATCAAAAAATAAACCAGTATGGAAAAATGATTAAAACTATAAAACAATTTAAAGCAATGTATTCACAAAAACAACAAAACTAGTTTGTCATCCTTGCTCAGAGGCCATGTTAATTTTCTGTGTAATGTTCCAAATGTTGAATTCCCGCAGATGTTTAGAGAAGTGGGTTCGGAATTTACATATAGAGGCCATGGGCCTTGATTCACAATTTACATAGTTTTAATGGCGGTCTGATTTTGGTTCGCAATTTACACGCTCAAGTTCGCAATTTATATACCACCGTTCGTTGCAGGGACTGGCGATAAAGGTATGTGATGAAGGTATTCAAAAACAGGTCACACGATGACAAGTGCCTAAACATGGGATGGGCCGCCCTGGTGGCGCAGTGGTCTAAGCGATGGCCTCTGATCATTCGTCCGAACGGGGTCTGGGTTCGAATCCCGGTGAGGCATGGATGTTGTGTTTGTCTTACGGCACTGGCTCTCTCCCTTCCCTGGAACCAGTGACCCTAAATTAGGGACGGGCGACTGCTTATAGCCCATTGAGTTGCTCACGGTGATCGTTAAACCACCAATCAAAAAAAAAAAATGGGCGGTGATTATGTAGAAAAATCAGTGATTATATGTTGTATTACTGAAAATGCAAAAACTCTGACAACATTGGTTTCTTTTATTTTTATTTCATAACAGGTATTACTTTTTGGATAACCCTCGTAACTAAAGTTATAGCTTCACTCTTTCGTTATTTAATAGACATACCTCGTACATCATGCCATTTGCAAAGCGGTAGCTTCTCTTCTTCGTGACGTTATTTCTATGATCTTTAATGCACTTTGATTAAATTTAAACTCCCTTTGCTTCATCTTACTTTCGAGTTATGCGAATCATCAGCGCTCTAGGAGTTTTGGCAATTTTGAGTGCTTATGTGCAAGTGCAGGATGGACTTATTTCTGGGAGAAAAGAGGCGTGCGGAAACTAGATCTTGTCAATTTGATCAATATGATTTTAGGGGACTAATTGGAAATTCTGCACTTCGGTGCTTTAACCTTGGTTTTCAAAAGCTTTAAAGATGGTAAGGCAAGGAATAGAAAAAAATATCCCATACACTTAAAAGAATTAATTGCTGGTATGGTAATTGCAACTAAGAAACCGAATCAGTTAAATTACGCTGCAGCATGCAATGTATCTGAGGTATCATTTTGAAATGAAAATATCAGAGATGCTGGAACTTTTTTTTTTGTTTGTTTTTAAGATTTGTTTTCACTTTTTCTTTGAAAGCGTATACTTCTGCGAAATGAGAACGCAATTAAAAAACAATTTCCTCTAGAGTGATTAGGTTACAGTTGCCTTCAGATAGAATTTGGAGAGCATTTAAAGACGGTAAATTGCATTCTGCTTACCGAAAATTCGAAACTACTTTTCCTATGTTTATAAGTTCAATAACATCAAATTATATCTGAGAAATGGAAAACTGGCAGAAGGTTTCTGTGCTACGCTTTACACAAAAAAGTAACTTCGGTTAAAACTGCTGAAAGAAAATTATTTCTTTGATATAAGAAACAAAAAAACGCTGACGTTTTGAAATAGCGTCTCGAGGTTTTCCAAGGGAAAACAGCTAGCTTATTTTGCATTCAGAGCCCATACTGCTCACGCGTAATTATTAATTTATTTAATGGTAGTTAAGAAAAATAAATTACATTTACATATCCACTGACGTGCTTCCGGACAAAAAATAAAGGAAATAAATTTCAGTGCCGGAAATTGACAGTAACTTACACAGCACGTATTAACTTTAGATTAAAAGTATGCAAAGCGGAAGTAGCCATAGTTTCTCACTGAAAATTTTAAAATTTCGTTCTACACTGGTTTCTACAAATTAAGAAAAAAACAGAAAAATCGCGCTAAATGATAAAATGTGAAATGTGTAAACCTGTATCATATCGTCCGTTAGAGAAAGACCTCGGGATATTTCTTAAACTCTTCATTCCCACAAAGATGACCACATGCAGAACCAGGTGAGAAATAAGATGTAAATAAAATAGTCGAAGTATCTGGATAGCAACTGTGGTCTCCCCTCACACCAATGCAGCCCTCATAGCGATGTACACCGATGAGTCATTAAAACAATCAATGCCTCTGCCCACCGATGAGTCATCATCGAATCGATGCCTCTGCCACTCGGCGAGGCATCGATTCGATGAAGTGGCGATAAGTGGATGGGGTATCTGGTACTATAATGTCAACAGGTCATCCAATTAACGTACATTTCGGGTTGTTATTTTGGTGGTTTAGCGCGAACCCGCTTTTCCAAGTCGAACCACAAATGCTCGATTGGGTTCATGCGAGGTGAATTTGGAGGCCAGGGCATTAACAGAAAGTTACCAGCATGTTCCTCGAACCACTCCTTGACTATTTTGGCAGTGTGGCATGGTCCATTATCCTGTTGGTAATAGCCATCACCAGCAGTTGCCTATTATCTTTGGGGTTATTTCCATAACTTTCTATTCTTTGGAATAATGGTTTTCACCGCTTATGGATTTATTATTACATAACTTTGAGCGGCGCTGCTGCTATGGCAGTCAGCACCTCTGTCTTAAATTACTGTAAGATGGGTCTCCTAGTGTTACTGTTTGTATATTACGGCAATTCTGATGGTCTAGTAGTTTTTTTTTTAACTACGTTATTTACCAGTTCTGGGCCGCATTTTGGGACATCACGAATATGAAAATTGCTGTAAGCCTAATTCGTTGCGTTGGGTCGGGATATTACGATTTTGCGAGCGTCTAGACTGTTTTCAGCCTCTTTCTAACGGCATTCAATTCCGAGCATTGCTTCTTTAGCGGTACTCCCTGGATTTTTGCGTTCTTGTAAAAATATACCAATACTTGGCTGGCCATGATCGATGTGGTTCTTAATTTTTGTGCTTTCTTGGCATCTAACTGCTTACCGGGTATATGGTAGTAAATTATTTTGAGTTATTTCACTCGAGGTGGGGGGGGGGGCATTAATGTTGATTAGGGATCTGGCTGACTAGATTATCTGCTGCCGGTCAATCTTGAGACAGCCTGGGGGTGGATTTGTACTTTTTATATATTATTTTTATTTTCCTTTTGGCTATTTCTTATTCCTCCACTAATTATTTTTGTGGTTTGGTTGCTACGCCTTTCAACTTGTCTTTGGGCACTACGCCTTTCAGCTTGGTTGTGATTCTACCGTTAGTGTATTTCAGAACACATATTTGTACACTTAGGTTCTTAGTTGCCTCCCACACTCTCAATATCTCGGGCTAAAAATCTGGGCCCTCAACACATCAGGATTAAAACTGGGTCTCCATGAGGGTTGGTCTACTGCTGTTGGCACATCGCGAACTGGTTATGACATGGCGTAATGGTATATCATCATCTGATTACTTCTTTAAAAATACTTATTCACAACACATATTTTTGGGATTGCTATGTGATTGAATTATCTTTTGGATTACTTTGGGGGGGCTCCCTTTGCACTTTATTACACATTGTTGGTATTGCTAATGCATTTCATTATTAACTTTCGGATGTTCAACCCTGTTCGTTCCAATTCTCCTTCTTTATTGATGTGATATCCCCGGTGTTTATATTGATTTGTGATTTACTTATTCTTCATATTCATTTTTGCTAAACTTTTTTTTTTTGCTACATTTAATGTTTATTTCCTTTTCTTACCAGTAATTGAACGCAGTGTGAATACCATTCATTACAAACTTTCAATCACCTATTAACGACTTACTCAATAGCCTAAAATTAATTCATAATGCTAGATCATTAATTAATAAAAACCTTATTGGAATCACTAATTCAACTGACAAATTTAAATCTTGATATAATTTGTATTAGGGAGACTTGGTTTCCTTCACATCGTTATTCATTACAAATTACTTTTGTGTGTGTCTGAACACAAATATTGCTGTTGAATTACATCAATCTGTAATCTGCACCACATATCGACCTCCACATGGTTGTTTAGAACAGTTTTTAAATTTTTTTTCTGGTTTCTTGGATTATATTAATGAACGTGGGAGTATTTCGTATTGCCTTGGAGATTTCAATATTGATTACAGGGCAAATGATGGTGTAACAAAACAAATTATTATTGCTGCTTCTGGTTTTGAGAATGTAATAGAGAGTCCAACTAGGATCACTGATGCTTCTGCTACGATATTGGATTTGTGTATAACAAATAGTTTGTCCGGCTGCTCGGGGGTACTTGCTTATCATATCAGCGATCACTTGACAATCTTTTGTTTATCGGGGTCACTCGCTGATAATGAGTTACCATCTGTACTTTCTTTTACTATGCGAAATTTCAGTTCTGAAAATCTTCGGTTATTCGGTTTGGCTTTATCTGCACCAGTGTTGGTTTGCACTGATCCTGGGGAGGCGTATGATTTTTTTTGGTCGATTTTTTGGGAACGTTA
The DNA here is from genome assembly GCA_039090855.1 of Macrothele yani. Lineage (NCBI taxonomy): Eukaryota > Metazoa > Arthropoda > Arachnida > Araneae > Macrothelidae > Macrothele > Macrothele yani. The sequence continues at coordinate 30,236,243 of CM077012.1, forward strand.
TGAGGATTTTTTCCTGTTATTACTGTCAATCGTTCTGTTCGTTGTAGAAAGCCATGGGTTTTCTAGGAATCTTCTCGGGTGTCTACATAGGAAAAAAATTATTTAAAGTGTTTTTGAGATCAAGAGACATGGCGGCTGATATAGCAATTTTTAGGAAATATCGAAATTGGTTCAATTCAAAGGTTCGACACGCAAAAATAAATTATTATTTGAATAAGTTTGATACTACTAGGGACAGTAGGAGAACCTGGCGGTCTATTAATGACTTATTGGGCAGATTCAGGACTTCTACTCATTCGACTCAGCTTGATTATGATGGTGTTAGGGAGTCTGATCCTCAGAGGGTGGTTGATTTATTTAATACTTATTTTGTGAACTACCAGGTAGACTGATATCAAACTTTACATTGACTGGTGGTTGCTAAACTGATTATATTTAACGGATCGTAGTTTGTAATCTTTTTTTTTTTTTTTTGACCCCTGTAGCGGATTATCTTTTGCAAGTACTAAATAGACTGGATTCATCAAAGGGCCCTGGCCTCGATGGTGTCCATCCAAAAGTAATAAAATTTGTTTTCCTGAGTCTGATTGTTCCATTAACTCATATTTTTAATAATATTTTCCAAGCTGGTATCGTTCCCTCTCCTATGACCCTTAGTCGAATTAGTGTTATCTTTAAAAAGGGTTTGGTAACTGATGTGGCAAATTATCGTCCAGTTGCCAATATTTCGATGTTTGCAAAAATCTGGGTGAGGCTTACATAGGTTACTTTTCATATCTGGAGAGTAACTATATTCTGGGACACAATAAGCATTGTTTCCGTAAGGGATTTTCAACTGAGACTGCTGTTCTAGATGCTATAAATTATTTACAGGACGGATTAGATTCTGGAAATAGTGTTGTTGGACTCTTTTGCGATCTCTCTAGAGCGTTTGATACTGTGTGCCATGACATATAATTAACTAAGTTAGAGAGGATTGGGATTAGAGGTGTTGCACTTAACATGTTTCAGAATTATTAATTGGGTAGGAAGCAGTTTGTTCAGATCTATGATCACTGTTCTAGAGTTGAGTCTGTTTCATTTGGAGTTCCTCAGGTTTCAGTGTTGGGTCCTATTTTGTTTTTAATCTATATAAATGATATTTTTCGGGTTCCATCTGGTGCTCATTTGGTATTGTTTGCTGATGATGTAAGCCTATTTTTCAGGGGGAATAATCTGAGTGAGTTGATTCCTCGAGTTAATCTCGAAATTAGGGAGTACCTTCGTTGGTTTGCATGTAATTTTTTAACGTTAAATGTTACTGAGACGGGGTGCGTGTTGTTTTCCAACATCCGGCCTCGTCCTTGTGACTTGAGTTATGTTTACTTAAATACGGCATTACAGTTCCAGACCACAGCGAAATTTTTGAGTGTAGTTCTGCATGAATCTCTCAGATGGGATTCTGAGGTGGATCAGTGTGCGTTATGCTGAAGATCTCGCATTGGTATGATTTCGCGGATTTCTAGTTTTTTGTCAGAATTCTGTTAATTTTATACTATTTATTTTTCCTGTATTTTCGTACTGCATTTTAATATGGGGTGCGACTACAAGGCGTAACATAGTTCGTTTATCTGTGTTGCAGAGGAAGTTCGTCCGATTGTTAAATTATTCTGTTGGATCGGAGGTTCTTTTTCGTCATTTTCAGTTATAAACTATTCAGCAACTACATAAATACAGATTGCTGCTGATGGTCCATGAACGTATTTTTACAGGAAGACACTCCAACTTGATTGCATTAACGGAGTATAACTCACTCATATGATACTCGTGGGGTTTTTTCTGTTCCGTGGGCTCGTACAGGTTTAATGTATAATAATATCAATGTGTTGGGATTGCGCGAGTGGAATGGATTACCGTTGATTATTAGATCAGAGGCACGTTATCCGGTATTTAAGCGAGTGCCAAGGAGTTTTTTGACGGGAAATTGAATATTGGAATTTATTTTTTATGATTTGTAAAAAAGGTATTGTAAAATTGCTTTCGTTGTCTTGACTGGACTGGAATATTTTGTTTAGAGGGGATCAGGTATTTGTCAGGCAGTATTTCAGCATTTTCCCCTGGCCCCTTGCTGTACATTTAATTATTACCATCATATAATATTTCATTCATATTGACAATTGATATTAATTTTCAATGGAATGAGTTTTGTTGTGCAGAATTTGTATTTATTGTGAAAGTTTTGGTGATTTGACGTATTTTGTGAGTTTCATTGGTAAATTTGTTTACTTTATTTGTATAATTAGTTTATGATTGTGGCACATTGTATTGTTACTGAGTATTATATTACTTTTCTATAATATTGTACAGCAGAAATTTTACAAAATAAATAAATAAAAAAAAGTTTCCACTTAAACATAACTTACTCAAACGGTGGAGGGGTCGCGGTTTCTGTAAAATATACTTATAATGATTTTTACATTATTCCAAATTTCACAGTATCGAATCAAAATGCCGGAATTCTAACTATTCATAATCAAGCTTATATAATTGTTTGCCATAGGCCACCTACTTTTCAACCCTTACAGCTTTTCTATCATTACTTAGTGAATTATTTAACCACCTAAACCTATCAAAGAAAAAAACATTTCTCAAGGGGGATATTAATGTCGACTGATTACAAAACACCAATCACTCTTTTCAACTTTTGCAATCTTTAAATGCGTATGACACAAAACCATGATTTCGGTCCCAGCTCGTATAACTTCTACCTCACAAACATACATTGATCTGTCTATCACATATGTATTAACTGAGACTACCATCTTAGGGGCCTTAGAGTAAGATTTTAGTGATCACCTCCCTATATTTACAATTTAATCTCTTAAACAACTACACTGAAGACTACTGCATTTTTAGACAAATTAATAATACAAATATGGAAAGTTTTAAAATTCAATTAGCTGACATTAACTGGAGCACTATTTTGGTTCATGGCTCTGCAAATAAAAATTACGAGTCGTTCATCACAATTTATTACACAACTTTATAATCAATCTTTTCCAAAAATTCTAAAACATAAACTGCAAAAGTTTTTTCGTAAGCCATGGATTACCAATGCTTTATTAAAAAGAATTAAAAAAAAAACCTTTTCGAAATTCATAAAAAGTAAACTACCTCAGGACTTACAAAACTTTTTAAGGCTTTACGAAATAATTTTAAGTGATAGTAGTTACGCTCAGTGCACCGAATATCTCGGCATATTTTCACAACTCTCCAAAACTATTACGTGGAAACATTTTAACTTGCTGATGGGTAAAAATACAGTTCTAACGGTTCTTTCGTACTTAATAGATTTTAATAACTTTAAGCTTACAGACAAACAAGATATTACAAATGCATTAAATGAACATTTTACCTTATTTCCACAAACACTAAAAATAATTTAATTACCCCAAAAATTCCTTTCACTAATTACCTAGGGCCTAGGGAGCACACACAGATCTAGTAATCTTCATCTTACTGAAACGGAACTATTAGAACAACTTAACCACATAAACTCTGGCCCTGGATAGGATCTTCAACCATTTACTATAAAAACTGTCGCTAATCTCATTCTTGATCCTCTATTGTTTAAATTTAATGATATATTCCAATCTGGTGAATTTCCTGATCTACTTAAAATAGCAAAAATAATCCCAAAATAAAAATCTGGATCAATAAACGATGCAAACAATTACCGCCCTATAGCCAATTTATCAATTTTTGCTAAAATTTTGGAGAAATTGATTTATAATAGATTAATTTTGTTTATTCCTAATCTAAATATCATCCATCCGAATCAACATGGTTTTCAACCTGGTAAGTCAACTGAATCAGACTTATTATATCTACAACAAACAGTCCAACATAATTTCGAACTCAACTTATATACCATCGCTTTATTTTTGGACCTATCAAAAGCTTTTGACACCATAAATCATATCTTACTACACAAATTACACACTATTGGAATAAGGAACAAAGAGCATTCTCTTTTTAAGTTATTTATCAGATTGGCAACAATATACTCACATTAACCAACATCAGTCTTCTCTTAAATTCATACCAACTGGTGTTCCACAGGGCTCAATTTTGGGACCCCTACTTTTCAGTATATACATTAACGATATCTTTACATCCATAAATGATATTGATCTTTTTTATGCTGACGACATAACCATTCGCATAACATTTAATTTAACGATTAACACTATTTCGAATTTAATACTCAACTTAATAACATCTCAGATTGGCTATATTCCAATGAACTAATAATAAATACTACCAATACAAAATCTTAAATCTTTTTCAAAACAAAATACTTCACAACCACATTCGATCACATTATCTATCAATGGTACAAATATAGAAGAGGTTAATTCCTTACTTTATTTGGGGAGTACTTTAAATAGGGACCTTAGGCGGAACTAACATGTGGACTCTTCTTCTCAAACTCTCTAAAAACATTGGCGTTATCAGTTCGGTTTTCACAAACCTTACCTATAAAACACTAATCCAATTATATTGTACCATGTTTCAGACTCATATTAATTATGCTATCTTATCGTGGGGACAGACTACTAAATATAATTTCAAAAACTTCAAATTCTACAAAACAAATATACAAGATTAATTGATCTAAAATTTGATAGAAATACACAACAATCGCTATGTAATAACACAAGAGTTTTCCCAAATAAATACAACATTTTTACGATTAAACAACTAAGCGGACCGCTACCGTACCGAGAGGCATTTTCAGCCAGCAGTGATCCATCACTGCCAAATGGTGGCCACCAGTTTCCCAACACATGTTTTTGCTGGGTTTGTTGACATCATTCTGAAATCTCTACTCAATAGTAGGCGTCAGGTATGTTATCATTTAGCGAAATAAGTCACACACACACACTCGCACACTAGAAACCAAAAAGTTCAAGATGCGCGGTAAGTGTTTGCCTTAAATCTCTTTCTCCGTCAACATCATCGCAGTTCTGTGTACCTTTAACGGTTACCGTCATAAACATTCACAGCAAGAGCTTTTAGCGCTTTTCATATAAGTGAATGTTTTTGTCTCATCAGAAAGAGTAGAATCGCAAAGCATCCATTTCGCTCGCAGTTGAAAAAACATCACCCTATCCTTTTGCCAACGATATTGCTTCAGCGAAAACTCGAAATTCCCGAATAAATCTGAGATGTCTGTTCTGAAGGCAGCAAAGAAAATAGCTGTCTAGACCATTCTGGTTGATGGGGCAACCTTTGGAAAGTAAAAGGTCGTTCAATCAATCGCGGATGTTGTTCGTTTCTTTTGTTGTCTACTATTCTGTAATTTTTGGGTTCTGGAAGCTGTTCTACACAGTTGAAACAGTCGTACAGAGATATTTTCTTCGCCATTAAGAACTGAAAACTCCGTAAGATGAGAGTACATCATATTACTGGGAAGATTAAATCTAACACCACCAAGTTTGCATTTGAACCCCCTCGCAGCCACCGGAAGCTACATATCAGTCCCAGTGATCAGAAGGCTTCATAATAGTGGATTACATACTCGTAGGACTTCTATATGAATACCGTTGTGTTCCCAACCACAGTCCGTTTCCTCTCTGTCACGATCTTGTCGATTGGACTTTGTAAAAATAATCCAGATTCCTGACTAATTATCTATTTGAATCGTACTTTGTATTAACTTCCACTTTAGATTTCATGACTGAAACCAAGCAGCTCACAGTTCAACAACACTATATAGTTTCGACGTTTTTTCTCCTTACCCATCGGTCCCCGTGCCGGAAGCCATCAGAACGTTGAAAGAGGCCATATCTAATTCATTCGTTTATTCGCAGGAGTCTTTCCTCAGCATCTTCAAATTAATGGACTTTGTTTCAAATTCCAGCTACTTCAGTTTCCAAGGGCAAATTTATCAGCATGTAAATGGCCCTGCGATGGGTTTAGTTAGCCATATTCGCAGAAGCAACATTTCGCCATACTGAGCAATATGTATTCACCGACATTACGCCAAGGCCTACCACCTGGCTGCAATATATTCGGTCGACGTATTTTTCACACTCTACGACCAATTTGACTATGGAGCTTGAAAACAATTATACCTTTTCTCGACGTTTTACTAAGCAAATCGCCAGACAACCGCCTTCGTACAGAAGTCTATTTTTAAACCCACGTACGTTCCCAACCTGATGCTTCACAGTACATTCTGCCCTGATGATTACATGACAGCCTTCTTCCGTTCTCGAATTAGAAGAGCCTTCGCCGTCTCCTCCGATGTTCGTTCTAGACAATGCGAACTCAAAAACATCGTCGAATCGACCACTGAGGGAATATACACGTCGAACCAAATGCATAACTTTATCGAAAAAGCCAGAATCAGCCGTGCCAATCTTTCTATGCCGCTACTTCGCTACCTGTGCTCTATCCCCTACATGCCAAATGTTTCCTATCAACTCAAAAACATGCTCAGGAGGATGAACTTTGGTGTCGGCATAAGGTCTCCGGCATCTTTATATACACTGCCTGACATAGAAAATACCACACCATGAAGGGAATGCTCGAAAACAGACCAAACTGCACACGCACAGATAGCAAAGTAGGTCCTGAACAAATGAATTTTCACATACAGACAGACTAGGCTAAAGTGGCCGAATATACATTATGATAAATAAGGACTGTGGCCCCCATTTTGGGCGATGCAGCGTTTAATCCGACGTGGCATCAAGGAAATGAGTCTAACTAGTCCTGGGGTATCGTGAACCATGTGATGTTTATCCGAGTCCACAGTTCATCATTTTGCGAGGGTGGGATGGTACTCAACCGACGTCCAATCGTGTCCCACAGATGATCGATTGGTGAGAATTAGGGGATCGTGCTGGCTACGAAAGCATCCGCACACCGTGTAAAGCATTGAGGCTGATCCGAACGGTATGCGACCGCGCGTTATCAGGTTGAAAAACGGCATTTGGGATGCCCTGAAGATACGGTAGTGCCACGGGCCGCATCACCTCGTCAACATAGGTCGGCGTGCCGTCAATGTGCCCGTGATACCTGCCAGCGGTGTGTGGTTGTAGGCGCTGATAGCACCCCACACCATGATTACACGTTGCCGGGCCATGTGGCGCTCCACAATGGCGGAGGAATTCACCCGTTGGCTACGTCGACTCCAGTCTATCACACGGCGGTCATCCGTGGTGAGACAGAACCGCGATTCTTCGCTGAACACCACACTGTTCCATTCAGCACCCCACGCATCTCTGGAGGGGCACCACGCCAAGCGGCGACGATAATGGCTCGCTGTTAAGTGTAGCCTTCGCAACGTACGGCTGGACAGCAACCAGTACCAGCCAATCGGCGCGGCACTGTCCGCGTCGATATCCGATCATCCAAGCGTTCCGGTACACTCCGCAAAATGTCTCCCATTGTGGCCTGTGGGTCCGTTACGGCATGACGTCGGATGCGACGATCGGTGCGCTTGTACGTCCGTCTCAGTGATCCGGCCCCACTACGACGTTACACAGATCATTCCTGGGAACACTGTCTCCAAATGCGACCGACGGTTGTGGCATCACGTTGCGTTTCTTCCGCAATACGACGCAAGGACCATCCGGCGGTATGAAGGCCTACGATGACACCTCTCGTGAATTCATTCGTTTAACGAAATCGCGTACGACTGCATCTTAACGGCATTGGCACACCTTGTTCATTCTCCAGACACGGTTACAGCAGAACCTTTCACTTCTCGACGCCGTGACGACGTCTCGATTGATGGCCTCACGGGGGGCTGGTTGTCCGCTTATATCCCGCGTGCCGTTCGTGTGATTGGCCTACAAATGCAATCATTTGCATAACTTGTACGTGTGCAACCCACCCTGCAATTTGCATGGCGCTGCATTTAAGTCTTCGTGGTGTGGCATTTTCTCTGTCAGGCAGTGCACGATGCGTAAGAGAAATATTGACAAGCCTCCTCTTCTCAACAAGGCTGGTGTTTATGCCATCGCACTACAATATTCGGACGGCTCTAGGCGATACTATATCGGAATGACCAAACGTTCGTTTAAAATTAGAATCAACGAAAATGAGGGAGATACAAAAGACTGAAAAATAACCACTGCTCTATTCAGAGAAGTTAAGTTCAAGTCAGCTGATCCTATGTAGAATGATATAAAGAAATCAGCTTCGAACTTCACACCCAAATCTACTGCCATTCGCGAAACCTTAAAGATCATAAACAGCAGCGAAGCTTGCAATGATAGCGTCTCTCTCGAGTTGTTACGCATTTGGATCAATTCTTCAAATAATGCTGAATTTTCTACCACGGTACCGCGTGCCGAATCAACGTGACTTTGTTTCTTCGAATGAATGATCACATGTGCGTCTATTCATTTATTGTCTAGTCGAGTCACTGCGTTCAAATGATTGAAGTGTTCTATTATTCAGTTGCAGTTAGCTGTCTACTTTCCTTGAGAAAGCCATCTGGTTGATGTGCAAAAGCTTTGAAACTTTGATATAGTATATTTGTATTATTTTTGGTGGTGTTGGTATATAGCTTCCATATTAATTTCTTCAAAACCTATCATTTCAGATCTTGCATTTTTAGCACGTCAGTTGTAAAAAAACAAAACAAAAAAGATGCTTACAGTATCACATTAACCGTCCGTCTGTTCGGTCAAATAGACCTCTTATCGCTGCAGTTATAAGTCCGATTTGAAAAATTCTATTTGCGTCAGAAAGCTTAAAATAAGAGTGATCTCTACTTTCCGTTTTTTTTTACTGATTCCCAGCTTCGCGACTAGTAGGCATAAATAAGTCTTATTTGCAAAATTCTTTCTGCATCGCATGGAGCTACAGGTGCAAGATGTTTTACATATAATTTCTAATTTTGGTAAAGAATAGTTTGGCCACCAGGGGCGTAAGCATTTATTTCGGTTTCTGACGTATTTAGAGCAAAATCTGCGCTTCTGAAACCTCAATTTAAAACAACTTTCGTGAACCGATACCGCTCACCTCGGAAAGCCTTTGAGAATACCTTCTGCTTGAAATAGTGCATAGTTTTTCGGCCAGGGGCGTAGATGTATCTTACTCGTATTTTTATCAATATCTCTGCTTCTAAGAGTCCGATTTGAAAAATTCTTTATCGGAGAGTGTTTCCGATGCGAAATGTTCTGCATATAACTTCATATCTTTTTTTAGCGTACAAGTGCGTAACTTGAGGCATAAGTTTGTTTCCGTAGCATATTTTTCAGCAGTATCTGCGGGACTAAAAATCAGACTGAAAAATTCTTTTTAAGTCAGATACTACTACCTACCAAAGAGGTTTGTGGGCATTTTCTTTCCAAAATAATGCACGATTTTCTCACTAAGGGACGCAAATGTTTAATGTTTTTCTCGACATCTCAGCTTCTAAATGTCGGATTTAAAAAAAACAAAATTACTTTAACACCGGGTACTATTTACCTTACGGAACACTTTAAGCTTGTAATTGCGGAGTCTATATTTTTTTGTAGTTCACAGTTCTTTCGCTAGGTAGTGTTTGTGTACTTTTGTTTGCAGCTGTATCTCTGCTTCTAGAAAACGCTATTGATTTTTTTTACTGGTTGTTATTCGTTACAAAGTAGATGGGGAGCATTATCCTCTTTAAATATCACTAGGTAACACATTTTATTGACCTTTCTACTTGTGTTTTTTTTTAATTGATTTTACTTAATACGGATCCGCTGATTACGAATAAGGCATTCGTTTTGCTGTAGTGTCAACGGTTCTGACGGTATAAGCAATTTGTGTTTTATTCAAACCGTAAATGTAGTTTACCTGTAAAATATAAGAAAATTATTCTGAAATTATTTTAGTTTTTAAAATTTTCGCAATATAAGTGAAAGCTAATAATGTAGCAACGTGCTAGCTCTAATTTCAAGTTATAGAAATACATTAAAAGAACAATACTTCAAGGCGAAATGATATACTATAGCAACATACACTGAAGAGCAATTGAGCCGCCCCGGTGGCGCAGTGGTCTAAGTGATGGCCTCTGATCATTCGTCCGAACGGGGTCCGGGTTCGAATCCCGGTGAGGCATGGATTTTGTGTTTGTCTTACGGCACTGGCTCTCACCCTTTCCTGAGTTGCTCACGGTGGTCATTACACCTCCAATAAAAAAAAAAAAAAAAAAAAAAAAAAAAAGAGCAATTGAATTAGAGACAGCTGGCGTTATGCAAATGTGGCGCTGTAGGCGGCCCTATAAACGGAAACGACATGACGTATGCAGCGATCCGACAATATAAGGAGTAATGCGACGGGAATCAGTAAGAGTCAGACGCAGTATGGGTAAGACGAAAGATCTAAGCGCATTTGATCGTGGGCAAATTGTCGGGGCCCGACAAATGGGTCACTCCATCGCGGAGGTCTTGCAGATACTGGAATTTTCACGAGTCCTGTGTCACGGGTGCACCGTGACTACATCGAATCCGGTAAAACCATCCTTGCAAAGGCCAACTGCCGTGGACAACAGCGTGTGGATGAGCTGGAACATCGACGGCTAGCTCGCATTGTAACAACGGATAGACGGGCCACAGTGCAAGAAATCACTCGGCAATTTAACGCTGGTGTACAAAAACGTGTAAGCAGCCACGCCATCCAGAACCATCTCCTCGCTATGGGGTACAGAAGCCATCGTCCCACGAGGGTACCGCTGTTGACCGCTCATCACAGGGTGCAAAGATTAGCATGGGCGCGGCAACATCGCCACTGGACCCTAGACATGTGGAAAAATGTTGCCTGGGCTGATGAGTCGAGATTCACGTTGGTACATGCGGATGACAGGATACGAGTACGGCGCAAACCACATGAAGCGATGGATCCTTCTTCCCAGCAGGGTATTCTTCAAGCTGGTGGGGTTGGTATTCTCGTCTGGGGACAGTTTATGTGGACTGAAATGGGAGCCCTGGTACATGTGACATCGTCCCTCACAGGTCAACGTTACCGGGATATCCTGGACGACCATTTGCTTCCGTTTGTGCGTCTTCAATATCCCACTGGGGACCTCATTCTGCAACAAGACAATGCACCGTGACATCTCTCCCGAATTATATCCGAATGGTTGGATGAACACTCCACCGACGTGCCTCGCTTCCTTGGCCAGCTAGGTCACGTGACCTCAATCCCATCGAGCATATCTGGAATGCGCCGCCCCGGTGGCGCAGTGGTCTAAGGCGATGACCTCTGATCATTCGTCCGAAAGGGGTCCGGGTTCGAATCCCGGTAAGGCATGGATGTTGTGTTTGTTTTACGGCACTGGCTCTCTCCCTTCCCTGGAACCAGTGACCCTAAATTAGGGGCGGGCGACTGCTTATAGCCCATTGAGTTGCTCATGGTGGTCATTAAACCTCCAATAAAAAAAAATAATATCTGGGATGCCATCGAGAGAGATGTTTGAGTCTCTGACCCCTCCATCAAATCTTCGTGAACTGTGGGAGCTTGTCCCTGAACAAGCTCTCACAGTTCACGAAGATTTGATGAAAGCGTTGGGAAGCCATACGTGGATCTGTATGGCTTCCCAACGCTTCCGGTGTCTTGTCGAGTCCATGCCGAGACGAATCGCCGCCGTCATCAGAGCGAAAGGTGGTGCTACGCGTCACTAGACAGGTATCTCTAATTCAATTGCTCTTCAGTGTAAAATATGAAGTTTAGCAACGTAAAAAATGTGAATGTACTTGTTTACAAAGAAACACGTAAGAGTGAACTGAGGAAAGTGTTCACAAATACACACAATCCACATTCAAAAGTGAATGTTTGTGGTTCTTTGTCTTTTGTGAGCATCCGTTAGGTCATCGCGGACTAAGCACCAAATGTAGTCACCCATCATTGCCCAGCTCATCGTCTCAGATATCTACTTTCCATTTTTTGAATGCCTTTGTGGAAGCTTTCACCTTGCTCTTCGCTAATATCGCCCAAATTATGCCTGAAAAAATATCCAGGTGTGAATGAAGCATGTGCAATTTCAAGGGCATTCTACAGTCCAGTTCTCTCTACCGTGCAATGAGAGTTGTCACCTGTTTGTCGCATTCCTCACTTCCGTTTTGCACGAGAAATCCTTTCACTAGCGTTTCAGAGGTCTCCCAAGCATTTCTTTCCAACTCAGTCATTTCTTGTTTCAGTTCACTAAGCAGCATAACACGCATCTGTGGCCCTGTGAAAATGCCACCTACAATTTTGGTTTCTGACAAATTAGGAAACATTTGTTTTATAAACAGTAGGGCAGCTGACTCCGGTCCCAATGCTTTTCCAAATTGTTTTACCAATCCAAGTTTAATATGTAGTGTGGGCAAGAGGATCTTGTCCGTAGTTACTAGAGTCTCGTTTATTACATTTATATATTCCTGGAATTGGCTTCCTTCTTTTAGGCCACACGATCTACGTGTAGTGTTTGCTGTCTGCTCAGCTGTCAGAGAGATGGAGGAAGCACGAATATTTCGTGTACACACTTTGTAAGCCTCGTAGAAATCCAAGCATTTTAAAATCACCACATATATCCCACTGATGACTTTTATACTTGATTTTGTCCAACATCAACTTCACACTTAGGTAATTCTCCTTCAGCTGGAGGAATATGTGACTGGAATCGACGGGTATCGGTTTCCGTTGTGTAAAAGAACACTCCTCAGGCGACTTTTAGAACAGTCCTTGAAAAACGGCCGCTCTTTTGGTTCATATGAAAAGCCGATGGAATTAAACATACCACTTATATCACAACAGTGTAACACAATGAATATTCCAAAGCGAAATTGCATACAAACCGCTTGTGTCCGTTTCTGTACTTGGATATTTTACAGGAAGGAAGATACACTATCTACCAATAAGTAATTGGACACCTGTGATAGCAAAGGAAAACAAAGTTTATTCACCTTCAGTAGTTGGTGGAGCCTCACGAGCGGCGATTACAGCTGCGACCCTCCGGGGCATACTGTCAACCAGGCGTTGTACGACGGCTAGCGGTATTTTCTTTCACTCTGCTTGGAGAAAACAGGTCAGTTCCTTCACCGATTTCGGACGGTGGAGGCACCCCTTAAGTCGACGCTCCAACTCGTCCTAGAGGTGCTCGATAGGGTTAAGGTCCGGCTCTGCGCAGGTCAGTCCATTCGATTAACCCCATTGTCACCATACCAAGCCATGGTGGACCTCGCAACATGACAGGTGGCATTGTCATCCTGAAAGTAACATGGGTTCACCCCGTAAAACTGCCACAACCTAGGAAGCGCATGGTCATCCAAAATGGTGCAGGTTTCGGCGTCGAGTCTACCAGGAATTGCGACCAAGAGTCCCGTGCCATGCCAGCAGAAACACCCCCATTGCATAATTCCACCGCCACTGAACTTCACAGTTGGCACAATACATTCCGGCAGGAGGCGTTCTCCAGGCAGACGCCAAACCCAGACCCTGCCATCCGAACGGTAGAGGGTGAACCTTGATTCGTCGCTCCAGAGAACCTGTTTCCACTGTTCAACGGTCCACTGTCGACGTTCTTTGCACCACGTTAGCCGAGCAGCGCTATTGGACTTGATCAAAGGCTTGTGGGCGGCAGCACGTCCATGATAACCGAGCAGATGGGCTACCTTACGGATGGTATTCATCGAAAGAACACTCCCGGATGCTTGTTGAAACTCCTCGCGGATGTGGCCTATCGATTTGGTGCGGTTCTTCCGAATTTCCCTGGCCAGCACCCGTCTGTCTCTAACTCCCAGTTTTGTGGGTCTGCCGGGTCGGGGCACATTCCGACAGTCACTTCTCATCTTCCACTTGCCAATCACGTAGGCCACTGTCGATTTTGGGTACTTCAACTCGCTGGATATGTCACGTATGGATCGGCCATTTCTGTGATACCCGACGATTACACCTTTCTCGAAATCAGAGAGCTCCGAACTGCGAGGCATCTTGCATGCGACTGGTTGCGTTGTTGTTTCCCACACGATATTTAACGGCGGCGGCCGTGACGTGTATCAGGACCGCAGATATCGTCGATTGCAGGGGTGTCCAATTACTTGTTGGTAGATAGTGTAGTTCCACTCCTTCAGTCGTGAAGCTAAAAGTTCAGCCTTAATTTTTGGTAATTGTAAATCTCTAATAAGGTCACCAAGCTCGTTCTGATTCAGTAAATGAGGTTCCTTTCTGAAAAAAACAAAACAAAAACAAAAAAACAGTCATCTGAACTATCTGTGCCATTTGATTCTTCATCAACATTCCTTTCAACAGGAGGAGGGGGAACAGGCAGATCTTCGCTGTGATGGTGGTGTAATTCAGTTGACTTCTGTTCTTGCCCTTCTTGAAATTCTTCAGATCAATCATACAAAAGTAACAGTCGTCGTGGTGGTTTCTAGGTTCCCTCCAAATTCGGAAAATGGCATATGTTGTTTCTGCTACCAAGCAGCCAATGTTCCAGTGTCGATCGGCAATTACCACATACCACGTGTGGAGCCTATGACTTGTCGAGGCACCGACGGCCATTCCAAAGTAAGCTTTGTAAGCTTCACAAAATTTAGTTCCAGGCATAGTGATGTTTCATTTGTTTTGGCCCAATGTAATATCCATATACATAGCAGAACGAGTCTGCTCGCAATTTAAAATTACGGACCGTTGACATACTGCTGTTTATACAAATCAGAAGGCACAGGTAACAAACCTAATACGGTGAATGAGCATCACACCTAGCCTTTTTAACCTAGGTATCCACCCTGTGCTGCCATCTATCGGATTTCGTAGTAACGTCATTCTTACAAAAAAGCAAATACATGGCGATATCTCCCAAAACATTGTGACTACGATAAAATTAGTGCTTGATCGAAATCTAAAAGTAATCGTCAAAAAACAATAAGCAAAGTCTTGTTTACCAGTGTAATTCATAGATCCTTCCCGTTTGGGGTGTAATTGTCAAAACCTGTTTCTCGCTATCTCTGCTTCCGGGATACATTTAAAGAATTCTTTCTAAGCATAGCTTGAATACTTTTCGCATATCACGTTTCCTTCCATATACCTTTTAACTGCTTCATTTAAAATTCTCTGTCTCTTAACTTCTTGTGCGTAGTTTAATCTTGGTAACACTCCTCCCCCATTCTATTACTCTCCTGGACGAATTTACGGAACACTTCTCTTCACAATTTCCCACTATTAAATTTACTAGAGAATTGGAACAAGACGGAAAATTACCTTTTTTGGATTTTATGTTGTCAAGGGACCCTTCTTCACATCAAGTCAAATATTCAGTTTATAGAAAGCCTACGTTTACACCATGTATTATCCCTTTTGGTTCTTCACACCCTACTGAACAAAAGGTCTCAGCCCGTCGTTTCCTGATAAGACGAGCTTTCACTCATTCTTCTACTTGTAGAGCCAGAAATAAGGAACTTTCTACTATTAAGGCTATAGCTCGGTCGTTTGGATTTGCAGAACGAGGTTTCCGTAAGGTGGATGAGAGACTTCACAAATTTGAGATTCACGACATTGTCTACGGAGGTCGGGACTCTTAGGTATGTTGATAAGGTGGAATATTTCCCCCAATTATTTCCATCCTCAAAAAGGCATGCCGAAAATATGATTTGAAATTCGGTATATGCATTAGAAATATCTTTTCACTAATTAGGAATGATCGTGATAAGGTTTCAGATATTTGTGAGCATGGTGTCTATAGTATTCCACTTATTCATGAGGACCCCAATACTGATATTAAATACTATATAGGTTCTACACTTCGGACCTTGGATAAAAGATTGAGTGAACATAAATATGCTCTACGAACAGGGACTATTAACACAGCACTTACTACCACTGTTAGGCAGGGAGGGTACTCCCCGACTGTAATAACGCTAAAATTCTCAGCTCAAATTTAACCAGAAGTACAATATTTGTGTCCGAAAGTTTGCATATCATTTCATATGGTAACAAGTGTTGTAATATTGACATGCCTACCTATATACCAAACCCATGGAGACTGCTGGTAACCCCCGCCTCCATCGAGAATGAGATCTAGATATAACTTTGACTTGTATAATTATTTTTTAAACATTACAGTTCGTGTGTTTTTAAAGTTGGCAACACAGGAATGTAAAAGAGACGTGTGACGGGGGATATTTTGTGATGTATATATATATGGGATAGCTCCTCATGATTCGTGGCACTTAGGCCTGATGATGGGGACAAGAGATCCCCGAAAGTACTTGCCTTTGTATTGAAAATAGTGTTTTTAATTGTAAATAAATGTATTTTGATTTGCAGTTGGAGACGCGGTTTGTATTAATCGTACGTTTAGATATAGTAATTCTACTCTTTAGCCGTTGGTGGAAGAAGTTAGCTGTTTCTATTTCTGGATGCTTTTATCGATTGTAGAAATCCGGTTGATTTTTTTTTCTAATTGGTTCCATTGACTATGAATGACTTCAAACAAAAATTTTTATCATCGGGAAGGTTTCAAAAGACGTGCTTATTACAACCAAACATTCTCTGTCATATTTCTGGTTATCTCTCATTTTACTCGTTACCTGCAAGCTTTGGCACTATAAGACATTGTAACTGCAGCATTGAAAATGTTGCATTTTATTTGAACGGTATGAAAAGTACTGTAATAATAGTTTATCAGTTAATTATAGCCGATTAAAATATTCTAGGGTTTATTGTTTCGATTTCCTATTTTTAAGGAAAGTGCGTCACACATGCTTGAGTGAAAATGTTGTAAGCTGCTCACAAGAAGATGCTGTCCACAAACTTCTTTTTAAGTCACTCCTATTCAATAGAATTGGGGTTTAAGTATCATAACAAATTAGCATTTTTTTCGTATAGTGAAACACGTGAGCATGTGTAACTTCTTAATAAATCACTAAATAAGGAAACATAAATTTCAAAACATGAACGATGAAAACTAATATAATTAAATCATCAAAAAGATATCAAAGGTGGAACAATGAAATAACAAAAAATAAGAAACCGTTGAAGATTTAGATTAAAATTCTTTTTAAGTGAGTGATAAAATTTAGAATTTCGTGGAAGAAGTGAATTCATGGAAGTCTCTTGGCGCAGAAGGTTTACGAAGACTAAGAAAAGACATTAACATCTTTATCAGAAGACTCTTCCGTAAAAAAGAAAAGTTAAACAGATGGAAAAATTTGCAAATTAAGAAAGTGCTATGAAATATTGCAATTAACGATATCATGCGGGAAAAAAATGATCTGAAGAAAAACCAAATGTAAAACGAGAAGGAAAGAATATATGTGAAATCTTGTGTGTATGTATGTATGTATGTATGAGCATTCAGCGGCGCATCCCAAGATACCAAGAATGCCTTATCGAACACATTACTTCGGGCGAAAGTGTTTGCGTGCATTAAATGAAACAAATTGCAAACCTCTGAGAGCTGAATAAATATTCCCAGATTTAATTATTTTTAGAGAAAAAGCTAAAACAAATGGACCTTAGAAAATGACAAAGGTGACTAGCATAAAACATTGTTTTGGGCATGCACGATTAAAAAAATGGTTCTCTAAATTGCTGATCTTAATGTGCAGGTCTGAAGTCTGTAACGATAACAAAAATTTCGCGTAAAGATAATGAACGTTAATTGAAGTTCCCCTATTTAAAATAAATAGAAAGGACTTAGCTATCCACAGTTTAAAGCCGTTGGTTTGTGATATACTACAGAGGTGAAGCACGACGACAAATCTGCAGCAATACGCTCCGTCGGTGTAGTTTAGTCGGTTGGAACAACTGGCTCCGGAGTGAGAAGTCGCGGTTTCAATCCGCGTCATCGACAAAAGTGAATTTCATAGGTTTCATGGTAGGGAAACAAGTATATCCTATCTCCCCGGAGGCGCAGTGGTCTAAGCGCAGGCCTCTGACATTTCGTCCGAGATAGGTCTGGGTTCGGATACCGGGGCTGGCGAATGTTTGCCTTACGCAGCACTGGCTCTCTTCTGGAACCAGCGGCTCCAAATAAGGTACGGGTTACTGGTTATAGGCCATTGAGTTTCTTACGGTGATCTTTAAAGCCTCAAACAGAAAAAAATATCAAATATGTCCTTGTGTAATCAGAGACCACGATTTGGAAATGTAAACACACCGGCTACTGAATTAGAAACCTTGATGCAGATGTGCGTAAA
Organism: Macrothele yani; assembly: GCA_039090855.1. NCBI lineage: Eukaryota > Metazoa > Arthropoda > Arachnida > Araneae > Macrothelidae > Macrothele > Macrothele yani. The sequence goes on from CM077012.1 coordinate 30,254,395, forward strand.
CACCACTTACGCAGCAGTGTATATGAAAAATACATGGTCACATGCGTCACTACGTGCTATGGGCAACTACTTAAGCCTTCGGATTATCAGTAATTTTCAGTAATGCTGACACGGTAGGAAAAAGAAAGGATCTTTTGGAGTTCGATAAAGGGCGTATTGTGGGCGCCTGTCTGGTGGAGCGACTATTTTGAAAACAGAGCTGGCTGGTTTCTCAAAAGGTGAGATATCCCGGGTCTTTAATCAGTGGAAAACTAAGCCACATTGCTTGTACAAGAGGCGTAACTGTGGCCCAACGATATCGCCGTCGTCTGTGTAGAACTGCACGAAGAAACAGGAGTTCCTGTATGCAGCGATTGACTGAAGTATTGAATGAAGGCTGTTCCCGAGACATATCTCAACGAACTATGAGCAGGGTATTGAAAGTCGCATGCCTATACTGGAACCATTGATTTCTATGATGGTCGCTCCAGGGTCACGCGGAAGTCTGGAGAAATATTAAACCCAGATGTGTCCAAAAAGCTCTCAAAAAGGAGGTGGAAGTGTCATATTTTGGGGCTGTACTGGAGTTGGACCATTTGTTAAGGTGCCGAATTGCACGAAATCTATGGATTATGTGCAGCTTTTAAATAATGCATTATTGCCATTTGTCCAGTTTCTGGGACAAGAACACATAGTGGATCTTATGTTTCAATATAACTCGTGTGTCCATCGAGCTAGAATTGTGCTGGATAGGTTTGAAGAATATGATAGAGATGTTCCGCATTTCAACTGGCCTCAAAATTCACCCGATCGGAAAAAATCTGGGATATGTTAGAAAGGGCCCTGAAGAAGAAAAATCGCCATCCTGCAAGTTTGGTAAGAGACCAGTCCTGATAACAAAATTATTTAAAGTTTATTTTATTTCATTTTATTTTCTACATAGTTTGCTGAATCGAATGGTATATGACACTTGATGAACATAAAATAATTTGTAGGCGAAAAAAAATGTTCGAAGGTAGGCGTACAAGTTGCACAAGTGGGCGTGCCCAGCCACATCTGAGCACGCGTGAGACGGTCGAATATCTGTCGTTATCCTGGGAAGAAGTAAAAACAGATACGAGAAGGTGCGGGAAAGCAAAGTAAGACTGCGAGCAGAAAGCTGAAGTTCAGCAAAGCAGAGGAAAACTAGTATGACGCGAGAGGCTTCTAGTCACAGGACTTTGTTTTTTGCCTCCCCTGAAAAGTTGTGGTTTTGTACATTTAGGAACATTTTTCTCATAAAACCACTTAAGATAATGGCTTGAAATTTTTTATACCTTACTGTATAACACTGAGTGGCCACTTTATTATGACCACCTGACAGTTTAAAGCAAATGAGTTATGACTGCACGCTGTTGCCGCCAGAGGGCGAGGCTAGTATAAAAAGGAAAAGCTTAGTGCTTGCGACAGTAGTAGAAGTGATGTTTTGGGTGACTAGATGGGTAAAAAATGCGATTTGACGGACTTTCAACGTGGAATGATTGTAGGAGATAGGAGCCATGGAGCGAGTATCACCGAAACCGCCGCATTCGGTTTCGTGAAATGTTCCAGAGCAGCTGTTGTTAAAGTGTTTAAAGACTGGACTGTCAGCCAAAAACTGGGTCTCTACGTGCAACGTGGGGTCGTCATCGACTAGTGACTGCTCGGGCGGAACTGAGAGTGTTCAGACTGGTAACAGACAACAGAAGGGCAACAGTGCAGCAAATTACAGACCATCTTAATCAAGGATCCCCTCAAATGATCTCTGCACGCACTGTTTGCCGTGTACTGCATCGGATGGGATATGACAATCGAAGGCCTGTTCGAACACCTTTGCTGGCCGCAGTTAACAAGAGAAAACGTCTCCAGATCGCACAGGAGCACAAGGATTGGCCAGTCTATAATTGGAAACAAATTATGTGGTCCGATGAATCACGTTTTCAGTTGCATCCTGCCGTTGGCAGAGTGAGAATTTGGCGGAAACAGCACGAAAGCATGGACCCCAAATGCATTGCTACAATTCTTCAAGCTGGTGGAGGCAACAGTATGGTTCGGGGAATCTTTTCCTGGCATGCTTTGTGCCCTTTAATTCATGTCTGACTGGCACATCATATCTAAACATCGTTGCGGACCAAGTGCATCCTGTCATGTGGATGGTTTATTCCAATGGCGATGGCTACTTTCAACAAGATAATGCGTCCTGTCATACTGCTCGTATTGTACAGGATTGGTTTCAAGAACATGCCGGTGAGTTTACTTTGCTTAGGTGGCCCCCACAATCTCCATATCTCAACCCCATTGAGAATTTGTGGGATGAAGTTGAACGAGCCATCAGACAACTGGATCCACAACCCTGCAATTTCACACTTCTGGAAAGTGCTATTCATCAAACATGGTCTCAGATCCCACAAACCACCTATCAACATCTCGTAGAGTCCATGCCACGAAGAATCGACGCAGTATTAAAGGCAAAAGGTGGCCCAACGAAGTACTGAGGGGGTGATTATAATAAAGTGGACACTCTGTGTATATCAACAACCACCTGAACTAGAATCTTGACTAAATAATGTACTCAATTAAAATATTAAATACGATTCCTAATGAAAACGTCAGCAAAATCGACAGCAATTTTGATTAATTAATACAAAATTAATTACTTGACTGATTGCGATAATTCTAGTTCAGATGTTGTATAATATCCTTAGGAAAATGCATGCAAAGTTTGCAATTCATAGGCCAAGCCTATCATGAGAAACATGTACCTAAGTGCATCGAAACCTCCCATAAAGTTAGCATGAGAAGCCTAAAAAGGGACTGGTGTTCTGAAGACTCCTTTTGAGCATGAAGTGTGATAAACTTTGATACGAATGTGATACTGAGTCACATTAATAGCATGCCAAACAAAATTAAAGCAGTAATTAAAGCAGGTGGTGATAGAACTCCATATGAATGAATAAAGTTTACATTCCGTAAATTTTTGTCCGGTGTGTTTATCGTCAACTTATCATTTTCCTGATCCACGAGTTCCTATTTTTCTTTGTTTCTACTCTGTATACGAGTTTTTAAGTGTCAAATGTAATTTTGGCTGACATGAATTTTGATAAGGCTTGTCTTGAGATCTGCCGGCAAACGCAAAGTTCTACATAATGCGAAATGTTATATTTAAATTGCAAATTAAAGTACAAAATGCTCTGGCCTAAGAAGGAAACGTGGACTTTTCGAGACAGCCAAGCAAATTCATGAAGAAAAACGTTTTTGCACATTTGTTGCTAAAAAGCGACCATTTTTTTTATTTAAAACTGGCCATGAATACTAAAGAATTTATATATCAAAGAAATACATGATCTAATAAAAAGGAACTCAGGAGTTCCTTTATTGTCTTAACGTGTAAAATATAAGGAAAGAGGGGAAAATATCCGATGATGTAAATGACCATTTATTAGGTAAATAAGAGAAAGTGATGTTTTCATTTCAGGAGAAGAGAACGAAACCGTGGAGCTTCAGAATTCCATTTAAATCAAACCCCACTGCATAACGGCGATCTTTCCCCCTAAACAAAACAGTGAATAATCTGTATTCACCGAGAGTTCCTTTTGAAACTGGGTAGAGCCTAATACTTGCGATGCATCGCGATTGAAATCGAAACAAAATCCATTGCGCATTTAAGTTGAAATATTGAACAGATTAGAAGCCTGATAACGAAATGGGAGTGGCTGTCCTTATTTACCTCCATAAAATGGTTTATATGACAACATAAGCCAATTTCCTTACGGGTTGTATTTTCCGCTCTCCGAAAATAAAAAATAGTTTTAGAAGAGATTGCATGCTCAGGAATTAAGTAATAAATCAGCCGTCCTATCTTGTGGCTGCACATTGCCTAAATTCCCCCAAAACACAGCAAATTCACGGAGAGGAGCAGACGACCCTGTTGAGCTTGACTCTAGTCTGACCTTATATATGTGAGTGAGTAAATAAAATATTGGACAAAAGTTGTCAAAATACAGTCCATGCTTCATTTATGGAAACACTCATTTGCCTCCTATATAAATTGCGTTGTTACAGAGACTTCTGAGCAAAATTTGCAGAGAAAGGTGAAATCTATTATTGACAGCTACAAGCGTCGTTTTCTTTTTTTTTTTTTTTTTTTTTTTTTTTTTTTGATTGGAGATTTAACGACCACCGTGAGCAACTCAATGGGCTATAAGCAGTCGCCCGTCCCTAATTTAGGGTCACTGGTTCCAGGGAAGGGAGAGAGCCAGTGCCGTAAGACAAACACAACATCCATGCCTGACCGGGATTCGAACCCGGACCCCTTACGGACGAATGATCAGAGGCCAACGCCTTAGACCACTGCGCCACCGGGGCGGCAAAGCGTCGTTTTCATATGCTCCCGTGTATAAATAAAGTAGATTTCATCTTCAAGTAAATAGTGGGAAGAACAGCTCTAACTGTGCGGTGGTTGGAAAAACTTGTTTTCATTACTTCGATGTCCGATTATGTGACTTATCACTTGGGATAAAAACGCCACTGGCTTTCTGTGGAATGCATGCACATCTTGAAAGTTACTTTCCAACTCTTAAGCGAAAAATAGTTATAGCTCGACGGAACCATCTAAAGCACTCGAAGTAATAGTTTCAACATCTTTCAACGAGAACTAAGTGTTTCTAAGAAACGGACTATCAGTTGGATGTCGCTCATTCGAAAGGAAAAGATCACCTCACCAAAGTCCGTTCGCAGAAATTTGCTTGGCAATTTTAAATTTTTACAAGCTTGTTGGTGTAACTGTGGTACAATTAATTAGCTATTATTAATTTAAACAACTGCAAACTTTATTAAAGATTTTTTTAAGTAACTAGCACTCTATTCACTTTGAAGTTAGTCTTACTGACTAAAAATTTTACTGAAAAAATTGTATTTTCAGTAATATTAAACAGAAATTTAAAACAATATCTACGGAAACATTTAGAGAGATGATCAAAACTACGAGGTCTGTTTCATAATCTTTTTCTAGAATAGGCTTCAATGGATGCTTTAGTAAAATACAAACTTTTCGATATATTACGCCTTCGGTGAAATGCCGATGAAATGAACTTTTAGGTGAAGTAACCCTTCGATGCAATGAACCGTTCGATGAAACGACCTGACTGTGCGGTAAAATTACCTTTCAATAAATCGATCCTCTCAGTGAAACAACCAGTCGATATAAAATTATTTCGGTAAAACAACTTTTCGGTTAAGTAGTCATCGATAAATGAATTGCAGCTCTGGTAGTTACAAAACTTGCACATTCGTGTTTTTGAAGTGTGTGACTTGCCAAAGAAGGGGCTAAACTTTTTTTTTTTTTTTTTAATCTCGTTTTGTTGACTCATTTGTAGATATTGTAAAATATTGCGTGCAAACTTCACTCCTCGTTGCATCACATGTCTCCAGTCTTAAAAGTGTCGCGCAACACATTTTTAAGGAGCCAAGCAACTATTTGATTGGACAACTACCACGATTTAAACTAGGCATCTAAATTTAATATTTGTTTATAAAATTACATGACTGTTCATCAGGGTTTTTTTTTAATATTTCGGAGAGTTGCGTCCAACAGGAAAAAATTCTACTTTAAACAGTGATAAAAAGCTAAAAAACATTGTCATACCTCAGCATTTCGTAAATTCGTCCAAACTCTGACTTCACTAGATAGGTTCAGCTTTTTCTCTTTAGTTTCGTTACAGCAGTATTTTTACAGGATGGGATTTGCAAACCCTATACCCATCTTCCAGCATGGAGGACCAGAATATCTCTCTTGTCAAGAAAAACCAAAAACTCTGACTTGTACAGAGTAGAAGACAAGGTAACAGAATTTAAGTGTTAGACTGTAGTGCATGGGGTATGTGGAGAATATGCGTGAAAACTGCGCCACAAAAAATATCCATTGAGGAAATCCCTTCGGGAAAAGAAAAATGGGAAGATTTGGCTGAACGATTTGGAGAACAACATTCGGAGAATTTGAATTAGAGGAGGGCAAGAAGCATTTGACGAATGATCTGAATGACAACTGCTCGTGATGGAAGACAAGGACAACTGTTGCAGCCGCACCCGTAGCCAGACAAACAAGTTGGGAGGGGCGGCTGATAATTGAGATCGGGCGAAGTATAGAAAGTGGTCGGGCAAAAGATGGGAATGAGGTCAGGCACTATACTGTTGTGTGAGTTCCTAGGACGGGCAAAAGGAAACACAGGTCGGGCTCAGCCCGGCTCCCTTGGCTACGGCCCTGAGCCGCACGAAGCACTTTTTTTCGTTTCGTGCTTTAACGATTAGCATGAACAACTCTAAGGGCTATAAAGTCATCCGTTTCTAATTTAAGGCCACTACACTGAAGAGCAATTGAATTAGAAACAGCTGGCGTTATGCAAATGTGGCGCTGTAAACGGAAACGACATGACGTATGCAGCGATCTGACAATATAAGGAGTGATGCGACGGGAATCAGTAAGAGTCGGACGCACTATGGGTAAGACGAAGGATCTAAGCGCATTTGATCGTAGGAAAATTGTCGGAGCCCGACGAATGGGTCACTCCATCTCGGAAGTCGTGCAGGCACTAAAATTTTTACGAGCCACTGTGTCACGGGTGCACCGTGAGTACAACAAATCCGGTAAAACCATCCCTGCAAGGGCCAACTGCCGTGGACAACAGCGTGTGGATGAGCGGGGTCATCGTCGGCTAGCTCACATTGTAACAACGGATAGACGGGCCACAGTGCAAGAGATTACTCCGCAATTTAACGCTGGTGCACAAAATCTTGTAAGCAGCCACACCATCCAGAACCATCTTCTTGCTATGGGGTACAGAAGCCATCGTCCCACGAGGGTACCGCTGCTGACCGCACATCACAGGGTGCAAAGATTAGCATGGGCGCGGGAACATCGCCACTGGACCCTAGACATGAGGGAAAATGTTGCCTGGACTGATGAGTCGAGATTTACGTTCGTACATGCGGATGGCAGGATACGAGAACGGCGCAAACCACATGAAGCGATGGCTCCTTCTTGCCAGCAGGGTACTCTTCAAGCTGGTGGGGGTGGCATTCTCGTCTGGGGATTGCTTACGCGGACTGAAATGGGACCCATGGTACGTGTGACATCGTACCTCACAGGCCAACGTAACCGGGGTATCCTGGACGACCATTTGCTCCCGTTTGTGCGTCTTCAACATCCCACTGGGGACCTCATCCTGCAACAAGACAATGTAGCACCCGAATTGTATCCGAATGGTTGGATGAACACTCCACCAACGTGACCTCGCTTCCTTGGCCAGCTAGGTCCCCTGACCCCAATCCCATCGAGCACATCTGGGATGCCATCGAGAGAGAGGTTCGAGGCTCTGACCCCCTCCATCAAATCTTCGTGAACTGTGGGAGCTTGTTGCGAGGTCGTGGATCCGTATGGCTTCCAACGCTTCCGGTGTCTTGTCAAGTCCATGCCGAAACGAAACGCCGTCGTCATCAGGGCGAAAGGTGGTGCTACACGTGTTACTAGACAGGTATCTCTAATTCAATTGCTCTTCAGTGTACATTTAATACTGTATATTTAGAAACACATAAAATATAGTCATTTGAAATCGGATGAATCATTTTGAATTGCCCTGTAGTACAGTAAACTAACGGTGAAGCAAGTTTACTTCTATAGTTATGTACGTTTTCTTTTAAGTAAGGTAGCATATTTAGTTTTTCGACAACGAGGAAGACTAATGACACGAAGTGTCAGATGGATGGAACCACTAATAGTGTACAAAGTATCTCCCTCCCCCATGCAGGGTGGCACAGCTGTTGCTTCACAACTGATTACAAATGCAAGATGAAGGCGATTGGGGTCCGAAACAGGCATCAGTGAAGTTATTGGATTTTTGCGTGCAAAAGCTACTTCACCGTGAGCTGTATATGGTTTAAAATGTGATGTCAAAGAAGCAGATGTGTTTTGGTGCAATGAATTCAAATACGGCAGTGTTGACATAGACGATGAATAACGGGAGGGCAGGTCATCAACCAGCAAGACAGAAGACAACATTTAGCATATTAAAAGCACCGTTTTTGAAAAGTAGTGGGTGAAATTGCACTAGATGTCAACTAACATTTTCTCCGTCCATTCGTCTGTGGACATATCTCTGCATCTGTGAGATTCAAATACACTGTGAAATGTTTTTGTTTGTTTGGAGGTTTAACGACCACCGTGAGCAACTCAATGGGCTATAAGCAGTCGCCCGTCCCTAATTTAGGGTCACTGGTTCCAGGGAAGGCAGAGAGCCAGTGCCGTAAGACAAACACAACATCCATGCCTCACCGGGATTCGAACCCGGACCCCGTTCGGACGAATGATCAGAGGCCATCGCTTAGACCACAGCGCCACCGGGGCGGCACTGTGAAAATTGCAACACCATGAAGGACTGCTATGCACAACAGGTTGAGACATGCAAATAATTAAAATGTCAATGCGAATGCAGTTTCGGAGCAGCGCCCTCTGAACTATCCGGTCTTGGGTATAAAGAGCTGACTCAAACGAGATGCTGCAGTCAGTGAAGAGCCAACGTTGAGTCGGAAGGGTTTCTTGTGTCTAACTACAAGGTGTCCACAATGCCTTGTTACCCCCCCTCCTTGTAATAAAAGATGTAAGTGAGCTATGTATCAGTTGTATGATGTATATGTTGAGTTATATGTTGAGTTATATGTTGAGACATCCTTAATCATCCAGTGGATCCGTTTGGGTTCCGTCATTCTCGTGACAGAGAATAATTTTACGCCATGTTCTGTGGCACATTTTCCGAAGCAGTAGCGGGGTAATACGAGAGAAAGCACGTCTCACTGCTTGTTTAAGTTCATCAGTGGGTTGGTAGCGCTGCTGTGCAAAAACCTCCTTTATGAAACTCCAAAGGGCATTATCACACGTTGAGAGATCTGGGCTTCGAGGCGGCCATTTAAGTGAAGCGGGCAGCACTGCCGAACCTCGGCCGATCCAACGATCTCGAAAGACCTCACCAAGGTATTCCCGAACAGCGATTGCGTAATGGGCGGGTGCCCCATCCTGTTGGAACTATACATCATTCAGAATACCAAGATTTCCAAGTTGTGGCACAAACCAGGTTTGCAGCATGTCCAGACAAGTTGTCTGATTCACTGGACCATCAAAGAAATACCGTCCAAACAGATGTCTACTATTCATTGCAGCCCATATCGTGACATGCAAAGGAGGATGTTCCAATTCTTCGACATAATGTGAGTTTTCCTTGGACCAGAACACAACTTTCCGTGATCGACAGCTGCGGTATATCGCACATTCATCACTGAAAATGACCTTTCAACGTTTTGGGATTGTGGCAAATGTCTGAAGCATCATTGCACATGCATCCCGTCTGCGGTTTAAATCGATGTCTGATAACTCCTGAACGAACATCGGGCGATATGCGTGCAAATTCAGGTCATTCTTCATGTGCTTATGCAGTGTCGATCGTGGTATTCCAAGTCCGCTGATCGTTTGCGGAGCGACCTCGTCGGTGACATAACTGATTCTTCGACCGCTTGACACTGTTGCACTCTGGTTGATGGTCTTCCCGTTCGTGGTTTATCGTTGATGTTGCCTGCTTCGAAGAGCTTATGTTCCCACCGCAGAAGAGTCTGTTTTGGAGGGTCCTCTTTGTCGAATCGTTGTTGGAAATCGGCACGCACGTCACGCATTGTCTTCCCTGTGTGCGGACGTTCGTGTGCCCAGACACTGACAACAATCCGCTGTTCCAAGGTGTATTCGCTGGTATCACACCTGGTTCCTGTACCTAATCTGTAAATAAACACAATACAGACCATAACTCAACATATACATGATACAACATATACATATCTCACTTACATTTCTTATTACAGGGGGGTAACAAGACATAGTGGAAACCCTGTATGACCCATCTTCGAAGAAGGCCGCTTTATGAACAACTGACGGACTTTGTTCAAGAATAGATTGTTGGGATGAAAGAAGCTGGATTTTCCTACCGCGAAATTGCCATTCGTACGAGACTAAATGCTAGTAAAATGATGCGAATTTAGCGGCAGTGGATATATGAGGCTCCGACATACAGAAATCCGGGAAATCGACAGCAAAATCGCCCGACTTCATGGGATAACAGACATATCTACCACATGGCCGTGACCTATTGCACAGCGACATCCCAGGTGTTAGCCCAGCAGTGGAGTACTATCATAGGTCAGACTTTGTCCTCCAGCACACTTCGACGACGTCTACTTAACAGAGGACTGGTCGCTAGCAGCCCATTGCTGCGACCGTCAACTACAGACTCCTCAAGCTGCAATGGGGGTCTTGAACACACAAATTAGTGTGCTGACTGGAAACAGGTCGTATTTTCTGATTAGTCACGGTTCAGCATGATGAACTATGACTGTCACATACGTGTTCGAAGACATCGTGGTCAAAGGCACCTTGCAGCGTCACACCGGCCAAGCTTCATTGTTTGGGGTGCCATTGGTTTCCATTCGCGTTCTCGCCTGATATGAATTGAGGGAACCCTCAACAGCTAGCGATACATCAGGGATGTTTTAGAGGCAGAGGCGATACCCCTTCGTTCAGAGTTGTTCTGGCGCTATATTCCAGCAGTACAATGCTCTGCCATATGTGGCCTAGAATGTATAAAACCTCTTCCATGCACGGTGGATACACCATCTCCGCCGGACATGTCCGCGACTTAATATGTCTGGGACATGGCAGCTAAGCGACTGGTCCGTCAAACGTTTCCGCCAGTCACCACAAATGGACCCTGGTGACGCATAGAAGCAGCCTGGCAGGCTATTCCAGAGGTCGATGTCAAAACCACTTCCATTCAATGCCACGCCGGGTGGAGGTTATTGTTGGTCGAGGTAGCCACACACGATACTGAGTTTTGAAACGAGAAACACTTCAATAGCTTATAACGTACAAGTTGTCTGCGGCTGGCACCGAAACCGTGTCCCCTCATTCCGGAGTAAGTCGCTCTCCCAACTGAGCTACGCGGACATGTGCTGTCACTACTATCTACCCTTATCTCACGTGCGTCCTGAGGGTCAGGCACATCACCCTCTCCGAAAGAGGGCTGGAGGTGATGAAAGAGACTGGAGGGGGTGCCATGTGTCTGAGGGACAAGCACATCACTTCCTCCGACACATGGCCCACGGGTCGGCCGAGACCACGTGTCGCTGTAGGCAGTCATCCGCTGAAGAACGTGCATTTGAGAAATCCCAGGCAATTTGGTGTGTGGAACGTAACATCACACTGATTTATTTTTTTCGAAGCACTGAAGAAGGGATTCTCATTTTTCCTGCCTCTCTGAGTGGAAAGAACATCACATCATTACGAGAAACTTAACAGCCGGGTTATCCTGGAAGTTCGGGCGCCAATGTAATGTAAAAGTCGTCCGCGCCGGGCATCGAAGCCGGGTCACCTCACTCCGGAGTAAGTTGCTTTCCCAACTAAGCTACGCGGACATGTGCTCTCAATGCTATCTTCCTTTATCTCACGTGCGTCCTTGCGGGGCAGCCACGTCACAGCTCTACAAATGTAATCAGTTATCTCGTGTAACATGCGGAGTCTGCGATATAAATTTCTTTATCGTAGCGCGATTCTTTCTTGGTGTTGCAATTTTCACAAACAGATGTTATTTCTTTTTTTAGACTGAATAACCCCAAAATTTCTGGGTTGAAAAAATTTAAGTGAGGGGGCGTGAACGGGGATATCAAAGTATATTTTCATGTGGAACTGTTTCTGGAAGAGTGATTTGGAAATTAGTTTTTCGCATTCTGTTGTCGCAGCCATGAACCCAATTTTCCACGATTCTTACATCTGCCCCGCCGGTGCCGTAAACTTAATTTTCGTAGAACTGTATCTCACTTGGACTGAAAACACCTTTTTAACGTACCGTATTTTTCTTCGTTGAATCTGCGGCGACCTATAATCCGCAGAAGGTGGAATTCAGAAAAAATTCCTAAGAATCCGCACCTGCGATGTTGATCCCGAACCGTGATTTCCAACAGAAAAGTGGCGATTCACGGAATGACGAAATTTTCTTTTTAACGTATTCTTGGTAACATTCCAAATGTTCCTCCTCTCCTGACAATTAAAACGCGGATTTTTCAAAATTCAAAGTGCCGCAAAAGCGGTTTATTAAGCGGCGTATTATCCGCGTATAATTCGCAAAACCTAAATTCATAACTTTTTTAATAGATAATCCGCGAGGTTTATGAGACGAAAACAACTATAATCAGTATTCTCGTGTTTTCAGATTTAGCGAGTGTGGTATTTTCATACGACTAAAATATATTTACGTTTGAACAAGCAACGTATTTACAAGCCAAGTAACAAAATTTAATGAATTTCCATATTTAACGAGGCACAGAAGGGTTAGCGCTGAGAATCCCGGTGTGCTAGTGAAAGACTGTAGATAGAAAAGCAATGGGGAAAGAGTGCATCAAATGCTCAACAAGCGAGTTGTGCAAGGCACTCTACGGGGGAGGTTTGAGTATGTCGCGTCAGCAAAGCAGAACACTGGTCACTCATTCCTACGCAAAAAAAAAAAAAAAAAAAAAAAGAAAAAAGAAAAGAGGATTGGTGGGGTTCACGCACATGTATGGGATTTCTGGGAGACATTTTACAGAGAGGAATAGGAGAGTACCTGAATGGGGATGCCGCCGTTGGGGAAACAATACATTACAATTCCTGGAAGTGTGTCCATTACCACTTTCACCCTCCAAGTGAGAACTGCATTTAGAGGATCTGTGCTGCTTTTGCTTCATGTGTGTTGTGTAGTTAAACTGCGATCAATCTCACGTCGCAGTCAAGTTGGTTATACTTGAAAGGTGTAATTAATTATAGTGCTAATGTATAGAGGATGTTCACGCATTTTTAGAACGATTTTTTCGGCAATATAATGTTTAAAATAAAATTATTTTTCTTAAATGGTCTATCTGATAGCACTTTCTCTGGACTATGAACCTATAGTCGGATTTTTTTTTACTTGGCACTTGATAAAGGAATCTCCTATTTTTGGGGGTGCAATCATTTCTGGTGCGACGTGTCGAAGGTGATTTCCGATGCTTAGAGACAACAGGCGAGAACTTCCCTAGTCACTTGTTCCCTGCGGGGCTAAGATTTTAAGACCCATTACCACGGCAGTCCCACCCTTTGGTTCATTCTCCATTCACTGTATTGTTGTCTCCCCGATTGTCTCACATTGTTTGCTGGAAACATAATCGCTGGGGAGAGAGGTCTCACTGTTTTCTTAAGAAGCATCACTTAAGAGACAAAGAAGTCCTCTTTCCCCTTTCAGATCAAGCAACGTTTACTGCCATGCTTCCCACAAGAATTCCGCCCTAGAGAGAGATTACTATGGAATCCTTCGCCTGCTACCTTCTTGCTGAAATTCACATGTGTTTAGACCCAGGCGATTCCATTATCATCAAGTGCCAAGAAAAAAAAATTCGACTATATATCTAGATTTTCAAGGTAACAGGACATTTCTTAAAACTGGTACTTTATTCCACTCCTCTTCCTTTGCTTTCCATAATCCAATAATTGTTTTATGTCTGTGTTTAGCACTCTTTTTTGCAATCTGACTGAACAGTAGTCCATAGGAGAATTTGAAAGAAACTGAGCAAAAGGTATGGACTTGATATCAGTCTCTTTTTTCATTATTTTAAGAAATAGTGGTAGATTTGAATGTGTGGATTGGTATATTTGTCCTGATGGAGTTCTGCTATTTGAAGACTTTGCGGATAAATGAATCGTATTTCCTCTTTAAATATAGGAGTCAAAACATTTTGGTAATACGTAGAATTGATTTTAACATTCTTTTTATTTTTTCTTTAATTTCGCAACCAGCAATAATCGTGTATCTTTTAATGCAACATTCTTTGGATTCTTGGGAACAACGTTTGTGAGTCTTTTTCTGTTTTTTTTTTTTTTTATTTCGATACTAATTAAACTTTTTTCTATTAAAAGTAGTTTAGGGAAATCCATGTTTCACCAATAGCCACAATAAATTTCAATCTGTCTTCGGCTAAGTGATTTTCATAGTGTTCTGCGCTCAGCCACATGCCTAAGCAAAAGGCGGTGAACATTGTTCATTTTTTTACACTCTTCGATGAAATTTTAGTATGTGGTAGGGACAAACTGGGGACGAACCCTTATTGAAAATGGGCGAAATGGGATCAAAGGTCAGGACATAGGAGCGGGATTTATTCCACAGCCATTATCCTCATAACTTGAGTAATGATTTCTGGTATGTTGAAAAGTGTATCATATTCAATGCAATGCATGATTTTACTAACTTCTTTTCAGATTCAAATCTTTATTACCTTGTTTACAGTTGATACAGAGATTTTTAATCACTTAACGATTGGTGTTTGGGTCGATGGATTTTCTTTTAAGACCAGAGACCTTACTTTTGAAATAGTCGTAAAAGTACGTATGGTCTTTAGATATTAGTTTGTTCTTTTTCCTGTCAAAAGCACTGCTTGACGAGTTTTCTCCTTTATGGTTAATAATTTTGCTTCTTTCACATTTAGAAATGTTAATTCTATGATTTTCACAGTGTCTTTTAATTACAGAATACGAATATTTCTCTTCTTAAGGAGAAAAAAACAATCTATCCACAGCTTAATTACGTGCGCCATTTTCTTAGCAGACTATATTTAACTGTAGCAGATGTTTTTCTTTCGTGTTAATCTAACACTCTGTTGCCAGTTCCAATCCATTGAACTTTTTATTTTCTGTAATTTCTTATCGAAAATGTTTTAAAAATGTGTGAACATCCTCTGTAGTTAACTAATTAAATCTTGAACATATATCCGACTGTTATGGATGTATAATAAAAACTTGATGCATAATAATTTCACGTATACGACGTATTTTTACGTGGTTGGCATTTCACCATAAAAAGGATTTGACGAGGGTTTCCGCTGGTTATGAGCAGGCTGTATTGTGGAGTGTTTGTTAAAACAAATTATCTGAAATCAATGTACGTAGTTATCCAATGCATGTAAATCCCTACTTGTGATACACATCTTCAGGTAATTTGTATTGATATCTTACCATATGTTCATTTTTATTAATTCATATGTTCACAATAAGATGGAAATATTAAGAATATTCAGTTTCCTGAATTTTCGAACCTAGATGAAATGCCTTGCAAAGGTTGTTGCGTCTTTGGTTGAAGAATAACATCGGAATATTTAACGTTATACATTTGCGCTTGTTGAATGAATACTTGTCAGCTTTTTTGCCAAAATCTTTGGAAATGTTATTGCTTCATTTAAGATTATATATATAAAAAAACAACCCAAAAACCTTAAATTCGTATTTCTAATCCTTTCCAATAAGATTTCGTCATTTTCCCTTTTAAGTTCTTCAGTTTCCAAATTTCTTTTGAATTCCACAATTTTCGTTTCTCGAATGCTTATTTACCAAACATTGTGTAAAATATTTTTGGAGCATTTTCGATCATATCGTGGGAATTCCATCTTTAATAAGATGCAAAAATTTAATGTATTTGTGGGTAAAAGAAATTCAGATTTTCTCTTAATACGATTTTTAACTACTGTCTCTCACCTTCTCCGATAATGGAACGAATACATAAAACAATATTCATTTGACGCATGTATTTAAAATTTATAGGATAGCTTCTCCCACCCACCTCATGGATTCAGAGGGCAATTATTTATCCTTCGAAGTCAGCAAGATTTCTGTGCCACGCCTCTAGGAAGCTACTTCTCTGCTTCTGTGGATTCTGTGTCACTCCAACGAGCGCCAGTTGATTGACACAATGTTTGCTGAAACAATCTTTCAAACGAAACTAAGAGTAAAAAAAAATAAGCTGCTGGGAGTGTTTTCTTTTTTTTCCATTGGGGAGGCCATCTTAAAGTAAACATTGATCTTATGAGAGCATCTTGAAGTAAATCAAATTCACTGGTAATTTTGATAATCCTAAGCAGTGTTAACACTTTGCTTGCTTGATTTAAGATAGTTGATGACAGCCCGGCCAGTGAGTCTGATTTCTACGCAACGGAGCTTAACTACACTCTTAGTAAAGCATGAATGCTATATACAGAAGAGCCAAAGCATTATGACCACCTGCCTAATATGATGTTGGTCCTCCACATGCCGATAAAACAGCTCTAACCCGGCGAGCATGCACACTACAAGATTTCTAAAGGTGTTTTGTGGTATCCAGTACCAGTACGTTACCAGAAGATCCTTTAACTCTTATAAGTTACGTGGTTGAACCGCCGAAGATCGGATTGGCTGTTCCAACACAAACCACAGATGCTAGATTGGATTGCTGTCTGGGGAATTTGGAGGCTAAGGCAATACCTGGAAGTCTTCCTCATGTTAAGCGAACCATTCTTGAACAATCCGGGAAGTGTTACATGGCGAATTATCTCTAAAAGAAGGCAGTACTAGAGAGGAATACCATTGCCATGAAAGGATGCTCCTGGGTTTCTTTAATGTTTAGATGTTTAGGTAGGTGGTAGACGTCGTAGTTTCCTGAGCAAGAATGACTGGACCCAGGGTTTCCCAACTGAACATTGCCCGAAGCATTACACGGAGTCCACCAGCTTGTCTTCGTTCCACGGTGCATTTTGGTACCAACACTTCCCTAGGCCAGGGGTGACCAACGACTTTTGAAATTGGGCCAGTAAATTCTTAG
The DNA here is from genome assembly GCA_039090855.1 of Macrothele yani. Taxonomy (NCBI): domain Eukaryota; kingdom Metazoa; phylum Arthropoda; class Arachnida; order Araneae; family Macrothelidae; genus Macrothele; species Macrothele yani. The sequence goes on from CM077012.1 coordinate 30,271,110, forward strand.
AAATTATTTAAGGGGCCACCGTAAGCAACTTAAATATTGACGACTATTACCCGTTAAAAATGAAGATATTTTATGTTTTTGTAGAGTATTGGAACCCATATAAATTTTTAAAGTCATTTTATTAAATCATTCACATATTAAAATTATTATGCAAAAAAATAAACAATTGTTATAATAAAACTTTCTTTTTTACTAGAAATTAAAGATACAACATTAATTAAAAAATGTTCCTATGAACTTTACACCCCTGCAACACTGATTTTTGAACCTGTTTTTCACGTAACAATTTGTCAATGCTATGTCTAATTCTCAATGTACTTAAAAGAAGCATATCACCAAGGTGATAGTTGAACGAAATTTACTTTTTACAACATTCATGGATGAAATTGTTTGTGGATCCAAATCTGTATATGAACCTCAGAGCAAGGTCACGATGCTTAAGAAACTGTTCTTTAGGGACCTATACCCAGAACTCAATCAAATTGGGAGCAGTGGATGATTCACATTGTTCTTTAAATTTAACACTTAAGTCCTGATTGACTTTGGATTTCTAATATTTCGATTTGCATTGATGGGGAATATTTATCTACATCAGACTCTGAAATGCAGAATGGATTTATGAATAAGTCTATGTTACTCCTTTTAGATTCAAAGCAGAAAATCGAGTTAAGAATGACTCGTACAAAGATGTAATAGCTGATTTGTATTTTAAATGGATCAATGGTAAAATTACTGTACTTACTGAAGATTTGCTGAATTATTGGGAAATGATCAAGTTTGCCCTGTTCTAAATTGTTACAAAACAATTTAAACTTTAATTTAAAATTGTTGACTTCATTATACAAAAATAAAATTAGGACAAGCCGCTAACGGTAACCGATAACTCTGGTACAGTTGACAAATTTTGAGCGAAGCTATTTCAAAATCGGAAGGCTTCAAAACCTGACCATGGACGATGCCCAATCGCATGCCGAAAATCACGGTGATCGGATGTGTCGTGTCGTAGCTATGCCCGAACAAGTAATTGTCCCGAGTCTCGTATAGAGAGCAAATTTTTTCAATTATTATTAAAATTGGTCAGTGTTTTAATGGTCATTTATTTTTATACGACACGACAAATCACCGAGATACCAACCCCATGCCACTCACCATGTTTTTCGCTTTCTCTGTGGCAAGAGTCACCGTGATCGGATGAAGATCTTTGGAGGAGATAGGTAACAAACGACCCTTTCTCAAAACCCGGAAAATCCCCTAAAATGCAAGTTTTTGGACGATTATTCCTCAATGACACGGAATTTCGGGAATCGGAAGGCGTCAAAACCTGACCATGGACGATGTCCAATAGCATGCAAAAAATCACTGATCTGATGTGTGATCTCGTACCTATGCCCGAACAACTAATTGTCTCGAGTCTCTTAAAGAGAGCTCCGCTCGGCCTTCTTTCTCGCTTCGCTCAATGAATCCAGAATAAAATAAAATAAGAATAATTGTCAGTAAGAGTTAAATTAGAAAAACAAAGTTAGTGCTTGGGCTACTGGGGGACATTCAAAATGTCCTGGCGGACCAATGTTTGGCAACCCCTGCCCTAGGCTTGGTGTAACAGGAAACGAGATTCATCGGACCTGACTACTTTTTTCCAATCATTCAAGGTTCAGTTTTGATGCTTGTGTGCCTATTTTCGGCGCTTTCGACGGCGAATTGAAGTTAGCATGGACACTCGAAGTGGCCTGCGACTACGCAGCCCCATTTTCACAGCAGAGTTCGATGTACTGTGTGTTGTGACACTTTACTCCCGTCACCAACATTCAAATTACCGGAGAGGTCTGCCACAGTATCTCTTCTCTTGGCTCGTGCCATACGGGATAGCCTTCGCTCACGTCTAGAGGTCGGCCCACCCTTCTCGGACCACTTTTGAAGGTACTAGCCACGGGTAACTGTGAGCACACCTCATGCTTTGGCGTCGCGGAAATTCTCTGATCCAGTTGTTTGGCCATTACAATTCGGCCTTTATCAAACTCCCTCAAGTCCTCTGCTTTTCCCATCTGAAGAACAACAACGAGTAACAGAGCTCAATCATCATTATTGTCAACCGTTATCAATCCAATGTTGGATGAAGTTCTCCCCAAGCTTCTTCCACAACAGTCTGTCTTGTGCCTCGACCATATATAGTAAGACTGCGCACTGGTAGTGGCTGCCACAGAGCCGCAGTGACCACAACATAAGAGTCGCCAGATCACGTGACAATTAGGCAGCAGTGGTTGCGTACTATCCAGTTTCAATGCTTTCTTATGACCTGGTAGGCTACTTTTAAATATCCGCATTTAGTAAATCATGTACGTAACAAGAGCGTTGTTTAGGAATAATAAACCGAAGGATATTTTCATTAAGAAATTGTGGTTTATAGGAATTTAATTGCAATCATTTCGGAGTTACAAGATGAGTCGTTAGGACGAAGGAGATCATTTGTTTAGAGTATTCTTGTATGAAACGGCTATGTTTGTACTTTATGTAAAGTGGTGGTCTCATTGATAATTTATGATACAGAGCTACAGTATATAATAACGTGAAAAATCCAGAAGTATACTGTTAAATATTACGTAAAACATACGGAAATGCCGTTGCCGTATTCAGAGTAACTTTACTTTTGTAAAATATGTACCTATAGGTAGACTTTATTACAGGCCATGATTAGAATATTGCGATGAATATTTGTGAAAAATTTACAACACGTAGATTAATTTCATAACGCGAATGACTATTACTTTAATAGGCACACGTTTTCTAGATTGGGAATTGAACCTCAATATTGATTATTTCCTCCCGTATATGATAATCATTACTACAAATATGGAAACCACAGATGGAATGGTGGCCCATACTAACCGTAATAAAAATTTTTTTGCAGATTGGAATCAAGTTATTACCCATATAGGCATAGCATCTGCTTAATAATTTAATTCGTTTATCACTGGTTGAACAGTGTAGAACTTTCTTTTAACATTTTTGACTAAGATCACGTGACATTCCCTTTCTGATACTGGAACCATAAATTGTGACGTCATTCGCAGTCTACCTGTATGTCATGTCGACGGTCTTGTGCCAGTCTCCTCCATGTTTCTCCCGCATGCTTTCGAATTTCATCCACCCATTACCCCATGTAGCCTTCTTCTGGGTCTTTTCCTGTCCCTTGGAATCCAGTCTAAAATTACGATTGTCAACCGGTGGTCCGTCTTTCTGGCAACATGCCGAGCCCATTGCCATTTCAGGGATTTTACTACGATCACGATGTCGTTCACTCTTGCCATTTTCCTAATTCACGAGTTCCTCTTATTATCTCTCCTGGTTACGCCAAGCATGCAACTCTCCATGCTGCTTTCAGTTGTTTGCAGTCTTTGTATGTCTTTTTTAGTTAAGCTCTCCACGCCTTTGCACCATACGTAAGCACTGGAAGGATGCATTGATCAAACACTTTTATCACATAATGGCATATTGCTCTTAGAAATTGTTCTGATTCTTCCAAAAGTTCTCCATCCAAGTTTTATACGCGGAGTAATTTCTTAATCAATGTGACCCTCGCTTAATATCTGCTGTCCAAGGTAAATGTAGGCATGTGTTATCTCTAGCTTTTCCCCATCAATCGATAAATCTTCATAAGGTGCGTCGCATAAATATAGACAGTCTACTTTGCGCCGTGAACGCAATGCGAAGATAAGTAGGAAGCTGAAGTGGTACCTAATTAGACATAACCCTACAACAAACGTTTCGATTCGTCGAGATGACCGAATTGTGAAAAAACACCACAATGTAAATAGTGTAATTTTAGGTGTCTCGTAAATATAAAGAAACTATGTAAAGTAGCCACATGCAAATGAGATGTACAAATTAGCATGTTGTACGCACGCACATGGGCCGTAATTCGGTCCAGCCTACAAAAGACAGCGAACCTGCCGTCAGACATTCATTTGCCGAAATGCCACGCAACCGTCAACTTTCTGGTGAGGAGGTGCAGAAGATTTGGAGACTGAGAGCAAATGGATTGCCTGTAGAAAAAATTTGTAAAGCCATGGGAAGGAGTAGGTCAATCATTTATAAGACTTTATCGAAAAGCGGTGCGTTTGCTGCCAGAAAACTGCCTGGAAGGCCTCGAATAACAACTAAACGAGATGGCCGTGCCATCATGCGTTTAGTTTCATCCCAAAGGTTATCACTACGACCAGTTTCTCGGACTGTTGGTGCCACCGTCTCAAAGGACACAGTAGATCGGCGAAACAAGGAAAGTCGCAACATGGTGCTCCGTAAAGTGCGCCGTCTGCCACACCTCACGCGGCGCCAGAAGCAAGCTAGATTGTTATCGGCAAGCAGCCATATGCGCTGGACAGACGAGTGGATCACAACTATTTTCTCCGACGAGGAAAAAGTTCAACCTGGACGGCCCTGACGGTTGGAACTCCTATTGGCATGATTTTCGACGCGAACCACGCACCTTCTTCAGCAGACAGAAAGGAGAGGGGATCTGTGATGGTCTGGAGAGTTTTTGCGCTCAATGGGACAACGGATATCGCTTTTCTGCAAGGCAGGCAAACTCCGAAACTTATCAGGACATACTCAGCACCCAAATTCTACCGTTTGCCGAAACTCTAGCGGGTGTTGATTATATGTTCAAGCAAGACAATGCCTCTAACCATGTGTCTGCATTTACAAAACGCTGGTTTAACACTCATCATGTGACCGTAATGTATTGTCCAGCCCTCAGTCCAGATCTGAACCCTACGAGAACCTCTGGGCTATCCTAGCTCATGATGTGTATGCGAATGGACGGCAGTTCTCAAGTGTGGTGGCATTGAAAGAGCAGATTGAACGAAGCTGGCACGCCCTCCGTCCGGAACACTTACATCACTTGGTGGACAGCATGCCCAATCGGGTTTTCAGTGTTATTCGGAACAACGGCTCCACTGTTCGTACCTGAGGTGCTCATAACTAGTAAGTCTTTATATTTTTGAGGCAGCGTATTTCTGTTTGTTCTTTTTCTTGGCGTTGGAATTGTTATGTTTCCGTCAAACTATTGTGCAGCTGCGTGCCCTATGCTATTTTTGGTATAAATATGAGGTGTACATTTCAGCTCGTTGTTTCTTTTTTATTCGATAATTTGTTCTGTCTCTATATTTATGCTACGCACTATATCTTATAAAAGCATTGTACATCACTTTAGTCTTCTGAAAGGTTCATTTTTAATCCCAGTTCTTTACTCTTGTCAGCAAGTTCCTGGATCATACTCTGCAGCTCTGTAGGAGTGGTTGCAAAAATGACTAGATCAGCTGTAAAACGGAGGTGAGTTAAATAATCTCCATTGATCTTTATCCCTTTGTTTTCCCAGTTCAGTGATTGAAAGACATTTTGCAATGTGGCATAAAAGAGTTTGGGAATGTGAAGTGTTATTTATGTGACCTTCATCCGCGTCGTCGTTTACATGCAGTTGCTTTCATTTGCATAAAAGCGCGCTTGTCAATGTTTTGGCTCTTTGGTGTATTTGATCAACGCTTTCAATGCAATAAATCTAGCATTTGTTTGAATACAGATTCGGAGAAAATATTACGCTTCTCCTTGCCATTTTTGTAGATAGATTTAGAAAATGTGTGGATATTTATCAACTATCCGCTACTGCTGTGGAATATGCGCATAAGAAAGAAGTAAATACTATTCTTTTCCCTTCTTTTATTGTAAGAGAGCATATTTCACGTGAAATCTTACCATTAGTTTTATATTCCTTTTGCACCCCGAAAAGCATTTCGGACGGTAGCTTTTTAAATACGTTATAGAGAAACAAAAAAAAAACCAACTAAAAAAACAACAGTTATGCTAAAAACGTTTCCACATTTTCACAATTCAAATGGAACTCTGCAGGAGGAAAGAAGATAAAATGAAAAAAAGAAGCGAATTTAAGGAACTTTGAGCGGTATATCTCGTTACACTTCCTGCCGAAGATGTCGACTAGGCGTCTTTTAGCCCGGACAACGCAAATGCGATGTTTCGAAGTCGGGACGTATGAATGATTCATGAGATGATTCCCAAGTTTAGAGTTTCCTTTAATCCAGGAATGAGTCAGAATGATCTTTATCTGTATTGTCTACAGGCTTTATGTAGGGACGAATTGAATTTCGCATTGTGACCGAGTTGCTCTACTTTTTCAAGGTGCCGAAGAAAACTAAATCTGTGGGAAACTTTAGACTAGAGCTCAAGCACCGCATAAAATAAGAATTTTATTTACTTTCTCATTTCTGTGGCATTAACGTATATTTGATCAAACCTCTATTGAAATACGAAAACAATTGTGCAGTCTGTCGGACTCAAGGAAAAGAGAACAAGGTCTACACTTATTTCTAAATGCTACCGAATTTTACTTACGTAGCGATTTGCAATCGGTTGGTCCTTCGCATCTCATTTTAGTTTACACGTATCTCGAATTTTCGCCGGTAGAGTAGTAAAACTGGCTTTTTTAAATTGCTGGAAGCATTTTTGTTTCACTGGCACCGCAACATCAAATCCTTTGCTTCGTAAGGTTTTTTTTTTAACTTCGGCTCTAGAGAACATAAAAACAAGTTAGTAAAATCATGCAATGCATTGATTATGATACGCTTTCCAACATACTAGAAATCATTACTCAAGTTATGAGGAAAATGGCTGTGGAATATATCTCACTCCTGTGCCCTGACCTTTGATTCCATTTCGATGATATTCAACAAAACTGGTTCAGTATACCTCCGAAATAACATGATAACGTTTTGTCGCAATCGAAGCAATTGTACGTAAGTTATGATGCATACGGGCTATGGAATAAATCCCGCTCCTGTGTCCTAACCTTTGATCCATTTCGCCCATTTTCAACAGGATTCGTTCCCAGGCAGGCCCCTACAACATACTAACATTTCATCCAAATCGAAATATTTTTACGTAAGTTATGACGCATAATGGCGATGGAAGTGATTCCGCTCCTATGTCCTGACCTTTGACCCCCATTTCGCCCATTTTCAGTAGGGTTTGTCCTCAGGTGATCCCCTACCACAAACTAAAATTTAATCGAAATCAAACCTTTTTTACGTTAGTTATGACGCATAAGAGCAGTGGAATAGATCCTGCTCCTATGTCCTGACCTTTGACCCCATTTCGTTCATTTTCAATAAGGTTTCTTCCCAGGTGTTCCCCTACCACATACTACAATTTCATCGAAATCGAACGATTTTTACGCGAGTTATCGTGCAGACGAACATACGCACACAACGCGTGACGTAATGAGGCAGATGGGAATCGCGACCATCTGCTCGCAAGAGGGTGACGTCATAAAACTTTAATAGGATCCGCACATTTGTCTACTGACATGATGAAAATATAGGTCGCGCCATCTTTTTTCTGGACAATCAATGCGTTCACTAGGATGAAAATTTGAACATCGATTAAAATAGTTTCATTTTATAACTTGGAATACCTAATATTTTCTAAAACATAACCATAATTACGCAATCCAAAATTTGTTTGTCTACTGACGTCATCAAAGTACAGGTCGCGCCATCCTTTTTCTATTTTCAACACCACCAAAGGAAAAGTTATTGATTTTTAATATAATTATGGTTATGTTTTAGAAAATATTAAATATTCCAAGTTATAATATGAAGTTATTTTAATCCATGTTCAAATATTCATTATTGGGAACACACTAATTGTGAAGGAAATGTGTACAAAAGTTTTTCCATTGGAAGTATAGGAAGCAAAATTACTTGACGCCCACCTTAATAATATAGGATAAGGGAGATGGAATGGATCGCAATCCTATGTCCTGACCTTTGACCCCATTTATCCATTTTCAATAGGGTTCGTCCCCAGACGGTCCCCTACCACATACTGAAATTTCATCGAAATCGAACCATTTTTACGCACGTAATGACGTATAAGTTCAATGGAATGGATCCCGCTCCTACGTCGTGACATTTGACCCCATTTGTCCCATTTTCAATAAGGTTCGTCCCCAGGTGGTCCTCTACCACATAGTTCTATTTCGATGAAATTTTAGTATGTTTATGCCAGTTATCGTGCTGAGGGACGGACAAAGCTGGAGCATATACGCTTCTTCAACCTACGGTTGGAAAGCGTACAAAAATCGCAGGAACCCTTTTATTACTCTTTGCGCAATTTCTTTTTGAAAAGTTTTTGATCATGCGAGGAAATCAGAACTTTCAGGTAACTTGTTTTCGTTTTTATACGTTTGTCATCAGCCATGAAACGAATTTAAGATAAATTTCGCTTTTTACCTCCAATAAGCACTGATCTAGATACCACCCCTCCATCGTTTGGCACGTCTTTTGTAAAAAAAATATCGTGCCTACACCGATGAGCCCTTTCATAATGACCGCCCCCCACGCTAGAGAAATGAGAGCGCCTGGACACCGTAGGATGACGCAGGTGAAGTTCACAGAGCAGTATACAGGGTGCATAGGAAAGTCCCTTTAGCCTGGAATAACTTGCGAACGGAGGGAAGTACAGTTATGCAAGTGAGATAACGGTATAGTAAAGCGACTACGCCCGATCGAATGCAACCGATCGCAGCGCCCCTAGTGGCGAAATGCGGAAGTTAGTCATTGCAAATCTAAAACTAAAAGAGAGCAAAATTTCCTATTACAAAGTTGTAGAGCATCAATTTGTTTTACACATTTGTTTTACGCGGATAAATTTTCAGCTGAATGTCCGAAATCAATGTGCGACGATTCGAATCTGCATATTCACATTTCGCAAATGTATCCGTATGCAAATGCAGATTGTGACGTTGTACCGCATCTACAATATAAAAACCAGTAGCAGGATGTACCCTGATCAGAAGTTTAGGTCTACGTACGCTGTGCGAGAATGGCGAGCTTGGATTTCTTGGGTTACGTAAAAAATCAGGTGTATGCAACAGCGCCTACTAGTCTGCAGGATCTACGTCGTCGTGTTACAGATGCTTGCGATAGTGTGACACCTTCCATGCTGAGGAATGTGCATGCAGAGTTACTTTCACGAATACAAATGTGTATCGTGGGCAATGGCGATCTTCTTCGAACATACTCGACATTAACTTTTTATCACTGTGCACCAGTTTCCCTTTTTTGTTTTTCTCACGTCATCAAACTGTATTAACATAAGTACGCATTTATGCAATAAATTCTGTGTATTTGCTCATACCTATGCCTGTTCCCTTCAAACATTCACACAAAAGGTCGCACATCGATTTCGGACATTTTAGGGTATTCAGGCAACAATTTATCAGCCGCCCCGGTGGCGCAGTGGTCTAAGGCGTTGGCCTATGATCATTCGTCTGAAGGGGTCCGGGTTCGAATCCCGGTGAGGCATGGATGTTGTGTTTGTCTTACGGCACTGGCTCTCTCCCTTCCCTAGAACCAGTGACCCTAAATTAGGGACGGGCGACTGCTTATAGCCCATTGAGTTGCTCACGGTGGTCGTTAAACCTACAATCAAAAAAAAAAAAAAACAATTTATCATATCCGTGTAAAACAAATGTCGGTTTGTACTAATTAATTGACGCTCTACAACTTTGTAATTGGACATTTTTCTCTATCTCTTTTCGTTTTCGATTTGCAATGGCTAACTTCTGCATTTCGCCACTAAGGCGCTGCTATCCGTTGCATTCGATCGGGCGTAGTCGCTTTACTGTATCGTTATCTCACTTGCATAACTGTACTTCTCTCCATTAGCAAGTTATTACAGGCTAAAAGGACTTTCCTATGCACCCTGTACACTAAAGAGCAATTGAATTAGAGGCAGCTAGTGTTAAGCAAATGTGGCGCTGTGGGCGGCCCTGTAAACGGAAACGACATGACGTATGCACCGATCCGACAATATAAGGAGTGATGCGACAGCAATCAGTAAGAGTCTGATGCAGTATGGGTAAGACGAAGGATCTAAGAGCATCTGATCATGGCCAAATTGTCGGGGCCCGACGAATGGGTCACTCAATCTCTGAAGCCGTGCAGGACGAGCCACTGTGTCACGGGTGCACCGTGAGTACATTGAATCCGGTAAAACCATCTGCAAGGGCCAACTGCCGTGGACAACAGCGTGTGGATGAGCGGGGTCATCGTCGGCTAGCTCGCATTGTAACAGCGGATAGACGGGCCACAGTGCAAGAAATCACTCGGCAATTTAACGCTGGTGCACAAAAACGTGTAAGTAGCCACGCAATCCAGAACCATCTCCTCGCTATATGGTACAGAAACCATCGTCCCACGAGGGTACCGCTGCTGACCGCACATCACAGGGTGCAAAGATTAGCATGGGCGCGGGAACATCGCCACTGGACCCTAGACATGTGGAAAATTGTTGCCTGGACTGATGAGTCGAGATTCACGTTGGTGCATGCAGATGGCAGGATACGAGTACGGCGCAAACCACATGAAGCGATGGCTCCTTCTTGCCAGCAGGGTACTCTTCAAGCTGGTGGTGTTGGTGGGGGATTCTCGTCTGGGGACTATTTACGTGGACTGAAATGGCACCCCTGGTACGTGTGACATCCTCCCTCACAGGTCAACGTTACCGGGATATCCTGGATGACAATTTGCTCTTGTTTGTGCGTCTTCAACATCCCACTGGGGACCTCATCCTGCAACAAGACAATGCACCGTGTCTTCGCTCCCGAATTGTATCCGAATGGTTAAATGAACACTTCATCGACGTGACCTCGCTTCCTTGGCCAGCTAAGTCACCTGACCTCAATCTCATCGAGCACATCTGGGATGCCATCGAGAGAGATATTAGAGGCTCCGACACCCTCCATCATATCTTCGTGAACTATGGGAGCTTGTTCGGGGGCCGTGGATCCGTATTGTTTCCCAACGCTTCCGGTGTCTTGCCTAGACTAATCGCCGCCGTCATCAGGGCGAAAGGTGGTGCTACACGTTACTAGACAGGTATCTCTAATTCAATTGCGCTTCAGTGTATATATAACCTGAGGACCGGCTTTCGGTCAGTACAGGGTTCGGAGTCAGAATGGGAAAAGCTGCCGATTTATCGGAGTTTGATAAAGGACAAATTGTGATGGCATGGTGCCTCGGAACTACGATCTCGGAAACGGCGCGGCTTATGGGTTGTTCACGTGCCGCTGTAGTGAGTACGCATCAAAAGTGGTGCACAAATGGCCAAACGACGGACCGTCGTCCAGCCGCGTCTCGTCCGCCGCTGATCGATGCCAGAGGGGAGCGGAGACTGTCACGCATTGTGAACAGCGACCGGAGGGACACAGTGCGACAAATCACCCTTGAAATACAACAGTGGTGATCAGGGCAATGTTTCACAGCGCACAGTTCATCGCAGCCTTCTGCGTATTTGCCTGCGTAGCCGAAGACCCAGCCGGGTTACCATGCTCACTGCACGTCATCGCCAACAACGGATGAAATGGACCCAAGACCATCTAGATTGGACCGTGGATGATTGGAAGAAAGTGGCCTGGTCTGACGAATCAAGATTCCTAGTGCATCACGTAGACAGCCGAGCGCGGATACGCCAATTAATAACTGAGGCTATGGCACCGGAATGCACTGTTGGGCGGAATCAGGGCGGCGCGGGTGTTATCCTGTCGGCGATGTTTTCTTGGGACACTTTTAGGCCTCATTATCCCAATAGCACAAAATAGGTGCCTGAGCATCGTTGCGGACCAAGTTAACATATTCATGGCAACTGTGCTCCTGTCGGTGATGGCCATTACCAACCGAATAATGCGCCATGCCAGAATCGTCAAGTAGTGGTTCGAGGAACAGGCTGGTGACTTTCTGTTAATGTTGTGGCATCCAAATTCACCTAACATATGCAGCCAATTGAACATTTGCGGTTCGACTTAGGAAAGCGGGGTTGCGCTAAATCGCCACCACTTCGAAATGTACGGGAACTGGAGGACGTACTGTTGAGATTATGGTACCAGATACCCCAGGATACCTATTGCCACCTCATCGAATCGATGCCTCGCCGAGTGCCCGCTGTTTTGCGGGCTAAGGGGTGTGTGTGTGTGTGTGTGTGTGTGTCCTTCAAAGCTTAATAGGTAGGTGGTCATAAGGTAATGGCTCATCGGTGTATGTTATTACTTATTGTCAGTCCGCCTGTGTGCACCTTATCTCTGAAACTGTCTGTTCGATTTGAAATATTCTTTTTGCATTGGAAAGTTTAAAACATGAGAAAAATGATTCTTGCACTCATTTTTTTTGTTTCGATCCACAACTTTGCGTTAAAGGCGTAAATGCAGATCTATCGAATTCAAAATACATTTTATTCCACACATTTGCTTCTAAGTATCCGATCGAAAACATTCTTCCTTCCTTTCGATGCCATTTGAACGAAGATTATTTTCGGTACAGTTTTTTTTTTAAGTAATGAATTAATTTTCCGCTAGGGGGAGTAAAGAATTGTGATTTCCTCAATATCTGTGCTTCGAAAACTCCTATTTGAAAAATTCTTTGGGCTTTGGATACAGCTCGTTGTGGAAAATTTCCTACATTTTATTTCTGATTTTTGGTAGAGAGTAATTTGGCCACCCGGTGGCGTAAGTTTCTATTTTTGTTTCTAATTTGCAGCAAAATCGGAGCTTCTGAAAACTCGATTGGAAAAAATCTCGTTCGTTAATAGATACTACTCATCTCGGAAAACATTTTGAGAATACATTTTCAAAATGGTGCATAGTTTTTCCGTCAGGGGGAGTAGATGTATATCGTATTTATGTCGATATCTTATCTTACAAGAGTCCGATTTGAAAAATTCTTTGTTCAAGAGTGTTTCCGGTGGTGAGAAATGGGTTTTCATATAATTTAAAATTTTTCTTAACGTATGCACACTCATCAACCCGCTTGGCCAGCGTGGTGAGTTATGGCCAACCCCCCCCCCAAAATGACTCCACAACTTAAATCTTGGCCCTCAGTCTCCGGCAGCTGGAATGTACCTGGCCAAGGCAGCGGCCAGTGCGACATGAAGGCAGAGGGTGCTAAGAATTTCCGGAGGACCAGACTAGGCTGCCATCTGATGCTGACCTTGGCTACGTATAACGGACGCTCCCTATCTTCTGATTCAAGGCTTCTTGAATTGGAAGAGGAACTACAAAGGATCAAGTGGGACATCGTCGGGCTAAGTGAGGTAAGGAGAAAAGGAGAAGATCTCATTGAACTGAAAAGTGGACATCTCTTCTACTATCGTGGGACAGATACTGGCAGAACTAGTGGTGTTGGATTTATAATAAACAAGAAACTGAAGGATAAAGTTGTAGAAGTTGAAAGTTCCTCTGACAGAGCTGCACGACTCGTTATCCAACTCTCGAGAAGATACCAGGCTCAGATTATTCAAACTTATGCACCCACCACAAGTCATGCTGAAGAAGAAATTGAAGAATTTTATGAGGAAATTCGTGATCTAAATAATAAAGGTAAGCAGCACTTGAAGATAATTATGGGAGATTTCAATGCAAAAATAGGGCAACGGCAACAGAATGAAATTTTAGTAGGTAAATTCGGTCACGGCAACAGAAACCAGCGTGGAAATACTCTCGTTGAGTTTGCAGAGGCAGAAGGGTTTTTCATCTTGAACTCCTTTTTCAAGAAAAAGCCACACAGGAAATGGACATGGAGACATCCAAATGGGACGACAAGTGAAATTGATTTTATTATGTGTAACAAAAAATTCGTCATAGAAGACTACAGTGTGCTAAACAAGTTCAACACAGGCAGTGACCATAGATTGGTGAGATGTAAGATGCACCTCAACACTAAACTCGAACGTAGCAAGCTCATAAGACAAACAAAATGTATTGACATAACCAACCTTAAAAAACACCATAATACCTTCAAATTGGAACTGAATAACAGATTCTCTGCTTTAGAAGGCCTAACATCGGAAGAAGTGGATATTTCTGAAGTTAACAGAAAAGTAACCAAAGCTCTTATGGAAACGGCAACAAAATTAGCTGGGTCTAAGAACAAATTGCATTTTAACAAATTATCAGGAAAAACCAAAATGTTGATGCAAAAAAGAAGAGTGATGAGGACAACTAAAGAAGATGTGACTTCCAAAGTGGAATATATGTAGCTATGCAAGACAGTACGAAAAATTATCACTGAAGACGTAAGGAAATTCAACTGTGAACTAGTAAGGAAAGCAATTGAAAACAACCAAAGCCTAAAGATAGCAAAGGGACATCTCAGTAAGGGGAAAAAACAGATTATGGCACTGAGAAAAGAAGATGGTTCTGTAACAAGAAATAGAGGCGAAATTTTGACAAGAGTGAAAGATTTCTACTCCAAATTATATGAAAGGGATGATACATGTACTCCAGACATCATGAAAGGTACCAGTACCAGAGTTCTTCCGGTCCTTCCAGCAGAAGTTGCACATGCAATCAAGAACATGAAGCGAGGAAAAGCTCCAGGAGAAGATGGAATTACTGTAGACATCATACAAGAAGCAAGTGGAGAAATCGAAACAGTACTCGCCCAAATTTTCACTCGATGCCTTAATGAAGGGAAAATTCCTGAGGATTGGAACAACGCTACAATGATCCTGCTACATAAAAAAGGTGACATTGAGGATCTCAGGAACTACAGACCTATCAGCCTCCTATCAGTGGTTTATAAAATCTTCACTAAAGTTCTTTCACACCGCTTGAAGGTGACACTGGACATGGCTCAACCGAGAGAACAAGCTGGATTCAGGAGTGGCTACAACACAATAGATCATATCCACGTACTGAGAGAACTAATTGAAAGAGCGAGGGAATATGAGCTTCCATTGTGCATGGCTTTTATCGATTATGAAAAAGCCTTTGATTCGGTGAAACCATCAGCAGTTGCAATGGCTCTGAAATCCTGCGGTATTGAAGATGCATACATTAATATTATTAATAACATCTATGAAAATGCAAGTGCAAAGATTAGGCTGTTTGAAAATACAACACACATAAAAATTGGAAAAGGAGTGAGGCAAGATGACACCATATCTCCGAAGCTCTTTAATGCCACATTGGAAAATGTCTTTCAATCACTGAACTGGGAAAACGCCGCCCCTGTGGCGCAGTGGTCTAAGGCACTGGCCTCTGATCATTCGTCCGTAAGGGGTCCGGGTTTGAATCCCGGTCAGGCATGGATGTTGTGTTTGTCTTACGGCACTGGATCTCTCCCTTCCCTGGAACCAGTGACCCTAAATTAGGGACGGGCGACTGCTTATAGCCCATTGAGTTGCTCACGGTGGTCGTTAAACTTCCAATAAAAAAAAAAAAAAAAAAAAAAAAGAACTGGGAAAACAAAGGGATAAAGATTAATGGAGATTATCTAACCCACCTTCGTTTTGCTAATGACATAGTCATTTTTGCAACTACCCCATCAGAGCTACAGAGTATGATTCAGAAACTTGCTGATAAGAGTAAAGAAGTGGGATTAAAAATGAACTTTCAGAAGACAAAAGTGATGTACAATGCTTTTACAAGAAATGAAGATTTATCGATTGATGGAGAAAAGCTGGAGATAACAGACACGTACGTTTATCTTGGACAGCAGATATCAAGTGAGGGTCACATTGGTGAAGAAATTAATCGGCGTACAAAACTTGCCTGGAGAGCTTTTGGAAGAAACAGCATAATTTTCAAGAGCAATATGCCATTATGTCTTAAAAGAAAAGTGTTTGATCAATGCATCCTTCCAGTGCTTACGTATGGTGCAGAGACGTGGACCTTAGCTAAAAGAGATATACAAAGGCTGCAGACAACTCAAAGTAGCATGGAGAGGTGCATGCTTGGTGTAACCAGGAGAGATAAGAAGAGGAACACGTGGATCCGAAAAATGACAAGAGTGGAAGACATCATGATCAGAGTTAAATCCCTGAAATGGCAATGGGCTGGACATACTGCCAGAAGAACAGACCATCGATGGACAGCCGAAATTTTAGATTGGATTCCAAGGGACAGGAAAAGACCCAGAAGAAGACCACATGGAAGATGGGTGGATGAAATTCGAAAGTATGCGGGAGTGACATGGAGGAGACTGGCACAAGACAGACCGTTGTGGAGGAAACTTGGGGAGACCTTCGTCCAGCAGTGGATTGATAATGGTTGACAATGATGATGATGATGATGATGGATGTACCACTAGGGGCGTAAGTTTATCTTTCTGTTTACAGCAATACCTGCGTGACTTAAAACCGTATTGAAATTTTATTTTTCATCAGATACAAAGAGTTTTCACAGTTAGTAGTATTTTCTTCCCAAAATAATGCACAATTTCTACGGGGGAAAATGTTTAATATGTTTTTCTCAATAATTCTGCTTTTAAACGTGCTATTTAAAAAAATCTTAACACCGGGTACCATTTACCTTGTGGAACACTTTATGGTTTGTATTTTAGTTTTTTAATTCATAGTTCTGTAGCTACGTGGTGTTTTTGTACTTCTGTTTGCAGCTGTATCTCCGCTTCTAGGAGCCCTAATGCGAAATTTCTTTTTTTACTGTATTCCTTTCGCTACGATAAAGATAGGGAGCGTTATCCTCTTTCAATAACGAATAGTTTTCCCTCTACGGGCGTAAGAGTCAGACTTTTTCTCGCTATCTGTCCTTCTAGGAGACTTATTTGAAAAATTATTTTTCCTTAGCATAGCCGTTGCCATGAATAATAAATTTTTGCCTGTTTTCAACTTCTCCGTTATGCAAAATTCTTCCGCTAGAAGACGTAGAGTAATATCACGTTTCCTTTTATAATTCTACTTTTAACAGTTCGAATTGAAAATCTGTCTTCGATAACTTCCTTCTGCTATGAGAAACTTTTTGTGAAACATTTGTTAATTTCCGAAACCTAATTTTTGGCCACTTGTGGGTGTAAGTAGCTGTTTCTATTTCTGGATGCTTTATCGATCATAGAAATCCGGTTGATTGTTTTCGTAATCGGTTCCAATGGTTATTTTATTCGTGTCCGAATTATTCAAAAGAGGTGCTCAGTACAACCGAAAATTCGGTGTCATCTTTCTTGTTACAGATTTATTTTTTAAATCATTACTGTGCAAGCTAATGAATGAGTAAGTAAATAAATTCATTAATTTACATTAAAATTGCCCTACCTAGAAACTAGAAAGAGTGAGCCAAAAATGACCAGAAACACAGAATACAAAGTAGGTAGAGGATTAGAGTTCCAAGGCAGTATATCAGTTTTACAAACTACAAGGCAGATCACGTGACAGCAGTCAATACCTTGTGTGACCACCATGTTGCGCAAAGCAATCAGACTCACGGTGCCGCACGGAGTTAGTGTTCCCTAATGGTGTGCTGGGACCAAGGAACGTTTGTCTGGTTCAATATTTCAGCGGCACTCCAGGACGGGCAATAAGTTTACAAGCGCTCTCTAATGAGGTCCCGTGCATGCTCGATGGGTGATAGTCCGGAGATCTTGCTGACCATGGAACGACATAGGCAGCTTGGCGTAGACGTTAGCGATGTGTATTATCTTGCTGGAAAACGGCTTTCGGGTAACGCCATTACTAGAAACAAAATGTGCAGTTATGAAATTTGTGCAGTTAATGGCGAGGGGAAAAAGTTGACAGCAGCACTGCACGTCAATGGTTCCAGCATTTCAATGCTTAGAACACCGATCTCGAAGACAAGCCGAGGCCAAGACGTGTCCAACGACAACTAGCACTGGCATCGTAGTAGAAGTTATGACAGCGAATCCCTGTAACAGTATATTGCGAGTTGCAGCTGAGATGGAGTCTTCCAAATCTACCATCGTTTGCCACCTGCACCAGCTTGGTTCTCCTTCAGCGCCATCGAATAGCTCCTTATCAATTGATACCCCAGCAGGTGGAACGTGTTGGTCTCTATCGCACATTGCTGTCAAATCCACAGGACGATAGGTTTTGTCGCCGTGTCCTCACAAGTGATGAAAAGTGGATATTCCTACCTTATCCTACCACTAGAAACCAATGGTTGAAGCCACACCAGAATACACAGCAAGTGGTACAAAGAGAGACCTTCAAAAGGAAAGTTATACTGTGCATTTGGGGAAATCGTGAGGGTCCCGGGAACTCGTGCGAGATGATTAGGCTGTGGACTGGAACTTTTTCGTCAAACAACTACCACGGTTCCATGACGCTGCGCAGCACCCATCAACAGGTTTTTTTTTTGTGTGGACATGCAAATTTCGCTACGCGGAAGAGTATCTCGTACTTACGTTTGCCACAGGTAAGGAACTTGCAAAATAGCGTTAAAAAAGACGCGCGACGTCACTCGCGTCTTGTAACTGTCCCAAGGAGCATATAGATTTTATAATTTACTAGCAGTCATGCCCGTTCACCGAACGGTGAATCTATAAAATAATTTTTTTGAACTTTAACTTAAAGAAAGGGAAAAGTAATTAAGTGAAAGAGAAATAATTTAAGATCCGTGACTCTTTTGCGATTTAGAACAGGGTCGTGATGCCTCAATGCAATACGGTTTGGCGTAAAACAGTAGCAGGCTTTTTGGAGCCCTTTAATTTTAAATCGAAATTTCATGGAATTTTTACAGCGTTTCAACGTTTATGGCATAATTACCTTAAAACCTATCGGTATTTTGAACAGTAAAAAGCTAAGCTCCCCTTTTGAAATTTTGGTTTTCAGACTTTTTAGGTGTAGAAGTGGTAGAAAAATTCAAGCAGACGATATTCCGAAGCCGCGAGTTTGATGTTTTTTGGTTTCCGGACTTTTTTAGGTATCTGGACGGTAAAGACCCATCAGCATACCAATTTTCAGATCTCTTAGTCATGTGGAAGTGTCGAACAATTCGCGGAAGGAAACACTTGCGTCTTTTCTCATTTCCCCCGCTTTGCTTTATATATATATATATATATATATCATCATCATCATCATCATCATCATTGTCAACCATTATCAATCCACTGCTGGACGAAGGTCTCCCCAAGTTTCCTCCACAACGGTCTGTCTTGTGCCAGTCTCCTCCATGTCACTCCCGCATATTTACGAATTTCATCCACCCATCTCCCATGTGGTCTTCTTCTGGGTCTTTTCCTGTCCCTTGGAATCCAATCTAAAATTTCGGCTGTCCATCTATGGTCTGTCCTTCTGGCAGTATGTCCAGCCCATTGCCATTTCAGGGATTTAACTCTGATCATGATGTCTTCCACTCTCGTCATTTTTCGGATCCACGAGTTCCTCTTCTTATCTCTCCTGGTTATACCAAGCATGCACCTCTCCATGCTACTTTGAGTTGTCTGCAGCCTTTGTATGTCTCTTTTAGTTAAGGTCCACGTCTCTGCACCATACGTAAGCACTGGAAGGATGCATTGATCAAACACTTTTCTTTTAAGACATAATGGCATATTGCTCTTGAAAATTATGCTGTTTCTTCCAAAAGCTCTCCAGGCAAGTTTTGTACGCCGATTAATTTCTTCATCAATGTGACCCTCACTTGATATCTGCTGTCCAAGATAAACATACGTATCTGTTATCTCCAGTTTTTCTCCATCAATCGATAAATCTTCATTTCTTGTAAAAGCATTGAACATCACTTTTGTCTTCTGAAAGTTCATTTTTAATCCCACTTCTTTACTCTTGTCAGCAAGTTCCTGGATCATACTCTGCAGCTCTGATGGGGTAGTTGCAAAAATGACTACGTCATCAGCAAAACGAAGGTGGGTTAGATAATCTCCATTAATCTTTATCCCTTTGTTTTCCCAGTTCAGTGATTGAAAGACATTTTCCAATGTGGCATTAAAGAGCTTCGGAGATATGGTGTCACCTTGTCTCACTCCCTTTCCAATTTTTATGTGTGTTGTATTTTCAAACAGCCGAATCTTTGCACTTGCATTTTCATAGATGTTATTAATAATATTAATGTATGCATCTTCAATACCGCAGGATTTATATATATATATATATATATATATATATATATGTTAGATAATTGTTCATAATACGGAGAGAGAGAGAGAGAGGGAGGGAGGGAGGTAATATAATTACGGCAAATAAAAATCCCTTGCGCATTCTCGTATACTTTGGCCAGGATACTTGAACTACTGAAAGATTTTGCTGTTTTGGATCAAAGCACGAGGAGGCAGGAACTGGGAAAAGAACAGCAGGTCATGATAAGCGCTGTGTGACGGTTCAACCCTGTCTAACTCTTCTCGGCCTGGGCTAGCTCAATCCCGCAGGAAGGGACTGTCTTAAGTTGACATGTATCTTAAATCATAGACAGTGCACACAAATTTTTACATCAGATTTGAATTCAATTGTTTAATTTATATTCAATATATAATAGTATTTACACAGAGGACAACATTTACTTTGTCAAAAGGTCTGTCACATCCGTGGAACTAGGCTTCTGATTTTTTAAACCACATCCGGACAATTATGAAATTTCAACCATCAGATTAACGTATTTCTACTCCACTGATAACAAAACATTAGCGGAAGAAATTTGAAGACTGCAGTTATACACCAGCAGAACAAAGCTGAGGACGACAGTTTCCCACCAGTCAGACATCACTCCATCATCGCAACTGGTAGTCAGTCACACTTGGTTGCAATCATAGTCCAGGACATTCTCAGCATATATTCCGCTCCACAGACAACAACACCAGCAGAAAACTGCTCAGCACGATGATTCTCGCCAGTCAGACATCACTTCATCATCGCACCTGGTAGTTAGTAGGTCACACTTTCACGCACCCATTCAAGACTCAAGTGCTCGATGTCCAAACGATCTCTGGCAACAGAATGCGACTATCCAACCGACCCCGAACAAGATCACGGTCCAGCTGACCTCCGGCTTGAGATTAGTAGTGGCAAAGATCAGCCACAGATAGCGCCTTGTGCCTCAGCGAGCACCTTGATCTCACAAGTTTTTACCTTAGTCTCTAAAGTAGCAAAGGAGTGTCCATCCGGTACTTTGCAAATATTCTCACATGGATATGCAAATACGACACCAAGGCGATAAGTAAAGGGATTCAAGAAGTACTTGAGGCCTATAGTTGTCACTCAATATCAATGAATGAACAACCCTGCTATCTCTGGTATCAAGAACGGCAATCCTTTGATAGTAACTATTATTTTAGATCATATCCCAGAAATGTGACAGCTACCTCTGCCTTAATGGAGCTTCAGTATGGCTTCTCTGAAGAGATACAGCAAAGGAGTGACTTCTTGATAGGGTCTTGTTATGTGTTGTCTTAGAGATCTGTGATATATTGATGAGAAGTTGAAAATAAAAATGCACAGAAAACTCCTTCTGTGTAAGTATAAAATCTGTAGGATATTTCTGATCAAAGTTGAAGTTTCGAAAGCGTTATTGTTCCAGTATTGATTGGTGCGTGTTCTGTTGTCCAAAAGAAGTTATAAAAAAGGGACTTAGGTATGGAATAGTTAATGAGGTCTTCTCCGTTGATATTCCAAATTTGCACAATAGTTTTTGAAATTCACTTTTGTCACTAACAGTTCGTGAAATTCGCACTGTGTGATATTGAGGGATGGGGGTAATTCTGATAAATTTGTTACATTCAAGTATTGAGTGTGTGTGCAAAAGTTTTACCATTTTTTGTAATAGATGCAAATTGCGATCGGAGTAGTTACATCCCAGATGACGCTGGGATGCCGAATTTTCAGCCAATAAAGCGTGGAGCAGTATAGTATATAGAGGCACTAGGTTTGTCCTGAGTAAGTCATTCGTAGCTGAAATCACGGACGGTGTAACATGACATACGATAAGGAGCACATTAGACATTGTTTACAAGTTCGGTAAAGGCAGTACTGCAGCCGCGGCTTGCCGCAACATCTGTCAAGTGTATGGGGAGGATGCAGTTGATGATAGCACATGTCGCCGTTTCGGAAATTCCGGGAGGGAGACAGTAGCTGTAAACATCAACCACGTCCTGGACGTCCATCCGTGGTTTCTGACGAGGATGTGGACCAAACCATAAAAAATGAGCCACGTCCAACTGTTCAGAAATTAGCGGAAACGGTTTCTGTACACAAAACAACAATCGACAGACTGATGCATACGCTTGGGTTCATCACCAAGTTCAATAACTGGGTTACGCACGAGCCTTCTGCAAAGCAACGAGAGGAGAGAATTCGGACCTGTGTTTCTTTGCTTTATAGTCACAGAAATGAACAGTTTTTGGGACGAATTGTAACGGGTGATAAGAAATGGATACTGTGCTGTAATGTAAAGCGTCGACGGACTGTGTGCCAAGGTGCGGAGCCTGCTCCATTCACCTGAAAAGGAGGACTGCAGCACCAAAAATTTTTTGTTGAGTGTTTGGTGAGGTGTCTAAGGAATAATCCACTGGGAGGTGTTGGCACCTAATCGAACGATCAATGTTGACCTCTAATGCCAACAGTTGGACAGATTGCGAGAACAACTGACATCGAAGCGGCCAGCAGTCTTTAGTCGCAAAGAGGGGTGCTCCTTCATTATGATAACGACAGACCTCATGCTGATTTAATCACTCCTCAAAAATTATTGAACTTTGGTTGGGAAGTGTTACCACACCCGGCGTATTCTCCTGATCTGGCACCTACGGACTTACCACCTCTTTTGTGGACGATGTGAAAACAACGTTACATGACTTTTTTCATTCTGAAATAGTTTTTTTGGCATGGGATTCACCTACTCATAGACAGATGGCAAGAGGTCATACATAATGATGGCAATTATGTGAAATATGTTATTTGTTGTGTTCTACTCCTTTCTTTGTAGCCTACAAAAATGGGTAGAACTTATACACACACCCAATACTTACTCACTTAAAATTTTGTCTTCCTGTTATTGTTCCTTATCGGGCGCGGTCGCCATTTTAGATATTGGCATGGTTGCCAACTTCTCGCAGATTGGTGAACTTTGAGCGGATGCTAAAAGATTGAGTGGCGATCATATGGACGCCAGGTGGCATCAGAGAAATTGCAGGTTCCTACCTTTTAGCAGAAGTGAACAACAAACAAGCGAATTAACTCGCACGCAAAATATTTCTCAGAATGTGAGATAATACATTGTATTTGTATGCAGACATATTAGTTACTTCCAGCGGGAAGAGGGATTGCATGGGGTATCCCTATATTTTCCGCCTAGAATTCGCGCTCTTTTCCCCTTCGAGCTACATCCCGCAGAAAAGTACGTACCACTCCGACCCGATACTAACTAGAACTCCGAATTCCTCTTTTCTTTCCACTTCGAAGGAAAATGCGTGACATTGTGATTCTCGAAACAAGAAGTTAATTCGCTCGCACACATCCTGAAGTAAACTATTTCACGCAGGTAGTAGGCGTAACACTCGCAAGTGATTGTCAACTGATTTATACCTCATTGTTCACGACGATGGTGATAGGGAGAGATGTGAGCTTCCCTTCTCGCATAATGGTGGATGGGGTCAGCAAGAAGGCTCTGTATTTCCCCGAAATAATTCTTAACTGCATTTTCTAAAGACGAAATGGTGCTTTTCTCGTAATATAATTCGAGCCACTACTTCATGATATTTGCTGACATTTCCATATTGTCTTACGGCGCTAGGTCTCTCTCCCTTCCCCGGGACCAGTGGATCTAAATTGTGGACGTGAGACTGCTTCTAACGTATTGAGATGCTCACAGTGGGGGTAAATCCCCAAAACAAAACAAAAAAATCTTGTGGGACTACCCTGCCGTCTGGTGAACTAAAGACTCTTTGAAATTTCCCTTCATGTTGAAATTTTCACGAGCATCATTATCTCCATATTACGCAGGCATCGCAAAGTGACTCTTGGCTTTCTATCTTCGAGCTGATGCAAGTTTCCAACATCTGTTTATAGGAAATTATACAGGCAGGTTGTTGCTAAGAGATCAGATCAGATCAGATCATGTGTAGAGGAGTTTAGGAATGGGAGTGTCTGACCCCAGGTCTTAAACAACCCTTAGAAATAGGAAGCTAAGAGATTTGGGATAGAGCGCCCGATAGGAAAGTGACACGGAAGCGAGGTAGAAAGGGGGAGAAAGATGCCCTTATTTATTATCGGGATGCCAGTACCCGGGGTCCGACGCACGGCGGATATTTAGTAGTTCGAGCGTTCGTACTTGCATGGGATCGAACCTGAGGTCTCCGTGGTAGTCACGAACGTTGACGACTAGGCCATCCGCGGCCCGTTTGTTGCTAAGATCAGGCTGTTTGCTAAATAAACAAACTAATTATATCAGTTTAGTTAAAGAGATAGTATAGCACTTTCAAATACAGTACGCGCAATACTCCTTCCAGTACAGTCTCCGTCTACCAAATGAATGATTCCGTATGTGTAGTTCTGGCTTAGTGTGCGAACAAAATTAGATTCGGTTCTGATGTGTTCCGATGCAAAAAGTTCGTTTCAGTTTCGACGTAGTGTGTGGCTACCTTTACAGGTAGATAGCCAAGAGATTGCCATACTCAAAAAGTCATTTGGAAACTTTCGTAGGTGTGCGAGAAGTCTTGAAGGAGTGGATTTGTCTCTTTACCCTGCGACTGAAAATCCGAACAGAGGTGCATAAAAACTACCATGGAGAAGTAGTCTAAGCACTGGCCTTTTTCGTCCGAGATGGGTCCGAATTTAAATTTCGGTGGGGCAGGAATGTTGTGTTTGCCTTACCTCCGGCTCTCTGCCTTTCCTGGAACCGGTGGCACTAAATTATGGAAGGGCGTGTATAGCCTATTGATTTGCTCACAGTGATCGTTTAACCCCCGAAAACAACAAAAATGGCAAGCCTTGCACATGTCTTCCCAAATATTTCTTCGCCTTCTACATGACGTAGTTCTCAATTTTTGCAGACCATAGTAGGGTGCACCAAAACTACCGTACTGTAGAGCTACTGGATTGGAGTAATGCGGTGCTCAGAACCACTGATGACGTGAATGGACATCTTTGCAGTTTACCAACGAGTCCCAGTTCTGCTTCTTACAGAAGGTAAAAGGGAAAACGTCTGGTGGCATGCACAAATGCTTATTCCTAATGCGTGCACCATAAAACACTTAAACATATGATAGCAGAAGAGTGGAGTGGCATTATATATGCCTATAAACACTACCGTGTCTCTGTGGAGCTGTGTTCAGATATGGTACCAGCCGGACTTGCGATCTTATCAGAAAATAATTCTCCTCAGTCCCTCTGGTTACAGCGCATAGATGCGCTGCATGAATATGGCTATGATCCATGGCAAAACATCACCAAATAAGACTGAAAAAGAAATCAGCAGAATGTCTTGTCATCAACAGAGCAGAAATACTGCTTATGGAATAAAGGCAACTTAATTTAATACAAAGTATTTTTTCCAAGTTTAGGCATTGTTTTTTTTTCGTGTTATTCTTACCTTTTGCGCAGTTTCACGAAGTTTCTTAATTTAATGAGGTAAAAACATTCTTTCGTAGTACATTTTGAAGACCTAGTGTCCAAAATTAACATGATAAACACTTATGAATCTCGTAACTCAAAGTCCAGTCGGCGGAGTTTCATGACAGTTGGTACGGACATACATATCGATAACGCAGCAATACACAACGGAAAACAAATTACTCCACCTCATGAGGAGGAAGCATGCGCACGACAGAATGGAGGTCCAAAAGTGATGCAGCAAATGGTGCGGATTTTGAGGGGCTAATAGGGAAGTGTGATCAGTCCGAACAGCGGTACAGCTTGAGCAACGAGCTCTCATGCTGTTTTATAAGGCTGTGAATGAGAGTTTGGGACAAATAAGTGCCACTCCTCCTATCGGAGTCCCGGGAGGGTTTTGGGGATGGGGTTGCCGACTTGCAACTGCTCTTCCCAGGGCATCCTCTATCGGGTTCAGGTCCCAAGATTTCGAGAGACACTTCATCATGTGAATATACTCACTCTCTAAGTATTCTTCGACTAGCCGAGCCCTATGGAAACGGGCGTTATCGTCCATAAGAAAGGAACTGACAGCCAACGTCTCCCCTGAAAAGCCGTACATAGGGCTCTAGGTCATCATCCCTGTAGCATGCAGCCGTGAGGGTGCCTCCTGGAAATACGTAGAGCGGTTTGCGTCCATCCAACATGATGCCAACCCACACCAGGAGTCCTCCACCGTACACTGTTAAAACGTTTGTGGTAGGTTGCACCAAAAAGTGGTAGTACATCAGCTGCACCACTTTCTGAGAAAAGATACACCATTGTGTGGTGCAAACAAAACTAACGACGTTGGTGCTACCTTCACCATAATGTGGTGTAACCATGTTACTGTGATGTTTCACCATGTTGTTGGGTTTTGTTTGCACGACACAATGGTGTATCTTTTATCAGAAAGTGGCGCAGTTGGTGTAGTACCACTTTTTTGGTGCAATCCTACCACAAAATGTTTAAGTGTAGTGGCCAATGCTTCCAGCATCTCTCCAAATGTACACACGTCGAGAATCCGTGTTTAGGCTTTGCCGCGACCCGTCACTAAAGAGAACACGGGCCTTAAGGAGTCCAGGGTTGACGATGTCTGGCCCAATTCAGACTGACCCTTCTCTACAGTGAGGTAAATGGACTACAGGCCATTCATCTTCTTACATAGAGACCTCTATCGTGGAGTCTTCTGTAAACTGTTTGCTTCGATATCACGATTCCCGTAGCAGAGGAGTGCTCCTGCGAGAGTTGCCTGGCTGTAGACTCTGTACGGGTCTGAGAAGGGCCCGTGTTCGAATCTCGGTGAGGCATGGATGTTGTTTGTCTTACGGCACTGGCTCTCTCCTTTCCCTGGAATCAGTCACCTTAAATTAGGGACGGGAGAATGATTATAGCCCATTGAGTTGCTCACGGTGGTCGTTAAACCTTCAATCAAAAAAGAAAAAGAAGACTGCATGGCGGCGAGTTGTTAGAGACAAATACGTCTTGACATGTGGCTCGTGAGCCTCCTTGTCCCGGTCTGATTATTGTTCTGATTTCTTGGAACTGCCTCCAGAAATTGGAGACATCTTGTCTTGATACATACAGGCATTTTGCTGCTTCTGTTTGGGATTGCTCTGCTTCCAATGTATCAATCATTCTTCAACGTAGTCTTCTAAGCGAAGGCGCAAAGCCATTCTTCCACTTTCAGCCCAACTCAAGCAGCAGTTGCCGAACGACGCTCAGAACAACGTTTATCGAAATCGCGTGGCTACAATCTCGATCACATACGGTTATCATTTGCTTGTTTCGATAAAAGCTAGCACAATACTACTTGGGTACACCGATTTAGCGTTTCTCCTTGCACAATGTCCCTGAAAAATCTTTACAATCGCCTCACCTTGGACATACACCGATGAGTCATTACATTATGACCACCTACCTAATAAGCAGTAGGACCCCATTTAGCCTGCATAATAGCAGCCACTCGGCAAATCGTCGATCCGATGAGGTGGCGATAGGTGGCCTAGCGTATCTGGTACCATAATGTCAACAGCAGGTCCTCCAGTTCCCGTACATTTCGGGGTGGTGGTAATTTAGCGCGAACCCGCTTTTCCAAGTCGAACCACAAATGTTTGATTGGGTTCTTGTCAAGTGAATTTGGAGGCCAGAGAATTAACAGAAAATCACCAGCACGTTCCTCGAACTATTCCTTGACGATTCTGGCAGCGTGGCATGGCGCATTATTCTGTTGGTATTGGCAATCACCAGCAGGGTACACAGTTGCCATGAATGGGTGAATTTGGTCAGCAACGATGTTCAGGTACCTATTGGGATATTGGGGCCTAAAGTATCCCAACAAAACATCGCCCACAGCATAACACCGCCGCCGTCGCCCTGTTTCCGCCTTTCAGTGCATCCAGGTGCTATAGAATCCGTTGGTAATCGGCGTATTGGCGCTCGACTGTCTACGTGATGCACCAGGAATCTTGATTCGTCAGACCAGGCATCTTTCTTCCAATCATCCACTGTCCAATCTCGATCTTGGGTCCATTTCATCCGTTATTGGCGATGACGTGCCGTGAGCGTGGGCACCCGGCTAGGTCTTCGGCTACACAGGCCCATGCGCAGAAGGCTGCGATGAACTGTGACACATTGCCCTGATCACCACTGTTGTAGCTGGGGGTGATTTGTCACACTGTGGCCCTGCGGCCCTTGTTAACAATATGCGCGACATTCTCTGCTCTGCTCTGGCATCAATGAGTTGCACACTGTTCGTTGTTTGGCTGTGCACCACTTTTGATACGTACTCACTTCCGCGGCACGTTAACAACCCACAAGCCTCGCCATTTCCGAGATCGTAGTTACGATATGTCGTGCCATCACAATTTGTCCTTTATCAGACTTCGATAAATCGGCAGCATTTCTTATTCTGACTCCGAACACTGCTAACCGAAAGCTGGTCCTCAGGCTGTGTGTGTAAATATATCATCATTATTAACCATTATCAGTCCACTGCTGGACGAAGGTCTCCCCAATTTTCTTCCACAACGGTCTGTCTTGTGCCAGTCTCCATGTTACTCCCGCGTACTTTCGAATTTCATCCGTCCATCTCCCATGTGGTCTTGTTCTGGGACTTTTCCTATCCCTCGGAATCCAGTCTAAAATTTTGGCTGTGCATCGATGTTCTGTCCTTCTGGCAATATGTCCAGCCCGTTGCAATTTCAGGGATTTAACTTTGATCATGATGTCTTCCACTCTCGTCATTTTTCTGATCCACGAGTTGCTCTTCTTATCTCTCCTGGTTACACCAAGCATGCATCTTTCCATGCGTCTTTGAGTTGTCTGCAGACTTTGTATGTCTCTTTTAGTTAAGGTCCAAGTCTCTGCACCATATGTAAGCACTGGAAGGATGCATTGATCAAACACTTTTCTTTTAAGACATAGTGGCATATTGCACTTGAAAATTATACTGTTTCTTTCAAACGCTCTCCAGGCAAGTTTTACACTCCAATTAATTTCTTTATCAATTTGACCTCACTCGATATCTGCTGTCCAAGATAAATATAGGTATTGGTTATCTCAAGCTTTTCCCCATCAATCGATAAATCTTCATTTCTTGTCAAAGCATTGTACATCTCTTTTGTCTTCTGAAAGTTTATTTTTGATCCCACTTCTTTACTCTTGTCAGCAAGTTCCTGGATCATACTCTGCAGCTCTAATGGGATAGTTGCAAAAATGACTACATCAGCAAAACGAAGGTGAGTTAGGTAATCTCCATTAATATTTATCCCTTTGTTTTCCTAGTTCAGTGATTGAAAGACATTTTCCAATGTGGTATTAAAGGGTTTGGAAGATATAGTGTCACCTTGTCTCACTCCCTTTCCAATTTTTATAGGTGCTGTATTCTCAAATAGACGAATCTTTGCACTTGAATTTTCATAGATGTTATTAATAATATTAATGTATGCATCTTCAATACCGCAGGATTTCAAAGCCCATTGTAATTGCCGATGGTTTCACCGAAACAAAGGCCTTTTTCATAATCGATAAAAGCCATGCATAATGGAAGTTCATATTCCTTCGCTCTTTCAATTAGTTCTCTCAGTACGTGGATATGATCTATAGTGCTGTAGCCACTCCTGAATGCAGCTTGTTCTCTTGGTTGAACCATGTCCATTGTCACCTTCAAGTGGTGTGAGAGAACTTTAGTGAAGATTTTGTAAACCACTGATAGGAGGCTGATAGGTCTGTAGTTTCTGAGATCCTCAATGTCACCTTTGTTATGTAGCAGGATCATTGTAGCACTGTTTCAATACTCAGGAATCTTCCCTTCATTAAGGCATCGAGTGAAAACTTGGGCGTGTACTATTTCAATTTCTCCACTTGCTTCTTCTATGGTGTTTACGGTAATTCCATCTTCTCCTGGAGCTTTTCCTCGTTTCATGTTCTTGATTGCATGTGCAACTTCTGCTGAGAGGACTGGAAGAACTCTGGTACGCTTTGTAATGTCTGGAGTACATGTATCATCCCTTTCATACAGCTTTGAGTAGAAATCATTGACTCTTGTCAAAATTTCACCTCTATTTCTTGTTACAGAACCATCTGCTTTTCTCAGAGCCATAATCTGTTTACTTCCCTTACTCAGATGTCCCTTTGCTCTCTTCAAGGCTTTGGTTGTTTTCAATTGCTTTCCTCACTAGTTCACAGTTGAATTTCCTTACATCTTCAGTGATACCTTTTCGTACGGTCTTGCATAGCTCTATACACTGAACGGCAATTGAAGTAGAGACAGCTGGCGTTATGCAAATGTGGCGCTGTGGGCGGCCCTGTAAATGTAAACTACATGACGTATGCAGCGATCCGACAATATAAGGAGTGATGCGACGGGAATCAGTAAGAGTCGGATTAGTATGGGTAAGACGAAGGATCTAAGCGCATTTGATCGTGGGAAAATTGTCGGGGCCCGACGAATGGGTCACTCTATCTCGGACGTCGTGCAGGCACTGGGGTTTTCACGGGCCACTGCGTCACGGGTGCACCGTGCGTGCATCGAATCTGGTAAAACCATCCCTGCAAGGGCCAACTGCCGTGGACAACAGCGTGTGGATTGAACAGGGTCATCGTCGACTAGCTTGGCATTGTAACAGCGGATAGACGGGTCACAGTGCAAGAAATCACTCAAACATTTAACGCTGGTGCACAAAAACGTGTAAGCAGCCACACCATCCAGAGCCATCACCTTGCTATGGGGTACAAAAGCAATCGTCCCACGAGGGTACCGCTGCTGACCGCACATCACAGGGTGCAAAGATCAGCATGGGCGCGGGAACATCACCACTGGACTCTAGACATGTGGAAAAATGTTGCTTGGACTGATGAGTAGAGATTCACGTTGGTACATGCGGATAGCAGGATACGAGTACGGCGCAAACCACATAAAGGGATTGGTCCTTCTTGCCAGCAGGGTACTTTTCAAGCTGGTGGGGGTGGCATTCTCGTCTGGGTGATGTTTACGTGGACTGAAATGGAACCCCTGATACATGTGACATCGTCTTTCACTGGTCAACGTTACAGCGATATCCTGGACGACCATTTGCTCCCGTTTGTGCGTCTTCAACATCCCACTGTGGACCTAATCCTGCAAGAAGGCAATGCACCGTGCCATCGCTCCCGAATTTTATCCGAATGGTTGGATGAATACTCCACTAACGTGACCTCGCTTCCTTGGCCAGCTAGGTCACCTGACCTCAATCCCATCGAGCCATCTGGGATGCCATCGAGAGAGATGTTCGAGGCTCTGACCCCCCTCCATCAAATCTTCGTGAACTGTGGGAGCTTATTCAGGGGTCTTGGATCCATATGGCTTTCCAACGCTTCCGGTGTCTTGTCGAGTCCATGCCGAGACGAATCGCCGCCGTTATTACGGAGAAAGGTGGTGCTACACGTTACTAGACAGGCATCACCCATTCAATTGCTCTTCAGTGTGTATTCCACTTTGGAAGTCACATCTCCTTTAGTTGTCCTCCTCTCTCTTCTTTTTTGCATCAGAATTTTGGTTTTTCCTGATAATTTGTTCGTACTCAACTTGTTCTTAGTATCAGCTATTTTTGTTGCTGTTTTCCATAAGAGCCTTGGACGTCTTCCGACGTTAGACCTACTAGAGAAGAGATACTGTTCGTCAGTTCCAATTGAAGGTATTATGATGGTTTTTAAGGTTGGACGTGTCAGTACACTTTGTTTGCAGTATGAGCTTGCCACGCTCGAGTTCAGCATTGAGGTGCATCTTACCATCCTATGGTCACAATCTGTGGTGAACTTGTTTGCACTCTGCAGTCTTCCATGACAAATTTCTTGTTACACATAATAAAATCAATTTCACTTGTCAATCCATTGGGATGCCTCCATGTTTATTCCCTTTGCGGCATTTTCTTGAAAAAGGAGTTCATGATGAAAAAACCCTTCTGCCTCTGCAAATTCTACGAGAGTATTTTCACGCTGGTTTCTGTTGCCGTGACTGAATTTATCTACTGAAGTTTCATTCCGTTGCCCTATTTTCGCATTGAAATCTCCCATAATGCTGCTTGCCTTTGTTATTTAGATGACGAATTTCCTCATAAAATTCTTTAATCTCTTCTTCAGGATGACTTGTAGTGGGTGCATAAGCTTGAATAATCTGAACCTGGTATCTTCTCGGGAGTTGGATAACAAGTCGTTCAGCTCTGTCAGAGGAACTTTCAACTTCTACAACTTTATCCTTCAATTTCGTGTTTATTATAAATCCAACATCACTAGTTCATCCTGTATCTGTCCCACGATAATAGAAGAGATGTCCACTTTTCAGTTCAATGAGATCTTCTCCTTACCTCACTTAGCCCGACGATGTCCCACTTGGTCCTTTGTAGTTCTTCTTCCAATTCAAGGAGCCCTGAACCAGAAGATAGGGAGCGTCCGTTATACGTAGCCAAGTTCAGCATCAGATGGCAGCCCAGTCCGGTCCTCCGGTGATTCTTAGCACCCTCTGCCTTCATGTTGAACTAGCCGCTGTCTTGGTCAGATACACTTCAGCTGTCGGAGACTGAGGGCCAAGATTTAAGTTGTGGAGTCATTTTGGAGGGGTTTGGCCATAACTCACCACGCTGGCCAAGCGGGTTGGTGAGTGTGGGATAGCATTTCCTCTAATCCCGATGGTATAGTTATACCGCTATTGGCGGTCGTCAGAGCCCCTTTAGTGGGAACAGGATGCACCACGAGAAGGCGGGGTTGACATTTGTCAAGGAGAGGATGTAGTATATTGCGCATCACCTTGGTATGTCTCCAGGCGAGTTCATTCCTCTAGGCTGGGGGTAGTCAGCCTAGAAAAATGAGAATGGCTCATCGGCGTATTCTCGAATTTGTATTTTCCACGTTCATTTCGAGCACCAGTTTATTTTCTTAATTGTTGTTTACGCTCTTTATTTTCACACTTGTTCGCTGAATTAAAAAAATGTATCAAATTATTTTTACATTTTAAAGTGAAATGAATTCCTACACTCGCTTCTGAAATCTTAACTCCAGTACTGTTATAAAACTTTACATGAGAATATCTCAACTCGCAAAAAAGTGGCACAGATCTCAGTACCGGGAAAGAAATCTCAGCGATGGAATATTTCTTGTTAACTGCGTAGTTATGCAAAGTTTTATGAGAATTTGAATGCTGGTTCTGGAATGAAAAAAGCACTCAGTGCTAAATACGGTGCTGCCGGCGGTATACTCGTAAATTTTTGTAAAGCAAAAATAAAACAATCTTTAAATACGAAGTCCCTGCCGCCACAAAATCGTGATCTTGTGGTGGCTGAGACCGTGTATCATAAAAACTGTCATGCGTTATTCATGTTTTTAAAGGAAACAACGCCAAGTGTCATTGAGAATGATAGAGAGCAAACCGCGTACAAAGTTAAAGCACGTTGCCTCGCTCGAGCAGGAAGCATTATGCGATTGGTTAGGGCTCTTCGGAGGAACATCACTTCGCACAATTCATGGCCTACATGTGAAAATGGAAATGACATAAATCGCTGGCTGTGAACCCCGAAAATGCGGCCGGAGAAGTGGATGGAGAAAAATATTTGTAGCACATTGTGTTCACCGAGGTGGCTTAGCAGAAGTGTGACGTCAAACACGGCAGTTTGGTCGTAAACAGGAAAAGAAATTGCAGTTGTGGAAGAAACTTAAGGCACATTTCCAGATTTGAGGATACATGTAATTTAAATCCATTCATTTAATTATGTCTAATGATTAGTACGAATCCTGCGGTTTTTGAACTATTCAAATGTAAAGAAGTTTTGCTTTCTACATATAAGGCCTTTTGGACCTTTCCTGTTATCTGCCAGCCACTATTTGCTGTTGCTGATTGATATATAAAATGACTCTTTAAATCCTTTGTTGATAGGAGGACCAGGACTGACAGTAAAACTGGATGAAAGTTTATTTTCTAAAAGGAAAAACCACGTTGGCTGTGCATTGCCAGAGCAATGAGGTTTCGGAGGAATATGCAGGGAAACTGAAGAGTGCTTCCTTATCGCTGTTCAGA
Organism: Macrothele yani; assembly: GCA_039090855.1. Lineage (NCBI taxonomy): Eukaryota > Metazoa > Arthropoda > Arachnida > Araneae > Macrothelidae > Macrothele > Macrothele yani. Next base: position 30,305,041 of record CM077012.1, read on the forward strand.
GCGAAGTAGCCGTATTTTAATATCCGCTATTAAGCAGAATATAATGAGTATCGTTCACTTGATCGAAATATTATTTGACCGAAAATCAGTTCATCGAAACGAACATTTCGCCGAAAAACACTTAATCGAAACGTACATTTCGCCGAAAAACACTTAATCGGAACGTACATTTCGCCGAAAAACACTTAATCGGAACGTACATTTCGCCGAAAAACACTTAATCGGAACGTGCATTTCGCCGAAAAACACTTAATCGAAACGTACATTTCGCCGAAAAACACTTAATCGAAACGTGCATTTCGCCGAAAAACACTTAATCGAAACGTGCACTTCGCCGAAAAACACTTAATCGAAACGTCCGTTTTGCCGAAAAACACTTAATCGAAACGTACATTTCGCCGAAAAACACTTAATCCAAAACGTACATTTTGCCGAAAAACACTTGATCGAAACGTACATTTCGCCGAAAAACACTTGATCGAAACGTACATTTCGCCGAAAAACACTTGATCGAAACGTACATTTCGCCGAAAAACACTTGATCGAAACGTACATTTCACCGAATAGTCACTTAATCGAAATGTACATTTCGCCGAATAGTCACTTGACCAAAAACTTCATTTCATCGAAAGGCCATTTGATCGAAAAGTTCATTTCATCGAAAGGCCATTTGATCGAAAAGTTCATTTCATCGAAAGGCCATTTGATCGAAAAGTTCATTTCACCGAAGAATGGTCAGTTTATCGAAAGCTTAGAAGTTTGCTGTTAAAAATTCGTTGGAGTGTGGTGCGGGTTTTTGAAAAACTGGCCACCTAAACGTTACGGGAGTGTATAACAAATGCACTTTTAATTTCTCTGAAACACCTCTCCATAAGTAGGTTTTTCGAAATATAACATCAATTATAAGGCCTAGAACTGGGCTTTTTTATCAAATTTTAATCCTCCGAGCTCATGTCCATAAGGGTTACATAGCAAGTCAAATAAATAATGTTCCATCTTTTACTGAACCACAAAACATTAATGTTTTGACCGTAGGCCTAGATAGACGCCATTTTAACAGATTTTAACCCTACTTACATTCATAAGCGTTACATAATATTTACAATGTTTTACTCTTGCTCAAACCTAAAACAAATTTTAAAGCCTTAGGTCTAGATCTGGGAATTTTTAATATTCATAAGGGGTTTTTGTGTAAACCTTATGAACATGCGCACGCATAATTATAATTTGCTAAAAGGCTTAAACCGAGGCCTAGTGACCTAAAATTGATTTTTTTTGCCTGAATAAATGTGCAACATTATTAATTTGACTTTTTATGTAAACCTCATGATGAGTACGCACGATTAAAATTTATTAAAAAGGCTTAAGCAGAGGCCTAGGGACTTAATTTTTTTCTTAAAACTAAATCTTTCCGCTCTTTGCTACACTGAGAAATCCAAACTGCAATTTGTGTATGATCCGTTAACGCTTCGGTGGTCTGTTTTCCGAACTGGCACCATTCTTCAACAGATCCTGTAATGAAATCCAAAGTTTTCGATAAACTCACGCTTCGATGAAATGAACTTTTTAGGTAAAGCGACCCGTTCGGTGAAATGTATCTTTCGATCAAGTGACCCCTCGGTGAAATGAAAGTTTCGATCAAGTGATCTTTCGGTGAAACATTCTTTTCGGTGAAGTGATTTTCGGTCAAGTGACCTTTCGGTGAAGTAAACGTCGGCAGACCCGTATATATTACGTCCTGGCACTACAATAATATCTGACGAATGGCGAGCGTGCAACCGTCTCTCTGATGAAGATTATTTAGGTTGGCAGGTAAATAATTCGCTGAACTTTGTAAATCCGAAAAGAGGTGCCCACACTCAGTGGAATCCATGTGGGGAAAGGCGAAATTTAAAAACAAAACCCATTGGGGCATTCATAGGAGCATATTGGATTCGTATCTACCAGGGGTGGTTCGTCATTAGGAGCCAGAGGGGCCGGGCCCCACCTAAAAATTTCTATTTTTAGAAATAATTTTTTTATTTGCCCTGATTCTTATTCTCTCTCTTAACTACATGGTGATAAACCTTTCCCTTCAAAAACCATTGCCTAAGGGAAAAGTTTCCTTCAAAAACTAAAAACTATTCCCTGAGGAAAGAGATCATGTTCAGAGTGTGAGGTTATTGAGGCCAGCTCCAACAGGCCCCAGTAACATCACTACGCAAGCGAAGAGGAGACTATTTCTCCCAGTCTCATTCAGTATGATGACTTACATACAACACTGCCTTAACGCGTGTGCAAAAAAAGCTGTGGGGCCAGATCTATCTGGCCCTGCGTTAATTTGATTGGCCAGGAGAGTATCCATTTCCTTAACACCGTGGGTTGACAGAGAAGCTTACCCCGACCAACCTCAGAGTTCAGTTAGTTGTTTTTTCTGTGTGTGTGTCTCTCTCTCGGTGATGTGTTATTTCTTTGTGTCGTGACTCTTTTTGCTTGTCGATTACAATGAATGGAGTGGATATTTTGTTAAAATCTCCGTTCTTTGCTTTAAATCTGGAAGAAAAGCTTCACTTAAAAAAACTGTGCTTTAGCCCAAGAATTTGAGTCGAAAAGCTTCACTTAAAAAAACTCTGTGCTTATCAGCCCAAGAATTTGAATTTACAAGAGTATGAAGTTTACAAAGCGCTTTGCAGAACTAATTTCAGTTTTAACTGAGAGGATTTTCTATGTTAAAAATAAATAAATAAATGAGAAAACCTGTAAGTATAATTTGCACATGAGTACGTATGTTTTTAGGTTTCACAAGTTCTTTAAAAAAAAAAAAAGGTTAAACCTTTCAAATAATGCAAATGGTAGTATTGTACTCATTCTATATGGGACGAAATTCATGAAACATTTCCTCCCTGCATATATTTGGAGTGTTATTTTTTCACTACATTTTTTTATCCTGTTAATCCTGTGATTATTCCTCAGTTGAGAAATCTGAAGAAACACAAAGCACAACTAACATAAATTAATGCTCATATGTTTTAAGGAAAACATTTTATTTAAGGAGTTTTAACATTTTTCTGTTAATAATTATGCATTCTATTCTAAGGAAATTATTTTCGTGTGCAATACAATAGTTGACACATTCCTGCCTGATTTGGGCATTATTGTGAGTCAAGGGGGTAAACAGAGGCAGAGTAAAGGAATCTTGGGGGTAGGGTGGGGGTCTGAATAGTTGGCCTAATAATGACAGTTTTTTTTTAATTGTTTGACTTCGGCTACTGGCCCCACCTATTTGAGTTGTCACGAGCCGCCACTGGTATTTACAGTGGTGGCCAAAAGTCGTGCACCAGTAGACCGAAAGTAAATTTTTGATGTTTGAAGTCAACTTATACAGCGTAATGGTAAAGCCAGGAATACATATTATACACATTTTAAAGGACATTTTATGCTGAATTCAAATATTTTTACAGAATGTTATTACCAGTAACAGAAGTGAAGTTACAAGCAAAAGTACAGTGTCTAGTCATAAAAAGCAAAGAATATTGGAATTTGTGAAATTAGTATACAATGCATTTAACGTAACATTACTGTACAGTACATTATTGAAACTTGAAACTTGAAATAACTTACCAAAAAGCAAAATGCGCTTTAATATTTATTTGGGTAACCACGGTTGTTTCTTAGTAACAAAGTGCACCTTCTTTGCATGGAACAACTAATGAGCTTCTCTAGTTGTCCATTGGTGATATCAGGGTGCCAAACAGCCCTTGCAGACTCAATTAATGCTGTTTTAGATGTGGGTCCTTGTTGACGGATCTTTTGCCTCAATCTCACCCACAGATTCTTTATGAGATTAAGATCCGGTGACTGTGCCGGCCACTGAAGGTTTCTTATAACTTTTCGCTTAAACTACTCGTCAAACTACTCTGACCGATGACATGGCGCGTTATCTTCCTCAAAGATAAAATTCTCCCACCCATGTCTTGCGCAGATGGTTGCAGTTTTGACTCCAAAATATCCATATATTTCGATCCATTCAATGGACCATCAACAATACCAGACGGGCAACACCACTGGCTGAAATACAGGACCATAACATCACCGAATGTGGATGCTTGATTGTTGGCTGGGTGCGCAGCATGCCTTATAGCTTTCACCAGCCCGACGACGTACATAATTATTTCCATTATTAGCGGAAATAGTAAGTTTGTTCCATCACTGAAAATAACATTTTTTCCTTCATCAAAAGTCCAATTCTTGTGTGCCTTGGCCCAAGCAATTCTTTTGAGCCGTTGTTGTTCAGTACGGAAAGGTTTTCGTGCAGCTTTTCGTGCAGTCAGTCTATTTTACTGTAGCCTACGACGAACTGTACGTGCAGATGCAATAATGCCTACATCCTTCTACCACTCATTTCTTAAATCAGTGGCTGTTTTAAACCTTGATTTTAAGGAATGACGAATCAACATGCAATCGTCACGTTCAGTACACAGCCTTGGTCGACCTGTTCCTTTTCTGTTTCCCACACATCCAGTTTCTGCAACTCTTTTAATGGTGTGCAAGGGAGTGGCATGATCACAGCCACATTCGACGGCAATTTTACGACTACTGAATCCAAGTTCATGCAAAGTAATAATTTTTGCCCTCGTTAGAAGAAGCAGGACCAATTTTCGGGTCTTTGACATTCCGAAATTCAAATATCACCAGGAATTCTGCATAAACTTCCGTCAACTGACTTACAAGCAGCTGCGTTCTAAGTCTGCAGACGATTCTACGTCCTTCTATATCTCGCTAGCGGACGTTAGATGAAGCTATAATGGATTAGAGGGGACCGAACGCTTTTTCAGAACTGGATTTGTTTCCTCACTTGCACATTTTTGCTTGTAACTTCACTGCTATTACTTAGTAATAACATTCTGTAAAAATATTTGAATTTAGCATAAACTTTCCTTTATAATGATATACACTGCTGGTCACCCAAAATGCAACACCAAGAAGGAAGCATCCGATTGGCATGAAATTCGCAGCATGCGTCGATCGTGAGAGGACATGCAAACGATTAGCATTGCGGGGCATATGCAAATCATGTGCGCCCGGCACGCCACCGAGAAGCACTATAAGTAGGGGGCACAGAAGGCGGGGTGTAAGTAGTGGAAGTGTGTTGTGCAGCTGGACCTGTGCGTGAGAAGCTTCCTGATGCCTCGTTGCAGAATATGGCAGTCATTCCAGCACGTTTCGGAGTTCGACAGAGGAAGAATAGTGGCTTCTCGCGACAGCAGTTTATTGTACCGAAACATCGGCGCCCGTGTGGGACGACATCCAGCCACAGTGAGGCGAGTATGGATTCGGTGGGTGCAGGAGGGACCCACGTGAAGGATTGCCGCAGCCGCGGCACACCACCGAACGAGAGGACCAGCATGTTGTGCGGCGGGCATTGACGGCTCGCACAGCCACATCACGAACGTTAACGCAGGAATTAGGGTGTGTTGCGCAACAACCTATGTCAGCACGTACCGTTCGACGTCGTCTGCAGGAGCGGGGACTTGTCGCACAACGCCCATTGCTCCGATTACCATTGACGTTACACCACCGGCGAGTGCGGCGGCAGTGGGCCGTTGAACGCCGCACCTGGACTACGGAATGGCAAGACATTGTCTTCTCCGACGAATCCCGCTTCTGCCTGCAAAACCACGATGGTCGGATCCGCGTGTGGCGGCACCGCGGCGAGAGACTGTATGACGCCTGTATTATGCATCGCCATACCGGTCCGTCTCCTGGCGTTATGGTTTGGGGCGCAATCGGATATGACACCCGCTCCCCACTGCTACGCATCGCCGGCACACTCAACAGCCACCGACACATCTCCGACGTTTTGGAGCCTGTAGTCCTTCCTTACCTGCAGGACCGGCCAACGGTCACGTTTCAACAGGACAATGTGCGCCCGCACGTGGCACGCATCGTGCACCAATTCTTCACGGCCCACCAGGTGTCACTGCTGCCGTGGCCCACCTGTTCTTCCGATATGTCGCTGATCGGCAACCGAGTGGACCGGCAAGCACCACCCGTGGGTACGCCTGATGAACTGTGGCAACGTGTGGAAGCAGCCTGGACCGACATACCCCAAGCCCACATCCAAAGCCTTTTTCGTTCGATGCCGCGGCGTGTAGCGGCCGTTATTGCCAGCGATGGAAGCCACACGAACTATTGATGTCTGCGTGTTCCGCAAGTCGCACGGGCCTGTAAGCTGAATCGTTTCATCTTTGTATCTGTTATTGTGTCCAGTAAATCTGGCTTTGCTATCTCGTGTCCTTCTTGGTGTTGCATTTTGGGTGGCCAGCAGTGTATAATATGTATACCTCACTTTACAATTACGCTGTATAAGTGGACTTCAAACATCCGAAATTGATTTTCGTTCTACTGGTGCAGGACATTTGGCCACGATTGTATGTAAATTTATGTGGCGAAAAAGGTTGAATAGTGATCCATTTTTAAAACAATTCTGGAGGAGATCGTAGAATATTGGCCCCCAGAGTGACATTGCTACCTAATTCGTTGGTATTTGTTTTTTTTTTTAAACTGTAATTTTTTTCTTTCATATATTTCTTAAACAGTTTCAATTGTATTAAAACGTGAATCAGTAGGGATTTGATATTTAAAGTGTCCTTTTATATACCAATCAGTAACAGCAAATAGTGGCGAGCAGATAACAGCAAAGGTCCGAAGTTTGTACTGCTTTACCCCTTCTCTCTCTAAAAAAAAAAAAAGCAAAAGAAAAATGTTCAGAACATAAATACCTCTGTTATATGTTTCTCTAGGGCATGACCTTAAAAACGTATAAAAAAAAACATATAAATTAAATTTTAAGATGTTAAATTTTAGGTGTGTGCAAAGGGTTCTACCGTTTTTCACAAGGAAAATTTCAAATAAAACATTTAAATAACAAGTGCAATAACAGATGGCGCATGTGATGGCCAAAATGCTTCCAGGAGTAGGCTATAAAATGGCGCCAAATATGCACGTGTATCTCATTTGTAAATAAGTCGGACAAGGGTTAACGTATCGAGCAATAAGGGTCACATGAGGCATTATTTGCTTTGAGTTTGACAAAGGCAACAATGCAGCTGAAACCTGCCGCAACATTTGTGAGGTATACGGCGAGCATGCTCTAGACTTGTCGCAATTGGTTCCGGAAATCCTGTGAATGAGACAGAAGCTGCAGAGATCAACCACGTTCTAGACTCCCTCAGAGGTTATGAAGAGGATCTCAACCAAGCCGTAACAAATGAGTTAAATGACCAACATCTCACCCTTGAAGAGTTATCAGAAAGGTTTCCTGTACAAGATCAACAGCGGAAAGAATGCATGCGTTCGGGTTTGTCACAAAGTTCGACCATTGGGTACCGCATCACCTATCCGCAAGAAATCGATCGGACAGAATGACCACCTGTCTTTCTTTGCTTGCGCGTCACAAAATTGAACCTTTTTTGGCACGAAAAGTGGGCCCTTTACAGAAATGCTAAGCGTCGAAGGACTGTATACAGAGTTGAACCTACTCCATAAACTTCAAGAGGTTAAACAAAAACATCGCTCCTTTCACGTTTTACCTACACATAGCAACCGGAAAATTGTTTTGCTGTCACCGCTGGGGATCTTAAACACATATCTCTCGATGTCCAGCTGAGCGCGTTAGCCTTACGCTGCGGTGGCCAGCAATCAACGGCGCTATGTGTGTTTTTCTGTCAGCTTCTGACATCATAAATCCGTAAGATGGGATCTGCTACTGAGACTTCTCAATCTGGTGGGCATTAACGGCACTGGCTATATATTAATTATGGCAGTTAAATCCAAAGGGCGAAAGCTGTCGTGCGGGGGCCCAGGTGAGGTACACCTGGCGCAATAGGGGGTCAAGTGGATGGTGACACTGCGATTCCCTGAATTAGGGCTGATGCAGCTTCAGGATCTCCTGACAGGCGGTTGTTTCACACAGCAGATTTACCTTTGGGAGTCAAAGTTTTAGCCGTGTGCCGCAATAAGTTTTAGACCGCCAAGATTTCGCTGAGATTTTATAATTTTGAAATAATTCTAATTGGTCCCAAAGTGTAGGGAATTAATCTGACGAATCCAGGATTGAGAACCCAAATATGAGATCAGTCAAACGTTCAAGAGAGTAGGCATATATATATATATACCCTTCCAGACATGCTTTCGACAAGGTTTTGGAACACAGCGAGAGGTATGCGCTTCCATACAGTACAAAATGCTGCCGCTAACTGTTGCTTAGTAGTAGGCTTTGGTTCCAAACTTCTTATGCGGCCCTCTAATTCATCCCATAGGTGGTCTGTGGGATTAAGATCAGGGGTCTGTGCTGGCCAGTCTACACACAATGAGGAATTATCGTCAAACCACGCCGTAACAGTCCTTGCTTTTATGGCTCGGTGCATTATCCAGCTGGTACCAACACGGCTCGGTTCCATAGAATTGCCACAGAGTTCGTAGGGCATAATTATCCAGAATATCAAGGTAGACGTGCTGGTTAACAGGTATGTCCACGATAACCAATGAGCCGGGACCATACCACGTAAAAAAAACCCCACACGTGTGTACACTCCCAGCTCCACTCTTGACCGCAGGAACAGTACACTGTGGTAAATAACGTTCCCCGGCTGCCACTATACCCACACACGCTCATCAGACTGATGGATCGTGTATCTGGATTCATCAGTACATAGGACCCGTTTCCATTGATCTACGGTCCACGATTAATGTTCTTTACACCATGCTAAACGACTAGTAGCATTCCGAGTGGAGATGAAAGGCTTATGAGCAGCAGCACTACCACTGTAACCCATGGAATGAAGTTCTCTGCGAATGGTACGTGCACATACCGAGGTTCCAGCATTGTTACTCACACTGAGGTCCTGTGCAGTAGTACTCCGTTGATTAGCTGTAAAGACTCTCCTGAGACTTTGACGTCCTCAAGGCTGATTTTCAATCACTGATTTTCTTTGGTCTGCCGGTACTTTTGCTGCTTCAGGCACGCCATGTGTCTTCCACTTATTCAGTACATCCAAAACAGTTTACTTGGGTATGTTTAGGTTCTCTATGGCCGCGACTTTTTCACTCAACCTCACAGTGCGATATGATCGCGGTCAGCTGCAGGCTTGTTTTTATACCGTTTACAGCGGTACCGCGCATCTTAACAACGCAGCGGATCCGTTCATTTGCTTTTGAAGGGGTGTCCGGTGACTTTTGTCAATATAGTGCATATTGTGCGTGCCGGAATGGATTCAAAAGTCGTGCTTATTACATTCGGGAATTCAGTGGTCTTTTTTTATTATTATTTTGTTAGATGCTAATATACAGTGATGTGCAAAAGTACTGCATCACCTGAAAAAAAAAACATGAATTTTTTATTTTAACTTTTTTTAACTAATTTTCATACTTATTTCACCGTTTATATGTCATTCGATGCGAAATGTAATTGCGATTTCAAAAATGCCATAGTTTTTCCTGTAGCCACTTCTGTTCTTAAGGTATGACATAAAATATGGGGTTTGACAAACACATTGAAATTCGCGTTAGCTGCGTATCAGTTGTTAGTCAATCATAGACATTCGTTTACCTGATTGGCTGTTCTAATGCTATCCTAATCCTACTCCAGCCTTTATATGGGTTGATGCAGAGCTACTAGAACATTTGGGCCGCGGGTTGCCTAGTGGGCAACGTTCGTGACTGCCATGGAGATCTCAAGTTCGATCCCAGGCAGGCAGGTACGGACGCTCGATCCACTAAATATCCGCCGTGCGTCTGATGGGCACGTTAAGCCGTCGAGTACTGGCCCTCCGGTAGTAAATAAGAGCGTCTTCTACCTCGCTTCTGTATGGCTTTCTTATCGGGCACTCTAGCCCAAATCTCCTAGCTTCCTATTTCTAAGGGTTGTTTAACTTCAATGTGACTTACGTGGCTGCAAAGGCAGGCGTAAACCACTGTTAACTGCAAATAAAAGACAGCGTAGACTTCAGTGGGCAAAAACAGCATGTCTCATGGACAACAAAGCAATGGGAAAATGTTCTTTTCAGTGATGAATCAGAATTTTGCCTTAACGGGAATCAGAGTTAGTGCCTATGTAAGGAGATTCAGGCATGAAGAATCAACGATTTTTCAGTGATTACTGTTAAGCATCCGGTGAAGGTCATGGTTTGCGGGCACATGCGTGCACATGGCGTTGGGAACCTCCATAATGTCGATGGTACGGTAAATGCCCAGAAAATACATCGGCATATTAGGAAACGAGATGCTGCCATTATCTAGAAGACGTTATGGCGGCAATTTTAGTTTTCAAGATGACAATACTCCCTGTCGTCTTCGTGCTAAAATAGCGAAAAAGTGGTTTCTGGGAAAAAATGCTCGGCATCTTGATTGGTCACCGGACTTAAACCCGATCGAAAATATGTGGTTCAAAGTGTCGTATGAACTATCAAAAAATAAACCAACAACCAAAATTCAACTCATAGAAGATATAATTCGATTTGAAATCGTATTGTTCAACCCAATCTTTTACTAAATCTTGTTCACAGTATGCCAGCATAATGCAAAGCTGTGATTAAAGCTAAAAGCTGTGCAACAAAATATTAGTTACATTTTATAATTTTGCTTTATTATATTTTTGTATTTAAATGTTATTTCATTCCTTATGAATTACAAGATCGATTTATTGCTGTAAACCTAAGTATTGGATAAATGATCATTTTCATAATAATTTCGACTTGGTCATGAATCTTAAGAACAGAAGTAGCTTCAGGAAAAACTAAGACATTTTTGAAATCTCCATTAATTTTCGCATCTAGTGACATATAAATAACGAAATTTAGTTATACGGTAAAAATTCACGGTTTTTGCAAGCGACGCAATATTTTTGAATACCACTGTAACATGCTTATGTTCGATTACTTGTTCACATACAAAGTAGCCTATATCAATGTATCCCGATTGAACTGTTCCTAAAATTCTGCTCCTCTTCAATTTCTTTGTTCTCTGTATCAGCTGAGTTTCTACCTTTAACTAGAAGACATTTTTCTTGCAATGTCGCACGGGGAGCGCGAACTGAAAGAAAGGAGAAACTCCTTACTGCTACTCCTTTTGTGCTGTCAGAAGGAACAAAGGAAAAACATTCATTATTCCCGAAAAAAGCAAGATAGCTTCGTATTTCTTATCCTGCAGTGTGGATATTTTCCTACTGGATTTCAGTGAACAAATACTCTGTCACGATACACCTTGCAAGATCTCTACTACGTTACTGGCAAAGACGGTTCGGGAAGCAGTGAAATATCAAACAGCAGTGATAGAAAATTTGCTGTTTAGCAAAGTTTGCATTTCAGCTCCTAAACTATATGCCAAAAAGGGCATTTATAAATTAAAAGTGGCATGATATGCCAACTAAATAGATTCTTTCTTTCGAACATTGTAAAGCTGCCCCGGGTCTAAGCGATGGCCTCTGATCATTCGTCCGAAAGGGGTTCGAATCCCGTAAGGCAAGGCTGTTGTTTTTTTAACGGCATTGGCTCTCCCCTTCCCTGGAACCAGTGACCCTAAATTAAGGGCGGGCGACTGCTTATAGCCCATTGAGTTGCTCACGGTGGTCGTTAAACCTCCAATAAAAAAATATTAAATACTCATGTCCATAAAAAAAAAAAAAACCCCAGCGACCTTAAAAGAGTCGAGCTACGACTTTGATTTTTTACAGGATGTGCTAATCAGGCAATATTGCAGTAATGATTAGCATTTCGTCGTCACAGGCGCATGCGTACCGCGTTCTTTCTTTATTGGAGGTTTAACGACCACCGTGAGCAACTCAATGTGCTATAAGCAGTCGCCCGTCCCTAATTTTAGGGTAACTGGTTCCAGGGAAGGGAGAGAGCCAGTACCGTAAGACAAACACAATATCCATGCCTCACTGGGATGCGAAACCGGAACCCTTTTGGACGAATGATCAGAGGCCATCGCTTAGACCACGGCGCCACCGGAGCGGCAGGAAACTGCTTGAGAGGAGTCCTACGTTTTTCTGTTAAAAGTGGCGCATGGCTTAGTCGGCATGTCAGTGCCTGGTCAGCAGTACGCAAGGATGCCTCGTCGTTGCGTAAGGCAGTCGTACAGTCACATTAGCGAGTTTGACAGTGGCCTCTCATATCGGTGTGAAAGAAGGCAATGCTTCCCTCCTGGAGATTGCCGATCGTGTGAGGCACAGTGTGTTCGTCGTGGCAAGAGTGTGCAGGGAATGGTACGAAGAAGGGCGTAGGACACGAAGAGTAGGTTGTGGACGTTGTACTCAGACAACGCAGAGGGACAGCAGTCATCTCATGAGGATGTCTTTGAGTGGCCGTTCTGCATCATCAACGGTGTTGGCGCAGTAGTGGCGAACTGCGACGCATTCTCCCATATCAGGTGTAACAGTACGTCGCTGGTTATTACAGTTCGTACTGCAGACTCGTCGGCCCCTCCTCTGGCTACCTTTGACACCGCTGCAACGAACGAAGGGAGTACAGCAAAATATCCTGCTCTCGGACGAAACGCATTTCTGTTTAGGCGAAAAGTATGGCCGCATCTGTGTCCGTCGAAGATAGTGGAAGAGGCGTTGGGGAGAGTGTTTTGCACCAGGCATACCGCACCAATACGTGACATTACGAGATGGGATGCTATCGGGTACTAAAGCAGATCACCTGTCGTGAGAGACCGTAGCACCATGACGAGTGCCCGTTACGCCAATGACATTCTACATAAGGTCACCTTTCCTAAACTTTTTTTTTTTTTTTGATTGGAGGTTTAACGACCACCGTGAGCAACTCAATGGGCTATAAGCAGTCGCCCGTCCCTAATTTAGGGTCACTGGTTCCAGGGAAGGGAGAGAGCCAGTGCCGTAAGACAAACACAACATCCATGCCTGACCGGGATTCGAACCCGGACCCCTTACGGACGAATGATCATAGGCCAGCGCCTTAGACCACTGCGCCACCGGGGCGGCCTTTTCCTAAACTGCAGGACGTCGCCGGGGCAATATTTCAGGAGGACAATGCCGCGCCACATGTTGCAGCGACGACACGTGCCTACTTCTTGGATAACAACGTTTCACTTCTCCCGTGTCAGGGTACATCTCCGGATTTTATCACCCGTAGAAACCCTCTGAGACATGCTCAAAAACATGTACAGTTGTACGACCGGCCACCAGCAACTCTTGAACTTTGGAAGCGGGTCAATTCTGCCTGGATGGCTATTCCACAGGATACCATTCACAGGTTATTTGATTCGATGCCTCAGCGCGTACAGCAGGTGATACAACACAGAAGTGGCCGCACCGGTTTATTAGCTACATCGTCTCACCTGGTACGTATGACACCGAGATGCTAATCATTTGTTCTGTATTGCCTAATGAACATATCCTGTTAAAACCAAAGTCGTAGCTCGATTCCTTTCAGTAGTTCTGCTTTTTATGAACACGAGTGTACACACGTTGCCCGGTCACTTTATTAGGGAAACGAGTTTTTGAAAATGAGAACTTCTAGGTGTGTATCAACTGAACTAACGATTAGAGAAAATATCTGCGCAGCTCATTCAAATTCGCTGAGAGTTAACCACCAGACATGGTCAGAAATGGCGTCGCTGTTACTTTGTCACCGTTACTTAAAAATCAGTGACAGAAAGTAAGTTCCAAATGCACTAATAAGAATGACACCTTTAGAGTCGCGTTTTTTGTTTCAGGCAATGCTTGGAGACCAAAATAACTGTTACGTCACAGTTTCGTTTATTATGTCACAGTGGTGATGCCAGCAGTTGAGAAGTGGAGGAGCTTTTAGAGGGACTAAGTATCGTATTGTGGGGGCACGAATTCTAAAGTGTTTGGTAGAAGTTTCTCCCTAAAATTCCATTCATGTAGATTTTACCCCGATGTTGATGTCGTCATCCCAAGTATAAAAAATGCTTTCAGGTACATACTGTACGTAGTATTTATCAATGTATGTAGTACTGAGACCCATACGAACCTCCATGGCCTTTAGCAAGTTACTGCACGTTTTTATCCACGTTTTTTTTCTGTTTTTTTAGTATCTGCTGTCATAAGGTTGTTTATGAATTTTAGTTCGTAACTAGACAGGGAATATCTATTTCTCTCTCGTGTTTTTAAACTGTAATTATGAGAATGTTGTCTTTCTACTACTCTCTTATACACTGGTCACAAAGTTAGATATTGCGGTTTCAAAGGAAATTGTGATGATATGCATATTCAGCGACTACTGGAGAACCGTTATCAGCGTGGGTAGCTCCGTATATGTAAATCAGCATCATGACAACACAGCACGTGACGTAAGAGCCCCGATAAAAGCATCCTGCGATAGGTGAAAAACGGATCGTTTCACCCCTTGGTCTAGAAGTTTGCTGAATGAATTGCATTCAGTGTGGAATTATCCTCAAGTGATAAGACTACGTTTAAACACTGACAACAGAAATAGGGCTGTTGACATGTTAAAGGCAGGTGTACGACAGATCGATGTGGTTGCTGCTTTAGGAGTTTAGCAAACTGTTATAAGTCGGCTGCTCACAAGATTTCTATGGTATGGAAATGTTGCAGATCGACCCAGGAGACAAGATCGCTACCTGACAGTAAGTGCTCAGATAAAGCCTAGAATCACCAGTAGACAACTCCGGGAATCAATTTGAGCTGCATCTGGTCCCACGGTATGTACGCAAACTGTACGAAACAGTCTTTCATGTGTACTGACTCAGAGTAAGGATGTCGCTGAGATGCATAGCATTGACATAAGCTCAGAGTCTTCAAAGATATGCCTGAGTCCAACAGCACACGTCATGTAATACAGATTGGCACCATGTATTTTTCACAGACGAATCCCGTTTCTCTCTTTATCCTGATTCTCTACGAGGACACTGTGGAGGAGATCCGGCACACGAATGCAACCACATTATGTGCTGTCCACCCACCTTTTCCAGCGATAGGCAGGAGTGTTTTCATGGCCGTACTTCTGTCTATGTTTGTCAAAGCAACAAGATTGCCTTAGTGTACCAAAACGAGAGATCATTGTGTGACCGTTGTGACACTGTTTCACGCTGCTATTGGACATGCATTTCGTTTTCTCAATGCAATTGGTTAATCTGCCTGTATGTAGGAGCTGGAAAAATCATAAGATTGAATTGTTACAAGTGCCACCGAGGTTTCCTGACCTTAATTCTATTGAAAACATCTGCGGCGCTGTACAGCAACTGAATAACCCCGCCCCATACCCCAGTACACTGCCAGACCTCCGTAACGTGTTCCCTGTAATATGGTACAAGCTACCCCAGACGCTTATCAACAATATCATTGCAAGTATGTCTCATAGGCGACATGGCTAATGCGACCCCATCCGTAGGGTCGCACTACCAATGTCACCATATCTAAACAATTTGTCTCCTTTTCTGCTGAAACATCATAGAGGTCACTAGTGATGTGAGAATTTTTCAGTCTTCTAATTTTCCCACGCTTAAGATAGTTTTGTCTTTTGCCGTGCGTTCACTCGTAAACAAAGAATTCAAGGCGAGCAGATTGTAACTATGTTTTTGTTACTGTTACAAGCAATAATGTGACTAGCCGTTCCGTTACTACTCCGTCACCCCTGCCGTAAACAGTGATTTCGTCACTTTTACAAGTCAGACTGTGACTCGCAGTTCCGGCATCTTGACAGCTCAGTCACCGTTGGCATAAACTGCGATGTTATCACGTTTAAAGTCAGGGATACTTCCGAGGAACTACCACCGTTCTCCCTGTGATAGGAAAATTACTGTTAAGCCCACCTCTATTAACCCAGATACTTTAGAAATTCGAAAACTCAATTTACAGTAAATCTTGTATGTACCGTGCCTCAAAGACTGTGATGTAATTAAAATGAAAAGCAGGGAACTCCTTGTCTGTAGTCTGGCCAACTAAATAACTACAGAGGATGTTTACACATTTTTAAAACATTTTGATAAGAAATTACAGAAAATAAAAGAAGTTGAAAGAATTCAAACTGGCAACACGAAAGAAAACATCTGCTGCAGTTAAGGTGCCTTGTATTTCCGATAGGCAAACTTCTGTAGCCATTTTCTCCACAATTAAGGTGTTCCCAAAGATGAAAACTTAAACATCGATAAAAATAACGTCATATTATAGCCTAGTACACTTAATATTTTCTAAAATTTAACTATAATTAAGCAATCCAACATTTGTTTGTCTACTGACGTCATCAATGTACAGGTCGCGCCTTCTATGTTCTGGTCTTAACACCACCAAATTAAAAGTTATTTATTTTTAATATGATTATGGTTAAGTTTTAGAAAATATTAAGTATACTAGGCTATAATATGAAGTTATTGTTATCAATATTCGAATTTTCATCCTTGGAAACGCATAAATTGTGAAGAAAATGGCTACGGATGTTTGCCCATTGTAAATATAAAGCAAAGATTTTGGGTGGATCCACCTTAAATATCGTTTGCTAAGAAAATGGCGCACGTGAACAAGCTGCGGGTTATGTTTTTGCTCTTTACGAAGAGAAAAATTCGTTTTCTGTAGTTACAAAACGCTGGGAAAATCATGGAATTAGCGTTTCTAAATGTGAAATAAGCAATATCATTAATATAATAGAGTAGAAATCATCAAGCATTGCTGTTAACAGGAAAAAGAACTCCAAACGAATAACCAAAGAAGGTACGCACTTTTACGACTACTTCAAAAGTAAGGTTTCAGGTCTTAAAAGAAAATCCGTCGACCCAAACAGCAATTACTAAGTCGTTAAAAATCTCTCAACTGTAAACGAGGTACTAAACCAAGATTTGAATATGACCCCCCTCTCCAAAAACCAAAACAAAAAACATAATGTTCACTGCCTTTTACCTAAGCATGTGGCTGAGCGCAGAACACGGTGTAGACTTCTTTATGAAAATCACTTAGCCGAGGACAGATGGAAATTTATTGTAACTTGATGAAGAATGGATCTGCCTTAAACGACAGTAACTAAAAAAAAGGCCGATTTACAATCGCAATACCACAGAAACAAAACTCACAAACTTTCGTTCCAAGAATCCAAAGAAAGTTTCACTAAAGGATTCATGGTCATTACTGGTTTCTCGTTCAATTGGGAATTCAAATAAGGAAAGTTGAAAAGAATGTTAAAATAAATTCTACATATTACCAAAATAATGTTTTAACTCCTGTTTTTAAAGAGAAAATACAATTCCTTTATCCACAGAGCCTTCAAAGAGTAGAACACCATCAGGATAAGGCTACCAGTCCATACAACCAAATCTACCACTCTATTTCTTGAAAAAATGAAAAAAAGAGACAGGAATGAAGTCTATACCTTTAGTTCATATTCCATTAAAGACCCCTGATGTGTCACCAATGAACTATTGTGCCTTCGGACTACTAGGAAGACGGTTTTCTAAATTACGCAAACCTAAAACAATGGTTGGCTATGGAAAACAGTGGAAGAGGAGTGGAATAAAATACCACTACCAATATTAAGAAATGCCCTGTTGGAAATCTAGGTTGTAGGTTCATTGTCCAGAGAGAGGGCTATCAGAAAGAGAATTTAAGAAAAAGTTAATTTTATTGCTGGAAAATGAATTTAAATATATATGAACTTGGTCTGCATTAGTCTCATTGATGAGATCAGTGGTTCTTTGGTTGGATAGACCATGCATTAAACAATGCGTGTGTGGTCATTGAAAATATCTGTCCTCCCAAAACACTGAGTTCCTCTTCACTGAGTTAGCTTTGCATTAAGAATACCAATCGGTTTTACATATTTGGAGACGTGGCGACGTAAGACAATTTGGCCGCGGCCAGATTGTTGGGCCCGGAGGGTTGGTGCCAGTATTTGGAAAACAGTCGCACATGATGGCTGCTCCCGTGCTACTGTATCAGTGGTGTACAAAGACTGGATGAAATCAAACACAAGGGCTCACATTGGTCACCCACGCACGACTGACCTGATTGCACAGTTGGGGTTCAACAAATGTGAACGTCAGGTATCACGACTGGTATCTTAGTTAAAACACGCAACAGTCCCACAGCTCATTCACCAGTGCAGCAGCGGAGCCCTTCGACTTATTTCCACTTGCATCATGCGCAGTAGCTTGCTTCGCCTGCGGTTTCACAGCTGGAAACCAACGAGGGTTCCCATGATAATTCCCAGTCAATGCAAGCAACGCTCCGGCCAGGGAACGTCGGCAACGGACCACCGGAAGATCGAAGAAGGTCGTCTGGAGTGGTGAGTCCAGTTTCCTGCTGCGTAGTGCAGAAGCAAAAGTGGAATTCGCATATGACTTAAACAGCATGAAGCCCTATCCCCAGGTTGCACAGTTGGGGTTCAACAGACCGGTGGTGGTGGTGTTTTTGTTTGGGGAGCATTTCCGTGGATATCATCCCACAAACACGGTATAGTGGACTTTATTACAGGGAGATGTTAGCCGACCAATGCCATCCATATATGCAGGAGGTTTACTTAGTCCACAAGGCCATCCTTCAACATGACTACGCACCGTGTCACCTAGTTTGTATGACTACTGAGTGGTTGGAGGAACACTAACAAATTCGTCACATTACATTGGCCTCCAAACTCCCCTGACTGTATCCCAACTGAACATTTGTGGAATATGCTAGAACGGGGTGTGGGAACTGCTGATCTTTTTCCACGGAATGAGCGTGAACGGAAAAAGCTGCTGCAGGAACCATGGGTCCAGTTACGCACGGAGGAGGTTATATACCTTGTAGAATATGTTCCTAGACGTCTGCGAGTCGTTATTGCAGAGAAAGCTGGACCAACGCGTTATTAGGTAGGTGTTTCTAATTCAAAGTTAACTCAATGTATTTTTGCAATTTCATAAATAGCTGACGCCATCGTACTACGGTAACGTAGATAAGATATATTCGCAACATGTTATTTTCGGAAAGAAACAAAACTTGAGTACTTAACTGTTACAGTGCAGCCATTAAAAAGGGAAACTTGAAAATGTACTGTAGCGGTACTGGAATCGAAACGCCATCCCGTACAATGTATTTTGAACCAAGAGAAATACGTTAATTGCTTGAAAATACGTTGTGCTGAATAATGTATCGATACGTTCATCGAATGGGATGAAATTTGGGAGATAAGTGTTAGATTCCTGCTGGAGAAAGACATTTCCAGGTTTCGTGATGTGTTGGGCAAGTAGCAACATTTAAATACGGCGCTTTTGTGCCAAAAATATCCGTGTGTCCGGAATAAAACGGCGTTGTTGATACAATGGTTTCACTCATCCAGAAACTTGAAGCAATCCAAGCTAAATTTCAAAGTACGAAATAGTTTGAATTTATTTGTTTGTCATATGTTCGTTTCCTGCACAGTACCAAGCTTTCGGTTTAGAGGCGGGAAAGAACTCTTAGCACACGCGTTCGACATCGTCCAAAGTAGTCTGCTTGCCACGGAGAAAATGCGTCATGTCTGAAAACAAGTGGTAGTCTGAAGGGGCAAAGTCGAAGATTTGTACGCTGGATAAAGCAGCAGCTCCATTCCGAGCTATTATTGAAGTTCAAATTGAGTCCGTTTAGCGGTATGTAGTTTAGAATTGATTAAGGAAGGATACTTTGGCTGAAATTTGTCATACATCCTGTCCAACTGCTTAGAAAACACTTCGGTATTGGTAGACCAACCATTCGGAATGAGCTCAAAGTGGATTGTATTTTCATAATTCCATCAGACACAGAGCAAGAACTTTTTTTCAAAACGCCCGCGTCCAGGAGTAAGTAAAGCTGATTCACCCCTATTCAACCGCTGTTGAGAAGAATCTGGATTACACAGATGTATACATTTTTCATCCCCAGTAAATGTACAACTAATATAAATCCAGTATCGTGAGGATTTCTGAGAAGTTCCTTGCTCACGTCGTTGAGCTAGAGCTGGGCTGAGCTCATGAGGCTTCTCCTGGGTCTTTTCTTGTTCGGCATCGTCTGCAAACCTTTCCAATCTTGTGATGGTAGATTTTGAAACTCCCAATTCTCCTAACAATTTCCTACTGCTTGTTCGTGGATTGTGTTCCATAGCCACTTGCAGGGAAGGGCGTCCAAATCGACAGCAGAGGGCCAACCCGAACCTTTTTCTTTTCAAGCTCAAGTCACTAGCCGCATATTTCTTGAACCCCATTTGCGCGATCCGAGTAACCGCCAGGGCTTCACCTTCAATTTCGTTAATTTTTGGGACTCCTGCGGCAGCTTTATACCCTTGTTTCTAGTAATGTCATAATAAAACCAATATTACAAACTTGGAGCCATTGCAATTGACCGCAGTACAAGTTCAACGCATAGGTCCGACATGTGATTCACGTCTCGTTTGGTTCCCTGCAGTACGCGATTTCAGTCATCTACAGTACAGGAAAACTGCCCTGCAGAAAATATGCATATTTACGCCGTGGAACTTAAACGCTTTTTTACGGTTTCCAACCGTAGGTTGAAGAAGCGTATATGCTCCAGCTTTTTCCGTTCGTCTGTCGGCACGATAACTCACGTAAAAATGGTTCAATTTCGACGAAATTTTAGTATGTGGTAGGGGACCGCAGGGGACGAACCCTATTGAAAATGGGTGAAGTGGGGCCAAAGGTCAGGACATAGGAGCAAGATGTATTCCATTGCCCTTATGCGGCATAAGGTGTGTAAAAATGGTTCGATTTTGATGAAATTTTAGTATGTGGTAGGGGACCACCTGGAGAGGAACCCTATTGAAAATGGGAGAAATGGAATCAAAGGTCAGGACGTAGGATCGGGATCCATTCCATCGCCCTTATCCCACACTATTAAAGTGGCCGTCAAGTAATTTTGCTTCCTATATTTCCAATGGAAAACCTTTTGTACAAATTTCCTTCACAATTAGTGTGTTCCCAAGGATGGAAATTTGAACATCGATTAGCCGCCTCGGTGGCGCAGTGGTCTAAGGCGTTGGCCTCTGATCATTCGTCGGAAGGGGTCCGGGTTCGAATCCCGGTGAGGCATGGATGTTGTGTTTGTCTTACGGCACTAGCTCTCTCCCTTCCCTGGAACCAGTGACTCTAAATTAGGGACGGGCGACTGCTTATAGCCCATTGAGTTGCTCACGGTGGTCGTTAAACCTCAAAAAAAAAAAAAAAAACGATTAAAATAACTTCATATTATAACTTGGAATACTTAACATTTTGTAAAACATAAGCATAATTATATTAAAAAACAATGTTTCCTTTGGTGGTGTTGAAACCAGAAAAAAGCCGCCCCGGTGGCGCAGTGGTCTAAGCGAGGGCCTCTGATCATTCGTCCGAACGGGGTCCGGGTTCG
This sequence comes from Macrothele yani, assembly GCA_039090855.1. Classification (NCBI taxonomy): domain Eukaryota; kingdom Metazoa; phylum Arthropoda; class Arachnida; order Araneae; family Macrothelidae; genus Macrothele; species Macrothele yani. Next base: position 30,326,369 of record CM077012.1, read on the forward strand.
AATCCCGGTGAGGCATGGATGTTGTGTTTGTCTTACGGCACTGGCTCTCTCCCTTCCCTGGAACCAGTGACCCTAAATTAGGGACGGGCGACTGCTTATAGCCCATTGAGTTGCTCACGGTGGTCGTTAAACCTCCAATTAAAAAAAAAAAAAAAAAAAAAAACCAGAAAAAAGATGGCGCGATCTGTGCTTTGATGACGTCAGTGGACAAATAAATGTTGGATTGCATAATTACGGTTATGGTTTAGAAAATATTAAGTATTCCAAGTTATGAAATGAAGCTATTTTAATGGTGGTTCAAATTTTCATCCTTGGGAACGCATTGTTTGTGACGAAAATGTGTACAGAAGTTTTTCCATTGGAAGTATAGGAAGCAAAATTACTTGACGTCCACCTTAAAGTAGCAATTCTTGTATGTATGTATGTACATTTTATTTTGAAAACGGCTCTAAGAATTTTGATGAAAGTCGTTAACCTACAGTTTTCTGGTACTAGAAATCGATTTAGCTTGATCTCGACTTTAGGAGAATTCGTTCAGTGGGTTAAATACCCACCCCGAATTAAAACGTGTTTTTATTGGCATGGCGTCGTTCCATTAATGTTACCAATGCTTAGAAATTTTATGACATCACAATCTCGCGTTTGAAAATGTTGGCGCGCGGTCACGCCATCGGTATAATTACGTCACGCGTTGTGTGTGGATCCTATTAAAGTGTTATGACGTCACACTCTTGCGGCGAGCAGATGATCACGATTCCCATCTGCCTCATTACGTCACGCGTTGTGTGCGTATGTCCGTCCGCACGATAACTCGCGTAACAATCGTTCGATTTAGATGAAATTTTGGTATCTGGTAGGGGATCACCTGGTAAGGAACCCTATTTAAAGTGAGCGAAATGGGGTCAAAGGTCAGTACATAGGAGCGGGGATCCATTCCACTGCTGTTATGCGCCATAACTAACGTAAAAAAGGATCGATTTCGATGAAATTTTAGTATGTGGTAGAGGACCACCTGGCGACAAACCCTATTGAAAATGGGCGAAATAGGGTCAAAGGTCACGACATAGGAGCGAAATCACTTCCATCGCCATTATGCGTCATAACTTACGTAAAAATGCTTCGATTTGGATACAATGTAAGTATGTTGTAGGGCCCTGCCTGGGGACAAATTCTATTGAAAATGGGCGAAATGGGGTCAAAGTTTAGGACATAGGAGCGGGATCTATTCCATAGACCTTATGCATCATTACTTACGTAAAAATCCTTCGATTGCGATAAAACTTTATCATGTTATTTCGGAGGTATGCCGAACCGGTTCTGTTGAATATCATCGAAATAGGATCAAAGGTGTCAGGGCACAGGACCGAGATTTATTCCACAGCCATTATTCTCATAACTTGAGTGATAACTTGAGTAATGATTTCTGTTATGTTGGAAAGCGTATCATAATCAATGCAGTGCATGATTTTACTAACTTGTTTTTTATTATACCGGACAGCCCAGTAATATACTTGCATAAGACATGTATATGGAATATTTATTCATCGTTTGCTCTGAAGGTCATTTCTACTCGCATCTAAATCTTAGTAGTTCTAATTTAGAAACAATACTATAAGCGATACTTTCCTTAGACAAACTGGAGTAAGCCATTTTTTTTGCTCAGTTGACAAATTAAATGGCTCAGTGTATGGGCTCGTGGCTGCAGTATGTACTGGTGGATGAAAGTATTCTAAGTTTCATCCTCAACTTTCTGTTTAGATCTACCCTCCATGTCCCTCTGACATGTTTTCGAGTTTCATCCTCTCATACACTGGTGTGAAAAAATTAAGGACGAGACGGTTTTCGAATGTAACGTCGTGCAGAAGTGCTCCAACATTGCCTCAAATCATACCATAAGATCCCCAAGATGTAAGAATATAGGACAAGTGAGCAAAACCGTCCAAACAAGGAATGCGAAGGATGCAAAGGCACTTTATTGAAAAGGTAGCTTCGAGCACAACTGGACAGAAGACAGAAACGTCCATGTGACAGGCTGCTGCCAAGAAAAATCCAGTCTTTAGTAGGGGATATGATCACCCCTGACTGCGTTGCAGGATTTACAACGTCTGTCCATGCTGAGGCCGAGGTTGTCAAGGAGCTGTTGAGGCATCGCGGCCCATTCCTCTTGTAGTGCCAATCGCAGCTGCGGAATCGTTGCTGGCGGCTGGTGACGTGCTGCCAAGCGTCTCCCGAGAAGGTCCCACTCGTGTACGATTGGAATTAGGTCCGGAGACCTTGCGAGACAATCCATGCGTTGAAAATATTCACTCTCCAACAGCCACTGCACGATGAGGTGTAGCCCAGCAGCGGTCTGTGGACACTCGAGGGAGGGGCATAAAGAGGAGGTTGTTTAGGATACACACCAGTAGTGCATCGCGGACAGCGAGTTGTAAAAGATTCTCCAGGATTCAATAATGCCTTGGCAACGACGAAGGGCGCAATATCACCATACGACAGTTTGAACGAGGACGAATGTTTGGTTTGCGTGAAGGTTCTTTTTTTTTTTTTTTTTGATTGGAGGTTTAACGACCACCGTGAGCAACTCAATGGGCTATAAGCAGTCGCCCGTCCCTAATTTAGGGTCACTGGTTCCAGGGAAGGGAGAGAGCCAGTGCCGTAAGACAAACACACCATCCATGCCTGACCGGGATTCGAACCCGGACCCCTTACGGACGAATGATCAGAGGCCAGCGCCTTAGACCACTGCGCCACCGGGGCGGCCGTGAAGGTTCATTCTCGTACCGCGACATTGCGGCTCGGTCGAGACATAACGCCACGACAGAGATGCGCGTGTGGCGGCAGTGGACCGAGGCGAACCAGGTGCATCGACAATTCGGCAGTGGACCAAAAAACGTGACGACACCGCGGGATGAAAGACACTTGCGCATGCCAGTCACGAACCGTTCCTCATCTTCGCAAGTGTTAGCACAACAGTGGAGCACTGCCGCAAGTGTGGCATAGTCTGCTTCCACAGTTCGATGGTGTCTGCTGCGCAGAGGACTGGTTACAGGCATCCTTTTGCGGTGGATTCCTTTGACCCTAAACCACGGACGCCTCAGGCTGGAATGAGATTTTCAATTCAAACAATGGCGTGCTGGTTGGCAACATATCGTGTTTTCGGACGAGTCCCGATTCAACTTGGACTACTATGATGGCAGCTTACGCATTAGACGGTATTGTGGTGAGCGCTTTCTTCCAGCATGCATTGTCGAGCGTCGTACGGGCAGAACGCCAAGTGTGATGGGGGCTATTGGGTACATTCGCGGTCTGTGCTGCTACGACTTGAGCGCAGTCTCAACAGCGACCGCTACATCAGGGGAGTTGTACAGGCAGAAGTTATACCCTTCCTTCAGAGCACCCCTGGCGCTATATTCGAGCAGAAAAATGCCCAACCACATGTCAGGAATGTTCAAGCCCTCTTCGCAGCACAGCAGATAGCGCTTCTTCCCTGGCCTGCACGTTCGCCAGACATGTCGTCTATTGAACATGTCTGGGGTATGGTCACTGCAACTGGCCCATCAAAGCCCTCCTCCAGTGGTCAATACCAATGAACTGTGGACTCGCATACATGCCGCTTGCTAAGCCATTACCCAGGACACCATGCAACGCCTTTTCCATCAATACCACACCGTCTAGAAGCTCTTATTGCATGTCGCGGAGATTTCACAAGATACTGATTTTTACAGGTAAAAATTGTTGTATTCTGAAAATTAAATCAGTTATGTACCGTCATATCAGTAAGGTGCGGTATAAATTTTATCCGAGTAGCATGGTTCCTTCTTGGTGTTGCAATTTTCACAAACAGTGTATTAAAACAGCAAACTGTATTTTGAATTGTCACTCACGCATATTTGAAATCTCCCATCAATTCCACACAACGGTTAGATCTTACGTACAGGTGTTAAAAAGCAGGGTGGAAATCCTGAACCTCCTTCAGTCTGTTGGTCACATCTTGTTGGATGTCCTCAATAACTCTGAATCACTCTCCTTTCAAGGCACATTTAACGTCTGGGAACAGGAAAAGTCTTCGGGAGCCAAATCTGGCGAGTAGGCTGGACGTTCGATCACACAGATCGACTTCAAAGCCAGAAACTGCTTCGCAGGCAACACGCAACCCGGTTTTCTTTCTCTTCTTGTGTCAATGTGTGCGGCACAAACCTCGAACAAATCTTCCTCATGTACAGATCTTTTTCTAAGATTATTCTGGCGATTTCCTTACCAACACCGAGCTGTTCAACCAATCGCCTTGAGATTATTCGCCTGTCATGGGCAACACATTCCCTTTCGTTCAGTTTCTGCACATACAAATGAAAATTGAATGGACTCCCTGTGCGTGCTCCGCAGGATGCACATGAGACAAATGCAGATAGCAGTGAGAGCACATGCTAGTGTAGTAGAGTGGATAGCACTCGGAGCTCCGGAGCCGAAAGTTGTGATTTCGAATCCCGCCCCTGGCATAAAAATGGAGAAATTTACTTCGTCATAATATATACAAACACTGAATGGCCACTTGATTATGACCACCTGACAGTTTTAAGCAAATGAGCTATGGCTGCATGCTATTGCCGCCAGAGAGCGAGGCTAGTATAAAAAGGGAAAGCTTAGTGCTTGCGACAGTAGCAGAAGGGATTTTTGGGTGACGAGATGGGTAAAAAATGCGATTTGACGGACTTTCAACGTGGGATGATTGTAGGAGCTCGGAATCATGGAGCGAGTATCACCGAAACCACCGCATTCGTGAAATGTTCCAGAGCAGCTGTTGTTAAAGTGTTTAAAGACTGGCTGTCAGCCAAAAAACTGGGTCTCTACGAGCAACGTGTGGTCGTCATCGACTAGTGACTGCTCGGGCGGAACGGAGAGTGTCCAGACTGGTAACAGACAACAGAAGGGCAACAGTTCAGCAAATTACAGACAATCTTAATCAAGGATCCCCTCAAATGATCTCTGCACGCACTGTTCACCGTACACTGCATCGGATGGGATATGGCAGCCGATGGCCTGTTCGAACACTTTTGCTGTCTGCTGTTAACAAGAGAAAACGTCTCCAGTTCTCATAGGAGCACAAGGATTGGACAGTCGGTAATGGGAAACAAATTATCTGGTCCGATGCATGACGTTTTCAGTTGCACCATGCCGATGGCAGAGTGAGAATTTGGCGCAAACAGCACGAAAGCATGGGCCCCAAATGCATTGCTACAACCCTTCAAGCTGGTGGAGGCAACGTTACGGTTTGGGGAATGTTTTTCCTGGCATGCTTTGGGCCCTTTAATTCGTGTTGATCAACGTCTGACTGGCACATCATATCTAAACATCGTTGCGGACCAAGTGTATCCTGTCATGTGGATGGTTTATCCCAATGGCGATGGCTACTTTCAACAAGATAATGCGTCCTGCCAGAGTGCTCTTATTGTGCAGGATTGTTTTCAGGAACATGAGGGTGAGTTTATTTTGCTTAGGTGGCCCCCACAATATCCAGATCTCAACCCCATTGAGAATTTATGGGATAAAATTGAACGAGCTATCAGACAGCTGGATCCACAACCCTGCAACCTCACACTCCTGGAAAGTGCTATTTATCAAGAGTTTCCACAAACCACCTATTAACATCTCGTGGAGTCCATGGCACGAAGAATCGACGCAGTATTAAAGGCAAAAGGTGGCCCAACGAAGTACTGAGGGGGAGTGGTCATAATAAAGTGGCCTCTCATTGTTTATATATATACAAGGTGCATAGGAAAGTCCCTTTAGCCTGGAATAACTTGCGAATGGGGAGAGGTACAGTTATGCAAGTGAGATAACGGTATAATAAAGCGACTACGCCCTGATCGGGTGCAACCGATAGCAGCGCCTCTAGTGGAGAAATGTGGAAGTTAGCCATTGCAAAACGGAAAGAGAGAGAGGGCAAAATATCGAATTACAAAGTTGTAGAGCATCAATTAATTAGTACAAAACGACATTTGCTTCACACGGATTAGAAAAATTGTCGCCTGCATATCCTAAAATGTCTGAAATCGATGCGCGACCTTTTGTGTAACAGGCATAGTAATGAGCAAATACACACTATTTATTGCATAAATGCGTACTTATGTCAATACAGTTTGATGACGTCAGACAAAACAAAAACGAAAAAGGCAAACTGGCTCACAGTGATAAAAAGTTAATGTCGACTATGTTCGAAGAGTTCGCCGTTGCCCACGATACACATTTGTATTCGTGAAAGTAACTCTGCATGCACATTCCTCAGCATGGAAGGTGTCACACTATTGCAAGCATCTGTAACACGACGACGTAGATCCAGCAGACTTGTAGGCGCTGTTGCGTACACCTGATTTTTTACGTAACCCAAGAAATCCAAGCTCGCCGTTCTCTCACAGCGTACGTAGACCTAAACTTCTGATCAGGGTACATCCTGCTACTGGTCTTTATATCGTTGGTACGGTACAACGTCATAATCTGCATTTGCATACGGCTACATTTGCGAAATGTGAATATGCAGATTCGAATAGTCGAGCATCGATTTAGGACATTGTATGATATTCAGGCGACAGCTTATCTTATCCGTGTGACACAAATGTCGTTTTGTACCAATTAATCGATGCTCTACAACTTTGTAATTGCAAACTTTGCTCTATCTCTTTTCGTTTTCGATTTGCAATGGCTAACTTCCGCATTTCGCCACTAGGGGCGCTGCTATCGGTTGCATTCGATCGGGCGCAGTCGCATTACTATACCGTTATCTCACTTGCACAACTGTACCTCTCTCCGTTCGCAAGTTAATCCAGGCTAAGGGGACTTTCCTATGCACCCTGTATATAGAGACACCCCCCCCCCCCCACACGCACGCACTATATACACTGAAGTGCCAGAAAAACTGGTACACCAGTCTAATACTTGGTAGGTCCCCCACGGGAACTCAGAACTGCAGAAATAAGACGGGGCATGGATTCCACTAGCTTCTGGAAATATACTGTAGGCAATGCACACCATACTTCCTGCAGAACGTTCCACGATTCGGATGTATTCCGAGGTCTCGGATTCCTGTGTTCGATAGCGCGTTGCGTGGCATCCCAAATGTGTTCTATCACGTTCAGATCTGGGGACTTGGGTGTGAATGGCAACACCCGAAACTCAGATGAATGCTCCTCTAAGCGTAATGTGGCGTCCCGGCACTTGTGTGGAGGTGCATTGTTCTGTTGCAACAGGCCCCACCCATCAACATGACTCCAGCACATGAACGGGTGTACCTCGTCATCAAGGATGTGCACATAGCGTTGGGCGGTCACAGACGTTTGTAGACGTACCAGGGGTCCCAGTGAAATCCAGCTAAACACACCCCATACCACTACGGACCCGGCCGGTACAGTTCCCTGTTGACAGGCGGGATCCTTGGCTTCATGGAGTTTGCGCCACACACGAATCCTTCCATATGACCGATACAGTTGGAAATGCGACTCGTCAGACCAAGCTACTTGTTTCCAGTCATAAAGTGTCCAGTGGCGGTGATGCCGTGCCCAAGCGAGGCGCATAGCTCTGTGTTGTGCATCCATCAAGGGGACTGGAGTTGGGCGTCGTCGGCTCCCAAAGCCCATATCGTGCAGGGTACGTTGCACAGGTCTGACGCCGATGATTGTTGAGGCTACAGCATTGAATCCCGATTATCCCTGCGTGAGTGTAGCATGCCTATCGCGTGAAACGATTCTTGACAGACGACGACGGTCACGTTCACCCAATGTCTTTTTACGGCCACACTGGTATCGTAGGTTGGAGGTTTTGCCGGAATTCTTGTCCCTTGCAATGGTCGTCAGTGAAAATCCGAACTTCGTTTCTACCTCCGAAATACTGTGGCCCATCTCACGCCAACTATGACACCGCGTTGAAAATCGCTTAAATCGTTATTACTTGGCATTCTCATGCCAAAAACAGCTCCGACAGCTGGCAAGGATGTCTATCGCTTTATATACGCAGTGGCGGACGCAACCGAGTACGCGCATAGGTGACGTTGCTATGTATTTTACATAAGCTCTTCTGTACCAGTTTTTCTGGCACTTCAGTGTATATATACACTGCTGGCCACCCAAAATGCTACACAAAGAAGGAAGCAACAGATTGGCCTGAAATTCGCAGCATGCGTCGCCCGCGAGAGGACATGCAAACAATTAGCATTACAGGGAATATGCAAATCATGTGCGCCCGGCATGCCGCCGAGAAGTACTATAAGAAGGGTGCACAGAAGGCGGGTTGTAAGTAGTGGAAGTGTGTTGTGCTGCCGGACCTGTGCGTGGGGAACTTCCTGATGCCTCGTCGCAGAATACGGCAGTCATTCCAGCACGTTTCGGAGTTCGACAGAGGACCAAATAGTGGCTTATCGCGACAGCAGTTTATCGTACCGAGACATAAGCGCCCGTGTGGGACGACATCCAGCCACAGTGAGGCGAGTATGGATTCAGTGGGTGCAAAAGGGACGGACCGATCGACGTGAGGGATTGCCGCAGGCGCAGCACACTACCGATCGAGAGGACCGGCATGTTGTTCAGTGGACATTGACGGCTAGCACCGCCACATCACGAACGTTAGCGCAGGAATTAGGGTGTGTTGCGCAACAACCTGTGTCAGCACGTACCGTTCGACATCGTCTGCAGGAGCGGGGACTTGTTGCACGGCGCTCATTGCTCCGATTACCATTGACGTTACACCACCGACGAGTGCGGCGGCAGTGGGCATTTGAACGCCGCACTTGGACTACGGAATGGCATGACATTGTCTTCTCTGATGAATCCCGTTTCTGCCTGCAACACTACGATGGTAGGATCCGCGTGTGGCAGAACCGCGACGAGAGACTGTATGACGCCTGCATTATGCATCGTTATACCGGTCCGTCGCCTGGCGATATGGTTTGGGGCGCAATTGGATATGGCACCCGTCTGGTACGCATCGCCGGTACACTCAACAGTCACCACTACATCTCCGACGTTTTGGAGCCTGTAGCGCGCCCGCACCGTGCAACAATTCTTCACAGCCCACCAGGTGTCACTGCTGCCTTGGCCCGCCTGTTCTTCCGAAAGGTCGCCCATCGAACACGTCTGGTCGCTGATCGGCAACCGAGTGGCCCGGCAAGCATCACTCGCGGCTACGCCTGATTAACTGTGGACAACGTGTGGAAGCAACCTGGACCGACATACCCCAGGCCCACATCCAAAGCCTCTTTCGTTCGATGCCGCGGCGTGTAACGGCCGGTATTGCCAGCCATGGGTGCCACACGAACTATTGATTTCAGCGTGTCCCGCAAGTTTCACGGGTCTGTAAGCTCAATCGTTTCATCTTTGTATCTGTTGTTATGTGTCCAGTAAATCTGGCTTTGCTATCTCGTGTCCTTCTTGGTGTTGCATTTTGGGTGGCCAGCAGTGTACACACACACGGTCTTAAAACTGCCATGAAAAAAAATTCCTGGTAGTTTTCAGTGCCTCATTAGTCAAGAGAATGGAAAGCATTTCGTAGCCTTACGACGAATGTTACGAAATTGCGGAAATGTTCGACGGCCAATGTATTTAACCTGAATGATCATCATGCAATGTAACGCCTACCAGCTTGAGTAATGCTCTCTAAAGGAAGATCTCTTAAAACAGAAAAGGCTTTCGCCAAAATAAATACAAGGTACTTAAGTTTATCACCGGATGTACTGAAACGTTACCGGTATATATATATATTTTTTGAGTTGAAGTGTAGATTTGGTAAGATGTGTTTTGAATAAGTGACTATAAAAGCTTTCAACTTGAAACGATTAGTGCGATGATTTTGCGCAGCAAGGGCCTTTAAACATTTGAAAGGATTGAGTTCGTTTTGACAAAACGATGGCGAGACCGTATTCTTACTTGATTGTCTTGATGACAGATAATTTGTTAACTGTGCAGTGTAAGGGCGGGAGAAGTACCATCGCTGCCGTTTTGACTGCCTAGCATGATCGTTTATTGAGCAAGTTCCCCGTGTGTTGATGGCGCTCGAGTGAGCTCTTAAGCATGCCTGATGAACGATAATTTCTCCGCTTGGTCTCGCGAGTAATCAGGTTTGATTGGACGATCTTGAACGTAAATCGGAATATATTCAATGTGCGCTTCATTCGGAATTGCGACAGCCTTAGTCATCAAGGCGTACGCAATCATAAATCGCCTCAAGGAAGCAACCTCAAGAGACAAGCTAACACAGTGCATTGATCCGAAATACTCTTATTACTGCGCGCGACAGCTCCATTATTTTTAGTGTTTCTAATCGAATTTTCCCCGATTCCGATTCTGCGAGGGCTCTCGCTACGTGGTCGAATGCATCGTTGTCCATTACGAGGTGTGTAATAAAGCGATTTTGTCGGAGTGCTTCTTAAACGAACGATAAAAAAAGTGAATCACAGGACGCATATAATCAAATCTTTATCATACTTTCTCCGTGTAGATGCAGGCTTTTAATATTTCGCAATATTTTTTTATGAGATTTCGAGAGACTTCAAACAACGCATAAAAATAGAATGCCAGCATCCATCATTTCACGTTGACTAAAATATAGTGTCTTAAATATATTCTGTAACAATGAAATTGTGCAACAGCCAGCCAGAGAGAGAGAGAGAAGCGGTAGGAAAATTAAATTCTTGTTCACAAATAGTAACACGTTAAGTTTTCAAAACTAATGAAAAATTATATTACTTGGAAAAATAAAACATATCAGTAAGAAGTACAACCACCTAACTCTGTCTGCATTGCATTCAGTAACGTGTCGTGCATGTTGAGACGGGGATGGCTAGCAGTGATACTACCCACCATGTGTCTGGTCTTCTAACGAGGTCGTTATCTGCGCTGACTACGAGTGGGTTCTGCGACACCGTTCAACCATGGTTCCTTATTCGTTCCTCTGGGGGACAGATCCGGGGATCTTGCTGACCATTCCATTATGTTGACAATGCGTAGAAGATCCACGAGCATGTTTGCAGTATGCGGACGCACATTACCTTTTTGAAACATGACGCTAGGCTATTTGAACAAAATGTTATTTTTATCGATGTTCAAATTTTTGGAAAATTTGAACATCGATAAAAATAACTTCCTATTATAGCCTAGTATACTTAATATTTTCTAACTCAACAACCTAACTCTGTTAAACAACAGTACAACCACCTAACTCTGCTGTGCATTTAGTAATGCGTCGTGTAATTTAGACGTATGATAGCTACCAGTGACACTGCCCACCATGTGTCTGGTCTTCTAAGGAGGCCGTTATCTGCGCTGGCTACGATTGGGTTCTGCGACACCGTTCAACCATGTCCCTTACACGTTCCTCTAGGAGACACATCCGGGAACTTGCTGGCCATTCCAGGACGTTGACAACACGTAGAAGATCCATGAACATGTCTGCAGTATGCGAACGCGCATTACCTTTTTGAAACATTGAAGCGTCCCCACCCCCTTAGGAAAGGGATAGCAACAGCATTCAGGATATTCTTCACGTATTGCCGAGTTGTTTTACTGCTTGTGAGGAATACTACCGATATTCGGCTGTCACTGCTGATTGCTAAGAGCACGACCGCTGACATTTGCACTGTATGCCGCTGAATATTTGCTCTCTAATGTATTCGTTCTCCGCGTCTCCTTCGTACGTGAACTTGGCGATCATCAGACCCCTAAGAAACGTAAAGATCACACGACGCGTTCTAGGTACTTAAAGATTCTGAAATAAATTCACACCATATCGTAGTTTATTTAAGAGAGTGTAAAGTGATGGAGTTCCAGCTCCCCAAAAGTTATTTTCATGTACTAGTGTTTTTTTATTACCTATTAATATTACATATGCTATGGAAAGCAGATGCAAGTTGCACGTGGTCGCCTCGTGTCTCTTTTCCTTTGTGCTATATGTTAAGCAAGGCCGAGCAGGCTTGTGGCCCGCGGCAATACATTGGATGTGTTCTCCCCGACACGAACTTGACCTGGTCCTATGGATTAGCAATGTAAAGGTGAAGGTCAGCAACTTCAGCTAGATAGGTGACCACTCAGGAGTGGCTTTCAGAAACTGGGGAGGGCGGGAGAGAAAGACATGGATAAAAGTAGCGGAGCAGCTAGCTCGAGGCTCTGAGCCGCAGATGGCTTAGTGGTTAGTGATTCAGACTATCGATGCTGGGTCCCCAGGGTCTAGCCTGGGCATCTCTTTTGGAGATGGTGTGATTTACTAACAATCGCTGAATATCCGCCGCCCGCCCCGGTGGAGCAGTGGTGTAAGGCGTTGGCCTCTGATCATTCGTCCGAAAGGGGTCCGGGTTCGAATCCCGGTGAGGCATGGATGTTGTGTTTGTCTTACGGCACTGGCTCTCTCCCTTCCCTGGAACCAGTGACCCTAAATTAGGGACGGGCGACTGCTTATAGCCCATTGAGTTGCTCACGGTGGTCGTTAAACCTCCAACAAAACAAAAAAAAAAAAAAAACAAAGAATATCCGCCGTGCATCGGACGAGCACGTAAAGTGACGGTCCCCAGGCTGGACCCACTGTTTAAATGGGTATCCTTTTCCTATTCCCCCCACCTGAAATTCTCTCACTCATCTATGTGCAATATCGTACTTGTACGGTGGCGCCACCTACTGTACTCTAATCTCACTACAAACTGTTCTGTTAAAAGTCGCTAGACTTGCTCTCATTCCTTCCGTTTCTGTGTCCTGCCCGAAAGACGATCTCGCTGTAGGTGGCTGGGACCTAAACTCTACTCCCTGTGGACGGAAGTCTTACATGAAAATGACAAATTCTGTGATATCTGTGAGCACAAAGCGCGAGGCTCTTTTTTGATCCCGACTCGTTTTGGACGGTTGAGTTCTCCGGTTCTGCTCTTGGACCGGGGTTCCTAGTGTGGCGTTTGGTGAAAGGAGAGGGTTCATTAAGCCCCTCGGGAGTTATACGTTCGACTGACTAAGTGGTTCGATGATCGTACTACGACACCAGTAAAGGAGATAGACTGAGGGTTAGCATAGTAAGTAGTCCGCAGAGAATATCCTCCGTGTAAGGAAAAGTAACCGTATCTGGAACCCAATTTCTTTAGGGAGCAGCCGATCTTCCGGAGGTTGTTTTCGTAGCCATTAAACTTTGGTTAAGTTTTAAATAAGGACTGTTTTATTGGCATTCTTCTTTGTCTCAGAGATCGAGAAATATGCAGTTATAGGATCCGGAAACTCAGCTATTGTGACATTGAAAAGAATCTACGTCGGGACCGTTGGGAATTAAGGAATTGTCGGGCCCAACAGCAGACAAACCCAGCGGATCCCGACAGAGTTTACAGAAGAGCAGAAAAAATAAGGATTTATCATATTACCTCGTATGACCTTTAAAAACTTTTCAACTTTTTCTTGTGTTATCTGGGTTTCAAAGATTTCTGATCAAGATGAACACGAAAAATCCTATGAGCAATCTGTCACAGCAAGTGATACGTGCATGGCGCCAACACTCCAGAAGTCAGATGGGTGCTTTTAAGCATTGAATCCATTAGGCGCTTCAGTTCTGAATGGGAAGTCGGATGGGTGCTCAGCCTCTTTACATGCTAACACACGAATACGTAAATCTACACTGGAATGTAGATTATACGCCAGATTGTTACACAATTTACTGGGTGATAAGTTTTGAAAGTTGGAACAGATCTAAAATTTTATATAGGCTCTTAAATTTTCATTGCACATTTTACATTTATGCACGCTTACAATCACGTTTTTTTTTTTTTTTTTTTTATCTTTTATTGTCATCGACGGCTTAATGGGCGGGTGATCCCTTGAGAACGTGCGTGTCTTCAGGAAATTATTTCCTTCCAACAATTTCACACGTGCCTTTATTCATAAACAGAGAAAGTCTGGGCGAAGATTTTATCCAATTTAACTGGAACCTCCATAACCACCATTTCTTCTTTGTGCACTTCATTTTCCAAAACTTAAAAAAACAAAACATCGCACCTCTTTTTTTTTTTTTTTTGTCGGACCAAAAGTGTTCAGGAGCAAGGGATTGCACGATACCGCTCACCACGGAACACCTTTTAAGCATATCTTCTTAAAATAGCGCATAGTCTTTCCGCCAGGTGGCGTAGAGGTATATCTTATTTTTGTCGATATCTGTGTTTCAAAGAATCAGATATGAAAAATTCCTTTGTCTGAGAGGGTTTATGGTGTGAGATGTTTTGCATATAATTTCAAATTTCTCTTAATGCATAAGTGTGCTACTTGACGGCGTAAGTTTACGTTAACGTTTGCAGCAATATGTGCAGAACTAAAAACCCGATTGAATTTTTTTCCCCCGTCAGATACTATACTAACTATGAAAGCTTTTGTGTGTATTTTCTAATCAAAATAATGCCCAGTTTCTCCCGTAAAGGAGCAAATGTTTAATTTACTTTCCTCAGTATCTCTGCTTCTAAATGTGCGATTTAAAAACTTATTTTAACACCGGATGCCATTTACCTTGTGGAACACTTTAGGTTTGTATTTGAGGAGTTTTGTAGTTGACAGTTCTGCCGCTAGGTAGTGTTTGTGTACTTCTGTTTGCAGCTGTATCTCCGCTTCTAAAACCCCTATTGATAATTTCTTTTTTCACTCTATCGCATTCGCTACAATAAAGATGGGGAGCATTATCTTTTTTAAAGAATGCACAGCTTTTCCGTTAAAGGGGCGTGAAGATCAAAACCTGTTTCTCCCTATCTCTCTGCTTCCGGGAGAAGTATTTGAAAAGTTTTTTCCTTAGCATAGCTTTTGCCATGAAGAATACTTTTGTCTATTTTAAACATTTGTACTATGCGAAATTCTTTTGCTAGAAGCGTATATCATGTTTCCTTCTATAATTCTTCTTTTCAGAGTTCGATTTGAAAATCTTTGTCTCTGATACTTTCTTCTGTTATGAGAAATATTTGTGCACCATTTGTTAATTTTTGCAGCGTACTTTTTAGCTGCTGGAGGGAGTATGTAGCTGTTTTTATTTCTGGATGTTTTATCGATCGAAGAAATCGGATTGATTTTTTTTCAAACCGGTTCATTGAATAATTTTGACAAATTTTATTCGTGTCTGAAAGGATTAAAATAGCGTGCTCATTACAACCGAAAATGTGATTGTATCTTTATTGTTCCATAGTGGAGAGGTGCTTCCGCTAAAAAGTCTTATATCGGAAGATTTCTTAATGTTCAACAAAATCGAAAATTGGGGAATTAAGAGTTAATGACATTTTAATTTTTATTTCGAAGCTTTCATTTTTATAAGTTTTTCAGTTTGTGCATTGGAGAACTTCCTTAGTTGGTTGAGCACAGGGGAGCCCACGTAGTCGGCGTTTATGGACGAATAGTTGTTATTTTTTGCTTTGGTTGAAATTATAAGTGCAGACTTATTTCACTAGCACATACCCATGTTTATATGTATCGTTCCACTAGTTTCTACATTCCTTGGGAGATGAAGCTTTTCTGCTGCTCAAGAATCCATGTATGCACTGCTTCCTTAACCGCATGATCAGAGGTGACCGCGTAGAGCATCTATAAATGGACCGAAGAGCTGACATCGCATGGCGTCAGATCAGGGCTGTGGAAGGGTGATGTGCAGATGTTCAAACCACCGTAAGAAACTCTGTAGGGTATAAACAGTCACCCGTCCCTAATTTTAGAGCCACTGGTTCCAGGAAAGGTAGAGAGTCAGTGCCAAAAGAAAAACAAAACATCCATGGTTCACTGGATTCGAACCCGGACCCGTCTCGGACGAATGGTCAGAAGCCAGCGCTTTGACAACTGCGACATCGGAGAGTCTCGCCACATTTCATGTTCGTCCCTAAGTTAAGGACAGCAGTTCATATCAGTGGTATCATCTAAGTTTATTTCGAGATTTTCTCTTTAAAGTTCCCACGCGTTCTTGCAATCAATTATGCCATCACTGTCGGATGCATGTCAGAAACAACTGGCAGAACCGGAGTTGATTGAGTGGGCTTCATGTCAAAATTAAAGAACGAGTTCACATGAAAACCATCACACCTTAGCGTTTGTTATAACTGAAAAAAAAAAAAATCCCATATACGCTTTATCTACAGATGCAGGTTCCTTCAAAATTAATTTAAAGGTGTCTGTCTGCAGCACCTAAAGAAATTTTTAAAATGAGGAAGCATTCGCGACAACGACACAGAAATCCCCGCTGTGTAATACACTTGTAATATATAGAATTTCTATAGCTTAAGAGTTTTCCATATTTTTCATTGTGCGAAGAGCTCTTCAGCGGTGATTAAATCAAGATCAACAAAAACCACTTTCGGGCATCTTCTGATAATATATTTTCAGGAGAAATTCCGTCTTTGAATAAAGAATCTTACGTCATAGCGCACTCAAATTCACATAACAAAGACTCCTTTTACTAGAGAACTTGAAAAAGCCTTGGATGATTTTCTTATCAGTGAATATCTTAATTACTGTGATGCAAAGATATTATACGTTAAAGGTGGTTCAAAGGGACTTTTTAATTGCCATAAGTTGTATGCTTTTGATTACACAATCAATCTCAAAGTAGAAAAGTTTTCCAATATAATGCAAGTAAAATCCAGTTTAGGATTGCAAAGTCCCATTTATTCAACCTTCTTTTAAGCTGCTAATTCAAAAGTAGAGAACAGAGGAAATAATTTCACCTCTTGAAATATGCTGGTATCTGTGTTCAATATGACACGACTGCATGCTTTCTTTTTAATCTTTTATGGTGCTTTCCCATTTATCGTTAATGATATTTATGGTTTTATAATTCTGTTAAGTTTGCATTAAAAAGGTTGAGTTACACGCTACTTTAGCATTAACGAACCTGCAGTTTATTAAGCGTTTAATGTCACCTATTGGTCTACGCCTCACAATTTTAACTTTTTACACGATTGGTCCAGGATGTTTTGCTAGTTCACAAGTATTGGTTCTTCCGTGCAGTCAGTGGCCCTAAACTGGGAATGGAGACTCTTAGTCTTAGATTCCTAAGGGGTTATTTTAGCATCGGGGAAAAAAGGCAAAATTATCAGGGGAAAATTCAAGCAAAAACAAATAAAAGAAAAAAAAACGAAAAAAAAAAAAACAAAAAAAAAACTATCATACAGACTTCAATTTTAGTAGTTCGTTCGGAAAGTCCCAGGAGAAATGGTAGATAATAGGAGTATCTCATCCATAATTTGTGGTTGCTGGATCTAGAGAAGGGAGAAAATCTGAATCATGGAACGGTGGGGGCCGATACTGAAATCCGTGCTTTTAACCGCTCTTCAAGCGAGCTAAAGGTTTGATAAGACCCTATTTAACATCAAAAGATACTCCTCAGACAGACATGTTGATGTTAATAACTTAAATTTTCGCATGTCAGCTGTTACAGAATGGGAATGCTCTTGTTATCTGCAGCATGCTTCAAAATTCACTTTTGGGTGGGGTTAACGACCATCGTGAGCAACTCAGTGGGCTATAAGCTGTCGCGCATCCCTAATTTAGGGCCACTGGTATCAGGGAAGCGAGAGAGAGAGAGCCAGTGATTTAAGACAAACACACCATCCATGCCTCGCGGGATTCGAACCCAGACCCATCGCCCATCGCAGACGAATGGTCATACGCCAGCGCTTAGAACACTACACCACCGGGACGGAATGAGCAGACTTGAGCATATTCCGAAATATTGTTTGGTATCATGCCGTACCCGTTCATTTCCAGGCACGGAGATAGAATCTCCATTCGCATAAAATGCTAGATGTGTTCGTTCGTCCTTTCCTCCGGTCATAAGTAATTAAGTTGAATGACCGCAATAAGTAATGTGGAGTCACTAGTTATCAAAGTTCCTGCTAAACACTGAAATGAAAAAAAAAAAAAAGTAAACCAGTGAAATGCCGTTTTACAACTATTTCAAGAAAAACATTTTCCGTGGCGGAGCAGAGTGGAATACGAAAGGAACGTCTGCTGTTGTAACCTACTCGTGCCAATGTGCGGTGGGCTGTGGAAGCTGCAGTTTTATTCTACATACCACTACTATACACTGCTCGGTTACTTGACGCAATGGAGTTCGTCTGTTACCTCGTACAATCCTCCAGCAGCCGTTGCCCTCGAACATCGACTAATCGTTTCCGCCCATAGGAAGACCGCTGATTGCTTCCTTTGTTGTTTGTGCACCACTCATTGTACACCTTCGATACAGTTGTTCCCAGAAGGTTTGACGTTTCTGAGATGCTTACACCATCTTGCCTAACACTCATCATCCGACCTCTTTCAAAGTCTTAAATACGCTTTTGAACAGAAAAGTTGGTACACGAAGTACCTCATTCGGGCCAACGTGATGCGGGCTGTTTCTACTGAAATTCTCTCGATACCCCTGTTGTACTGCGCGGCTACATGACGCACTGGAGTTCGTCTGTTACCTCGCACAATCCTCTCCAGCCACAGTTTCCCTAGAACATAGACCAGTCGTTTCTATCTACAGGAAGACTGCTAACTGCTTATTTGGTTGCTTGTGCACCATAAATTCTACACCCTCGATATCGTTTGCTTGCATAGCCGAGAAGATTTGCACTTTCTGGAATGCTTGCACCTGCTCGCCAAGCGCGCACCCTCATGCCTATTTGAAACCCACATAAATCACTAGTCTTTTCCATATTTCCGCTATACACGCTTCATACGCGTCTAATTCATCTTCATTGAGCTGTTTATAAAGCCATTTCAACGTTATACAATCGTGGCCAAAAGTCTTGCAGCAGTACACTGAAAGTCAAATGTTTGATGTCAACTTATACTGTACAGCGTAATGGTAAAGTCAGGAATACATATTATACATCATTTCAAAGGAAATTTTATGCTGAATTCAAATGGTTTTACGGAATGTTATTACCGGTAATAGAAGTGAAGTTACAAGCAGAAGTACAGCGTCCAGTCATAAAAAGCAAAAAATAGTGAAATTTGTGAAATTACTGTACAATGCATTTAACGTAAAATTACTGTACAGTACATTATTGAAACTTGCAGGACACTTAAAATAACTTACCAACAAGCAAAATGCGCTTTAATATTTAATTGGGTAGCCACGGTTTCTTAGTTACAAAGTGCACTTTCTTGGCATGGAACTAATGAGCTTCTTTAGTTCTTCATTGGTGATAACACGGTGCCATACGGCCCTTAGACTCAAAGACTTTAATTGAGTCTTTAATCAAAAATTGACTTT
Organism: Macrothele yani; assembly: GCA_039090855.1. Classification (NCBI taxonomy): domain Eukaryota; kingdom Metazoa; phylum Arthropoda; class Arachnida; order Araneae; family Macrothelidae; genus Macrothele; species Macrothele yani. The sequence continues at coordinate 30,345,590 of CM077012.1, forward strand.
CGGTCGACTGGTGCAGGACTTTTGGGCACGATTGTAGTTGTATACGTAACTGAGGATTGCACTTGTCTGATTGATATTGGGTGTTCCTAATAATTTGTTACTGCAGTGTGTATATATCATCATCTTCGACCATTATCAATCTACTGCTGTATGAAGGTCTTCCCAAGGTTTTCCCCACGACTGGTCTGCCTTAAGCCAGTCTCCTCCATGTCACTCCCGTATGCTTTCAAATTTAATCCACTCATACCCCATGTGATGTTCTTCTGGGTCTTTTCCTGTGCCTTGGTATCCAGTCTAAACTTTCGGTTCATCGGTGGTCCGTCCGTCCTTTTGGAAACATGTTCAGCCCATTGCCGCTTCAGGGATTTTACTGTGATCATGATGCCCTCCGCTCTTGTCATTTTCCTTATCCACGAGTTCCTCTTATCTTTCCTGGTTACACCAAGCATGCATCTCTCCAGGCTTCTTTCAGTTGTCTGCAGTCTTTGTATGTCTTTTTTAGTTAAGGTCCATGGCTCCGCGGCATATGTAAGCACTGGAAAATGCATTGATTAAGGCATTTTTAAGTCATAATGGCCTATTGCTCTTAAAAATTGCACTGTTTCTTCCAAAAGCTCTTCAACAAAGTTTTATACGCTGATTAATTTCTTAATCAATGTGACTCTCGTTTGATATCTGCTGTCCGAGGTAAATGTAGGTATTGGTTACCTCCAGATTATCCCCATCAATTGATAAATCTTAATTTCTTATGAAAGCATTGTACATCAATTTCGTTTTCTGGAAGTTCATTTTTAATCCCACTTCTTTACTCTTGTCAGCTCGTTCCTGGATCATGCTCTGCAGTTCTAAAGGGGCAGTTGCGAAAATGACTGCGTCATCAGCAAAACGAAGGTGAGTTCAATAATCTCCATTAATGTTTATCCCCTTGTCTTCCCAGTTCAAAGATTGAAAGACATTTTGCAATGTGGCATTGGATATTTTGGGGAGATTGAGTTTCCAGAAAAATTGTTGCGTTTTCTTTGACTAAATTAACAATTTGTACTTCAACCTAGGGAGCCAAGCATGCAAGTGATATAGAAATAACTGGTAAAATTCGGACAACTGTTTTATATATCCCGGAGTAGCTATTTCTTTTCATTTCCACACATGATGTAACGCAGGAAATTTGGATCTATTCGCTCCTTCTTTTCCTGAGTGTTTCTGTGAGATTTTTATTTTCGCCCATTTTCTGTTCCAGTGTTCTAGATCGTTCCTTCTCGAGTTTGAAAAGCCCAGCCGCTCTCCTCCGTTGATTGAGGCGGATTTTCACTTGTGGTGGAACAAAAGAACAAGGATTTTATTGTTTCTTTTGGGATTTCCCGGCTGATTAGTCGATGACTTTAACTTCGTGGATCATGTGGCAGACAAATATCTAGGGGGATACTAAAGAAAGGAAACTTAGCGGCTGAAAGTGCTCTGCGTTTACAACGAATTGTTAAAGGAAACTGGAACGCTCTTTGAATGAAGCAACGGGTGAAAATAATTCTTCTGACGCAATTTGTAACTCATGCGAAGATACTTTAAAAAGTTTAAATATTCAAGCATGCGATATATAGATAGTGAACAGCGTTCCAGCCAGCACAGAAACTATTATTTTTCATTATAACACATACGTTTGTTCGCCACGTAAATAGGTAATTTCTTTCCTTACATTGAAATTAGAGCTGATTTGCATCAGCTGTCTACTTGAGCGCTACCTACATTTGTTTGCATAGTGTTTCCAGAGATTCACGGGCAAAAAACAGTATTTGCACACATACATAACTTTGCATAAGTAAACGGGAAAAGCAATTGTGATGAAATATTTTTAACCATTGGATTACGTTTACAACGCGCGCGCGCTTCTTTTTTTTGTATTAATCAGAAGAAATATATATATACAACGGCCGTTCCATAAAAAGAGAGTAAAATCACACAAAATGAAGAAATACAGCTACAGCAAAATATGTTATTCCTTCTCAAAGTATCTTCCCTCGGATAATATGCAACGGTCTCATCGTTCAGTCTACTTTTCAAAGCGTGCGGCAAAGGCATTTTTTGGAAGCTGCTTTAGTGACCCCTGTACAGCTTGAATAACGTCAGCATCCGTGTTGAATGTTGTGCCACGGAACTTCTCCTTCATTGTTGGAAACAACCAAAAATCGCACGGGGCGATGACAGGACTGTAAGCAGGCTGTGGCATGATTTCAGTACTGCATTTCGTAAGAAACTGTTGAACAAAAGCAGCCACATGTGGGCGGGTATATTATCATGGTGTAGGGTCCACTTGCCCACTAGTTCCGGTAGTTTAATCGATATGTGACGTTGCAGACGCTTCAAGACTGAAATGAAATACTCAGCATTGACAGTAATTTGTGGAAGAACGGCATACTGGTATACTACACCTTTATGAAAAAAGAAAATTATCACCTCCTTCCCAGCTTCCCAGGTGAGCCTGTGTGCTTCCAGACACTCGTTGCACGCTTCGTGAGGGTTGTCGAAACAGTGAACCCATGTTTCATCGGCAGTTATTACTGTGCTTAGACAGTTTGAATTCTTCGCAATTATTTTGTTCTACTCATGACACACCTGAACTCTGGCTAACATTCGTTCTCTTGTCAGGTGATGAGGTACCAATCTGGAACACAGCAGTAATTTGTTGCGTTGAATGCGAAATGCCGACGTTTTTGAAATATTAGTTGACGCCGCTATGTCTTCACACGTCATTCGTCGATCTTCTTGCAGGATTGCCCAAACACTGTTAACAATACGCTCCGTAACAACACTTTCAGGCCTAGGAGCAAGTTCTGTCGGCAAACGCCCTTTTCTGAATTCATGGTGCTATCTAAAAATCATTGACTCACCCAAACATTTATCTTTATAAGCCTTTTTCAGTAAATCAACTGTTTCTGCCGCCTCGGTGGCGCAGTGGTCTAAGCGATGGCTTCTGATCATTCGTCCGAGATTAGTCCGGGTTCGAATCCCGGTGAGGCATGGACGTTGTGTTTGTCTTACGGCGCTTGTTCTCTCCCTTCTCTGGACCCTAAATTAGGGACGGGCGACTGCCTATAACCCATTGAGTTGCTCACGGTGGTCGTTAAACCTCCAATCAAAAAAAAAAAAAAATCAGCTGTTTCTAGAGCCGTTTTGCTCAAACGATAGCAAAATTTTATCGCACAACTCATTTCACTTCTTAACTCTGAATCGCTCATCTCCATAGCTGTATGGCGAAATGGAGACGTACCTTAAACAAGTGCGCAATAACAAAACCAGAATCGTCAGCCACGGCTAATAACGATCGCCATAGATACGTACTTCCTTAATTCAGTAAGTCGTTTGCGTGGCTATTGCCCCGCCCCTCGCACTGTTGCCAACGCAAAAACAAATTGCTGTGTTTTCGTGAAACGACCTTTGTATAACAAATGAAAAATTTAGTTTTTCATGCCAAAAAAGTATCTGCACAAATATAACTGTTTTAAAACAGTTAAATAATGCAAAGTTACAACAAATGAAAGTCTCTCACTGTTTAAAAGACACGTTATAAGATCTTTGGAGGGGCAATTTATTTTCAGCTGTCATGGCTTCTAATAGGTGGGAGTTTTCACTTGCAATGCGGGAGATGATTATAGCTCTTATCAATCCACTGCTGGACGAAGGGGAGACCTTCGTCCAGCAGTGGATTGATAATGGTTGATGATGATATATATACTATATTTTTATAGAAAAAAAGGATTTGCCAGTACTGGGTCTTTCTCTCTCTGTCTCTGTTTCTCACACAGACATACGCACCCGAACGGACAGTTCAAAGTAATGAGAGGATTTTATAAAGGCGTCTACTCAAGAGGGAGGTACCATAGCTCTGTAGGCGATCAAGGACCAACTAATGTAAAAATTAGTTGCGTAGTAAAATATCTTTGTATCATATACGGTTCCCTATGACTTTGGCCGTGTTCAGTTCGTCCACGTTCACTTGGTCCACGTTTAGTTGGTCCAGTTCATTTGATCCAAACGTTCATTTGGTCCAGTTCATTTGGTCCACGGTTCACTTTGTCCGCTTTCCATGCCGTCTACTGTTCATTTCGACCACTATTCACTTAGTCCACTGCTCATTTCGTCCTCAGAATGGATGGAATACCGTGGAAATTTTAGGTTTTGATGGAATTTTGTTACTAGGCAGATAAGTCAGCGGACATTTCTTACATGAGATTTTTTTTTTTTGCGGTTTAAATTTTTCGATTGACATACAACGATTTTAAATGTTAGAAGGAACCTAACTTTGAAGAGCTTTTTAACTCTTTAGTGTGGTATGACATCGATCACTAAGACATAAATCAAAGTGGGTTCCAATGACCATAAATGTGTTGGATTGAAGAGTAAAATTTTAGACCCTCTTTCTCCTTAATGTAAAAAGTATATTATCCCTCTTTTGTTGTTGGAAGGTTTAACGACCACCGTTAGCAACTCAATGGGCTATAAGCAGCGCTCGTCCCTAATTTAGGGTCACTAGTTCCAGGGAAGGGCCAGAGCTGTAAGACAAACACAACATCCATGCCAAACCGAGATTCGAAACCGGACCCTTTTCGGACGAGTCATAAGCCAGCGCCTAGACCACTGCGGGTCCGGCTTGCCTCTGTTACACCGCAAATTCACAGTTAATATCAATCTAAACTTTTTTTCACTATTAGGCTTTTATAGATCTTTCTCACGTTAAACAGATATGGAACATATAGAGCACTTAGTTCATTCGTATGAAAATTAGTAATACAGAAATTAAAAACAATGAAAGATCAAAATAAATATACAGAGGCTGAGTCGAAAGTTTTGCAATATGTGGATCACTGTCTTCATACGTACCTTTACGACGAAAGCTAACTAGCTTTCAAAATATAGGCCGTCGTGTTCCACCGTCTTTAGCAATCTGTCTGCGAGTTCTTAGATTCCGCGGCGGTACCAGTTCTTGTCGTTCGAGGCGAAGAACTCCTTCACCTCAGCTGACACCTCCTCCTGTTTGTTGAAGTGCCTCTCTCGAAGGAAGGAAGTGCGCCATGGACCGGAACAAGTAATAATCCGACGGGGCAAGGTCCGGACTATATGCTGGGTGTGGCATCAATTCGATGCCCTCAAATTCTTGAAGTTTCGCCCGGGTCTTTTTTTTTTTTTTTTTTTTTTTTTTTTTTTTTTTGGATTGGAGGTTTAACGACCACCGTGAGCAACTCAATGGGCTATAAGCAGTCGCCCGTCCCTAATTTAGGGTCACTGGTTCCAGGGAAGGGAGAGAGCCAGTGCCGTAAGACAAATACAACATCCATGCCTCACCGGGATTCGAACCCGGACCCCGTTCGGACGAATGATCAGAGGCCATCGCTTAGACCACTGCGCCACCGGGGCGGCTTCGCCCGGGTCGTTCACGCGGTATGAGGCCGAGCGTTGTACTGCTATAGGAGAGCGCGCTTTCTGTTCACCAGTGCCGGCTACTTCTCCAAAACGGCATACATCCGCTCCAGCTGTTCACAGCTGTTCAGAGTAGAGGTTGGCCGTCTGGAACAAATTCGTAATGGATTATCCCCTCGAAATTCTACCAGACTCAGAGCATCACCTTGTGCTCGAAGCGCCCACGTTTGGCAACAGGTTCTTGAAGCTGGTCTCTGCTCAACCACTGCCGCTGTGTGTTAGCATTACGGAAATAGACCCACTTTTCATCGCACGTAACAATTCTCTTGATGAAACGTACATCGCGCGGGTTTTCTAGGAGTTTAGTGCACACTTCCACTCTGCGGTTTGCTTCAGTTGGCGTCAGTTCGTGAGGGACAATGCGGCAGCTCCTGTAGATCTTGCTGAGGTCCTGAAGATGACGAACCACGGTGATCTGTGATATGCCCAGCTCATATGATAATCTACGAGTGGCCGCCTCGGTGGCGCAGTGGTTTAAGCGATGGCTTCGCCGCCCCAGTGGCGCAGTGGTTTAAGCGATGGCTTCGCCGCCCCAGTGGCGCAGTGGTCTAAGGCGATGACCTCTGATCATTTGTCCGAAAGAGGTCTGGGTTCGAATCCCGGTGAGGCATGGATGTTGTGTTTGTCTTATGGCACTGGCTCTCTCCCTTCCCTGGAACCAGTGACCCTAAATTAGGGACGGGCGACTGCTTATAGTCCATTGAGTTGCTCACGGTGGTCGTTTAACCTCGAATAAAAAAAAAAAAAATAAGCGATGGCTTCTGATCATTCGTCCGAGATGGGTCCGGGTTCGAATCCCGGTGAGGCATGGATGTTGTGTTTGTCTTACTGAGCTGGCTCTCTCCTTTCCATTGACACCGTAGCCCTAAATTAGGGACGGGCGACTGCTTATAGCCCATTGAGTTGCTTACGGTGGTCGTTAAACCTACAATAAAAAAACATAATCTCAGAATGCTGGTTGTCGGATTTGCCTCTACAGCCTGGCGCACCGCTTCCGAATCCACGGTTCGCGGGCTATCTGACCTTGGCTGATCGTCCAGGTTTGTGTTACCTGAGCGAAATTTCTCGAACCATCTGGTTGCGGTGCTGTGGTCCACGAACCATTCCCTTTCGTATGACAAATGTTTCGTGTTGCTTGAGCAGCGTTATGGCAGAGTACAAACTCGTAAGACAAAAGTTCCCTAATTAGCCGGTTGTGGCTGTTAATCTTTTAGGCGTCGCAACCTCAGACAGAATGACGGCATGCAATGCTGTTCACAGCAACGACTACCACTTTACACTGAAGAGCAATTGAATTAGAGATACCTGTCAAGTAACGTGTAGCACCACCTTTCGCCCTGATGACTGCGGCGATTCGTCTCTGCCTGGACTCGACAAGACACCGGAAGCGTTGGGAAGCCATACGGATCCACGACTCCTGAACAAGCTCAGACAGTTCACGACGATTTGATGGAGGGGGGTCATCTCTCTCGATGGCATCAGAGATGTACTCGAAGGGATTGAGGTCAGGTGACCTAGCTGGCCAAGAAAGCGAGGTCACGTTGGTGGAGTGTTCATCCAACCATTCGGATACAATTCGGGAGCGATGGCACGGTGCATTGTCTTGTTGCAAGATGAGGTCCCCAGTGGGATGTTGAAGACGCACAAACGGGAGCAAATGGTCGTCTAGGATATCCCGGTAACATTGACCTGTGAGGGACGATGTCACACGTACCAGGGGTCCCATTTCAGTCCACGTAAACAGTCCCCAGACGAGAATGCCACTCCCACCAGCTTGAAGAGTACCCTGCTGGCAAGAAGGATCCATGGCTTCATGTGGTTTGCGCCGTACTCGTATTCTGCCATCCGCATGTACCAACGTGAATCTCGACTCATCAATCCAGGCAACATTTTCTCACATGTCTAGGGTCCAGTGGCGATGTTCCCGCGCCCATGGGGATCTTTGCACCCTGTGATGTGCGGTCAGCAGCGGTACCCTCGTGGGACGATGGCTTCTGTAATCCATAGCGAGGAGATGGTTATGGATGGTGTGGCTGCTTACACGTTTTTGTGCACCAGCGTTAAATTTCAGAGTGATTTCTTGCACTGTGGCCCGTCTATCTGTTGTTAGAATGCGAGCTAGCCGACGATGACCCCGCTCATCCACACGCTGTTGTTCACGGCAGTTGCCTCTTGCAGAAATGGTTTTACCGGATTCGATGTACTTGCGGTGCACCCGTGACACAGTAGCTCGTGAAAATCCCAGTGCCTACACGACTTCCTAGCTGGAGTGATCCATTCGTCGGGTCCCGACAATTTGCCCACGACGAAATGCACTTCGTCGTACCCATACTGTGTCCGACTCTTACTGATTCCCGTCGCATCACTCCTTATATTGTCGGATCACTGCATACATCATGTCGTTTCCGTTCACAGGGCCGCTCACAGCGCCACATTTGCATAACACCAGCTGTCTCTAATTCAATTGCTCATCAGTGTATATCCCTTTTGACTGACTGCAGTGCGCGACTTGAACTAGTTTAAACACTGACATACCCGCTGCAGTACACGCGTTTATGCAAAACTTTGGTATCACCCTTTGTATATTCTGAGGCCTTTATCTCTTCTTTCACTGTAGATTTTACACTGTATGGAATTGAGGCGAATAAATTTTAGTCTAACCAAGAATTTTAATCTATCTTAAACTCCTTGAACATATTACCATCACTTGACACGTAAACATAAAATAAGCTAATTATACTCTGTTTACTTCTGGGCATTTTTTAGGTAATAAATTTGACGTTTCACTAGAGTCCAATTAATCAGTTGATTTACCTGACTACTTACCTATTTATTTAACACTTGTATCTGTGCATTCACTTGTCCCAACAAAATGTTATACGTCGTGGTTAATTGTGAAATATCGATGGAATTCAGTTTGTGAGGCAGTTCTCCCGACTTAGTGGCACAAGGATTAGACGTTTAAATCTACACTGAAGCTCATCACTATCCTCCAGTTATCAACATGCCAGATATCCCCCTTTGCTGTTGGTGGAAAGGAGATGTCGGTGTTATTTAGCCCAAATTAGTGTCAACGAGTTTGCCAGACATTTACTACTGGTAAAATGTACAGACAGTTGAATTATTGATACCCGTATCTTGCTCAAGGGGGCAAGTTAACTCTCTGCAGCCCAGCAAGTGACCAGGTAGAAGACAATTTCTATGCATCCGAGAGGCGATAGAAATATTTCCAGGATTTTAAGCTTAAACAACTTCCGCAACTCTTAAAACTATATTTTACGAATATTATTACTAACAGAATTGAGGAAATGATTTCTGATGATGTTGGAACTGTAATTGAAGTACACTGCAAGCGTAATTTATGTTTAAGCGTTTTCTATCGACAGACATTTCAGTTTTCAGATCCCGAGATTTTCGACAACTTATAATTGATTTTATAAGCCTTTAATATCCCGGACGAATTATAACGAATCGTTCTGAAACATTTCACGACCGTACAGCTCGGCATTCACTGCATCGGTTACTTCGCAAGACTGAGCTACATTTTATTTGAAGAAAAAGATTGAGAAAAAGAATGAAAATAAAATAATTGAAAAATTGCACACGAATTTTCAATCTGATTTCAAAAAAAAAAAAAAAAAAATTGTCGCTTCTGTGGCGTAGCACTGGCTTTTTATGACCCATCGTCCTAGAGGGTCTGGGTTCGAATCCCTGTGAGGCATGGATGTTGTGTTTTTTTCTGCCTATTTAGGGCCACCACTCCCCTTCCTGGAAGCAGTGGCCCTAAATTAATGACGGGCGACTACTTGTAGCCTATTGAGTTGCTCACGGTTTTGATTAAACCCTCAGCCAAACAAAACAACAACAAAAAAAATTCTATCACTTATGTCGTGCGATTCAATGATAAAACAGGCCAAAAGGAATAGGGGTGTAGGGTGAGAAAAGCGCCAAGAAAAATGGCTCTTCAGAAAGGCAAAAACCGGGAAAAATAAAGAAAAGGTGAGTGCTACGCGCTGTAGCTAAACGTTGGTGTTAAAGAAAACTTAAATAAATTTATAAAAAGCTGTATTAATTTTAATCATGAAGGAAAAAGTGTGCGCCATCAAACACATCAGCTCATAACTCTCAGAAGAGCAGTGAAATTGCTATGTCAAATAAGAAAAAAATCTTGCTAACCGAAGAAGGCACTGAGATTCTGTAACGCAAATCCAGATGGAGAAAAATATCTAGCAAATTGAATGCAGTTAGTGACTAAGTTGATGACCAAAAGTTAATAAATAAAAAAAAGGGCGATTTTTCAGGAAACTACGGATGCCTTTTTTTTTTTTGTAATAAAGGAGATATGTTTCACCCATACCGGCCACTAAATTAGAAAAACTTCTATTAAATGGTGGCGCAGTGGTCTAAGCGATGGTTTCTGATCATTCGTCGGAGATGGGTCTGGGTTCGAATCCCGGTGAGGCATGGATGTTGTTTGTCTTACGGCACTGGCTCTCTCCCTTCCCTGGAAACAGTTACCCTAATTTAGCCCATTGAGTTGCTCTCGGTGGTCGTTAAACCTCCAATAAAAAAAAACACTTATTAAATGCCAGATTGGTTCTCCTTTAACCCGAATTACAGCACGTATGTGATTTGGAACAGTTTCCCCAAGGTGTTGGAGTACATCTACGTCTTCAGCATACCAGGCGCTCTCCACAAAGTCTTTTAAATCGCTCGGATTTGACGGAACAAGAATTTGCTCCCGGATCTGTTTTACTCCACATGTGTTATAAATTCTCAATGGGGGTTCACATCATCCGGGCTTTGTGGTGGTCAGGGAAAGTGGTGGAAGTCTGACATGCTAACTGAACTACTTCTGAACACGTCTGGCGCGATGGACAGTAGCAATATGGTCCGTGAAACAGCAGTCACCTCCTGGATAAGAAGTAAAAATTGTAAGATGGACTTGATGGTTAACAACGTTCAGATGGGCCTTGGAGGACACTAGACCTTCCAGCAATATTAGAAAGTGCTCCACAGCCTGACAGACACTAGCTACAAAACTTTCAGTGGTGTCTACAGAGCAAGCTGGGTCCATTGCTTTAATGGATCTCCCGCCGAACTGTCTGCCTACTGTCGAAACAAAACAAGGTGAACCGCGACTCATCGGACCACATGACATTTCCCAGTTTTCTAGTGTTCAGTCACTGTGCTACTGACACAACTGCAGACGAACTTTTCGATTCTTCACAGAAATTGGTCGTCTCCGTGTAGTCACGCAACTGCCAATACCGATACTTTTCAATTCCCTGCTAATGGTTCACTGAGTGTGGGTCGGGAACAGAATTTATCGAATGCTTCGGTCATTTCCTGCACACAGTTTGTTTCTCCGTACAAGCTTTCTCACACGATGGCAATCGTGTTCCTGACAGATTGTGGTAGCGCCACAGTTACTGCTCTTAGACAAGTACTTGGTCGGTTATATATACACTATATCGACAAAAGTCACCGGACACCTCGAGGAGAAACACAATATAGCCTTTATTGACATACATTAATACGGCGTCGTTCCACCTTTGGCCTTTAATGCATGCACTGACCCTTCGAGAAAGGCTTTCGACAAGGTTTTGGAACACAGCGATTCAGTACATAATGCTTCCGTTAACTGTTACTTAGTAGTAGGCCTTGGTTCTAAACTTCTTATGCGGCGCTCAAATTCATCCCATAGATGCTCTATGGCATTATGATCAGGACTCTGTGCTGGCTAGTCCACACGCGATACTGAATTATTGACCAACCACGCCGTAACAGTCCTTGCTTTATGGCTCGGCGCATTATCCTGCTGGCACCAACAAGGCTCGGTTCCATAGTATTGCCACAGAGTTGGTAGGGCATAATTGTCCAGAATATCGAGGTAGACGTGCTGGTTAACAGGTTTGTCCACGATAACCAATGGGCCGAGACCATACCACGAAAAACACCCCCTCACAAGTACACTGCCAGCTCCAAACTTGACCATAGGAACAGTACACTGGGGTAAATAGCGTTCCGCCGGCTGCCGCCATACCCACACACGGCCATCAGACTAATGGATCGTGTTTCCGGATTCATCGGTCCACAGGACCCGTTTCCATTGATCTACGGTCTACGATAAGTGTTCTTCACACCATGCTAAACGACGAGTATAGCATTCCTAGTGGAGATGAAAGGCTTATGAGCAGCCGCACGACCACGGTAACCCATGGAATGAAGTTCTCTGAGAATGGTACGTGTACATACCGAGGTTCCAGCGTTTTTACTCACTTGTACACTGAGGTCTTGTGCAGTACTCCGTCGATTAGCTGTAACGAATCTCCTGAGGCTTCGACGTCCTCTATCACTGATTTCCTTTGGTCTGCCGGTACGTTTTGCTGCTTCAGGCACGCCATATGTCTTCCACTTATTCAGTACATCCAAAACAGTTGACTTGGGTATGTTTAAACGCCTATCGGTTTCTCTTATGGACAACCCACTAATATAACACCAAATAATCTTTCCTTGCTCAAAGTCAGTTCTCTCCCGCCGCGACATTTTCACTCAACCTCACAGGGCGATATGATCGCGGTCAGCTGCAGGCTTGGTTTTATACCGTTTGCAGCGGTACCGCGCATCTTAACAACGCAGCTGATCCGTTTATTTGCTTTTGAAGGGGTGTCCGGTGACATTTGTCAACATTGTGTGTATATATGTACACACACAGTCCAGTCACATTATCGTGACCACCTCCTACTTTTGACGTCGACAGCGCGTATCATGAGCTGGCTTAGAGGGTATATAAGGTGTGCTATAGGCATTCCAAAATTAACGTGACAAAAACAAATTCACGAATAACGCAAGATTCTCACTACAGACAGAGTTCGACAGTTGGTGCGGATATACGTATATTGGTAACGCAGCAGTACACGGCAGAAAAGTAATGCCATCAGCGCATGACAGTCCAAAAGTGATGCAGCAAGTTGCGCGGATTTTGAAGCCTAATAGGAAGTTTGCGATTGCCCCGAAGAGCAATACAGCTCACACAGCGAGCTCTTATGTTGTTTGCAAGGCTGTAAATGAGAGTTTAAGGCAAATAAGTGCCACTCCTCCACCAAGGTGCGTCGGACTCACGGTAGGGTTCTGGCACTGTGTGGTAATTGCTCTTCCCAGGACATCCCAGACATGCTGTATCGCTTTCAGGTTCGGAGATACTCCATACCGTAAATATCCTCACTCTTCAGATATTCGTTGACCAGCCGAGCCCTATGGGGACGGTCGTTAGCGTCCATAAAATGGAACTGGGGGCCAACAGACCCCCCCTAAAAAGCCGCACATAGGACTCTAAGATGTCCTGTAGCGTGCAGCAGTCAAAGATGCCTCCTGGAAACACGTGCAGCGGCGTGCATCCATCCAACATGCCAGCCCTAACGAGAAGTTCTTCAAAACCGTAGTGTTCAATTTCCTGGAGGGAAGATTTCGGTTTCCCATCTTTCTCTAAGCATCCACATGCGGGGAACCTGTGTTTAGGCTGTACCGCGACTAGTCTCTGAAGAGAACACAGGAACATTGATCAGGTGTCCTAGAGTGATATTTCCGCACTCAATTCAGACGGACCTTTTATGCAATGTGGCGAGTGGTATACAGACCTCTCTCGTGGAGTCCCCTGTAAGGTGTTTGACTCAATATTGCGATTCCCGTAGCAGAGGAGAGAGAGAGAGAGAGAGAGTTGCCTGGCTGAAGAGTCCCTATGGCGGCGAGCTGTTAGAGACAAATACCGGTCATTTTGACTTGTGTTCACAGACGTCCTTGTTCCGGCCTTCTGGGTTTTGTTCCGGTTTCCTGGAACTGTCTTCAAAGACTGGAGACCATTTTCCTCGACACATTCAGCCATGCTGCTACCTCAGCTTGTGAATGCCCCTACTTTCAATTTACCGATCGCTCTCCACCGTACATAGTCTTTTAAGCGATGGAGCGGAGCCATTATAATTTTATTTTTTACACGGCACATTCGCGTACTCCGTATTGACCAGCTGTAGCACCACACGATATCAAAACAGTCGCATGAAACCATTCTTCTCTTGTACCGTTAACCAAGATTTTCATTCGTTCTTCTTCGTCGAAGCAGAAAAAATCCACATACACTGTAGGTTTTCTTCCTGCTGTTTTCTCAGCAGCTAATAAACGAACTTTCTGAGAAGCTGTTTATTCTCAGATCTTGAGTTTGAATAGTTTAATATGAGTCATAAAAGTTTCACTTCATACAATTTAAAACAAATTTAGTCTTCTGCTATTTCAAATAAACTAAGCACAATTCATTGTTTCTATTGATTGATTTGTCCTCTGAAGCAACGGAATAAAACCAAACAGCCTTCGTCTCCAGACACTATTTTTGTAGACAGGTTTCGGTTACGGACTGATACATTTCCAGACTAAAAGAATCTACGCACTTAAAAGCAAGCGTTGGCCGCCCCGGTGGCGCAGTGGTCTAAGCGATGGCCTCTGATCATTCGTCTGAAAGGGGTCCGGGTTCGCATCCCGGTGAGGCATGGATGTTGTGTTTGTCTTACGGCACTGGCTCTTTCCCTTCCCTGGAACCAGTGACTAAATTAGGGACGGGCGACTGCTTATAGCCCATTGAGTTGCTCACGATGGTCGTTAAACCTCCAATAAAAAAAGAAAAAAAGAAAGCAAGCGTTCCATTGTATTGAAGCATGGCACGTGCAATGTGAAAGACGAGGTAAAAATTGATTGCAATATCACAGGAGTAGGACTCTATTTTTCGTTAGTTTCAGCGTAACTGTTACAGATTAGCACCTCGTAAAGCCACCTCCGATTGCGGTGCACGCTGATGTATGTCGTGGAATATACTCAAACAAAACTATGATGTTGTCCTATGATAGATAGTGCGAAGAATCCTCTAATTGCTGCATAAGATTCCGTATATTCCGTGATGGCCGGAGCTGACTTTCCAGCATGTCGTAGACGTGCTCAGTATGAGAAAATACGAGAGCCTGGCTAGCCTCGGAAGAGTCGCGATACTACTAAGGCATTTCCACTAGAGAGGAGCATTGTGTGGCCGGGCATTATCCTGCTGGTAAACTGCCTCTGGAAGACGTGACATGAAAGGCAAGATGACTGGTCTGGGTATTTCGTGAAAGTATCACTGTGCCGTTAATGTTCCTGTAACTACGACTAAGGGAGTCCGCATGTCATAGGAGATTGTCCCCTACACCCTAACACCACAAATGGTGGCGTTTTGCCGCACCATAACAGAGTCCAGATGTGAGCGCTGACCTGTGTCTTCTCCATATAGGAGTGTGGTAGTCATCCGCTCCAAGGCAGTAGTGGGAGTCGATCCTAAAAACGATGCGACACCCGTCGAAGTCCGACCATGATTTTCGAGTACGACACCACTTCAAACGAAGCCACCTATGTAGGGTGGCTAATAGAAGACGTCCCAATGTGGCAACGAGAATGAACTAATGCATCTGAAAGTCGTTTCGCAATGGTGCGCGATCATACAGGATGCTACATATAGAGGCTTCTACTCGCTGAATAGTGATCAGAGAAGCCGTCTGACCGGTTCAGGTTTGTCGGCTCGCTATGAGGCATTCTTCTCGCCCAGTTATCCACCAGGGCCGACAAGAACCTTCTCGGTGTGTATTCGTGCCCTCACGTATCCACTGCTGCGAACACCATCTCACTGCTGCATCACTTCGGTCCATATAGTGGGCGATTCGTCGAGACGACCTGTTTGCTTTCCGCAGTCCTACGATGCGGTTTCTCTCAGATGTGCTCAGTTGATCGAATGGTTCCCTAGGGCATCGTCGCAGTATGATTAGCGGCAACGATAGGCGTAGCGTCGGGGGGGGCAGAAGGGGCACGTACACCCCAAACTTAAGTCGAAAAAGTAACAACTAGTCGTTCGCCTTTTAAATATAAAGTGTGACATATAACCAACGGAAGAGTACGACGCAATAGCGAGCATTGTTATGACTGCTTTCCAGCAGTCATTTGGTGATGGTTTTCATCATCATCATCATCATATAACTGCATGAAGTGCTTTGAAAGGCATATTTTTTTCCTCATCAAGGTGAATCAACGCTAGCCTCGCACTTCTCGTAGTTTTGGATATATTAGGCATGTAAGAAACCTAACTTCTGCCACTAATGGCAATTGAACAAGAGTATTTACGGAGAAACTACTTCCGAGAATCTCTCCCAAGAAAAAAAAATTGTTCACACTCCCCCCCCCCCCTTTTAACCTAAAGGTTTTGGTCACACTACGCTTATGGCGGCAACTGAAGTGAACGCATCCGATAATGCAGCTAGAATATTTACAGCGAGGGTCTGGGGGCCCTTCTCTACGCCACTTGGTGCACGATTTAAATGTACTCTAGAAACGATTTGGATGTCCATTTGCGGTGAAACGTTAGTAGCCATCTGTTTGCTCCGTCTAAGGGTATTTACATTCTGGTTTTCACGGTTCGCAGGTGATTATCGGAGTGGAAGGGGGAGCTTCTTTTTTTTTCTACGTAATTCAACTTTGGGGACGGTGCTTAACGACTTCCTACGTCCACATCTTTCTTCGGGATTCAAAACTAGACCCTGGTGAACGAAAACCCAGAAAACAGCACTTTACACGGTTGTTACTATGAGATCTTTTTTTTTTTCTGAAAATTTAATACACTGCTGGCCACCCAAAATGCAACACCAAGAAGGACACGAGATAGCAAAGCCAGATTTACTGGACACATAACAGATACAAAGATGAAACGATTGAGCTTACAGGCCCGTGCGTCTTGCGGAATACGCAGGCATCAATAGTTCGTGTGGCCCCCATGGCTGGCAATAACGGCCGCTACACGCCGCGGCATCGAACGAAAGAGGCTTTGGATGTGGGCTTGGGGTATGTCGGTCCGCGCTGCTTTCACACGTTGCCACAGTTCATCAGGCGTAGCCGTGGGTGGTGCTTGCCGGGTCACTCGCTTGCCGATCAGCGACCAGTCGTGTTCGATGGGCGACATATCAGGAGAACAGGCGGGCCACGGCAGCAGTGGCACCTGGTGGGCCGTTAAGAATTGTTGCACGATGCGTGCCACATACGGGCGCGCATTGTACTGTTGAAACGTAGCCGCTGGCCGGTAAGGGAGGACTGCTGGCTCCAAAACGTCGGAGATGTAGCGGTGGCTGTTGAATGTACCGGCGATGCGTACCAGAGGGGTGCGGGTGTCATATCCAATTGCGCCCCAAACCATAACGCCAGGCGACGGACCGGGATGGCGATGCATAATGCAGGCCTCATACAGTCTCCCGCCGCGGTGCCTCCACACGCGGATCCGACCATCGTGGTGTTGCAGGCAGAAGCGGGATTCGTCGGAGAAGACAATGTCTTGCCATTCCGTAGTCCCTGTGCGGCGTTCAACGGCAGCGATTATCATTGACGTTACGCCGGTGGTGTAACGTCAATGGTAATCGGAGCAATGGGTGCCGTTCAACAAGTCCCCGCTCCTGCAGACGATGTCGAACGGTACGTGCTGACACAGGTTGTTGCGCAGCACACCCTAATTCCTGCGCTAACGTTTGTGATGTGGCTGTGCGAGCCGTCAATGCCCGCCACACAACATGCTGGTCGTCTCATTCGGTGGTGTGCCGAGGCTGCGGCAATCACTCACGTCGGTCCGTCCGTCCGTCCGTCCGTCCGTCCCTCCTGCACCCACCGAATCCATACTCGCCTCACTGTGGCTGGATGTCGTCCAACACGGGAGCCGATGTCTCTGTACGATAAACCGCTGTCGCGATAAGCCACTATTTGTCCTCTGTCGAACTCCGAAACATGCTGGAATGACTGCCGTATTCTGCGACGAGGCATCAAGAAGCTTCCCACGCACAGGTCCGGCAGCACAACTCACTTCCACTACTTACACCCCGCGTTCTGTGCACCCTTCTTATAGTGCTTCTCGGTGGCGTACCGGGAGCAGATGATTTGCATATGCCCTGTAATGCTAATCGCTTGCATGTCCTCTCGCGGGCGACGCATGCTGCGAATTTCAGGCCAATCGGATGCTTCCTTCTTGGTGTATTATTTTGGGGGGCCAGCAGTGTATATAGCGCGTTATTACTTTATTTCAGATATGATTAAATTCAACGCCGAAGAATAGCATTCTGAATTATGTACCAGATTTCTAATTATGGTAGTGAAAGGAACTGTAAAGACGCTCTGACATGACAATACGCATTTACCGACACACTGTAAAAAAAGAAGTGGTGTGAATTCACGGAAAATTTTTGAAAATAACGTGCACCAAAGTTGCCTGCAGGTGTCAGTATTTTAACGAAAGTAGTGTGTAATTTCAGGTTTTTTTCTGTATTTTTACCGAAATTTCCCTAAATCTTAGATTCTGATTTTTTTCAGCCCATTTTCTTTGCCGGCGTATTAAGTTCTCGAGCCTTTATTCGTCTATATTAGGATTTGAATCAGTGACCTCCTGAACGGGAGCGCATGTCTATCACCAAACTACTCAATCGTGTAAAGATGTCTCACGTATAAGGTAGAACTCTAATTGTTTGATGAAGCATATTTTGTTATTAATGTGGGAGAAATAGTTATTTTCTTTTCTTTTGGAGATTATTCTTCTGAATATGTTTGTAATTTTTTTTTCTGTGGCAGGACTTATGTATTTTTTGTCTTCGTGATTTTTCGAAGCAACAGAATGCTTTGGAACTTGAGATCTTATTAAAGTAACAATGACTTTCAATTATCCTTAAGAAAATGTGAAATGTACTGCTTTATAATATTTCACAAAACTCCAAAATATAAAATTTACTTGTGATAGCTCGTAGCTTTTGTTTTAAGGAGTCCACAGACTGATACATAGATATTACACAATTAGTTTATTAGTTAATCAAACCTCAAGTATTCCCACTAATCGTTCAATACCGGAAAATTTTCTTTGTGGTTTTGCAAAAAAATGAAAACAGAATTATTCTGTTAATATACGAAAGGAGTCACGGGGAGATTTCTGAAAATTCCTAATTTTCCCTTAACACCTCTTAAAAACGCAAATTTACCGTTGAAGAAAGTAATTGGGAAAGGTTTAATTCAGAAATTTCCCTTAATACCTCTTCCATACGGCAATTTATTGTTAAGGGAAGAAATGAACTGGAAAAGGCTTAATTCCGAATTTCCCTTAACATTTCTTTAAAACGTAAATTTGCCGTTAATACAGTAGAAGAAAGTAATAGGGAAAGACTTAAGAATTTTCTTTTAATACCTCTTAGAAACGTCAATTTGCTGTTAATAGAAGAAAGGAATTGGGAAAGGTTTATTTCTGAATTTTCCCTTTAACACCACCTAGAAATGTCAATTTACCGTTAATGGAAGCAAGGAATTGGGGAAAGGTTTAATTCCGAATTATTCTGGGGCATGAACAATCCCTGAAATTCAGGCTCCCCTCCCCCTTAATTTCACGGGAAAGGTTGTATCAGAAATACGCCTCGTTAATTAACGAAATTAATCACCGAAAAAGGTTCGTGAATTTCAGGAAATTTTTCACAATGTGTATTTCTTTAAAACCCTATTTATTGGCGATATACTATCTTATTTTATTAGGTCTTTGAACGTCGTTTTTAAATAAGTTATTTATGTATCATATGGTAGGTTACTCTGCGCCATTTAAATGCCCGACGATTGTGGTAAGAAGTTTGAGTGGTATTTCAACTTGCTACCCTTTCATTTTGTGATTAGTGAAGTGCTAAACCCATTTTACCGAGGATTGCATTGTAATTTTGATATTAAAGTAATCTCAATGGCAATTTATGGGGGAAATAAATGTAATTATGCAGTGCCCTTATGTTTCATTTTATAGTAGTATTATTTAAATAAAGCACTGCTACAGTGGAAGTTCTTTTGCCAAAGCATTTTCATCGCATATGAGTGTGGATGTTCTCCAAGATAAATTCCATTATGTTTCCTAGAAGCCATCAATTCTTTCTTAACCATCATTTTTCTACAATCTACGTGACTTGAGAGTTTAACTGTTGTGCTGGCGCAGAAAACATCCTTATAAAAAATAAATAAAAGCCTCCGTTTCCTGGCTTTGAAGGGAATCCTTTTAAAGGCGACGAAGGATTTCATTTCGATTTCGTACCATTTGCAATATTTGGGGGGGGGGGGGGAATAACTAAGTGGAGTTTTTACGCCAACACCTCTGTAGCTCAAATCGATTTATTTTGGGACTTCCAGGTTTTGTAGCTTCTGTTGTAACATTGAGACTCAGTGCAGCCTATCATTTCTTCTGACTTTATTTGAGACGTTACGACTTCTACGCTCCCAATATCACTTGTAATTCCCCTTAGATTTGCTAAAAAGCTCTTAACGGAATATAAAAAGTAACATGTTGTATATACACTGATATCAACTAGATAGAAGTGAATTTTGCAACGCGAAGTTCTGATAAGCTCGCAGACCTAAAAAGTACTTTCCTGCTGAAATTTTGGTAGACGATCTGTTTCCATTGTTGTTGACCCTAGGATGTATTTCCTAACGGGCGTTGGAGAGAATTGAGGATGTGATCTTGAAAAACTATTTTCAACCAAGTATGAGTACGCTTCTAGCTCGTCTTGAATATATCAAATATGCAAAAACTCGGGCTATTTGTATCGAAATATTCGCCCGTTTTTCTGTGGCCAACATATCCTTGTAACTGAAAAATTCTTTTTCCATTTAATCCCTTGAACTATGAGGACTATGAATTCATTTTTCAGTTTGCTTCTAAGCAAACCTTTCGAACCAATGTGGTCTGAGGTTATTATTCTGACTATACCTAAGAATAAGAATTTATTACTATTTACAGAAGACCTTCAGATTCTGACTCACCGGACAAGTTGCTGCAACGATGATATTCAAAACTATATTCCTGATGCTTGGAAATACTTTATATATGACTTACTGTGATTTAATTATTGTAATTATTATTACTGACTCCTGACCACCTGTTCTTTCTATGTCTCTCTGAGCACTTGTCTGACCTGACACGTCATGTTGTACATATATGCTGACCGTTGCTACTTTGGACTGGTAGTCACACCTGAGGAAGTGACCGATGGCGGTCACGAAAGTACTAGTGTGTTTTTAACTGTATGTATTTATGTCCTCCTATAGTGCGAGGTTCATAATTTTTTTTATATTAAACTTATTTAGACAGCATGATTTTGGTTTTAACTTGTAACACGTATCTTCGTCAATTTTATTCTATGAATTCATATTTTTTTCTTTTCGAATACGCACCTTCGTGATGTGCTACTGAGGTGATGCAAGAATCAAAACGGCAAGTTGCAGCGATAAGCCAGCGTCAGTGTAGTTCAGTCGGGAAAATAACTGGCTCCGGAGCGTGGAGACGTGGAATCGAATCTCACCACCTGCAACAATTAGCGTCCGAACGTAAAAAATGAAACTTTTAGTTGTGAGGTTCGAAAAAAATAAATTTCTTTAAACATCGTCTGAAATTAATGAACTACTACTTCAACGCTTCGAAAAATGTGTAATGCTTCTTCCACACATCGTTTGGACTTAATCAGAGCCGCCAGGTGGAGCAGTGGTCTAAGCACTGGCTTGTGACCATTCGTCGGAGATGGGTACGGGTTCGAATCCCGGTGAGGCATGGATGTTTTTGTCTTATGGCACCGGCTCTCTCCCATCCCTGGAACCAGTGGCCTTGAATTAGGGACGGGCGACTGCTTATAGTTCATTGAGTTGCTCACGGTGGGAGTTAAATCTCCAAACAAAAAAATAAATAAATAAATAAATCAGAATTCTTTCTTATATAGCAAGCTCCTTTAATCATAGCTTGCGGTGTTCCCGAAACCTGTGATTTACTTTTTTTTTGTGGTGGGGTGGGGGTGTCACGACCACCGTGAACAACGCAGTGGCTATAAGCAGACCTTCGTCCTAATTTAGGGCCATTGTTTCCCGGAAAGGAAGAGAGCCAGTGCCGCAAGACAAACACAACATTCATTCCTCCCCCGGAATTCGAACTTGTACCCATCTTGAACGAATGGTCAGAAGCCAGCGCTTATACCTCTGCGCCACCGAGACGGCATCTGCGATTTCGTGCCACCGCATTTCAAGAGTGGGGGGGGGGGATATACACTGGATGGCTAAATTATTATGAAAACCAGACCATGTTAGGCAAATTAGCTATCCCGCAGATGCTGCTAACGCACGATGGCTGAATCCTTATAAAAGCAGAACGCTGAAGACATGCAGAGCCTAATGACTTGTAGTGCGTAAGAAATAATGGGGAAAAGAACCGATCTGACGGTCTTTGAACTTGGAATTATCGTGGGAGCTCGAAGCATTGTTGCGAGCATTAAAGAAACGGCTGCACTTGGGGAACGTTCGAGGGCAGCAGTTGTTAAAGTTTACAGGAGTGGACCACCAGTCAAGAAACCGGTTCTGAGCGCAAGGCGTTTTGTCGGCAACGGGTACTCGATGCTCGTGCTGAGCAGAGAGTGGGCAGACTTGTTCTGTCCAACAGACGGGCAACACTTCGTCAGCTTACAGATAATCTGAATCAGGGACAAAGTCTGATGGCCTCTCAAAGTTCAGTTCGCCGCATATTACATCGTATGGGCTGTAGAAGCAGACTGCCTGTCCGTAAGCCATTGCTAACTGCTGCGAACAAGAAGAAACTGCTCCAGTTCGCTCAGGAGCACGAGAACTGGGCAGCAAATGAGTCTAAAGGGGTAACGTGGTTCGACAAATCATGTTTTCAACTACACCGTGCGAATGGAAGTGTGAGGATATGGAGACAGCAGCACGAAAGCGTGGACCCATCTTGCATCGTATCTGCTTTTGAAGCTGGCTGGCTGAGGCATGTTTTTGTGGTAGCGTTTGGACCCTTTGAATCGTGTGCAGCAACGTCTGACCGCCTATAGGTATTCGAATATCGTTGGCAGGCAATCAAGTCCACCCAGTATTGTTGTTCACCCCAATGGAGATGGATACTTCCACCAGGACAATGCTCCATGTCATAATGCTCACATTGTACTCGAATGGTTTGAGGAGCATGACGGAGATTCTTCTCTGTTACATTGGCGCCCTCGATCCAATGGAGAATTTGTAGGATGAAGTCGAAAAGAGTATCAGACAGCTGGATTCGCTACCATCATATCTTCAAGAGCTGCTGGGTGCAATTCATCGCATTTGGGCTAATATACCCAACGGCACTTACCGAAGTCCATACCAAGACTACTAATAAAGTCCGTACTACTAATAAAGTCCATACCAAGACTAATTCAAGCAATATTAAAGGCAATAGATGGCCCAACAACGTCTCGCCAGGTGGTCATAATAAGTTGCCCACTCAGTGTATGTGGTGTACCACTGAGGTGACACAAGAGTCAAAACGACAATTCAGACAAACCATCAACGGTGTAGTTCAGTAGGGAGAATAACTGTCTCCAGAGGTAGGATATATGAGTTCGAATCTTACCACAGGCAAAAAGAGTTTATATGCACATCTGGACGTCAGACTGCGCAAAAAATACATATGACTACTTTATATCTACTGTATCCCATATAAGAGGTCTGCACGGGCTTGTCCCGGCCCGTAAAGCCCCATCTCGACCCGGCCTTTGGGCTAGGCCTGTGCTGAAAGTTTTGGCTTTCCCCCGCGATTAAAGAAAAACGTTTCGACTCACAAATCAAAGACTGGCTTGTTAAATAATCAGATGGCGAAGATCGCTGAGTGGAACGAAAGGCATGGAGGTATAACCGCCATCGGATGCGCTCGTTTAATTATCACTGAAGTAGACGAGTCGTGCTGGAAGATAAGTCTGAAATGGGCAGGTTTAATTCATTTAAGGTTGAAATCAAATTCCGTTTTAACTTCGTTGGCTTTAATTTTCAGTAACACTATGAGTGCGGGAGCGGTCTTGATTTCAGTAACTACCCTACGCACAACTTTCAAACACGATGCAGTTGCTTCATGACTTGGGTAAGTTTTTTGAAATTCGTTTTTTGGAAAGAAAATTCTGTTATGACGACTTAGAAGTGCGGCAGGATTAACCTCTTTAAATAATGCAAATATTTCCTCCTAGGAGACTTAAAGGTCTAAACCTTTTACTCGCTACCTCTGCTTCAGGGAGACATATTTGAAAAGTTGTTTTTCTTAGCATACCTTTTCCCATGAAGAACATTTTTTGCTTGTTTTCAACTTTCCCATTATGCAGAATTCCTCCGCTGGGAAGCGTAGAATTTTATCATCTTTCTTTCTATGTATTTTCTTTTAGCTTTTTGATTTGGAAATCATTTTGTCTCCGATACCTTCCTTTCGATTTGAGAAACTTTTTGTGCTCCATTTGTTAATTTTCATAACATACTTTTTAGCCGGTCTTGTAAATAAGATGTTTTTCTATTTCTGGATGTTTCATCGGTTGTAGAAATCCAGTTGATTTTTCTTTTTAGCTGTTGCATTTACTTTGAATAACTTTGATAAATTTAATGCGCATCAAAAGGGATTCAAAAGACGTGCTCATTACAACCGATAATTCGATGTCATCTTTCTTGTTTTAATGTAAGTAGCATTTTAACAAAAACATATAAAAAAAAAACCAACACATTTTCGGGTGGAGCAAGGCCCCTTTCCCCGTCTAAATAGCCCTTTGACGTCTGCTATTATTACCGGGTTGCTCTTGATATCGGGTTGCTCTTGGTATTACAGGCCCTTGACCGGCTTCATACCTGATATTCATCTTGCAATGTCGTACGTCTTAATTTGTATTCCGCTTCTCTCACGCTTCGATGACATTTGCTTTGACTCCATCCTCCAATCGCAAAGGTAGTTTTCCTGTCTGCTTCCACCTGGCTTTTGTTTCAGAATCTGGTTAAACAACTCCCTCTTCTCTGCTCAAACAGAACGTCCATCCTGTGGAAACATTTTTATGTCCTATCTGGTTGTAGTCTGCCTAGATGAGAAACCGCGAGAAGACTACTATCCCGGACAATGCGAGCCAACTAGAGTTCAACGCGATTGTAAAACCGTGTTGGTTTCCGCTTAAGGTGGATGTGCATCTTTTTCGGCCCACTCTTGCCACATTTTCGCCCGAACGACCAACAGTACCTTCGCTTACTAAGATGTGGTGGCCTCCCACCTTCCCCGCCCCGCTTAAATGTCGAAAAGGTTTTTCCTTTCCCCATTGCACGGCTTAGTGCTTGCTAACTGACATGACTTGCGCTTGCAGTCTATATACAGGGTGTATAGGAAAGTCCTTAAACAGGGAAATAACTTTTGAACGCAAAATGCTAGAATTGTGGAGGTAGTGTGCACATATAGTAAATTGACTATGTTCTATCAGATGAGACCGATTGCAGCAACCCCCTAGCGGCGAATTTTGGAAGTTAGCGATTCTATCGCGAGAACCAAGAGAGATAGCGAAAGAAAGTCAATAGCAAACGTGTAGAGCGTCACCGATTTAGTATGAAATGACTCCCTACATTCACCAAAAATTCGAATAGAAGTCCGGAAATGCAGATCTCTCGGTATCCGATCACCGGCATAAATAAGTCATGAATGGCATCGCAAAACGTAAAATCTGTAAACGAATTTTGCCTGCAAAACAGCGAAGGATGGATGGATGAAAGTATGCAAATAGACACTACGACATACCTAATCGGGAAGCATAAATTGGCAGTCAGGGAAGCTTTGTCAGACAGTGCGTGGACTGGATCTTCGAGTCTACACATGGCTAGTTATTCCAGCGAGGAGTACTGCGAGATGGTTATGTCGTACGGGGAATGCGGTCGTCGGACAAGAGAGGCAGCCCGCCAATATGCATTACGTTTCCTTAATCGTTCTCATTCTACTGCGGCTACTACATCTATCATCAATGTCGTTCGCCGGCTGAGAGAAACCGTGAGCATTACAAGTCGTTCCTGTTCAGCTAGGCAGACACTTGCAGGTGTGCACGTGCAGCCAGTGGACGTCCTGGCCTAAGCGCTAGCTTATCCACAGTGCAGTAAGAGAGACATCAGTGCGACGTGTGGCCTTACAATTGGTCGTGTATGGCAAATTTCTACAACCCCATATTATCCAAGCATGCAGTAAAGTAACACCTGAAATACTACAGAACGTCCAACAAGAAGTTCTAGCTCGAATACAGATGTGTATTATTGCCGATGGTGGACACATCACGAATGCTTAAGTATTAGTACTGACATTTTGATTTCTAGAACATTATTTTGTGTTTTTCTTCTTCATAATGTCCTAGGGCTATATGAATTTCCTACTACTTTACTATACAGTACATAATAAATTGTACCTTGCTGACACGTACATGTATTAGTTTTATTAGTAAATCTGCATCACCTTATAATATCACACTTCTGCACGCGATGAGTGACATTTATGCCGGTGATCGGATACCGAGAGATCTGCATTTCCGGACTTCTATTGGAGTTTTTGGTGAATGTAGGGCGTCATTTCATACTAAATCGGTGACGCTCTACACGTTTGCTATTGACTTTCTTTCGTTATCTCTGTGTTCTCGCGATAGGATCGCTAACTTCCAAAATTCGCCGCTAGGGGTGCTGCAATCGGTCTCATCTGATAGAATATAGTCATTTTACTATATGTACACACACTACTTCCACAATTCTAGCATTTTGCGTTCAAAAGGTATTTCCCTGTCTAAGGACTTCCCTATACACCCTGTATATGTATTCCGCACAGATCGATGACATCACTGCTGCCTACTGTAGTACTCGTAGGTTCGTGGAGTCGAGGTTGGTCATAATGATCTAGCCGATGCGGTGCTACACTTTCTGGTACAAACGATATTTCAGATTTCATTGTGCATGAACAATGATTCTCATGATTTACGCTGTTCGGTGTATAAAGAATTTTTCAAATCCTACTCTACTAATGCGAAGGTATCTTCTCTTATATCAGACTGATGGTCTAAGTGATGCTATACTGTAAGCAGATGCGGTTTCTTCAAAACACGTTACTTCTATTACACTGCTGGACAATTGCTAAGGACGGATCATAAACGGCTATATAGCGCATAAAAAAAGTAAGTGTAGTTGGATGCCAAGTGAAATAAAATAATGTCAGAATGCCAGGACATTACAAGAAAGACAATTTATTGTGCTCTGAAATACAGAAGGCTTTGGAACGTGTTCAAGGGACAAACAGGCCATTTTGTGCAGAATACGTAAACGTGAAAAAAATGCAATTACCGTCCGCAGGCGTTCCGGCGTAAGATGTCAATACGGGATATGGCCACCATGGAGGGCGATGCAAGATTCCATACGTCGTGTCATGCTTTGCACAATATTATCAAGCAGCTGTTGGGGTAATTTATCCCATTCCTCTGTCAGTGCACGGATGAGGGTGTCCTTGTTTATTGGAGGGCATTGGTGACCAGCAAGACTCCTCCCCAAAGCATCCCACACATTTTCAATGGGATTCAGATCTGGAGAACGTGCTGGCCATACGAGGCGTTGAATATCCTCGCTCTCAAGACACTCCTGGACAGCGACTGTTCGATGACATGTTGCGTTGTCGTCCATGAAAATGAATCTATCACCGAAAGCACCACGGAACATGCGAACATGAGGTAGCAGAACATCATTAATGTATCATTGGCCAGTCATAGTCCCAGTTGGAAGCACATAGAGGGACGTACGGCCATTGATCACGATGCCAGCCCATACCATGACGCTACATGTCGGATATCGGTCCCTTTCCTGTATGTTTGCTGGACAATATGCAGTACCACTATCACGCCAGATCAGTTGTCGTCGACAATCAGACGATAGACTGTATCTACTCTCATCTGAGAAGAGGACAGCAGACCAGTCGTTATCAGTCCAATTGCGATGTTGATGGCACCATTGCAAACGGGCGGTACGGTGACGTCTGGACAACGGGATGCACACAACAGGACGGCGGGCATATAGTCCTCCTTCATGCAAACGTCTGGCGACAGTTTTTCGGGAGATCCGCTTGCCAGAGTAGCAGCCATAAACTGATTTGCTACCTCACTAGCTGTGCTGCGCCGGTGTCTTTTTGTTGATAGCACTATGTACCGATCTTCTGCAGGTGTCGTACTGCGAACACGACCTCCCCCGTGACGTTTGCTACACTCTCCGTTTGTTTGAAATGATTTCCAAAGCCTTGAAACAACACTGGCTGACGTCGAACTGCCTGGCAACATCTGTTATTTTTCGCCGTTCTTCAATCTTGCCAATAATACGGCCACGCGTAAAATCATCTAGGTGATGTCGGGAAGACATACTGAAAATTGCAAGTTCGTCAACTGATTCTTTCCCTTTCAACTTTGCGTTTGAACAACAACGGTCAATACGCGTCAAATCCTTTATATCTCTTATCAGCGCTATGACGTCACGAACAAGTTCGGCAATCCAAAATTTGCATACGCACAACACGTCTTACTGAATCCCGCACTTATGCTAATTTCCACATTTTCCTGCCTTCCATTTTATGGTTGCTATCGTTGCTATTGTCATCCGTCCTTAGCAATTGTCCGGCAGTGTAATTGTTGATCGCACACCTGTCACTGCATTCAGAAACCTTTATGCATATGTACATAAATATCACTTGCGCAGAATATGTGCGAAATACGTGTTCACGTGTATCACTACAGCATCTAGGCAACTATTTAAGACTGCTGCTTTTCAGTAACCGTCAGTAGTGTTTGATCACAGTAGGAAAAACAAAATCTTTTGGAGTTCGATAAAGGGTTTACTGTGGGTGCACAATAAACCCTTTATCGGAGCGACGATTTTGAAAAACTGCAGAGCTGGCTGGTTTCTCAAAAAGTGAGGTATCCCGGGTTTTTAGTCAGTTTAAAAACAAGTTAGTAAAAACATGCAGCCGCCCCGGTGGCGCAGTGGTCTAAGGCGTTGGCCTCTGATCTTTCGTCCGAAAGGGGTCCGGGTTCGAATCCCGGTGAGGCATGGATGTTGTGTTTGTCTTACGGCACTGGCTCTCTCCCTTCCCTGGAACCAGTGACCCTAAATTAGGGACGGGCGACTGCTTATAGCCCATTGAGTTGCTCACGGTGGTCGTTAAACCTCAAAAAAAAAAAAAAAAAAAAAAAAAAAAAAAACCGTGCAATGCATTGATTAGGATACGCTTTCCAACATACCAGAAATCATTACTCAAGTTAGGAGGATAATGGCTATGGAATAAATCTCGCTCCTGTGTCCTGACCTTTGACCCCATTTCAATGATATTCAACAGAACCTGTTCAGTATACCTCCGGAACAACACGATAAAGTTTTGTCGCAATCGAAGCATTTTTACGTAAGTTATGACGCATAAAGGCGATTGAATGGATCCCGCTCGTATGTCCTGACCTTTGTTCCCCATTTCGCCCATTTTCAATAGGGCTCGTCCCTAGTTGTCCCCTACCACATACTAAAATTTCGTCCAAATCGAACCATTTTTATTAGAGTTATCGTGCTGACGGACTGACAGACAAAGCTGGAGCATATACGCTTCTTCAACCTACGGTTGGAAAGCGCAATATAACCCACATTACTTGTCTGAGAGGCATAACTGTGGAGCGACAATATCTGAGGAAAGAGATCGCCATCGTCTGAGAAGGCGTTTCTGGAGAAACAGGACTTTCTTTATGCAGCAATTGACCGAAACGCTCAATAAAGGTCGTTCGTGACCCATATCGTAGCCGAGCGAGAACCCGACGAAGCAATGGACCCAGCAGGCCTTGCAAACACAACTCAAGGTTCTATAGGTGGTGTCATGGCGTGGGGCTCTTGGTACGGAACGGGTCCCCTGATATTTCTGAAAGGTCAGGTGTCCTCCAAGGATTATGTGAACATTGTTGCCGATCAAGTTCATCCTGCAATGCGGACTTTTTGTCTAACAGGTGACTTGTTTCACGAGCGACAATGCTACTGTCCACCGCGTAAGATGTGTTCGGTAGAACTTTAGCGAGCATTCGGTTTTTACCATGTTCCTTGGCCACCACAAAGCCCGGATCTGAACCCAATTGAGAATGTATGGGACATGTCAGAAAAACAAATCCAGGAGCAAAGTTTATTTCCATCAAATCTGACAGTTAAAAGACTGTCTGGTGAACTCCTGGTATGCTGTAGACGTATATGCACTCTAACAACTTGTGGAATCTATGGCAAATCGCATACGTGTTGTAATTTGGGCTAAATGGGGTCCAACCCTGTATTTAATAAGTTTCCAATTCTGTGGCCGGTATATGTACATCGTTACATTTTCGTGTTGGTGAATCCTCCTACCGGAACTGTTTGCGTCGTTTTTATCGGAATGTTTGTTTTGAATTTGTAGCAAAGCTATTTATGCAGGCAGGTGTTTGCGTAAGTTATAGCGAATTTTTGAAAGAGTATAGATTAGAAATATAACTGGACGTGTATTCGTAACGGAAGCTCGTTAAAAATGTCCAGTAGTGTTATAACATTGAGATAGTAGTCTGATTTTGCATCCTGACGGTTCTCACGTAAAACTGTCACGGTGGGGAAATTTCGTGGTAAGAAGGGAAATTTTAGCAAAGTATGTGGGAATTTTCATTTTTAATTGTTGGCATCACACACTGGGGCAGACAAGCCCGCACATGAGGGTGAGGTTAGTTGAGTTTGGACATGGCGACCGACGAAGGGCGTATTCGTCGATGTTCGTGTTTAATCTTGGGAAAGCGCTGTAGAAGCACGAGAGTAGATTTGTTTTGGCGTAGAAGCTGTCGGTGAGAGCGCGTGTGGTCTGTGAAGTTCAAAAGTGGTGATGGCAGCATGGACAAGCAGTGTAGCTGACCCTGCGAAGGGCAGATGCTGCCATGCAGAACGCAGATGCTGTTGGATGATAAGTAAAGGGGACCTGCTCGTGTAAGTACGACATGTATTCGACAGATAGACCTAATAATAATACATTACAGAAATAATATTTTTTTTGTACAAAACAGGTGTTTCTCATCATATTATTTAACCTTAAAATCAAGAATTTTATCGAAGTGAAAGCAATAGTTCAAAATATATATAATTATTCTGGAAGTGAAGTGGTTTTTGTTGTGATGAACCTAATGATTTTTTCAAAAGATGGATGCCACATACGGTTACTTATTGTGGCGGGAGAACGCTCCTACTAACTCTGTTCCACAGTTTTATATACAGCATCCGAGAATTATTGGACACATTACAAAATTATATAAAACAAAACATTAAACAGAGAGAAAGAAACTGACTGTACTAACTTACAATGTAACTACACAAGTTAATAAATTTCGATGTGAGATCCATTGTTTGCTCGTAGTACGTCCAAGTGATACTCGATTTCATGCCATGTATTGGGAAGCATCTGAGGAGTTTTGGAATTAATAGCAGCTGTGATATGCTGCTTCAGTTTCTGCAAATCAGTACAAGGCGTCTGATAGACACCATCCTTCACATAACTCCACATGAAATAATCCAAAGGAGTTAGATCTGGAGAGCGAGGAGGCCACGCAATGGGACCACCACGCCCAATCCATCTGTTGGGGAAATGCTCATTTAGGCACTTACGTGCACACGTTGACCAATGCGAAGGCCAGCCGTCTTGTTGGAAAACGACGTCATATCTTTTGATCAGGGGCATAGCGAAATTTTCTAGCATATCCAAGTAAATGTCACCATTTATGGTTTTTTCGCAGAAGAAGAAAGGGCCAATCACTTGTCTTTTTGATAGGACGCACCACACAATAACTTTTGGACAATCACGTTCCAGTTCAATAGCAGCACGAGGCGGTTCTCTGCCCCATATCCTACAGTTGTGACGATTCACAATACCAGATACTTGAAATGTGGATTCATCACTAAAAATTACAATACCGAGAAAGTTTTCGTCGTTTTCCACTCATTCAGCATATCCACAGCGAAATCGTATCACAGAGTGTGGTCATTTATATGCATCTTTTGCACTATTTTAATTTTATAAGCATGAAACTTTACTTTCTTGTGCAAGATATCGCGAACTGTCTATTTCGGAATGCACAGATCTCTGCTTGCTTTACGAACGGATTTCCTGGGGCTTCGTCGGAAACTACTTTCATTAACTTGGTCAACCGTCTCACCGCTGATGCTAGGCCTACCGGCTCCTCCACGATGTTCCACATTGCCAGTTTCTTTAAACTGTTTCATCCACCGCCTAACTGAATTCGTTGACGGAGGATTACAACCATACTCTAAATGGGTACCGTCTTTTAACTTTGACAGACTTTAATTCCGCAAGCCAT
The DNA here is from genome assembly GCA_039090855.1 of Macrothele yani. NCBI lineage: Eukaryota > Metazoa > Arthropoda > Arachnida > Araneae > Macrothelidae > Macrothele > Macrothele yani. Next base: position 30,377,338 of record CM077012.1, read on the forward strand.
AAAACACACATCGCCTTCTGCTGTACGGCTGGCATGACTACTAATTGCGCATTTCTCACACATTTCTCATTAGGCCACACCTAGCGCCAGCTACGGGATTCTGGGAATTACAATTCTGCAAAACAAAAATATAGAAACCGTGTTAGTAATACGTGACATAGAAAAACAGACAATGCTCATAGTTTTTTTTTGTATATAATTTTGTAATGTGTCTAATATTTCTCGGACACCCTGTATAATAGTAAAATAACTACTGCACAAAATACTTTTTTTGTCATTGTGCAGAATATCTTGATTAAGCAGTATTAAAAAAAAATATCACCTTGCAAACTGGACATTAAGTAAATATCTTTTAAAAGTGAGTATAACACAGAGAAAGCGCATTATTGTGTTACAAGGTGGTTTTAAAAAAAGTATTGTTACAAGTTAAAACTGAAATAAACATAGTTTTCCGTGCTTAATGTTCTCATTATGATAAACTGTGGAAATGCATTTTATACATACGAGACTGATTTATGTTACGCTATTTTATTTTTGTTATGAGATTGATTGCAAATATGTGTGCGGGTTATATTTTGCTGTTGAAACTCCTGCTGTTTAAGAATAAAAAATATTTGCGAAGTATTTTGTCCAGGTTGAAGAAATATCGTATAAAATTCAATTCTGTCACGGTGGTGTAATAGTCTAAGCGCTGGATTTTGTTCATTCGTTCGAGATGTGTCTGGGTTCGAATCCTGGGTGTGGATGGCATGGATGGTGCGTTTGTTTAAGGCACAGGTTCTCTCCCTTCCCTGGAACCAGTGGACCTAAATTAAGAACAGGCGACTGCTTATCGCCCATTGAGTTGCCCGCTGTTGTTGTTGTACCCCCCCCCCCCCCCAAATAAAAATAAACATATGTAAGGAAGAAACCAAAATCATGGTTTGTTTGCTAGGAACTGTTAATACCGACTGCGAGATCTGTCTGAATGGTTAGAGTTAAAAGATGTGAATGAATCTGTCTATCCAGAAAGCATGTTTGACAGAAAGCATGTTTGACAGACGAAACAAGTTATATGGTAAAGTTAATAGGCGAATGAATTCATTCCAGTACGTCACAACTGCTTTTGGAGCATTTCAAAGGACTGATGGTTTGTCAAGATCCAGAATGCCACCCCGGTGGCGCAGTGGTCTAAGCGATGGCTTCTGATCATTCGTCCGAACGGGGTCCGGGTTCGAATCCCGGTGAGGTATGGATGTTGTGTTTGTCTTACGGCTCTGGCTCTCTCCCTTCCCTGGAACCAGTGACCCTAAATTAGGGACTGACGACTGCTTATAGCCCATTGAGTTGCTCACGGTGGTCGTTAAACCTCCAATCAAAAAAAAAAAAAAAAAAAAGATCCAGAATGGATATATGAAAGTGTAATTATTGATTCTACTCGGATGCATTGCAGGCGACACAGAGGAGTAATTTGGGTGCTAGAGAGACGCGTTACTTAGTACATACACTGGCATGCAAAAATTAAGGACGACATGGTTTTTCGAATACAACGTCGTGCAGAAGTACTCCACATCGACTCAAATCATACCATAAGATCCCCAAGATGTAAGAATATGGGACAAGTGAGCAAAACCGTCCAAACAAGGAATCCAAAATATACAAAGGAACTTTATTGAAAAAGTAGCTTCGAGCACAACTGGACAGAAGACAGAAACTACCATGTTATAGGCGACTGACAAGAAAAATCCAGTCTTTAGTAGAGGATATGATCACCCCTGACTGCGTTGCAGGATTTACGTCTGTCCATGCTGAGGACGTGGTTTAAGGAGCTGTTGAGGCATCGCGGCCCATTCCTCTTGTAGCGCCAATCGCAGCTGCGGAATCGTTGCTGGTGACGTGCTGCCAAGCGTCTCCCGAGAAGGTCCCACACGTGTTCGATTGGATTTAGGTCCGGGGACCTTGCGAGCCAATCCATGCATTTGGAAGAAACGTTACAATTTTCTTGAGCGATTTGCCATTATATTATGTTAAAATAAAATTATTTAATCAATGCATCCTTCCAGTTATTAAGTATGGAACAGAGACACGGACCTCAACTAAATTAGAAATGCAGAGGAAAACTCGTGGATCAGGAAAATGACAAGGGTGCATGATATCATGATCAAAACAAAAACTCTGAAATTGCAGTGGTTTGGACATGCTGCTAGAATAACTGACTCCCGCATAGGACAACTGAAATATTAAACTGGACTCCAAAGGACAAAAAATTAAGTGGCATCGAGGTGATTGGCTCAAAACGCAAAGTTGTTGTAACGACCCTCGCTACATTGCCGTCTTTTAATTATTATGTTTGCGAACTCGCAAGAGTAATCACATTTCATTTTAGTTCGTATCCAACTCGAACCAGTTCGTGCTTGTTCCTCTATATTTTAACGTCTTCGAGGTGATTAAGTTGGTTCGATTCATAGAATTACACACGTGAAAAATATGAGTGTAGACCCTTCTTTTTTGGTAATAGTAACAAATACATGTATGTTTTTACTGTTACCAAAAAATTCGATTTTCTCTGGCTTGGAAATTATAATCCTCGGCGGTGAATGAAAGACTTTTCGTAGACCTGGTGGTATCCGTCCGTCTTATGGACCCCGACCGCACTTCGTGCTTTCCGTAATCAGCTTTACGGCTCTGTCAATACAAAACCCCGAGAGCTTTCTAAAACATCTGTCGCTCTTTGACGCGTAAAGACGTCTGTCTCCCCGCAAAAAAGAAATAACACGTGCTCCTCCTAACCAAAGAACGTTTACACTCCTCTCATCCGTGGAAACGTTTTTTAATATCCTCCTTTATTGATTGTCCTTAGGAATTAATAATTACCTGCTTGACTACATCCGAATGGCCATATTAAGCTCTAGTCTCTCATTCACACCTCCTAAAAACGATAATCCTTTGTCCAACAGCACCAGTACAATGCATTTCAAAACACCTTGGCATATTTATATTCTCAGCCGAATGCAATACGGCTAACCTCTTGTTGTTGAGCGCCAGCAGGCCCAAATATACTTATCTTAACCACTTTGCCAAAAATGGCGCGAACAAGGGAATTCCACGAGGGAACGAGCATATTTCTTAATCCATATTTATAAATACAATTTCGAAACCGGAACTATAGAATTTTACAATTGTGGAAGAGACTTGGGGAGACCGTCCGTGGATTAATAATGTTGATGATGCGTTTGTTGGATGTAACATAAGAATGAATAACTTCCACTCATTCTAAGCTTTTCCTGATGTATTGTTTCCACCGTAGTTAGCGTAATCTCCTTTTACAGGAATACGACTGGAAAAATGAGTATGCATGTCTGTGTTCCCTTTTCTACTTGCATTTCAGTTGGATAGTTGCAGTTACTCTTTATGACTTGTAAACAGTATCTGCGTTTACAATTGTCGGACTTCCACAAAATATTTTTAGCTTATCAGGATTCCCATGATTAAGGTTTTCTACATATTTTGATTTGGTAAACAAACTTTTCGCTTCGTGTGGCGTTAGCCCTCATACTGCTGTTTGGTAAAATGCATGTAAAATTAAGTTACAACGAAAAAAAAGCTGTAGGCAATCTTCGAAATGTGTTGATCGCACAACTTGAAGTGCATGAGAATCGCATTTAAAAGCCAAAATCTTAATTCTACTGAATACTAAAATTTCTTGTTTTCTGTAACTCAAAAAATTGCCTCGGAATAGCATCTATTATTGCCCATCAAATATCCCAGGGAAATTTACTAACAACTGATATATAATTCATCGTTGGTAAAGCTTTTAAGGAAATGGAATATTGATGTCTTAAAGTCGATTCTTCTTCCGTAAGATGGCGCTGCAGTGTGAATCTGTCTTTGGTTCTGTGAAGGAGAATAATGAGCGCATGGGTCTTATTGCTGTTCTTGCTTTGTATTGCAAGTTAAGAGAAACTCAAGAGCTTCTCTGAAGTTTGGGAGGTCAAATAAAATGTCAAATAAAATGCACAAAGCCGTAACTCGGGGCAGTGATATTTAAGACTGCATTCTCTACAGAAACAGAGCAGTAATCGAACAGCGTTAATTTTGCTTCATTTTAAGTTAACTGTGTTTTAGACTATTTTTGTTTGACAGTATCCTGCACAAAATTGTCCTGCCTGAAACAAAATAAATTAAATTCATTTCCAGTTCTAAACAGAGAGTATTACCAGTGGCGACACCGGCCGCTCAGAACTGGGGGTGGGCTATTGGGGGGGGGGGGCAAATTTTGAAGTGTTTGATAGAAATTCTGGCAAAAAATTCCGTTCATGTGCATTTTACTCCTCGACACTGATAATGTTATCCGCAGCAAAAAAAAAAAAAAAATCAAGTGGATACTGTACAATTCAAGTGAATACTTTATTCGTTTTATGTATTATGGCAAACATAGATACGAATCTCATGGCAAGTTACTATTTCTTCGTAATTTAAGCTTATTTATTCGGCTTCTTTTTCTTTCATAAAATTGTTTATGAATTTTAGTTTGTAACCTGACAAGTAATATTTATATATTTATCTGTCTCTCATCTTTTTAAACTATAATTACAAAAATGATGCGTTTCCACTACTCTCTTAGAAGTTCGTTCAGAGGACTCCCTCCATTTCCCAGAAGTCAGGCCTGACGAGATGGGGGTGAGGCGGTGCTGTAGCACGTCGGCCAGGAATTCTCTCAACTAACATGCCCTTTCAATACCGAGATCACTCCGACGCAGTAGTCTACACACCCAGGTGAGGGCCACCAACCTGAGAGACTTACTCCCAGCCGTTTTGCTCTTTTATCTCCTTCATGTCATGTGATTGGTTCACAACTGCAATAGTTTACATAACCTAACTGTTGACACATACCCACGAATTTGCATGGCTGCTTCGACAAATACTCCTGGTGTGGCATTTTCTATGTCTATCAGTGTAATAATAGCACACTGTGAAAGTACTGTTTTATTCTTCAAAATATTTTCTTGAATAAAATAACAAATGCAATTATAATTCATAATCTCTCACAATTCCCCGCTGGAAAAATTAGAACTTTCTTAAATGGATGACAGAGGATTTAGGGTATGCAACAAAATTCGAGAGACTTATGTAATCGCTGCCCATGAGTCGGCCGCAACCTACCAATGGGGAGCTAAGAAGAAGCTGTATGTCCTCCACAGAAGACAAATAGTTGATGTCCCACGACAACTGTACCAACGATGAAAGTTGTTAGTAAAAACCATAGCAGAACGGAGAAGCGCGAATATAACAGATAATGATTGAACATCATGTAAAAAGCCGGCGCAGTGGTCTAAACGCTGGCTTTTGACCATTCGGCCGTGATGGGTTCAAATTCTGGTATGTCATGGATGCTGTTTTTGTCTTAAGGCACTGGCTCTCTCGCTTCCCTGGAACCAGTGGCCACAAATTAGGGACGGGGGACTGTTTATAGCCCATAGTTGCTCACGGTGGTCGCTAAATCCCCATAAAAAGCATGCAAAAGGAAAAAGTAGAAAAACATAACGTAACGGAAACCTTGATTGTACAGAAGTCTTATCCAGTATCAAATAATGAAATGCTTTTAATAAGATACGTGCACAAGACAACACTAAGATGTGCCACAAATGTTGTATAAATAGATGTGAAGATAATGTTGCGATTTTTAATCATTCGAAGTGAAAATAGATAAAAGAGAAATGGCTCTAATTAGCGTCTTCCCTACAAGAAAGCTAAGCGCAGACTGCACCCTTCCAAACCGCACGATGGTGGTGGTACACGTTTATATTGGAGAACTGTCTCTTGTTGAGATTATTTGTAACGTATAAACAAACGCGTCCTCTTGGAAGCACGGAGTAAGTAAGGTCAATGACACTTTTAAGGGCCGCTTGGCTGTAGGTTTCAAACGGGGTTCCGGGACTCGTAAACTCTGCCGTTAACAGGTGATCGATGCGCATGCGCCAGTCGGAAGCAATACTTACCTGTGATGACAAATAGCCAGTAACAAAACAGTCTGACGCGATCTACGCGGAGTGACAAATTTCGATTAAAGAAGCAAACTTATGAAAAACTGTAATGGAAATTAAATATGTACTGAAGGGCAGGCTAATATTTAGGAAATTGTGATATTGCTTTGTAAAATAAATTGGGTATGGCCGCCTCGGTGGTGCAGTGGTCTAAGCGATGGCCTCTGATCATTCGTCCGTAAGGGGTTCGAATCCGGGTGAGGCATGGATGTTGTGTTTGTCTTACGGCACTGGCTCTCTCCCTTCCCTGGAACCAGTGACCCTAAATTAGGGACGGGCGACTGAGTTGCTCACAGTGGTCATTAAACCTCCAATAAAACAAAAACTGGGTATGCAGTAAATACTATGACGGCCACTGCGAACACATATGTTCTTTGTAAATTGAAATTCAAGAATTAAGTGAAGGATCATGGCACTCACGAAAACAAATTCTGCATATGCGCTATAGATAAAACGCATTGGACACCCTTCTAGAATCCCACTACGCAAGTCATCCTGGCATTATGATGTGCAAATTATTGTGGAATGGCTATTGATCGCCAGAATGTGTGATTGTTACCATGATGTAACTGCGTAAACGCGCGGGGTATGATAGAGGTATGCTTACAGGGCGCCACATCGGTGGCTTTTCGATAAGAGAAAATCAGTTAAGCATTCCCAAGTCAAGTATGTCTGATGTAGTGTGTCGTTGGCAGAGAGGAAGTGCTCTCCCATCATTGAAATTTACCAGAAGATCAGAAAAATTTCCTGACAGAGACGTGTTTTGAAACTAAACAGAGAGTTAAAAGCTCTTCGATGGTATACGGCAGAAGATCTACCTTTAGGAGCTATATCCTTTATTTTTCCGACCGTGGGATTCGAAGCCACATTTTATTCGGGAAATGCTGTTCTCCCAATTCTACTACGCCGTTAGGCTTACCACTGCTACATCGTTCATTTGACTCATGCGTCACAGAGACACAAGGGCTTTTTGTATCCACATCCGTACAAGAACCATTTGCAGGGAGCTGAATAGGTTTTCGCGGTCATGCTTCCACAACCCACATATCACTCCACAGAAACCTGTTGGTGTTTGGCATAGTGTATCCAACAGGATTGTTTTTATAGAATAAAGTTCACACCATCTAGGCCCGTTAGAAATGTTTGATTTTTCGCTAAAACACACTAGCGCTTTTGAAACTATTACATCGTTTCATCATCAGGTGTACAAAATAAGATACAGATCCTTTCAAATACACACTATTCAAAATACTCCTTGAGGTTATAACGGCAAGTAATGCACTGCTGGAAACCCAAAATGCAACACCAAGAAGGAAGCGTCCGATTGGCCTGAAATTCGCAGCATGCGTCGCCCGCGAGAGGACATGCAAACGATTGGCATTGCAGGGCATATGCAAATCATGTGCGCTCGGCACGCTACCGAGAAGCTCTATAAGAAGGGTGCACAGAAGGCGGGGTGTAAGTAGTGGAAGTGTGTTGTGCTGCCGGACCTGTGCGTGGGAAGCTTTCTGATGTATCGTCGCAGAATACGGCAGTCATTCCAGCACGTTTCGGGGTTCGACAGAGGACGAATTGTGGCTTATCGGGACATCGGTTTATCGTACCGACACATTGGCGCCCGTGTGGGACGACATCCAGCCACAATGAGGTGAGTATGGATTCGGTGGGTGCGGGAGGGACAGACGGACCGACGTGAGAGATTACCGCAGCCACGGCACACCACCGAACGAGTGGACCGGCATGTTGTGCGGCTGGCATTGACGGCTCGCAGCGCCACATCACGAACGCTAGCGCAGGAATTAGGGTGTGCTGCGCAACAACCTGTGTCAGCACGTACCGTTCGACGTCGTCTGCAGGAGGGGGACTTGTCGCACAGCGCCCATTGCTCCGATTACCATTGACGTTACACTACCGGCGAGTGCGGCGGCAGTGGGCCGTTGAACGCCGCACCTGGACTACGGAATTGCACAACATTGTCTTCTCCGACGAATCCCGCTTCTACTTGCAGCACCGCGGTGAGAGACTGTATGACGCCTGCATTATGTATCACCATACCGGTCCGTTGCCTGGCGTCATGGTTTAGGGCGCAATTGGATATGACACCCGCACCCCTCTCGCACGCATCGCCGGTACACTCAACAGCCAGCCACCAGGTGTCACTGCTGCCGTGGCCCCCCTGTTCTCCCGATATGTCTCCCATCGAACACGTCTGGTCTCTGATTGGCAACCGAGTGGCCCAGCAAGCACCACCTGCGGCTACGCCTGATGAACTGTGGCAACGTGTGGAAGCAGCCTGGATCGACATACCCCAAGACCACATAGAAAGCCTCTTTCGTTCGAAGCCGCGGCGTGTAGCGGCTGTTATGGCCAGCCATGAGGGCCACACGAACTATTGATGTCTGCGTGTTCCGCAAGTCGCACGTGCCTGTAAGCTCAATCGTTTCATCTTTGTATATATTGTTATGTGTCCAGTAAATCTGGCTTTGCTATCTCGTGTCCTTCTTGGTGTTGCATTTGGGTGGCCAGCAGTGTATATTTACGTGATGGTTATGATCAGGAACACTGAGGCGCGTGTTTGATTTAAATATTAAATTGTTGTGGAAGTTAGCTATAAAGAGCAGTTGCGGTTTTTGATGAAGATGAGATATTTAACATAGCATCATGTTATACTTTTTGTTAAGATTTCTTCGTCAGTTCACGAAAAGTAGTCTCTTCGTCAATAAGGTCTCTCCAAAGATGGGGTAGAATAATAGGGGGCTCTTCATTACAGCAAGCGTTTGTAAATCTATGTGTTACGACTGTTTCGCCATATCGAAGAGACCAAACATTAGTGTATCCAGTTATAATGGTTATGTCGTCCCATAACGGATAGAATTGTTCGTCCGTGCAAGCTCTAGCTAATGCTGTTGAGCGACATTATTAGTAATTGTTCGTTTGTGTTCAATGATTCTAGTACGTAAACGTATCTTTGTACTTCCAAATGTACATGGTTTTTATGATTTCTGAGCTGGAATGTACATGTTTAGTCAATGGCACCAAGTAGATACCTGCAGATGTAAGAAAACTTGGAGGGTCTATCTTTTCTGATGTACGAAAAGATATTCCTTGTGTTTAAACCAAGACTCAGTGAATGTCTTTGACAAGTATATTGCAATAAATTGATAACTGCTGGTATATATTGCATTGAACCGATAAACCTTTCAGGTTAGATTCTAAAGATGTTTTGAAAAACATGGATTGTTTTACAAATAATGTATCGACCAAGTTGGAATTATAAACATTGTCATGTGCTAATGTCCTAATTCGTTATATTTCTTAATCCCGATAAGTGTCATTAGATGTACAGATATATGCTCTTTTGATATAGGCATGAAAAGCTGTTATTTTCTGGTGGTACGGATGATGTGAGTCATTGGGAATGATGGAAGGTTGGTATGTTAGTTTTTTATAGGTGAAGAAAGACAGGCCTTGAGTTACAGTATTTCTATGCCGTTCAAGATCTAAGAATGGTAATGTGCCTTGAGATTCCAATTCATATGTGAACTTTATGGTTGAAATAATAGATGACATAGATGAACAGAAAGACGGTACTGAATTTTCACCACGAGTCCAAAACATGCATATTATCATCCACATAGCGCATGTAGAGTGCTGATTTAGGATAACTTGATTGGAAATTTTTTTCTTCTAAATCTTGAATAACTATTTCTGCTAAGAAGCGGGAAATTGGTGAACCCATTGGCGCACCTTGAAGTTGCTTGTAAAAAATGTCATTATATTTAAAGTAACTGCTTTTTTGAATGAGAATGAGAGCACAAGTAATAGATTCTATTTCATGGGGTGTATATATTGCGAGAGTTGAACCAATGTATGTTTAATTATGCTATGTGCGAGTAGTATTGGAGGGGCTAGAACAGTGGAAAAAAGTCATATGAACTGATGAATAACAGTATGATGTACCAGTCAGGTGGTTATGTATCGACACAAAGAATGCGAGAAGAACAGTTTTTACCTGAATGCACTAATGCCTCACACAAGTTTGGAGGTGGCAGCGTTCCTCTGTGGGGCTGTTTCTTGTGGAAAGACTTAGTCTTCTGCATTAAGATATCCTTTTTGTATCAGCAGAAATGGACTATCTCGACATCCTGGACAATTCGCCGTTTCCAGTACTGTAAACTACTGAGATCAGTCCTCTTGGTATCAACAAGACAACATACCCTGGCGTAAATCATGCGTTGTTGCTAAGTGGTTTACGGAAAACCAGATTTCACGCTTGGACTGGCCTTAACAAAGCCCTGACTTGAATCCCGCCCCAGTTGTAGAGTGGTAAATGGTAGTGGCTGCTCTTACCTAACGATACAAGATTTCTAAAGGTGTTTTTGTGGTGTCTGGTACCAACACGTCACCAGAATATTCTTTAATTCTTGTACGTTACGTGCTTCAACATCTGTAGATCGGATTTGCTGTTCCAATACAAACGACAGATGCTCAAATGGATTGACCTCTAGGGAATTTGGAGGCCAGGATAATACATGGAAGTCTTTCATATGTTTCGCGAACCATTCTCGAACAGTTCGGGCAGTGTGGTATGGCGCATTATCCTGCCGAAAGAAGGTCCTGCTTGAAGGGCATACCGTTGCCACGAAAGGGTGTTCCTGGTTTGCAATGATGTTTAGGTAGGTGTTAAGCGTTAGTTTACTGCTCATGGATGACTGGACTCAGAGGTTTTGCAGCAGAACATTGCCCAAAGCATTACTTTCTTCACCGTCTACCGGCTTGTTTTCGTTCCACGGTGCATCCAAGTGCCAACACTTTCCAAGGTAAAGGGCGCAAGCGTTCACGCCCGTCCACATGGTGCAACAGAAAACGAGATTCATTGAAGTGAACACGACCTTCTTCAAATCATTCAAGGTCCAGTTTTGACACTTGCGTGCCCACGTTTGGCGCATTCGGAGGTTAACCGAGGTTAGCATGGGCACTCGGAGCAGCCTGCGGCTACGCAGCCCCATTTTCAGCACGATAAGATGTACTCTGTGTTATAACACATTACTCCCGTCATCAGCATTCATATTACCTGCGAGTTGTGCCACAGTATACCTTCTATTGGCTCGTACCACAAGGGGTAATCTTTGCTAACCTCTAGCATCGATGAGCCAATGTCGGCCCACACCTTGCCAACGGTTCGTGGTTTTATCCTCCTCGGACCGCTTTTTGAAGGTGCTCGCCACGGCTGACCGTGAGCATCCCACAGGCCTTGCTCTCTCGAAAGTGCTCTGACCCTGTCATCTGGTCATTACAATTTGGCCTTCGTCAAATTAGCTTAAGTCCGCTGCCTTTCCCATCTAAACAAGAATAACACTGATTAACAGAGCTCAGTATCAGGTGTTATTTATACAGTTTCATTAACACAGACATTTGACGTGCACTAGGAACATCAAACAGAGGTCATCGCTCTTTCCACGTTTATAAGTTAGTCACGGAAAAATTCTCATTGGCCGCCACCGGAAATCGAACCCAGAGTCTTCCAGTTACGCGCCAGACATGCTTCCACTGCACCACAGCGGCCTCGAATTCCTACAGACTAACTGCCAAGCCAATCTGGCAGGTTGCTTCTTGGTGCCCCGCACATGCTGGGGATTCACCAAAGATGGTAAGCAGCAACTGAACAAATAGTTAGAAGGCGGATGAATAATTAACACACACATTTGACGTGGACCAGGAACAGCAAACAGAGGTTATTGCTCTTTCCACGTTTATAAGTGAGTCACGGAAAATTTCTCATTGGACGCCACAGGAATCCAACCCAGGTCTTCCAGTTACGCGCCGGATGTGCTTCTAGTGCACCAATGGGTGTGGAGGAATTCCAGGTCGCTGTGGTGCAGTGGAAGCATATCCGGCGCGTAACTGGAAGACCGTGGGATCGATTACCGGTGGCGGCCAATGAGAATTTTTCCGTGACTCACTTATAAACGTAGAAAGAGCGATGACCTCTGTTTGATATACCGTTTCTTGAAATGCAAACGCGCCGTCGTTTACCTACAGTTACTTCGATCTGCATAAAGATGCTCTGGTCATAATGCTTTGGCTCTTCGGTGTATATGTCAGTCTTGTATACAAATTATATATAATTGTACAGAGCGTGAAATATTGTGGAAAAATTAGTCAGTTTGGTAGTGGACAAATTAGTTTGGTAAAGTTCCTCTGTTTTAATTAATCAAAGTGAATGTGGAAATCCCTTTTTCCACGATCTTCAACCTGTTGTAGTGTTAGATTTACTTAGTCCATAGAAAGCAGGCCGATGTGATGCAAAAATAAAAATTAAATATTAATTTTTATGTGAGGTCGGTTCCGAAGAACTGAGTGTTGTAATTTTAGGGGTCACGCAGAAGAGGTTTTTGAATTTTGAAATATTGCTTTTAATATTAAAAGAATCACGACGAAAAGATGCTGAATTTCATATCCGACTCTACGGCGACTAGGGTTATCTCAAAGCAAGGATGTTCAACCTGCCAAAGATATTGACTTCAGCAGGAAGAACTGAACGTGAAATTTATTGCCTGAGACAGGTAGTGCGTAACATATGGATGTGAAACTCAGTTTATATATTGAATAAGATGATGAAAAATAGCGATAGGTATAGAAGATAAAGGCAGCCTCTAAGCGGGGCCATTTGTAAAGATAAGTCTTTTTATCATCGCAAATATGTGAATTTCTTTACCCCTTGTCGAAATCAAAAAAAGAAATAACAGTAAGAAATCTAGCTTAAAAAATATTCCTGATAAAATAGTAATTCGAGTAAAAATATTGTTCTAGCTGGGAGCTTTCCACCGGCATAAGAACTAAATGTAAAAAAAAAAAAAAAAAAAAGTGTGTGGGGGGATACCCATATGAAGAATGGCGGCTATCATTCATCTCTCAGTGTGTGTGTGTGTATAATGAACAGCAGTTTATCAGATTCGGAAGGAGGTTCACTTATGAGCTGCAGTTTAAGCGACATATGTATCTCGAGAAGATTTCGATATGCGTTTTTCTTGTTCTGTGCCAGATGGAGCTTTCGGAACAACTTACTTTTGTCTGATGCCTCCAGAATGCTCACGGTAGTGGGCTTCCTTGCATTAAGATACAGCTCTTATTTGAAAATAAAATAAAAAGAGATTGATTTCAGGATTTTCAAAGCTATATTCTCCAGCACAGAGACGACGGATTGCCAAATGCTCGGCGTGGTCTTCCTCAGCCTTATTTATCTAGCGTTTTTATCAATATTTTCTATTTAATCCTATCGAGGTAGGATCTTTACTTCTTGCTTAATCCTAATAACGCAGGACTTTATTTTCCATTTTGTCATTTCTTGGAGAATCATATCAACATTGTACCAATATTTTTTACGTCATACGATCGTTATTTGTTCTGTCATCACACACACGCATTCGCCTGTTATTTTTTCTTGTCATCCTGCCGGCAATCGATCATTATATGCTGCCTTATCGCAACAAAAAAACATCTGTTGTCATTCTACCGGACAAAAGAAGAAAATATCACTTAGAAGTTTAGCTTAAAAGTATTCCCCTGTAAGGCCATTATTGCCAGCAATCAGACTGGTATTGCATAACGTTTAGTCCACCACGTGGCAACTCCTTACAAAACTTTAAAAATACCTCACTCTCGAGCGGAAATAGAAGCCGTATCTCCATATTGTCGATCGAGCATGCTAGCCTTAAACCACCCAGAACAATGACGTTCCGAATAACTGAAACAAAGCTGGATTGTGGTAAGGCAACTTCGTAGATGCCAACGATCCACCTATACACCTCTTTACGAGGAAATGAGGAAACTTAAATAAGTCTGTTCTATCGACTATGTTCCTGAAATTATATACATTTTAAAAAAGGCAGGCAGAACATAGCCTTTGGCATACAGACGCATAAATTATTCTCCTTGATTAGGAGGGATCGGGACGAGTTTAATACGTTCCAAAGACACGGTGTCTATTCTATTCCATTAAAATCTACTGAGCCTGATATACAAGATACCAACTACGTAGAATCCACGATTCGGACTGTTGCTACCCGTAATTCTGAACACATGTTCAATGTCCGGACTGGATCGGGTACCACTGCCTTATCCCGACTAGTTAAGCAAGGCCAACACATTCCGGACTGGAACAGCACCAAGATCTTAGCAACACCTGCAACTAAGACTGGCTAATTAATCCCTGAAAGCATGTACATAACTCTATTTGCTAAACAGTGTTGTAATGACGACATGCCGTCGACATTACCCTCATCATGGAGACATTTTATTTTACATCAGTGTACTATATATCATCGTAATCCCTAATCGTATTTCTTGTACTTTTATAATATTTGCATGTTTATATATTTAACAAGTGCGCATACGTGGGCTTGAGCGGCGCCTCCATGCCAATGCATTGTGGGTTGTTTTTTCCGACTTTATAATCGCGGAACCACCCCTCTGCGGTTCCTGATGATGGACCCATAGTGGGTCTGAAAGATCTCGCATGTATATATGGTTTTAAGTTGTAAATAAAAGTTCATCTTTTAATCTGCAATTATCTCCATTGTTTGGTACCGTGTCTAAACAGCATTCAGTTATTTTGGTGAAACGAAGCTAATGCACACTAATGTAGCAAATTATTAGGGACATCCAACATACCTGCCAGCATTGGCCAGAACCTTGTCAGTAGTAACTAGTACACAGTCGAGTCACATTATTGTGACCACCTCCTACTTTTGACGACAACAGTGCGTAGCCAATGAAAGAAGGCACGTGTCGTGAGCTGGTTTAGAGAGTATACAAGATGTGCTGTAGGCAATTTGAAAACATATCACTCGTTGCTGTTTATGATAAAAAACGCGATATATCAGATTTGCAAAGAGGGATGATTATCGGCTTTCGGGACAAGGCTAGCAGTATTTCTGAAACAGCGCAGTTTGTGAACTGTTCGCGTGCTGATGGGGTTAAAGTGTATCGTGATTGGAGAAATTGCACCATTGCAAATACGCGACGTGGAAACTGCGGAGCACCACGTGCCATTGATGTCAGTGGAGAACATCGGCTTCGACGGTGCGTGAGGGCCGATCGACACGCTACAGTGGAGCAACTCACTGGCCGAATGAACCACAGGGGGCTACCGGAAGTGTGTCTAAAACGACAGCTCAGCTAACCCTGCTGCGTATGGGGCTCTGATGCAGACGGATGGTCACTGCACCTATGCTAACGAAGGTGCATCGGCAGAAAAAGCTTACATTTGCATGGCAGTATCGGAATTGGACCTCCGCTGATTGGCAAACGATTGAGTCATGTTTTGTGCTTCATCGAAGGGATGGACGTTGGCGTATAAGGCGAGAAACATCGAAGAACAAACAATCTTCAACCATTGCTGGAAGAACACAAGCTGGTGGGGGCAGCGTTATGGTCTGGGAATGCTTTCATGGCATTCTCTGAGTCCACTCATACCTGTGGAAGGCGCTATGGGCACAATTCGTTATGAATTCATCCTTGCAGACCACGTAGATCAATACATGCTGAATGTCTTTCCTGGAGCGGATGGGATCTTCCAGAACGACAATGCGACGTTCACGTAGATCAATACATTCTTGAATGTCTTTCCTGGAGCGGATGGGATCTTCCAGAACGGCAATGCAACGTGTCACACAGCCAAAAATGTCCGAGAGGGCTAGTACAGTGATTCCACTCCCCAGAATCAGTGTACTAGCTCAGGCGCGTCACAGATTGCACGTGACAAGGTCGACGACACGGAGATATTAGCGGCCGGCTAGAACAGAATGAGCCATCGTGTGTCCCGTGAGCACAAGGGCAGAGGTTTGACGGACGTTCAGAAGGAATGATTATCGGCTACCGCGCCAACGGTGAAAGCATCTCAGAAACAGCAGACTTCGTGGGCTGTTCGCAAGGTGCTGTAGTAAGGGTGTACCAAGAATGGACCGCTGGCACACCGAGTACTTCCCGAAGTCATAATTGTTGAGCCCCAAAGGCCATCGACCCCAGATGAGAACGTCACCTCCGTCGACTGGTAAAGGGCAATTGACGCGCAACAGTGCAGCAGTTGACCATGCAAATGAACGCTGAGTCACCCAGTTACATGTTCCCTATAACAGTAAACCAAACCCTGTTACGCATGGGTCTCCGGAATCGACGCTGCGTCAAGGCGCCCATGTTAACCCAGGTCTATCAGCAACTACGCCTGCAGTTTGCATAAGACTACCGTCATTCGACGGTGGAAGAGTAGAAAAAGGTTGCCTTCTCCGACGAATTGAGCGAGGTTTTTACTCCACAGAAGTGATGGTTACGGCGTCAGACACACGATAGCCAACACCCGGACACGCTTGTCGGTCAAGTACAGGCCCACGGTGGCAGGGTGCATGTCTGGGGGATGTTTTCTTGGTATGACCTGGGGCCGCCGGGACCACTGGATGGGTCCCCGAACGCCAATGGCTACCTGTCCCTTCTCGTTCACCACATGCATCCTTCATGTTGGACGTTCACCCTGGTGGTGATGGTGTCTAACAATACGACAATGCACCGTGCTACGTCGCTAAGAGGGTGCATCACTGGTTCCAGGAACACGACAGCGATGTCTCCGTTCCTTCTTGGCCGGCGAAATCGCCCAATCTCAATCCCGTAGAGCACTTATGGGATTATTTGGATTTACAAGTTCGCCGTGCCGACCCGCAGCCACGTCATCTCCTTGACCTCCGTGCTCTGCTGCAGTCCGAATGGGTTCGTGTGCCCTGGGCAACCTTCCAGGGCCTCATTGCGTCTGTGCCACGCCACCTCACCGCTGTAATGCGAGCCAAGGGTGGTTATTTCTATTATTAGATAGGTGGTCATATTATTCTGATACGACTATGTATGTTGCCCATCGGTAGACTTTGTATCCTGAAGAAAAGTACGCTGGCCTTATTTATTCAGCAATAGTCACATTTTTACAAAAAAAGATTGTGTAAGGCTATATCACTTTACACAACATTTTTGTAACGGGAGGTGTCGAGACATCTCCCTGCAAGTGTCTAAGGCCATAAAGATTCGATTATCCTAAATTATAGAGTTACTGGTTCCAGGGAAGGGGAACCAGAACCGAAAGGACGAATTTAACGTTTATGTCTTGCCCTGGGAGTAGAACGCAAACCTAGCACCACGAGAAGTTTGTGCCCTATGCTATGCGAACACTCACTTTTTTAGCACGTCTTTTGTAAAAAAAGATCGTTTTTATGTTATGGGTTTGTCCGTTCATTCTTCCGTCCGCCTGTAGACAACCATATCTCTGCAACTATTAGTCCGATTTGAAAATTTCTTTTTGCATTCGGAAGCGTGAAATATGCGAATGATGATCCCTTATTTCGTTTTTTTTTTTACGATGTATAATTTCGCCGCTAGAGGGCGTAAATGCAGATGTTGAATTCAAAATGCATTTTATTCTATACATTTGTTTCTAAATATCTGAGAAATTTCTTATCTTTCGATTCCATTTATGTCGAAGAGCATTTCAGGTATATTTTTTCAAGTTACGAATGGATTTTCCATTAGGGGGAGTAAAAATAAATTACGTTTTCTGCGTTATTTCTGCTGCTGAAACTCCGATTTGAATTTTTTTTTCTTCAGGGGGTACAAATCCTGATGAAAATTCTTTTGCACATAATTTCTGATTTTTGGTAAAGAATACTTTGACCACCAGGCGCGTAAGTGTTAAATTCTGCTACTGATGTATTTGGCATAAAATATGAGCTTCTAAAATTTCGATTGAAAAAATTCTTTCGTGGACCGATGCCACTTACGTCGATAAACGTGTTTTCGGAATATTTTCTTCTTAAAATATTGCATGGCTTGTCCGTCAGGGGGCGTAGATGTATATCTTTTGTTTTTTAATATACGTATCTGCTTGTAATGGTCCGATTTGAAAAATTTTCTTTGTTGAATAGTTTCCGGTGCGACATGTATTTCGTATAACTTCAAAATTTTCAAGTAAACTCAGAAGCCGCGCCGATGGCACAGTGGTCTAAGCAATGGCCTCTGATCATCCGCCCAAAAGGGGTCCAGGTTCGAATCACGGTGAGGCATGCATGTTGTGTTTGTCTTACGGCACTGGCTCTCTCCCTTCCCTGGAATCAGTGACCCTAAACTAGTGACGGGCGACTGCTTATAGCCCATTGAGTTGCTCACTGTGGTCGTTAAACCTCCAATAAAAAAAAAAAAAAAAGTAACTCAGACTTTCCGCTTGGGGGCGTAGACGTAAATTGCGTTTTCCCCAATATCTCTGCTTCTAAAACTGCGATTGGAAAAATTCTTTCTGCACCGGATACAGCTCCTCATGGGAAATCCTTCGCATATAATTTCTAACTTTGGTGAAAAATGGTTTGTCCACCAGGGGGCAGTAAGACTTAATTCCCGCTTCTGATGTATTTGCAGCAAAATCTGAGCTGTTAAAATCTCGATTGAAAAAAAAAATTCGTTAGTGGACCGGTACTACTCACGTCGACAAACCTTTTAGGAATATTTTCTTCTTAAAATAATGCATTGTTTCTACGTCAGGGACGTAGATGTGTACTTATTTTTGTTAACATCTCTACTTCTAGATCTCCGATTTGAACAAATCCTTCTTTGTTGGATAATGTTTCTGATGCAAAATGTTTTTCATATAAATTCAAAATTTTCAAGTAAATTCATGATTTCCGCTAGGGGTGCAATGGTTATTTGCGTTTTATGCGTTATTTCTGCTTCTAAAACTCCGATTTGAATTTTTTTCCTTCAGCGGATACAACTCTTGATGAAAATTCTTTTGCACATATTTTCTGATTTTTGGTAAAGAATACTTCGGCCACCAGGAGGCGTAAGTGTTAAATTTTGCTTCTGATGTATTTGCCGTAAAATATGAGCTTCTACAATTTCGATTGAAAAAATTCTTTTGTGGACCGATGCCACTTACATTGGTAAACCTTTTCGGAATATTTTCTTCTTAAAATATTGCATGGTTTCTCCGTCAGGGGGCGTAGATGTATATCTTTTTTTTTAATATCTCCGCTTGTAAGGGTCCGATTTGAAAAATTCTTTCTTTGTTGAATAGTTTCCGGTGCTACATGTATTTCGTATAATTTCAAAATTTTCAAGTAATTCAGACTTTCCGCTAGGGGGCGTAAAGGTAAATCGCGTTTTTCCCGATATCTGTGCTTCTAAAACTCAGATTTGAAAGCTTCTTCCAATATCGCATACAGCTCCTGATGGAAAATGTTTTTCATATACTTTCTAACATTTGGTAAAGAATGGTTTGGCCACCAGGGGGCATAGGTTTTAATATCTAATGTATTTGCAGCAAAATCTGAGCTCCTGAAAACTTGCCTAACAGTTTTTTTTTCTTGGAATGATCGAAACAACCTTTTGATAATACTTTGTTCCTAAAACAATGCATGGTTTTTTCGTCAGGGGGCGTAGTGCAGATCTTATATTGGACCATATCTCTGCTTCGGAGAATCCGATTTGAAAAATTCTTTCTTTGTTGGAGAGCATTTCCGCTGCGAAATGTTTCTCACATAAATTCCAAATTTTCTTAACGCACAAGTCTGCAACCAGAGGGCGTAAGTTCACGATTCCGTTTACAGCAATATCTGCGGGATTACAAACCCGAGTGAAAAACTTCTTCCTTCCGTCAGATACTATTGTTTTCCATACCGGTTCCATTGACTTAGAAATTGCTTTGATAAGTTTAATTTGCGTCAGAACGGATTCAAAAGACGTGCTCATTACACCCGAAAATTCGGTGTCGTCTTTCTTGTTGTCAGCACTTGTCACTAAAGTTATGAGGATATTTTTTTCTCAGCTATTTAGAAGCGGGCTTTGTTAGAAGGGCTTTTATAAACAAACACGGTATCGAAAGAGAAAAGCGTTTGTATACTAATAACTAAATAAATTTAAGGAAGCAAAATAGTGCGTACTCAACCTCAATCAAATACACCGACGTTGCTGATCTCATTGCTTTTAAAATTACATTCGTTATGAAACTTACAATTTAATAACCCGTTGTTGCCTACTGAGTTATGAGTGATGACATTACTTGCACTATTGCATCATTTCTTGCTTTGAGACTCTCTCTGGAATTTGTAAATATGATATAGGTTATTTGCTTTAATATTCCTTTTAAGTTACATATGTTAAAACATTTCTCCCGTTTGCATTAGCACGAATTAGATTTTACTGTTTAATCATGTTGCGAAGAATTAAGTTCCGCTACTGAACTATAAATGATCCACTAATGTTTGTTATTTTGGTTTTTGCATGTGCTGAAATTAAATACATTTCATCAGAACTCTCTTTTCTTTTGGATATCTACTGTTCCGTAAGATCAGTTAATTTTAAATAATCTATCTGAGTAAACATTTGGTAAAGCAAGATGATTCCTTCGACCCTTTTAAACTGGGCAAGCAAACATTTGCTAGAGGTGTGTGTCAATATTTTCCAATTTGCACTGCGCCATCATAGTTATAAGCAAACTTCTTTGCTCATGGAAAATTCTTTCGGATAGCTGAACGAAAACGCAGTAATTGCATAACACCGAGGCAGTACAAAATATCTTAAAGATTTCTGAATTGCTGTCAAATTAAAAACAGAAACTTCCGGTTAATTGGGTAATTTCTTCTTTGAACATAAGCTTTCGCTTGTGACCTTCTATGGCCAGTCCTTGATACTTTTGCATGCGATGGCAAATAATTATTTTAATCAGTAGTTTAAATTTCATATCAGTGTAAATCCAATAAATAGGAATTTCGTTCGGCTGTAAGTCTTAAGAAAGGAATTTCTTCGTATGTTCAGACACGGGATAAATAAATCTTTACAGCCTTCTTAGTTTTTGCCGCCGTCTGCTATTGTGTCCTTCGGTCAGCATGGTGCGGCACCAGGACCGCTTACTACGGACTCATCGGACGTTATTCTCCCATAAACGTCACCAACGTCTTCTACATTTGTTGAACATTTTTCACCAGATTCTGTATACTTGTCTGTTTACGATTTTTTCCTTCGGCGTAATTCAGCTGCTTTCTGTATTAAAAGTTTTCCCGTCCAAGTGGATTATTTCGATTTTGTTGATGGTATCCTCTAATCACTTTCGGTTTTTTTTGCTAACTTCAACTCAGGTTTTTGACCTTGTTTTTTGCATTGTTTGAATACTTTTCCTGATCCTGAGTCCACCCCACCCCCGTGTAAAGACCGTAATGGTCACTCTTCAGTAAAGGACCGTGAACTTGTGCCATCAACTGAACCTTACTGTGTCTGTTTTTACATTTTACACCATCCGTTGTTGTTTGTTTCCTTTGAATGTTGGTTCTGTTAATATTTTAAATAATCTCACTTGGCGCTCTTTAGCCTACCGAAGCCCTGGCGCCATTAAACACGAGCCAATCTTACCGTCAACGTGCTGAATGTATTCGGAAACTTCCGCATGCCTTAAGACACGCATCCAATCCAGACTTCTTTCAGTTCGTGCGACTAAGGTATCACTTGTTTCTCGACGACTGGAATTATACCGATGAGGCATTACATTATGACCACCTACCTAATAAGCTGCAGAACCCTCTTTATACCGCAAAACAGCGGCCACTCGGCGAGGCATCGATTCGATGAGGTGGTGATAGGCAGTATCTGGTACCTTTATGTCAACAACAGGCCCTCCAGCTTCCGTACATTTTGGGGTGGTGGTGATTTAGCGCGAACCCGCTTTTCCAAGTCGAACGACAAATGCTCGATTGGGTTTATGTCAGGTGAATTTGGAGGTCAAGGCATCAACAGAAAGTCACCAGCATGTTTCTCGAACCACCCCTTGACGATTCTGGCAGTGTGGCATGACGCATTATCCTGTTGGTAATGGCCATCACCAGCAGGGAACACAGTTGCTATGAAATGGGTGAACTTGGTCCGCAACGATGTTCACATACCTGACTGATATTGGGCCTAAAGGGTCCCAAGAAAACATCGCCCACAGCATAACACTACCGCCACCACCGCCGGCCTGTTTCCGCTCAACAGTGCATCCAGGCGCCATAGCCTCCTTTCGTAATCGGCATATCCACGCTCGGCCGTCTACGTGATGCACCAGGAATCTTCATTCGTCGGACCAGGCCATTTTCATCGAATCATCCACGGTCGAATCTCGATCTTGGGCGCATTTCATGCGTTGTTGGCGATGACTTGCATTGAGCATGGGGACCCGGCTGAGACTTCTGCTACGCAGGCCCATGCGGAGAAGGCTGCGATGAACTGTGTGCTGTGACACATTGCCTTGATCCCCACTGTTGTAGCTGCGGGGGATTTGTCGCCCTGTGGCGCTGCCGTTGCTGTTTACGACCAGCGACAGTCTCCGCTACGCTCTGGCATCAGTGAGCTCATCAGTGAGCTCACTGATGCCAGAGCGTAGCGGAGACTGTCGCTCGTCGTAAACAGCAACGGCTGGACGACGGGTCGTCGTCCAGCCGTCTGTGCACCACTTTTGATACGTACTCACTACACGTGAACAAGCCTTGCCGTTTTCGCAATCGTAGCTCCGAGGCGCCGTGCCATCACAATTTGTCCTCCATCAAATTCAGAAAAATCCAAAGCTTTTCCCATTCTGACTCCAACACTCTATACTAACCCAAAGCCGGTACTCGAGTTGTGTATATACCGCTCTGTGAACTTCACCTGCGCCACCGTTCAGCCTGCAGACCCACTCATTTTACTAGGCTGGGGGATATCATAATGTAATGGCTCATAGGTGTTTTTCCGCACTAGTGCGCTGCTCATGAACCTACATTCCGGACTTTACTCTGGCACTATTCTGTTCGACTCCACCGTAAAGTTTGTTCTGATGTCGATCTCCTCTTATATTCGTCAGAGTCTGAGTTATCGACAGAATGGTGTAAGTGATAAAGAGTGTACTGTGACGTGCCTGCCCCGCAATACGCACACGACACAAAGGCAGATAGCAGCGAGTGCAAACGTCTGCGTAGCTTAGTTGGTAGAGCGACTTGTTCCGGAATAAGAGGACTCGGGTTCGATTCCCGGCGTGGACCAAAAATGACGAAGACATTTACTTCGTTATAATGGCGCCCGAACTTCCCCCGGATGACCCGGCCGTTAAAGATCTTGCAATGGTGTGATGTTCTTTCCACACCGCGAGACAAGAAAAATAAGAGAATCCCTTCCTTAGCGCTTCGAAAAATACATGTGTGTGACGTTGCATTTTACACACCAGATTGACTGGGAGTTCTCAAGTGCACGTTCTACAGCGGATGGCTGCCTGCAACGATTCATGGTCACGGCTGAACCGTGGGCCATGCACCAGCCCTATTTCTGGGTGGGGGGGGGGGGGGACGTGCCTGCCCCTGCAGAAAGCACACGTCAGAAAGCAGCGAGAACGAACGTCTGCGTAGCTCAGTTGGTAGAGCGACTTGTTCCGGAATAAGTGGACTCAGATTCGATCCCCGGCGTGGACCAAAAATGACTGAGAAATTTACTTCGTTATAGTACATAGACTATAAAGGTTTTTTTCCTGTTCTTCTTTCAAATGAACTGATCAATCCAATGGAGTTTCACATGACAGGTATTTAGATTTGTATTTTGTGTTGTATGTTATTTTCTCCGTGTTTGTGTTTTTCATGCGAACCGTGTTTTCCCTTTAATTTATCATTTGTGATTCTTATTCAACAGAGTAAGAATTTTTCGCTCTGTTTTACTACTGCAAATACACAGTTGAGTCACATTATTGTGACCACCAGCTAATATCCAGAGGAACCGCCGTGTTCAGCGCGGACAGCAATTCTAGATGGGCTGGGTGTGACTCAGTAAGGTGCTGCAAGGTGTTCACAGGTATGTGGAGCCATGCTGACTGCAGTGCATCTGACAGCTGCTGGAGGGTGCGTGGTGGAGGATCCATAGAGTGAACAACATGATCGAGGTGGTCCCACAGATGCTCAGTTGGGTTTAAGTCTGAGGAATGAGGGTACCAGGGAAGTACTTTGAAGTCTTCATCGTGCTCGTACAACCACTTTCAAACATTTTTAGAGCCGCCCCGGTGGCGCAGCGGTCTAAGCGATGGCCTCTGATCGTTCGTCCGAAAGGGGTCCGGGTTCGAATCCCGGTGAGGCATGGATGTTGTTTGTCTTACGGCACTGGCTCTTCCCCTTCCGTGGAGCCAGTGACCCAAAATTAGGGACTGGCGACTGCTTATAGCCCATTAAGTTGCTCACGGTAGTCGTTAAACCTGCAACAAAAAAAAAAAAAAAAAAAAAAAAAACATTTTTAACTGTGTGACACGTCGCATTGTCGTTCTGGAAGATCCCACCCGCTCCAGGGAAGATAATCAGCATGTATGGGTGTGTCTGGTATGCAAGGATGGATTCATGACTAATTCGGTCCATAGTGCCTTCCACAGGTTATAATGAATAAGCTTTATTTGTTTTCCGCTAAGCTAATTATAATGAATAAGCTCTTATTTACTAGCTAGCTAATGATAATAATGAAGCTTTCCTACTGAGCTAAGCTAAGTATAATGCTTCTGCTACTGAATTATATGCTTGTACTAAACTTCAAATAGTGAATTCAAATGGTTGTTGTAACTAGTTAATTAAGAACATGAATAAAGTCTCCTGCTAGTAGTGTAGTAATAGTATTGAACAAACTTATAACTGGTAGTAATGTTGTAGCAGTAATTAGGATGAATAAAGTCTTAACGCTGGTTGTTAATAGTAATAAACTAATGACATAAACCTAACAGCCAGACAGAGGTCTGACAAAAACTATGAATTGAGAAAGACGTACTTACGACAAAGCTCTTTTTATTATGTAACTCTTGATCATCCAACGCACACACAACTCGTTTCACAATAATGAAGAATCAAACTAATCACATAGAACGAAACTCTCTCCTCCACAACAACAACGCTTCTCTAGTATAACAACAAACGCTCTCCCTATAACAATAAAAGCTCTCCTTGGGTATCGTTGAACGCGCCTATTTATACTGGCTACCACCACGTCATGACTTACACTCATTGCCAGATCTCATTCAGCGGGTGAAATAATATTTCGTTCAGTAAGAAGATAATTTACATAGTAAAATAAAATAACCAGAGATAGTAAAATCAAAAGGAAAGTGAATATAGAGTATACGTTACATCATCTCCCCCTTAATTTTTCTTTTTTTTTTTTTTTTTTTTTTTTTTTTGTTTCCGAAAAACCTATCAATTTTGGAGTGTAAAAACCTATCAATTTTGGAGTGAAACGTCAATCACTTCGTTGATTGACGTTTCTCGACCTCTTTTTTGTTTTGTTGTTTGGTGGCAGCAGTATTTACATTATCAAACTTGGCATGACAAAATTAAGAAATCTGTATTCGTCTGTGAAACTTGTATTGTTGAACAAAACAAACCTGCATCGGCATACCTTCCTTTTATTCTGCCTAGCAGGAATCACTTTTTTAATTTCAAATGACGTTCTCATTATTCGGTGAATACATACGAACTGTATCAGCAGCGAAGATTGCCTGGAGCTGCCTAACGGGAACAATTTTATTATTTTAATTTCAAATTACGTTCGCATTATTCGTTGAATACATACCAACTGTATCAGCAGCGAAGATTACCTGGAGCTGCCTAACAGTAACAATTTTATTATTTTTACCCCTAAGCACATAGATATATATAAAAAAAATGTGGATTAGTAGATGGACATAGAAGAAATATATAAAAAAAAACACACATATATACACAAAAAAGAATGCATAGGCCCACACGAAAAAGAAATTCTGACACGCCAACTGGTCGTGCAGGAAAAACAACAAACTGAGAAAAGAACCTGTCCACGAGAACTTACTTATCTCGAGGACGCATAAAACTCTAGTACGATAACGTTTTCCAGGCCTAATCGGACTGGTAAAATCAGGTGGCTTAGATCTTTTCAAGGACTTTAATGGATCTGGAACATCGGTCTGCTGTCGGTCAAGAAATCCCGGCGGCTGACGGGAACGGTCAGGAATGGCGGAAATCCCTCGGTCCGGAACGGCTGAAGTCTGTGGGTCCGGAAATCCCTGCGGCTGAGAAGAACGGTCAGGAATGGCTGAAGTCTGGCGGTCCGGAAATCCCTGCGGCTGAGAAGAACGGTCAGGAACGGCTGAAGTCTGGCGGTCCGGAAATCCCTGCGGCTGAGAAGAACGGTCAGGAACGGCTGAAGTCTGGCGGTCCGGAAATCCCTGCGGCTGAGAAGAACGGTCAGGAACGGCTGAAGTCTGGCGGTCCGGAAATCCCTGCGGCTGAGAAGAACGGTCAGGAACGGCTGAAGTCTGGCGGTCCGGAAATCCCTGCGGCTGAGAGGAACGGGCTCCCCCAGGCTTTTGATATGGAGTCCCTTTGTGCTGGGGCCCGTTGTGTCCTTCCAGTATTCTTTTGGACGGACAAGGCTCCGGCCACATCGTTTGCTTTCGCTTACGCCCGCGTGGCATGAGAGTAGCAGCAGGCATCGGCCCTGTTTGCCCTGAACGTAGGTTCCAGGGGCGAAACCCGGGCGGATTCAAGGATTTCTGCCTTCGTCGCTGTTGCGGCGAAGCAGATTGGGGAGACAAGTTACGTTTGCGCCCAGCTTTTGGTGGTTCTGGACGGTTTGTAATATTTAAATTATTATTCATAACTGATAAATCAGAAATGTCCGAAGCCTCTGAGTCGCTGCTGTAATTCAGTGGTCGTGCAGGGCGATGTTTATTTTTGCCTATAGGAATACTTTCTGACGAGGTATTCAAGGAAGTAGGAGCCTGCGTTGGTGCAGAGTTATCAGGAAACGGCGCAGCAATAGTCTTGGCAATGGTTGGAGGGAAAGGAACGATACTAGTATTCGAAGAACTTGATTCGAGCCTTGGTCTCATGGGAGAATCAGGTTGCGTGTTTGGAAACCCGTCTGGAGGAGGAGGATGAAGAAAAATCACTGGAGATTCTTCAAAAATGTTTGTCGGTTCGTCCAAAATTTCTGGAGGTTGATCGTGAGATATAGACTCTTGAGTCTGTGAAACAGAAGGTTGAGTAGGATTGATTATGAAATCGATATTTCGTTCATGATACTTGCGACACTGATCAACGTGTACGTATTGAAATTGATTGTCAGGTTTTTCAAGAACAATGTTATTTTCAAACACATTTGCCACCCGATATGGACTTTCGTAGCTGGGTGCAAATTTCTTCACTAAAGTATGCGAAACAGAAGACTGGAAGTGCGTTTCCACGAGAGTGAGATCTCCAACGACAAGATCTGGTTCCCTACGCCGAGTATTATAATATCTTGCTTGAGCCGCTTGTGCTCCTAGCATTGCAACACGAGCTTTTTCTGCCATGATTCGTACTGATTGCGGAGTTGGTCGCTGGTTTAGTTCGTCGATAATCCCTGTTAAATTTTCAAAAGGGGTTTTAATTTTGCGACCCAGAAAAAGTTCTGCAGGTGTAATTTTAGTAGATTCGTGGACAGACGAGCGGAGGGCGAACGAAAAAGCTCCAAATGGTCATCCCATCTTTCATGATGATCCATTACAAATGTAACAATCATTTTCACGAGCGTGCGGTTAACGCGTTCCGCAGGATTACTCTGGGGATGATATGGGGAAATGAATTTATGTTTAATGTGTAGTCTCGCACACATTCTTTCAAAAATGTCAGAAATAAATTGAGGACCATTATCCGAAACTACTTTATTAGGTGCACCATATCTAGAGAATACTTCATTAACTAATACATTACAAATAACTTCTGCCGTAGCGGCTTTAATGGGAAAAACTTCAACCCATTTAGAAAAATTATCAGTTAGTACTAAAACGTAACGAGCTTTGTTTTTAACAGATAAAAGATAAGGTCCTAATAAATCTATTGAACTAATATCAAAAACATGAGAACTTGAACTAGATTTCAAGTGACCGGCCGGTCTTACATTACGGTTATTATTAATCTGACACAAGTGACATGATTGAACGTATGCGAGCACACTTTGGTACATGCCAGGCCAATAGGCAACATCCCGCAATTTACAACGGGTCTTGCGAATACCTAAATGGCCTGCAAGAGGTTTGTCATGAAATTCGTTTAAAAGGGCCATTCGAAGGGTTCGCGGAATACATGGGCAAAACTCTGCCCTAGTAGTCCTAGATTTCGTATAGTAAAGAAGACCCTCTATTACTTCAAAATGTTGTGACCTTCCAGCCAGAGAAGGATCACTTTGCAGGGGCGAACCCGCAAGCAAAAAATTATAGATATCCCCAAAATCTGGATCATTTATTAATTCTGCTATTATCTGCTCTCTGGATGTTATATCAGCTATTAGAAGTAAAGGCTGACATCCAGGAGTAGTTTCTGTGGGGACCCCACTAATCGGAACGCGAGACAATGCGTCCGGTAATTGATTCTTATGACCTGGCTGATAGGAAATTTTGATATTGCTCTCTTGTAACTTCAGAGCCCACTTCATAAGTCTTTGAGATAGGTGCTTAGCAGAATTCAAATACTGAAGGGCAGAATGATCCGTAATTATGTTAACTGTCAATTCATTAAGATAACATTGAAATTTATTCAGCGCATACACAACAGCAAGACATTCACGTTCCGTAGCTGAATAATTGCGTTCAGCTTTGGCTAAAGTACGAGACGCAAAAGCTATTGGATGCCCAGCTTGTGACAAAACGCAACCAAGACCAACTCCGGATGCGTCAGTATAAATATCAAATTCCTTAGTATGATCCGGGAAAGCCAACACCGGAGGCTGAGTCAACGTAGACTTCAGTGTTTCGAATGCAGCGTTAGCCTCAGGTGTCCAAACAAACTACTTGTATTTACGTTTTAAAGCATACAACGGCTCACAGATTGTAGCATAAGCGGGGACGAACTGCTGATACCATCCGGTCATTCCCAGAAAGCGTGATAGTTCTTTTGCTGTTTTAGGCCGAGGAAAGTCAACAATAGGCCTAATTTTTTCATTATCAGTAAATAAGCCGTGGGGAGTGATTTTCAACCCCAGATATACAATCTCGTCCCTCGCTATCTGGCATTTACTAGGTTTTAACGTCAAGCCAGCATTGTATATGAGTTGGAACACCTGTTTGAGCAGAGAAAGGTACTCGTCAAAAGTCTCGGATGTAATAATAATGTCATCCAAATATACATGCACATGGGGACCCAGGACAGGTCTGAGAACCGTATCCATAAGCTTTTGGAAAGTAGCAGGTGCAGAAGCTAGTCCAAAGGGCATACGTAAATATTCATAGGCCCCAAAAGGAGTCACAAAGCCAGTTTTATCGACAGAGTCCGGATGTACTGCCACCTGCCAATATCCACTCGCCAAATCCAAGGTTGACATCCATTTGGTTGACGACAGGTCATTTAAAATATGCGACATGACAGGTAGTGGATAATTGATCGTTTTTGTGACTTGGTTGAGCTTGCGGAAATCTGTCACGAAACGAAATTCATTGGGTTGTTTCTTTGGAACCAAAAAGGCAGGAGCAGCCCAGGCGCTTGTTGATTCCCTGATTATGCCCTGTTTAATCATTTCAGAAATTTGACGTTGCATTTCCTGTTTCTTATGTGGAGCACAAGGGTAAGGTTTCGTCGCAATTGGTTTCGTACCATCAGTGTCAATGACATGATAAACCACCTGTGTGAAACCAGGTTGATCAGAAAATAAACCAGGGCTTTCCTGTAAAAGTAGAGAAAGCTGGTTTCGTTGCCTCTCATTCAATTGGTTACTCAATAACAAACTCGTTATATCTACAGGAACCGTAGGAATCATTTCGACAGGTTCCGGAAAGGAAATCACATGTTGTACGAAATTCAAAGTTATTTGAAACGTATGAATAAAATCCATGCCCATTAAACATTTCACAGGTAGTTCGTCTATAAGCAGGACAGAATGCGTAAAACGAGCTTTTCCCAGCCCTAGAGATAATGTGACAGTTCCTGCGATACTGAAGATTTCGTTATTTGCACCTCGCAAATACTGCGTTGCAGGCTGAACTAGTATTGCAGGAAAATTGTCAGTGCAGAACTTTGTATTTAGGGCTGATATTTCAGAACCAGTGTCGAACTTTGTCTCGACAATAATATCTTCAATTGTCAAGAATACATCAGGCAACTGAGGAGTTTGAACAGTCACTAATACTGTTTTAGGGTCAGAATGCTTGGTATCAGGAAGCAGGACCGACCCTTGGTCTACTTCCTTTGGAAGTTTAAAGGAATCCTGGTTGGATTATCATGCGGTCTGAAACCTCGACCCTGCCGGGTATCGGGAAAATTTTCACGATGAGGAAAACTGCGTGAAAACTGTTGCGGGAACTCCGCATGTCTGTTGACATTTTCATATCTATTACTTCTGCCCTCAGCACGGGCAGAAAAATCATCATTGCCCTGAGCATGAAAACGTTCCGAATGCTGAGGATTGGAACAGGGTCGAGCATACTGTGCATTTGTACGATATCCCGAAGATTGTTCAGAAACTCGCTGTTGGTTTGCCACTCTTCTGTGTGGTGGAACGTATGAAGCTGGGGTGTGCACTTGTGTATGCTCGCGCTGAAAGTTATTATGCCTATTATGCCGCTGAGTATTTTCGTAATAAGCCTCGCGGGGTGCCCGAGCATGGTGAGTGGAACCATGTTTGCCATGTCGCTCTTCATACGTGCGTATGAGGCGAAAGCATTCATGAATTGTGGCAGGGTGTCAAACCTCAAGAAAGTCTTGTAAAAATGGGTCGAGCTGCTGCACGAGGGTATCCAACATGTCAATATGACTGGCATGTGGATCCCATAGGTTA
The DNA here is from genome assembly GCA_039090855.1 of Macrothele yani. Classification (NCBI taxonomy): domain Eukaryota; kingdom Metazoa; phylum Arthropoda; class Arachnida; order Araneae; family Macrothelidae; genus Macrothele; species Macrothele yani. The sequence goes on from CM077012.1 coordinate 30,408,192, forward strand.
TATAAGCGTGTTGTTTCCAACGCAAATGCAACAGGGCTATCATTGGGACCTTGCTGACGAGAAAAAAGCTGTTGATCAAATCTAGCTCGACTGAGGCCGAAAGGAAAGACCTCCAAAAATTCTGCACGGAAATTATCATAATGAGAATCCGGGTTCGACACTCTCCACTGCCGATACCAGGTCTTAGCGGTATCCCTCAAGCAAGTGCCGGCGATTTGGACCTTGCAGTCTTCAGGAATATTATATAGATCAAAATGATCTTCCAGATCTTCGAGGAACTTTAAGGATCCCTCCAAACCATTGAAATGAATTGTTCCTGCATGCGGCACGAAATGGGCAAGTATTCTACTTCGCTGAGAGGATTGAACTCCCTCGGGTACGACCCGCGACTCAGAGTAATAAGAAGCTGGTGCATTACGAAATTGTGAAGAATGCCTGGGCACGTGTAGATCACTTATATCAAAGTGAGCCCCACAGGCTTCTTGCAGATGGTCGAGATTAATCCCATCACCACCGAAACTTGTCTTAGGGTGGAAAATTGAAGTCGTCTCAGGTAGTGAAGACATGGGTAATCATTGTCAAGATCTCGTGTTCGAGAAAAGTTCGGGCGCCAATTACAATGAATAAGCTTTATTTGCATTCCGCTAAGCTAATTATAATGAATAAGCTCTTATTTACTAGCTAGCTAATGATAATAATGAAGCTTTCCTACTGAGCTAAGCTAAGTATAATGCTTCTGCTACTGAATTATATGCTTGTACTAAACTTCAAATAGTGAATTCAAATGGTTGTTGTTACTAGTTAATTAAGAACATGAATAAAGTCTCCTGCTAGTAGTGTAGTAATAGTATTGAACAAACTTATAACTGGTAGTAATGTTGTAGCAGTAATTAGGATGAATAAAGTCTTAACGCTGGTTGTTAATAGTAATAAACTAATGACATAAACCTAATAGCCAGACAGAGGTCTGACAAAAACTATGAATTGAGAAAGACGTATACTTACTACAAAGCTCTTTTATTATGTAACTCTTGATCATCCAACGCACACACAACTCGTTTCACAATAATGAAGAATCAAACTAATCACATAGAACGAAACTCTCTCCTTCACAACAACAACGCTCCTCTAGTATAACAACAAACGCTCTCCCTATAACAACAAACGCTCTCCCTATATAACAACAAAAGCTCTCCTTGGGTATCGTTGAACGCGCCTATTTATACTGGCTACCACCACGTCATGACTTACTCATTGCCAGATCTCATTCAGCGGGTGAAATAATATTTCGTTCAGTAAGAAGATAATTTACATAGTAAAATAAAATAACCAGAGATAGTAAAATCAAAAGGAAAGTTAATATATAGAGTATACGTTACAAGGTATGAGTGCCACGAAAACATTTCCCAGACCATAACGCTGCCCCCACCAGCTTGTGTTCTTCCAGCAATGGTTGAAGATAATTTGTTCTCCGATGTTTCTCACATGACACACTAACGTCCATTCGTTCGATGATGCAGAAAACGTGACTCATCGGAGAAGGCAATCCTTTGCCAATCAGCGGATGTCCAATTCTGATACGCAACCGTGTAAGCCTTTTCTGCCGATGCACCTTCGTTAGCATAGATGCAGTGACCATCCGTCTGCATCGGAGCCCCATACGCAGCAGAGTTTGCAGAATTTTCGTTTTTGACACACTTCCTGTAGCTCCTTGGTTCATTCAGTCAGTGCAGTTCTTCCACTGTAGCGTGTCAATCGGCCCTCACGCACCTTCAAAGGCGACGTTCACCTCTCACATCAATGGCACGTGGTGCTCCGCAATTTGCACGTCGTTTATTCGTTGGTGCCATTTCCCCAGTCACGATACACTTTAACCACAGCAGCACGCGAACAGTTCACAAACTGCGCTGTTTCAGAATTACTACCACCCTTTGCCCGAAAACCGATAATCATCCCTTTTTGCAAATCTAATAAATCGATCCTTTTATCAATGGCACCAACGGGTGATATGTTTTCCGAATGCCTACAGCACACCTTATATACCCTCTAAGCCAGCTCACGACACGTACCTTCTTTCATTGGCTACTCGCTGTTGACCTCAAAACTAGGAGGTGATCACAATGTGACTCAACTGTGTATAATTCTGTGTACACACGGAAGATGCGCACACTTAAAAAAATTTGAACTGCCCAGCAGCTGTAGAGCTCGTTAAGCTCAATAATACATTCTGTATTTTGCCCAAACATAACTCGTGATGACCTGCTAGCTTTCACCAGATAGGCCGACTGCTTTTGTCGTCGAAAATTTTATACCAGCACCAAAGATAAGGGTGAAATACAAGGCATGTAGGTATACTTATATGGTAGGAACATGACTAACAGTGAAACATGTAAATTTGGTAATGAAATTACGTAAAATACACTGCAAAAAATCTTCTGAAATTCACTAGCCATTTTGCGGGATTCTTTTAATAAATTAACGAAGCATATTTCTAATACAACCTTTTCCCGTGAAATGACTGGGAAAACCCCCCAGAATTTTGCAGATTTTTCGTATGCCAGTAAAATTCTGAATTTTCATAAGGGTCATATGTGAAATCAACGATGGGTCTGGACCTTGATGCCTCAGATTTCAATGATTTTTGGTTTATAGTTTGTACCTATGGAGTACATATAAAAATCAAATCTTTGAGATTTTGGGTCAGCATTTTTTTTATTTCTGATTTTAAAAAATAGCAAAAATAATTGGCAAATTTTGCAAAAATGCCTGCAGGTAGTAATGCTAGGGGGCTCATCTATAGCTCTTTTTATAGCTATTTTTACGGGCTTTAATTTGATGTGCAACACAACCCACTTTGGAGCATAAAATGTTTTTGACAATTTTTTTTTTAATAAAAAACAACAAAAAAAAAAAGCACGCTAATTTTACACATGTTAGCTAGAGGTATGCACGTCCCCTCCTTTGTTCGGCTGTCGGACGCGCTAAATTACTGCTGCAGAAAGGTCCTCCAGAGAGGAAAATTGCTTTCGACGTATGAGTTGTTTGAGCTTTGGAAACAAATCAATGTCGGGTGTACTCCTGTCAGGGCTTATAAGGTGCGTGAGGTAAGCCTTCCCACCTGTACTTGTCGAGCAAAGCTGTCACCACCTTCCCCATGTATGGCCTTGCATTGTCGTGCAAAATATGAGGCCCATCTCTGAGCAAGTCAAGTTGGTTGCTGTGTAATTTTCTGCTTAAGTTTTGCAGGAAGTCATGGTAATAGGCTGCTTTGACACTTGTTCCACATGGTACTGTGTCATGATGGCGCCAAGGCGATCATGATCATACGCGAATATCATCATTTGCTTGACCTCCGATTGTGCTCTTCTGTTGTTTATGGGGGGGGGGGGGGCACAATTGATTTCTCTACTCACTCATCTGCGATTTTAGATCAGGTGCGAAGACCCCAATCTAGGTTTCATCAATAGCAACAATTCGCAACAGGAAGGTGTCTCCTTCAGCAATGTTGCATTTTCCACATGAGCGTGTTTCTGTGCGGCAGTCAAGTCATGAGGCGCGTATCTGGCCGAAAGATTTCTTTTCTGAAAAGCGTTCGTCAAAGTACGAAATATTGATTTTGGTGAAATTCTTGCAGTTTCTCGCATGGTGCTCGATTGTCTTGTTCGACACCATCCATGGCAAGTTTCACACTTCACTCATCCGTTGCCGTTTTCGCCCCCCTTCCGACTTTGGGTCGTTGTTTTTGCTTAAACGCCCTTCACGAAAGCGAGTAACCCAGCGAAAAACTGTACTCCGGTCTACTGTTTCATCCCCACAAACCTCACGCAAAGCGCTGTGAATGTCTATTGGATTTTTGCCCCGTAAAGTTTCAATCCTGAAACTGTAACTTCACGTGTCACAGTACCTTAGGATTCTGCGTAGGCCATTTCTAACCCTCTGCAACCCACAACGTCGTGCTCTGCGAGAGTAATGAGGCCACGTGCTGCTTTCTCAAGTCCCACACTACAACTGACGCAAACATCGTTGTGATTGCATCATCAACTCCGCGGCTTGCCACATCGTGCATTTCTTATGAAATGTCTCTCGCAAGTTCACACAATTTCAGCTTAGGTCGTCCTTTTTCGCACGTCAGCTGTTTGCGACGGCATTTGAATTCTTTTTCGCAACAAAAGGAAGAGCTGGGTTTACCCTGTCAGATAACATCAAAACACTTGACATTATTCTATGAGGCTGTTTACTTGTGGTTTCATGCACTGCTGTCTGGAATGGGAGGCCCAATTGCGGGGTCTTTCCTTTTTCATGCATTTTCGCTGTTCAGATAAATGTTTTTCCAGTTTTTATGTCTCCTACCCCAATTACCATAGACCAAATATGTAACAACCGATTTTCAGCTTTGAGAGTTGTTGTAGAGATTGTATTGCTGTCCTAGATACAGGGTGTCCCAAAAATCCCCGACACATTTTAAAAATTTATTAAGACTATTAGGGATCGGAACAAAAACTTTTCAGAGCTTGTAAACTTCAAAAGTTTCTTTTCGTACAGTTAATAAACTTCGATATGTGCACCATTTGTTGCGCTTAGTACATCAAGCCGATATTCAGTCTCTGCCCATGGTACGTGCCAAAGTGGATTCTGCAACAGATGTAATTGCAGCAGCTATGCGTGTTTTCAGTTCGTCGACACTTTGGATGAATGAACTTTGTCTTTCACATATCCCCACAAGAAGTCTAGAGGCGTGAGATCTGGAGAGCGGGAAGGCCATGGGATGGATCCATCTCGTCCAATCAACCTAGTTGGAAATTCCTTATTTAAAAAGTTTGCACAACCTTACACCTATGTGGCGGTGCACCATCTTCTTACTAAATGATTTTAGGATGCAAATGGCAAATCTGAGTGACGGAAAAAATTTGAATCGCGTTCAGGTGAATTTCTTTTGTGACTGTGGATTCAGCTAAAAAGAAAGGCCCGACCTCACGATCAGACATTAAGCCTCATCACACAATCACTTTAAGACTATCTCGGACATGTTTGATGAAGTGATGTGGATTCTCAGACCCTCAAATTTTGATATTGTGGCGGTCGACTTTACCTGAAACATGAAAAGCGGCTTCATCTGTAAAAACAATGTTTCGTGGGAAGTCTGTATCTGCTTCGGGATGATTTTATATGTCCACAGCAAAGTTAAAACGGCATGGCTTGTCGTCCGGCTGTAAAGCTTGCAATTTTTGCACTTTGTAGGAATATTGGCGGAGGTTTTGGTGTAAGACTCTATGCGCTGTTGCACGACGGATTTCTAATATCTTTGCAGCAGTACGTATCGATTTAGAAAGGCTACGTGAAAAGGCTTCACGAATGATTTCGACATCGCCTTCACCCGTGCTTGGTCTTCCACATTTCTGCCTATCAAGGACACTTCCAGTTTTCAGAAACTTCTTGTGCCAAGCTAAGATGTTATTACGACCTGGAAGTGTTTTTCCAAATTTCGAACGAAAATTTGCTTGCATTTAAGAAATAGATTTCGTTAAAAAAACAAAAAAAAACCTACCAAGCTTTCCTTGATGGAGTGGACGTTTTTTCAACTAGCCTTGCAGTTGGATCAGTAGCGCCACCTAGTGACGCATTTTAGAAACAGAAAAACTTTAAGTAAGTTAACAAAATCTGCAAAAATTATGTTCCTATCCTAAACAGTTTTTTTTTTAAATAAAGTGTAAAAATATGTTAAGGACCACGAAAGAAATACGGGATTACGCCATATAATACAAATTTTGAAGATGCCAATCCGATTTTTGGCGTAAATGTGACAAGGATATTAAACAAGAAAGATGACACCGAATTTTCGGGTGTAATAAGCACGTCTTTTGAATCCGTTCTGACACAAATTAAATTTATCAAAACAATTCAAAGTCAATGGAACCGGTATGGAAAACAATAGTATCTGACGAAAGAAAGATTTTCAATCGGGTTTTTAATCCCTCAGATATTGCTGTATACGGAATCGTGAGCTTACGAACTCTTAGAAACAGAGTTATCGACAAAAATAAGATGTGACTTTACGTCCCCTGGTGGGAATACCATGATTTATTTTAGGAAAAAAGTATTCTCAAAACGTTTATCCATATGAGCGGTATCGGTCCAAGAAAAAAAAAATTAGGCGATATTTCAGGAGCCCAGATTTTGCTACAAATACATCAAAAGCAGAAATTAACACCTATGACACTTGGTGGCCAAACCATTCTTTACAAAGCATTAGAAATTATGTGAAAAATATTTTCCATCAGGTCTTGTATGCGATACTGGAATAATTCTTTCAAATCGGAGTTTCAGGAGCAGAAAACGCAATTTACCTTTATGCGCCCTAGCGGAAAGTCTAAATGATTTATGTGAAAATTTTGAATTTATGGGAAAAACATTTCGCTTCGGAAACACTATCTAGTAAAAAAGGAATTTTTCAAATCGGAGAGATATTGACAAAAATAAGATACACATCTACGCCTCTTGGCGTAGAAACCATGCATTATTTCAAGAAGAAAATGTTTCCAAAAGGTTTGTCAACATGAGTAATATCGGTCTACAAACGACGTTTTATTCAATCGCTAATTTAGAACCTAATATTTTGCTGCAAATACATCAGAAGCGGAAATTTAAGATTTATGCCCCTGGTGGTCAAACCATTTTTTACAAAAATTAGAAATGATATGCAAACGATTTCCCATCAGAAGCTGTATCCGGTGCAGAAAGAAATTTTCAAATCTGAGATTTAGAAGCAGAGATATAGGGGAAAACGCAATTTATCTTTACGCCCCCTAGCGGAAAGTGTATGAATTACTTGAAAATTTTGAAATTATATTAAAAACATGTCACACGGAAAACACTACCCAACAAAGAAGTAATTTTTTAAATCGGACTCCTAGAAGTAGAGATATTGACAAAAATACGATATACACCTACGCCCCCTGACGCACAAACTGTGGAATATTTTAGGAAGAAAATATTCCGGAAAGAAGTTTTTCAATCGATATTTTAGAAGCTCAGATTTTATGGCAAATACATCGGAAGCAAAAATTAACACTTACGCCCCCTGGTGGCCAAATTATTCTTTACCAAAAATTGGAAATTATATGCAAAAGATTTTCCATCGTATCCGCTGAAATTTTTTTTTTCAAATCGGAGTTTTAGAAGAGTTAGCGGGGAAAATGTGATTTACTTTTACGCCCCCTAGCGGAAAATCTATGCGTAATTTGAAAAAGAAACTATGTGAAATACTCTTCGACATAAATGGAATCGAAAGATACAATAATGTTTTAAATCGGATGTTTAGAAGCAAATATGTGGAATAAAACGTATTTTTGAATTCGACATCATCTGCATTTACGCCGTCTAGCGGCGAAATTGTACATCGTAAAAAAAAAAAACGAAATGAAGGATCATCATACGCATATTTCAAGCTTCTCAATGCAAAAAGAATTTTTCAAATCGGACTGATATTTGCAGAGATATCGTGGGTACAGACGGACGGACAAACCGGTAACATAAGCACGATCTTTTTTTACAAAAGACTTGCTAAAAAGTGGTTTGCCATTTCGGTGAGCTTTTTTGCGTGCAATTTTTGTATTAATGGAATCGAAAGTAAATCGAAGAAATCGAAAATTTTGTATAAATGGAATCGAAAGATACAATAATGTTTTAAATCGGATGTTTAGAAGCAAATATGTGGAATAAAACGTATTTTTGAATTCGACATCATCTGCATTTACGCCGTCTAGCGGCGAAATTGTACATCGTAAAAAAAAAAAAAAAAAAAAAAAAAACGAAATGAAGGATCATCATACGCATATTTCAAGCTTCTCAATGCAAAAAGAATTTTTCAAATCGGACTGATATTTGCAGAGATATCGTGGGTACAGACGGACGGACAAACCGGTAACATAAGCACGATCTTTTTTTACAAAAGACTTGCTAAAAAGTGGTTTGCCATTTCGGTGAGCTTTTTTGCGTGCAATTTTTGTATTAATTTCCTGTTTTCAATATCGTGAATTATTCATGGGAATTCCTTTTTTTTTTTTTCAGGTGATACTCGAAAACCCTTCACTACTAAGAATGGAATTTATCTGTAAGTTTAATTGAAATCCTTTAAATGACTTGTTTTTAATTAGTCGTTTTATGCTTGTTGCTTAACTATTGATCACCACTGTAGCTATATACAATACAAACGGTGGAAGTGAAAATATAAAACTGCATGCAGTCAAAAGATTTCCAGGGAATGTTGTGTACATCAGTGTGGCGAAAACATGCTTTACTCTCACCTGTCGTGTACTCAAGTAACCTAAATCGTAACTAAGGTTCTTTAAATTTGTTTCAGAATGTTTTAACTGCATGCTTGCAAACCAACGAAAACCTAATATTTGAAAAAAATTATAAAGCTATCAAATGTTAGCTACTAGAAAAATTTAAAGATCTTAGTGAAGTGTGCTCTAAATGTCAAAACACTGAAGATTAATTGGAAGAATATGTTAATATACACACATCTCCAAAACTTGTGCTTGAAAGCGATTTTTCCTAACAAACGGGAAAAATTGACCGTACACCACACAAATACTTCTCCAAATGAATGTCAGCGTCCATATCGACTTACCGTACGCCGAAACGGCACATTTCAACATGGGTGGAGCATGGAACAGTTGGTGAACGCTTGTTTTGAATAGTTGCTGTGCTAGTGCAGGTCGTAATTTCACTGGTGTTTCGAGATGCAGTGAAAACATACTGAAGAGACAGAGTAAACATGGCGCAAAGACATCATCCGAGTGAGTTTGAACGTGGTTGCATCATAGGTAAACTGGAAAAAGGGACCAGTGTTGCAAATGAACTGGGGATCGATCACAGCATTGTGTCCAGCTTGTGGTCACGGTACCAGATAACTGCAAATGCCTTTATACGTGTTGGGGGAAGTCGTCCACAATGCACCACATTATCAGAAGGCTGCTAATAAATGCATCACATTATCAGAATGTGTTGCTATCTGCAAAACGGAATCTTCCTTTTGCGATGGTGCCGAAAACAGTTCTTCGACGAATGAGGAATGGAGCAGCATTTTATTCGCAGATGAAAGCAGATTCAGTTTAACGTCCCATTCTGAACGTCAGTACATCTGGCAAGAACGTGGTACTCAGTACAGTCAAGCGAACATCGTGGGAAAACTTAGAAATTGTGTTGGGGAAATCATAGTCTGGGCCGGCATTATGTTTAATGGCCATATAGAGTTTCAGCTGGTAGGATGAAGGTCTTTAACTGGTAAACGGTACTGTAATGACGTCATCGCCCATCATGTTCGCCTGTTCCGTGGAGCTATCAGACCAAAGTTTGTTTTTGTGGAAGATAATGCTTGCCCCTATTGTCTAGCAGCTGTGGTTGAGCTCCTTGAGGAAGAAGATATCAATGGAATGGAGTTGCCAGCATACTCCCCTGATCTCAACTCAATAGAGCATGCCCGAGATGCTTTAAAGAGACTTATAGCTGAGAGGTCACCGCCACCAGGAACGATTCCTGAGCTCCGAAGAACACTAACGGAGAAGTGGCCAGCTCTGTTCTAGGAACTACTCAAAAATCTTGTTCTGAGTAAACCACACCGGTGTCAGACGTACTTATCTATTAGAGCAGTGCGCACCCGTATTGATTTACTAATAGGTGTTCCTGGACAGTACATCTCTGCGTTACAGGAGGTTATACCAGCTTCGCATGCTCAGGATACCGGGCACTCTGTATCAGTGTCAGATGAATTGGTAATTATATTATATGATATGTGTTCTTAAATGACATCAAGTATTACTGTGTGTAAACATCGGTGATTAAACTACGTATGCATGTGTAACCCGTGAATATGATGTTCGTGCTTAAGCTTTGGACATGTGTACGCCATATTGTACAATGTATTTTTAAATAACTGCTTTTGTAGACTAAGCTTGGCATAACAATGAAGCACACTGACGTGTTGCCTTTTCGTGTTAATAATAAAGGACCAAACTGCTCAATATGCACAAAAATAATTTTTTTGCATGGTTTTATGAATAAAATACTAGGGCTGATATGTAACTTGCGATGGCTTTTAACAGCAATTTTGGGACATACAGATCAGTATCTCCCAAAGGTATTACGCTCTCCTGACTAGAGGGCTTTGTTTAGCAAATGAATTTGAATAAAAAGGAAATGTGCTGAGGAACAAATTCAAGTGAAAATCACGACCCACCTGGAAACACTGTTTCGAGGTGATTTAGTTAAACGATGTGGCTCGCGGTACCGAAATATTTGACCACCCCTGTGGTAGAGTGGTCAGAGACGCTAACTTCTATCTATTCGTCCAAGCTGGGCTCGAATTCAAATACCTGATGAGACACGGGTGACCTTTCAGTCCGCTGGCGCTGTCTCTTCCATGGAACCAGTGGCCCTAAATTTAGGGATGGGCGACTGTTCATAACTCTGTTTCTTATGGTAGTCGTTAAATACCGAAACTAAAATATAATAAAAGAAAAAAGTATTTTCCTTTACAGCAATCGAACATAAGGGCACCTCTTTTGTTTCCTGTACAAAAGCCTTTACACACGGAAACTTGCAGTTTGTTGTTGAAGGCCTTCCAGAGCCTTTCACATCCCCCAAAGCCCTTCGCCCACGTGCGGAATTCGAACCCCTTTCTCACATACTCCGAAAGCCAGTGACTTGAGGACTATAGATTTTTTACACTTGGTGATGATGTCAGCGTTTCTCGTGTCCAGTGAAACCTAATTACCACGCGTACCTACGAGTTAGAAAACGTTTCCAGGCGTGTCACAACTTTCACTTGAATCTGTTCGCCAGCATGTTGCGTTTTTATTCAAACCCATCTGTCAAGCAATGCCTTCTAGTCAAGAGACTGAGTGACGTTAGGAGACACCGATTTACATTTCCTTTAACCCGCTGTCAAAGGTCATTGGAATTTGATTAGCTTACGTTTATTGACAAGTGCAATGTAGGTGTAGTTACTAAATCGGTGATGATGAAACAGTTGTGAAAATGCCTTTCCTCATTTTATAATTAACGACCACGGTGAGCAATTCAATAGGCTTTAAGCAGTCTCCCATCCGTAATTTAGGGTCACTAGTTCCAGGGAAGGGACACAGCCAGTGCGGTAAGACAAACCCATCATCGATGCCTCACCGGGATTCGAACCCGGGCCCAGGTCGGACGCATGGTCGGACGCTAGTACTTAGACCACTGCGCCACTGGAGCGGTGCCCTCAATTTATTTCCTGCGTATTACTTAATCTGTGTGGACTGCATGATGTTTTTATTGTAGATATAATTAAAATTACTTATCTTAGTAGATTTTGGTGGGTAGCACTTTAAAAAAAAAAATTACTGGCATACGACTGAAATCCTCTTGGCCACCCCAGTGGCGGAGGATTCTGACCATTAATTCAAGATGAGTTTTGGTTCGAATCCCGGTCAGGCATGGATGTTGTGTTAGTCTTACCGCAATGGCAATTTTCCTTCCAACGAAGCAGTGGCTCTAAGTTATGGACGGGCGACAGCTTACAGCCCATCGAGTTGCTCACGGTGGCCGTTAAACTTCCAAAGAAAAACCAATCTTGGTGCCCAAATGTATTTCTCGATATCACAAAGGAAATTCAATGTTTTGCAATTATAAATGTTAGTTGGTACAAAAGTGAAATTCTGTTATTTTTTTTCAGACTATTCTTTCTCCTTTAAGAAAAAAAAATAAGTTTCTTAAACGATCTTTGGAAATTCAAAAAAAGTAAAGTTTTGTCTACTCATTAAACTGTTGTGTTCAAATTCTCTGTATAAAATTTAAAAAGACTTACACCTTCAAAATATCGACCACTTAAAATAATTCACTTTTAAAATGGATAAAACGTATAGTAGACATTTTCATTAAACGAAAACTGGCAATTTGTGAACAGCACAATGTGATGTCTCTAAACAAACCTGACTGCATTCATACATTGTATGTTAAATAAAAAAAAAAGCTACGCGGGAATTTAAAGTTGAATTACGTAACATTGCTGGGACAACATATCTAGTAGCAGTTACGCAGCTATTGCTTCATGCTTTTTATCAAACACGTATGCATAGCACAATCACTTAAAATACACAGTTCATATAGTGGTAAAAACTAAATACAGAGAGCTGTAGCAGTTGTTTATGCTGTAAGTAATACAGAACTGATATCAGACGAAAAGCAATTGTCAACACACTGTAAAACATTTTCCGACCAGCCATTTTCTGTGATCCCTTTCGTAATATAAAGAAGCATATTTCTGATACCTTTTCCTTAAAAGGACGGGGAAAAAAACTTGAATTTCAAGGATTTTCCGTACGCCAGGAAAATTCTGAATTTTCAGAATCCTTTCCGCAATTTCTTCAGTATAATAACGGAAAATTTTTGTTTTCACTGTTTCCGTATTCATATGGCGGAAACGTTTCGGTAGTAGGAGGAATTCGTGGTATTACTCGTACTTGAGGTTTGATTAACTATTACGTAAATTAATTGTATGATGTCTATGTATCAGTCTGCGAACCCCTTAAAGCTCTACGAGACCCGCCATCTTGTATTGTGCCTTCTCTTGTTAACCACCGGACAAGCGTATTTCACAAATTGCTCGGGTAATTTTGCACATTTTGGAACACTGTTTATGGCTAACGCTAATATATGATAAATAAAGAGTTCCCTGGTTTCAGATTTTCATTTTGGAGTCTTTAAGTATCTTTAATAATTAATAAAACTATGGAAGACGCCTTGGTACGACTTTCGCTGCAGATAAAAAATGAAGGGAAAGGTCAATAAAAATTCTGAAACCAGGGAACTCTTTATTTATCATATATCTTGCGTCAGCCACAAACGGTGTTCCAAAATGTGCAAAATTGCCCGAGCAATTTGTGAAATACGCTTGCCCGTTGGTTAACAAGAGAAGGCAGCAATACAAGATGGCGGGTCTCATAGAGCTTTAAGATAAAAGCTATTAAAACTATAAAGAGTAAATTTTTCAACCTACGTCAGTAAAGTTCCAGGACTGAGGCAATAAAGAATATAAAAAGTACCATACTCACAATTAATGCTGGTCACCTTGAAAATACCGCCCTTCTGAATCAACACACAGTTTTCGGCGTTAATGAAGATCCTGAAACGAGATCCGCAAGTTGCTTTGTCACGGCTGCTTGGATAGATGTAATGTCTGCATGATAGGTGTGTGACTGAACACCTCTCCATTCAGAGCTTGGTTTGTGGATCATACTGAAAGCACCACGTTTCATATCCTGCAATAATTCTGGAGCAAAAATCAGGATTCTGAACTGCAGTGCCCAGTAGATCAGAACAAATTGATGAACGAGGCTTTTTTGGTCTTCATTCAGAATGCGGGATACTAATCGGGCATTAAGTTTTGGTTTCCGCTATTCCTCGCGTAAAATATCACTACACATAGACTTTCTGATGCCCACCGACTCAGCCAAAGGACTCACTGTAATTCGGCGATCTTCCTTTACCTGATTCCACACCTTTTCGATTTTTTTCCGCTGTCAGCACACTGGAGAGACTCCCAGATCTCGGATCATCATCAAAGGAATATTTACTCTCTGCTCTTCCATGGCTAAAATGAAATGGGACCAGAACGCCTGCTATGACTCCTTTAATGCCCGTCTGCTGCCTGTATAAACCGGTGTCCAGCTGTTTGCTGATTGGGCAAGGACTGCTGTCTTCTAGCGTGCACGTGATATTTTTGTCCCACTACTGTTACGTCAGTTATGCGATCAGTCCTGGAACTTATTGGATATAGGTTATGCACTATCTACCAACAAGTAATTGGACACCTGTGACAGCAAAGGAAAACGAAGTTTATTCACCTTCAATAGTTGGTGGAGCCTCCACGAGCAGCGATTACAGCTGCGACCCTCCGGAGCATACTCTCAACCAGGCGTTGTACGACGGCTAGCGGTATTTTCTTCCACTCAGTTTGGAGAAAACAGGTCAGTTCCTTCACCGATTTCGGACTGTGGTGGCACCCCTTAAGTCGACGCTCCAACTCGTCCCAGAGGTGCTCGATAGGGTTAAGGTCCGGGCTCTGCGCAGGCCAGTTCATTCGATTAACCACATTGTCACCATACCAAGCCATGGTGGAGCTCACAACATGACAGGTGGCATTGTCATCCTGAAAGTAACATGGGTCCACCCGGTAAAACTGCCACAACGTAGGAAGCGCATGGTCATCCAAAATGGTGCAGTAGGTTTCTGCGTTGAGTCTACCAGGAATTGTGACCAAGGGTCCCGCGCCATAGCAGGAGAAACACCCCCATAGCATAATTCCACCGCCGCCGAACTTCACAGTTGGCACACTACATTCCGACAGGAGGCGTTCTCCAGGCAGACGCCAAGCCCAGAACCTGCCATCAGAACGGTAGAGGGTGAACCTTGATTCGTTGCTCCAGAGAACCTGTTTCCACTGTTCAACGGTCCACTGTCGTCGTTCTTTGCACCACGTTAGCCGAGCAGCGCTATTGGACTTGGTGATCAAAGGCTTGTGGGCGGCAGCACATCCATGATAACCGAGCAGATGGGCTTCCTTACGGACGGTATTCATTGAAAGAACACTCCCGGATGCCCGTTGAAACTCCTCGCGGATGTGGCCCATCGATTTGGTGCGGTTCTTCCGAATTTCTCTGGCCACCACTCGTCGGTCTCTAACTCCCAGTTTTGTGGGTCTGCCGGGTCGTGGCACATTCCGACAGTCACCTCTCATCTTCCACTTGCGAACCACGTAGGCCACTGCCGATTTTAGGTACTTCAACTCGCTGGATATGTCACGTATGAATCGGCAAATTCTGTGATACCCGACGATTACACCTTTTTCGAAATCGGAGAGCTCCGAACTGCGTGGCATCTTGCATGCGACTGGTTGCGTTGTTGTTTCCCACACGATATTTAACGGCGGCGGCCGTGACGTGTATCAGGACCGCAGATATCGTCAATTGCAGGGGTGTCCAATTACTTGTTGGTAGATAGTGTATATACACTCATCGTAAAAAATCCACCCAGAAGAAAGCAACTGACAGGAATGAAACTTGGTGGGTAGCTTTGACATCGTGAGACATACAAATGACTCAAGTATCATGCTCGGCCGCGCAGGGGACGCCAGCAAGGTGGTCGTAGCGCTGTGCCTGGCCGGCTATATAAGGTCGTTCCGTTGCGCGCACTTGTTATTCTGATTCGTGCTGTTGTGTTGGTTGCATCCTTTGCAAGTGAAGTATGCGTCGGAGAAAAGTTCGGAAGCAATTCGAGCAGCTGGAGGAGTTCGAGAGGGGCCGCATCGTAGGGCTCCGTGAAGCGGGATAGTCTTATCATCGTAGCCGCACGACCGGTATGGCACGGAATATCACAATAGCACGCTGTTGGCGGCAGTGGGTACAACAAGGCGCGCAGCAGCGACAGGAAGGGTCTGGGAGACCTAGACGAACCACGGAGAGAGAGAGAGAGAGAGAGAGAGAGAGAGAGAGGACCGATGGGTTTTCCGATATGCGCGGAGTGACCCAACAGCCACAATTGCGGATATTCAGCGAGCAGTGGTGCCTTCCATGCATCGTCCGAATTAGTGCCAGCACGATTGGCATACGGCTGCACGACGTAGGACTACACGCACGCAGACCGTTACGACAACTGTCCTTAACCACCATTGCATCGTCGCCAAAATCTACAATGGTGTCGTGCCAGACTCTCAAGGAACCACTCAGAATGGCAGCGGGTGATCTTCAGTGACGAGTCCCGCTTTTATCTTGGAGACTACGACCAACGAAACCGTGTTTGGAGGTACCGTTGTCAGCGTCAAGATGCACTGGTTGTTTTCGAGCGTCACACATCCAGAAGGCCTGGTCTCATGGTGTGGGGTGCAATTGCCGACAATGCCAGATCACCTTTGGTGTTCATTACACGTACTTTGACAGCCCAACGTTACGTTAATGAGGTCCTGCAACCAGTGGCCCTACCTTTTCTGAACGCTCTCTCCGGTGCGAGAGCTTGCCTTCAAAGCAATGACACTCTGCCATGGCCAGCCGCATCCCCAGACCTATGGCCGATTGAAAATGCGTGGGATGCTATTGGACGCGCTATCCAGACTGCACCCCCACCTCACAATCTGCAGGAACTGCGTGAGAAGATTCAAGCTGCATGTGATGGCGTATCGCAGGACACCATTAGGGAGCTGTAAAACTCCATGCAGAGACGTCTGGCACCAATAAGTAGTGTCCTCAGTATGGCGGCATGACGCCATACTGAGGACACTACTTATTGGTGTGTAGCTCAATAATTATTGGCCATATGTTTAATCATTTATTGTTCCTGGTAACCTTTTTCCCGCATTGCATTGCAATCCAACACGTCCCTTTGGGTGTAACTTGTTTTTTGACGATGAGTGTATTTAGTTTTGTGAAAACGTATTATAACGCAATTCGTTTAATCTTGTTTTAAAGATAATGAAAAGTTACTGGCAGTTTAAGAAGATTTCAACTTTCAAAGTAGTCTGTTGCTTGGAAAAATCACTAAGTTCTCCTACAGAAAAAATAAAATAGTTATAAACGTATTCAGAAAAATAATAAGCTCCAACAGAAAATAAAATGACTGATTCATCCACATTAATAACAAAAAACATTTAAGCATCGAGAAGTTACAGATGTACCTAACACGTGGAAGGTGTTTACGTAAAATTCTGGCTCAGTGTTAAAGGCATGCGCTTCACGTTCCGAAAGTCGCTGCTTCAAATCCAACCAGGGGAGAATAGAGAGGGCTCATACGCCGGGAAAGAAAAAAAAATCAGAATCGAAGATTTTGCGAAATTCCGGTAAATTTACGGAAAAACTTCAAACGAATTTTCTGAAATAAATGGAATTACTGACTACGGAAATTTCGTCAAAAGACTGACATCTACCGGAAACTTCGCTGCATGCTATTTTCAGAAATATCCGTTAATTCACATCACTTGTATTTTACAGTGATTCAAAATTTTGCCAGAACGTTTCTATGAAAACAAGGTGCGGTCTGAGCACATTGTTTGTCGCCAGAATATAGTTTATCAAGCGAATTCAAATTTGGACTACTGCAGTCAAGAAATGTTTACCTCCATGCGGTACGGAAGTTTTCTGAATTCATCGCGGAGTTTTTAGTGCGTGACCTGCTATTATGTCTGTGCAGTCCCCTCCACAAAAAGATGAACCAGTGTCTGAATTGGTCACAGCCTGGACATCTGTTCAAACCAACTTACTTTGGAATCTCAGATTATTCCCGTATCAGTTTACATGGGGGAAAAAAACACCCTCAGGCTGTCTTCCTTGGAGTCCCAGCTGAATGATACAGATGATTGGTTGTCCTCTGAGTGTGACTAGTCACATAGCTGGAGAGCATCGCCAGTTTACTCGAATTATGATAAATACCATTGCTGTACTACCGAATGTACACAGTCGAGTCACGTCATTGTGACCACCTCCTATTTTTGACGTCAACAGCGCGTAGCCAATGAAAGAAGGCACGTGTCGTAAGCTGACTTGGAATGTGTATAACGTGTGTTGTAGGCATGGATAAAAAGAGCGATTTATCAGATTTGCAAAAAGGGATGATTATCGGCTTTAGGGCAAAGGGTGGTAGTATTTCTGAAACAGCGCATTTTGTGAACTGTTCGCGTGCCGCTGTGGTTAAAGTGTATTGTGATTGGAGAAATGTCACCATTGCGAATAAGCGAAGTGGAAACTGCGGAGCACCACGTGCCGTTGATGCGAGAGGTGAACGTCTGCTTCGAAGGTGCGTGTGAGGGCCGATCGACACGCTACAGTGGAGCAACTCACTGGCCGAATGAACCAGGAAACTACCGGAAGTGTCTAAAACAACAGTTCAGCGATTGCTGCTGCGTATGGTGCTCCGATGCAGACGGATGGTAACTGCACCTCTATGTTAACGAAGGTGCATCGGCAGAAAAGGATTACATCTGCACGGCAGTATCGGAATTGGACCTCCGCTGATTGGCAAAGGATTGCCTTCTCCGATGAGTCGCGTCTTCTGCTTCATCGAACAGATGAACGTTGGCGTATAAGGCGAAAAACATCGGAGAACAAACACTCTTCAATCATTGCTGGAAGAACATAAACTGGTGGAAGCAGCGGCATTCTCTGGGTCTACTCATACATGTGGAAGGCACTATGGGCCGAATTCGTTATGAATACATACTTTTAGACTAACGCACACCCATACATGCTAATTATCTTACATGGGGCGGATGGGATCTTCCAGCATGACAATGCGACGTGTCATACAGCTAGAAATGTCCGAGAGTGGTTGGACGAGCACGATGTAGATTTCAAAGTACTTTCCTGGCGCCCTAATTCCCTAGACGTAAACCCGAACCTGAGGACCTTGCATTGGTAGTCTGAATTGCTAACCACTCAACCATTCGCGGCCGTCGTTTACTATCTACGGCTTCACTCACACCTTACATATGCTACGTCGGTCGACTTATCGCGCCCTCTCGGAAATCACATGGTCAACGGGCCACATCAACTTTTGATTCGGGTGGTCATAATTCAGGGATCATTTGGTGTATTTAAGCAGTTATACCAGCGTGTGTGTTCATGTCGGTAAATGTAGTATGAGAGTGTATCTAATAAAATGGACAATCAATGTATTTTCTAATTTTTCGGTAGATTCTAATCCCTGGTGATAGCGTTGGTTACCCTTTTCAAGGCACAGGTCAGCGACATATTTTCGGACACCCAGATTCAAACCGGCAGTAGTGAAGAGAAAAGCTGCTGTTTTACTGATTAATTTGTTAATTTTATTAAAACAAAGCAAAATAATGATGTTCTTCATCTTTGAAAAGAGCTCAAAATAAGAGTGATACACTTTATACTGGAGACTAATAGCATCTCGTTTGATTTAGAAAGTGCCCTCAATGAACAATCGCGTAACGGTGCGGTTTTACTTTTTAGAGGTAAAAGGTTAAGCCAGTACAATCTTAAAAGTAGTAAAAACTATTTAATCCAATGAGATTGAACCTGAAAATACTTCAGGTACGATCTGAAATAGCAATGGGAAATTTGAAAACCAGTTGCGATCTAGAAGGATTTTTTAAAATTCTGGGATCCGAAATACAGATACAAATGGAGAAAGATCAACTTCTCTTAAGAGTGCACGCAATAAAGCTAAGAAATTCATAAGAAATTATGGGTATGGGCATGATTTCGTTCTACCTTGGCCAGAGCGATTGCTTTTTCCCCATTTTTTTGTTAAAGGAATATCTTTACATAACAAATATTAATTTAAGTTATATATTGGGGAATTGTGCACCAGTGAAAACTGGAAAATACTCTGGTGTCCAAAAGTTAAGCATAGTTGGAACAAAAGATATTTCAGAACAAACTAAAGGGGGAAGAAGGGTAGTAAAGTACAGAGGACGTAAGAACATGCAAATGTGCAAACCATGACGTAATATTATATGTGGAGTGATAATTGACATAAAAAAGAAGAAACACATTTGTGGAGTTGCGAAAGTGCGAAATTTCTTGTCGTCGCGCCCTGTTAGTAGTAAAGAGAATTTAATTTTCATTAAAACGATCTCAGAAAGAAGACAAGTGGACATATTTACATGTAGTGGAATTATTGGAATATTGGAATCCAGCCAGACACAGAGTAATGTTGCAAGAGATTCTGTTGTCAATCAATCCATTGTATCCAGACTTTGCAGAAGGTACCAGGTCACTGGAGATGTTAATCGTTAACCTGTGGCAGGTCGTCCACGGATTACAGCGGCCCAGGATGATAAGTATGTGGCACTAACAGCGAAAAGTAACAGGACGATGTCAGGGAGAGCGCTTGCTTTTAGAGCTGTCTGCGGCTGGTGGGGGAGCTGTTTCAAAGCAAAATGTGTACAGACGGCTCAACGAACTAGGACTATACGCGCGAAGACTTGCTGTTTGCATACCACTTACTCCGTGAGCAAGAAATGCCATGGAATTGTGGTCCAGACAACATCGAGACTTATACGAAAATCAATGTGCCAATGTCCTCTTCTCCGATGAATCGAGTTTCAGTGTTAAAAGTGACAACCGTCGTGTTTTCATCTGGAGAGAACCTGGAATCCGTTATTCCCTCGTAAATATCCGAGAAATGCACCGTTACAGAAGTGGTGGTGTATTTGTCTGCGGTGGCTTTATGTCCAACGGACGCATACAGCTCCATGTCTGTTTTTGTTTTCGTTGGGGGTTTAACGACCACTGTGAGCAACTCAATGGACTATAAGCCGTCGCCCGTCCTTAATTTAGAGCCACTGGCTACACAGAAGGGACAAAACCAGTGCCGTAAAACAAACGCAACAACCATGCCTCATCGGGATTCGAACCCGGACCCTTCTTGGACGAATGGATCGGGGAGCCCATGTCTATTCTGATGGAACTTTAATAAATCAGAGATACAGAGAAAAAAATCCTTGATCCCTAAGAGAGGTTTTTTCGGGGTAAAGTTGGCCCCGATTTCTGTTAACGGACGATAACGTGGGACCTCATAGAGCTGCTATTGTCGGTGATTGTATGGAAAGTAAAGATATCTACTATATGCCATGGCCAGCGCATTCCCCAGATCTCAACCCAATAGAGCATGTGTGGGGTGCTTTGGGGAGACGCATTTCAGGTCGTCAACCTCCTGCCAGAACTCTTGAATTTCGATCAGCTGCTATTCAGGAGTGGAATTTCCTGTCTTGTTCCCCTTGTCAACAGCATGTTTTCCCCATTTCGGACTATTGGTATATTTTCCTGGTTCATTTTTATGTGATTTGTACTGCGGATTTAGTTCCTCATTAAGATACCTATGTATAGTAAACAGTCTATTTCATTGTGCCTTCTCGTTTTTGTAATTTAAAGCTTTTTGTTGGTTATGCTTTTTGACACCAGTTTATATAGGAAATTTTGAGCACAGGTAATCTCCTCCCCGATTCAAGAATTCCATGTGCCGAAATACCTCGTCCACCGACAATTATTTCCTTATTTTTCAGCGTGTACATGCTTATCAAAATGCATGGCAAAAATAACTGTCCCTAAAAAAGGGTTTAAATAATTGTCGATTTATACGCAGGATAATAGCGGGCATAGCGATAAATATTTTTTAACGATTCTTTCAGCGTAATATGGATTGCATTTACATCGAAGTCTTCCATGCTTATTGCTTAGCCGGAGGAAGGGCAATAATCGATCATTTACTCCAGCTTTTACGTATGGTAAGGAAATAAAGAGAGCAAAACAGAAAACTATTGTTTTTATGGTTTTGCAATGTGAGATATAAAAATGCAGATAAGGAAAAGCGTTCGACAAACAAGCCATGCATTAATGAAACAATGTACTAAGATTATGCTGAGGGTAAAGAATATGACAAGTTGAAATAATTGGTATAGCTCGAAGCTAATGGAAAATTCTTGAGGAGTACTTAACTTAAAGGAAATCCAGACTCTTGTTCGGCTTTCTCTCTCTCTCTCTCTCTCTCTCTACTCCTCTCTTCACCGGTGGCCATATTTCCGTAGATGATATCCAAAGACCACTCGAATATTCACATGTAATTCGAAGAGCAAGACCCGTGTGCTTGGAGTCTCCGCCCTTTCCAAGTCCGCAGCTGCGTTCCTCCCAAAATTTCGACCCACCTCCGGCTTGCTCTTCAAAGTCGAGTGTTCTCTGTCAACTTTCGAGATATACACTCGAGTACAGTGGTTTATCGTATGTTATCGTTAATTCTATTTTTACTCTTACTTTCATGACAAGAGAAAACTGCGGATGAGGTTTGTTGCTTAGTACTATACTTCTATTGAATAAAATATGGAGAATATAAATAACACTAGACTTCCGTATTTGAATGAAAAACCTTCAGCGACGCGGAAGGAATGAGAATGATGGATAGGCATGAGAAAATTTTATCTAGTCCCTCTGGTTCTTTTCGAATTTCGCGTTAGTGTACTATCAGAATCAACATTGTGGGTTGTTCCCAGACTGCGATATAACAAGATTTCATGTTCACTTGCAATCGGTGTTCAACCTCATAGGCATGGTTTTTGTTCATGTAAGTTTTCATTTCTTTACCGAACAACAGACTGTCAACACTGAATAAAAAATCTGAAAACGAGATTTGGGAAGAGTAGTGTGCATCGCCGTAACAAGGCATCGACTGTAGAATATGCTAGAGAAATATCTAAGAGAAAATGTTCGTGTGTCTTCTGTTTGCAGTCTTCGAGCCGTCTATTTTAATCTACAGATTATTTAAGCAGCAGTTCCTTAATGCATCAAGTACATGAAAATGACTATTGTAAATAACAACTAATGGCAATTTTGAGGAAATAAAATCAGATAAATATTTGTTTACGCTATTAAGAAAACGGATTTTTGTAATACCTTGTAACGAGAAAAGTAATTCCATGCTAATTAGTAAACTAAGACATTTCAATGCAGTTAGTATGTTGTTAAATACCCATACTCTTTTTAATTATGGAAAAAATGGATGCCTTTTAGGGATTAAAAGAAAAAATGTTATTAATATACTGATCCTATTTGATCCAATTCGAGATAATTAATATCCCATTAATAGTGAATATATTTCAAATACGTGGAGATAATGTAAATGTACGATGTCATCGCTCTGTCCACGTTATTTTTATAAACAACGAATAACAACTGAAAATTTGTATATCCGACACCGCTGGGATCGAATCCCAGATCTCTCGATAACTAGCAGAGTGCGTTCGCTTTACTCTAAAGTGCCAACAATTCACAGCGCTATTCGCGGTTTATCAGTCAGCATAATGATATATATATAGTTGTTTTTTTTATTTTTATATACGTATATATTGCTATCCAAAACTTCAGGGGCGTGGTGGTCTTAAGCGCTGGTTTCTCCTCAACAATCGTCCAAGATGGATCTGGGTTCAAATCCTGATGCGGCATAAATCTTGTGTTTGTCTTCGGCACTGTCTGTATCTCAATAAAAGATCTAGAAACTTACTTTAGGGGGGAGGGCGGCGATTGCTCTGGTCTAAAACGTTTGGGAGGGGGACGGCTGCTGCTGCGGTCTGAAGAAAAGTTAGGGGTAGAGGTTACTGTGTGTGTGTGTGTGTGTGTGTGTGTATATATATAAATAATAATAATAGCAGCAATAGCGAGGCGCGTTTTCGAGGTGATCATGTTACATTGGTATGCCTTTTCCTGATATTTTGAAGTCATTTGACACACACACACCACACCACACAGTATGGCACAGAAGTCCCGAAAAACCCAATTCAAATGTTTATTGGTTGCTTTTCCAGAAAAAACAAGATAGCCATTTCTCTTTATGGCAAGGGGAACACTTTTGGTGGGGTATTTTTAGTATGAAGAAAGTTTTGGTGCAGAATATTATAATACATGGACAAATTGCCGTCTTATGAAAGATACCATAATGGTATCGTGCATAAGACGGCAATTTGTTTATCTATTATACTTCTGGGGCATAGAACCGGGAATCTGGCGAGGATGGGGGTTACTCGAAATTTTCAGATGGAAAGAGGTCGTGTGACATATCGTTGGAAAGATCTTCGAAAATGTAGTAAGTTTTTTTTTATAATTTTTTTTTATCTTTATTAGGTACAAAGTTATAGCCCACAATAGCTAAACTAAAGCGCACTATATGAGTGGGAGGAAAAATTGCGTTACTTCTGACACATTTGTGTTCTTTCTTTAGTCTGTCTGAATGTACCGTATTTATTGTGTTTTATGGCAAGGAACCATGTTTCGGCGCCGCACGGGGATAACTGGTTTTCCAGTTATTTGGGGAGTAGCGCCCCCACAGCCCGAGCTGACCTTGTGATGGACCATCGTTTCGTCTTTGTACGATGCCATCAGTGCAGGGATAGCTCTTCATCCAGCTGATGGGGAGTGGCGACCACGGCCCAAGCCGACACGTAATGTGTATTGTTTTCCCATTTTAGCCTTTTGTTGTCATCTTGCCACGCACCGCCTCCGGTGTAGGTTGCTGAGGTTGTGACGATGCGCCATCGTCGGAGTTTGGTTTCTCGTTCTCTTTCCTTTATTCCCCATTTTAAGTTTACCTCTTTGTTTTTCCGCGCTGGTTAGCTAGACCTACCTGCAGGTTTGCCGTGTGCGGTGACCCGTAAGGTGGAAAAGGGGATACTGGAGGTTATTTCTAAAGGCCGGGGTGGTGGTGTCGCCAGCTACCGACACTCCTCTTTGCCCCCTGCTTCACCCTAAAAGGGCGGCTGGGAACTAACCCACTACTAGTCGTCAATTAAGTCAGTGGCTGAGTGGAGTCCTGTGTTCTAACGGCTTGTCGTTCCGTACGACAAGGTGAGTCTGGGGATAGTGTGGGCATGCCAAATGGGTATTACCAAGACACGGGAAAGTTGCAGTTTTCGCTGAGCTAATGTCCACTCTGTCAACTTACTATATCTGCTGCTTAACCCTAGAGCCGTGTCCTGCGTCCGTCAGGGCTTGCGGACCTCCAACTCTCCCTCGTTGGGCTCGGTGGTGGGCTGGGAATTCGGCGGATGAATATTCTCTCTCTCTCTTTCTTTATGGCTTCTAAGGATGTTTCACATGGTGCGGCATCGAAGCGTCCAATGGAGGACGGGACCATCCCTCCTACCAACAAACTTGTCTCTGACACTTGCAATGCTCTGTTTCTTTTGATACAATCTACCGATCCTTCACAACTGTTGAGTGCCTAGAGCCCCTTCTGGATCAATACGGCTCTTCAGGCCGTTGCTGGCTCTCCGAGCAATTTGTAGAAGCTTCATTTAGGGGATTTTCTTGTCGAGATATCTCGTTTTAGTCATAGTGCCACCCTGCTTACCACGACCGCACTGTTGGGTATTCCTGTGCAAGTGACACCGCATGGCTACTTGAATTCCTCTCGCGGCGTGGTCACCTCCCGTGACTTAATTGAATGCAACGAAGAGTAGCTTCTTGAGGAACTAGGGAAAAACATGTCACTGTGGTTCCACGGATTCATTTAAAGCGAAATGGAAAACTAGTTCCCTTTCGCAACATCATTTTGACTTTTGACACCCCAACCCTACCGACTTCCATTAAGGCAGGGTACTTACGTCTTGACGTTTGCCCCTATATACCCAATCATCTCGGGTGTTTCAATTGCCAGCGTTACGGACACTCCCAGCAGTCGTGTCGTAACGTGACTAGGTGTAGTAGCTGTGGTTCTGAGTATCATCCTTTGCTGGAATGCTCGGCGGCTTCTGAATGCTGCATCAACTGTGAAGGTTCCCACTCTGCTGCTTCTAAGCAATGTCCAAAGTGGATGGAGGCGCAGGCTATTCAATGCCTGAATACCCTTGATCATCTCTCTTATTCAGAGGCAAGATCTCGGATCGCCCATGACTCACCAGGTTTGCGATCATATGCTTCGGTTGTGGTCTAGAAGGCTACTGTTGCAGTCCAGACTGAGGTCTATATCCCAGCGCGTAGTCCCTACGATTTCGAGTACATCGTTGCTGCTGGACTACAGACTATCAAATCTCTCCGTAAGCGACATCCACCTCGTCGCCGAAACGATCAACAACTACCACTGGCACTCAGGCTTCGGGCATTGCAGAAAAGATACCAGAGAAGCAAAACCAAGCTCATCCTCTCCGAAATCCGGAACTAAAAATCAGGGTCGGGAGATTCCTCCCAAGAACCCAGGGACGAAACACCGTCCCCTATACCCACCAGGCAAATCACCTCCTCGTCTGGTCACTGAGATCTCCCGGAGGAACTCATGGACTCTGAAACCTATTAAGCGTCCCAGTCTTTGTCACTTTTCCTTACCTTTTCTTTTTTCCGTTTCTCATTATTGCTTCCATCATCCAGTGGAACTGCCGAGGCCTCCGACTAGGAATTGATCTGAAGGGCTGCCTGTCTTCACACTCGGCAGTGTACGTGTGTCTCCAAGAGACAAAACTCCGCACTAAGGACACTCTTTCGCTACCCTGGCATTCTCTTTTTCACAAAGACCACGAGGACGGGGTTATCGCGTGCGGCGGTGTAGCCGTTCTTGCTCCTTGTGGTGTTCCTGTCAGTGCAGTTACTTTGCGTACGCCTCTGCAAGCGGTGCCAGCGAGACTTTCTGTGAACATTCTGATCACAGTCTGTTCCATCTACTTACGACTAGATGAAGCTTGTAAGCCTTAACGAATTCAAGGATTTAGTGGACCAGCTGCAGACTCAAGGGGCCGTGCTGTCGAGGCCCTCCTGTACAGCACGTCACTGTCTCCATAACACGGGGACAACAACCTACTTCCATGAACCTACCCGTTTGTACTCAGCCATTGATCTGTCGCCGAGTTCATCATCGTGATATCCTGACTGGTCCGTTCGTATTCAGCATTTGATTTCCTTGGCAGTGATCACTTTCCAGTCTTCCTTAGGCTAGCAGGTGACGGATGCCGCCATCCCACCCGTCCCGCTAGATGGGATATAGATCTAGCCAAGTGGGACGTATTCCCTACTTCGGCGACCATTACTCTTACAATGGTGACCTCAGGTACGATTAGGGTGCTGTTGCAGCGGCAACGGATTGTATTGTGGAAGCGGCAGAACTCTCCTTTTCGCAGACATCGACTAATCTTCCACGTTGTCCGAAGCCTTGGTGGAATTCCGACTGCAAGGCAGCACGTTAGGCTCAGCATAAGGCTTGGGGGCCGCCCCGGTGGCGCAGTGGTCTAAGGCGTTGGCCTCTGATCATTCGTCCGAAAGGGGTCCGGGTTCGAATCCCGGTGAGGCATGGATGTTGTGTTTGTCTTACGGCACTGGTTCTCTCCCTTCCCTGGAACCAGTGACCCTAAATTAGGGACGGGCAACTGCTTATAGCCCATTGAGTTGCTCACGGTGGTCGTTAAACCTCCAATCAAAAAAAAAAAAAATAAGGCTTGGGGTCAGTTTCGTCGCTTTCCCACAGACGCTAACCTCCTTGCTTTCAAGAAAGCCAAGGCTTATGCGCGTCTGGTCCGTCGTCGTCATAAACGGGAGTCCTAGATCCAGTATGTTTCAACATCTCTACCAGCTCTAAGATCGTTTGGGACAGGATTCGCAAGATTAGGGAAAAGTACCCATCTGAGGAGATCTCCTCCATTCTCGAGAGCGATGGACAAACGGTTGCTGACGCTCAGGGTACTGTTGACTGTCTTAACACTGCATTTTCGTCAGTGTCCAGCAACAGCAATTATCTTTCTTCGTTTCAGCAGCTTCAGACGCGGCTTGAAAGGAATAGAATATCCTTCGGTCCGTTTTCCTTGGAGGACTGTAACATCCCACTGACAGCAGTGGAACTGAAGATTGCTTTGAATCGGTCTGACCGAACATCTGTCGGACCGGATAACATCCACTACGACATGCTGAAAGCACCTCTCTCCATCATCGCTGGACTGTCTGCTAATCCTGTTTAACAGGATTTGGCAAGAGCAAGTCTTTCCCGATTCTTGGCGGACTGCTGTTGTCATACCTGTTCTCAAACCTGGTCAAGATCCCACAAACCCGTTGAACTACCGTCCCATGGCTATGACGAGCTGCATTTTGCAAAGTGCTAGAACGCATCGTCAATTTTCGTTTGATGCTTTATTTGGAAACTCATCACATTTTATAACCTCATCAGTGGTCTCTGACGATTTTGCTCCACCACTAATCATCATCTTCGTCTTGAAACATATATCAGGGAGGCATTTGTCTGGTGTGAGCACATGGTCACCGTGTTCTTCGACATCGGAAAAGCTTACGATCGGACGTGGAGATACGGCATCCTCCGTGATCTGCACGGCTGCGGATTGCGGGGAAACTTACCGACTTTCATTGCCGGTTTTCTCCAGAATCGGATATTCCATGTGCGCGTCGGGTCGACCCTCTCTGTGTTGTGTCCCGAGGAGCAGGGTATCCCTCAAGGCTTCATTTTATCAGTCACTCTTTTCATTTTTCGCGTTAATAACAGTTTCACATTATTTCCTCCGATGTTCGTGAATCGATGTATATGATTCAGATTTCGTGTGCTTCCGTCAACATGCGCACAATTGAGAGCAGTCGCAGTCGGCTATTACTAAGCTATCTTTTTGGGCTTTAAGTAATGGTTTTGGCTTCTCGTCACAGTAGACCGTGTTTGCGTGTATTTTTGCCGCAAACGAGGTCTTCACCCAGACCCTCATCTCCTTCTGGGGACCTCTACCACCTCTGTGGTGTCATAAGTCGCGTTCCTAGGATTGACCTTTGACCGCGCACTTACCTTCCGTTCTCACATTGTCCTTGTAGGTGAAGTGCACGAAGTCTTTGAGTATCCTTAAGGTCCTCTCTTGAACTGCTTGGGGGAGGGGGCTAACAGATTCTCAATGCTTCGCATTTATCACTCTCTTGTCCGGTCAAGGTTGGACTACGGATGTGCGACGTACGGTTCTGTACGGCCTTCTGTTTTAAGACTCTTTGATACGTTTCATCACCAGGTTTTTACGTATGTGCACCGGCGCTTTTCGTACTTCTCCCGTGCATAGCCTGTATAATGAGTCCCATGAACCGTCGTTTGCCTCCGTCGTCAGCAACTGTCTCTTTAGTTTTATACCAAGCTGAAGTCTCTACCTGATCATCCACCGTACGATTCTGTCTTCAACCGACAATGTGTCCGCTCTTTTTCCAACCGCCCTTCTTGTGTTTCAACATTCGGATGTCAGACATGGTGTTGCGATGATGGCCTCTATTTATTGACAATTGGCGTGACCAAAGTTTTTTATGATCCTCCTTGGCAGTCAGCTCAGGTGATGGCCGATGTGTCTCTTTCTGTGTGGCCTAAGTCTTCCACGCCTGAGCTCGTTTACCAGCAGCATTTTGCCGAGTACCTATCGCTCCATCCCGATTTCGCGCCTATCTTTACCGATGGCTCGAAATTCGGTGATGTTGTGAGATCTGCCTTTGTGTGTATTGATGAGACGTATGCTGAGAGGATTCCTCCAGCAGCGACTGTCTTTAAGGCGGAAATGCATGCAGTTCACCTCTCCTTGCATCACACCCGGTCCTGCTCTCAGCGTCGCGCCGAAGTGGTCGCCTATGCGGCCTGTGCGAAAAACGTAGCTTTTGCGGCCGTTCGTTCTTTGACTCTCCCCTTTTGAGATTAAACATGGCTGCTGCCCTTTTGTGACTTTCAGACCTCCTAGGAGTGTCCGCGTTCCTTTTGTGCTGTTTGTTCCTCCACCATTGGAGACGCGGGTTCGAGTCCCGCTCCAGGACGATGAAAATTTTCAAGTTTTCGGATATTATCTGACTTATCATCCTTGTCACATTTACGCCAAAAATCGGATTGTCATCTTCAAAATTTGTATTATATGGCGTAATCCCGTATTTCTTTCATGATTTATCTGCTTCTCCGGGCAAACACGGGATAAGATTAACCTCCAGATTCGCTAGACATGAATGCCGGTTGCTTCAACTGGCAAATCCTGTGATGGTTAAATTCAAATTGATCGGAAACTTGAAACTTGGTCGTTCTGGGTGGTGTGGTGGTTAGCATACCCGGGCGTCTTCTGGGAGACGCGGGTTCGAGTCCCGCTCCAGGACGATGAAAATTTTCAAGTTTTCGGATATTATCTGACTTACCATCCTTGTCACATTTACGCCAAAAATCGCATTGTCATCTTGAAGACAAGCAGATAGACATATAGTAGGAGCAGACAAGCATAAAGCCATGTATTGTGGATAAAAAAGCATTTTGTTTTTAACTGGAAAGGAGAAGCTTCAAAATTGTGAACTTTCCTTCACACTTTGCCCAAGCTTGGGACTGGCAGCGTTTACGCAATTAAGAAAACGCTGGCGTGTTTAAAAGTTACATTTTTTTTTTAAAATTTAGAGAATTTTAGGAAGTAAGTGTGTGACCGCGCAGGTCTTGAACAACCCTTAGAAATATGAAGCTAGGAGTGTTGGGCTAGAGTGCCCGATAGGAAAGTCACACGGAAGCGAGTTAGAAAGCGGAAGGAAGACGCCCTTATTTATAACCGGGGGCCAGTACCCGGGGCCCGACGGCTTAACGTGCCCATCCGACGCACGGCTGATATTTGGTGATTCGAGCGTCCGTAGCTGCCTAGGATCGAACCTGAGATCTTCTCCGTGGCATTCACTAACGTTGACCACTAGGACATCCGCGTCTCATTTTTAGCCTTACTGAAACTTCTGTATATGCGCCGGCTTTCTAAGACATAATTTAATGTCATGGGTTTTGGCATAGTCTTCCAGAGTTTTGCGAATATTTTCATCTAATTGGATATACACTGTATTTCTTTTATTTCCTTTCATATTGAGGGTATTCCTATCGTAAATAAGATCATTGTGTTTGGCTTCACTTTTTAGACTTTTTATCAACATATAAAAATTGGGATGTGGTTTCTTAATTAATGAATTCAATCGGAAATTCCATTCCTCCACAACATTACTCGTACGGTGGCGTCTACCATGACAGTTCCAAAAATCAAGCTTAATATTATCATTGTCTAACCACTGTTCTGTAAAATTGTTATAAAAAAGCTGTAGCTTCTCATTGTTGGGGGAGTCTTCTTGTACGGCTAACCAGCCGTCATCGACATCATCGACAGGAGGGTAAGCCAAGACAGAGCACATGCGTATGCGCAGTCTCATTTCTTCGTTGTCGGTATATTTGCTGACCAATCCCAAGTTCTGAACGTTGCGCCAGAGACATTGGTTAAAATGATAATTGCATCCATTAATTTTTGTAGATGGAAATAGTTTCCTCAATGAATCGATTGCAGCCATCTCAAAATCCATGTTCACCGTCTCCGGATTCCATTCATTTACGTGCTGCTTCACAAGGGAGAGAAACCGTTCGTATATTTGTTTCTTCTTATTTGGCGTTAAAGCGCATACACGGCAGGAATTACATTCGTTTCTTGTAAGGAGCTACCAATATCTACATGAATTGTATAAATCTGCAAGAATTGCTTACTGCAGCTCTTGAATGTTCAATCTACAAAGAAGGCTTCACATTTAGTTAAAGCTTCTTTTCCCCTTTTTGTTACAAATGCGATTATTCTTTCTTTCATTCCATCATCCAATAGAAGAAAACTCTCCTTTTCTTCATTGAGCAATAAAACATCGTCAGTCAGTGTAATTTCTTCTATACTTTTGGGGTCGTTTGATGTCCCACGCGCTTTGGTCCGAATCCGATTCAGACTGTGCTTCACGGTAGAATATAACGGCACTTCCGTCACGAAGTCACACCCACGGTCCATAAGGTCAGTCATTTCTTCACGGTAAATTGTTGGCAGTGGTTGATCTTCTTCGCGAGCCCGCTTTTTGGCATTATGCACTTTCTTTTTAACATCGATCTCTGCTAAATTTGGTTTACAAGTATGATCTGTTACTTGTAAAACAAAGCTTTCCTTTGAAGACATTCGCCCCTTACACTTTTCATTCTTTTATTTCGAGCAAATCCACATTATCGAACCATTCTGATTTCTCCTTTTCATTCGATATCGATAACCATCATGTAAAGCACGCTGTTTGTTTTTTGTTGTCTCAATGACTTCAAAAGATTCCATTTTTAAAGATCCGAAACGATGGACACTCAAAACGAATTGTAATGAAATGGCAGTCCACGTGTCCCATAAGGTTTGGCGATTTTTAAACCATGTGACATCTAGCCTCCTCGGTCAATCAGTGGTGGAGGAACAACTCAAAAGGAACGCGGACACTCCTAGGACGTCTGAAAGTCACAAAGGGGCAGCCTTGTTTTATCTGAAAAGGGGGTAATCAAAATACGAACGGCCGCAAAAGCGACGACACCCGTCGCGCCATGCTTTGCACCGACTCCCAGTTTGGCATCCAAGTTTTATCTTCTCCTGAGGGCATCGATTCTCCAGTCACCAGAGATGTTCGTCGTCGCCTGCGGACTTTGACTGGTGCTGCATTCCTGGTCCGATTCTGTTTGGTTCCTGGCCATGTTGGGATTCGGGGTAACGAGCTGGTTGATGCCTCTGCCGGGTCTGTTTCCTTCATGACACCCACACGGCTGCCACTGTTTTCCCGAAGCCTTTGACCTTTGATCCTCAAATTTATCATGGACGAGTGGCAGTCCCTGTGGTCTTAACAGGGCAGCAATAAGCTTCATACCATCAAACCACAGATCTGACTATGGCAATCTAGTTTGCGGAGGAATCGTCGTGAGGAAGCTGTCCTTGCGCGTCTCCGCATTGGGAACTATGTTTTCACCCACCGCTTTTCGCTGTATGGTAACACTGCCCCAATGTGAGAGACCTGCAACTGTCGTTCATGTTCTGTGTACTAGTGTTCGTTTCTGTGATCATCGTTTTTGTCATTTTCATTCACATTTGTTGTTCGACGGCGCAGCTATGCTGCAGACATTATTGGGTGACCAATGTGATACACACGCTGTCTTTTCGTTTTTTAAACATATTGTGTTTTTTACCTTGTCTAGATTTCACTGTTTTCCTCATTCTCATTTTTCGGTTTTACCACATCAGTCTGCTTTTAACTTTTGTACGCTGCTTTTAAGTAATTTCTTTTGATGATCTTGTGTTCGGCAATCTTTGGCCAAATATTGCCCTTGCGCCGTAAAAATCTACCAACCAACCAAGTTTCCGGCCACGAATCGAGGAGTCCGGTGACCTCATTGTGGGCGGGGAACAGGGTCATTCAATAATTGCAGATGGGAAGGATAGTGCAGTACATCATTGTTACGATGACATATTTCGCAAATTTAATTTATTGCGCTTTGTAGTTCAAAAAACATACAACAGTCGTTATGTTTTTTGTCAAAGGGGAGACCGTATTGCATAGGAAACGAAGGGTTTTGTGAGCTTGTGAGGATCCGGGCAGGGAGTTTCACGAAATGTTGCATGGTAAAATCGGGTCAGGCCATATCACCGGAAAGATGTGAGAAATGGGAACAACTTCTGCTTTTAACATTTGTCATATCTTTATTTTATCACATGTGTTATGCCAATTGTTGAGGTTAACGTGTAATTGGGGAATATAAAATACTGCAAAAGATACGTCCAGTTTTACATCTTTGGAGTCTACTGTAAAATGGTACTTTTTCCAAATCAAATAAATACCTGCAGACATTCCTACATCTGAAGCGACTTAACAGTACAAATTGGTCAATTATCACAATATCAGATGTTGTTACACGATACCTACCGATTACATATGTTCGAAGTGACCACCATTGGCAGCAACGCACAGCTCAATCTTGTCACACCATGCATCTTGTAAAGCACAAAATGTATCTCGGGATATTTCAGTGACATTCCAACGTGTTTCCTCTCTGAGTTCTGCAATGGAATTCGCAGGATAAACGCAGTTTTTGAGGTATCCCCAAAGAAAAAATTCGCAATGTGTGAGATCTGGATATCGAGCAGGCCATTGGACAAGTATCCATCTATTTGGAAACTTCTCATTCAGCCATTCTGTTGCTAGATGGGAATGATGAGCCGGTGCTCCATCTTGCATGAAGTACGGCTGTAAGCCTGCATTCGCATCCACAAATGGCTCCAAGCGGAACTTAATTTCATTTTCCAACAAATTTCAATAGGACTCACGTTTAAATTTTCTT
The DNA here is from genome assembly GCA_039090855.1 of Macrothele yani. Lineage (NCBI taxonomy): Eukaryota > Metazoa > Arthropoda > Arachnida > Araneae > Macrothelidae > Macrothele > Macrothele yani. Next base: position 30,441,840 of record CM077012.1, read on the forward strand.
CAATAAAAGATGGACCTATAATTACATCATCCCAGATACAGCACCGTACGTTAAGTTTTTTTATGTACTGTGAATGCCTCTCGGAAAGAACATGCGGATTAAAAAGAATCACGTGGTCACAGTGCCTTATTCACTTTTGATAGGGGTGGCCATAATTCAGTGATCAATTGGTGTATATTGCTGTCCAAATTTTCAGGGGCACTATGTTCTAAGCGCTGGCATCTGATCATTCGTCCAAGATATCTCTGGGTTTGAATAATCATGGTGAGGCATGAATCTTGTTTGTCTTACGGCACTGTCTGCCTCCCAGTAGCGGATTCAGAAGCCTATCTTAGGTAGGTAGGGAGGGGGGGGTACAAACATTATTTTTCATGATCAGACAAAATATCTTTTCACTTGAGTTGTGAGCTTTCTCTTTTTCTGAACCTTTAGTTTTTTTGTTTTGCTCTTTTCCAGCTGATGAAACTATAGAACAGAACTTTGATCTCCAAATTCACAGCAAATTTCAGTTATGAAACCTTTTTCGAATACTTGTGCATTATTTACTAAATTTGTTTAAAAATAAGTACATAATTGCTTATGAACTTGACTATATTTATTAAAAAATATTTGCTTTAAGGGGGCTTACGCCCCTGTCGCTACTGCTTATAGACCATGAAGTTGACCACGGTGGTCGTTAAACCCCCAATATAAAAAAGCAACTTCAGTACGAACATGAAGCTGATGATTACGGAACTTCATGGAGCCAAAATAGCCCACTGTCATATTCAAGAGAGTTAAATGGGACATACGTAGATCTTCCATGATGCGTAGCCCGCACGTAAATTTGTTGTGAGCAGGTGACAGCTGCTGATGGGTGTACATAGGCAAGAGATAGTCTTGTCTGATATGAGTTATTACGTTTTTCATGTCTTTCAGCAATAGAGTGATAAAATGTGTCTGAGGTAACAAAAGAGTGTCTCGCAAACATCATATGGATGATTTTACCCAAGGTAGAAGTATCGGAAAACTGGACGAAGGCCGGATTGTGACCGATATCGCCACAGAGTTCGTAGTAGTACACAATATAATGTAACAGCTTTGGTCAGTGTTCAGAAGACACAGAACAGCTGCAAGATGTTTTGTTGGAGTCCGTCCCCGCTGTAAGAGCCAGAGTAATGACCGTTATCTAGTCATAATATGTCAAAATGGAGTCTGAAAGTTACTGCGGACTAGTAGGGTAATCGTCTTCAAGCAAGCACAGTTGTGAGAATTTCGCGCCAAACCGTGTGAAGAAATCTATAACTGCAGGGGAGCGGTACGTCCGGAAGCCTATTCGTTGTCTACCATTATCCAGGGCGCATTGTACAACATGACAACAGTGATGTACATGTCACGTGGACTGGTGGCGAAAGTAATGTTCAAACATAAATCCCGCTTTAACCTTTCATCTGATTTTAAGCGATACATGATGTGGAGAGAATATGGGACTGCGCATGATGCCAGGAACATTGCTGAACGGGAGATACGGTGATCGTGGCGTCACGATGAGGGACGGTATCACTGTCTATGGATGTACCGAGCTGCAGGTGATGGATTAGGGATATAGTGTGGAAGAAATATTCTTCTCATAATAAGTGAAAATTACGTCACTGTAATTAACGCAACAATCAGATATCTGTGAATTGACTTTATTTACTGTTTCTCACGCAATATCAATAACATCAGAAAACTTGAAAATTTCATCGGTCTGGAGCGCGAAACGTAAATCGGGAGACGCGGGTTCGTTGTTTGCTCCAGGATGATGAAATTTTCTGATGTGATTGATATTACGTGAGAAACAGTAAATACAGTCAATTCAGGGCTGTCTGATTGCTGTGTTAACTATAGAGATGAGTTAGGGTACAATCGCCTGGAAGCGGTACTGCAGTGATGTGACACTTGGGTACGCTCGTCTGTTCTGCTGTGCTGTGGGCTCTGATTTCATTTTTGTGGATAACGCCCGTCCTCACCAACCACACAGAAGCCATGGATGAAGTACTGGCTACTAAGGGTATACGTAAAATGGAGTGGCCAGCGCGCTCCCCCGTTCTCAATCCAATCGAACATGCACGGGGAAATTTAATCCGAAGCGCTCCTAAACCATTTGGTGGTTAAGCATGACCCACCAATGCCAAATATGCGTAGCACGGCGGGGTGGACATACTGAGGACTTTGCCCCCTGGTCCATTTATGCAGTGCTGATGGAAGAGTGTCATTGCACGATAGGTGAGCCTGTAGCACCTTCGTAGCATCTTGTTTCATGTCGATCTCTATCGCATATTACTCACGATCTTTGAAGTCGTGCGTTTCAATTTGCTGTTGACATTACCATCGATACCATGTTCACAGCAAGGGATTTTCGGGTTTGACCGGTCAAAAAACGTACGTCGGCCTTAAGTTTTGGACAGCAGTGTGTAATCGGTTAATTGCGTATGCTCTCGTCGTTTAGGGTTGTCTGGGAAGGAAGCTTTGTATTTGGCTTCCAAACATGGGCGATAGTAACTTAGTTTTCAGGAGGGGGCAAACAGAAATTATAACTATGAATGACATATACAAACACCATATGCAAATTTTCACTGTACCTTTTTGTGGTTATGGTTTTTGAGCGAGGTACTGGTAGTACTGAATGTAATATTAGTCCAAATGGCACAGTAATTGACCAGGTGAATGAGTTTGTGTATTCAAGAAGCATGTTTGAAAGAGAGAACAAATTGGATGGTGAAATTAGTAGGCGAGTGAATTCTTCATTGAAAGTCATAGCTGCCTTGGGAGGTTTTCACAGGAATGATGGGTTCTCAAGAGAGTCCCGCATGGATGTGTATGAAAGTATAATTGTTCCTACTCTGATGTATGGCAGTGAAACCTGGGTGTTACAGAAGAAACATAGGAGTCGTTTGTGTGCTGGAGAAATGCGTTACGTTTGGGGCAAGACTCGTTCTGATCATGTGAGGAATGAAGATGTGTTGCAGTTGTGTAATGTGAAGCAAAATGATGTTAGCAAGGTGGAGACTAATATGCTTCGGTGGTTTGGGTATGTTGAAAGAATGAGTGATGAAATGCTTACTAACAAAATTTTCTTAGCCCAAGTGGCAGGAAGGAAAGGCAGATGAAGGCCAAGGGTCACGGAGGATCAGATTCAGGAGTCTCTGCATGAGAAAAAGATCATGAGTATGAAGTACAGAAGATCTTGTGTGCGTCGTGAGATGGATGTCAGTGAAGCCTGAATTGTATGTCAAGATCGCTGTAAATGGAGGCGCTTGATACGGCAACAGTAAGTAAATAATCAGTTAACAATTATCTGGTTGTTTGTTTTTTCTTTGTGGAGCTAACCTCCGAATCCAAGAAAACAGCTTAGTGATATGTATGTATGTACTTTGTTCTCTAACCGTTGTTACCAAACTTTCAACACATAAATTTAACTGAAGACCAGAACACCCAAAAACTACATAAAAACCATATGAATAAATGAAATTAGACAGCATGTTAGGGAAATAAGGAAATTTCTTTCTTTCTTTTGTTCCTTTCGGCCACTTGAGTCTCATGCTACATGAAACCCCAGAGAACACTCAATTGATCACTAAAAATAAAAATAATACCCTGAAAACAAGTTTCTGGAATTTTTTTCGAAAGATCTGTGTCCAGTGGTGAATAACTGATGCAGATCTTTCAGGTAATGCCAGCGTTCGAATTGCTGGTCCACTGATCCGAGACATTTTTCATTTCTTTGTCTTTCATTCTTTTCCATACCGTACGTATGTATGCTGTTCTCCAACATACAATGGGAAATTTCATTAGTGCTTTTTACTGGAAATTCCCAAAGTTTTACCTATAGTTACGGCATACACACACATCCAGAAGTTCCACAGAAAAATTAGCAATTAGTAGTGTTATCACGAAAATATCTGTAGTATACCGCCCTAAAGCTTGAAAGGGCGTGATCTGATTTATAGGGGAGGGCAAATGCTCCCTCTTGCCCCCTATATAAGCGCCCATGCTTCCAAACTAAAGCGCTGGGGCCGCGGGTGGCCTAGTGGTCAACGTTCGTGCCTGCCACGGAGAAGACCTCGGGTTCGACCCCAGGTAGGTACGAACGCTCGAACCACTAAATATCCGCCGTGCGTCGGATGGGCACGTTAAGCCGTCGGACTCCGGATACTGGCCCCCGGTAATAAATAAGGGCGTCTTCGTCCCCCTTTCTACTTCGCTTCCGTGTCACTTTCCTATCTGGCAATCTAGCCCAAATCTTCTAGCTTCCTATTTCTAAGGGTTGTTTAAGACCTGGGGTCAGACACTTCCTTCCTAAAATACTCTACATATGATCTGATCTGAAGCAAAGAGCTGGTGGCAGTACCGTAGAATTAGCCATCTTCGTTTGGGATGAAAACCGCGGCGTTGACAAGCACTGCTCATTTTAGTGGGCAGTATCTGAAGTGTTCATAGGCGTTGAAGTATTTGAGATGTTTGAGTGTTGATAAAGTGCTCATACTTGTCACAGTTTTTTTTTTTTTGCGTTCTTTAGAAGACGTACTGTCGTCGAGGCACATGCAGTGTATAGAAGAACGCTGTAAGTAAACGAACATTTTGAGATTGGTTGGCGACGTTTCGTTGCAGCGATAGAACGCTTGAGGATAAGCAGCTTTCTGGACGCTCTTCTGAAGTGTGGGATGAGTAAATATTGGCAATAACAGAGTCCAACCCTCATTAAATCTTCTGGGAATATTATTCAACAACAGGTTTTTATTTCAAATATTACACATTTCTATTCTTATGCTCTCCGCATAAAATGTAGAAGGGTAACCCAACGCATTTCCATCAAGTCTCCAAAGTTTTAATGTATCAATAAATACATCCAGTTTCCCCTTTCCGGCTGAAAGATTTTAGGGGTTTATCATGGGACTTAAATTAAACATAACGGTGAAGTTTATGAGAGTAGTTTAATTACGAGTTGAAAATTTGTTTCTGAAATGTGGAAATAATCTCTCTTTAAACACTTTAATGTCAGGTGCTGAAAGTCTTTTGATCTTCGTAAAATACTTAAACTTTAAAGAAGAACTTAAGAAACGCTCTGATGCTATTAAGCTGATAAATGCTTTCAGAGATCTATTCTCGTGAATTTGACGCTAAACGGCGCTATTTCTGACGCTTTTAATGCACAGATATTGAAGATATTTTGAAGGCAGTACATTGAAATCTTCTGGAATGTAAAATGGCGTGACCCATGCACCAAAATAATAATTATGAAATGCTGTGTTTTAATAACAATTGCCCGATGAAGTCTGGTAATGTAATTTATTAAAAAATAATCTTATGGTATTCATAGCTTCACTCTTGAATAGCCACTAGAAAATAATAGTAATTATTCAGTTTCCCTTTGTGAAAAGTTTCTTAGGATTGTGACTATTAAAAATGTGCTTTTTAATAAATAGTTAGTCCTAAGAAATCTGGTGATACCAGTGATTAACCGTTTAACCCTTTAACCGGCTGGAACGAATTAACTAGGGATTAACAAATTGAGATGAACTCAACTCAAAAGGATATATTCGCTGTCTAAGAAATGGGCCGAATGCGACTGGAACGAATTTATTCAGGATATGTTTAGTGGTCCCAAAGCTGCTCGTATGAGTTACCTTCAAGACTAGAGCATCGAAAAAAGTTGCTTTCGTCCTTAGATTTGTTATTCAGACTTGTCATTCAGGCGTATGATTGACACCAATCCCTTCTGACAAATTAACTGATAAAGGGCTATGGCAATGGAGCCAAGTTTAAGAAAGGAGAGAGAAGACATTTATGTAACTTTTTTTTACCCAGTTGCATGATGTTCGTGTCAGCGAGACTAGCCCTTCCCTATCATGTTTCAAGTCGTGGAACAGGGAATAAAGGACTAGGAGGGGAGGGCTTGTCACCTATAATAGGTTTATTTTCGCTACTGATAAGATGAGAGGGGGTACAGATAAATTATTTTGCCGTGGCTTTCGTAAAACGCTGTCGCTATATGAACATTTCTGTTTTGAGGGAGCAAAAGCTTTGGGCACCGTTTAGTTCAAGCACAGTACGTCGGACACTTAAAGGGTTAAGCGGCCAATATACCTGAACCAAATGGTACCCAAAATTCTCTGCGCTTCCCAAACAGAAATGTTCACATGGCTCCCGGGTTTTACAAAAGCTACGGCAAGAGAATTCCATTCCGCCACTCATCTCAGCAGTACCGACCATAAACCTGTCATCGTTGATTAGCGGTCACTTATAGTTCTTTATTCTGTTCTCCATGAGCAAAACATGATGGTGAAGGACTAGTCCCTCGGACACGGACATGTCACTGGGTAGACAGTCACATGACATGTTACAAGATTACACCACACCACATTACGTTTCAAGGTTGCAGCATGTTGTTGGGTTTTGCTTGCCCCATACAATGGTGTATCTTTTCTCAGAAAGTGGTACAGTTGGTGTAGCACCGCTCTTGGGTGCAACCTACCACAAAATTTTTAACAGTGTAAAGGGAAACCAACGCTTTCCAAAGCGCAGGTTTGCTCGTTACAAATAGTTGGAAATATTTTTTGTTTCATCACGTACCAGCAATTTTGACAGAAAATACAATGCAACCAAGGCGATATTATTTGCTCTCGCGGACGATCACGTGCTGAGGGAAGCTACACACATATTAGCGGGTGTCGCAAGTTTAACTACGGAACGGCATACTATGGAATCTACCTACTGAACTGCTAGGCCTAACTACGGAACTGCAGTGATGTTGAAAAAAAAAATTATTTTGTTCACTTGCATGTTTAAAAATTATTTAAAAAGGTATATTTTAATAAGATCGTTTTTTCGCTTTTTCTCTGGACTGCTGGGTCATCTCATGTATCGCGGCATTTCTGTGTGGAATTACGGTTCAGGAACAACATCGCCGTTACGGATTCTACGGAGATTTTCCTCTTTAATATCGCGTTTTATTGCGCCGCCGTGGATTACAAAAATGATTTATTTTTCCTGAATTTCACGGTCTGTGGATTATACGAAGAAAAGTACGGTAAAGGTGTGAATTCAGTTCACCTATGCTGAACATTAAATTTCGAAACGCTATCATATAATAGGATGGAACAGTGGTAGTGTAACTTAGATATCCTTGCTCTTCAAGAAGCTTCATTTTTAGCGTCAAAACATCAATACATATTTATTTTTTTCCGAGAAACTGCAGATAGAGATAATGCGTAACAGCCATGCTTATAATATCATCGCTAAAGGTGTCAAACTGTTTTAACTTTTTTTTTGTATAGCTATCCTCTTTCTTTCAGTTCTTGTCATTTGTAAAGCAAATCCTGAGAAACTAAGTTAAAATTTTACATCTTACTCATTCCGCTGCAGTTGTGTATACCTAAAACTTCCTGAGAAGGAAGAATAATGGCACCATTTACCGCAGTGGGTGGGCTGTTTACTGCATTCTCGATCTGAAGATAAGTGCTTTAGGTATTTTCTACTGATCACTTTAATTTGTTAATTGTAATATGACAAATACTCGCAGTGAAAAAGTCCTAAAAAATATGGGGTTTCTTTGTATTCTACTGGTGGATTCGACTAGCTGCTCAGAATCAAAAGACAGGAAGGACGACTCCTCGTCCTTTTGCAGTGTGTACGACGAAGTAGCTCTCTTGCTTTATTAGCGAGTTTCTCAGTTCCTGAGCTCCACCTGCTGAACTCGTACTGTAGTTTAAATCAGCGGTACAACATCGGTTGTGCGAAAATGAATACAGTGGTCAAAAGCGTAAAAAAATAGCGTTATGGAGTTCTTGAAATTTAATGAAGGTCTCGGGGACAAATATATTGTTAACTACAATAAAACAGGTCCAATGTTTTGCTTAACTTTATACTAAACTATGAAACGAAAGTAAGACTGGTTAGAATACATTTGGAAGAAACAGTACAATTTTCATGAGCAATTTACAATTATGTCTTGAAAGAAAAGTGTTTAATCAATGCACTATTCCAGTTCTTGCTTATGGGTAAGAGACTCGGACCTTAACTAAAAAAAGACATACAAAAGCTATTGACAACTCAAAGAATCGTGGAGAGGGAAAGAGTTCTTGGTGTAACCAGTGAAGATAGGAAAACGAACCGTGGATTAGAAAAATGACAAGAGTGCACGACATCATGATCAAAGTGAACACCCTCAGGTGGCAATGTGCTGGATATGTTACTAGGAGAGCTGACCAGTGTTGGACAATTGAGGTAATATGCTAGATACCTCGGGGCAGGAAAAGACCCAGAAGACGACCACGTGGCGATGGGTGGTGAATGCTCAAGACAAAAGAGTTGGCAATGAGACTTGGGAACGACTGCTTGTTACCCCAAGATTTACTCATGTTGGTGTTTAAATCCCAAAACAAAAGGGGGAAAAGAGGAACAAATTTGGGAAGATTTGCTTCCAGCAGTAGATTGAGAATGAATGGGGAAATAATGAAGTGCATCAAGAGCGAACTTTCTAAGGATCACATTACGATTCTCAGCTGTGTGAACGTTGATGAAAAGAGTAATAATACTAAAACTCACCTTCATTATAATTAGGCTTTTATCGACAAAGTGAGTACTGCTGCCAACTTCTGATTCGTTAAAATTAGAATACAATACAATAATATCACATTCACCCCTCTCTAAAAATTAGTTACATAGTCAGACAGGTATGCAGGTCGGCGTCTGGAACGAGTAGGGCTCAGTGCTTCATCAGAGTCCTCAGTAGCAGTCAGTGATAGTTCGTTAGCCTCAACTACATTAGTCCCATATCCAAGATTACTAGCAGGGGCAAAGTCAGTAGTTTGAAGGATTTCTTGTCTCTGACAATGATTGACCTCTGTAGGGTGTTCTCCTGTAGAAGCTAGATGCTGAGTTGAAACAGTAGTTTCTCGCCCATCAGGGAATTTGGCAAAGGCATAATCAGGGTTAGATTCTATTAGCTCTACCTTTTCCACAAGAGGGTCATATTTACTAGAGCAAACATACTTTTTCAAAAGAACAGGACCATATTTAGTTAACCAGGTTGTAATTGAACTCCCATTAGAAAATCTTCTAGGGTGGTTAAACATCCTCTCGTGCGGGTTTGCATTTGTTGACGTGCGCAGAAGAGAGCGAATAGAGTGCATAGCCTGGTCCAGTACCTCCTCCCACCGCTCAGTTTTCATGTTATTAGACCTAAGGGCAAGTGTTATAGTCTTCCATATTATCCCATTGTATCTTTCAACTTGTCCGTTCCCTCTAGAATTGAAGGGGGTGGTTCGACTAGTAGCAGCGCGATGTGAATTTAGAAATGACTTCAGTTCGTGAGACATAAATGATGCTCCTCTATCAGAATGTATATAAGCAGGAAGCCCAAATACAGAGAACAGGCTTTATAAAAGTCTTGTCAAAGTGGCAGTAGAAACATCATTACATGGCAGAGCGAAAGGAAGGAAACCTAGAGTATTCGTCTACAATAGTGAGGGGATACTGATTTCGAGACTTTCCTGGTAAAGGACTTTTGAAATCTAGATTTAGTCTCTCAAAAAGAAAGGTAGCTTTTATCAGTTTCCCTTGATGTTGGTTAAAACGTGGCTTTAGTTCTGCGCAAACAGAGCATGAGTTAGTGAGCTTTTTTACATCTTGAACAGAATAAGGCAGGTTTTTTTTTGTGCGAACCCAATGACTCATTCGTGTTAATCCAGGGTGGCTCTTTGCCACCCTGGAATGTAAGGCACTAAGATTCGTGGCCTGGTTAATCGCAGCAGTTATTCTCGAGAGTGTATCAGCGGCCACATTCTCATTCCCAGGTCTGTAGATTATATCAAACTTGAAACAAGCTAATTCTAGACGCCATCTCAAGATCTTTTTATTTTACTTGAATGACGCTGATCGAACATAAAAGAGACAAAGTTGATCGGCAATTACTTCAAAATGTCTACCAATCAAGTAATGCCGCCAATAACGTAACGATTCAACAATGGCATAAGCTTCCTTTTCTATTGAAGAGTGTCGCTGTTCAGATCTGCTGAGGGTTCTAGAGAAGAAAGCAATTGGTTTTCCTGCTTGGCTCAGAGAAGCAGCTATAGCAAACTCAGACGCATCAGTTTCTACCCGAAAAGGTACTCCGTCATCTATTGCAGCTAGTGCCGCTTTAGCCACGTCATTTTTTAAAGCACAAAATACTGAAGTAGCTTCTTCAGATAGAGGGAAGCCTTTTTTGTACTAAATGTCTAATCTTTTCGGATAATCGAGGTATCCATTTACTGTAGAGTGAAAACATACCCAGAGAACGTCGTAAGCAAGCTTCATCTTTTAGGTACAGGTAGATCAAAGAGAGGTCCCAGTCGATTCGGGTCAGGCTTGATTGTTTTGTTAGAGATAATGTAGATATGATGAAGACACTATCGTGCTAATTGATACACATATAAGGAAGATAGCTGTCTAAGCACGAACACTTTAGATCAAACCAATTGCAACACTCAGATAAAGATAAGACGTATCACCGGTATCAAAAGTATACACAGTTAAAAATTATGATGACACGAATAACTCATTCCATTGAGGGTTTAAAAGGTTTAATGTTAAAAAACTTGCGAGATCTTTCGAACCTACGACTTATAGGTTCATCATCAGGCACCAAAACTCGCCCTCGCCAGTTTTGGTGCCTGATGATGAACCTAAAACTCGCCCTCGCGAGTTTTGGTGCCTGATGATGAACCTATAAGTCGTAGGTTCAAAAGATCTCGCAAGTTTTTTTAACATTAAACCTTTTAAACCTCAATGGAATGAGTTATTCGTGTCATCATAATTTTTAACTGTGTATACTTTTGATACCGGTGATACGTCTTATCTTTATCTGAGTGTTGCAATTGGTTTGATCTAAAGTGTTCGTGCTTAGACAGCTATCTTCCTTATATGTGTAGAGATAATGTAAAGAAGTAAGTTCACAGTCCTAACAGAAAATTGACATTTTTCCTTGTTCAACGTGAAATTATTTTTTTCAACAGCAGATAGGAACCTTGCCAGATTCCTGTCGTGATCATTTTGATTTTTCTTACAAACAGTAACGTCATCCAGGTATGGAAAAAACATTTTCTAGGTTCTCATCCTGTATAATTGTATCGAACACTCTTTGAAAACAAGCCACCCCATTTGTGACTCCGAAGGGAACGCGTAGGAACTGGTAGAGCTTCCCACAAGCTTCGAAGGCAGTATATGGCTTCTCAGACTTCAGGATCGGTACTTGGTGATATGCACTTTTCAGATCTATGACACTGTACACCTCATTTGCCGAAACTTTAGCAATTATCTCTTCTATTCTAGGTAGAGGGTAAGCATCCAACATGGTAAATTTATTTAAGGTTTCTGAATAATCTACAACCATCCTAGCCTTGTGATTTTTTCCTCTAACCACAAAAGTCTGAGCACGCCACGGAGAATTACTAGGCTCAATCACACCTTCATGCAGGAGCTTTTCAGTTTCTGTAGCCAGAAGTTGACTCTCACCTTTTGAGTGTATCCTTGATTTTGTAGCTATAGGCACACAATCCGAAGTAAAGTTGGGCCGCCCCGGTGGCGCAGTGGTCTAAGCGATGGCCTCTGATCATTCGTCCGAACGGGGTCCGGGTTCGAATCCCGGTGAGGCATGGATGTTGTGTTTGTCTTACGGCACTGGCTCTCTCCCTTCCCTGGAACCAGTGACCCTAAATTAGGGACAGGCGACTGCTTATAGCCCATTGAGTTGCTCACGGTGGTCGTTAAAACTCCAATAAAAAAAAAAGTAAAGTTGGCAAACAGAGAGACTGAAGGCACATTTGCAACGGTCAAGCCACAAATCCTGAGTGGAGGCTGTAAACCATAGAGGAAAATTTCCACAGAGGTATGACACTGTAGAACGTCTAGTCCGATTATAGCATCAGAGCAAAGATCTCTCATAATAAACATCATTATGTTTTAATAAGTGTATCCCTCCATTTCAATATGGACACTACAACGGCCTATAACTTCGGTGAATAGTGAGTTGGACATAGCGACTATGCCACTATAAGGTAGTACTTGTATATGACATTTATTTACAAGGGTCTGATCAATAAAACTTAATGAACTTCCTGTGCCTATTAGAGCATTCACCTTTGTTTTGTGGATTTTAATTGCTACTGTAGACTTCAAAATGCAGGTAGGTGCAGCAGCCAAAACTGAGGCAGTTGAAGCAGCGGTTACTGTAGTAGGTCTAGTAGTTTTTGATTTACAAACTCTCTGAAAGTGTCCTTTCTTCCTACATGTTCGACATGCAATATGTCTGGCAGGGCAAGAAGTTCTAGGGTGGCGATTTCTTCCACAAAACTAGCACCATTCTGTCCCAGTCAAAGCAGCAGTTGTCGTAAGAGATGTACCAGTATCTATCTCAACACAATCATTTATGTGAGTAGCAGCTGCAGCATCCATCAGCCCCTAGTACGAAGCAGAGTGTTGTTCTGCCATTTCCAAAGCCCTAGCTTGATCAAAAGCGGCTTCTAGAGAGAGAAACGTATTTTCTAAAAGTCGCTGACGTATGCGGGCGCACTTCAATCCGCTCATAAAGATATCTCTGATGTATTCATTCTTATTTTGCTCAGCCGAAACACTTTTAAAGTTGCAATCTTTGCTCATTTGTTTTAAGACCTTAAGATATTGATCTGTAGACTCCTCGGTCAGTTGACGTCGTGTAGCTAAACTATATCACGTTCTTAGGCCTAACATATAAAGATTCCAAAATAGCTATAGCATCAATATAAGTTTTACATTCACTGATATACTGAAATACATTAGGTGCGACATAATTAGTTAATACACTGACGGAAAAAATTTCCCAACACCAAGAAGGGGTTGTGTTAGATAAACGACAGTTAGTAGGCGGTGAGAGTACATCTGTAAGATGACGTCTATGCAAATTTCGCGCTCGGCGCATACGTGTGGCGCTAGTAGCGCCCCTCGGAACATGCAAAGCAGGTTTGCTGTAAATACGCGCTGTAACGTTCGTGAGCGTTAGTTATCGTTGAGATTCGACGTAGTGTGTTGATGTTAGTCAAGAATGCCCTTAAGAAGACGAAGAAGCCATTATCAACAGCTCACGGAGTTTGAACGAGGTCGTGTAATAGGGCTACGAGAAGGTGGATTTTCTTTCCGCAATATTGCAGAACGACTTGGCAGGAATGTAGCCACTGTGCATGATTGTTGGCAGCGATGGTCAAGAGAAGGTACTGCCTCAAGAAGACCGGTTTCCGGCCGGCCACGTGGCACTACTGAGAGGGAAGACCGCCGTGTACGGCGTATGGCCGTGGCGCATCGTACCGCGTCTGCGGCAGCAATTCGAGCTGCAGTTGCCACCACAGTGACACAACGAACTGTTACAAATCGGTTACTTGAAGGACAGCTCTGAGCCAGACGCCTTGTAGCGTGCAATCCACTTACTCCAAACCCCTGCCGTTTGCGACGTCAGTGGTGTCAAGCTAGAGCTCATTGGAGGACGGAGTGGAGATCTGTTGTGTTTTCTGATGAAAGCCGGTTCTGCCTGGGTGCCAGTGATGGCCTTGTGTTGGTTAGGAGGAGGCCAGGTGAGCGCCTGCAACCAACCTGTCTGCGGCCGAGACACACTGGACCTACACCTGGAGTTATGGTCTGGGGAGCAATTCCTTATGACAGCAGGAGCACTCTCGTGGTTATCCCACGCACCCTGACGGCACAGTTGTACGTCGGTCTGATGATTCAACCTGTTGTGCTGCCATTCATGAACAGCATTCCAGGGGTGTTTTCCAACAGGATAACGCTCGCCCGCATACCGCTGTTGTAACCCAATATGCTCTACAGTGTGTCGACATGTTGCTGAGGCCTGCTAGATCACCAGATCTTTCACCAATTGAGCACGTATGGGACATCATTGGACAACTCCAGCGTCACCCCCAACCAGCATTAACCGCCCCTGTATTGACCGACCAAGTGCAACAGGCATGGAACTCCATTACACAAACTGACATCCAGCACCTGTACGACACAATGCATGAACGTTTGCATGCTTGCATTCAACATTCTGGCGGTTACACCGGTTATTAATGTACCAGCATTTCCCATTTAAAATGGCTCTTCTCGCGTTTACAATAAGCTGTGATCTTGAAACCTTAATCGATTAAATATGTTACCTATACAAATGTATTGCCGCCATTTCATTACTCTACAACTATTTTTCCGTGGTGTTGGGATTTTTTTCCGTCAGTGTAGTTGCAATTTACTATTTTCAGATACTCCATTAATATAGCCGAGAGGTTTTCGAACGTGTGCTTCCAATGTACCCACTGCCTGTCGGCAGATGGTTCCACGTCAAATCTCTCCGGTCGCAAATACTTGTCCATGATTATTTATATCTTTCTTCTATCTTTGTCGCTTAAATTGATGAAAAAAGTAATAACGCTAAAACTCAGCTTCATTATAATTAGGCTTTAATCGACAAAGAAATATGGCTGTCGTTTAACCATACACGTTTTATTTCCTAGCTATATCGAACAGAGATCATACCATTAACATACTCACAGCGGATGTAAACAATGAGTACTGCTGCCAACTTCTGATACGTTAAAATTAGAATACAATACAGTAATATCACAAACGTTACACATAAATGAACTGTGACAGAAAAGAGAAATAATTTCGAATGATTTAAAAAAAGGAGTCTTCCCATTCGATTTTACAAAAGAAATGCTTCTACTGAGGATGTTCACACATTTCGTAGAGCGATTTGCCAGCAACATAACTGTTTAAAATAAAATTATTTCTTTCTTAAATGTTCTATCTGATAGCCCTTACTCTGGACTTTGAAATTACATCTGGATTTTCAGGATATCAGGGCATTTTTTTAAATTGGTAATGTTATTTTATTCCACTCCTCTTCCACTGCTTTCCATAGTCTTATCATTGTTTTAGGTCTGTGTTTAGAAATGGTTCATTTTAGCAGTCCGAATGCACAATAGTCCATTGGTGACACATCAGGGGACTTTAAAGAAATATGAGCAAAATGCATAGATTTGATAGCCGTCTCTGTTTTCATTTTTACAAGAAATAGATTTGGCTGTGTAACTTGCAGCCCTATCTGACGAAGTTCTACTCTTTGAAGGCTCTGTGGATAAGGGAATTGTGCGTCATGAATAGGCTCCATCAAATCTGAAAATCGACAACGAGTACTACTGTCAAGTTTTGCAGCATTTGAGGTACGCAGTTCGTCACAAAATTCCGACATTGTATGAGAGGGGCAATTCAACAATAACAACGCGCCTGTCCACGCATCGCAACTTGTGCAGCCGTTTCTATCTATGCACAGCATTGCACAGGTCCGACAGCCACCCTATTATCCAGATCTCGCTCCGTGCGACTTTCTTTTCCGAAAAATCAAATAGCATTTGGAAGGAAAAATATTTCTAGATATTGAGGAGATACAACGGAATGCTACGAAGCAGTTGTTAGCTATTTCAGAAGATGACTTCAAAAAATGCTTCGAGGAATGGAAACAGTGTGGGCATTACCTCAAAGGCATTCAAGTTTCCAATCTGTAAGTCTTGTATTCTGTTTTTAATAAATTTACTCTAAATACTTTCTGATCACACCCTGCACATCGCATTTAAAATAGAACTGAATGATAATTAAATAGAACGCTATAACTCCAAGATTTTTTAAACAAAATTTTGTTTAATGTGTCAAGCTTCAACGGATATAAATTTTATTATAATGCATGGCGTCTGTCTTATTTGAACCATCTGTTTTGTAAAAATCTGGAACTTTCTCTTGAGTAACGATACTTCAGTTTTTTCCATTTCATAACGCCGCGTGCATTTTCCTTAAAGAGTTAAAATATGTTTCATATTCGTCGTAGGAATTCCCAAATTTATTAAGAGTACAGAATCAGCTTCTGGTTTCGCGTATTTTAACCTTTCGTCTTTCACTTTCTTCTTCACTCGTCGCTTCTCTATAGATTTTTCCTCTTGAGCTGTTGCGACGGTTTTTTACTTCTTTTCTTTTCCTATCGTTATGCGATCTCGAATTTTGCCTTTTTGAATGACATTTCTTACGTTCTCCAGATAATTTCCTCTTTTCCCACTGCTGTGCTTAACGCTGTTCACCTTCAGTTCCAACTAAAGCCGGTTTTCGCAAAATTTATACACCTAGGGAGAGGAATGTTTTGTAGTAGCTTTTTCTTGCAAACCAAACATACAAGCGTATTTAAAAATGACGAGGAATTTTATTCTTTATTTAGTATTAGAGTAATTGGTACCTTTTTCGGTTTCCACTGTAAATTACGATTCCAGTTTAGTTGATACATTCGCCCGGGTCAAGTAAATGAATAACTGTAAAAAAGACTACGTGAGAACGATGAGCCGTATAAATTAGGCATCAGCTCGTAAAACATGAGTTAAGGTTCGACTGTGGGCTAGAATGAGAAAAAAAAAGCTAGTGATCATCACAGTGACTTTGAACATTACACCAAAGTTTGCGTCTGACGTGAAAAGCCGACGAGAACTGTCCCACGTTTCTCTTGGCAGTTCTCGTGGTCTTGCGCAATCATAGTAAGAGTTTATATTGAATGGTGCAACATGCAAAAAAACTAGAGGGATCAAAGGTTAAAGGAGGCTGTCGAGAATCGTGCAAACCAACAGACGGGCAACAAACCTGGCAAATTACCACCCTACGTGAAAATAAATCTCTGGTCACCCCTTCCACAATAAAAATGGGACATTCCAATAGATCACGTGCGCCAGATTTCTTTTAAAACTGGGAGTAAGCTCCTCAGACCTCGTGTAAGATTTACTCACGAGACATGGCCAAAGGTGTTGAGTTTACTGACTTACAACCAGGTATTATTATTGGGTGCCATATCAGCAACCTGTCCGTGTGTGCGATTGCAGGACAATTGCAGCACCCACTGCCAACTTTTCAAGACGTTATCAGTAAATGTAAGAGACGTTCGATTGCCAAGAAACGTTCAGAAAGGCCAAGCAAATTGACGAAAAGGGACAAAAGAACACACAAACGTGACCTCCGTGGGTACAGTCATCCTTCTGGGCAAATCATCACCAAAGAGTTTCAGCGTTCAACAGGGGTGAGTGTTGTGCCCTAAGACATTTCGTAAGGAAATACACAGGTTAAATTTTCGTGATCGAGCTGCTGCATACAAGCCGTTAATAACTCTGAAGAATGCTGGTAAGAGACTTGCTTGGTGTAAAGCACGCATCATCCACTGACCCCAGACCAATGCAAACGAGTGTTTTGGAGTGAAGGATCACATTACACCTTTTTTACGCTTTCCAACCGTAGGTTGAAGAAGCATATATGCTCCAGCTTTGTCCGTCCGCACGATAACTCACGTGAAAATGGTTCGATTTCGACGAAATTTTAGTATGTCGTAGGGGACCACCTGGGGACGAACCGTATTGAAAATGGGCGAAGCAGGGTCAAAGGTCAGGACATAAGAGCGGGATCCATTCCGTTGCTCTTATGCATCATAACTTGCGTAAAAATTGTTCGATTTCGATGAATATTTAGTATGTGGTAGGGAACCACCTGGGGATGATCCCCATTAAAAATGGGTGAAATTGGGTCAAAGGTCAGGACATAAAAACTGGATCAATTCCATTGCTTTTATGCGTCATAACTTGCGTAAATATAATTCGATTTTGATGAAATTCTAGTATGTGATAGGGAACCACCTGTGGACAAACCCTGTTGAAAATGGGTGAAATAGGGTTAAAGGTCAGGACATAGCAGCGGGATATATTCCATTGCCCTTATGCGTCATAACTTGCGTAAAAATGGTTCGATTTCGATGAAATTGTATGTGGTACGGAGCCACTGGGCACGAACCCTATGGAAAATGGGCGAAATGGGGTCAAAGGCCAGGACACTGGAGTGGGATCCATTCCATTGCCCTTGTGCATCATAACTTATCTTAAATGCTTGGATTGCGACAAAACTTTATCATGTTGTTCCGGAGGTATATTGAACCGGTTCTGTTGAATATCAACGAAATGGCGTCAAAGGTCATTGCACAAAAGCCAGATTTATTCCACAGCCATTATCTCATAACTTGCGTAAAACTGCTTCTATTGCAACAAAACTTTATCATGTTGTTCCGGAGGTATAGTGAACCGGTTCTGTTGAATATCATCGAAATGGGGTCAAAGGTCAGGACACAGGAGCGAGATTTATTCCACAGCCATTATCCACATAACTTAAGTAATAATTCCTCGTATGTTGGAAAGCGTATCATAATCAATGCATTGCATGATTTTTCTAACTTGTCTAAATCCGTTGCAGGGTGTGTGACGTATTCCAGGTTAAAGGTATCTGCTAGAATGTGTCTTCCCAATTGTTAAATTTGGTGGTGGCAGTATATTTTTTTCATTGCGGGGTTTAGCGACCACCATGAGCAATTCATTAGGCTATAAGCAGTCTCCCGTCCTTAATTTAGGACCACTGCCTCCAGGGAAGAGAGAGAGAGACACTGCCGTAAGACAAACATAGCATCCATGCCTCACGGGATTCGAACCCGGACTCATCTCGGACGAATGATCAGAAGCCATGGCTTAGACCAGTTTCCCGCAACCGGTGTGTCCCTATAAGGTGAAAGGTGTGACGCGAACTTTTACCTATTATTCTATTATAAGAAATTAATTGTCCAGTTCTATTTTTTAATTTTATCCCAGTTACTGTGTTTCATATGCTTGTATTTCATTCTCTGCCGCTGCACTGGTTAAATAAGCTGTTGCTTATTTATTCTTTATTACATGCCGCGAATTTTTATGTATTCTAAGAAATTAAATGCAAATTATTTACTCAGTCATTGTTATATCGTGTTTTTTTTTTTTTTTTTTTTTTTTATATATATTGGAGGTTTAACGACCACCGTGAGCAACTCAATGGGCTATAAGCAGTCGCCCGTTCCTAATTTAGGGTCACTGGTTCCAGGGAAGGGAGAGAGCCAGTGCCGTTAGACAAACACAACATCCATGCCTCACCGGGATTCGAACCCGGACCCCGTTCGGACGAATGATCAGAGGCCATCGCTTAGACCACTGCGCCACCGGGGCGGCATATCGTAGTTTTGCTTATTGGTATTATTTGTATTTCTCGCTGCTGCGCTATGCGGCTTCTTTGTTACACTTGTCGCATGGTCTGTGTACGCTTCTCCCTAAAAATGAAGGAATTAGCAAACATTTTCCCGTCTTTTATTAATTTATTACGTTGTTTTGGTATTTGTTAGTGCTTCTTTAACTATATTTTTTTTCTGCACCGATGCACCCACCCATTATTAGACTTTATTTTAAATAAGTCGGTATATGTGTCCCTTTTTCAATGCCACCCCGGTGGCGCAGTGGTCTAAGGCGCTGGTCTCTGATCATTCGTCCGTAAGGGGTCCGGGTTCGAATCCCGGTGAGGCATGGATGTTGTGTTTGTCTTAAGGCACTGGCTCTCTCCCTTCCCTGGAGCCAGTGACCCTAAATTAGGGACGGGCGACTGCTTATAGCCCATTGAGTTGCTCACGGTGGTCGTTAAACCTCCAAACAACCAACCAACCAACCCTTTTTCCCTTTGAAGAGTATAGGTCCCGCGTCTTACAATTATTTCAGTTCTCTCACAGCTGTGCTCTGAAGTAGTCCGAAAATTATGATTGCTAGTCAGTCCTTGCTATTTTCTATTACTATTAAACTATTTTATTTTTTCAAGATGGACAAGTTCTTTGTACGGAGTGTTCCGTCCACGAGTGCAAGTAGTGAAAGCATTGAGCCCGATAAAAAGAAACAAAATTAATATAAAAAAAAAAAAAAAGGTAAATGACTAAACGGCAGTATAGTGATAATAATTTACCTTAGTTCTCTTTTTGTGGCTATAAAACATGCCCAGTTCCCGATTGTATCGTTTATGGGGAAAAACTCAGTAATGCTGCTATGGTTCCCAATAAATTGAAACGGCATTTGTCAACAAAACATTCTTCTCTGTCAAGCAAAGATAACAATTATTTTCGTCAGTAGTTGGAACAAAACAAACAACGTTCATGACTGCGACAATACGTGTTTCGGAAAAAGTACAGAAAGTTAGCTATAAGGTAGCCGAACTATCGTAAAGGCAAAAAAAAACAACAAAAAAAAACAAAACCGCACGCAATAGCTGAAACGTTAATGCCAGCTTGTAAAGAGATGGTGAAAATAATCCTGGATTCAGAAGCTACGAGTGAAATTTCAAAACGTCCTCTCTGTGCTGACACAATCAGTCGCCGAGTTAGTGACATTGAAGACATTATGAAGGAGAAAATCAACAGCGGTCAGAAGTTCTCACTTCGGATCAACGAGTCCACCGATAATAGCGGTCACGCACAACTTCTTGTCTACATTTGGTACATCGATGGAGATGGAATTGCAACTAATTTCTTTTTCTGCAAAGAACTTCCCCAGCGAGCCACCGGTGAAGAAGTATTTCGCGTTACTAATGAATATGTGCTCCATAATGAATTAAAATGGAAGGATTGCGTTAGTGTTTGTACAGACGGAGCCGCTTCTATGACAGGCCGAGTTAAAGGATTTGTAGCTAAAGTACGCGAAGTAAATCCTAACATACGATGCGATAACTGTCTCATTGGGCGAGAAGCCATTGTTGCTTAGTCTTTGTCATCTGTGCTGGACGAAGTAGTAAAAGTCGTGAACCTCATTAAATAAAAGTCGTGAACTTCATCAAGTTCGCGGCTTTTTTCCGTTTTGTGTCAGGAAATGGGATCAGAACACACTACACTCCTGCTACATACAGAAGTAAGGTGGTTATCACGAGGGAAAACATCTGAACTCAAAGAGGAGGTACATGCATTTTTGACTGAGGGGCATGAGTACGTGCATTTATTTGCAGATAATGAGTGGGTATGTAAGTTGCCTTTCCGATATTTTCGTACACTTGAATGAGCTGGGCAGAAAAATGCAAGGTAGGAACGAAAATATTCTGACTAGTATGGATAAGATTAAAGGATGTGTGAATAAGCTGAATTTGTGGATACAGGAAATTGTAAATGGGTCGTTTGAGATGTTCCCGATTGTATGGCCACTTGCTGACGGTAATAAAGTGGTGATGGACTTAAAGAACATTTAGAATTTTTGCAGCAGAAGTTCAAGAAGTATTTTGGAGAGAGTGTTCAAAATGTCGACTGGGTTCGTGATCCATTCGTTGCGAATTCCAAACCTCTTCCTATTAATATACAAGAGGAACACGCAGATTTAAAAGCAGACAGAACATTGAAATTAAAACTTCTCGAAGTGCCTTTGGACACATTTTGGTTGGCAATAAGGAGTGAATACCCGGCTATTTCGGAGATGGCAGTTAATGTGCTATTGCCACTTTCAACTACATATTTGTGTGAACTGGGCTACTCGACGTTGACTGAGATTAAAACATCAAAGAGGGAGAGACTCAAATCCGTCGATGAAGAAATGAAACTTGCGTTTTCACCTATTCCGCCACGGATCATCCGCTTGTGTGCAGCTAAGCAGGCGCAAGTAACATTTAAAGTATGAGTAGAATTATTTACTTTAATAGTAATAGAAAAGTGTATTTTCTTGAATTTTCTACAGTGAATTAAAGTTCATAAATTGTTAAGAAATGCACGAGTCAATTTCTGTTTAATAATATAATATAATAATATGTTAATTGCATTACGTATTTATATTAATAGTGCCATATTATTATACGTTTTTGAGGAGTTAACATTTTGGTGTGCCGTGTTGAGTCATGGATAATTTTATGGTGTGCCGCGAGTATAAAAAGGCTGCGGAACACTAGCTTAGACAACTTCCGCGGGTGGCCGAGTGGGCAACGTTCGTGACTGTCACGGGAAGGGCCTCAGGTTCGATCCCAGGCAGGTACGAACGCTTGATCCACTACATACCCTCCGTGTGTCGGATGGGCACGTTAAGTCGTCAGACCCCGGGTACTTCCCCCCCGGTAATAAATAAGGGCGTCTTCGCCCCCTTTCTACTTCGCTTCCGTGTCACTTTCCTATCGGACGCTCTAGCCCAAATCTCCTAGCTTCCTATTTCTAAGGGTTGTTTAAGACCTGGGGTTAGAAACACTCCCTTCCTAAAATCCTCTACATATGATCATGATCAGACAACTGAACCACCGGGGTGGCCAGTGGCAATATTATAGTCTGGGGATGTTTCTCGTGGTACGGACTCTAATCGTTAGCAGTTGTGGATGGAAACATAACCACGAAGTGCCCGAACATTCTAGACAACGCAGCGCTGCCTACAATTTACCAGTTTCACAGAGAGGGCCCTTTTTGGTTTCATAAGACAAAGTGTTTTCTTGTTTCATCAAGACAAAGCGCCGTCCCATAAAACACATTGCATTTTGATATGGTTTCAGGACATAGGTGAACAGAATTTAGAGTGGGCAACTCTAAGCCCCGACCTCAATCCTTTAGAGGCCTTATAAGATGAACTTGAACGATGGATTCAGGTACACGGTCTAACTCCTATGTCTGAACTGATCAGTGTTTTGCGGGAGGTATGGAACAATGTAACTGTTACTACTTACCAGAATCTCACTGAAAGTGTGCAAAGAGAAGTGCAAAATGTAACTGTGGCCAAAGGTGGGCCAACTCGTTAGTTATTTTGCCACAAATGCAGTACTGTGCAAAACACACTGGTGTCCGGAAACGTTTCTCCACATAGTATACTGTAGAATTGAAAATGGATGCGCTGAGGGTCATCTCCGAATGCACCACTTATCGAAATATGTCGCGAGTGGTCTACAACAGCCGAAGACTACAACATGTCGAATGCTGATGTTGCCAGCTCAGAACATGAAAGCGCACCTACAGTGGGAGCGCGATCATCAACATTTGACCTTTGCGGAATTGGTAAAGGTCGTCTGGACGGCCGAATCAGTTTCTCTTGCATCATGCGGAAGGTAGTATCCGAATTTGGTTACAAGCCAACTATGGACTCGTCGTGTTAGGTGTCAACAGTACAAACCGGTAGTGGAAGTGTCAGCTGGTCTGGGGAAATGTTTTTGGTGCGTATTAGGAGCCTGTCTCTAACTATCGAAAGATATCTGGGCACCACGGTGTATCTCAACATCTTTGCCGACCAAATTAATTCCTTTATGACCTACGTCTTACCCTCAATCCGATGAGCACGTCCAGGTGGGAAATGCACGCGCTCACAAAGCTCGAATCATTACCTCTTTGTTTAAAGGACATAGCAAAAACTTTTTCTTGCTTCAGTGGCCTGCATCGTCCGCGTATTTAAACTTCATACAGCACCTCTGAGATGAGATGCTTTATGGACATTCACCGTGGGGCCGGATTAAAGCGGGTGTCTAACAGGGCTATAGCTTAGGGGACCACGATTACCAAGGGACCAGGAGGTATGCCTCTACATCACAAATAATACACAGCTTATATGTTTATACACTGAGTGGCCATTTTATTATGAACACCTGACAGTTTTAAGCAAATGAGCTATGGCTGCACGCTGTTACCACCAGAGGGTGAGGCTAGTAAAAAAAGGAAAGCTTAGTGCATGCGACAATAGTAGAAGTGATTTTTGGGTGACGAGATGGGTAAAGAATGCGATTTGACGGACTTTCAACGTAGGATGATTGTAGGAGCTCAGAGCCATGGAGCGAGTATCACCGAAACCGCCGCATTCGTGAAAAGTTCCAGAGCAGCTGCTGTCAAAGTGCCTAAAGACTGGACTGTCAGCCAAAAAACAACTGGGTCTCTACGTGCAACATGTGGCCGTCATCGACTAGTGACTGCTCGGGCGGAACGGAGAGTGTCCAGACTGGTAACATACAACAGAAGGGCAACATTGCAGCAAATTGCAGACCATCTTAATCAGCGATCCCCTCAAATGATCTCTGCACGCATTGTTCGCCGTACACTGCATCAGATGGGATATGGCAGGCGAAGGTCTGTTCGAACAGCTTTTGCTGTCTGCAGTTAACAAGAGAAAACGTCTCCGGCCGCCCCGGTGGCGCAGTGGTCTAAGGCGCTGGCCTCTGATCATTCGTCCGTAAGGGGTCCGGGTTCGAATCCCGGTCAGGCATGGATGTTGTGTTTGTCTTACGGCACTGGCTCTCTCCCTTCCCTGGAACCAGTGACCCTAAATTAGGGACGGGTGACTGCTTATAGCCCATTAAGTTGCTCCCGGTGGTCGTTAAACCTCCAATGAAAAAAAAAACTTCTCCAGTTCGCACAGGAGCACAAGGATTGGACAGTCGATAATTAGAAACAAATTATGTGGGCCGATGAATCACGTTTTCAGTTGCACCATGCCGATGGCAGAGTGAGAATTTGGCGGAAACTGCACGGAAGCATGGAGCCCAAATCCATTGATACAACTCTTCAAGCTGGTGGAGGCAACGTTATGGTTTGGGGAATGTTTTCCTGGCAAGCTTTGGGCCCTTTAATTCGCGTTGATCAACGTCTGACTGGCACATCATATCCTAACATCGTTGCGAACCAAGTACATCCTGTCATGTGGATGGCTACTTTCAACAAGATAATGCGTCCTGCCATAGTGCTCGTATTGTACAGGATTGGTTTCACGAACATGCCGGTGAGTTTACTTTGCTTAGGTGGCTCCCACAATTTCCAGATCTCAACCCCATTGAGAATTTGTGGGATGAAGTTCAACGAGCCATCAGACAGCTGGATCCACAACCCTGCAATCTCACACTCCTGGAAAGTGCTATTAATCAAGCATGTTCTCAGATTCCACAAACCACCTATCAACATATCGTGGAACCCATGCCACGAAGAATCGACGTAGTATTAAAGTGGAAAGGTGGCCCAACGAAGTACGTACTGAGGGTGTGGTCATAATAAAGTGGCCACCCAGTGTATAAAAAGAGAAGTTTATAAAATAGTTTTAGAGTTTTATGATTTTCACCCGATGAAAAACAGGCAAGGAAACTAACTGATTTCAAGGCAGTGATTCACTAAGGGTAAAACGTTTCATGTCGCTGTGTACAGCTGGGTCGGCGAGACAGTTTCAGCTTTTTCACTTACGTCCACCTTCATCTCTCTGCTTGTAGGACTCGAACTTACTTCCAGAGAGCGAGGGGATGTTACGGCAAAGGGGATTTCACTCTGGAAAAAATCTTCTGTTATTCGTGAATTACTGTTGGCACGTACTGCATGTTATTTAGATATAGAATTGTACAGTTATCCAAAATTAAGTTTGTGGAGTTTAAGGCGCTACTGCCTGTTCTTCAATACATTCAGTTCTCACCGAACTAAGATTCAATCTGTCCTTTTTAGGATTTTCTGTAAAAAGATCGTGCTTATGTTATCGGTTTGTCCGTCTGTGGACATCATATTTCTCTAACTGTTAGTCCAATTTGAAAAACTCTTCTTGCATTGTGAAGCATCAAATATGAAAGTGGAGATCTTTGCATTTCGGATTTTTTCCGTTGCACAACCTCGCCGCTAGAGGGCGTTATGTAGATATCGAATTCAAAATACATTTTATTGCACTATTTGTTTCGAAATATCCTATGGAAAAATTTTCTCTTCCTTTCGATGCCATTTTTAACGAACACTATTTTGGGCACAGCTTTTTGGTTCAAGTAATGCATAGATTGTCCGCTAGGGGGCGTACGAGTAAATTGCATATTCCCCGATATCTCTGCTTCTAAATGTCTGATTTAATAAACGCTTCCTGCATGGGATACAGATCTTGACGGGAAATGTTTTGATTATATATAATTTCCAATTTGAAAATTATTTGGCCACCAGGGAACAGAAGTGTTTTTCTGCTTCTGATGTATTTGCAGCGAAATCTAACCTTCCGAAAGCTCGCTTGAAAACATTCTTTAGTGGACCGATACCGCTCATTTCGGAAAATCTTTTCAGAATACTTTCTTCCTAAAATAGAATAATGCATAGTTTTTTCTCCAGGGCGCGAAGATATATATAATTTTTATGTCGATATCTCTGCTTTAATGAGTCCGATTTGAAACATCTTTTCCTTGTTGTGGAGCGTTTCCGCTGCGAAATGTTTCTCATATAAATACAAATTTTTCATAAAGCACAAATGTGCCACTGCGGGCGTAAGCACACGTTTACAGAAATATCTGCGGGACTAAAAACCCAATATAAAATTATTTTTTGGTCAGATACTACTTACCATGGAAACGCTTTGTGTGTGTGTTTTCTTCCCAAAACAATGCAGCATCTCGCCGCTAGGGGCGCCAGCATTTAATCTGTTTTTCTCATATCTCTGCTTCTAAATGTGCGATCTAAAAAATTCTTTCAACACCGGATTACATTTACCTTGTCGAACACTTAAGGTTAGTTTGAGTTTTGTAGTTCCAAGTTCTGTCGCTAGGTGGTGTATGTGTACTTCTGTTTGCAGCTATATCACAGCATCCAAAACCCCATTGATAAATTTCTTTTTTTACTGTATGCCATTCGCGGTAATACAGATGTGGAGATAAAAAACGCATAGATTTCCCGCCCCTTTGCGGGAAATCTATGCATTATTATTTATAATAATGCATAGATTAATTTCCGGCAAGGGTGTGGGAAATTTATTTATCCATAAAAAAAAAGGATAAATACTGTAGATCCCCACCCTTGCGGGTAATCAATCATTATTATTTAAAAAATGATTGATTCCCGCAAGGGGTGGGAAATCATATTTATCCATAAAAAAATGCATAGATTGATTTCCCGCAAGGGGGCCTTAAAGGTTAACACATTTTATTTTTTTTTCTATATATCTGTTTCCAGGAGACGTATCAGAAAAGTTCTTTTTCCTTAGCATAGCTTTTTCCATGGAGAATATTTTTCTTCTGTTTTCAAGTTTTTCATTATTCAACATTCTGCGGCTAAGAAGGCCTTGATTTATATAATGTTTTTTTCTATATTTCTTCTCTTAATTGTTCGATTTGAAAATCTGTTTGTCTCTGATATTCCTTGTGCTATGAGAAACCTTTTGTGCACCATTTGTTAATTTTCGAAACATACCTTTTAGCTTCTGATGGAAGTAAGTAGCTGTTTCTATTTCTGGATGATTTGTCAATTGTAGAAATCCGGTTGGGATTTTTTTCTAACCGGTTGTATGGGCTTTGAATAACTTTGATAAATTTAATTCGCATCAGAAAGAATTCAAAAAACATGCTAATTAGAACCGAAAATTCGGTGTCATCGTTCTTGTTTAGGTTTAATTCGGTAGTTACAGACTTGTTCTTCGGTCTGAAATGAAATATCACCCTTCGTATAAAACACAAAAGTTTAGCTTTTAATAAAGTCTTGTCCGAAGACGCTCATTGGCTTTGTTCAGAAATCATTTTGTGGGACGAGCAGCGAAAGAGGAATGTTATCATTGATTTTCCCAGGCACATCGTAACAAGCAGTGGTGCGAATTTGGACGGCAAAACGACTTCTGATAATTGCATTTGTGTGAAGATTAGATGCTTCATTTTGAAGAGCCAAAAAGAGCGATTGGATTGAATGAAATCGTTACACTTGAAACGAGAAGACTCATCCATGCGGCTTGCAATTAATGTTCTCATGATAAAAAAGACTCAAAGAAAGAGAACAGTTGTTAGATACACACAACTTTCAAACCCATCCTTCAGACGTTATTTCTGCAAGGCTCAATTCGTTAAAACTATTGTTCTGCCGTAAGACTGGATAAAAGCTCTCAGAATAAAAGACGTTCAAAGAGAAGTTGTGAATTCAATAACTTTGGACGCGCTCACTTAAACTTTATTTCTGATTGACCCCGTCTGTTAAAATTACAGTTCTCGTCGAGACTGGATAAGAGCTTTTGGACATGACACGCAAAAGAAGAAAGTACAAATTAGATCTACCGACTTTCGAAACGAGCATTTAGAAGTTCTTTAAAGTTATTGCTCTGTCGTGAGACTGATTATCTGAATTCTGAAATATTCTGGAGTTGATAAATATATTGGATATTAAATTAAAAACAACTAAGATTTTACCCAGCGATTGGAAATATGCATAACAAGAAAGATGACACCGAATGTTCGGGTGTAATAAGAACGTCTTTTGAATCCGTTGTGACGCAAATTAAATTTATCAAAGCTATTCAAAGTCAATGGAACCGGTATGGAAAACAATAGCATCTGACGGAAGAAAAGTTTTTCAATCGGGTTTTTAATCCCTCAGATATTGCTGTAAACGGAATCGTGAACTTACAAACTCTTAGAAACAGAGATATCGACAAAAATAAGATATGACTTTACGTCCCCTCGTGGGAAAACCATGCATTATTTGAGGAAGAAAGGATTTTCCATATGAGCGGTATCGGTCCAAGAAAAAAAAATTTAGTCGAGTTTTCAGGAGCCCAGATTTTGCTACAAATACATCAGAAGCAGAAATTAACACTTATGACCCTTGGTGGCCAAAGGATTCTTTACCAAACATTAGAAATTTTGTGAAAAATATTTTCCAGCAGGTCTTGTATGCGATACAGGAAATTTTTTCAAATCGGAGTTTTAGAAACAGAAATAACGCAGAAAACGCAGTTTAACTTTGTGCCCCCCCCCCCCCCAGCGGAAAGTCTATGATTTACTTGAAAATTTTGAATTTATAGGAAAAACATGTCACACTGTTAACACTGTCCAACAAAGAAGGAATTTTTCCAATCGGACTCCTAGAAGTAGGGATACTGACAAAAATAAAATATACATCTACGCCCCCTGGCGGAGAAACTGTGGAATATTTTAGGAAGAAAATATTCCGAAAAGGTTTATCGGTGTGAGTGGCATCAGTCCACGGAAGAATTTTTTCAATCGATATTTTAGAAGCTCAGATTTTATGGCAAAAATACATCAGAAGCAAAAATTAACTCTTACGCCACCTGGTGGCCAAAGTATTCTTTACCAAAAATTAGAAATTATATGCAAAAGATTTTCCATCAGGAGATGTATCCGCTGAAGAAAATGTTTTTTCAAATCGGAGTTTTAGAAGAAGGGTTATCGGGAGAAATGTAATTTACTTTTACGCCCCCTAGCGAAAAATCTATGCGTAATTTGAAAAAGTAACTATATCTAAAATACTCTTCGACATAAATGGAATCGAAAAATAAAATATTTTTTCAATTGGATGTTTAGAAGCACATGTGGAATAAAACGTATTTTCGAATTCGAAATCATCTGCATTTACGCCCTGTAGCGGCGAAATTGTACATCGTAAAAAAAAAACGAAATGGAGGATCATCATTCACATATTTCAAGCTTTCCAATGTAAAAAGAATTTTTCAAATCGGACTAATATTTGCAGAGATATCGTGGGTACAGACGGACGAACGGACAAACCGATAACATAAGCACGATCTTTTTTTTACAAAAGACGTGCTAAAAAAGGTGCACATTCCGATTTTGCGGTTATGTAATACACTAGTCACAAAAAGTTTGGGATATTGAGGTTTCGAAGGGAAACAATGGTGATATGCAAATTTAGAGACCACCAGAGATAGGTTATCAGTGTGGGTAGTTACATGATATGTAAATTAGCATCATGACAACACAACACAGCACGTGGAGTGCGAGCGAGAAGTGGAAAACGGGTCGTGGCGTGCGACCCTGCGAGATGTCGAAAACGGGTAGTTTCTTGGCTTGGTCTAGAAGTTTTTGCTGTGAATGTATTGCTTTCAGTGTGGGAATAACCTGAAATGATGTCCAGACGACGTTTAAGCATTGACAACAGAAACAGGGCTGCTGGCATGTTACAGGCAGAGGTGTACGGTAGACTGATATGGCTGATGCTTTAGGAGTTTCACAAAGTGTGGTAAGTCGGCTACATACAAAATTTCTACGGAGTAGAAATTTTGCAGATCTATCCGGGAGTGATCGGCCGAAGATAACCAGCAGGAGGGAAGATCGCTACCTTACAGTAAGTGCTTGTAGAAGGCCTAGTATCACCAATAGCCAACTCTGGGAACTACTTCGATCTGCTTCTGATATCAGGGTATGTATTCAACGGGTACGACACAGTCTTCACGAGTACGGACTCAGAGCAAGGAACTCACTAAGATATATGGCATTGGCATCATCTCGCCGCTGTCAAAGATGTACCTGGGTCCAACAGTACAAGTGGCCTCCCTGGTGGCGCAGTTGTCTGAGCGCTGGCTAATGGCCATTCTTCCTCGTGGGCACGGGTTGAATCCCTGTGAGGCATGGGTGGTGTGCTTGCCTTGCGAAACTGGCTCCCTCCCTTCTCAGGAACCAGTTGTGCTTAATTAGGGACGGGCAATTGCTTATTGCCCATTGGGTTTCTTACGGTGGTCGTTAAACCTCCGAACAAACAGTACAAGTCATGGAATAGAGTGGTACCATGTACTTTTCACAGACGAATCCTGTTTCGCTTTTCATTCTGATACTCGAAAAAGACATGTATGCAGGAATTCCGGCACACGAACACAACAACACTATGCGCAGTCCGTCCACCCTTACCAGCGGCAGTTAGTTCTGGTCTGAGCAGGAGTATGTTTTAATGGCTGTCCTTCCTTGTATGTTCGTCAAGGCAACATGAACGCCTCAGTGTATCGAAATGAGAGCATTGTGCCCATTGTGACACTGCTTCCCGCTGCTATTGGACATGCATTCCGTTCTCTCAATGATAATGCAGCCAGTCACCGGAAAATCCTGGGATTGAATCGTTACAGCTGCCGCCGAGGTCTCCTTACCTTAATCCTATTGAGAACACTTGGGACGCTGTACAGAAACGTATGGATAACAACGTTCCATACCCTAGTACACTGGCAGACCTCCGTAACACGTTACTTGTAATATGGGACGAGCTACTCCACATACTCATCAATAATGTTATTCCAAGTATGCTTCGTAGGTGTCAAGATGTTCGATACAGAGATGGTGTTACCGGGTACTGAAATCCAGAGGTATGGACTTTCTCCGAATTTACCATTTTGTCTATATGTCAGTGCTAAATTGTTGTGTGCAGAAATTGCACAATAAATTGTTTTTCCAAACGCACTCTTTGTCGTTTGTGTTACGTAGCCTCACTGAGGTTATTTTGATGCGTGCTGCTTGAGGCAGATACATCCTTCATTTCATGCAATATCCGTAACTTTTGTAACCAATATATTTTCCACCGTTAAGTAGTTTGCAGACTTTTATTATTAGGTTGAACCAAATGACGCCGAAATAGGAGCACCACAAGGTTAAAAACAGTATAACATGAAACTACGTTAGATAAACAATACATAATAAGCACTAATATACACCAAGTTGATGAGCTTAGAACAATATCCTTAGATTTTATTGGTGTATGAAACAGACTGGCATAGCCGAGCTTTCGCTCACAAACGTGTGGCTTTATCAAGGATGATGAAGACCTAACCTATGCGGAGAGATCGACAGTGAGCGTTAACATTTGAAAATATATATACGCATATACTTAAACTGGCGGAAAGTGAAAAATGAACACCAAGAAGGAATCGGCGGACGATCATGAAATTTACATATGTTAATGGGGTCGAGTTTACGTAGGTGTGATGTTAATTTCGGGACCGACCGGTGAGCGCTTACGCCACAGCACGGAATAATATGCAAATTATCGTCGGTGGTATTTAAGGAGTACAGCGAAGTGAATGTAATCAGTCGTCGGCGTACGGGCATGTGAGAAGACCCTAAAGAAGCTGCAATGCCTAGACATGGAAGACGTGTACGATTTTAGCAGTTATCGGACTTTGAGCGAGGTCGTCTAGTCGGACTCCGCGAGGCCGGGTCGTCATATCGTCGTATTGCGGAGCAAATTGGACGGGAAGTATCGGTGGTGGTACGATGGTGGCGTAGATGGTCCGAGGAACATTCCCACACGAGAAGACGTGGAACCGGGAGTCACAGACGGACTGATGAGCGGACCGATCGACGCATAAGAAGAGCGGCGTTGTCAAGCAGAACATCTACTGCGACGCAAATCCGAACTGCCGTTGCACCTAAGGTGACTGTGCGAACAATCCGCAACCGTCTACTGGATGCAGGACTACGTGCACTTGTGCCTCTGGCATGTGTACCTCTGACACCAGCCCACCGTCAGGAACGGCTGCACTGGAGAACGCAATGGCTGTCTGTCGTGTTCAGCGATGAAAGCAGATTCTGCTTGGGAGCCTCCGATGGCCGTACGCGTGTTCGCAGACGCACAGGGGCGCGTCTCCACCCTTCTTGCATCCGCCAGCGACACACACGGCCTACACCTGGTCTCCTGGTGTGGGGAGCGGTCAGCTATCACTCCCGTACGCAACTAGTGTTTGTACCGGGAACGTTAAACAGCACCTCCCACATCATCATCATCATTCAGTCCGTTGTTGTGCCATTTGTAAGGTTGGTCCATTGTGATGTTTTCCAGCAAGATAACGCACGCCCACACACGGCACGTGCAACGCAACATTCACTTCAGGGTGTGAGACAACTTTCATGGCCTGCACGTTCACCGGATTTGTCCCCCATTGAGCACGTGTGGGATTTTATGGGACAACGACTTATCCGGTCTCCACGGCTAGCCACGACCATCCCCAATTTACGCGTCCATGTTGAGGATGCTTGGAACTCAATACCCCAAACTTACATCCAACATCTGTACGACAGACTCCATGCCAGAATTGCACAGTGTGACGCAGTTCATGGCGGTTCATCCTCGTACTAACCATGTTACATGGAAATGTTATTTTTCAGTATACCAGCAAATACAGCTGTATTTTGCCATAATGGTTTGATCGCGTTATCCTGTGTATTCCGTTATTATGCTGTACAAATTGTGTTGGTATCAGACGTCTCCTTCTTGTTCTTTTTTCACTTTCCGCCAGTGTACTTTGAGCTAAGTTCATATTTTTCAAATGGGAAAAAGCGCGAGAAAAAAATGTCAACAAGCAAATTACAAAGCATAATGAAACAAGGTCTTAACGCTTCAAGAAATCTGACCACATGGGGTGCAGATCACGGGAAACAGTATCGTTGCATGTGGACGTCGTTGTGGGGATTTCAATTGACTCTCTAGGCGGCCTGAGTGTGGGTGGTGTATGGTGCTAGTTGTTTATGTCTTGTCCTCTGCGGTGTTGCACCTTTTAGGCAAACGTCTCTTGAAAGGGATGAGTTGAGGGCTTCATTTTTAACATTCGTTTTGTTCTCAGTCACTCTGGCGCCTAATGATCTCTTAGTCATCCCTATCATTTTTGCGTTACGTCAGGATATTCCAGCGGGATGAAGTAAACACCAGCTTTCTGGTTAAGGCCGGAGTTGCTCGTGGGGGAAAGGATATTCATAATTGAGGTAGTTGTCCTGATGCCGATGTCCAAGCCTAGTTTTTAAAGTTATTTTTTATAAAAAAAAAACACTAAGTCGGGGATGTATTGCAGTGACCCGATAAAGTGTAATTGGAGTTTGTGATTTGGTGCACTTTCATTTATGCGATTCTTGACTTTATCAAGGATCGAGGTCACGAGTTCTTTGCTAAAGGCAGCAGATGCTACCTGATGAAATATGGTTCTAATTTCTATTTCTTTGGCTTAATGTTTTGAGGAAAACAGGATTGCTCTTTTTAGACTGGTTCGAAACACGCTGGTTTTATATTCCATATGCGAAAAGGAGTTAGACGCAGGAAAATTTGGGACTGCACAAGCTATATAGTATACTCCAGTGCGCAAATTTCCACTTTCTGATCTGTGTAGGGGCACATCAAGATACGGTAATTTATTTTCGAGTTCCATGGTGAAGTCGATTGACGCATGCATTTTATTAATATTTCCCAGGAAAGAATCCAACGAATTTCTACCGTGAGGCCAGATGAAAAAAAAATGTCGTCCGCGTATCTGTGCCATACTGAAGGTATTGGCCTAGGGTCATTTAGATACTTGTTCTCGAGAGGACGCAGTACTTCTGCAAGAACCAAATTTGAAACTCCACAGGGTCCAAAGCGGTGCCAGGAGAGCCGGAGATCGAGTGCTCAGGTAAATGGTGCTCTGGGTTCGATTTCGGTCTAAATAGCCGGAGAGGGTTAGGAGAGGAAGTGGCGTCGGCAGAAGATGAATTACATCCGACATCCCAATATGTGGTGGCCTGTTGACATGGGTAAGGAGGGAGATTTGCGAACTCTAATTAGCGTGTTGTTATTTGAGAAAAAAATGGGGGTGCGAAATGAAAGCATATAAAGTACAACTTGAGTTCAGAATGTTTTCACTTATTTCCTCGTACCTGGTGGAGGTTAGTTTGCTTCTTGCGACGTGAGTAAGAATGGTATGATAGCAACTATTAGACGGCCAATTCAACGTCAAATTCCCTTGGTATGGTGGCTTCACCTATCGTTATCGGAATCTTTAAAAACCACTTCCTGACGGAGATTTCAATGTTTTTTGTAATTTTTATTTTTCAGGCTGTACCTGCTTTCATCCTGTCTCTTGTGTAATCTTGTAGTTTTCATGTGATCTGTCTCATATTGTTCAGCTTGTTTTTCTGTTAATACTGAGTAAGTTCATGTGTCGTTACTCCCTAACTAATATACTAAAGAATTCATTTTTTAAGTGATTAGGTAAATTTTTGCTGTGGAATATTTTTTTAAATACTCGAAACAAAGTATGTGTAAACAGATAACATTTTTTCTGTGGTATGTTTTTAACCCCCTTCCTGAAACTAAAGTCTAATTACGGCTCTGACATCCCTAAGCAGGTCTACGGCCCGTACTTCTAAGATGAGAGAGGGAAAGGAGTTGTTTCGCCATAGCTTTCGTAAAACCCGTCCGCCATGAGACCATTCCATCTTTGGAAAGCGCGCAGAATTTTGGTCACTATTTGATTCTCGGACATCAACCGCTTAAAGCGTTAATTTCTTTCCTATTTTAGGAAGTTTCTGAATCGGAAAGTGTCGGGATACTTGTCTTCGAATTGAATCACAAGTACAAATTGAATCCGGTAATGAGTCACAAGTACGTAGTTTCATGAACTTAGATCAATATCCGTAGGTTTTATTGGTGTAGGAAACAGACTGGCATAGTCGAGCTTTGCTCACAAACGTGTGGCTTTATCAAGGCTGATGAAGATCTAACCTATGCGGAGAGAATCAACAGTGAGCTTTGATTCTCACAAAAAAAATCTACTAAATGAGAGGTGTATAAAAATAGCAAGAATGTTTCATACCTACGAAAATTGTCACTGAGAAAAGCGAATGAAAAATAGTTATACGATAGTTGTTGCGATTAGCGACCGTTAGCAAAAACGGGAAAAGCTTCTAATATCAGTGAAAACACTTTTTTCCTTGTTATAGAACCCTAATATTATATAAAACACTAAGAGAATCTTAAATGGGAAAATTCTTGCTATTTCTATTATTATATACTTTCTCATTTGATGGTTTTTTGTAAAATAACTAATATTTTACGAAATTTATATTTTTCAAGTATTGATAATTTGAGTTGTTTATGATTAAAATAAATTATAAGGCGCTCTCGATTTCAAATCTTGAATATTCACTAAAATTTACACAGTAATAAGCAAAACCTGATCAAAACAAAAATTCTGGGGATAAAAAATAAATTCGGGAAGCCCTGTAAATAATAGAGAGGAACTTTACTTATTATTCATTTCTCAAAAATAGAAAAAAATGGCCGTTTGGTGGATGATAGATACCATTAGACGAATTGGCATTGGACTAATTGTTCGTCTAATGGACGAGAAGGCATTGTTAGATTGACTCCTTTGGAAGATTCGGCATTGGACCAATGGTTTGTCGGATACCGGCGTAAAGTAGTTCTTATCCAGTAAATAATATCTCCACCTCTAACTACTATGGCACGGGTATTAAAACGCCAAAGACCGTTGGTTATCACGCACTCCAGGAATTGTTCACGACGCAATATCTATTGTGTTTCTAGCATGACATCGATTGTGTTTGAACACGAGAGCTGAAATGTCGTTACATAATCGCCATCCAACCGGGTTCAAGGTACGATTTATTCGGGATAAAAATCCGGTGATTCCGAATAACCTTTCTTTGCTGACAGTGGGATTCGAACTCGCACGTTCCAACTCCGAAAAGGCAGTTCTCCCAATTGATCTGCGCCGGCAGGCTTTTCGCTGATTCACTGTTCGTTTGACTCATACGTTACAGCATCACTCCGCCTCCTTGAGCACGAAATTGCTCAGACGGTTTTGGGTCAAAAAACACCCGGCAATCAGTTCATTGCAGAAGCATTTCTTTATTATTTACGTGCTTTGTGTGGAAGAACTATCACACAATTTTTTTCCTGTCCTCACGGCCAAGCAATCCTTTCTCGTTCGGGCCCCAATATAACCCTTTCCTTGTCGACAGCGGGATTCGAAGCCTCATCTTCCTACTCCGTAGCGGCTGCTCCCTCAGCTGAACTACGTCAGCAGGCTTTTTGCAGTTTCCTTATCTATTTGACTCATACGCCACAAAACACAGTTCCATGATAATCGTACCACGGAAACTGTTCATGGTGACATGTGGCGAATGTGGACAGACATTATCATGCTCAGTGTACTTCCCAGGTAAGAAGATATGGATGTTGTTTCTTCTTTCCCAGGAACTAGCGGCACTGCAGTAGAGACAGGTGGTTCGTCTTAACTTTCGATGCTAATATGGGCTATTCAACTCCGATCCTATAATATGTACGAATGACGTGCTGTGTCGTTTGACAATGCGCTCTAAGTTTCTGAAGTCCGCCTCTGCAGATGATCTTTCTTCCATCGTTCCCTCCCTAAAGCGAGGAAAATTCGCTATTGAATGACAAGAAACTCCAAAGGGACACTTTTCTTTTAAAAGAAGCGTTAAAAAGTAGTTCTGTAGCGTTATCCCCAGTGTGACGCTGATTCAAAATTCTCTGAATTGTTCGTAAGTAGTAGCAATGGGCGTGATGCATATAGCACCCAGGTGGGCGTTTTCACCACAAACCAAAAAACTCGTTTAAGAGAAAGTTTCCAATCCTTAAGATGTGAGTATCGTGAGAGTTGTTTCCTTCAGCACGACATAATGTTCCAGAGAAGTAATAATGAATATCCGATTTGCTGAAAGATGTATTCATGTGCAAGATGTGTAAATTAGTCCTCTGTTTGACATTAGTTAGATTTACGGTGGAGGAGGAAGAGTATGAACTTTGCACCGTTGAAATCCACTTGAACTGCCGGATGGTTAAAGTTACGATACGGGCACTATGCAGAAATAAGTTTCCTAACAAGATGTTCGTAAATTTTTAGATACAATTATAATATTTTCTGCTAAATTGGATGAAAAGTCTCTAACTTCTCATGGACGTTGGATACTCAGTGAATGGAATACGTTGAGAAGTGCTAGAGCCTGCGCGTTGCTCTTTATCGAATCGTGTTGTTTCCACAAAGGAAGTTAGATTTAATATAGATCTCTCTCTCTCTCTAGGTGTATATAAAGATTGCGTGATACTGCACGAAGAAATTATTCTTCATCGTTGCATACTCGTGCTTCGACCGTTTTTTTAGCAGATACTCAGAAGATCTTAGACTGCTTTCTTTCGAAAGGCAACCAGCATTTAGATAAAACTCGATGATCATACAAGGTAATTCAAAATTATTGCCCCCATTACAAAATGACAATAACGTATTTATAAAGATAAATAGACAGCTGATGTCCTTACACAAGAAAGAAGGAAGTTTAGAATTTTATTGGAACCTACTGCTGTGTTGCTATGGTGACGTAATAAAGTGAGCTTTCCGTGCGTCAAAGTCAGTGGGAAGAAATGGCGGCCGCAGCAGAAAAGGACAGGGCGTCAGGGTTTTCTGCAAGTGCCATTGCCACCCCCAGTATCCGCATCTTACTCCTTGTGACCTCTTTTTGTGGAGGTATGTCAAAGACCATGTGTATGTGCCACCTTTGCCGAGAACACTGCAAGAACTAACGATGCTCATTCAGCTGGCAATCAGCGACTACGGACATGCTTCATAATGTATGGCTTGAAATGAATCGCCGGTTAGATGTTGTCCACGTGACAGAGGGGAGTCACATAGAAAATTTGTAAGGTACAGAAACAAAATTCTAAACTTCCTTCTTTATTGTGCAACAATGTGATCTCTGTATCTATGTTCATAAACCAGGCATAGCAAAAAAACTTTGAGTGCTGCTATATTATGCTGCCACCCATTTTATCTTACATAGATTTTTGTATATTAATTTTTGTAATGTGGGAAAGACTTCATGGACATCCTGTACCTTATAAGCATACTGATGAAGACGTAGCTCAAACACTAAACATAGTTCGAAACGGGGTTTAGACGAAAAAAAAAAAAAGAAGCTACTCACGTGTCTCTTTGAAGTCCCCCATTTCCAAATAAAACATTCTGAAAGTTGAAATGTGGGCATGACACATAGCAGCTTTGCCACCCAATTAACCTCTTATACTCATTTGGTCATTGATCGCCTACTTTGCAATGGTACTGGTATCTCCTCCTTGACTAGAGTATTTCTTAAATCTACCAATTATTTTGACCCATGACTCACTATTTTGATACATGAACACCTGATAAATTCCCTTGTGATTGGTAAGGCGTTTCTTTCCAGATAAATGTGGATGAGACTTTGATTTCGAAATACCTCTGCAGGAAAAGCGCTTTGTGCTCTTCTTTAGTCTGTGCATATGGATGTGAGGATGATGGATCGCCACAACGGACGCTAGATTGCAACAGGAGGATGGGGCCTACCAATGACCCTGGGCTCCAAATCCAACAACTTACGTTTAATTGTATTTAATTGGAGCCCAACATATAAATTGAAGGAAACGCTTCTCTCCCTCTCTATAAGGAAATAACCTTTTTGACAGGTATCAAGCTCATATGAAATTAACGATTATTAGTCATCAGTACCAAAATAATTATTCTTTTCATTCCAAAAATTCCAGATTAAAAGAAAAGGGGAAAGTGGGCCACCTCTCGAGTGGTCTGCCGTGAAATGTCCCGGTACTCCGGTGGGTTACCTACCAAGAAATTGGTATATTTTTGGTAAACCTTTTCGAAATTTTTTACTCAGCAAGCCGTACTTAAGTATGTATAAATCTTTTTGGCTAAATACCGATATACTTTCGTTTTCTCTAATGCCTTTCCATCAAAGAACTAATCGGTTTTATTATAGGTGGGGAGAGACGTGCTCGAAAAGAAAGAGATGTACGCAACATTGTATCGCAAGATCTTCCTTTCACATTTGTATGGAAACAGTTGAATTACCTTGATGGCTCCCAGGTTAAGTAATTCACTGTATTTACACAATGGAATTTCTTATTTTAAAGTGATCGAATGAATCTCATCTTGGAAGTGTTACGAATTATTCATCAGAGACGTTACACTAAAATATTTCTGCCGCGTTGCAAAAAGGGAAAAAATAATTATTTGATCAATTTGAAATGGAGATTAGATTATTTCTGGTTTGCTTAAAAAAGAATGAATCTTAAAAGCAACGGCTTCTCTGTCTCTGAAAATAAAGCGCAATCTATGTAGGAAAAGCAAGTTCTTTTTACGAAAAGAATCGTAGGAAAGAGAATTATTCTCGTTTATGAATAATGTTCAAATCCGCATGGTACAATAAAAAGGATTCACTTATAAGGAAAATTTATCGTACTGTGATTTATAAAAGAACAGAATCTTTTATTCATGTAAAAGTTCTTTAAATTTTTGATGCCGTAAGGAAAGAACGCGGGGCTTAACAACGCGTCGAAACTGTTTCCCGTGAAACGAAAACGCCGAATACTCGTCATTGCAGCAGATGGAGCTGGAATGGCTGCAATTCATAAACATGAAGGGTATTAAAACGAATAGCACACGCAACGGCGCAGGAGATTAAATGTAAGCCACCGGTAACGAGACTGTATATCACGTGATATTTAATTATAACGGGTCTTGTGGACTGGAGTGCTGTAAGAGGAAGAACAGCCATCATTTCACGTATTCTGCAGCCGCAACGCCTTTCCTTGTTCATCAACATCTGCTTTTCACGGCCAGGACCACGTGAGGGATTCGTCTTCATTTGCGAGTCTCGTGTGACTCGAAACAAACCTGTCCTTATGCCGCTAACAACATTCACGCGAAAAGTAACCTTCTCAAATTCACAGGAAACTGCTTTCTTGATTTATGAAAAAGGTCTGACCTTAAAATAAAGTCCGGGGAACACTAATTTCAACCGACATGCTACCTTTAAAACGGTTGATGCTCCTGGGAACAAGAGAAGTAACACCTTGCAGTTCACCATTGTCTCGGCAAAATCAACCAGCAGCTGTCAATCCGAATAACGTCACATCTGAAACGCAGTAATAAAATTGCACTTCGCTTCTTTTTTTAGAATTCAGAATGCCGTCCGAAGAAGGTAGACTGTTTCAGTCGCAGAAACAAACAAATAGAATACACACTCAATATTTTCTAAATAAATTCTTACTTCATTCAATTTCATCGGAAAACAATTCTGGCGTTCGGCACATCCCAGCAGGAAATTTTTAAGTTAAATGGAATGTTATAAAATGTCGTCATTAATACTTCTGAGAGACATAAGATATTATACACTCATCGTCAAAAAAATAGATGCACCCAGAAGAAAGCAACCGACAGGAATGAAACTTGGTAAGTAGGTTTGACATTGTGAGACATGCAAATGATTCAAGTATAATGCTCGGCCGCGCATGTGACGCCATCAAGGAGGGGGTCGTAGCGCTGTCCCTGACCGGCTATATCAGGTCGTCCCGTTGGGTTCCCTATCACTTTGTCCGTGTTCATTTCGTCCACACTCACTTCGTCCAGTTCATTTCGTCCAACGTTCACTTTGTCCACTGCTCACTTCGTCCGCTGTTCACTTAGTCCAATGTTTATTTCGTCCACCGTCCACTTTGTCCACGTTCATTTGGTCCTCAGAATAAATGGAATACCGTGGAATTTTTGTTTTCATGGAGTTTTTGTTATAGGCAGAAGAAAAGGCCAGTGGATATTGCTTGCAAGCGATTTTTTTTCCTGTCTGAGTTTCTCGATTAAAATATAACGATTTTAAATGTTATTTAAAGTAAAACAAGGAACTTAACTTTGAAGAGCTTTTTATCTCTTTTGTGTATTACGATGTCAATCACTACAGCATGACTCACGCTATGTTCGGAAAAGGACTTTAAGGTGGGATTTTTTTAATAAAGCTGCACTTTTATTTAGGCACTAAATATTTACATAAGATGCCAAGATATTCATATTTCTCTTTTACTTACTTAGGCACTAAATACTAATTACTATGCCTCATGTGTAGGCCCTTTTGACAGTTTTCATTCTGCCGATGTCATATTCAAAACGTTTACGTATCCACTCAAGGTAATAATAATATTGTGCTTTTACTGAGGCACGAAATATTAATTCATAATCTCTAGGCTTAGTCCGTTTCAACAGTTTTTATTCTACGGATCTCATATTCATAACGTTTACCTATCAACTCAAGGTAATATTACGCTTTTATTTAGGTACTAAATATTATTTCATATGCCCTAGGCCGTGGCCTTTTTCACAGTTTTTGTTCTAATTACGTCATATTCATAACATTTACATATGAAATCAAGGTAATCATACTGCGCATTTGCTCAGGCACTAAATATTATTTCATAATCCCTAAGCCTAGGCTTTTTTACAATATTTATTCTACGGATGTCGTATTCATAATGTTTACGTATCAACTCAAGTTGATTATACTGCGCTTTTACTTTGGCACTAAATATTATTTCATAGGCCCCATGCCTAGTCCTTTTTCATAGTATTCCACGGATGTCATATTCATAACGTTTACATGACATAAAAATTTAGTAATATTGCGCTTTTACTTAGGCGCTAAATATTAATTCATAGGCCTTAGGCTTAGGACCTTTTAACTGTGTTTATTATACCGATGTCCTAGGCCTAGTAATTAATATTTTATGCCTAAGTAAAAGATCAATATTAATAACTTGACATGTTATGCAAATGTGATCAAAAACTGTTAAAAAGGCCTAGAATTTACTAATTAATGTTTGGAGCCAAAGTAAAGGTGCAACATTAATAACTTGACTTGATATGTAAGCGTGATGAATACAACATGGTTAGAATAAAAACTGTGAAAAAGGCCTAGGGCCTATAAAATAATATTTAGTGCATGAGTAAAAGCGCAATATTATTACCTTAATTTGATATGACAATGCTATTAATATGACGTACTTAGAATAAAAACACTGAAAAAATTGCTGGGCCTGGGGCCTATGAAATGATATTTAGTGCATGAGCAAAAACGCAATATTACGTCATATTCATAATATGTGAAAATGTTAGGAATATGACGTACTTAGAATAAAAACAGTGAAAAACGCCTAGGCCAAATAATATTTAACGCTTGAGCAAATGCGTGATATTATTAACTTGACTTGATACATAAACATTATGAATACGACATCCGTAGAATAAATATTGTAAAAAAGGCCTAGGCCTAGGGATTATGAAATAATATTTAGTGCTTGAGCAAATGCGCAGTATTATTATCTTGATTTCATATAAATATTATGAGTATGACGTGCTTAGAAAAACAACTTTGAAAAAGGCCACGGCCTAGGGCATATGAAATACTATTTAGTGCCTAAATAAAAGCGCAATATTATTACCTAGAGTTGATAGGTAAACGTTATGAATATGACATCGGCAGAATAAAAACTGTCAAAAGGCCTACACATGAGACATAGTAATTGTTAGTGCCTAAGTAAAAAGCGCAGAGTTATTAAAAAATCCCACCTTATAGTCCATTTCCGAACATACCGTGAGTCATGCTGTAGTGATTGACATCGTACCACACAAAAGAGATAAAATGCTCTTCAAAGTTAAGTTCTTTGTTTTACTTTAAATAACATTTAAAATCGTTATTTTTTAATCGATAAACTCAGACAGGAAAAAAATCGCTTGCAAGCAATATCCACTGACCTTTTCTTCTGCCTATAACAAAAACTCCATGAAAACAAAAAAATTCCACGATATTCCATTTATTCTAAGGACGAAATGAACGTGGACAAAGTGAACGGTGGACGAAATAAACAGTGGACGAAGTGAACATTGGACTAAGTGCACAGCGGACGAAGTGAACAGTGGACAAAGTGAACGTTGGACGAAATGAACTGGACGAAGTGAGCGTGGACGAAATGAACACGGACAAAGTGATCCGTCACCGTCCCGTTGCGCGTGCTTGCCATTCTGACTCGTGCTGTTCTGTTGGTGCATGTGTTGGTTGTATCCTTTGCAAGTGAAGTATGCCTCAGAGAAAAGTTCGGAAGCAATTCGAGCATTTGGAGGAGTTCGAGAGGGACCACATCGTCGGGCTTCAGGAAGCGAGATGGTCTTATCGCCGTACTGCGCGCCATACCGGTCTTGCGGATATCATCATAGCACGCTGTTGGCTGCAGTGGATAGAACAAGGCACGCAGCAGCGACAGGAAGGGTCTAGGAAACCTAGACGAACCATGGAGAGAGAGGACCGACGGATTGTCCTACATGCGCGGAGCGGTCCAACAGCCACGATTCGGGATATTCAGCGAGCAGTGGTTCCTCCATGCATCGTCCGATTAGAGCCAGCACCATTGGCAGACGGCTACATGACGTAGGACTACACGCTCGATGACCGTTACGACAACTGCCCTTAACACCATTGCATCGTCGCCATAGACTGCAATGGGGTCG
Organism: Macrothele yani; assembly: GCA_039090855.1. Taxonomy (NCBI): domain Eukaryota; kingdom Metazoa; phylum Arthropoda; class Arachnida; order Araneae; family Macrothelidae; genus Macrothele; species Macrothele yani. The sequence goes on from CM077012.1 coordinate 30,485,585, forward strand.
TGCTAGACTGTGAAGACTCCACTCAGAATGGCAGCGGGTGATCTTCAGTGACGAGTCCCGCTTTTGTCTTGGAGGAGACGACCACCGAATCCGTGTGTAGAGGCACCGTTGTCAGCGCCAAGATGAACGGTTTATTGTCGAGCGTCACATGTCCAGAAGGCCAGGTTTTATGGCGTGAGGTGCAATTGCCTACGATGCCAGATCACCTTTGGTGTTATTAACAGGCATTTTGATAGCCCAACGTTACGTTAATGAGGTCCTGCAGCCAGTGGCCCTACCTTTTCTGAACGCTCACTTCCGATGCGATTTTCCAACAGGACAACGCTCGACAGCATACTGCTGCTGTCTCGAGAGCTTGCCTTCAAAGCACTGACACTCTGCCATCGCCAGATGCATCACGAGACCTATCGCCGATTGAAAATGTGTGGGATGCTATCGGACGCGCTATCCACATGCACTCCACCCCTACCGCACAATCTGCAGAACCTGTCTGAGAAGATTCAAGCTGCATGGGATGGCTTATCTCAAGACACCATTAGTAATCTGTACAACTCCATGCCGAGACGTCTAGCATGCTGTGTGAGCAAACATGGCGGCCCAACGCCATATTGAGGGACACTACTTCTTGGCGTGTTGCTCAATAAATACTGCCGATATCAGTCTCAATGTTTAATCATTTATTGTTCCTGGTAACTTTTACCTTCCTTGCGAATAGTATTGCAATCCGACACATCCTTATTGGTGCAACTGTTTTTTTGACGACGAATGTATAAATATATTTCAGCAGCTAATTACCTCCATGAACCTCTTGGTAGAAAACTATAGGTAAAAGTTCTTTTCTGTTTAGCACATTTGAGGTTCACACGAGTGATTTTTTCCCTTTTCCGCACCGTGAAATTTAAGAAAAATTAAACTCGAAGTTCTTTAAAGGTGATAATTTAACATCGAACGCTCCAGACGGGATATTTACGAGCTAAAGCTTCTACCAATCTATACAGTTCAATAAGAGTGACCCTTGTCAAAATAACCTATTTACCCTTACAAATAAGGCGTCATTAAAAGTCTGTTTCTTGAATTGTAGCAACTATTATTTCTTAATTAGATTTTCTCACCTGTTATCTTGTACGCTTGTAGATTCTGTGTATTTGAATTGCATTTTAAAATTTTTTCTTGCATTGGATAGCTTTTTTTTTTTTAAATTGGAGATTTAACAACTACCACGAGCAACTCAATGGGCAATAACCAGTCGCCCGTCCGTAATTTAGGGCCACTGACTCCAGGGAATGGAGAGAGAGAGCCAGTGCCGTAAGACAAACACAACATACACACCTCACGAGATGCGAACCCGGACCCTTCTCAGACGAATGATCATAATCCAGCGCTTAGACCACTACGCCCCGGGTCGGCCGGAAATTACTATACATGAGTTTTCTAAATTCCCTGATGTGCTGTTTTTTCCTTATAGGTTTAATAAACGCATGTGTATAGTTTATCTACAGACAAAATCGTGTAAAAAAACAAACAAACTGTAAAAGTTTTGGTTGCTGCTTGAACTACACTGAAGAGCAATTGAATTAGAGATACCTGTAGCACCACCTTTCGCTCTGATGACGGCGACGATTCGTCTCTGCATGGACTCGACTAGACACCGGAAGCGTTGGGAAGCCATACGGAAGCACGACACCTGAACAAGCTCCCACAGTTCACGAAGATTTGACTGAGGGGAGTCAGAGCCTCAAACATCTCTCTCGATGGCATCCCAGATGTGCTCGATGGGATTGAGGACAGGTGACCTAGCTGGCCAAGGAAGCAAGGTCACGTCGGTGCAGTGTTCATCCACTCATTCGGATACACTTCGGGAGCTGCATTGTCTTGTTGCAGGATAAGGTCCCCAATGGGATGTTGAAGACGCACAAACGGGAGCAAAGGGTCGTCCAGGATATCCCGGTAACGTTGACCTGTGAGGGACGATGTCACACGTACCAGGGGTCCCACTTCAGTCCACGTAAACCGTCCCCAGACGAGAATGCCAACCCCACCAGCTTGAAGAGTACCCTGCTGGCAAGAAGGATCCATCGCTTCATGTGATTTGCGCCGTACTCGTATCTTGCCATCCGCATGAACCAACGTGATTCTCGACTCATCAGTCCAGGCATCATTTTTTCTACATATCTAGGGACCACGCTCATCCACACGCTGTTGTCCACGGCAGTTGGCCCTTGCAGGGATGGTTTTACCGGATTCGATGTACTCACGGTGCACCCGTGACACAGTGGCTCGTGAAAATCCCAGTGACTTCCGAGATGGAGTGACCCATTCGTTGGGCCCCGACAATTTGCCCACGATCAAATGCGCTTAGATCCTTCGTCTTACCCATACTGCGTCCGACTCTTACTGATTCCCGTCGCATCACTCCTTATATTGTCAGATCGCTGCATACGCCATGTCGTTTACGTTTACAGGGCTGCCCACATCGCCACACTTGCATAACGCCAGCTGTCTCTAATTCAATTTCTCTTCAGTGTATAACCAAAATTTTTCTTAAAGTTCTTGTTTTGATCGATTGAGCAGTGTTTCTGTTAAAATGCGCAAAAAACTAACTATGCTTTTAAGATTTCGAATATATGATTACACACACCTTAGTAAAACATGTACGAATTTTCATTCAGTACCGAGTAGGGCAACCTTTGCTGTGAATAGCAGTAAGTATGGGACGTGGCATGGATTCTACACTATTGTTTGTGAAAATTGGACACCATGAAAGACTACTGCTGTTAGTTTGAAACTTGCCGCCCCGGTGGCGCAGTGGTCTAAGCGATGGCCTCTGATCGTTCGTCCAAAAGGAGTCTGGGTTCGAATCCCGGTGAGGCATGGATGTTGTGTTTGTCTTACGGCACTGGCTCTCTCCCTTCCCTGGAACCAGTGACCCAAAATTAGGGACGGGCGACTGCTTATAGCCCATTGAGTTGCTCACTGTGGTCGTTAAACCTCCAATCAAAAAAAAAAAAGTTTGAAACTTACCGGATTTATACAACAGGTTGGGACATGCAAATGATTAAAATATCAAGTTAAAATGCGCATTAGGTTTCAGAGCAGCGCTCTCTGAAACCGAATTTCAGAGCCGACATTGAGTCGAAAGGGTGTGTCATGTGTCTCACTATGCCCCATTGCCGATAAAGGTCGCATTATGAACACCTGACGGACTTTGAGCGAGTTGGGATGAGAGAAGGTGGGTTTTTCTACAGCGAAATCGCCCCTCTAAGGGTCGAAACGCCAGTACAGTAATGCGAACGTAGCGTCAGTGGACAGATAAACCTCGGACGCACAGAAATCCGCGAAATGGACCGCAAATTCGCACGACTGCACAGGGTGAATCAGTAAGAATCGGACGCAGTATGTGTAAGACGAAGGATCTAAGCGCCTTTGATCGTGGGCAAATTGTCGGGGCCCAACGAATGGGTCACTCCATCTCGGAAGTCACTGGGATTTTCACGAGCCACTGTGTCACGGGTGCACCGTGAGTACATCGGATCCGGTAAAACCATCCCTGCAATGGCCAACTGCCGTGAACTACATCGTGTGGATGAGCGGGATCATCGTCGGCTAGCTCGCATCGTAACAGAGGATAGACGGGCCACAGTGCAAGAAATCACTCGGCAATTTAACGCTGGTTCACAAAAACGTGTAAGCAGCCACACCATCTAGAACCATCTCCTCGCTATGTGGTACAGAAGCCATCGTCCCACGAGGGTTCCTCTGCTGACCGCACATCACAGGGTGCAAAGATTAGCATGGGTGCGGGAACATCGCCACTGGACCATAGACATGTGGAGAAATGTTGCCTGGATTGATGAGTCGAGATTCACGTTGGTACATGTGGATGGCAGGATACGAGTACGGCGCAAACCACATGAACCAATGGATCCTTCTTGCCAGCAGGGTACGATTTAAGCTGGTAGGGGTGGCATTCTCGTCTGGGGACTGTTTACGTGGACTGAAATGGGACCCCTGGTACGTGTGACATCGTCCCTCACAGGTCAACGTTACCGGGATATCCTGGATGACCATTTGCTCCCGTTTGTGCGTCTTCAACATCCCACTGGGGACCTGATCCTGCAACAAGACAATGCGGCTCCCGAATTGTATCCGAATGGTTTGATGAACACTCCACCGACGTGACCTCACTTCTTTTCCCATCTAGGTCCCGTGACCACCTCAATCCCATCGAGCACATCTGGAATGCTATCGAGAGAGTTGTTCGAGCTCTGACCCCCTCCAGCAAATCTTCGTGAACTGTGGGAGCTTGTTCAGGAGTCGTGGATCCGTATGGCTTCCCAACGCTTCCGGTGTCTTGTAGAGTCCATGCTGAGACGAATTGCCGCCGTCATCAGGGCGAAAGGTGGTGTTACACGTTACTAGACAGGTATCTCTAATTCAATTGCTCTTCAGTGTATTTCAAATGCTGTAGACGATACACTCTTATGCTGCAATTATTTGAAACGTAACACAAACGTTTCTGCGAATAAAACTTATAAGGTTCTATTTTTATTAATTTTTAATTAACCTTATAAATTAACATGTAAGTTATTGAATTATAAATATATTAAAAATTCGTGAATGCACCAACCTCCAACTGCCGTGAGTTTTCAGAACAGAAAAAAAGGCACAAAGGTAAATCTTTCTTACAAGCTAATGGCATCTTATTGTTTCCGAGATTTCAATTGAACAGTGCGCCAGTGGACAAACATAGAGCTAAGGCGGAGTAAACTTAACCGTCAAATCCCTACTTTCATTTTGCGCATTACGTACCTGATTATACGTGTTAATGAAATTTGGTTTTATAAGTGTTTGTGCTTGTGTGGAATTCCACAATTCTAAATTTCTTCGAAATACACAATCTTTTGAACTTACTGGTTTGTTGAAAAAAACATTATATGGGTCTTAGCAAGGACTGTCAAATACAGTGGACAACGTAGTGTTAATAAGGAATTGAATGGCGAAAGCCATGATCTCACGCATAGAAAACTCAAAACCATTTTTAGATGAACTTTATTACGAATATGGTGACATGCATTCCTTTGTGAGATACGGAATGTTGCTCGATTGAATCCGATGGTTGAGTGCTGGATAATGTTTAATGCGATTTTTCCAACTTCGAAAGGAACTTTAGCACTTTTTATTGGAAGAAGTGGGACACTGATCTAACTTAAGTATAAATAATGTTGCTTTCCTTAGCTCACCACCTTCTCTAACTGACATCACGCAGCATTTTAATGCCTTTAAATTTGGCTCTTCAAGGCAAAGATCAAAATATGTTGAATCTTTGCAATCGCATAGATAGTTTTCGTTAGAAGTTCAAAAATCAAATCGAATCCTCTAAGGAGCTTTTTAATAAAATGAAAGTACTCGGTAAAATTATAGTTCTCAAAGATTTCTTTTCCTCTGCCCTACGACCTTTTCGAATATTTTGAAGACTGGTATGAACAGTTTCATGAACTCATAAAACTTACGTCTGTTCAACAATCTATTTAATGTTTCAATGAAAGCACAGACCTCATTTATCAAACGAATTTATGTTCAGTTCAAGCAGATTATTTAGAGCTCTAGCAGAGCCTGGAGCAGAATTGTTTGAAAATTTTTTCACTGAAAAATACCCAAACATGGCAGATTTAGGATTAAAAATGATTTCAATGTTTGGAAGTACTTAAGGAAGAAATAATTTTTTTTAACAAGACAAGCCGCTGATGGCTAAGTGGTTAGCGAGTCAGACTATCAATGCAAGGTCCACAGGTTCGAACCTGGGCTGATCTTTCAGAGATGGTGTGATTTACTAACAATCGCTGAATATCCGCCGTGCATCGGACTAGCACGTTAAGTGACGGCCCCCAGGCTGGGCCCACTGGTTAAATGGGTATCCTTTCCTATGCCCCCCCCCCTTGAAATTCTCTCGTACTTGTACGGCGGCGCCATCTACTGTACTCTAATCTCACTACAAACTGTTCTGTCAAAGTCGCTAGACTTGCTCTCATTCCTTCCGTTTCTGTGTCCTGCCCAAAAGGTGATCTCGCTGTAGGTGGCCGGGACCTAAATTCTACTCACTGTGGACGGAAGTCCTACAAGAAAATGGCAAATACTGTTTAACAAGACACACATACAGAGGGCGAGTCGAAGGTTTTGCAATATTTGGATCACTTTGAGTTCATACGTACTTTTACGACGAAAGTTGAGTAGCATTCAAAATATAATAGGCCATCGTGTTGCACCATCTTTAGCCATATGTCTACCAGTTCTTGTCCTTCGAGGCGAAGAACTCCTTCATCTCAGCTGCCAACTCCTCCTGGTTGTTGAAGTGTCTCCCTCGAAGGAAGTGGGCCATGGACCGGAGCAAGTAAGAATCTGGTGGAGCAATGTCCAAACTATATGCTGGGAGTGGCATGAGCTCGACGCCCTCAAGTTTCTGGAGTTTTTCCCGGGTCGTTCGTGCTGTATGAGACCGAGCGTTGTCCCGCTGTAGGAGATCGCGCTTTCTGTTCACCAATTCCGGGTAATTCTCCTTCAGAGCGGTATAAATCCGCTTCAGCTGTTCAGAGTAGAGGTTGGCGTTGATGGTTCCACAGTCTTGAACAAATTCGTAATGGATTTACCCCTCGAAATCTCACCAGACGCAGTGATTAAAGCGCCCACGTTTGAAAACAAGTTCAGGAAGCTGGTCCGGGCTCAACCACTGCCGCTGTGTGTTAGGATTACGGAAATAGACTCCCTTTTCATTGCAACGTAACAATTCTCTTGATGAAACGTACATCGCGCAGGCTCTTTAGGAGTTTCTTGCACACTTCCACTCAGCGATTTGCTTCAGCTGGCGTCAGTTCGTGAGGGACAATGCGGCAGCTCCTACTAGCAGAGGTCCTGAAGATGACAAACCAAGGTGGTCTGTGATATGCCCAGCTCGCCTGATAATCTGAGTGCTGGTTGTCTGACGTGCCCCTATGGCTTGGCGCACGGCCTCTGAATCCACAGTTCGTGGCCTACCTGACCTTGACAGATCATCTAGGTTTCTGTCACACGAGAGGAATTTCTTGAGCCATCGGGTTGCGGTGCTGTGGCCCACGGAGCCTTCCCCTTTAGCATGACAAATGTTTTATGTTACTTGATCAGCGTTATGGGCAGAGTTCAAACTCGTAAAGCAAAAGTGTTCTAATTAGCCGGTTGTGGCTGTTCGTCTTTTAGGCGTCCCAACCACAGACAGAACGGCGATATGCAATGCCTTTCACAGCAACGACTGCCATTTTATATCGCTTTCGACTGATTGCAATGCGCGACTTGAACTGGTTTAAACACGTGACATACCCGCCGCAGCACACGCGTTTATGCAAAACTTTCGACTCACCCTCTGTATAGTCAAAACAAAGGAACAGACACTACTTTTAAAAAGTGTCTTCGACTTTCAACGAGAAGCATTGAAGTCGCCATGCAACAATTTCTAGTAGAGCTTAAGGACATCGTGGAGAAAGTAAAATAACAGCATAAATAGCAGCAGGATCCAAACACAAATTAAATCAGGACAGTATCTGTGGAACAGGAATTGCAGCACATGAGTGCTATTGGGGCATTGTGTGGTTTGCATGGCCTGAGAACAAAATACGCTCACGCAATCCATAGCATCAGTTGAACGGAAGTCACCGGACAGTGTGCATAAGTGTTACAGACGTTCGATTGTGTTTGTTGTGCGCTAGAGACGACGAAATACCGAACAGTTTGATATCGCCTATAGCATCGTGATGAGTGTGGCCTAGCATTGTATTGTGTGCGTGGTCGGCCTTCAGAATTGCAGGTATAGCTGCGCTAAAGACCATTGGTGGTCGTCCACCAATCACCACCCCAGTGAGGGCCGGTATCTGCACCTACAGGCGAAAGAGGGATCAACACGAGACAGCAAGTAACCTCGCAAAACAACTGAACATAAACACAGGACTCACAATTCTCCAGTTTATAGTGGCCAGGCGACTTACACAAAGATGGATTGTTTCCCGACGACCAGTACTCTGTGTTCCATTAACAACTGCTCATAGGAGACAACATTTACGGTGGTCGAGAGCAGAGTTGGAACGGGTCCAAAGTTTTGGACCCCGCCGTCACATAATTGGACCCGAACCGGACAAATCTGCTTTGAACCATAAATTCAAATTTATCATCATCATCAATACACTGCTGGATGAAGTTCTCCCCAAGTTTCTTCCACAGCGGACTGTCTTGGGCCAGTATCCTTCTTCTACCCATATCCCACGCGGTCTTCTTCTGGGTCTTTTCCTGTCACTTGTAATCCAGTCTAAAATTTCCGTTCTACATCGGTGGTCTGTCCTGCTGGCAATATGTCCAGCCCATTGCCATTTCAGGGATTTTACGCTGTTCACGATGTCTTCCACTCTTGTCATTTCAGCTATTAACGAGTTCCTGTTCTTGTCTTCTTGGTTACAAAAAGCATGCATCTCTCTGTGCCTCTTTCAGTTGTCTGCAGTCTTTGTATGTCTTATTTTAGTTAAGGCTCTACAAGACCCGCCATTTTGTATTGCTGCTGCCTTTTGTTAACCAACGGGCAAGCGAATTTCACAAATTGCTCGGACAAGTTTGCACATTTTGGAACACCGTTTATGGCTAACGCTAGATATATGACAAATAAAGAGTTTCCTGGTTTCAGATTTTCATTTTGGAGTCTTTAAGTATTTTTTATTAGTTAATAAAACTATGGAAGACGCCTTGGTACGACTTTCGCTGCAGATAAAAAATGAAGGGAAAGGTCAATAAAAATTCTGAAACCAGGGAACTCTTTATTTATCATATATCTTGCGTTAGCCGCACACGGTGTTCCAAAATGTGCAAAATTGCCCGAGCAATTTGTAAAATACGCTTGCCCGTTGGTTAAAAAGAGAAAGCAGCAATACAAGATGGCGGGTCTCGTAGAGCCTTAAGGTTCACGTTTCTGCTCCGTACGTAAAATTGGATGGATGCATTGATTCAAGACTTTTATTTTAAAATATAATGGCATAATTGCTCTTAAAAATTGGGCTGTTTCTTCCAAAAGCTCTCCAACCAAGTTTTATACATCGATTAATTTCTTCATCAATATGACCTTTTCTTGATATATGCTGTCAAAGATAAATAAATGTAGGTATCGGTTATCTTCAGCTTTTCCCCAGCATCGATCGATAAATTTTCATTTCTTGTAAAAGAGTTGTACTTCAGTTCTGTCTTCTGAAAGTTCATTTTTAATCTCATTTCTTTACCCGTCTCAGCAAGTTCTTGGATCAAACTCTGAAGTAATATTTCAAAGACCTCTGAAAGGTTCTTTGAAATATTTTTTTCTTTTCAGAAATAAAACTGAAAAAAAAAACCGGGTTGAAATAGGATCAGGAACACCTTGACCCGACCCTTTCGACCCGCTGACCCGTTTCCATCTCTGGTCCAGAGAACAAAAGTACTGGACAGCAGAACAGTGGTGTACGGTACTCGACTGATGGAGTAAATTTAGTTTCTCTCTAGCAATTCTGGACGTCAGCTACTCCGGCGTAAGGTAGGCACTCGGTGTCGCCCGAAAACATCAATGAAAGAGATAGATATGGTGGCTCCGGTGTTCTCGTATGGGGAAGCATTCTGATAGATGGACGTACGGAGCTCCAGATACTGGAAGGAAGTACTGTAACCGGTGCGCGCTACTGTAACGAGGTAATCATTTCCCATGTTTGTCTGTTGTTCCGAGGTGCCACTGACCCACAGTTCGTGTTAATGGACGATAACACCACACTCCATCGTACTGAGGCTGTTGATGAGCTGTTTGAAAGTGAAGATATTCAGTAGATGGATTGGCCAGCACGTTCCTCCGACCTAAATCCCATGGAACCCGTGTGGGACTCTATGGGGAGATGCGTTGGGGCACATCAACACCCACCGGAAGCTGCTCAACAGCTGAAGACTGCAGTGACTGAAGAATGGGCGATGTTACCGCAAGACCTCGTTAACAACCTGTACGGACAAATGGTGCAAATCATGCATTAGGGTTGATGTTTTCTCTCCGTATCGTCTTTGGCAGTGATCCATCTGCATCATGGCACCCAGTGTTATGTAGCCAATTCTGAATAAAGTTCCACTATATCCTTTAGGATCTGCAGTTGTGTCGGTGTTGTTTTAGTCATCATTTCGGTAAGCAGTGGAGTTCCTATGGCTTGAATTTCACATGTCCGGGCCGTTCCTGTGCAACGCTACTGGTCAACACCTGGCTCGTCCTGAAATTTCGCACACCAGTGTATGTTTGTTTTGTTCTTAAATTTGAAGAGTTTTAATATCGACTTAAAGACTTCAAAGTTTAATAAACTAGCCAGAATATCTTTATATTTACATCATCTTATTTATATTTCAAAAAAGAAAAAAAAAGCGGCCACCCTCTCTTACAAAATTTGGCCCCCAGCTCTATGGAAGTTGGACAGCATTGGTCTAGCGTAAATACGAAGTTGATTGAGATGCCTACGCTTCAAATACTTGGAAATTCGTTTTTCTGGATTCGCTTTCCATGCTCGAACGGAAGTTGCAAGATGCAATTTTCAAGTTTCCTAATAAGATTGCTACATGGGAAACAGTGGAATTTTGGGCTTTTCGGCAAAAGAATATTACGAATACATCAGGTACGGAAAAGTAAGAGTGTTCAATTAATGCTTCTTGGCAACTAAAATAACTGTTGCTGTCCTTTTTAACATTTTCAGTAATTGCAACCTGTAACACCAGCGCCTGCAAGAAAAGGAAGACGAGAAGAAAATCAACAAGACTTAATAACCGAAATTAATTAAGTGATAGAGTATGTGTAACATTTCTGCAGAGCTTTCTTTGTGTGAAAAGAAAGTTTTATTTCTTGCTCTGTTCATTCCGGAAGCAAGTACATAAAATGTTCTTTGCGCAATTATCGACTCGTGTGAACACACTTCCAGCAGTCGCTGCCTTTGGGGCAAAGTAGTACGTAACGAAGCGCATCAAATGATCTATGAGTATAACTGATGCAAGTAATGTTTCCATGGCAACGGCGGAGTACGAACTCTCATGGAGCTGGATCATTTCTGCGCCTATTTTAAAACTGCTCCTTAAATTTATTTTAAGCACTCTGCTTGAACATAACAAAATTCACGCTAGTCTACTGACCATGCGTCTGAGTTGGTTACCGATTTTAAGTAGTGCTCTTCAGATGTCTCCAGCACTGTCTCTTAGAAGTGTAGACATGCTGTAAAAAAGAACGTTAGCTGTAAAAAATGATAGTTCATCGTTGTAATTTGGGGCAATGAAATCCAACATAGCCGCGTATTTTCACCAATTCCTGCTCACACGTGTGTTCATAAATTTCTGGAAATTTGTGTATGATTTTGATCACATTGAAGCGAACCGATGTAGTGGGATATACGTAGGTCGTTCAAAAAGTGCAGCTGACTGTGTAGGAACACCAACAAGGTCAGTCCCGTGACACGTCGTTACAGCGCTTCGCTAGTTCATTCTTGTAGTAGACTGCGTAGAGTTCAGTTGTGTTTTTGTAACTCAATATTTGGATTTAAAACTGGAGCAAAGGGCAGCTATAAAATTTTGTGTGTGTTTGAATAAATCCGCCACAGAAACGCAAGAAATGATTAAAACAGCCTATAAGGAAAATGTTATGCCCCGCGCAAGAGTTTTTGAGAGGCACAAGAAATGTGTGAATGTTGAAGATTGAAAGGTGCGCCACGCTCAGGTAGACCGTTTACATTGACTACGGAGGTTAATGTCAGTACCATTGAGGCACTCCTGTACGAAGACAGCCGAACGACCATTGAGGAGGTTGCTAATGTGATTGTGATGTCCGTTGATGACATTGGGAGAAACCGGTTGGGGCACCGAAAAGTCGCTGCGAAGTGGATTCCCCACTTGCTCACGGATGAACACAAGGCAAATCGTGTTATCACTTGTCGCCAACGGAAGTGCCGGTTGCGACGTGAGCCGCACGTTTTGGATCGAGTCGTCAGATGTGATGAAACATTTTTTCACCATTTCGATCCAGAAACAAAACAGCAGAGCACCCAATGGAAACACCGACAGAATCCCTGTTCCAAGGCAGCAAAGGTTTAAGCTAGTGCAGGGAAGTTCATGCACCTGCTTTTCTTCGATAAACAGGGAATTCTGTATGACCATGTTATTCCACAAGAAAAACTATTACCGGTGCCTATTATTCTGAAGTTCTCAGAGGTCTCCTTGTTGGATGTTAGCATCCTTTGCTCGTTTCTTTTATTTTAATCGGACACCTCCTGCAAGTTTATTTACATTTGCGAGTTTCAGTTGCAGCCAGCCAGCAGTGCGTTGCAGAGAATTATGGGATCACGACCCTGGACAAAAAAGAGATGATGGCGTCGCTTCGATGTTGTGTGAACACGTTATTTATTGTTCTTACAAAAGTGCTCTAAAAGAGTGTTGCTAAAAGGACTATCGCTGCAATAAACTGTGTTTGTGTGAACTCCCAAAGGGATGTATACACTGAGTGGCCACTTTATTATGACCACCTGACAGTTTTAAGCAAATGAGCTATGGCTGCACGTTGTTGCCGCCAGAGGGCGAGGCTGGTGTAAAAAAGGGAAAGCTTAGTGCTGCGACAGTAGTAGTAGTGATTTTTGGGTGAGGAGATGGGTAAAAATGCGATTTGACGGGCTTTCAACGTGGGATGACTGTAGGAGCTCGGAGCCAAGGAGCGAGTATCGCCGAAACCGCCGCATTCGTGAAATGTTCCAGAGCAGCTGTTGTTAAAGTGCTTAAAGACTGGACTGTCAGCCAAGAAACTGGGTCTCTACGTGCAACGTGTGGTCGTCATCGACTAGTGATTGCTCGGGCGGAACGGAGAGTAACCAGACTGGCAACAGAAGGACAACAGTGCAGCAAATTACAGACCATCTTAATCAAGGATCCCCTCAAATGATCTCTGCACGCACTGTTCGCCGTACACTGCATCGGATGGGATATGGCAGCCGAAGGCCTGTTCGAACACCTTTGCTGTCTGCAGTTAACAAGAAAAAACATCTCTAGTTTGCACAGAAGCACAAGGATTGGACAGTCGATAATTGGAAACAATTTATGTGGTCCGATGAATCACGTTTTCGTTTGCACCATGCCGATGACCGACTGAGAATTTGGCAGAAACAGACGAAAGCATTGACCCCAAATGCATTGCTACAACCCTATAAGCTGGTGGAGGCAACGTTATGGTTTGAGGAATGTTTTCCTGGCATGCTTTGGGCCCTTTAATTCGTGTTGATCAACGTCTGACTGGCACATCATATCTAAACATCGTTGCGAACCAAGTGCATCCTGTCATGTGGATGGTTTATCCCAATGGCGATGGCTACTTTCAACAAGATAATGCGTCCTGCCATAGTGCTCGTATTGTGCAGGATTGGTTTCAGGAACATGCCGGTGAGTTTACTTTTCTTAGGTGGCCCCCACAATCTCCAGATCTCAACCCCATTGAGAATTTGTGGGATGAAGTTGAACGAGCCACCAGACAGCTGGATCCACAACCCTGCAATCTCACACTCCAGGAAACTGCTGTTCATCAAGCATGGTCTCAGATTCCACAAACCACCTATCAACATCTCGTGGAGTCCATGCTACGAAGAATCGACGCAGTATTAAAAGCAAAAGGTGGCCCAACGAAGTACTGAGGGAGTGGTCATAATAAATTGGCCACTCAGTGTACATATCATGGTAAGACTGTTTAAAACAGGCTAAATAGAAAGCAAAGTTCGTTGTTGTTTAATAACTCATTCGTTTTATGTTTAGTATTATCAGTCAACTTACATTAGCGTTTTAGTTGTTGTGATTAGTCAAGAATAAATAACGATAAAGTTTCATTTTAGGAGTCTGTCGATTATGAACATTGTTACCGTTGCAAATTATTTCTTAGTTTTTAACTTACTTACTTCTAAAGAAAAAAATCCCCAAAACGCCCGCAATATGCACAAAGTGGGTAGATTTTGCATTAAGATAATGCCTCTGCGCATTGTGTTATGCTTACCCACCAGGTTATCCAAGATCTAGGCATCGAAATGATGGCGCACCGTCCGTATTCACCCGATCTGGGTCCGTGTGACTTCCACCTATTCCCTGAAGTGAAAACAACTTCGTAAGTGTCGGTTTGCATCAAATACGGATCTGAACAATGCTGTGATGGGTATCCTGAACCACATGTCGAGGAAGGGCTTCGAGCACACCTTTCGGAATTGGATAGCAACGTGGGACCTGTGCATTCATTTAGAGGGAGAATACTTTGAATGTTTGTAAGTATGTTTACTGCATTACACTTCTGTCCCACGTAAAATCAGTCTCGTTACGTTTTTCTCTTACTTTTGTGAAAGTAAAGTCACATAACTCTCCTCGTGTTCCTGTGGCCTGTAACAAGCATAAGTCTACTGCTTATTTAGAATAACTCCTCTCTTCTGATAAATATTCTGCTTCTTGATTCCATCGTCAGCATAAAATGAGATACCTTTTTGCTTTTATTACAATACTCAAGACAGGAATTGAGTATATGGGCGCTCTGAAAGTATTTTGTTGTTTGCATCTACGTAATGTTTTTTTTGTGCCAAACAACGTGTTCTCACGTATTGTTTTGGTAGTGGAACAAATACTGAACAGGTAGATAGATGGAAAGAATCGCCAATTAATGGCGCTCCGTCAAACAAAGCCACTTGAAAAGGCGAATTCGTCATTTGTCAAAGATGAGAGCTACAGAGAAAAGAACTGGCTTTGGGGAATTTAGTAAGAAAGAAAATCGTACTGGAAGAACGCTAACTGTAGAAAAGAAAAGCCCAATTAAAATGTTTTAATGTTTTGTTTTAAATTGCATGAGAAGCAAGATAATATGGTAACTTTATGAGTTAGGTGAAAGACGTAGTAAACACTTGTGCTATCTGTTAGATTATGAAAGCAGCGAGGATTTTATGCCACAGAGAAAGGGTAACTACTGCAGAGATATCAAAAGAAGTTCTTAAAGCTACTAAATCTAAAGCAAACGTGTAGATCTCTTGCAGTACATACCTACAAGCATATCCCTAAGATGTTCTCCGAGATTCGGATATTAGCTACTCAAAGACAGCTCATCTGCCAGTTTAAAGTCTAAAACTGATGGAATTAGTTTATTCTTACTGTTGATGTATCAAACGTCTCAATTTATTACAATCAGTGCACAACTCGAGCTTCACTGACATGCATCACACGTGTCACACAAGACCTTTTGTACTTCCTACTCATTATCTTTTTATCATGCAAACATTCCTTAATTTGGTCCTTTCATAGTTCTCTTGGACTTCCTCGGACTTTCTTTATTGCCCCTTGGGCTAAATAAATCCTCTTGGGAAGCATCTCCTCACTTATTCTTTCGACATGGCCAAACCATCTCACAATATTGGTCTCCGCCTAAGTGGCAACAGTAGGATTCGCCTTACACGTCTGCAAGACATCTTCGTTCCTTAATGATTAGAACGTGCCTTGCCACTACTCTCCCGTAAAGTAACGCCTCTCACCAGCACACAAACGAATCCTATGTCTTTTCTGCAGTACCCAGGTTTTACTGCTGTACAGCAGAGTAGAAACGATAACACATTCACATAGAGCCATGATTGGGAGCTCTTAGGAAATCCATCAGTCGTATGAATTCCTCCTAAGACTATTATGACTTTCAAAGATGAATTCACTGGCCGACTAATTTCACAATCTAATTTATTTTCTCTGTCAAACGTGCTTTCTAAATATATAAATTCATTCACCTGGTATATTTGTGCAGCATTTAGACGGATCTTGCATTCAGTACCAACAGTTACTCGTTCAAAAACCATAACTTTAGTTTTGCCCTTATTTATACTTAGTTTGAATTTCCTACATACTTCGTATATCAGAGACTTCACACGCTCCAACTCTTGCTGTTCGCCAACAGGACTGTGTCATCAGCATAGAACAGTCAGCACACACTAATATTATCAAGACATAAGCCAATATTGTTCGTTTTGGCATTCATGCATACATAATACGTTAAACAACCATGCTGGCGTCGCCCCAGTGGCGCAGTGGTCTAAGCGCTGGCTTCTGACCATTCGTCCGATATGGGTCCGGGTTCGAATCCTGGTAAAGTATGGATGTTGTTTGTGTTACGACATCGGCTCGTTTCCTTCCTTGGACACAATGGCCCTAAAGTAAAGACGGGAGACTACTATAGACCATCGAGTTGCTCATGGTAGTGGTTTAAACCCTACACACACACACACACACACACACACACACACACACACACAAAAACATAAACAAAAGGAACACCATGCTGACATCGCACAACAATCTGACTCCAGCATCAACATGAAATCGTTTCGATAAACACCTAGAGCAAAACGAAGCCACGCTTTGCTCCGAAACCCATTTACCGGCGGTGGGATTCGAAGTCACGCCTCTTTGCTCCGGAGTCAGTTCTCCTAGCTAAACTACACCGACGAAGCTTATTAGTGCAACGTTGCTGTCTTGAAATGTGCGTCACCTCTGAGGTAGGTACGTCACATATGTAACCCCCTTCGCCTTGAGAAAAGGCTCTGACGGAATCGTAGGTTCCCGGGTCATCCGGCAAATCGTGCTTGAAGAAGATCACTGTAGAAGAAGGAATTTTCGTTAATTCCAGATATGTGGAAGAAGCACCACACATATACAGAAGATTCTTTTTTACGTTCGGGCGCCAATTTGCCAGTGGTGGAATTCGAAACCCCGCCTCCTCACTCCGGAGCCAGTTGTTCTCTCAACTAAACTACGCCAACGAAGCTTATTGCTACAACTTTTCCGTCATGACAGGCGCGTCACACACCCTGCGGTCGTACTGTACTGACAGCATACATAACTTTTAAACTTTTAAGCAGATTATTATGCGGAGTTTATGAAAGATCTTCGTCAGACGTATCGTGTTTACTCGGACATCAGCTTTGAATGCTTGTCATATAAGGGCTGAGATGTTTAAGTATGGTGATGTTTTACCTGAAATCACGCCGATGTATGGGATGTTAATGGTTGCTCCTCAGGATTGTATAAATGCTCTTGTCGTCCCTTCGTATAAGTGATAAGACCAAAAGAGCTTTTCCCGAAACAGCGTACTGCATGTCCCAGGGAAAGTGTTTAATAAGTTCATCTCTGAAAAGGCATTGGGCCTGAATTAAGTGTGGACTGTATAAATTGGGCTTTTGCATAGTAAGGATTTGGAAAGAAAGCTAAACCGCAGAGAAAATCCTGACAGGACCAGATTCATTAATATCTGAAAAAGAAAGGGATAATGAGTACATAACACAAAAAGGCCGTATGCGAAATGGATGTGTGTGAAGCTCGAGTTGTGTCCTAAGACTGTTGTAAATAGGAACTTCTGATATATCAAGAATAACTAACCTCTAGCATCATGAGTTTTATTCGGTAGATTACCTTTCTTTGAGAAGCTAACCTCTATATCATAAAGAACAGCTCTGTGATGCGCCTGCATATTTTTAAACATGTACTACCTTGGTTCTAAAAGTTCCAGGACTGACGCAATAAAGAATATAAAAAAGTGCCGTACTCACAGTTAATGCTGGTCACCTTCAAAATACCGCCCTTCTGAATCAACGCAGTCTCCTGCGTTTTTGAAGATCCTGAAAACAGTTCCGCAAGTTTTTTTTTTTTTTGTCACGGCTGCTTGGATAGATGTAATTAATGTCTGCGTGATATTATCCTTTTAACGCCCGTTTTATCCTGGGGAAGAGTTCCCAAAATTGTGGAACATACTGCAGGCACCATGTTTCATCTCCTACAATGTATGTATGTGGAGCAAAAATCAGGATTCTCAGATACAGTGCCCAACAGATCGTTTGAACAAGCCTCCTTTCGGACATCAATCAGAGTGCTGGGTACCAATCTGGCATTAAGTTTTGGTTTTCCCAGATCCTCGCGTAGAATCGCATGACAGATAGACTTTCCGATGGCCACTGATTCAGCCAAGAGTCCCGTTGCATTTCGGCGATCTTCCTTTGACTGATTCCGCACCTCTTCGATTTTTCCCCTGTCCGCACACTGGAGGGCCACCCAGATCTCTGATCATCATCAAAGGTTTCCTGCCGGGCATGAAACATTGCATATCATTCGAAAACTCTGCTGCGGGATAATGCTGTGTCTCCATACGCTGCTTTTAACATTATGTAAGTTTCAGTCGCTGATTTAGCAAGTTACCAACAAAAATGAATATTTACCCTCTGCTCTTCCATGGCTAAACTAAAAACGGGCGAGAAAGCTTGATACGACTATCTTAACGCCAGCCTGTCGGTACCGGGATAAACCGGTTTCCAGCTGTACGCTCATTGGGCAAGCACTGCTGTCTTTTGGCATAGACGTGATTTTTTTTCTGTCTCACTACTGTTACGTAAGTTATGCGGTCAGACCTGTAACTTAGTGGACGTAGGTTGTATTTGCGAAAGAATGTGTGTCGTCGAATAATGAGTAAAAGTAAGTACACTGTTATAAATTTTGCCGTGTATTGCACCAAAAAGTGGTGCTGCCTCACTTTTTCGGCAAATTTAAATTGCTTGATGCGTGAAATTTACCGATGAGCCATTACATTATGACCATCCATGAATCCAATCCCGATTATCTTGGGCCCATCAGCGCTTAGAAAAATGAGCGCGCCTGGATACCGAACGGTGGCGCAGGTGATGTTCACAGAGCAAGTATACATACAACCCGAGGGCCGGCTTTCGGTTAGTAGAGTGTTGTCAGAACGGAAGAAGCTACCGATTTATCGGAGTTTGATAAAGGAAAAATTGGAAAGGCACGGCGCCTTGCAACTACGATCTCGGAAACTGCGCGGCTTGTGGGGTTTTTCACGTGCCGATGTTTTTTTTTGGGGGGGAATTGGAGGTTTAACGACCACCGTGAGCAACTCAATGGGCTATAAGCAGTCGCCCGTCGTTAATTTAGGGTCACTGGCTCCAGGGAAGGGAGACAACTAGTGCCGTAAGACAAACACAACATCCATGCCTCACCGGGATTCAAATTCAAACCCGGACCCCGTTCGGACGAATGATCAGAGGCCATCGCTTAGACCACTGCGCCACCGGGGCGGCCACGTGCCGCTGTAGTGAGTACGTATCAGAAGCGGTGCACAGATGCCCAAAGGACGAACCGTCGTCTAGCGTGTGTCGTCCGAAGCTCACTGATGCCAGAGGGGAGCGGAGATTGTCGCGCCTTGTTCACAGCGACCGCAGCGCCTCAGTGCGACAAATCACCCGCACTTACAATATTGGCGATCAGGGCAATGTGTCACAGCATATAGTTCATCGCACCCTTGTGCGCATGGGCCTGCGTAGCCGAAGACCCAGCCGGGCCCCCATGCTCACTGCACGTCATCGCCAACAACGCATGAAATAATCCCAAGATCATAGAGATTGGACCTTGGATGACTGGAAGAAAGTGGCCGGGTCTGACGAATCAAGATTCCTGGTGCATCACGTAGACGGCCGAACGCGGATGCGCCGATTACGAACGGAGGCTATGGCACGGATGCACTGTTGAGCGGAAACAGACCGGCGGCGGCGGCGGCGGTGTTTTCTTGGGATACTTTTGGCCCCATTATCTGAATAGTACAATCCCTGAGAGCTGTCAGGTATCTGAACATCGTTGCGGACCAAGTTCACCCATTCAGTGCAACTGTGTTTCTTGCTGGTGATGGCCATTACCAACAGGATAATGCGCCATGCCACACGGTCAGAATCGTCAAGGAGTGGTTCGAGGAACATGCTGGTAACTTTCTGTTAATCCCCTGGTCTCCAAATTCACCTGACATGAATCCAATCGAACATTTGTGGTTCGACTTGGAAGAGCGGGTGCACGCTAAATTACCACCACCCCGAAATGCACTGGAACTGGAGGACCTGCCGTTGACATTATGGTACCAGATACCGCAGGATAACTATCACCACCTCCCCAAATGTTTTGCGGGCTAAAATGGGGTCTTACAGCTTATTAGGTATGTGGTCAATAATGTAATGGCTCATAGGTGTACATAAAAACATAATGCAACTATGCGCCACAGCATGGTCTCCGACCTGAATGGTGCTAAGTTGGACCCATTGCACCATGTTAATGCATGTTCCTTGGAACATACTGGTTTATTTACCGCAAAAGCGATGCAGCTGGTCTAGCACCACTTTTTGGCGCAACCTACTGCAAAATATTTAAGAGTGTATTGCATTATGCAAACTAAAAAGAGAAATTTTTTTCAAAATTTAGTTTGTGATATTTTATGATAAAAGTTTCGGAGAGAACCTTTTTTTTTTTTTATTTATGCATGCAATGCTAATTGAATTTTTACGAGGTTGGGCCTTTACAGATTATGTAGCAGAAGAAGTAAAGACAAATATTTTTCTGTTTTTTTCTGCAGTAGTCTTTGTTAGAAATTCTTGTCGGGAGCATTAAATCTAGTATTAATGATCGTGTTATCGAAACTTCAGTGGACGTCATTTCCTTTAATCAAAGCGCACCCAAAAACTCATGGAAAGAAAACCCCTAATAATCTGACAAATTTTATGGTAATATTGAACTTTGCGAAATGAACGGTTAATCGATAATCGGATGGAAAGTGTATCAAGCTAATAATCTTTTGGCTGTTTGACATTTAGATGGAGACAAAATTAATCAAGAAAGATAATAACATGTCACATTTGTAGCTCCACAGGAAAGAAAAGTATAAACTGAATGCCCTAAGGATGTCTGGATGCAAACTTATGCGAAAGCACGAAAACGAGACGTATTATATTTACTCTTTTGTCAAATTCAGTGTAAGAAGACTTATTAAAATATTACCGAGACACTCAATGGGTAAGGACGAAAATGATTTATTTTTAAGAACGCGAAGTTGATCATCTTCACAGTAGGGTTTCCTTTCGGCACTATTGGCATCTGTAAATTTACTGTTTTCGTTTCGATAAACATTTCTGAACTTCGGGATACACAATATTTGCACAATTGTGTTTTGCCGTTTCCAGATCATAAAATCTTTTGGCTTTTAAAGTGCTTTCAAAAGTTTTGAAACAGAAGAAAGTGAAGTACATCTAATCAAAGAGTTTCTAATCAAGGTCTCTTTCAACACGGAGCGGGTGCTGCCCGCATGTAAGTGCGGGTGGTGGTTCCCGGGACTTTGCATTCACACGAGCGACCCGCAGTAAAGGACTGCCCGCATATTAAAACAAATTTTTGTCAGTCAAGCTCGCGTCGCTGTAGAATGAACACCTGTCTTTTTTGTGTCTGTGTTTTGGAGAAGAAAAATAAAAATCGTTTTTATAATTGTGTTATTAGAAAACAGGGGGGAAAGTTATTCATTCAAATTTTAAATCTGACAAATGGACGAATTAGATTTTTATTTTTTTAAAAATTAAGTTCATAAAATTCAATAAGTTTTTACCTAATCTGTATTATGTCCGACAACTTTAACAGCAAAAAAAAAAAAAAAAAAAAAAAAGAAAGCTAGCAACCACACCGTTCAAACACTGAGAAGTTGCATGTAGCCCGCATCCGCGTCATGTAAAGACCTGTTCAGCGAACAAAACAAATGCGAGTGTGTGCCCGCAGCAAAGTTTTGACATCACCGGACGCATTCCTGGCCCGCGCCCGTTCACACGTGCAACGGCTTCGTGTGAAAGCCCGCACTTAGAACCATCATTTAAAAATTCCTGCCGGGCCGCATTTACATGCGGTCGCGGCCAGCACCCGCTCCGTGTAGAAGACGCCTAAGGTTTCTATCTAGTACATTAGAGCGGGTTCGAATGCATGAAGATTCGTTCTTCATTTCCATTGCGGCTCTCTGAGACTTTTTAACCACTGTTTCAAGTCTGGAGAAGCCCTTAACCACTGCGCGCAACCAGCGTGTCATGGCGGATCACCTACACACTTTCATGGCCGTCGCTCATCCTGTGGCTGATGGTCTGTTTCAGAAGCACAATGCGCCGGCTTAATGGGCCACAACCACCCAGGCATGGCTCAACAAGCACTCATCTGAGTTTGGAACCACCCAGTGGCCCCAAAAGTCCCCTGTCTTTAAAGCTCTCTGGGATGCCTGGAGCGGAACGCCATATTCATGAATCCTGGACCAATGTCTTGGGTGGAGTTGTAGACAATGCTGCCACAGAGGCATGACTGGCATTACCTCCGGAAACCCTTCGGCATCTATTCGGTGTCACGGAGTGTACAAGTTGTTATTCGCGCGTCAGGAGGATCAGCACGATATTAGGTATGTCTAATGTTTTGTCCATTGAGTGTACATTCTTCGAAAGACAAAAACTTTGGTACTTTTCGTCACAACATACGAAAGCCGTTCAATATATTCCAAACCTTATATGTCTGTGCCTTGTGCAATACTGTACAATTAATTTTTTTTTTGTTTCAAGATTTAACTATCCCCGTCGGCATCTATCGTTATAATTTGTCTCCTGTCCATAATTTGGGGCAACTGGCTCTATGAAAAGAGACGGGACGTGCGCCATAGGAAAAACATACCATCCATGCTCAATCCAGGGTGGTCCCATATCCGACAACCGGCCCGAAGCTCACGCCTTTAACCAGTCGGCCACTGGCGGTATGCTATTACTTTTTGACGCAGTAACTTCAGTGCGCTTTGTAAATCGTTGTACAACTGTCTCAGACCTGGAAATAAAGGACTTTATCACGTCACTCTTGCAAACCATGTTTTCCATTGTGGCTTTCTGAAGCTGTCTGTTCAACGACTCTCTTTGAAATGTGTTCCACGTTACTAGAGAGTAGGTAACTTGATGGATATGGTAAAGTATAAATATATCCAGGATTTCATAGGTTACTGCTGAATATTTATGGACTCTGACCATACGATCTAGAGTCTTGAGCTTGATCATTTCATCTTTTATAAGAAATTCTGTCATTCTCAATTGTTATTCACAATTACAATTTTCTCGTTGCCTATACCGACTGCTAAAACAAAAGATCGAACTGTACACCATCAACTGTTGTACATCCAGTGGTTGTCATTAAAATACTGTCTAAAGATGCTCCGCTTAAATACCTCTGTTGTTGTGATCGACCATTCGCACGAAGATTCATTCCCAATGAATGACTCTTCACCATGAGTGGTTTGCTCTCACCGATGTGAATGTTCATTAAATCCGCATTTACTGCAACACACTAAAGTAGCCACTCCTTTAACTTTATGCCGCCCGCATGAGTTTGGAAACGAACTTCCATTAAGAAAAGTTATGCCGAAAATTAATAAGTATCAATCGTTATGTGAGTGAGCAATTAGCAGTCAAATAGGAAGTAAAGCTGAAATTTAAGAATGGGAATGCTCCGTAAATGTTTTCATTTAAGGTGTAAACCCGTATTGTTCCCTATGAGTCAGCTCGTGGCAGGTCATCGTGAATGATGATCTCCTACTCTTTTGGGAAGTTTGCCAGAAAGAGCTGAGGTTTCAATGCGCTTTGGTCGTAAACACAACATTCCTGCAACGAATGATTTACTCACTGAGCGTAGTGACAACCTGGAAATTGAAGGCTCATTTATGCTATGCAGAAAAGGCTCATTGAAGGCTCATTTATGCTATGCAGAAAAGACTCATTGAAGGCTCATTTATGAGCAGAAAACGCAGCGGTATTAAAGTATTTCACCATATCGTCCATTTCTGAGCACAGCATGAGTCATGCAATAATTCCTTTGTTTTGTCAAACACTGTGGTTTTAAAAATCTTACTAAGTCACGGCAATTTAGTTCCTCATATTAAAGTACAATTCTCGTTTGGCTTACATAGAACATCCCCTTCCCTTAAACTTTTGTGGGCCGCCCCGGTGGCGCAGTGGTCTAAGGCGCTGGCCTCTGATCATTCGTACGTAAGGGGTCCGGGTTCGAATCCCGGTCGGGCATGGATGTTGTGTTTGTCTTACGGCACTGGCTCTCTCTCCCTTCCCTGGAACCAGTGACCCTAACTTAGGGACGGGCGACTGCTTATAGCCCATTCAGTTGCTCACGGTGGTCGTTAAACCTCCAATAAAAAAAAAAAAAAACTTTTGTGGCCCTAAGATCGCATGAACTAGCCTGAAAATTGAAAGTGCTGAAAAACTGCTGAAAATGTGTATGTCAGACTCCAGTTGCCTTGTAATGTATTCAAAAGACAAACCGGTTGGAGTAACTACTGTATGTGTGTGTTTGAGATAGATAATTTTTATGCTACACAATAATAAGTATGGACAGGGTATATGCTTTCGTATTATATGCTTTCTTATTGCATACAGATTTTTGTGCTTCAACTACAAACTTTTCTACAGGATTTCAGGAAGCATTTGCAGTACAAAAAATGTCACGTCTGATTTCAGTTAAGATTTGAGTATACAAATAAATAAGCAGTTTACTCAAAGGGCTCCTAGGGACTTTTTTAAAATAACATCGTTTAGAAAGCCTTCTGTATAGGTTGCATTTCAGCACAATGCCACATTTGGGCTCAAATGGGATTTCAATACACAAAGAAATACACAATTTGCTTGAAGTCCTCACGGGCCATTTTGGAAATAATATCTCTTTGAAAGCACTCCGTATAGGTTATTGAAGTACAGAAAAATTAACATTTGTTTTTAGTTGGGATTTTAATATACAATAAAATAACAAATTGGAAAATTTATATCTTCTTAACGTTTTTTGCAAATTGATAAAATACACTGCTGGCCACCCAAAATGCAACACCAAGAAGGACACGAGATAGCAAAGCCAGATTTACTGGACACATAACAACAGATACAAAGATGAAACGATTGAGCTTACAGGCTCGTGCGACCTGCGGAACACGCAGCCATCAATAGTTCGTGTGGCCCCCATGGCTGGCGATAACGGCCGCTACACGCCGCGGCACCGAACGAAAGAGGCTTTGGATGTGGGCTTGGGGAATGTCGGTTAAGGCTGCTTCCACACGTTGCCACAGTTCATCAGGCGTAGCCGCGGGTGGTGCTTGCCGGGCCACTCTGTTGCTGATCAGCGACCAGACGTGTCCGATGGGCGACATATCGGGAGAAGAGGTGGGCCACGGCAGCAGTGACACCTGGTGGGCCGTGAAGAATTGTTCCACGATGCGTGCCACGTACGGGCACGCATTGTCCTGTTAAAACGTGCCCGCTATTAGGTCCTGCAAGTAAGGGAGGACTACAGGCTCCAAAACGTCAGAGATGAAGCGGTGGCTGCTGAGTGTACTGGTGATGCGTACCAGAGGGGTGCGGGTGTCATATCCAGTTGCACCCCAAACCATAACGCCAGGCGACGAGCCGGTATGGCGATGCATAATGCAGGTGTCATACAGTCTCTCGCCGCGGTGCCAACACACGCGGATCCGACCATCGTGGTGTTGCAGGCAGAAGCGGGATTCGTCAGAGAAGACAATGTCGTGCCATTGCGTAGTCCAGGTGCTGCCCTCAAATGGCCCACTGCCGCCGCAGTTGCCGCTAATGTAACGTCAATGGTAATCGGAGCAATGGGCACCGTGCGACAAGTCCCCGCTTCTGCAGACGACGTCTAACGGTACGTACTGCCACAGGTTGTTACGCAACACACCCTAATTCCTGCGCTAACGTTCATGTGGCGGTGCGAGGCGTCAATGCCCGCCGCACAACATGCCGGTCCTCTTGTTCGGTGGTGTGCTGCGGCAATCGCTCACGTCGTTCCGTCCGTTCCTCCTGCATTCACCGAATTCATACTCGCCTCACTGAGGCTGGATGTCGTCCCACACAGGTGCCGATGTTTCGGTATGATAAAGCGCTGTCGCAGTAAGCCTCTCGCGGGCGACGCATGTTTCGAATTCCAGGCTAATCTGATTCATCCTTCTTGGTGTAGCATTTTGGGTGGCCAGCAGTGTAGTTCTACTAGCTTAGTGAATCGTTAGTCTGGTAGTCGTGCGCCCTTCTGTGGCATCGCTCTTTTGTCGTGCAGCCTTTTTTTTTTTTTTTTTTTTTTTTTGGATTGGAGGTTTAACGACCACCGTGAGCAACTCAATGGGCTATAAGCAGTCGCCCGTCCCTAATTTAGGGTCACTGGTTCCAGGGAAGGGAGAGAGCCAGTGCCGTAAGACAAACACAACATCCATGCCTCACCGGGATTCGAACCCGGACCCCGTTCAGACGAATGATCAGAGGACATCGCTTAGAACACTGCGCCACCGGGGCGGCCGTGCGGCCTTTTGTTGGATCGCCATTTCGCCATGCGCCATTTTGTCGTGTAACCGTTACAAAATACCATTGGAAACAACGCCAGAACCATAACGGTTCGTTGCGAGCTGAAGGGAATGTGTTTCTATGGCCGAGCAGCTGCACTTAAGCCTAACATCAGAAAAATGAAAGCTGAGTGTTGGCTGGAGTGATGTAAATCTCAGCGCCAGTGGACTCTGGAGTGATGAATCATGCTGCACTGTATGTCAGTCCGACGTAGGAGTCTTGATGTGGAGGATATTAGATGTGCACTATCTTCCCGACTGTATTGTGCCAACTGTGAAGTTCGGTGGAGGAAGCATGATGCTCTGAGGCTGTATTTCAGGATTGAGGCTACGCCTCCTAGTCCTTGTGTCCAGGAATCTTAACCCTGCTGCCTATAACGAAATTCTGGACAATTCTGTGCCCCTAACAGTATGACAACAGTTCGGTGAAAGCCGTTTCCTTTACCAACAGGACAATAACCCTCGTCCATAAAGCGAGGTCCGTGCAGGAATTGTTTAATGAGATGATTGTAGAAAAACTTGACTAGCCTACGCAGAGCCTGGACCTCGACCCCACGGAACGCTTTCGGATGAATTGGAACGCCGACTGCGAGTCACCTACCTGACTAACGCTCTTGTGGCAGAATGGAAGGTAATTACCTCTGCAACGCACCAAAATCTAGTAGAAAGTCTTCCCAGAAGAGTGAAGGCTGTAATTGTAGCAAAGGATGCATCAACTCGATGTTAATTCCTTTGCTGGAGGGTTTGTAGATAGGCAAGTGTCCGGATGCTTTTGATCACATTGTGTATCTTAAAGCATTTTCAGTTATTCTTAGAGATACTTTGGAAAGACTGGTATTCTCTTATTTGATTCCTTTTCTTCTAATAATATTTTCACTGAACTATTCCTTTCGGTCTTATTGCTTTACAGAATGTACCTACCTTTTCAAGATCAGCGATTGAGCTTCTGTACTGTTTTAGTTCTCTTTAAGAATAATAAATTTCGTGGCGCGAAAAACGAGTGCGACTAAGAAAACTAAACATTCCTTCCTTTATCGTTCAATAGAGTTCGTGCTATGTTGAACAAAAGCAGAAGCAGCTTCTAGAGTTACAAGAAAACCAGACAATTTCTCTTTTGTCCGTAGGCAGGCAGTCGCAACTTCCCCTCCCTTGTTAATACTGAGGGTCTGTAGGGAGCATTTCTTGTTCCATTCACTATAAAGAATAGTCGTGCATTTTGCCTTCATTATTTTTCGATATATCCTCCCTTTTCTCTCTGTGATGTAAGATCGGGCTTCTGCTTTTGTTTGCTTTATTCAACTTCTATACAAGGAAGATTTCTTCGATCTTTGAATTTCAGCAATGCTTCTAGTAGTCCTCCACAGCCTAGCTTGCTTTATTTTGTTCCGCAGTTTCGTGAGATCATGAATATTTCATATCACTTTCATCTCATATCTTTCATTTAAAATGTTATTATGAAACTTTAAATCACTGCTGGCGTACGTCTGCATGTTTTCTTCGCATATTACTTTCACGAACGGATTTAGAAAGTTGCGGAATCCTGCGATGGAGAGAATGATTTGCATAACTAGATAGATTGAATAAATGTAAACCAATATGATCTTAAAAATATTCGAGTACCTGCTCGAAAACACACTGAGGGTAATTTTAAAGTCAAATTGTTTAATAAAAAAGTTTTTTGAAGAAAAGAAATACAAAGACTGACAGATATAACAAAAATAAGCGGAACTGAAAACATAACGATGATAAAGTCAACTGCCAATTTATTTTTCATGAACATGTTCTGGCGTGTTGTATCATATTTAGCTATGAGCAATCGACTAAGACCCGAAAAATCGAGCAAAAAGTTTATAAGAGACCTTCGTTTCTTGTTCCCTACATGTATCACGTAAGTGTCCTGGCACTTTTCAGTTATCTATGATATCTAGACACAATTATTCATTTGATTGTGATTCTTTCATAACTGTATGACAGAATACAGCAGGCCGCCCCGGTGGCGCAGTGGTCTAAACGATGGCCTCTGATTATTCGTCCGAAAGGGGTCCGGGTTCGAATCCCGGTGAAGCATGGATGTTGTGTTTGTCTTACGGCACTGGCTATCTTCCTTCCCTGGAACAAGTGACCCTAAATTAAGGACGGGCGACTGCTTATAGCCCATTGAGTTGCTCACGGTAGTCGTAAAACCTTCAATAAAAAAGAAAAAAATACAGCATAAAAATCTGCATGCAGCTATGCACTTAAAAAGTAAAATATACGTGCATTTTTTTTTCAAACGTTTGTAAATATGAAATGATGAACCACACACAAATTAATAATTACTCTTAAATATAGTAACTAATAGTGTAAAAACTTCTCAATAGCGGACATCCTGGGACTTCAACATTTGTCCGCCATTAGAAGTGTCCGCCATTAGGGAGTTTGACATTTGACCCATACTGGGCTAACAACGCAAAAACTTCATATTAAATTTGTATGAACAATAAATATACAGATTTATTACAAATCAAATACAGTTTCAACATCGTATAAAACCAAAACTACACTGCTGGCCACCCAAAATGCACCACCAAGAAGGAAGCATCCGATTGGCCTGAAATTCGCAGCATGCCTAGCCCGCGAGAGGACATGCAAACGATTAGCATTGCAGGGCATATGCAAATAGTGAGCGCCCGGCACGCCACCAAGAAGAACTATAAGAAGGGTGCACATAAGGCGGGGTGTAAGTAGTGGAAGTGTGTTGTGCTGCCGGACTTGTGCGTGGGAAGCTTCCTGATGCCTCGTCGCAGAATACGGCAGTCATGCCAGCACGTTTCAGAGTTCCACAGAGGACGAATAGTGGCTTATCGCGACAGCGGTTTATCGTACCGAGACATCGGCGCCCGTGTGGGACGACGCCGCCCCGGTGGCGCAGTGGTCTGAGCGATGGCCTCTGATCATTCGTCCGAACGGGGTCCGGGTTCGAATCCCGGTGAGGCATGGATGTTGTGTTTGTCTTACGGCACTGGCTCTCTCCCTTCCCTGGAACCAGTGACTCTAAATTAGGGACGGGCGACTGCTTATAGCCCATAGAGTTGCTCACGGTGGTCGTTAAACCTCCAACCCCAACCCCCCCCCCCCCGTGTGGGACGACATCCATCCATAGTGAGGCGAGTAGGGATTCGGTGGGTGCAGGTGGGACGGACGGACCTACGTGAGCGATTGCAGCAGCCGCGGTACACGCCTGAATGAGAGGACCGGCATGTTGTGCTGCGGCCATTGATGGCTTGCACCGCCACATCACGAACGTTAGCGCAGGAATTAGGGTCTGTTGCGCAACACCCTGTGTCAGCACGTACCGTACGACGTCGTCTGCAGGAGCGGGGACTTGTTACACGGCGCCCATTGCTCCGATTACTATTGACGTTACACACTGGCGAGTGCGGCGGCAGTGAGCCGTTGAACGCCGCACCTGGACTAGAGAATGGCACGACATTGTCTTCTCCGACGAATCTCGCTTCTGCCTGCAAGACCACAATAGTCGGATCCGCGTGTGGCGGCACCGCGGCGAGAGACTGTATGACGCCTGCATTATTCATCGCCATACCGGTCCGTCGCTTGGCGTTATGGTTTAGAGCACAATTGGATATGACATCCGCGCACCCCTTTGGTACGCATTGCAGGTACAATCAACAGCCACCGCTACATCTCCGACGTTTTGGAGTCAATAGTCCTCCCTTACCTGCAGGACCTGCCAGCGGCCACGTTTCAACAGGACAATGCGCGACCGCACGTGGCACGCGTCGTGCAACAATTCTTCACTGCCGACAAGGTGTCACTGCTGCCGTGGCCCGCCTGTTCTCCCGGTATGTAGCCCATCAAACACGTCTGGTTGCTGATCGGCAAGCGAGTGGCCTGGCAAGCACCACCCGCGGCTACGCCTGATGAACTGTGGCAACGTGTGGAAGCAGCCTGGACCGACATACCCCAAGCCCACATCCAAAGCCTCTTTCGTTCGATGCCGCAGCGTGTAGCGGCCGTTATTACGAGGCATGGGGGGCCACACGAACTATTGATGTCTGCGTGTTCCGCAAATCGCACGGGTCTGTAAGCTCAATCGTTTCATTTTTGTATCTGTTGTTATGTGTCCAGTAAATCTGGCTTTGCTATCTCGTGTCCTTCTTGGTGTTGCCTTTTGGGTGGCCAGCAGTGTATGTAAGACGAATGGTTTTACAAAGAGAACAAATTAGATGGTGAAATTAGTAGGCGAGTGAACTCTTCATTGAAAGTCATAACTGTTTTAAGCGAATTTCACAGAACTGACAGATTCTCAAAAAAATCCGAAATGACTGTACGAAAGTGTAATTGTTCCTACTCTGTTGTATGGCAGTGAGACCTAGGTACTACAGAAGAGACGTAGGAGTCGTTTGTGCGATGGAGAGATGCGTTACTTACGGGGGGTTTGTAGCAAGACTCGCTCTGATCATGTGAGGGAATGAAGATGCGTTGCAGTTGTGTAATGTGAAGCAAAATGTTGTTAATAAGGTAGAGACTAATATTCCTAGGTGGTTTGGCCATGTTGAAAGAATGAGCGATGAGATGCTTACTAAGAGCATTTTTTAGCCCAAGTGGGAGGAAAGAACGGTAGCGGAAGGCCAAGGAAATCGTGGGTGCACCAGATTCAGGAATGTTTACATGAGAAAAATATAATGAGAATGAAGGTCTTGTGTACGTCGTGTGATGGATGTCAGTGAAACTCGAGATGTGTACCTAGGTTGCTGTAAATGGAGGCGTTTGATACACCAACAGTAAATAAATTCTAGTTCCTTCAGATAAACATTTATCTGACTGTTTGTCTTTCTTCTAGCAGGGGACCTCTGAATCTCAGAGAACAGCTTAGTGATATGTTTGTGTGTACACTGAAGAGCAATTGAATTAGAGATACCTGTCTAGTAACATGTAGCACCACCTTTCGCCCTGATGACGGCGGCGATTCGTCTCGGCATGGACTCGACAAGACAAGGGAAGCGTTTGGAAGCCACGGATCTACGACCCCTGAACAAGCTCCCACAGTTCACGAAGATTTGATGGAAAGGGGTCAGAGCCTCGAACATGTCTCTCGATGGCATCCCAGATGTGTGCGATGGGATTGAGGTCAGGTGACTTAGCTGACCAAAGAAGCGAGGTCACGTCGGTGGAGTGTTCATCCAACCATTCGGATACAATCCGGGAGCAATGGCACGGTGCATTGTCGTTTTACAGGATGAGGTCCCCAGTGGGATGTTGAAGACTCACAATCGGGAGCAAATGGTCGTCCAGGATATTCCAGTAACGTTGACCTGTGAGGGACGATGTCACACGTACCAGGGGTCCCATTTCAGTTCACGTAGGACAGTCCCTACACAAGAGTGCAACCCCCACTAGCTTGAAGAATACCCTGCTGGCAAGAAGGAGCCATCGCTTCACGTGGTTTGCGCCGTACTCTTATCCTGCCATCCGCATGTGCCAACGTGAATCTCGACTCATCAGTCCAGGCAACATTTTTCCACATGTCTAGGGTCCAGTGGCGATGTTCCCGCGCCCATGCTAATCTTTGCACCCTGTGATGTGTGGTCAGCAGCGATACCTTCGTGGGACGATGGCTTCTGCATTCCATAGCGAGGAGAAGGTTCTGTGTGGTGTGACTGCTTACACGTTTTTGTGCACCAGCGTTAAATTGCCGAGTGATTTCTTGCACTGTGGCCCATCTATCCGCTGTTACACTGCGAGCTAGCCGACGATGACCCCGCTCATCCACACGCTGTTGTCCACGGCAGTTGGCCCTTGCAGGGATGGTTTTACCGGATTCGATGTACTCACGGTGCACCCGTGACACAGTGGCTCGTGAAAATCCTAGAGCCTGCACGACTTCCGAGATGGAGTGACCCATTCGTCGGGATCCGACATTTTGCCCACGATCAAATGCGCTTAGATCCTTCGTCTTACCAAATACTGCATCCGACTCTTACTGATTTCCGTCGCAACACTCCTTATATTGTCAGATCGCTGCATACGTCATGTCGTTTCCGTTTACAGAGCCGCCCACAGCGCCACATTTGCATAACGCCAGCTGTCTCGAATTCAATTCCTCTTCAGTGTATGTACTTTTGCTATTCGTAGTAGTTCTTTAATAAAGTTCAAAACTGCAGAAGATACCTTTCAAAACTTCTGTGCATATACTTTCCAGCTGACGGCGTTGACCATGATAAAAACGTCAATATACTTTATTGGGAGTTGTATGCAAAGTTTGTCATGAAATCTCAGACCCTTAAAAAGAAATTACAAATTCGGACATTTTCCCCTACCAAATCATGAAATAAATCATAGCATCACGTTCTTCGTTCAACCGAAAACAAGTTCTGTTTGATTTAAGTTTCCTCAAAAGGTAGCTTGTTTAAAATACAAATCATGAATTAAGTTTAAAGCACACACTCAGAATTAGAAACGGCAACAATGTATTATAATAAACATAATGTTACAATTAATGATCAGTCTTTTCCTTGTGCATTTGATAAAATGAAAGCATAAAGTTAACTTGGGTATCTGATCGCTTATCGCGAGTAATTTATATACTGAATTATTTCTTCGATCCCGGGTGTTTTCATTAGATGCAGGAAACATTTCATTGAAAACGGCATGTTTAAAATTATAACCTTTGAGCAATTAATAGCACTACTGCATAACCCTGCATGCTAGAAATTAAAAGCTTCTGTATTTTAATATTTTTACAAAAACAGGAAAGTCGTACTCCATTTACATACGACCAAAAACATCTTCATTGAAATGTAATCAAGAAAAAGTAATTGTGCGCTGTAATTTTATAGAAAGTCTTACAATGATATTGATATGGAGAAACTGCGTTACATTAATAAGTTTGTAACTAATAGTGTTATTGATCCTCAAAATCAAGATGGGTGTAAAAAGGATTTATAAAGAGGTTCAAGCGGTTTTGCCACTTGATAAAATGAAAAAGAACGACCCCAAATTGTCTGGTATACATGGTCTGCAAATAAAGCACGCACACTGATTCAGTGAACAAAGATAAAACAAATTCGCAGGTGTGTAATGAATAGGTTCTGTGCATCATTTCCGACACGAAATAAATATTTCAAAGCAAAGTTTTTGAAGAAAAACCAGCAAAAAGGAGACTGGATTGTCACCTCCTGGAGAAAACCTGCGCACAATTTAAAATGCAGAATGTAAGCAGTGTTCTTCATAGTGGATTAAATGGTTATGAAAAGAAATAATGCATAATCAATAAAACATCCACACATCGAGATAGCTACTTTCAGACACTAGCGTATGAAATATGTGCTACGAAAAAATCACGAATTGTGAACAAAGTACACTGGAGTGATAAATTAAAGGACAATCTGTAAAAAATGTCAAAACTCGCGTTTCACTTTACGGAGTCGAATGCAGATTGGCAAAGACGTTAGTCTTGACATGATTTGTCCAACCAGTGGCTGCCTGCGCAGATAAGAATATGCAAATTACGGACGTGTTAGCCGAGAGCGCATCAGAAGGGTGGAACTAAAGCACTTTAACTCCACTTGGATCTCTCTCACTTAGTGCGGATGAAGTCCGAATAGGGTACGTTCGAATGTGCCAAGAAGAAGACATTAGACTGATTGTGAAAATGGAGAGATTGGAAGAATGGAAGCTGGACAGAGTCAGTCGAACGTATTCTGTGAGCTGCATATACCCCAAAATGTTCTCTGGAGACTGAAAACTGTTTAGAATGACAGGGAGAGCATTCCATCTTCCAGGACAAGGCATCCATGGGCCACAACCACGTTGGGGGTAAGATTCCTAGCTTTAACAGCGAAGAGGAACAGGATGATGACAGCACAACAGATTGCATGAAAGCATCCATTTATAGGGACTCATTTAACCAGGTTTACTTGTGTGCGAACTAGGGCTGGTGTTGTTCTGACTTCATGCTTTGTGTTACTCTCACTTCAACCTCCAGGTACGCACTTTTGAAGTGGTGTAGAGGGCCTCACAACTGGAGTCCCACTGACTGAAGACGAGTTCCCATTCACCGATGAATCTCGAGTTTGCTTGGAGAGCGATACTATACTATACTAGACGTATGGAGAGACCCGAAGCCAAGACATATCCCCAGCAACACCCAAGAAAGATACAGATTTAAAGGTGGAGAAATCATGGTTTCAGCAGGCATAATGTTAAACGTCCGTACAGACTTGAATGTCGTTCAGGAAGGTTCACCAACTGAACAGTGATATAGAGACTAGATCCTAGACCAATATGTGAAACATTTTAGAGGAGATGTCAAAATTCCTCCTAATGGACGATAATGCACGACCCTATCAAGCGAAAATCGTGTCTGACTAATTGCAAAGTCAGGATATCCAGAGAACGGAGATGCCTGCCTACTTCCCGGACTTGAATCTGATGGAACATGTGTGTGGCGCTTTAGGATGCAAGATTTCGGAATTCCAGCCCACCCCCACTCCCTGGACCCTCCACGAGAATATATATACACTCACGGACAATGAAATTTGCACACCAAGAAGGAAGCATCGGATTGAAATTAAATTTTATGGACGTAATGGCGCAGAAGAATGATACACATGATGGCTAAAACAGAGTTGCAGGACAATTACAGAGGGATCTGTGGCACGCAGTCCGGTCATCTTCAATAGCGAGTCGCACCGCCTCGTGCGGCAATACATGCTGCAATACGGTCCGGCATGAAGTCCAACAGACGCCTAATGTTGTCCTGCGTCAGACTGGCTCACATGTGTTGGACGGTGTGCTCCAAATCCCGGACAGTGCGGCACGGCGGAGGCCTGCATTTCAACTGGTCTCACACAGGCTCGATAGGAGACATGTTCGGGGAGCGGGAAGGCCACAGAAGTGTCTGGACATGACGTATGAAGTCCTGGGAAACCCGAGCCGTGTGCGGGCGGGCATTATCTTGTTGGTATAGTGCTCATGGAATCCCGGTCAGGAATGGGAGCACATGGGGTCGTAAGATCTCATCCAGATACCGATGACCCGTCAATGATCGACGTACCGCTACTAGAGCCGATCGATTATCGTAGGCAATGGCTCTCCAGACCATAATGCCTGCAGTTGGGGAGGTATGGCTCTCGAAAGCGAAGTTGAAATTGCGCCGTTGACCCGGGGACACGATGATCATGACTCCAAAACGAAGGGGTACTCATCGCGAAACACCACACGTTGGCAGTCCGTGGCGTTCCACGTCGCTCTGGCCTGGCACAATTGCATACGGAGCCGGCAATGTTCTAGTGTAAATGGCAGCACACCTAAGGGGCTCTGGGATCGCAGACTGGATTCCACGAGGCTTCGGGAAATGGTTCGTGGGCACACAGGAGCCGCTACATTGCCCTATATAGTGGACCGGGTCCCCGTGGGATCCGTTCTTGCCTGGTGCACGATCCGTCGATCCTCTCTAACGGTGGTTCTCCTGGTCCGTCCAGAGCCGTTCCTCCCTGTGGCAGTGCAGCCAGGTGTCCACTGCTCCCAACACAGTCGGACGGTATGGTCAGAACGATCCACGTGGTGGGCTATACGGCGCACCGACCACCCTGCGTTTTCAGCCCAATGGTCAGGCCTCTCTCAAAGTCCATAAGTTGCGTCAATCGCCGGTGCTTTTCGAATTCATGGGGCATCGACTACAAGCCGGTTTTTACCGCTGCCGGTTCGTGCTTGCAGCGCCACCACAGGGTGTGCGGTCACGCGCACTTGCACCAAACGTGGATCATTTGCATACCAGCACGCACTCTAGCAATTTGCAAAGTTTCGCGGTTGTAACATGTTTTCTTCTAGGTGCGTAAATTTCATTGTCCGTGTGTGTGTGTGTGTGGGGGGGTCGAGTCACATTATTGTGACTACCAGCTAATATCCAGAGTAACCACAGTGTGCAGTGCGGAAAGCAGCTAGACTGGCTGGGAATGACTCAGTAAGGTGCTGGAAGGTGTTACCATATATGTGGGGCCATGCTGACTGCAATGAATCTGACAGCTGCTGTGGAGGGTGCGTGGTAAAGGATCCGTAGAGCGAACAACACGATCGAGGTGGTCCCACAGATGTTCAATGGTTTTTAAGTCTGGGGAATTAGGGGACCCAGGGACAGTACTTTGAAGTCTTCATTGTGCTCTTCCAAACCACTCTCTGATATTTCTAGCTGTGTGTCACATCGCATTGTCGTGTGAAAGATCCCATCCGCCTCAGGGAAGACAATCAGCATGTATGGGTGTGCGTGGTCTGCAAGAATGGATTCATAACGAATTCGGTTCATAGTGCCTTCCATAAGTATGAGTGGACCCAGGGAATGCGACGAAAACATTCCCCAGACCATAAGGCTTCCCCCATCTGCTTGTGTTTTTCCAGCAATGGTTGAAAAGTGTTTGTTCTCCGATGTTTTTCGCCTTATACGCCAACATCCATTCGTTCGATGAAGCGGAAAACGTGACTCATTGGAGAAAGCAATCCTTTGAAAATCAGAGGAGGGGCAATTCTAATACTGCCGTACAAATGTAAGCCTTTTCTGCCGATGCACCTTCGTCAGCTTAGGTGCAGTGACCACCTGTCTGCATGGGAGCCCCATACGCAGCAAGGTTCGCTGAACTGTCGTTTTAGCCACACTTCCTGTAGCCCCCTGGTTAACTCGGCCAGTTATTTGCTAAACTGTAGCGTGTCGATCGGCCCTCACGTACCTTCGACCCTGAAGTTCACCTCTCACATCAATGGCACGTGGTGCTCCGCAGTTTGCACTTCGCTTATTCGGAATGTTGCCATTTCTCCAATCACGATACACTTTAACCACAGCAGCACGCGAACAGTTCACAAACTGAGTTGTTTCAGAAATACTGCCACCCTTGGCCCGAAAGCCGGTAATCATCCCCTTTCGCTCCTTTTATCCATGACAGCAACGAGTGATATGTTTTCCAAATGCCTACAACGCACCTTATACAATGTATAATTTCCAAGCCAGCTCACGACACGTGCCTTCTTTCATTGGCTACGCGCTGTTGACGTCAGAAGTAGGTGGTCACAATAATTTGACTCGACTGTATATACACTGGCGGAAAGTGAAAAAAGAACACCAAGAAGGAATTGGCGGACGATCATGAAATTTACATATGCTAATAGGGTCGAGTTTACGTAGGTGTGATGTTAATTTCGGGACCAACCGGTGAGCGCTTACGCCACAGCACGGCATAATATGCAAATTATCGTCGGTGGTATTTAAGGAGTACGGCGAAGTGAATGTAATCAGTCGTCGGCGTACGGACACGTGCAAAGACCCTGAAGAAGCTGCAATGCCTGCACATGGAAGACGTGTACGATTTCAGCAGTTATCGAACTTTGAGCGAGGTCGTCTAGTCGGACTCCGCGAGGCCGGGTGGTCGTATCGTCGTATTGCGGAGCAAATTGGACGGAAAGTATCGGTGGTGGTACGATGGTGGCGTAGATGGTCCGAGGAACATTCCCACACGAGAAGACGTGGAACCGGGAGTCACAGACGGACTGATGAGCGGACCGATCGACGCATAAAAAGAGCGGCGTTGTCAAGCAGAACATCCACTGCGACGCAAATCCGAGCTGCCGTTGCACCTGAGGTGACTGTGCGAACAATCCCCAACCTTCTACTGGATGCAGGACTACGTGCACGTGTGCCTCTGGCATGTGTACCTCTGACTCCAGCCTGCCGTCAGGAACGGCTGTAGTGGTGTCGCCAACGTCTGCACTGGAGAACGCAATGGCGATCTGTCGTGTTCAGCGATGAAAGCAGATTCTGCTTGGGAGCCTCCGATGGCCGTATGCGTGTTCGCAGACGCACAGGGGAGCGTTTCCACCCTTCTTGCATCCGCCAGCGACACACACTGCCTACACCTGGTCTCCTGGTGTGGGGAGCGATCAGCTATCTCCCGTACACAACTAGTGTTTGTACCGGGTACGTTAAACAGCACCTCCTACATCAACGACATCATTCAGCCCGTTGTTGTGCCATTTGTAAGGTCGGTCCAGCGTGGTGTTTTCCAGCAAGATAACGGACGCCCACACACGGCACGTGCAACGCAACATGCACTTCAAGGTGTGAGACAACTTCCATGGCCTGCACGTTCACCGGATTTGTCCCCCATTGAGCACGTGTGGGGATTTTATGGGACAACGACTTATCCGGTCTCCACAGCCAGCCACGACCATCCCCGATTTCCGCGTCCAGGTTGAGGATGCTTGGAACACAATACCCCAAACTTACATCCAACATCTGTACGACAGACTCCATGCCAGTATTGCACAGTGTGACGCAGTTCATGGCGGTTCAACCTCGTACTAACCATGTTACATGGAAATGTTATTTTTCAGTTTACCAGCACATACTGCTGTATTTTCCCATAATGTTTTGATCACGTTATCCTCTGTATTCCGTTATTATGCTGTATAAATTTCGTTGGTATCAGACGTCTCCTTCTTAGTGTTATGTTTTCCCTTTCCGCCCGTGTATATATATGTAAAATCTCATCGATAATCTCTTAAACAGCATGAACAGTCGTTGCAAATATTGTTTCTGTCAGGGGTGATCACACCAGTTATTGAATTTTTATCTTGAGTTTCTAAATTCGTTTCTTCTAGTTTCGTCATATCTTTTTATTTTGCTCTTGTTCTTTTATGTCACAAACTGTGTTACATTCAAAATTGTGTACTTTTGTTTTTCGCATTTCATGCGTTATGACAAAATAAAGACTTTGTGCACATGTTTTTGCTTTTATCTGGACAACAACGGGAGTTAGGCCATTTTTAACAACTATCCTTTAATTCTTCACTCCAGTGTATTTCTCGTAACGGAAGATATCCAAGGCAAAGGGGATTTTTAAAGTCGCGTTCTTAGAAACGATGAAACGGTTCTAAGTATGGTACAAAAAGAAATTAACTTTTACACTCACCATTGGCAAAACTGCGCGGTCCAAAAGTTGGCAAATATATGAAAAACATTCCGCGCCATAACATTATCAGTAGCAAAAAAAATTAAGTTGGTCATTTAGAAGAAGAAATATTCATCACTACAGAGATTTACATTAACTCTCCCTAGCGGCAACACTAAACAATTTGTTGAGAAAAAAGTAACATACAAGGGTTGTTCCAAAACAACTGAAAATGTTTTCATAAAAAAATATCAAGTTTTTATAAAAATTATCTTCATTATCAAGGAAGTCCGTGGTGATCTTTTTCAAAATATGGTTTGCATTGTATACAGGTGTCCTAACGTTTCTCCTCCTTTTTGAATGTGGTCTGGAATTCTGAAATGCAGTTGAAGCACCCCTACGCAGCTGTAATAAGTTGTTGATCAGTCTCAAATTGTTGTCCCAGTAATGTAGTTTTTAAAATGGGGGAACAACCAGAAGTTACATGGTGACAAGTTTGGACTATATGCAGGTTGGGTCATCAACTTTATATTTACTTTCTCCAGATAATAAACGATAGAACTGACTATGTGCGGCTTTGCGTTGGGCCGCACATGAAAAGAAATGGGGAGCCCAAGTTGAACAAACTAGTTTCATTTCCAAAAGCTCGGTTAGAAGTCTGTGAATTGATGATTTTGGAACGTGAACCATATTTTCGATATTTTTAATTGATAGGTGACTATCTTCTCGTATAAAAACACCTGATGTATAGATGTTCACCTCTGTAACACTCGATGAAAGTCTTCCTCTATGCGCGATTAAAGCCGCCGACTCACGGCTATCCATAAATTCTTTATGCCATCTGTAAATTGTTGATTTTTCTAGACATTAATATTTATACACCAATGAGACATTACATCATGACCACCTACATAAGCTGTAGGACCCCCTTTATCTCGCAAACAGCGCCCACTCGGCGAGGCATCGATTCGATGGGGTGGCGATAGGTATCCTGGGGTATCTGGGGCCATAATGTCAAGAGTAGGTCCTCCTATTCCTATACATTTCGGGGTGGTGGTGATTTAGCGCGAACTCGCTTTTCCAAGTCGAACCAAAAATGTTCGATTGGGTTCATGTCAGATGAATTTGGAGGCCAGGGCATTAACAGAAAGTCGCCAGCATGTTCCTCTAACCACTCCTTGACGATTCTGGCAGTGTGGCATGGCGCATTATTCTCTTGGTAATGACCATCACCAGCAGGGAACACAGTTTCCATGTATGGTAGAACTTGGTCCGCAACTATGTTCAGATACCTGACTGGTGTCGGGGATTGTGCTATTGGGATAATGGGCCTAAAGTGTCCCAAGAAAACATCGCCCACAGCATACCGCCGCCGCCTGCCTGTTTTCGCTCAACAGTGCATGCCGGTGCCATAGCCTCCGTTGGTAATCGTTGTATCCGCGCTCGGCCGTCTACGTGATGCACCAGGAATCTTGATTCATCAGATCAAGCCACTTTCTTCCAATCATCCACAGTCCAATCTCGGTGATCTTGGGCCCATTTCATGCGTTGCTGGTTATGACGTGCAGTGAGCATGGGAACCCGGCTGGGTCTTCGGCTGTGCAAGCCCATGCGCAGAAGGCTGCGATGAAGTGTGTGCTGTGACACATTGCCCGGATCACCACTGTTGTAGCTGCGGGTGATTTGTCGCATTGTGGCCCCGCGGTCGCTGTGAACAATGCGCGACAGTCTCCGCACCCTTCTGGCATCAGTGAGCTGCGGACGACGCACGGCTGAACAACCGTTCGTCGTTTGGCCATCTGTGCACCGCTTTTGATACGTACTCACTACAGCGACACGTGAATAACCCACAAGCCGCGCCATTTCCGAGTTAGTAGTTCCGAAGCGCCGCGCCATCCTAACTTGTCCTTTATTAAATTGCAATAAATCGGCAGCTTTTCCCATTCTGACTCCGAACACTGTACTAACCGAAAGCCGATTCTTGGGTTGTATATATACTACCCTGTGAATTTCACCTGCGCCACCGTTCGGTCTCCAGGCGCGCTCATTTCTCTAGGCTGGGAGTGGTCTTAATGTAATGGCTCATCGGAGTAAGCCTTTGAATAAGACAGGAAAGTTTCTCCGACAGACTTATTAAGTAGACAGGAAATTTTAATGCCGCATCTTTGTTCCACGTTCAAATCTACACTGGCGGAAAGTGAAAAAGAACACCAAGAAGGAGAGTGTCTGATACCAACGAAATTTATACAGCATAATAACGGAATACGGAGGATAACGTGATCAAAACATTATGGCAAAATACAGCTGTATTTGCTGGTAAACTGAAAAATAACATTTCCATGTAACATGGTTAGTACGAGGTTGAACCGTCATGAACTGCGTCATACTGTGCAATTCTGGCATGGAGTCTGTCGTACAGATGTTGGATGTAAGTTTGGGGTATTGAGTTTCAAGCATCCTCAACCTGGACGCGTAAATCGGGGATGGTCGTGGCTGGTCAAGGAGACTGGATAAGTCGTTGTCCCATAAAATCCCACACGTGCTCAATGGAGACAAATCTGGTGAACGTGCAGGCCATGGAAGTTGTCTCACACCCTGAAGTGCATGTTGCGTTGCACGTGCCGTGTGTGGGCGTGCGTTATCTTGCTGGAAAACACCACGATGGACCGACCTTACAAATGGCACAACAACGGGCTGAATGATGTTGTTGATGTAGGAGGTGCTGTTTAACGTACCCGGTACAAACACTAGTTGTGTACGGGAGTG
The DNA here is from genome assembly GCA_039090855.1 of Macrothele yani. Lineage (NCBI taxonomy): Eukaryota > Metazoa > Arthropoda > Arachnida > Araneae > Macrothelidae > Macrothele > Macrothele yani. The sequence continues at coordinate 30,527,594 of CM077012.1, forward strand.
ATAACTGATCTCTCCTCACACCAGGAGACCAGGTGTAGTCCCTGTGTGTCGCTGGCGGATGCAAGAAGGGTGGAGACGCTCCCCTGTGCGTCTGCGAACACGCATACGGCCATCGGAGGCTCCCAAGCAGAATCTGCTTTCTTCGCTGAGCACGACAGATCGCCATTGCGTTCTCCGGTGCAGACTTTGGCGACACCACTGCAGCCGTTCCTGACGGTGAACTGGAGTCAGAGGTACACATGCGAGAGGCACACGTGTACGTAGTCCTGCATCCAGTAGACGGTTGCGGATTGTTCGCACAGTCCCCTCAGGTGCAACGGCAGCTCGGATTTGCGTCGCAGTGGATGTTCTGCTTGACAACGCCGCTCTTTTTATGCGTCGATCGGTCCGCTCATCAGTCCGTCTGTGACTCCCGGTTCCACGTCTTCTCGTGTGGGAATGTTCCTCGGACCATCTACGCCACCATTGTACCACCACTGATACTTCCCGTCCAATTTGCTCCGCAATACGACGATACGACCACCCGGCCTCGCGGAGTCAGACTAGACGACCTCGTTCAAAGTCCGATAACTGTTGAAATCGTACACGTCTTCCATGTCTAGGCATTGCAGCTTCTTCAGGGTCTTCGCACGTGTCCGTGCGCCGACGACTGATTACATTCACTTCGCCATACTCCTTAAATACCACCGACGATAATTTGCATATTATGCCGTGCTGTGGCGTAAGCGCTCACCGGTTGGTCCCGAAATTAACATCACACATACGTAAACTCTACCCCATTAACATATGTAAATTTCATGATCGTCCGCAAATTCCTTCTTGGTGTTCTTTCGTTACTTTCCGCCAGTGTATTTTTTCGAAACATCGCAGCGCGCAAACACTTGCGAGGGTTCACGAAACAACGCTTATTACACTGCGTCCTCTCATTGACGCATGCGTGATAAAAAGGTGTGGCTCTTGTTACTAAAACGACTACCGTTTTTTTTAAACTTGATCCAATGTCGAACGCAGTATTGCACAATTTTTATAAAACCATTCTCAGTTTTTTTGGCCCAGGCTATTCAAATGCTATCCGCTGCGAGTAGCCTCTAGCTGACAATGTTTTTTTTGGTTAGATATTAAGAAGCGAAAGTACAATTGCAAACGTGTTAAAACAGAAATACACAATTACTGCTCCTAGTGGCTAATCATTTTGTCATAAACTATTGTAAAGTGCAAGAAAAATACCCAAGGTCGTACACTCTAACGCAATAATAATGTTTAAAGTCCAATTTTTTAAAGCAGCGTATTGAGAAAAAATATATAATATATTTACGCCCGTAACGGTGACACCATGAACTACTTCAAATAGAAACTGTACGAAAACATCTGTTCGCTATTGTGAAGTGTCTGCTATCCGGAAGGTTCACTTCTGAGCCCAATTAAGGCTTTACGAGACCCGCCATCTTGTATTGCTGCCTTCTCTTATTAACCAACGGGCAAGCGTATTTCACAAATTGCTCGGGAAATTTTGCACATTTTGGAACACCGTTTGTGGCTAACGCAAGATATATGATAAAGAAAAAGTTCCCTGGTTTCAGATTTTCATTTTGGACTCTTTAAGTATTTTTTTATTAATTAATAAAACTATGGAAGACGCCTTGGTAAGACTTTTTGCTGCATATAAAAAATGAAGGGAAAGGTTAATAAAAATTCTGAAACCAGGGAACTCTTTATTTATCATATATCTTGCGTCAGCCACAAACGGTGTTCCAAAATATGCAAAATTGCCCGAGCAATTTGTGAAATACGCTTGCCCGTTGGTTAATAAGAGAAGGCAGCAAACAAGATGGCGGGTCTCGTAGAGCCTTAAGTTCACAATATAAAAAAATTCATATTAAATACGTACGCACAATATACACTCGATGGACAAAACATTAGAGATACCTACGTAATAGCGCGTTGGGCCTTTTCTGTACACGCCGAAGCATAGACTCCAAGATGCCGGAGGGTATCCGGAGATACTACCAGCCATACATTTTCCACACCACTGCCCGACCCGGTGAGGCATGGATGTTGTGTTTGTCTTACGGCACTGGCTCTCTCCCTTCCCTGGAACCAGTGACCCTAAATTAGGGACGGGCGACTGCTTATAGCCCATTGAGTTGCTCACGGTGGTCGTTAAACCTCCATTCAAAAAAAAAAAAAAAAAAAAAAAAAACACTGCCCGAGGCGTAAAACCAATATCCATGGATCTGATGCTGTTCCACTACATGGTATCTCAGATAGCTTCCACTGGGTTTAAATCTGAGGAACGTGTGGGTCACTGGATGGTTTCAGACTGAGATGAGTGTTCCTCGAGCCATGCCTGGATCTTTGTTCCCTGTGGTGCGGCGCATTGTTCTGCTGAAATAGACCATCTGCCGTAGGATGCTCGAAGGCCATGAAAGCGTGTAGGTGATCAGGCAGCACACGCTGGTAGCGCGCAGCAGTTAAGAACCTCTCCAGACACACTAAGAAACCTCGCGTGTCCCATCAGGTGGTTCCCCAAACCATCACAGAATCACCATCATCTCTAACAGAGACGACCTGGCACAACAGGGCCATGGAATCATGCTGCTGAAGCTGCAGCCTCCCTCAGCTCGGTACAGCTAAAAACGGGATTCATCTGACCACACGATGCTGCGCCACTTTGCGGAAGTCCAGTTTTTGTTTTCCCCACACCAGCTGGAAGCGTAATTTCCGATGACGAGCAGTCAGCATTGGCACACGAGTAGGGCGCCGACTGCCTAGGTGTGCAGCGTACGCCATACCGTTCGCTCGCTGACGTTGCTTGGACCTCCTGTATTGAACCTGGATGTGGTTTGTGCCGCCGTTGCCAAGAAGTCTGTCTGTACGAACCGGGATAGTCTACGTCTACTCCGGTCATCAATGGCGTGTGGCCTAGTGGGCAACGTTCGTGACTGCCGCGGAAAGGACCTCAGGTTCGATCCCAGGCAGGTACTAGCGCTCGATCCAATAAATATCCGCCGTGCGTCGGATGGGCACGTTAAGCCGTCTGACCCCGGGTACTGGCCCTCCGGTAATAAATAAGGGCGTCTTCCTCCCCTTTTATACTTCGCTTCCGTGTCACTTTCCTATCGGACACTCTAACCCAAATCTCCTGGCTTCCTATTTCTAAGGGTTGTTTAAGACTTGGGGTCAGACACTCCCTTCCTAAAATCCTCTACATATGATCATATGATCAATGGCGTGTTATCAACCACTGCTTCTTCTCTGGGTGCTTGTACTTCGATGGATGGCATACTCGCAGTACACTCTTGATAAGGTTGCCTTCGTGAACTCTAGGGTTTTTATCACTTGGGGGATAGGATGACCCATCTGTCTTGTGCCGACAATGTGTCCACGATCAAAGTCGCTCAGATCACCACGTTTACCAATGTTTGACGACAGCTATACATTGTTGAGTAGCCGTTGTTGTGCGCCTATTTATTGTCTGCCTTCGATTTTGGGATGTTCCACTCTGCGCGAGGGATGCCCATGACAACTACCCATCGCCTCTCTCGCTAATGTTTTATGTACTGAGTGTTTAATTAAAATAGTTTTTAATTAAATATTTTATTATTCGCTATTGTTTTACAGCTACACACGATACAATACGTGTGAAAATGTATAGTACATGTACATAACAATAAAAAATATGTTACACCATGAATTTTGAAAAGCACGTACGTTTAATTAAATCAGTCAGCAATTTTTGGCTGCAAAATATCTGACAAAAGCAGGGGGCAGTTCGTAGCATCTTATTTTCTTTTATTGGAGGTTTAACGACCACCATGAGCAACTCAATGGGTTATAAGCAGTCGCGCGTCCCTAATTAGAGGGCCACTGACTCCAGGGAAGGGAGAAAGCCAGTGCCGTGAGACATACACAACATCCATGCCTCACCGGGATTCCAACCCGGACCTCTTCCAGACGAATGATAGCATCTTTTTAAAAATATTTTTTTTAATTCTTCACTAGTACTAATTTCCCGTATCCCCCTTTGTTTACAAATGTGTTTTTAACTCTTCATTACGCTGTACAGCGTCTTTGAAAACAATGCACACCTCTTGTACAACCGCATCTGATGCTTTCTCAATGAAATTACTTTCTTCGAATGTTTTTAAAGCAACGAACTGGCGCACACAATTCATTATCTTTACGTAGACAGATCGTTATTGGCCGTAATGTAATCTTTTATGTATCCTTTACTTTTTAGACACCTAAGTAGGTCAAGAATGGCCCCTGAATCCTGTTCATCTGGATTGGCAACGAATATTCCATTTTGTTTAAAAAAGCTGTTTTGCCCACTTCTACGAAAGGATCGGCCATTTTGAAACTACACTGCTGGCCCCCCAAAGTGCAACACAAAGAAGAGCGTCCGATTGTCCTGAAATTCGCAGCATGCGTCGCCCGCGAGAGGACATGCAAACGATTAGCATTGCAGTGCATATGCAAATCATGTGCGCCCGGCACGCCACCGAGACGAATTATAAGAAGGGTGCACAGAAGGTAAGTAGTGGAAGTGTGTTGTGCTGCCGGACCTGTGAGTGGGAAGCTTTCTGATGCCTCGTCGCAGAATACGGCAGTCATTCCAGTAGGTTTCGGAGTTCGACAGAGGACGAATAGTGGCTTATCGCGACAGCGCTTTATCGTACCGAGACGTCGGAGCCCATGTGGGACGACATCCAGCTACAGTTGGACGAGTAGGGATTCGGTGGGTGCAGGAGGGACGCACGGACGTGAGCGATTGCCGCAGCCGCGGCACACCATCAATAGAGGCCGCCCCGGTGGCGTAGTGGTCTAAGCGATGGCCTCTGATCATTCGTCCGAAAGGGGGCCGGGTTCGAATCCTGGGTGAGGCATGGATGCTGTGTTTGTCTTACGGCACTAGCTCTTTCCCTTCCCTGGAACCAGTGACCCTAAATTAGGGACGGGCGACTGCTTATAGCCCATTGAGTTGCTCACGGTGGTCGTTAAACCTAAAATAAAAACAAACACCGAACGAGAGGACTGGCATGTTCTGCAGCGGGCATTGACGGCTCGCACCGCCACATCACGAACGTTAGCGCAGGAATTAGGGTGTATTGCGCAACAACTGTGCAGCACGTACCGTTCGACGTCGTCTGCAGGAGCGGGGACATGTCGCACGGCGCCCATTGCTCTGATTACCATTGAAGTTACACCACCGGCGGGTGCGGCGGCATTGGGCCGTTGAACGCCATACCTGGACTACGTTATGGCACAACATTGTCTTCTCCGACGAATCCCGCTTCTGCCTGCCACATAACGATGATCGGATCCGCGTGTGGCGGCACCGCGGCGAGAGACTGTATTACGCCTGCTTTATGCATCGCCATACCGGTCCGTCGCCTGGCGTTATGGTTTGGGGCGCAATTGGATATGACACCCGCACCCTTCTGGGTACGCATCGCCGGTACACTCAACAGCCGCCGCTACATCTCCGACGTTTTGGAGCCTGTAGTATTCCCTTACTTGCAGGACCTGCCCGCGGCCACGTTTCAACAGAAAATGTTCGCCCGCACGTGGCACGCATCGTGCAACAATTTTTCACGGTCCACCAGGTGTCACTGCTGCCGTGGCCCGCATGTTCTCCCGATATGTCGCCTATCGGACACGTCTGGTCGCTAATCTGTAACCGAGTGTCCCGGCGAGCACCACTCGCGGATACGCCTGATGAACTGTGGCAATGTGTGTGGAAGAAACCTAGACCGACATACCCCAAGCCCACATCCAAAGCCTCTTTCGTTCGATGCCGCGGCGTGTAGCGGCCGTTATTGCCAGCCATGTGGGCCACACGAACTATTGATGTCTGCGTGTTCCGTAAGTCACACGGGCCTGTAAGCTCAATCGTTTCATCTTTGTATCTGTTTAGTGTCCAGTAAATCTGGCTTTGCTATCTCGTGTCCTTATTAGTGTTGGATTTTGGGTGGCCAGCAGTGTATAAACCTGCTGTTTTTGTAATGGGCTTCTGGAAGAGAAAAGGTGCCATATATTCGTTCAAAGAAGATAAACATCAACGATCATGTCTACCACATCCAGAACTCCTGAACTTTGCCTTTAAATATCCTGCAGATGTTTTCCTTGATTATTGTGCGAATGTTTACTATCTCGATGATATGGATCATCACATACTGGATGTTGATAATGATGATCAGACCTCTGCCCATAAGAACTTCTGGAATTTCCTGTTCATGTTCCATAGATTACGTTCTTAACTGCCTTCTTGTGTCTGCAGGTGAAGCTTTGCTTGCTGTTGGTACGCATTTCATTTCCTTGAACTAAGCGTATTATTCTGAACTGTTATGTACGTTTACTCTGTTAATTGATTCCTGTTATTTCCTTTGCAGTGGTGCTCCCTGCTTAGTTTTTGATTTGTGTTTATACGCTTGTAAATATTCACCGGCCATGTACACCGTTTATTGTTACTGTTTTTTCCTTTTTACGTTTTGATGATGTAGTTTGTTGTTATTTTAATACTCACGTGGCGCTTTTTGGCCTTTTGAGGCCCTTGGCCATTAAACTTAAACCAACCAACCAAAAGAAGATATACAAAATCTTCGCGGCCAAAATTCACCGCCTTTTTTCCCTTGAATATTCAGGTTTTTAACTGTTATATGAACAAACTCACTGTCCGTTATTCGGAGGATACGCCATTTGGCGGTAAATACCCAGAACTATATATTCTTTGGGACTAAGGATCACCAAAGCGTACGCTTAATGGAGGTGTCCGCTATTCGGGATTGTCCGTTAAAGAGGTTCGTAAAGGTATCGTAGAAGAATGGCTTCTGTCTTACGGCACTGGCTCTCTCCCTTACCTGGAAACAGTGACCCTAAATTAGGGACGGGCGACTGCTTATAGCCCATTGAGTTGCTCACGGTGGTCGTTAAACCTCCAATCAAAAAAAAAAAAAAAAAAAAAAAAAAAAAGAATGGCTTCAGCACGAGACAAAAGGCGAGCAGTTTTTGGACAGAATTGTTGCTATAGATGAAACCTGGATACGAGTTTTGAACCAGAAGTGAAATCTCAGTCCGCTCAGTAGAAACATCCAGAATCCCCTCGCCAGAAAAAAAAACAAAAAAAAACAATTCCACAGCCAACAATCGAAGGTTAAGCTGTTGATGAATATGGAATACGACAAGGTTTGAGCGATTGCAACAGACACAGTGCCCGAGGGTGCCACTATCACAGCAGAATGCTACAGAATGATTCTGCAAAACGTTTTGCGCCCAAAGATTCGCTAAAGAAGACCCGACATGCTCAAAGCTATTGTCATCATGTTGCTCGACAACGCGAGGCTGCATGCTGCCCGTCCATTAAGAGACATTCTGGATAAGCATATGTGGAAATTGCTTCGGAACGCGGCATACAGTTCTGACATGAGCTCACCAGACTGACTTGTTCCCTAAACTAAAGAAGCCATTCCGCGGGAAACAATTCAGTAGAATTCAGGATGTTTTTAATCAGGCGACCTTGGTAATCCGACTCCTCAACAATGGAGGTATCCTGACTGGAATACAAGACTTGCCCAAACGTTGGGCTGCTATCATAAAGAAACATGGAGATTTTTTTAAAGGCATGTAAAGGTATGTTGTGAAACAAATTTGTTTTTAAGAGATAACCCACAGTGTACAAAACTTTTGAAATGTCCCTGGTATCTTGAATTTAATAGCATGTACATTTGTCTCATAGCAGCGAGGCTACGCATAGGAAAAAAAGGCCAACACTTATGGATCATTGTTTCGCAGTTCAGGTTTTTGACTGCAAGAAGAAGTTTTTTCAAATCGGACTAGTTCATGGTTGCAGAGATATGGTTTCCACAGAAAGACTGACGTAGTGATATTATAAGCACTTTGCGACTTTTTACAGGAATCTGAGCATATTTGCCGTGCTTTGCTAATACGGAATTTTCTCTTAGGTTGAACAACACCGCCATTACATTGCTCAGAATACTTGCACTTCAGTGATGTAGAAGGCGCTTAACGCGCCTTAGCGGCGCTAAGCCACTTCTCGTGGTTAGATGGTAAGAGAAGCTGGGAAAAGGGATTTTGTAGATGATCGTGTATACAAAAATAGGGAAATCTGTGTTCTGTATACAAACTCATATCGGAACCAAATGTTCATACTAGAGATGCCTGTCCCGTGGTTCGAGTGGTCCGAGGCGCTGGCCTCTGACTATTGGTTCTAGCCAGACCCTGACTAGTGTCCAGATAGGTGATGCGCTTGGCCAATACAGTCTGATCGTGCAGTAGGGGTATCGTGGATCCTAAGGTTTGGAGAGTTATAACGAAGTAAATTTCTCCGTCATTTTTGGTTCACGGCGGGAATCGAACCCGAGTCCACTCATTCCGGAACATGTCGCTCTACCAACTGAGCTACGCAGACGTTCATTCTTACTGCTATCTGCCTTTATGTTGTGTGCGTCCTGCGGGGCAGGCACGTCAGAGTACAAAGTCAATGAGAACTCGTTTTCTTGACGGCGATCAAAATAGGTGGTGGATATTCCGTGGGGTTAAGGTCGCACTGTCCCGAGAGAAAACAACGGTAGTGAAGAGCATTTCTACTAAACTGCTCTATATCGGCTCTGATAAAAAAGTTACCCACTGATCTCACTCTCTGCTTCCTTATGGGCAACATAAAAGTCATATCGTGCATCCATCTATGATATTAAGAAAAACTGCGCATTAGTCACACTCAGTCGATGTAACTGTGTTAGTTGTATTTCTTGAATGTGACTAATATGTTATTCACATGAATATTTGGAATAGTGTAGAACGACATAGCGGTATTTAAAAACCATTTAGTATTCTTAGCATATTACCACCACGTAACATTTTATTTAAAATTGCTCAAATTGTGCAATTTTAATATTAATTGATAAAAGTAATTATGAGGTAGTAATGGAAATTTAATAAAAATCACTGAACAACAGAATTAAATGCCCTCAAAAAGTTCTTTTGAAAACTTTTTGAGGGCATTCTTCCAGGGTTGAGGTTTCCTAATCCGTTCAGAGCTAAGACATTTTTTTTTATTTAGAACTACAACACTGTTGCACTTTTTAACGCTTCCAACCGTAGGTTGAAGAAGCGTATATGCTCCAGCTTTGTCCGTCCGTCCGCACGATAACTGGCGTAAAAATGGTTCGATTTCGATGAAATTTTAGTATGTGGTAGGGGACCACCTGGGGACGAACCCTATTGAAAATGGGACAAATGGAGTCAAAGGTCACGACATAGGAGCAGAATCATTCAATTGCCCTTATGCGCCATAACTTGCGTAAATATGGTTCGATTTCGATTTCGATGAGCCGCCCCGGTGGCGCAGTGGTCTAAGGCGCTTGCCTCTGATCATTCGTCCGTAAGGGGTCCGGGTTCGAATCCCGGTCAGGCATGGATGTTGTGTTTGTCTTACGGCACTGGCTCTCTCCCTTACCTGGAACCAGTGACCCTAAATTAGGGACGGGCGACTGCTTATAGCCCATTGAGTTGCTCACGGTAGTCGTTAAACCTCCAATCAAAAAAAAAAAAAAAATTCAATGAAAGTTTACTATGTGGTAGGAGACTGCCTGGGGACGAACCCTATTCAAAATGGATGAAGTGGGGTCAAAGGTCAGGACATAAGATCGGGATGCATTCCATTGCCCTTATGCGTCATAACTTGCGTAAAAATGGTTCGATTTCGATGAAATTTCAGTATGTAGTAGGGGACCACCTGGGGACGAACCCTATTGAAAATGGACGAAATGTGGTCAAAGGTCAGGGCATATGATTGCGATCCTTTCCATTGCCCTTATCCCATATTATTAAGGTGGACGTCAAGTAATTTTGCTTCCTATACTTCCAATGGAAAAAGTTCTGTACACATTTCCTTCAGAATTAATGTGTTCCCAAGGATGAAAATTTGAACATCGATTAAAATAACTTCATATTATAACTTGGAAAACTTAATATGTTCTAAAACATAACCATAATCATATTAAAAATAAATAACTTTTCCTTTGGTGGTGTTGAAACCAGAGAAAAGATGGCGCGACCTGTACTTTAATGACGTCAGTGGACAAAAAAATGTTGGATTGCATAATTACGGTTATGGTTTAGAAAATATTAAGTATTCCAAGTTATAAAATGAAGCTATTTTTATCCATGTTCAAATTTTCATCCTTGTGAATGCATTAATTGTCCGCCGCCCCGGTGGCGCAGTGGTCTAAGGCGCTGGCCTCTGATCATTCGTCCGTAAGGGGTCCGGGTTCGAATCCCGGTCGGGCATGGATGTTGTGTTTGTCTTACGGCACTGGCTCTCTCCCTTCCCTGGAACCAGTGACCCTAAATTAGGGACGGGCGACTGCTTATAGCCCATTGAGTTGCTCACGGTGGTCGTTAAACCTCCAATCAAAAAAAAAAAAAAAAAAAAAAAAAAAAGAAAATTAATTGTCCAGAAAAAAGATGGCGCGACCTGTGTTTTCATGACTTCAGTAGACAAACAAATGTTGAATTGCATAATTATGGTTATGCTTTAGAAAATATTAAGTATTCCAAGTTATAAAATGAAGCTATTTTAATCCATGTTCAAATTTTCATCCTTGTGAATGCATTAATTGTCCAGAAAAAAGATGGCGCGACCTGTGTTTTCACGACGTCACTAGACAAACAAATGTTGAATTGCATAATTATGGTTATGCTTTAGAAAATATTAAGTATTCCAAGTTATAAAATGAAGCTATTTTAATCCATGTTCAAATTTTCATCCTTGTGAATGCATTAATTGTCCAGAAAAAAGATGGCGCGACCTGTGTTTTCATTACGTCAGTAGACAAACAAATGTTGAATTGCATAATTATGGTTATGCTTTAGAAAATATTAAGTATTGCAAGTTATGAAATGAAGCTATTTTAATGCATGTTCAAATCTTCATCCTTGGGAAACGCATTGTTTGTAAAGAAAATGTGTACAGAAGTTTTTCCATTGGAAGTATAGGATGCAAAATTACTTGACGTCCACCTTAAAGTAGCAATTCTTGTATGTATGTATGTACATTTTATTTTGAAAACGGCGCTAAGAATGTTGATGAAAGTCGTTAACCTACCGTTTTCTGGTACCAGAAATCGATTTAGCTTGATCTCGACTTTAAGAGAATTCGTTCAGTGGGTTAAATAACCACCCCGAATTATAACGTTTTTAGTGATAGCGTTGTTCCATTATTCCATTAATGTTACCAATGCTTAGAAATCTTATGACATCATTCTCGCGTTTGATAATGTTGGCGTTCGGTCACGCCATCTGTCTCATTACGTCACGCGTTGTGTGTGGATCCTATTAAAGTTTTATGACGTCACACTCTTGCGGCGAGCAGATGGTCGCCATTCCCATCTGCCTCATTACGTCACGCGTTGTGTGCGTGTAACCGTCCGCACGATAACTCGCGTAACAATCGTTCGATTTCGATGAAATTTTAGTATCTGGTAGGGGATCACCTGCGAAGGAACCGTATTTAAAGTGAACAAAATGGGGTCAAAGGTCAGGACATAGAAGCGGAATCACTTCCATCGCCATTATGCGTCATAACGTACGTAAAAATGCTTCGATTTGGATGAAATGTTAGTATGTTGTAGGGTTTTGCCTGGGGACGAATTCTGTTGAAAATGGGCGAAATGGGGTCAAAGGTTAGGACACAGGAGCGGGATCTATTCCATAGACCTTATGCATCATTACTTACGTAAAAATGCTTCGATTACGACGAAACTTTATCATGTTATTTCGGAGGTATACCAAACAGGTTCTGTTGAATATCATCGAAATGGAATCAGAGGTCAGGGCACAGGACCGTGATTTATTCCACAGCCATTATTATCATAACTTGAGTGATAACTTGAGTAATGATTTCTGGTATGTTGGAAAGCGTATTATAATCAATGCATTGCATCATTATTCACTAACTTGTTTCAAAAGAAAATCGTATATAGGAGAGCTTCAATTTCGAGGATAGGAAAGTGTCACTACCAAGCTAGTAGTGTGATCTCACAAAAAATATTTTTGGGCAAGAAAATGCCGGGCAACTCGTATTACCGCGATGATGTGAGGCAACCCTAGAAAAAGTTTCCTTCAAGATCAAATCTAATTATCAATAAGTTTCCTTCAAGATCAAATCTGATCTTGAAGGAAACTTATTCTAGGGATCAAACACCAAATACAACGTTCGAATATTCTTATGATTTGTAGAGTATAACCATCGCAATAATATAGCTTATTTAATAACTTGCAATTCGTTAATTAACACAACAAATTGCAAGTTCTTAAATAATCAAAGAAATCTCCAAGATGGAAGACTTGTAAATCTTCTCAAGTCACATTATAAACATTGAAACAGATTTGTTTTCAAAATCAGCCTTATAGAGGTCTTGCTATTCACATTCAGTTCTCCAGATAACCCTAGGATTGTGAATTCGTTTTTTAAGAGATAACTATTCGTTTTTAAGAGATCATTATGTAATCAATATTTGGGATTTGAATCCCTTTACTGAAGATGTTAGACTGTCGTATCATTTCTCGTTCTGTTCGTCTTTCCATGAAATTTTCTGAGCCCCATCCTATTAAAAATACTAAGGTTTCCTTCCTTCACCTGTTTTTACCATTTTCTGAACTTCTGCGGCATTTTAATTCATTTTCATTAAACATCTAGTGTTGATGCTTCATCTTAAGTTTCTCACCGATCTTCTGATAAAAGACCAAAACAGTGTTGCGACAAAATACCCCCAAACTCATTTATTAATGATGATCCCTTAGAGAATAAACTTTCCTCATACAGCCCTCCCCCCTCTCCTCCGATAAGCTTCCCCTAAAGAGTTTTACCTGATCTCCAAAAAGGTTTCAGGCTTTTAAACCTTTGTTTATCGATTTAACTAAAAGCATGATAAAGCTGCTTTCGTAAACTCTAGCCAGGATAGTAGATTCAGTAATTTATCAAAAGCTATTAGTTACGAACATAAATTATTGAACAAAAATATGATAAAACAAAAAATCTACCGGATTCGAAATGCTAGCTCCGGTGGGCGACTGGTTGGAGTCGCGGGTGTCTGGTTAATCGTCAGAGTTGGGCCTTGGATATGAGTCGCGGATCAGACATGAGTAATGCGTTTGTAAGACATGAGTAATGCGTTCATATATTCTAATGATATTTAGGAACAAAATCTGCGAGTCAGTGATTTAATTCAAGCATTTTTAAGTTGCGGTGCACATGAAAAATGAATGTTTGATGGTAAATTTGAGTGTTTTACGTAGAGCTTGGCTGGCTCAATATTCCTTAATGCCAGTTCTTACATGAAACTACTAGTTTAATAGCTACAGTACAAATGAGGCCTTTTTCCATAATCGTAGCACGAGATTGATTCCAATAAAATTCCAGGGTAATGCAATTTCTGTTGTTTAATGTATAAACGAGGGCGGATCAAAACGTTAGGTACACTGATGAATTAAAAACAACAACAAAGAATTAAAAAACAAATGAATTGAAAAAAAACATACTAAGTGGATGTATGTTGGTTTTAAAGGTAAAACATTTTTCATTTTTCGACAGTCACCTAAGGTCTGTAAACATTGATCGAAACGTGTGATTAACTTTTCCATACCTGTACAGAAAACGCCTCCTCTAGTTTGGTGCAACCAGTTTAAGGACCGCAGTTTTGACAGCCTCATCGGTTTGGAATCGTTGTCCACTAAGGTCCTGTTTCATTTTACCGAACAAATGGAAGTCGCATTGGGATAAGTAGGGGCTGTACTGTGGATGTTGCCATACCTCCTACTTAAATGACTGCAGCAATTCCTTTGTTTTCCGTGCTGTGTAGGGTGTGGCGTTGTCGTTCAGCAGAATGACACCGTCGCTCAACTTACCTCTGCGTCTGTCCGTAATTGTCTTTCGCAAATTTCGTAGCGTTTGGCAATATGCGTCAGCATTGATAGTCATCCCTATTGATAGAAATTCTGTGTAAACAACACCTTCACAGTCACAGAAAACAATCGCCATGACCTTTCCCACAGACGGTTAGACTTTTCATTTCTTCCTTATTAAAGAGATGACATGCTTTCATTCCACAAACAATTGTTTGGTTTCTGGGGTGAAATGGTGAAACCATGTTTCGTCAGCTGTGATGATTTGACGCAAAACATTGTGTTTCTCAGCAGAATTTCGTTGAAGAAGAGCCAAAGACGACAGGAAACGTTGGTTTCTGTGCTGGTCGGTGAGTAAACGCGGCACCCATCTCGCACACAATTGTGACCCTCAGCAGAATACCGTTGTAGAAGAATCAAAGACGACAGGAAACGTTGGTTTCTGTGCTGATCGGTGAGTAAACGCGGCACCCATCTCGCACACAATTGTGACCCTCAGCAGAATACCGTTGCAGAAGAGCCAAAGACGACAGGAAACGTTGGTTTCTGTGCTGATCGGTGAGTAAACGCGGTACCCATCTCGCACACAATTGTGACCCTCAGCAGAATACCGTTGCAGAAGAACCAAAGACGACAGGAAACGTTCGTTTCTGTGCTGGTCGGTGAGTAAATGTGGCACCTATTTCGCACACAATTGTGACCCTCAGCAGAATACCGTTGCAAAAGAGCCAAAGACTACAGGAAACGTTGGTTTCTGTGCTTGTCTGTGAGTACACTTGGCACCCATCTCGCACACAAATTTCCGAAATCCCAGCTGCTCGCGAATGATGGAATGCACAGTCCCGTACTAAGTGTCTAACGTACTGGCAGTTTCCTTGATTTTGATAGGCCTATTATCCCGTATCATGTCGTCAACGGCGGCAACATGCTCCGGAGTGATGGCTATTGGATGGTCTGCCTTCGCGGTATTCGTCTGTCAAATTTGTGTGAACCTTTTCACATTATTTGCAATAGCCGGGCGAGACATGGCATTTCCCCCACATACAGCACAGATTTCACGATGGACGGATGTGCAATTTAGGCGCTTAGCCCACAAAACTAGAATGGTTCCTCGCACTTCCAGTTAGTAAGAATCCAGTTAACGTGGCATTACTAACTGCCTCCTGCACACGCCTTGGGCATCTACTGTGCTAAAACACTTCCTGTCGGCACCTCAGACGTACTGTCTACTTCGCTCCCAAGCACACACTGTCTGACTGCAATCTCACTCCAGATGGCCCTAAGTGTAACTTACTTTTTGATTCACCTACGTAATAACTACTGTAAGGAGAAATTCACAAGAATAAATTTTTCATTACTGATGGTGCTTGAATTTTTTCATCTGATTCTGAACACTCAAGAGCTCGCTGATAATATGGCTTGTTTCTACTTCCGTATTGGCTATTAAGTCACCTGACCCAGGCATTTTTCTTTCCCTAACCGTCATTTAAAATAGTCTGACATGAGTTATCAGGACTCGCCTGCTTCTTCAACCGTTTTGCAAATATCCAGTCAAATGCCATTTCGCGATAAATTACACTGAACTTGAGCTACCACCGTTTTTAGCACGTCTTTTGTAAAAAAAGATCGTGCTTATGTT
Source organism: Macrothele yani (assembly GCA_039090855.1). NCBI lineage: Eukaryota > Metazoa > Arthropoda > Arachnida > Araneae > Macrothelidae > Macrothele > Macrothele yani. The sequence continues at coordinate 30,543,156 of CM077012.1, forward strand.
ACCGGTTTGTCAGTCCATCCGTGGACACCATATCTTTGAAACTACTGGTCCGATTTCAAAACTTCTTTTTGCATTAAAAGCTTGAAATGTGCGAATGATGATCCTTTATTTCGTTTTTTTTTTACCAAGCACAATTTCGCCGCCAGAGGGCGTGAATGCAGATATCGAATTGAAAATATATTTTATTCCATATATTTGCTTCTAACAACCAACTGAAAAAATTTTAGTTTCCGATTCCATTTATGTCGAAGACTATTATAGGTATAGTCACTTTTCGAGTTACTCATAGATTTATCGCTAGAGGAGGAAAAAATAAATTTCCTTTTCCTCCCAAGATCCCTGCTTCTAAAACTCCGACTTGGAAAATTTTCCCTGCACGGGATACAACTCCTGATGGGGAAATATTTTCCATATAATTTCGAACTTTTGGTAAAAAATGGTTTGGCCACAAGGGGGCGTAGGTGGTAATTTCTGCTTCTGACGTATTTGCAGTAAAATATGAGCTAAAAGCTCGATTGAAAAAATTCTTTCGTGAACCGATACCGCTCATGTCGATAAACCATTTCAGGACATTTTTTTTAAATAATGCATTGTTTCTCCGGCAGGGGGCGTTGATGTATATCTTATTTTTGTCAATATCTCTGCTTCTAAGAGTCAGATTTTAAAAATTCCTTCTTTGTTGGATAGCGTTTCCAGTACGAAATGTTTCTAGTATAATTTCACAATTTTCAAGTGATTCATAGACTTTCCACTACGGAACGTAAAGGTAAATTGTGTTTTCCCCGATATCTCTGCTTCTAAAACTCCGATTCGAAAAATTCTCCCCTGTATCGCATACAGCTCCTGAGAGGAAGTGTTTTCTATAAAATTTCTAATTTTTGGTAAACAATGGTTTGGCCACAAGGGGGCGTAAGAGTTTATTTCTGCTTCTGATGTATTTGCAGCAAAATCTGAGCTTCAGAAAACTCGACTGAAAAAATTCTTTCGTGGACCGATACCCCTCCTCTCTAAAAACATTTTGGCAATACTTTCTTATTAAAGTAGTTTTAATTTTTCCGCCAGGGGGCGTAGATGTATATCCTATTTTTGTCGATATCGTTGCTTCCAAGAGTGCAATTTGAAAAATTCTTTTTTCAGAGCGTGTCCGGTGCGAAATGTTTGTCATATAATTTCAATTTTTTTTCTCAACGCTCAAGTTTACCACCAGAGGGAGTAAGTTCAAATTCCGTTAACCAGAGGGAGTAAGTTCAAATTCCTTTAACCAGAGGGAGTAAGTTCAAATTCCTTTAACCAGAGGAAGTAAGTTCAAATTATCTACGGGACTGAAAACCCGATTGAAATCTTTTTCGATCAGCTACTACTAACTATGCAAATTCTGTGTGTATGTTTTCTTCCCAAAATAATGCGCAATTTCGCCGCTAGGTGTCGTAAAGGCTTAACCTGGTTTTCTCAACATCTGCTTTCTACATGTGCGAATAAAAAAATCCTTTCGACAACGGATGGCATTTATCTTGTAGAACACTTCAGGTTAGTACATGAGGAGTTTTATAGTTCACAGTTCTGTCACTAGGTGGTGTTTCTGTACTTCAGTTTGCAGCTATATCTCCGCTTCTAAAAACCTTATTGAGATAGATTGTTCTTTACTGTGTGTGTCATTCGCTACAATAGCTATGTGGAGCATTATCTCCTTTAAATAATGCACAGATTCCCCACTAGGAGCGTAAAGGTCCAAACCTATTTCTCGCTATCCCTGCTTCCGGAAGACAGATTTGAAAATTTCTTTTTCCTTAGCAAAGCTTTTTGCATGAAGAATATTATTCACCTATTTTTAACTTTTACGTTACGCGAAATTCTTCCTCTAAAAGGCGAAGTTATACCATGTTTCCTTTTACACTGCTGCACACACAAAATGCAACACCAAGAAGGAAGCATCCGATTGGCCTGAAATTCGCAGCATGCGTCTCCCGCGAGAGGACATGCAAACGATTAGCATTGCAGGGCATATGCAAATCACGTGTGCCACCGAGAAGCACTATAAGAAGGGTGCACAGAAGGCGGGGTGTAAGTAGTGGAAGTGTGTTGTGCTGCCGGACCTGTGCGTAGGAAGCTTCCTGATGCCTCGTCGCAGAATACGGCAGTCATTCCAGCACGTTTCGGAGTTCGACAGAGGACGAATAGTGGCATATCGCGACAGAGATTTATCGTACCTAGACATCGGCGCCCGTGTGGGACGACATCCAGCCACAGTGAGGCGAGTATGGATTCGGTGGGTGCAGGAGGGATGGACGGACCAACGTGAGCTATTGCTGCAGCCCTCCACCGAACGAGAGGACTGGCATGTTGTGCGGCGGGCATTGACGGTTTGCACCGCCACATTACGAACGTTAGCGCAGGAATTAGGGTGTGTTGCGCAACAACCTGTGTCAGCACGTACCGTTCGACGTCGTCTGCAGGAGCGGGGACATGTCGCACGGCGCCCATTGCTCTGATTACCATTGAAGTTACACCACCGGCGAGTGCGGCGGCAGTGGGCCGTTGAACGCCGCACCTGGACTACGGAATGGTACGACATTGTCTACTCCGACGAATCCCGCTTCTGCCTGCAACACCACGATGGTCGGATCCGCGTGTGGCGGCGCCGCGGCGAGAGACTGTATGACGTCTGCATTATACATCGCCATACCGGTCCTTCGCCTGGCGTTATGGTTTGGGGCGCAAATGGATATGACACCCGCACCCCTCTGGTAGGCATCGCCGGTACACTCAACAGCCACCGCTGCGTCTCCGACGTTTTGGAGCCTGTAGTAGTCCCTTACCTGCAGGACCGGCCAGCGGCCACGTTTCAACAGGGCGATGCGCGCCCGCACGTGGCACGCATCGTTCTACAATTCTTCACGGCCCACCAGGTGTCACTGCTGCCATGGCCCGCCTGTTATCGCGATATGTAGCCCATCGAACACGTCTGGTCGCTGATTGGCAACCGAGTGGCCCGGCAAGCACCACTCGCTGCTACGGCTGATGAACTGTGGCAACGTGTGGAAGCAACCTGGACCGACATACCCCAAGCCCACATCCAAAGCCTCTTTCTTTCGATGCCGCGGCGTGTAGCGGCCGTTATTGCCCGCCATAGGAGCCACACGAACTATTGATGTCTGCGCGTTCCGCAAGTCGCACGGGAATGTAAGCTCAATCGTTTCATCTTTGTATCTGTCGTTATGTGTCCAGTAAATCTGGCTTTGCTATCTCGTGTCTTTCTTGGTGTTGCCTTTTGGGCGGCAAGGAGTGTATATTTATTCTTTTACCTGTTCGATCTGAAAATCTGTCTCCGATATTTCTTATGCTATGGAAAACGTTTTGTGCGCCATTTGTTAATATTCGTAACATACTTTTTAGCTGCTGTGGAACTAAGTAGCTGTTTCTGGATGTTTTATCGTTTCTAGAAACCCGGTTGATGGTTTTCCTAACCTGTTACATTGACTTTGAATAACTGTGACAAATTTAATTAGCGTCAGGAAGGATTCAAATGAGCTGATTGCAACCGAAAATTCGGTGTCATCTTTCTTGTTTCTTAGTAGAAAAAGCACGCAAGATATTCGCCATAAGAGGTAACCCTAAGCAAAAACATTTCATTCAGACTTTTAGAACACGCTTTATAGTACCAAATCGAAGTGCAAAATATTCTTAAATGTTTTTCACATTAATAGATGCGATGCAAAAATAATTTTCAATCGCCATTTTAGAAGAGCATATAGGGCGTCGAATACAGATTTACATTTGCGGTTATTAAGTTACAGATTTGTGGTTCATGGGGAAACAGAAAATGTGCAGGAAATTTTGCTTACAGTCGACGTTATCTGACGTAAAATAAATTTTTGACGCCAACTGACACAATGAAAAAAATATTGCTTATGGTCGATGTTATACAACATGAAAGTAAAGTTTGTTGCACTTAGTTGACGCTAACCGGCACAAAAGAAAAATCTGTTACTCATTTATCGGTTGCTTTATCGGTTGCTATCCGACACAAAAAGATATTTTCTTACACAAAGAAGACCTATCCGAAAATATGGTAAGCTTTTTTACTCACAGTTGACGATCTCAGAAATAAAGAAAAAATCGTTGCAGGTAGCCCCCGCTATCCGACCCAAAAGAATAATATGTTGCCCGTAATCGACGTTATCCGATGCAACATAAAAATTTGTTCCGCCAAGTTGACATTGTCCGGTACAAAAAGATTTTTTACACATATTAGACACCATCCGGCAGAAAATAAAATTGGCTGCTCATGATCTACGGTATCCGACGCAAAAGAAAAGTAAATTCGAAATCGAAGGCTTAGAAGCTGAGATGTTAGGAAGAAAACAAAAAATGTTGGCATCTGAAGAATATAACAAGGAAAGTGACACCGAAGTCCCTGGTGTAATGAGAACGTGCTTGAAATCAGGAAAATGAGTCTTATTATAATATGATATAATCCTCGACTATTAATTTTTGCGAACGTTATTTAAAGAAGAAAATGGGCGAAAAATGTTCATTATCCCAACGATGACTAGGACCGATATTATATATCAGATTTTTAAAATGAGTGATGGTCTTGCAACTACTCAGGCCATAGCTGCAGAATATTATGAAAAAATACAAAATATACGCGATATAATATTAATGAAGATATCGTGCACATACAATACATTAAAGAGCTTACACCGTGTTTGCACAATATATTTAATTTAAAAAACGACAGATATTTATATATTTAAAACATTAAAAAACCCATTAGTGCTTTCGGGTCTACAATCGACCCGTCTTCAGATGGAGGAGAGCCGCTTCTGCACGTGATCTCCCATATACACTGAAGAGCAATTGATTTAGAGACAGCTGGCGTTATGCAAATGTGGCGCTGTGGGCGGCCCTGTAAACTGAAACGACGTGACGTATGCAGCGATCCGACAATATAAGGAGTAATGCGACGGGAATCAGTAAGAGTCGGACGCAGTATGGGTAAGACAAAGGATGTAAGCGCATTTGATCGTGGACAAATTGTCGGGGCCCGACGAATAGGTCACTCCATCTCGGAAGTCGTGCAGGAACTGGGAGTTTCATGAGCCACTGTGTCACGGGGGCACCGTGAGCACATCGAATCCGGTTAAACCATCCCTGCAAGGGCGAACTGCCGTGGACAACAGCGTGTGGATGAACTGGGTCATCGTCGGCTAGCTCGCATTGTAACAGCGGATAAACGGGCCACAGTGCAAGAAATCACTCGGCAATTTAACGCTGGTGCACAAAAACGTGTAAGCAGCCACACCATCCAAAACCATCTCCTCGCTATGGGGTACAGAAGCCATCGTCCCACGAGGGTACCGCTGCTGACCGCACATCACAGGATGCAAAGATTAGCATAGGTGCGAGAACATCGCCACTGGACCCTAGACATGTGGAAAAATGTTGCCTGGGCTGATGAGTCGAGGAGATTCACGTTGGTACATGCGGATGGCAGGATACGAGTACAGAGCAAACCACATGAAGCGATGGATCTTTCTTGCCAGCAGGGTAATCGGCAAGCAGGTGGGGTGGCATTCTCGTCTGGGGACTGTTTACGTGGACTGAAATGGGACCCCGGGTACGTGTGACGTCGTCACTCACAGGTCAAAGTTACCGGGATATCCTGGACGACCATTTGCTCCCGTTTGTGCGTCGTCAACATCCCACTGGGGCCCTCATCCTGCAACAAGACAATGCACCGTGCCATCGCTCCCGAATTCTATCCGAATGGTTGGATGAACACTCCACCGACGTGACCTGGCTTCCTTGGCCAGCTAGGTCACCTGACCTCAATCCCATCGAGCACATCTGGGATGCCATCCGGAGAGATGTTCGAGGCTCTGACCCCCTCCATCAAACCTTCGTGAAGTGTGGGAGCTTGTTCAGGGGTCGTGAATCCGTATGGCTTCCCAACGCTTCCGGTGTCTTGTCGAGTCCATGCCGAGACGAATCGCCGCCGTCATCAGGGCGAAAGGTGATGCTACACGTTACTAGACAGGTATCTCTAATTCAATTGCTCTTCAGTGTATATGTCCGAGTATGATGACGTACAAGGTATGGACTAGCGTCGCAAGGGTGTCACTCTGTTGCCATCATTTCATTGCTAAATCACATATCAGATATGAGGTCCATGTGAGAATATGATAAACAGGGTGCAAAAAATATACGAAATATATGTATTTGTTATAACTCACATATTTAACAAGAAATGTTATGTAAGTTCATAGCTGTAATGAGTCTTTTTCCAAATCCTGTGTAATTCAGTTGGGGAATTACACAGGATTTGTTTATCATATTCCCACATGGACATCATCTGATTTGTGATTTAGCAAGGCAATAATGGCAACAGAGTGACACCGTTCTGACGGTAGTCCATACCTTGTACGTCATCATACTCTGACATGTATATGGGAGCACAAGTGCAGCAGCGGCTCTCCTCCATCTGAAGACGGGTCGATTGTCGACCCGAAAGTACTTATGGGTTTTTTAATCTTTTAAATATGTAAATATCTGTTGTTTTTTAAATTAAATATATCGTGCAAAGACGGTGTAGGCTCTTTAATGTCTACGCGATATAGTATTAGATACCGGCATGAGCTGCGCAGTTGAGAAAACAAATATTAAGGGCAACTTTTAGAAGCATAGGTAGAAAGGAAAAGGATTAAAAATACACGCTTCTAGCGGGAAAACTCTTCATTCTTTGTTTAAAGTAGATATTTCCAATCTTTACAATGGCAAACAGTGCAAAAATAATTCTTTAATTGGGTATTTAGAAGCAGAAATACAGTTGCTAACAGAAATACACACTTACTTTACCCTTCGGCAAAGGTGTGCATTATGGAACATTCAAAATTATGTACATAACACTTCACTGAATGAAGGTACCTGAAGTAAAACGAATTTTTCAAATCTTGCTTTTAGAAAGGATATCCAGGAAAAAGTAGGGATTTGTGCTTCTGTCAAGAAAGCTGTGCATTATTTTGAGCAGGAAAATATGCATTAAAACATTTTCCATCATGGATTGTATCGGACCAAAAATGTTTTCTGATGTGGTTTTTAAGAGTAGAGATAAGATTGCAAATATACTGCAAACAGATATATATCCACTTACACCTCCTAGCACAGGACTGTGTCTCATGAAAACCAGTACGATATGTAGAAACCATTCACCGTGAGCGCTATGGGACGCAAAAATAATTTTTTAAATCGAAATTTTAGAAGCGGAGATACCGATTAAAACGCAGCATAATGTTACACCACCCTAGGGAGATATCTGTGCATTACTTCAAGTAGAAACTACAGTACTTATCAGTCTTTAATAGAGGAATTATATGGAGAAAAATATATTTTGAAATAAATAGGATCTGCACTTACAGCTCCTAGTTGCAATGCTATGTGTCGTAAGAGATCAAAAGGTGTAGACCTTCGTTCTCAGAATTCTGGCTTCCCAATGCGAAGAGAATTTGTAATTTCTTTTTTTAATTTTTTTTTTTTGTGCGGAGGTTGAACGATCACATTGAGTAACTCAGTGGGCTATAACCGGTCTCCCGTCTCTAAGACATTGGCTCCAAGGAGGCAGGCAGAGAGCCAGTGCCGTAAGATAAACACAACATCCATGCCTCACCATGATTCAAACCCGGACTCGTCATGGTCACAAGCCAGCGGTTAGATCACTGCACCATTGGGGCGGCATTTTTCAAACTAGAGTTAGAAGTGCAGAAATATGTGCCCACAGATGGGTGAACAGACAGAGTGATAGTATAAAAACTTAAATTATTTCCTAAAGCTGTGCTAAAAATAAACCAGTGTTCTTGTTTTCAGTTTATGTAGAGCAAAATATATTTTGAGAGACGTTTGGCGTCCCATAACCTTCACCTATGTTTTCAACTAATATATTCGTGTACGAATGGTAAGATATAAAATCTTGTACTCCTCATTCAGTGTACTGCTAAACGAAGGTCTTCCCTTTTTCTTGGTTTTTGAAATCCAGATTATTTCTGCAGGTAGATTTCATATGCAAACTGGAAATTATGTTGAGAATATTTCTAGTAATGAAAGCTATCATACGAAAAATAGAATTAATTTTCAAATCCGCCTTCTACCAATTTAGGTATAAATAAAAAAATGCAAACACACTTTTATTACCCCTAGCGGGAAAACATTTTTTTCTATACTTAGGTCTTTCTCTTTTGTTCATCTTTCATTTAAGAGTATCGGGTCATTTAAATTTAACATGCTTCATGATAACAAATGTGCCTGTAAGTATTGCTTTAGTTTTAACTTCCTGTTTTTTTATCCCTCAAAGTAATATCCAGCACAACTGTTTCTGTCTTCCTTTGAGTAAAGTGAATTTGCATTTCCTCGTATAAATTCTCAGTCGAAATCGGTTCACAACGATGTTCTCTCGGATTCTGAACTTGCACTTATTTAAACATGTTCCAATGGAATAATCTCGAAGAACATAGTTTACAAACGGTGTTCTGCATATTATATTGATTCCAAACAAATTTTGTGTGCCAAATCCAACTAGGCTGTTACGAAAACGCAAACACAGTCGTCGTGAGATCCTTGGTGGTGTGTTTCAGTTTCTAACCACGGTGTTACCCAAGTGTTTCGCTCGAAAAGATGCTCCCCATGCAAATACAATATTTAGAGCTTAGTGATAACCTATTGCTGTTATACTTCTCGATCATTAGTTGCTTAATTAAACGAAGAACAAAGCAAAGTTGGTAGGGAAAAGGAAAATATTTGGACGACGCAGATTAAGTCTTAATTAGCGTACCTTCTTACTATCTGCGCTTTTGCCGTGTACTTATTGGCATGTAATTAAACGCACCTGTCGGACATGTAAAAGAATCCCTCGCGAGACCGTACACCAAGCATGATGCGAACGCAACTGCAATGCCTTTTAAACCGTGTAAAACCCGGAAAACGAAATCCCTAGAAACTCCCTAACGGATTCTTGTACGAAATGTAGCAGGTAAACCATCTGTCACAATGAAACGCATCATATTCATTAATTTGGGGCAAAATCTTCGGCTTTCGAATGGAAATACTGAAAATCGCTATTGCGTAGTTATAAATGCTTCATTAGTGGTTTCTCCGATTTGTAAATCTCTGTCTAAAGAGACGGATCGCTAACAAACGAGAAATCAGTGAAACACGTCGTTATTCGTTCATCTGAATTTGCCTCATATTTTGGAATGTTATGAAACTCTCATTTTAGGTTTCTTCTGTTTGTGGGCACACTGTCCATTTTTGAAAATGTGGAAATGTTGATTTTATATATATATATATATATATATATACACTGACGGAACAAAAATCCCAACACCACGAAATAATAGTTGTAGAGGAATGAAATGGCGGCAATACATTTGTATAGGTAACATATTTAATCGACTAAGGTTTCAAGATCACAGCTTATTGAAAGCGCGAGAAGAGCCATTTCAAATGGGAAATGCTGGTACATTAATAACCGGTGTAACCGCCAGAATGTTGAATGCAAGCACGCAAACGTTCATGCATTGTGTCGTACAGGTGCTGGATGTCAGTTTGTGAGATGGAGTTCCATGCCTGTTGCACTTGGTCGGTCCATACAGGGACGGTTAATGCTGGTTGGGGGTGACGCTGGAGTTGTCGTCCAATGATGTCCCATACGTGCTCGATTGGTGAAAGATCTGGTGATCTAGCAGGCCACGACAACATGTCTACACTCTGTAGAGCATGTTGGGTTACAACAGCGGTATGCGGGCGAGCGTTATCCTGTTGGAAAACACCCCTGGAATGCTGTTCATGAATGGCAGCACAACAGGTTGAATCACCAGACCGACGTACAACTGTGCCGTCAGGGTGCGTGGGATAACCACGAGAGTGCTCCAGCTGTCATAGGAAATTGCTCCCCAGGCCATAACTCCAGGTGTAGGTCCAGTGTGTCTCGGCCGCAGACAGGTTGGTTGCAGGCGCCCACCTGGCCTCCTTATAACCAACACACGGCCATCACTGGAACCCAGGCAGAACCGGCTTCCATCAGAAAACACAACAGATCTCCACTCCGTCCTCCAATGAGCTCTAGCTTGACCCCACTGACGTCGCAAACGGCAGTGGTTTGGAGTAAGTGGAATGCACGCTACAGGGCGTCTGGCTCGGAGCTGTGCTTCAAGTAACCGATTTGTAACAGTTCGTTGTGTCACTGTGGTGGTAACTGCAGCTCGAATTGCTGCCGCATACGCAGCACGATGCGCCATGGCCACATGCCGTACACGGCGGTCTTCCCTCTCAGTAGTGCCACGTGGCCGGCCGGAACCCGGTCTTCTTGAGGCAGTACCTCCCCTTGACCACCGCTGCCAGCAATCATGCACAGTGGCTACATTCCTGCCAAGTCGTTCTGCAATATTGCGGAAAGAAAATCCGCCTTCTCGTAGCCCTATTACACGACCTCGTTCGAACTCCGTGAGGTGTTGATAATGGCTTCTTCGTCTTCTTAACGGCATTCTTGACTAACATCAACACACTACGTCGAATCTCAACGATAACTAACGCTCACGAACGTTACAACGCGTATTTACAGCAAACCTGCTTTGCATGTTCCGAGGGGCGCTACCAGCGCCACACGTATGCGCCTAGCGCGAAATTTGCATAGACGTCATCGTACAGATGTACTCTCACCGCCTACCAACCGTCGTTTATTTAACACAACCCCTTTCTTGGTGTTGGGATTTTTTTCCGTCAGTGTATATATAATCACCATCATCATTATCAAACATCAATCTACTGCTGATCATTTTCAAACCTTGTCAATCCTCTATGTATAATCATCATTGTCAAACATTATCAATCCTATATAGATCATCATCATCAACCATAATCAATCCACTGCTGGACGAAGGTCTCCCCAAGTTTCTTCCACAACGGTCTGTCTTGTGCCAGTCTCCTCCATGTCACTCCTGCATACTTTCGAATTTCATCCACCCATCTCCCACATGGTCTTCTTCTGGTTCTTTTCCTGTCCCATGGAATCCAATCTAAAATTTCGGCTGTCCATCGATGGTCTGTCCTTCTGGAAATATGTCCAGCCCATTGCTCGTTCGTGATAGACGTAGTGTTGGTGGCTCCAATATTTAATACATTTTAGTGTGGAATACCTCGTCCCTCACTCACCTGTTGCGTGGCCCGGCTGTCTAAAGGTACTGTGTACGTTTTGAGCTACTTTTCTAGCGTTCTCATCCTCATATTAGTTCATATTCATCCGTTTTCTTATCGTTTGCTTGTTTGTTTACGTTTAGAAGCTGCCAACATGGCGGCTTCCGGTATTTCCTTATCATCTATGGGCGTGGCGGATGCGCGTCACGTCACACTTCCCACGTCCATGGAAGTTAACATACTCTCGTCCTCAGATGTGTCTGCTCAGATGCCTTCCCAGCTTTCTAGTACTCCTGCACCGGTGCCTTCACTGGACTTGGCTGCGATTTCTTCTTCAGATCCTGCGTCTGCCTCGGTGCCTTCCCTGGGTAATACCGATTCCACTGCCTTGCCTTCGGCTTGTGCTTCTCTTCACTCACAGCCTTCTGTGTCTGCCGGATCCGACCAGACTTCTTTTTTTTTTTTTTTTTTTTTTGGATTGGAGGTTTAACGACCACCGTGAGCAACTCAATGGGCTATAAGCAGTCTCCCGTCCCTAATTTAGGGTCACTGGTTCCAGGGAAGGGAGAGAGCCAGTGCCGTAAGACAAACACAACATCCATGCCTCACCGGGATTCAAACCCGGACCCCTTACGGACGAATGATCAGAGGCCAGCGCCTTAGACCACTGCGCCACCGGGGCGGCCAGACCAGACTTCACTTCCGAGGATGTCATTTGCCTCTAAAGTGCAACGAGGCGCTACTTTTACGTCCGATTCCTCTCATCCAGTTGGTCTTTTTCAAGCAACACCTGTTATTCAGGTATCCAACCATAAGGTGAAGGTAACGATAGATGACAATTCGCAGATTGGCCGTGAGTTCCATAACCTCCTGGATAGAGGTGTGCTCTTTCATGCTTTACCAAATACTCCATTGCCACGCTACATGGAATCCCTCTCTGGACATGTGTCGTCTGCGTCCATTGCAGGAATTTCCCGTACTCCTTGGGGTATTTCGGTACAGTTCAATCACAAGGAGGATGCTGACTTTTTTCTTGCAAACGGACTTTCGATTGGGACAAACCATCTCATCCCGTCGCCCCTTTCCAAGCGACCGGTGAACATCACGTTCTATCCTGTTCCACAGGAAGTGCCGGATAATGCACTTCCTCTCCTTGTCAGTCATGCTTGTAAAATTGTTGGCAAGGTCCGTCGCCTCTCTGACGCTCCCCGCGGAACTCGATTTGCACATGCTACCGGACCTCGCCGTCAGTTATTGGTCGTCTTTCCCACCGAGAAAGCTTTGGCGGATTGCCCTACAGAAGCTACTGTTGAAATTGGCGCACGAACGTACAGTTTCAAGATTTTCACTGCACACTATTGTACACACTGTTTAACACAGAAACACACCACTGCCTCCTGTGACCGCGTTCGACGTGGACGTTCATCAAGTTCGCATCCCACTGCTGACCACATTGGTCTTTCTGCTATCCCCACTACCGGTAGTTTGCCTGACGCAAATTCTTCGTTTCTAAGTCAGCCGAACATTTCAGTCACGGACGATGCTGCCTTTCTTCCAGTCCCGAGCCATACGATTGTGCATCGACCTTCAAGATTGACAGAGTTGTTTTCGACTACAGATGTGTCTACAGCGAAGTGTTCCGATCCGGGTGTGTTGAGTGGTGGTTTGGCGGATCAGCCGTCTGGCTCTTCTCCTAGCCTCTCGGATATCGAATCTCCAGTTACAACCTTGTCTACCATACCCTTGCTGCTGTGCCGCCCCGGTGGCGCAGTGGTCTAAGGCGTTGGCCTCTGATCATTCGTCCGTAAGGGGTCCGGGTTCGAATCCCGGTCAGGCATGGATGTTGTGTTTGTCTTACGGCACTGGCTCTCTCCCTTCCCTGGAACCAGTGACCCTAAATTAGGGACGGGCGACTGCTTATAGCCCATTGAGTTGCTCACGGTGGTCGTTAAACCTCCAATCAAAAAAAAAAATACCCTTGCTGCAACTTCTTCCTGAGGCCTCGGCTGTTGTACCAGTCTCCACTACGGCAGCTCAGCTACGTACTGCTTCTTCGGCGACGTTCGTTTTCTCGTCCCCTGACTTGGGAGATGAGCCTGATCCACTAATGGATACATCCGCCTTAGCTTCTTCTTCGAAGCGGGTTGGAACTTCCAAAGGCGCTGTAAAACAGAAAAAGTTAAAACAACTTTCTGTGCCACATTCTGAAGATTCATCTAGTGTTCTCGAGGTTTCCGGTTCCGATGTTCCTCCACCTGATGATTCTTCAAACAGTATGCTTCTCCGCTCAGGTCCTGTCAATCCTCTCTCTGATGCTGAGGTTCTACAGGCCGTTGGTACGTTTCCTCAAGTTCCTGGACCACTGTCCAGACAGCAACTTTTACGTCTTTTTCAACCTGCACGTACGATTGTTGGTTCTGAAGAGTTCCTTCACTCACCTGATCTGGATCTGTATGTGGCGGTAACGCAATTCAAAGCTTATGTGTCACTTTTTAAATCTCTGTGTGCCACCGATCCTCGGTATCAGCCTTTTTTGAGACGTTATACGCGCCGTCTCGCCTCCTTGAAGGAACTCGCTGAGAAGCGTATATGTGATACCTTACTTCCTCGTACCGATGACCTTTAGCTCTCTTCCCTAAACCGCTCACTTTTTGTTCTCTCAATGCTAGAGGATTTGCGAACCCGTTCGCAAATTCTCTGGTCTTTGCAGACTTAGTGCCTGTTGATGCTGATGTTTTATTTATTCAGGAAACAAATTGCATTCCCAGTTACGCCGTTTCATCGCTGGCGCCCGTGGCCCTATAGGTTCTTTCATTGCTTTTTCACCCGTCTCGGAAACGGCGTATCCATTGGAATTCATCAACGCCTTTACCCAGCTATGTCATCAATTGTCGAAGTTGCGAAGACTGAAGGAGTTTTCTTATATCTCTCCTTTCGTCTCGGGGCTTTGGGCGTTCATCTTCTTAACATTCATATACCGCAGCGAAATGACGATGCAATTTCCCTTTTAGACTCCATCTATGTTCATCTTGCCACGGTCACCCCCTCTGATATTGTTCTCTTTGGTGGTGATTTTAATTGCACGTTGTACCCTACTCTTGATCGGTCACACTGTGTCGAATCTCGTTTTTCTCTTGTTCAGGTTTTATCCGACCTTTTGTCCCATTACAACCTTGTTGATGCTTTCCGTTGCCTTCATCCTTCTGTCTGTGATTTTACCTGGTGCTCTTCCAATCCTGCTTCTTTGGCCGAAGCACGACTTGATCGGTTTTATGTTTCGTCCCATTTTAGTACACACCTTCAAGCTGCGTCACACATTCCGTGTGTTTCGTCTGATCATTCCATTTGCATTCTTTCTGTATTTCTTCCTGTTGTCTTCAAACCGTTCTTCAGGTTATGGTCTCTTCCCATTTCGTTCCTTACTGATTCAGATTTTTGTTCCCATTTATCAGCTTATCTTCAGGCTGCTGAAATTGATCTTCACTCTACCTCGGACCCTGTGTCGGAATGGATCTCCGTTAAAACTACATTAGTTGCTTTCTGCAAGAGATTTTCTCTTTCCACTCGCCTCTCGGAATCCACGATCGTTGATCGCCTTCGTCTAGAGTTAGCTTGTGTTTCACCTACGTCTGCCGCCTATCGTACACGGTCCTCGGCTATCCGGGGCCTACTTCAAAGCCAGGCGTCGCAAGCTCTTGTTCGCCTTCATGTACAGGATGTTTCTTCAGACATCCAGGATGCGAGCGCCTTTCTTGAATTTGAGAGGGACATCCTTTCTTCTCCTTTGCTCACCCATTTAACTCTTCCTGATGGCTTTGTCTCTGATGATCCCTCACGGCTTTCCCCTTTTATCGTTTCTCATTTTACTGAACATTTCTCTTCTTCCTCTTCGCCTCCTGATCCATCCTCCACTCTCTTCACAGGCCTTCCTCAAGTTCCGTCTTATCTTCATTCTTCTCTCCTTGCCCCAATTACTCTCTCGGAATTATCTTCAGCTCTCTCCTCTTTAAACTATCAGTCCGCCCCCGGTTTAGATGGTATCCCATTTGCATTCTATCGTACTTTTCTACCTCAGCTTTCTCCCTTTCTTCTAGCTTGCTTTAACAATCTTCTATTTCGCACTGCTTTCCCTTCATCTTTTACCGTTGCCGTCGTTCGTCTTCTCCCGAAGAAAGGCTGTCTCCTCAATATAGACAATTGGCGTTTTATTAGCATCTTGAACAGCGATTACAAGCTTTTCGCTAAGATTCTTTCTCGTCGTTTGAATGGCATACTGCCAGACATTATTCATTCGGACCAAACGTATATAATTCCGGGTCGATCTGTTCAATCAACATTACATCTTCTTCGAAACCTTCTAGTACTTGCTGATCGACAGGTTGAGCGCCTGGCCTTGTTCTCGTTGGATCAGCGCCAGGCGTTTGACCGTGTCTCTCATGCCTACCTTTTTCGGGTGCTTCTTTCATTTGGTATTCCTCATAATTTTTGCAGACTTCTTTTAAACCTTTATAGCAATTCTTTTCTTCACGTTCGGACTCACTCATTTATAACGAGCTCCATTCCTTTTGCTACTGGAATTCGTCAGGGGTGTCCCCTTTCCGGGCAGTTGTTTGCTTTGGCGTTTGAGCCGTTGTTGTGCCAAATCCGTTCTGTTCTTGCTCCTTCGCCTCGTTCTTTACTACCCGAATCTCGTCATTTTTCTTCTGTCCTGGTTGCTTATGCAGACGATCTGACGGTACTCATCCGAGCGCAGTCCGGTTTCTCGACCCTGGAATCAGTTTATTCTCAGTATGCACAACTTTCCGGCGCTGCGTTGAACAGAGACAAGAGCACCGGGCTCTGGTGCGGTGCGTGGCGAGCACGCCCTCATCGCCCCTGGGGAGCCACTTGGTCTCGAACGACGCAGCAGTTTCTTGGTGTAGTTCTTGGTGACCCTTCTTTCCTGTCCTCTGGTTCCTGGACACCGCTTCTCCAAAAACTCTCAAATATTTTATCCCGCTGGAGTCGTGCTAGGGCTTTATTGTCGTATTGGGGTAAAGCCCGGGTTGTCTCTACGTTGCTTCTCCCTTTATTGACATATACATGGTCTACACAAGCGGCTCCTTCTTTTTTCTTCGTAAAATTCAGTCAGCCATCACCCGCTTCATGTGGCATCGGCAGGCTTGGGTGTCTACACGGATGCTCACGCTTCCGGTGTCTCATGGAGGGGTGGCACTTCCTGATGTCCATCTCCGATATCGTACTGCTCGCCTTGTTTCCATTTTTTCGCTTTATTGCTCTGTTCCCACTGCTGCTATTAGTTCTGTTGATGTCCTTCTAAGTCCTCGTAACCCAGTTATCACTTTTGCGACGCTTCTTATGGATCGTTTGCCTCTGTTGCCTAAACGTCTTCCGGAGGTATATAGGGAATTTCTTGATTTTTGGCGAGCGTTAACCCCGGTTCATCTTCCTCCTTTTGGCCTCCTTGAATTGTTAAATGAGCCACTCTTCTACTCTTCCGTTTTGACTCAGTCGGATTCTTCGTATTTTTGTTTTCCCTCCTGGATTCGGGAGGGTGTTTTTGTTGTCAAGCAACTTGTCACCCCGACTCTTCGGTGGCGTTCTCTCTCACAAATTTCTGTTGCTCTAGCTGCTGATCCTATTGAGCATTTTCGGTTTCTCCTTCTTCAACGTGCTCTTCGTCGGTCATTTCCCGATATAGCAACTGTTGATGGACTTGTTGCTTGCGCGTCCGCCCCTCTTGCTTTACCTTTTTCGTTTTCACTCTCTGGTTCTCCCTATCTACTTCATTCGGTCACTTCTCGCTGTCTTTACCGTCATCTTCTCCTTCACAATTCTCCGCCGTTACCTATTTCCTCTCTTCCACCATCTACCTTTTCTGCCACTTGGTGTGTTCTGCACCTTACTCTTAGTTTACCGCTGGAGAAAGATGTGCAGTGGCGATTTCTCCACGGTCGACTCCCCACTCCAGCCATTCTCCATCGTCAGGGAATTCTTTCTAGTCCTCTTTGCCCTTTTTGTGGCCAAATCGGTGATCTTCTACATTATTATAATACCTGCGAGATCCTACAGCCATTGTTTACTCTCATCCATCAAATCGTTTCACTTTCCTGTTCCACTCTCCACAACTTACATGATTTCAACTATCTTCTTCCTCGAGGAAGCATTACGCCTCACCGACCTTCCATTTGTTCCTATTTGTTCGTTCTTGCTAAATCTGTTATTTATGCGTACCACCTCTCGATTCGTTTTCTGGGCTCTTATCCATCTGTTTCAGAGGCTCAATCACGTTTGGTCACGGATTTTCGTGCCGCCCTTTTATCTCGTCTTACAACTGAGTATCTTTCAGCATCGACTCACGGTTCCTCGGCGACGTTTTCCACCTTGTGGTCACCAGGATCTTCCTGGTTTCGCATTGATTCCTCCACGGTCTCGTTACTTGTGTGATCTCCCCATTATCCTATCTCGCGTATTGCTCTGTTGTTTCCTGCATTAGGGCCATGCATTTTAAATTTGCTATAATTGTGAGTTTTTACTGTGTTTCACAAGTAATGTATTTTGATTTTGCTATAATTGTGTGTTTTGGCTGTGTTTCACAAGTAATGTATTTTCAATTTGCTATAATTGTGTGTTTTTGCTGTGTTTTCACAAATAATCGGTCTCGTAACTTGTGTGATCTCCCCAGTTTCACATTATTATTATCTTATTTGGTGTTTCCTCAATTTGTATCTTGTTTTTAAATTTCCTATAATTGTGAGTTTGTGCTGTGTTAGTGCTTTCCTCTATCGTGGTTTACTATAGTGGTACATTTGTTACCTATGTTATTTTTATAATGTTGATGAGTTACTCAATAATGTATTGCGCTCTAACCGCATTTAAGTTCCATTCGGTTAATGTATGTTGGCATAGTACTTTCATATACTTGTGCAAATGTGTTTTTTCATATCGTTTGACATGCTGTTATGCCAATCATTGTTCGTGTGCATAATCATTTCCTTTCTGTGTAACTTTGTGCTGCATCGTGGATATATATACATTGCCGCGCTTTTGTTTTCTGTACTGCAACTTTCAATGAATTTCTCATGTTTGTATTTCGTTATAGCAATAAACTGGGTACCATTTTGGTACCCACAGTTACCAATACCAATACCATTGCCATTTCAGGGATTTAACTCTGATAATGATGTCTTCCACTCTTGTCATTTTTCGGATCCACGAGTTCCTCTTCTTATCTCTCCTGGTTACACCAAGTATACACCTCTCCATGCTACCTTGAGTTGTCTGCAGCCTTTGTATGTCTCTTTTAGTTAAGGTCCACGTCTCTGTACCATACGTAAGCACTGGAATGATGCATTGATCAAACACTTTTCTTTTAAGACATAATGGCATATTGCTCTTGAAAATTATGCTGTTTCTTCCAAAAGCTCTCCAGGCAAGTTTTGTACGCCGATTAATTTCTTCATCAATGTGACCCTCACTTGATATCTGCTGTCCAAGATAAAGGTACGTGTCTGTTATCCCCAGCTTTTCTTCATCAATCGACAAATCTTCATTTCTTGTAAAAGCATTGAACATCACTTTTGTCTTCTGAAAGTTAATTTTTAAACCCACTTCTTTACTCTTGTCAGCAAGTTCCTGGATCATACTCTGCAGCTCTGATGGGGTAGTTTCAAAAATGACTATGTCATCAGCAAAACGAAGGTGGGTTAGATAGTCTCAATTAATCTTTATCCTTTTGTTTTCCCAGTTCAGTTATTGAAAAACATTTTTCCAATGTGGCATTAAAGAGCTTCGGAGATATGGTGTCACCTTGTCTCACTCCCTTTCCAATTTTCATGTGTGTTGTATTTTCAAACAGCCGAATCTTTGCACTTGCATTTTCATAGATGTTATTAATAATATTAATGTATGCATCTTCAATACCGCAGGATTTCAGAGCCATTGTAACTGCTGATGGTTTCACCGAATCTAATGCTTTTTCATAATTGATAAAAGCCATGCACAATGGAAGTTCATATTCCCTCGTTTTTTCAATTAGTTCTCTCAGTACGTGGATATGATCTATAGTGCTGTAGCCACTCCTGAATCCAGCTTGTTCTCTTGGTTGAGCCATGTCCAGTGTTACCTTCAAACGGTGTG
This sequence comes from Macrothele yani, assembly GCA_039090855.1. Classification (NCBI taxonomy): domain Eukaryota; kingdom Metazoa; phylum Arthropoda; class Arachnida; order Araneae; family Macrothelidae; genus Macrothele; species Macrothele yani. The sequence goes on from CM077012.1 coordinate 30,562,479, forward strand.
AAAGAACTTTAGTGAAGATTTTATAAACCACTGCTAGGAGGCTGACAGGCCTGTAGTTCCTGAGATCCTCAATGTCACCTTTTTTATGTAGCAGGATCATTGTAGCGTTGTTAAAATCCTGAGGAATTTTCCCTTCATTAAGGCATTGAGTGAACATTTGTGCGAGTACTGTTTCGATTTCTCCACTTGCTTCTTGTATGATGTCTACAGTAATTCCATCTTCTCCTGGAGCTTTACCCCGCTTCATGTTCTTGATTGCATGTGCAACTTCTGCTGGAAGGACTGGAAGAACTCTGGTACTGGTACCTTTCATGATGTCTGGAGTACATGTATCATCCCTTTCATATAATTTGGAGTAGAAATCTTTCACTCTTGTCAAAATTTCGCCTCTATTTCTTATTACAGAACCGTCTTCTTTTCTCAGTGCCATAATCTGTTTTCTTCCCTTACTGAGATATCCCTTTGCTATCTTTAGGCTTTGGTTGTTTTCAATTGCTTTCCTCACTAGTTCACAGTTGAATTTCCTTACGTCTTCAGTGATCCTTTTTCGTACTGTCTTGCATAGCTTTATATATTCCACTTTGGAAGTCACATTTTCTTTATTTGTCCTCATCTCTCTTCTTTTTTGCATCAACATTTTGGTTTTTCCTGATAATTTGTTCACATGCAACTTGTTCGTAGACCCAGCTAATTTTGTTGCTGTTTCCATAAGAGCTTTGGTTATTTTTCTGTTAACTTCAGAAATATCCACTTCTTCCGATGTTAGGCCTTCTAAAGCAGAGAATCTGATCTTCAGTTCCAACTTGAAGGTATTATGGTGTTTTGTAAGGTTGGTTATGTCAATAGATTTTGTTTGTCTTATGAGCTTGCCACGTTCAAGTTTAGTGTTGAGGTGCATCTTACATCTCACCAATCTATGGTCACTACCTGTGTTGAACTTGTTTAGCACACTGCAGTCTTCTATGACGAATTTTTTGTTACACATAATAAAATCAATTTCACTTGTCGCCCCATTTGGATGTCTCCATGTCCATTTCCTGTGTGGCTTTTTCTTGAAAAAGGAGTTCAAAATGAAAAACCCTTCTTCCTCTGCAAACTCAACGAGAGTATTTCCACGCTGGTTTCTGTTGCCATGACCGAATTTACCTACTGAAGTTTGATTCTGTTGCCATTGCCCTATTTTTGCATTGAAATCTCCCATAATTATCTTCAAGTGCTGCTTACCTTTATTATTTAGATGACGAATTTCCTCATAAAAATCTTCAATTTCTTCTTCAGGATGACTTGTGGTGGGTGCATAAGTTCGAATAATCTGAGCCTTGTATCTGCTCGAGAGTTGGATAACGAGTCGTGCAGCTCTGTCAGAGGAACTTTCAACTTCTACAACTTTATCCTTCAGTTTCTTGTTTATTATAAATCCAACACCACTAGTTCTTCCAGTATCAGTCCCACGATAGTAGAAGAGATGTCCACTTTTCAGTTCAATGAGATGTTCTCCTTTTCTCCTTACCTCACTTAGCCCGACGATGTCCCACTTGATCCTTTGTAGTTCCTCTTCCAATTCAAGAAGCCTTGAATCAGAAGATAGGGAGCGTCCATTATACGTAGCCAAGGTCAGCATCAGATGGCAGCCTAGTCCGGTCCTCCGGGGATTCTTAGCACCCTCTACTTTCATGTCGCACTGGCCGCTGCCTTGGCCAGGTACATTCCAGCTGCCGGAGACTGAGGGCCAAGATTTAAGTTGTGGAGTCATTTTGGAGGTGTTTGGCCATAAATCATAACGCTGGCCAAGCAGGTTGGTGAGTGAGGGATAGCATTTCCTCTAATCCCGATGGTATAGTTATACCGCTATTGGCGGTCGTCAGAGCCTCTTTAGTGGGAACAGGATGCACCACGAGATGGCGGGTTCGACACTTGTCAAGGAGAGGCTGTGATGTTACAGATCACCTGACCTTACATCTTCCTATATATATATTAACTGTATAATCAACATCATAATTTCCAAGCATTATCAATCCACTGCTGGATGAAGGTCTCCCTAAGCCTATTCCACAACGGTCTATCTTGAGCCAGTCTCCTCCATGTCACTCCCGCATGCTTTCGAATTTCATCCACCCATCTCACGTGTGGTCTTCTGTGTCTCTTCATGTCCTTTGGAATCTAGTCTGGAATTTCGGTTGACCATCGGTGGTCCGTTCTTCAGGCAACATGTCTAGCCCACTGTCATTTCAGGGATTTTATTATTATTCTTGTAATTTTACTTATCTACAAGTTCTTATCTTTCCTGGTAACAGTCAGCATGCATCTGTTCGTACTTCCTTTCGTTGGCTACAGTTTTTGTATATCTCTTTTAGTTAAGGTCCAAGTCTCTGCTCCGTACGTAAACATTGGAAGGATGCATTGATTAAACACTTTCATTTCAAGATATAATGGCATATTGCTCTTAAAAATTTCACTGTTTCTTTTTTCTTCCAAAAGCTCTCCAACCAAATTTTATACGCCGATTAATTTCTTCATCAATGTGAGCCTCGCTTGATATCTGCTACCCAAAGTAAATGTACGTGTCAGTTATCTCCAGCTTTTCCCCATCAATCGATAAATCTTCATTCCTTGTAAAAACATTGTACATCAGTTTTGTCTTCTAAAGTTCATTTTTAATCCTACCTTTTTACTCTTGTCAGCAAGTTCCTGGATCCATACTCTGAAGTTATGAAGGGGAAGTTGCAAAATTGACTATGTCATCAGCAAAAGGAAGGTGACTTAAATAGTCTCCATTAATCTTTACCCCTTTGTTTGCCCAGTTCAATTATTGAAAGACATTTAGCAGTGTGGCATTAAAGAGTTCAGAAGATATGGTGTCAGCTTGTTTTACTCCCTTTCCAATTTCTATTGGTGCTGTATCCTCAAATAGCCGAATATTTGCACTTGCTTTTTCATAGATGATGTTATTAATGCTAATGTATGCATCTTCAACACCGCAGGATTTAAAGCCATTGTAACTGCTGATGGTTTCACGGAATCAAAGGCCCATATATGTATATTAAAGAACAAAATGATATAAATAAATCAATATAATGAAGGAATAAACAGAACAGAGATGTGGGTTGCGCTTATTTAGCAGCAAACCGAACAACCCAGCTATGTAGCAAGCATGCAAAACCGCGTTTATCAAGGGAGCACGGTTCTATATGTGAAGTGGTGTTTCTTGTGTCAGAAATCAACAGGAGGAACTTAAATGTTGACAGACTAAGCTCCCGAAGCCACAAGACCTCTTGAAATGCAAGTAGGAACCAACAAATACAATTAAATATGAAAACAATATACCTTGAAACACATTCCAGTAATGAAACCAACAGCACTCAAACCAAACAAAATAATCACACCCTGTACAACACCAGCCAAAATACCGAAAGAAGTTACAGTTAACTGAAGAATCCGACCAAATTGTAGTGAGGGCATCAAGTGTAGGCTGCGAGTGAATATGTGGATCCACAAGAGACTCGCCGTGTGGTATTTTGTGTCTGATAACTGATTAAATTGTATGGTACTAAGTTAGTGTAATGTGTTAATAACAGTTGAACCAAGACAATTTTCAGACCAAATTTGCGAAGAAACTGTCTAATGTATTTACCAAAAAAATTCGGAGGACAGTTATGAATATATTTAGATTACTTTTGATGCTATCAATGGTGTTACAAATGTAGTAAATTATATGCCTAATGCTACAGTGTATCCGAACCGATACATTAGAAGACCAATGGGTATAATAGTTGATTTGAAAATTAAAATCTTCTCCCGTCAGAAACATCCAAATTAATATTCAGACCTCCAGGTTAAGTGATATCAAAGTCTAAAAATTGTAAACAATCTAAACTAATATTAGTTTCTTTAAGTATCAGGTTAGAAGGGTATATAGCAGCAGAAAGTTGAAGGAAATTTGTATTATTAAACGCCAGTAAATCATCGATGTAACGGAAGATAGTACCAATCTTTCGAAATTGGTACTAAGCTTCACCCAAATTCGGGTTTAGCTACGGTTTCCGCCGGTCCTGATCTCCTCGTTATAAGCAAACTCTACTGTAATAGGGAGTGCGACGTGTACCCTAATCTAACATTCCTTTTGAGTCCCTGTATTTTTATGTAAATTTAATTTTTTCTCGTTAAAGATTTTTTAAAACTGAATGGCACTGATTCCTGTCCGATGAATTTGAGTTTGGCAACCCTGTAAAAAGTTAATGACGTATGTTCGAATCGAGACATAAGAGCTTGTGTTTTGAATGTTTAGAGTGTTTTTGGATTGTTCAGTTGATTATTATATGCTCAGGTAATGTTTTTATGCCTCAGAGATCTTCAGTGAGCTGCTTTGGTAATAGTCAATGTTTATATGTTTCGTCAAAGATTCTAACAAAACCTTTACTAGATAATTCTCGTCTGATATTTGAAACCTAACTCACAAGCGAGCAAAACCCTTATGCTCCAGATTGTAACGAGCAAAAATGATGCTTACATGTGATTAGATCAAGACATACTGTGAATCTTATTCTAAGTCAAAATGATTTGTGGCTAAGTGTGCACCAATTAGATGACGGGCTGGTTGAGAATAAAGTATCGATTTCGAAAGTACCTTTGTTGTCTGTGAGCCTTTGACCGTTTTGATTTATTTATATACACTGAAGAGCAATTGAATTAGAGATACCTGTCTAGTAACTTGTAGCACCACCTTTCGCCCTGATGACGGCGGCGATTCGTTTCGGCATGGACTCGACAAGACACCGGAAGCGTTGGAAGCCATACGGATCCACGACCACTGAACAAGCTCCCACAGTTCACGAAGATTTGATGGAGAGGGGTCATCTCTCTTGGTGGCATCCCAGATGTGCTCGATGGGATTGAGGTCAGGGGACCTAGCTGGCCAAGGAAGCGAGGTCACGTCGGTGGAGTGTTCATCCAACCATTCGGATACAATTCGGGAGTGATGGCACGGTGCATTGTTTTGTTGCAGGATGAGGCCCCCAGTGGGATGTTGAAGACGCACAAACGGGAGAAAATGGCCGTTCAGGATATCGCTGTAACGTTGACCTGTGAGGGACGATGTCACACGTACCAGGGGTCCCATTTCAGTCTACGTAAGGTGTCCCCAGAAGAGAACGCCACCCCCACCAGCTTAAAGAGTACCCTGCTGGCAAGAAAGATCCATCGCTTCATGTGGTCCTGCCATCCGCATGTACCAACGTGAATCTCGACTCATCAGTCCAGGCAACATTTTCCCACATGTCTAGGATCCAGTGGCGATGTTTCCGCGTCCATGCTAATCTTTGCACTCTGTGATGTACGGTCAGCAGCGGTACCCTCGTGAGACGATGGCTTCTGTACCCCATAGCGAGGAGATGGTTCTGGATGGTGTGGCTGCTTACACGTTTTTGTGCACCAGCGTTAAATTTCAGTGATTTTTTGCACTGCGGCCCGTCTATCTCCTGTTACAATGCGAGCTAGCCGATGATGACCCCGCTCATCCACACGCTGTTGTCCACGTCAGTTGGCCCTTGCAGGGATGGTTTTACCGGATTCGATGTACTCACGGTGCACCCGTGACACAGTGGCTCGTGAAAATCCCGGTGCCTGCACGATTTCTGAGATGGGTGACCCATTCGTCGGGCCCCGACAATTTGCCCACGATCAAATTCGCTTAGATCATTCGTTTTACCCATACTGCTTCCGACTCTTACTGATTCCCGTCGCATTACTCCTTATATTGTCGGATCGCTGCATACGTCATGTCGTTTCCGTTTACAGGGCCGCGCACTGCGCCACATTTGCATAACGCCAGCTGTCTCTAATTCAATTGCTCTTCAGTGTAAGTTACATAATAATTAAGATTTTCTGTTGTACGAAAATGAAACTATCCGGGTGCAACTTAAAGTAGTTTAGGGAACCTAAGTGCCGGTTTACAGTGTAGTCAAGTTACTACGGCAAGGCTAACCTTACGTGAAGTAAGCTGTGTAGTGCTTTACAGGAAATTTTAACGTTAGGATAATAGTTAAACCTAGAAACATCCTTAAATTTAGTTATTGGGTTGGAAAACAAAGTAATGTTTAATTACGAGTTACCCCACAGTCGAAGATTCGGACTCTGCGTACATTGGCCACTGAGATTGCGCAGCACACCGGCATCACATTAGCAGGTGGGTGGTTTAATTCAGTGGCAGTTAGTCATCAGAAGGCGAAGAGCGTAAGCGCCAGCCAACATGGAAGTGGACAAAGAGCACAAACCTCATTGCATGCCGTATGAATTCCGTCATGGTGGCGACCCCGAAAGCACTGTAAGGAACGTTACCAGTGTGTTACCCAAAACCCTATCACATCGTCTGTGCTGTCTGTAGTTCCAACTGTATCGAAAGGGAAATTTTGAACTGTCAGACCGTCCCAAAGCCAGAAGACACGCAACAGTGTATATGGACATGCTTTGAAGACTTTAGTGGAGGCCGACCCCACGTGTGACCCACCGAGGGTTGGCCGAATACACTGGCGGAAAGTGAAAAAAGAACACCAAAAAGGAGACGTCTGATACCAACGAAATCTATACAGCATAATTACGGAATACAGAGGGTAACGTGATCAAAACATTATGGCAAAATACAGCTGTATTTGCTGGTAAACTGAAAAATAACATTTCCATGTAACATGGTTAGTACGAGATTGAACCGCCATGAACTGCGTCACACAGTGCAATTCTGGCATGGAGTCTGTCGTACAGATGTTCGATGTAAGTTTGGGGTATTGAGTTCCAAGCATCCTCAACCTGAACGCGTAAATCGGGGATGGTCGTGGCTGGCCGTGGAGAGCGGATAAGTCGTTGTCCCATAAAATCCCACACGTGCTCAATGGGGAACAAATCCGGTGAACGTGCAGGCCATGGAAGTTGTTTCACACCCTGAAATGCATGTTGCGTTGCACGTGCCGTGTGTGGGCGTGCGTTATCTTGCTGGAAAACACCACGACGGACCGACCTTACAAATGGCACAACAACTGGCTGAAAGATGTTGTTGATGTAGGAGGTGCTGTTTAACGTACCCGGTACAAACACTAGCTGTGTACGGGAGTGATAGCTGATCTCTCCTCACACCAGGAGACCAGGTGTAGGCCCTGTGTGTCGCTGGCTGATGCAAGAAGGGTGGAGACTCTCCCCTGTGCGTCTGCGAACACGCATACGGCCATCGGAGGCTCCCAAGCAGAATCTGCTTTCATCGCAAAACACGAGAGATCGACATTGCGTTCTCCAGTGCAGACGTTGGCGGCACCGCTGCAGCCGTTCCTGACGGTGGGCTGGAGTCAGAGGTACACATGCCAGAGGCACACATGCACGTAGTCCTGCATCCAGTAGATGGTTGCGGATTGTTCGCACAGTCACCTCAGGTGCAACGGCAGCTCGAATTTGCGTCGCAGTAGATGTTCTGCTTGACAACGCCGCTCTTCTTATGCGTCGATTCGTCCGCTCATCAGTCCGTCCGTGACTCCCGGTTCCACGTCTTCTCGTGTGGGAATGTTCCTCGGACCATCTACGCCACCATCGTACCACCACCGATACTTCCGTCTAATTCGCTCCGCAATACGACGATACGACCACCCGGCCTCACGGAGTCCGACTAGACGACCTCGCTCAATGTCCGATAACTACTGAAATCGTACACGTCTTCCATGTCCAGTCATTGCAGCTTCTTCAGGGTCTTCGCACGTGTCCGTACGCCGATGACTGATTACATTCACTTCGCCGTACTCCTTAAATACCACCGACGGTAATTTGCATATTATGCCGTGCCGTGCTGTGCCGCAAGCTTGAACATCACACCTACGTAAGCTCGACTCAATTAACATATGTAAATTTCATGATCGTCTGCCAATTCCTTCTTGGTGTTCTTTTTTCACTTTCCGCCAGTGTAGTTGAGGACTACCCCCACGAGCATTGTAACGCACCTGCGCCAAATTGGGAAGTTCACAAGAAGGGGAGTTTGGGTACCCCATCAACTCACAGTTGACAAGAAAGCGAATCGCATGAGTGCATGCGTTTTCCTGCTTGCACGTGACCAAGTTGGACCGCATTGAGACAGGTGATGAGAAATGGGTTTTGTATGACAATGTCAGTGCCCGGAAAAAGTGGCATGATCCAACCAGAAACTTATGCCGACTTGCAAAGCCGGCTTACACACACGTAAGATCCTTCTGTCTGTCTGGTGGGATATGCAGGTGTCATGTTTTTTTGAGGTGCTGTCGGACAACACCACTATCACCGCCGAAGTGTACTGCCGCGAGGTCGACGATCTGTAAGCATCTGTCATGTCGAAACAATCAGCACTGCTGCACTGCAAGGGCGTCCTCCTACAACAGGATGGAGCCAGTCCTCCCACAGTACGGGTGACCTTTCACAAGATCAAGGACCTGGGCAGGCAGCTGCTGCTGCACCCAGCCTATTTCCCGGACATTGCCCCCAAGCGACTTCCAGCTTTTACGGTAGTTGAATCACTTCCTGGACGGATAGCGATTCACTAAGCGGGGCAATCTAGAACGCGCACTTGCTCATTTCTTTGTATCTAAGCCGTCACAATTCTACAGGGACGGGATACAGCAGCTGCCAAGACGATGAGAGCAGGTCGTGGCAAACGATGGCGACTACATTTTGGACTGATTTGTACTTGTATATGCGGTAATAAACATCTTTTTGTTGCCTTGCGTTTGCAGACATTTTCTTTCCAACCCAATATTATTATACGGTAGGTGGACGTAATTCAATGAAAGCTCGGTATTCCCACATATTTTGTTGGCTCGATACGTATCTAGTGCGCAATTTTAATTTTGCGTAAGAGTAAGGAGAATATTTTCGCCAACAACGAAGCGCCAGTTTCGCTTACGGCCTGATACGTTTGTGAAACTCCAAGTTAACTTTCATTTGACGAAATTGCTGACTGTCACGGAGAGTTCTTGAGATGATTGAATTTTCCGTTACCGTGTTTTCAATTTGGTATTCAGAAATCATCAACCGAAATATCTTTCATTTAAGAAATGATTTAGAATTTCCTAACGACGCTAAAGGGGATACATGCAGAACAGGTGCGTACCCGTCAAACAAAAGCTTTGAAGATGAAAGCGTGGCCACAATTTTCTATATCGCCATCAACCATTATCATTTTGCTGCTAGTATCGTCACCAGGTCTCTTCCTCAGACCTCTGCTTTGAGCCATCGTGTTCCATATTAGTGCTTATTCTAGTACTTCAGTTCTCCACGGGAGGTCACTTCTTCTCGTAATATGTCCAGTCGGCTGTCACTTCAGGGTACTTACTTAGATCGTGATGAAATCCACTCATTATTTTCCAGACACGTGAGTTCATTTTTAGCACGTCTTTTGTGAAAATAGATCGTGCTCATGTTATCGGTTTGTCCGTCCGTTCATACCATATTTCTGCAACTATTAGTCCGATTTCAAAAATTCGTTTTGCATTAGGAAGCTTGAAATATGCGAATGATGATCCTTAATTTCGTTTTCTTGCGATGTACAATTTCACCGCTAGAGGGCGTAAATGCAGATAACGAATTCAAAATGCATTTTATTCCATATTTGCTTCTAAACATCCGATTGAAAAAAAGCTTTTACCTTTTGTTTCCGTTTATGTCGCAGAGTATTTTAGGTATAGTCACTTTTTCAAGTTACGCATAGATTTTACGCTACGGGGTGTAACAGTAAATTGCGTTTTTCCCGATATCTCAATTTCCAAAACTCCGATTTGAAAATTTTCTTCAGCGGATAAGAGCTCTTGATTGGAAATATTTTGCATATAATTTCTAATATTTGGTAAATAATGGTTTGGCCACTAGGGGGCGTACGGTTTATTTCTGCTTCTGATGTATTTGCCACAGAATCTGAGCTCCTGAAAACTCGACTAACAAAATTCTTCCCTAAACTGGTTCCGCTCACATCGAAAACCCTTTTGAGAATACGTTCTTAAAATAATGCATGTTTTTCCCGCAAGCGTAGATGCATATCCTATATTTGTCGATATCTCGGCTTCTAAGAGTCCGATTTGAAAATTTCTTTCTTTGTTGGACCGCGTTTCCGCTGCAAAATGTTTCTCATATAACTTCAAGTTTTTTTTAACGCACAAGTCTGTAACCAGAAGGCGCAAGTTCACGATTACGTTTACACCAATATCTTCGAGATTAAAAACTCGATTGAAAAACTTCTTTTTTCGGTCAGATACTACTCTTTTTCCATACCGATTCCATTGACTTTGAATAGCTTTGATAAATTTAATTCTCGTCAGATCTTATTCAAATTACTTGCTTATTACACCCGAAAATTCGGTGTCGTCTTTCTTGTTCTATCTTTCTTGGTTACACCAAGAACGAATCCGTACATGCTGCTCTAAGTTTCCCCAGCCTCGGAATACTGTTTCAGTTAAAATTTGTTTCTGATCAGTTAGTAAGAACTAGAAGGACGCATTGATTACATACTTTTCTCTTAAGACATAATAGTAAATTGCTTTTGAAAATTGTACTGTTTCTTCCAAACGCACTCCAGCCGAGGCCTACACATACCTACTAATTTATTTTTCAATGTAGCGCTTGTTTGAAATATGTTGTCCAAGGTAGATGTACAGGCATCAGTTACTTCTAAGTTTACTTCTTCAACCTCTACTTCCGTATTTGTACAAGCGTTGAACATCAATTTTGTTTTCTTGTATATTGTACTTTTTTTAATTGGGGGGTATAACGGCCACCATGAGCAACTCAATGGGCTATAAGCAGTCGCCATGTCCCTAATTTACAGTGGTGGCTAAAATTGTGGACACTTTGAAAATTTCATGTTTTGCAACTTTTGAAGGCTTATAGGAAATGTTATGTTTCACTAAATGCAAATGTTTGTACTCGTATATCAATTGAAAGAGAATTCAATGCTGAATTTAATACAAAAAATAAGATTCAAGGGTCTGCGGTGCAAAAAACGTTATGCTTACTTTAATCTAAAAACAAACAAACACGGGTGTGATTAAGTTAAGTAGCGGAATGTAAGTGCAAACCCTGCTGGCCAATCAGTCCTTGTTCTGCGGACTAATCAAATGGCAATACCTGCGATACATCATGTGTCAAGTTGGAGAAAGTCAGTTTTGTTGTTTGTTCTGTAGAAGAAACAGGGTTATCGGTGTAAGTGAAGCGCCATTGGAGACTGTGTGCATGGTTTTAGTATTTCTTGAAATTTAAGGTGTAGATAATGAATAGAGCAATGGCACCAACGAAAGGAAACAGAATTGTTGTATTACGTGAATCGGATCTTTCCTATGCTGAAATTATAAGGCAAGTAGGTGGGATAGTGACGACATCTGGAGTACGAAAGTTGTGTTTACGTTATCAGGAAACAAAGTCACTGAAAACCAAAGCAGGAAAAGACAGAAAAAGGTGCCCGAAATCTGTGGATGACAGGAAAATAAAAAGGCTGTGTCTCATGGACAAAAGAGTTTTGACTGATGCCGAGAGGTGAACTGGGTGCAACTGGTGTTTCTGTCAGTTCAAGAATGATAAGGTTAAGACTATCAGATATGGGACTAAGAGGTAGGATTTCGAGAAAAAGCCACTTCTGAACCTACAGCAGCGCAAGAAAAGACTACAGTGGCCTAAATAACACATTAGACGGACCGAAGATCAGTGGAAGCAAGTTATTTGGAGTGACGAAAGTATAATATCCTTATTTGGTAGTGATGAAGGGAAATATGTGAGACGTCGAGTGGGAGAAGAGCTACACCTGATTGCATGGAAGCAAATGTAAAGCACCTAACAAGCATGATTTCGGCATGTATGGCAGCAGATGGTGTTAGCAGCCTTTATGTAATCGACGGCACGCTAAATGCTAGAAAATGCATTGACACTATCCTGGATCTCAAACTGCTAACTCTTCCATCAGGAATCTCTTTCCCAACAATGCACCATTTCATTTTCAGCACGATTCAGCTCCCTGCTACACAGCACAAATATGCAAACAGTGGTTTACAGCAAAGGGCATTCCACTGTTGATCTGGGCAGGGAACAGCCCTGATCTGAACCCGATAGAAAATTTGTGGCACCGATTGAAAAACTTTGTACGAATGAGGCGTCCATCAAATAAAAGGCAATTGATTGAGGCTATAATTGCTTCCTGGCACTACGTAATCTTCAAATACTTGTTGGTTCAATGAGACGTCGCTGTGCTGCAGTTTTAAACTATAACGGCTACCCTACTATAAATACTCACAGTGCGTTGCAATCGTAAGTATCTGATATCATTTTATCGGATTGTAGTGTAGATTTACCATGATTGCAGTATTCGGAGATAACTTTTTTTAACTGCAGATATTTGAATTCTGCTTTTTATATTGAATTCAACATTAAATTCTCTTTCAGTTCATACATAAACATTTGCATTTAGTGAAACATAACATTTCCTATAAGCCTGCAAATTTGGTAAAACAAAAAAATTTCAAAAGGAGTTCACAATCTTGGGCACCAATGTTAGGGTCACCGACTCTAGGAAAGGGAGACAGCCAGGGCTGGAAGACAAACACATCTATACTTCACTCTGGATTCGAACCCGGACCCATCTCAGACGAATCAGACCCACCCCTCTCCCTTCACTAGAGCCAGTGGGCTTAAATTAGGGACGGGAGACTACTAAAAGCCATCGAGTTGCTCACGGCGGTCGTTTTTTTTTTTTTTTTTTTTTTTCTTCTTCCCCCTTTTTAATTATTGGAGATTTGATGACCACCGTGAGCAACTCAATGGTCTATAAGCAGTAGCCCGTCCCTAATTTAGGGTCACTGGCTCCAGAGAAGGGAGAGAGTCAGTGCCGTAGGACAAGCACACCATCCATGCCTCACCGGGATTCGAACTCAGCCTATTTTCGACGAATGATCAGAAGCCATCGCTTAGACCACTGCAACACCGGGGCGGTCACGGTGTTCGTTAAACTCTCCCCCTCCCAAAAGAACAATTTGAGTGGTTTTTACGAAAATCACGAATGATAATTCACTGCAACTTTTCTTTCTAGTTCCCTTTCGACGAGCGGCGCTTACTGTTCATGAGCAAAGTAAGTAACCGCAGAAAGTATGCGCATAAGCAATGGTACGATAGGAAATATTACAGGCTGGCATAAATCAGAGACGGAAAAATTTGTTGGAAGTATCTTATAGCGCTTGTACACAAATGCACCTATCGCACTAGACCAGATATAAACGAAATTATGAATGACCTAGTGTCATGGCGACTGAAACCTTCTCATGAAATGATTACCTTTAACCTGTTATTTATCAGTTTCTGTGAGGATGGCAAACTCAAGCATTCTTTTAGGATAGAAAGAAGTACCTCAAAGAGACTGCTGCCACGAATTTATAATCTGTCGTAGATAGTCTAAGATGAGGTTTGGATGTAAGTATGCGTTTTTCATGGTCGTTCGAAACCTTCAAATTTTGGAAACCATTAACCCTTAATCGGCAACGACCCATCCTCCTTATTTTTAGCTCTTACTGGGGAAGTTCAAATGAAAACAGTAACCCATGACTTCACTTTGAATGTCACAGAAGGAATCTTCCATCAACATCGCATCACACTGCCTGAGCTGTTATACACTGAGTGGCCACTTTATTGACCACCTGACAGCTTTAAGCAAATGAGCTATGGCTACACGCTGTTGCCGCCAGAGGGCGCGGCTAATGTAAAAAGGGAAAGCTTGGAGCTTGCGACAGTAGTAAAGTGATTTTTGGGTGACGAGATGGGTAAAAAATGCGATTTGACGAACTTTCAACGTAAGATCATTGTAGGAGCTCGGAGCCATGGAGCGAGTATCACCGAAACCGCCGCATTCGTGAAATGTTCCAGATCAGCTGTTGTTAAAGTGTTTAAAGACTGGACTGTTAGCCAAAAAACTGGGTCTCTACGTGCAACGTGTGTTCGTCATCGACTAGTGACTGCTCGGACGGAACGGAGAGTTTCCAGACTGGTAACAGACAACAGAAGGGCAACAGTGCAGCAAATTACAGACCATCTTAATCAAGGATCTCCTCAAATGATCTCTGCACGCACTTGCCGTACACTGTATCGGATGGGATATGGTAGCCGAAGGCCTGTTTTGAACACCTTTGCTGTCTGCAGTTAACAAGAGAAAACGTTTCCAGTTCGCACAGGAGCACAAGGATTGGACAGTCGATAATTGGAAACATTATGTGGTCCGATGAATCACGTTTTCAGTTGTACCATGCCGATGGCCAAGTAAGAATTTGGCGGAAACAGCACGAAAGCATGCTAAATATTGCCGTAATTGCTACAAACCTTCAAGCTGGTGGAGGCAACGTTATGGTTTGGGGAATGTTTTCCTGGCATGCTTTGGGCCCTTTAATTCGTGTTGATTAACGTCTGACTGGCACATCATATCTAAACATCGTTGCGGACCAAGTGCATCCTGTCATGTGGATGGCTACTTTCAACAAGATAATGCGTCCTGCCATAGTGCTCGTATTGTACAGGATTGGTTTCAGGAACATGCCGGTTAGTTTACTTTGCTTAGGTGGCCCGCACAATCTCCAGATCTCAACCCCGTTGAGAATTTGTGGGATGAAGTTGAACGAGCCTTCAGACAGCTGGATCCACTACCCTGCAATCTCACACCCCTGGAAAGTGCTAGTCATCAAGCATGGTCTCAGATTCCACAAACCACCTCTCAACACCTCGGGGAGTCCATGCCACGAAGAATCGACGCAGTAATAAAGGCAAAAGGTGGCCCAACGAAGGACTGAGGGGGTGGTTATAATAAAGTGGCCACTCAGCGTATACACTCATCGTCAAAAAAATTGTTGCACTCAGAAGCAAGCAACCGACAGGAACGGAACTTGGTGGGTAGGTTTGACATCGTGAGACTTGCAAATGATTCAAGTATCACGTTCGTCCGCGCATGTGACTCCAGCAAGAAGGGGTCGTAGCGCTGTGCCTGACTGGCTGTATAAGGTCGTCCCATGGCTCGTGCTTTCCATTGTGACTCGTGTTGTTGCATCGGTTGCATCTTTTGCCAGTGAAGTATTCTTCGGAGAAAAGTTCGGAAGCAATTAGAGAAGTTTGAGGAGTTCGAGACGTGCCGCATCATCGAGCTCCGCAAAGCCGGATGGTCTCATCGCCGTATTGCACGCCGTACCGGTCGTGCGGATATCACCATAGCACGCTGTTGGTGGTAGTGCATAGAACAAGACAGGCAGCAGCGACAGGAACGGTCTGGGACACCTAGACAACCCACAGACAGAGAGAGAGAGAGAGGACCGACGGGTTGTCTGACATGCGCAGAGTGACACAACAGCCACGATTGTTGATATTCAGCGAGCAGTGGTGCCATCCATGCATCTTCCGATTAGTTCCAACACCACTGGCAGACGGCTGCACGACGTAGGTCTACACGCAAGCAGACCGTTACGGCGACTTCCCTTAACACCATTGCAGCGTCGCCAAAGACTGCAATAGTGTCGTCGTGTCAGACTATCGTGGAGCCACTCAGAATGGCAGCGGGTAATCTTCAGGGACGAGTCCCGCTTTTGTCTTGGAAGAGACGACCACCGAAACCCTGAGTGGAGGCACCGTGATCAGCGCCAAGATGAACGATTTGTTGTCGAACCTCACACGTGCAGAAGGCCTGTCGTCATGGTGTGGGGTGGAATTTCCTACCATGCCAGATCACCTTTAGTGTTCATTACAGGCACTTTTACAGCCCAACGTTTCGTTAATGGGGTCCTGAAATCAGTGGCCCTTCCTTTTCTGACCGCTCACTCCTATGCAATTTTCCAACAGGACAACGCTCGTCCTCATACTGCTGCTGTCTCGAGAGCTTGCCTTTAAGGCACTGACACTTTGTCATGGCCAGCCGCATCGACAGACCTATCGCCAATTGAAAATGTGTGGGATGCTATTATACGTGTTATCCACACTCCACCGCTACCGCACAATCTGCAGAAACTGCGTGAGAAGATTCAAGCTGCATGGGATGGCTTATCTCAGGACACCATTAGGAACCTGTACAACTCTATGCCGAGACGTCTGGCATGCTGTGTGAGCAAACATGGCGGCCAGACGCCATACTGAGAGACACTACTTATCGGCGTGTCACTCAATAAATATTGCCCGTAACAGTCTCAATGTTTGATCATTTATTGTTCCTGGTAACCTTTACCATCGTACGGAATAGCATTGCAATCCGACACGTCCTTCTGGGCGCAACTGTTTTTTGACGATGAGTATTTTGCTCCTCTTCTGGTGGAGTTTTGTTAATTCAATCTTTCAAAATCAGTGTTGATCAACATTTGAATGTGTACGCCGTCCCAAGCGGTTTCCATAACTCTATCTTTTAAGAGTCAAGTGGCTCCAGCATCTTCATGATTTCTTGTATCAATGTTCTTTCGACGTATTTTTTTTGGCGCGCTTTTATGCATTTCTCTTATCCACTAGTCACTCGTTCTTACAGCAATATTTAGCCATAAATATCTCAGTGTAATTATATCAGTAAACGTGTTGGTGAAACTTTTATTTCACTTGATCAATGTGTTTATTTTCTTCTCTCTTATGGCCATCCCAATCCAATATTAAGTGTCACTGTCTATACAGTATTTTTCGGTTGGAGTGATAGAGAAATGTCATGAAATGTTCTTCTTTCCAGACGTAAATTTGTTCTTCAAAATTCCTTTCTTGCTTCCAAGTGCTCCACAGTAACGTTTTGTGCGTCCATTACTTTCTCTTCTAAAGTTACTTTCAATACAAAATTTTCTGATAATGGTGGATACTGGTATCAAACACAAAGTTTCACGCCATCAAGAGTATTAAATATGATTTTTCTGTTATGAAGGTTCATTTTAAATGCACAACAGCCGGCTCTGGTGGCGCAGTGGTCTAAGCGATGGCCTCTGATCATTCGTCTGTAAGGGGTCCGGGTTCGAATCCCGTTGAGGCATGGATGTTGTGCTTGTCTTACGGCACTGGCTCTCTCCTTACCAGTGAACCTAAATTAGGGACGGGCGACTGCTTATAGCCCATTGAGTTGCTCACGGTGGTCGTTAAACCTCCAATCAAAAAAAAAAAAAAAATGCATAACACCACTGGATCATGATTTACGATTCTAAAGGCTCAAATGCAAATAAAAGTGTAATCAGAAAAAAAAAGTAATTTAAGTTATTTTCATTCAAAACTTTGTCCTTGCAGTTTAGTGACTCCACTCGTTAAGCGAGCGGTATTGAAAAGCTGGCCAGAACCCTTCCTCACCGAACGTTTACATTTGCAATTTTAGTATATACTTAGCAGCAGAAATACATAAAAATTCCTTTTACTGTATTTTTAGGGATGTTCGTTAAATACACTCGCGGACAATGAAATTTGCGCACCAAGAAGGAAGCGTCAGATTGAATTGAAATTTTATGGACGTAATGATACAGATGAATGATACACATGATGGCAAAAACAGAGCTGCAGGACAATTACAGAGGGATCTGTGGCACGCAGTCCGGTCATCTTCAATAGCGCGTCGTACGTGTGGCAATACATGCTGCAATTCGGGCCGGCATGGATTCGAACAGACGCCTAATAATGTTGTCCTGCGGCAGACTGGCCCACACGTGTTGGATGGTGTGCTCCAAATCCCGGATAGTCCGGCACGGCGGCAGCTGCCGTTTACACTGTTCCCACACATGCTCGATAGAGGACATGTCCGGGAAGCGGGTGGGCCATGGAAGTGTCTAGACATGACGTGGGCAGTCCTGGGCGGGCATTATCCTTATAGTATAGCGCTCCTGGAATCCCGGCCAGGAATGGGAGCACATGGGGCCGTAGGATCTCATCCACATACAGCTGACCCGTCAATGATCCTTGTACCACTACTGGAGCTGATCGGCTATTTTAGGCAATAGCTAAACACCCCACGCCACCAGTCTGTGGCGTTACACGTCGCTCTGGCCTGGAACCACTGCAAGCGGAGTTGGCGATGTTCCGGTGTTAATGGCAGCACACGTAAGGGGCGCTGAGACTACAGATTCGTGGTTTAAGACCGTTCAGAAAATCCGCCCACTCCTCTGACCGTTGTTCGACTGGTCAGAGGAGTGGGCAGATTTTGTGAATTGGGCCCGGATTACGGACCCGTTACGAGGCATGTTTTATGTTTTTCCATTGGCTCTGGTTCTGTCCTTTTGCTGGAACGACCTACGCGTTGTAGCATTATATGCTTACCGGTTGGTTAATCCCCGAAACAAAACAGTAATCCAAACTCATCGTAATTTTTCTGATGCAGTCTCGACACTAGGCGGCGTGATTTGTGTGTGTGGAGCTCAAGCTACGCCAGTGAGCATCTGATGCTATAAGGGGTCGCCCATCCCAGGGACCGATCATGTCAATTACCGTCCACAGGGACCGATCATGTCAATTAATTGTATTTATTTTATTCACATTTGTTTCTGAAAGCCGATTGGAAAACTTTTTTTTTCGTCAAATACCTTTCACTCTGGCGAACATGTGGCGAGAATCTTTTGCTTCAAATAATGCACAGTTTCCCAGCTAAACAGCGCAGATCTATAATAGTCTACCTTGGTAACTCTGCTTCTGTGTGCATGAAAATTTAATGTTATGAGAAAGCGGCCCCTGTAGGGCAGTGATCTGACCTTTCGTCCAAGATGGGTCGGGTTTGAATTCCCGTGAGGAATGAATGTTGTTTGTCCAACGACATCGGCTCTCTTCCTTCCCTGGAACCAGTGACCCTAAAATAGAGGGCTGGCTGCATCTAGTAGCCATTAGAGAGGCTCATGGTGATCGTTAAACAAAAATAAAAAACTGGGAAGGAAAGCCCACCGACTCCTTTACAAATTTCTCTAATGAGGTCACGGAGTCAAACAACGGACGGAACATATCATCTTTGGAGAAAAACCCAGATAAAAACTGGAGACCTGTAAGAGCTATTCTAGTGATTCCTAAACTAGTTAAGATGATGAGCTAGTTGTTGGAGGAGGCACCGTGGGTGCATATGTCTTGGTAGTTGATCCCATAAATAATTGCACTGGCGCATAGGAACATGGTTCCTTTGAATAGGGCGTGGGTGATCAGGTGGAAGTATGCTGTATTAATAGCGAAAATCGAAATGGCAAGAAATACAGTAAAGAGGGAGCTAGAATTAATCATTTATCAGGTTTCAATCGTGTTCCTGTTTTCTTCCCAATTTTCCTTATTATAGCTTTCGTTATCAAATTACCCATGTTTTTCTTTCATCTTTGGCTACCTAGGGCGCACGTAAAAGCCCCCCCCCCTTGAAGGAAAAATAATCCTATCAGCTGTTCTCCTATGTGGAAGTTGAACTTTTCGGAACGAACAGAAATTGCATCATTTCACAGGTACACTATCTACCAACAAGTAATTGACACCCCTGCAATCGACGATATCTACGGTCCTGATACACGTCACGGCCACCGCCGTTAAATATCGTGTGGGAAACTACAACGCAACCAGTCGCATGCAAGATGCCACGCAGTTCGGAGCTCTCTGATTTTGAGAAAGGTGTAATCGTCGGGTATCACAGAAATGGCCGATCCATACGTGGCATATCCAGCGAGTTGAAGTACCCAAAATCGACAGTGGCCTACGTGATTGGCAAGTGGAAGATGAGAGGTGACTGTCGGAATGAGCCCCGACCCGGCAGACCCCCAAAACTGGGAGTTAGAGACCGACGGGTGGTGGCCAGAGAAATTCGGAAGAACCGCCCCAAATCGATGGGCCTCATCCGCGAGGAGTTTCAACAGACATCCGGGAGTGTTCTTTCGATGAATACCATCCGTAAGGAAGCCCATCTGCTTGGTTATCATGTACGTGCTGCCGCCCACAAGCCTTTGATCACCAAGTACAATAGCGCTGCTCGACTAACGTGGTGCAAAAAACGTAGACAGTGGACCGTTGAACAGTGGAAACAGGTTCAACGAATACAGGTTCACCCTCTACCGACGAATACAGGTTCGCCCTCTACCGTTCGGATGGCAGGGTCTGGGTTTCGCGTCTGCCTGGAGAACGCCTCCTGCCGGAATGTATTGTGCCAACTGTGAAGTTCGGCGGCGGTGCAATTGTGCTATGGGGGTGTTTCTCCTGGTATGGCACAGGACCCTTGGTCGCCATTCCTGGTAGACTCAACGCGGAGACCTACTGCACCATTTTGGATGACCATGCGCTTCCTAAGTTGTGGCAGTTTTACGGGGTAGACCCATGTTACTTTCAAGATGACGATGTTACCTGTCATGTTGCGAGGTCCACCATGGCTTGGTATGGTGACAATGGGGTTAATCAAATGGACTGGCCTGCGCAGAGCCCGGATCTTAACCCTATCGAGCACCTCTGGTAGGAGTTGGAGCATCGACTTAAGGGGTGCCCCCACCTTCTGAAATCGGTGAAGGAACTGACCTGTCTTCTCCAAGCCGAGTGGAAGAAAATACCGCTAGCCGTCGTACAACGCCTGGTTGAGAGTATTACTCCGGAAGGTCGCAGCTGTAATCGCCGCTCGTGGAGGCTTCACCAACTATTGAAGGTGAATAAACTTCGTTTTCCTTTGCTATCACAGGTGTCCAATTACTTGTTGGTAGATAGTGTATATGTTTAGAATTCGCATGCGCCGCGAGAGCGGGAAGTATTGTGCATGGTTTTTTTTCCCTGGCTTAAATTTCGTGCAATTAGTAAGCGTTTTTCTTGGGTACCTATCTGTGTAATGACACGCTTATTGTCTCAGGCGCTTCGTGAATTCTCTGGTGGATGTTTAAGATTCTCTCGCTTAGGATCTGAATTCGTGTTGAAATATTGGCAATGTGTCTGACTTTCTAAGTGGCTGCCTCCCCTGGAGGGTCGTAACCTTAACTTGGGGATGGTCTACTTCTCATTAGATGCCCCTGGTGGTCGTTAGCTCTCCACTGGCACATGAGTCCTGGTTACCCGCAGGAGTTTTTTTCCACTGAGAAAAAGGACCTGATTATCAATCCTCGTTTCATGCTGTTCCTATTAGTTTTATTTATTTTGATTCTGGGCTTAAACGATGGCACCAGGAGCCAAATCTTAGGGATATAAACAGTGTACGTCCCTAATTTGGGGCCACTGGTTTCAGGGAAGGTAGAGACCCAGTGGTATTAGAGAGACAGACCACCCATCCTTCATGCGGGACTCTGTCTCGATTCACTAGCCAGGAAACGGGTGAAAACCTTTGAACCCGCCCCGACCGGATCCGTAAATGATTTTGACAAATCTGCTTTGAAATATAAATTCGAAACTCAATTTATAATTATAGGTAATTATATGCATATATATGATGCACCGATGAGCCTGAGCCATTACATTGTGTCCACCCCCTGGTCTATAAAAATGAGCGCGCTTGGAGACCGAACGGTGGCGCGGGTGAAGTGCACAGAGCAGTATATATACAACCCGAGGACCGGCTTTCGGTTAGTAGAGTGTTCGGAGTCAAAACGGGAAAAGGTGCCGATTTATCAAAGTTTGATGAACGACAGATTGTGATGTATGGCGCGTCGGAACTACGATCCCGGAAACGGCGCGTCTTGGGGGTTGTTAACGTGCCGCTGTTGTAAGTACGTATCAAAAGTGGTGCACAGATGGCCAAACGATGAACCGTCGTCCAGCCGTATGTCGTCTGCATCTCATTGATGCCAGAGGGGGGCGGAGACTCGTGCATTGCTCACAGTGACCGCAGGGCCACAGTGTGACAAGTCATCCTCAGCTACAACAGTGGTGATCAGGGCAATGTGTCACAGCACACAGTTTATTGCAGCCTTCTGCGCATGGGTCTGCGTTGCCGAAGACCCAGCCGGGTCTCCAGGCTCATTACACGTCATCCGCAACAACGCATGAAATAATCCCATCTGAAAAATTAATTTTCCATCACATACCTCTAATTTGAAGAATATTTACGCATATTTCTGCCGCCAGAGGGCGTGAGTGCTATTCACATTTGAAAAAAATATCCCTGATTCCAAAATTCCGTAGGAAAAATCCTTTCTTGGTAGGATGCCTTTTACTAAAAATATTTGACTCCTATATATTTGCTTCTTCAAATAACGCCCAGCTTTTCCACTAGGGGATGTAAAAATTATACCAGGTATGACTTCTCCATGTAACTTCTGTTTGTTGAAAATGTCTTTTGTTTCAGATATATTCTTCTATGAGGAAGATTTTGTATGGAATTTGTCATTTCTCTTAATTCACATTTAACTGAGTATTTCAATTAATGTCTATTTTACCAACATGCGTCCGAAAACTTCCAGGACTGACCGCATAACTGACGTAACAGAAGTGGGATAAAAATAGCATACGTATGCCATGACAGCTGTCCTTGGAAAAACAGGTGGAAACCGGTTTATACCGGTACCGACAAGCGGCAGACGGGCATTAAGGAAGGCATAAGAAGCATTCTCTTCCCATTTCATTTTATCCATGGAAGAGCAAACATCCGTTTTTGTTGGAAACTTGGTAAATCAGCTACTGAAGCTTACCGAATGTTAAACGAAGCGTATGAAGAAACAGCACTATCCCTCAGCAGAGTTTTGGAATGGTATTCCCTGTTTCGTGAAGAGGGAGGGGGGAATCCTTTGATGATGATTCGAGATCTGGGCGTCCCTCGGTGGAATGTGCGTACAGTAGAAAACATCAAAGAACAGGAAGATCGCGGAATTACAGTGACACTTTTGGCTGAGTCGATGGGCATCATTAAGTCTAACTGTCATGAGATTCCACGCGAGGATCTGGGTGAACGAAAATTTAATGCCATATTGGTACCCCGCGTTCTGAATCATGACCCAAAGGGGCCTGTTCATCGATCTGTTCCAGTCCTCTGCACGATGCAGCTGAGGATCCTGATTTTTGCTTCAGAATTATTGCAGGTGCAACATGGTGATTGCTGAATGATCCATAAATCAAGCGACAAAGCCCTGAATGGAAAGGTACCCACTAACCATCGACAAAGAAAGCCCTCATGCAACCGTCAAAGACAAAGATGATAGCCTTTCTCGATTAGCGGGGAAGTCTTCGGATCGCGCGAGCCAGGGAAGCACCTGGACACCTCGTAGGCACTGTCTGCTGATATTGGTAGTTTGCGGTCTGGTGCTATCTTGCTGAAACTGGGCATTAACGATACCACGGAGATTCCTCGCCGAGCTATCGTCTTGCTGTCAGTGTATCCACTACGCGTATGAGTGATAAACGGCTGTTGAAAATGATAGCGTTCCAATCCAAAACACCAGCCTGAGGAGCGGCACCAAGATTAGCCGTGGGACCACTTCTGAGGTGGGCTTTTGCCATCAAGATCACTACGATGCAGTGGTCCACATGCCCAGGTTAGGACTACTAAACGAGAACTACTACGCTGAGCCGGTTTTGCCCTTTCATCTCCTCCACTGATCGCGTGATTGGTTCGCAACTGAAATCCTTTACATAACCCAAATGTCAACACATACCAACGAATATGCATGGTGCTTTTTTACCGGAGGTAGGATTCGAACTCCGGTGTGTGAAGACGTAGTTCGAATCCTACCACCGGGAAAAAAAGTTATATGTTATATTGGCTCCCGACCGAAATGGAATCTCCTAGCCGTGAGGTTTGAAAAATTTGAGTGATGATTGTTCCATTCAAACGTACGTAATTAATAAAACTTATTTCTGTTACAATATGACGGTCCTTCGAGCATTGTTGTCTGCTAACCCAAAACCTGCGATTTCGTGCTTCCTCATTTCTCAAGGGGGAAAGATGTAACGTACTGTATAACATGACGTTACTACAGAGGATGCCGCCCCGGTGGCGCAGTGGTCTAAGCGATGGCCTCTGATCATTCGTCCGAACTGGGTCCGGGTTCGAATCCCGTGAGGCATGGATGCTGTGTTTGTCTTACGGCACTGGCTCTCTCCCTTCGCTGGAACCAGTGACTCTAAATTGGGGACGAGCGACCGCTTATAGCCCATTGAGTTGCTCACGGTGGTCGTTAAACCTCCAATCAAAAAAAAAAAAAAAAAACTACAGAGGATATTCACACATTATTAAAGCGGGCCGCCCCGGTGGCGCAGTGGTCTAAGCGATGGCCTCCGATCATTCGTCCGAGATGGGTCCGGGTTCGAATCCCGGTGAGGCATGGATGTTGTGTTTGTCTTATGGCACTAGCTCTCTCCCTTCCCTGGAACCAGTGGCCCTAAATTAGGGACGGGCGACTGCTTATAGCCCATTGAGTTGGTCACGGTGGTCGTTAAACCTCCAATAAAAAAAAATATATATATATTAAAGCGTTTTTGATGAGCAATTACAGAACGAAAAAGAAGCTCAAAGAATTGAAACTGGCAACAGCGTGTTAGATAAACACGGAAGAACATCTGTCGCAGTTGTATATCGTTTGCTAAGAAAACGTCGCTCGTAAACACGCTGTGAACAGAAGGGTATGTTTTTGCTCTTTACGAAGAGAAATATTCGTATTCTGTAATTGAAAAATGCTGAGAAAATCATGGAATTGGCATTCCTAAATGTGAAATAAGCAATATTATTAATAATAGGGGCGGAAATCTTCAAGCATTGCTTTGAAAAGGGGGAAAAACACCAAAGGGACATCCAAAGAAGGTACGTACTTTTACGACTATTTCAAAAGTAAGGCTTTTGTTGTTCTTAAAAGAACAATCCACCAATCCAAAGAGCAATCGCTAAGTTGTTAAAAATCTCTGTATCAACTGTGAAAAAGTTAATACCCCCCCCCCCCAAAAAAAAAGAAAAAGATGTTCACCGCCTTTTGCCTTGGCACGTGGCTGAGCTCAAAATACGGCGTAGACATCTTTATGAAGATATCTTAGCCGGAGACAGATGGAAATTTGTGGTGACTATTGATGAAACATGGATCTACCTAATGGACTGTAACAAAATAAAGGTCGATTTACTATCGCAAAACTTACAGTTCCAAGAATCCAAAGAAAGTTTCAGTAAAGGATTCGTCATTATTGCTGGTTTCCCCTTCAGTGGGAAATTAAAGTTAGGAACAGTTAAAAGAAAAATGTTAATCAATTTTACATGTTAAGTAAAAATTATCTGGTGGTTTGTGTTTATTTGTAGAGCTAACCTCTGAATCTCAGAGAACAGCTTAGTGGTATGTATGTATGTATGTATGTGTGTGTGTGTGTGTGTGTGTGTGTAATGAGACCACTTTTCCTGGGTCAGTCAGAAGGGGCGGAGTCTCCGGGTGAGACGGGTGGCGGGGTATGTTAGGTAAACGATCGATGTCTCGTCAGTTGGCGTTGAGCTTTTGCAGAGTGAGGATCGCTTGCGAAGTGGACAGCTGTGTGAGCGTCGCGTAACGGTCAAAATACAGAAGAGTGTCGAACAGCGATACGCGGTAAACTTTTGTGTTAAACTTGAAAACTCCCCAACCGAGAAGCTTACTGTGATACAGAAAGCCTACGTACGGGAAGGATGCTTTATCGAAAGCACAAGTGTTTCGGTTGCACAAAAAGTTCACAGAGGGAAGAGAGAGCGTCGAGAAGGAGCCACGCCCAGGGTGCCCTTCAGCGTCTTACAGTTTGGACAATGTGGAAAAAATGAAAGCGGTTTTGGACTCTGACAGACGTCTGAGTGTTAGATTGGTAGCAGAGCACGTTGGACTCGCGAAATCCATTGTGAATGAAATCATCACCCAAGAATTGCAGATGCGGAAAGTTTGCGTCAAATTGGTCAAATAAGGTTTTGACCGATAAACAGAAGAACGACCGTGTGTCGATTTCTCGTGAGCTTGTGGACCGTGGGAAGAGTAAATCTGGTTTTTTGGAGAAAGTGATAACAGGTGATAAAACGTGGGTCTTTGAGTACGATCCGGAGACGAAAAGACAGAGCTCAGAGTGGCACACTCCCTCGTCTCCTTGACCAAAGAAGGCTCGAATGTGCAAAACGAAGATGAAATCGATGCTCATTGTCTTCTTTGACTGTAAAGGTGTTGTCCGTAAGGAGTTCGTACCACTCGGACAAACAGTCAACGCTGCATTTTACGTGGAAGTGCTTCAACGGCTGAAGAACAAAGTTGCGCGAGTTAGCCCGGAGATTACCACCACTTGGGTTCTTCACTAAGATAATGCGCCCAGCCATGCGTCGCTGAGAGTGAGAGAGTTTCTGGCAAAACACAACGTGGCAACGTTGTCCCAACCTCCCTACAGCCCGGACATGGCCCCGGCTAACTTTTTTTTGTTTCCCCAGCTCAAATCCAGCCTGAAAGGACACCAGTTTAGGACGGTTACAAACGTACAAACTGCCGCGACGAGTGCTTTGAAAGCGATCCCTGTTCCCGATTTCCATGCAAGCTACGCGGCGTGGCAGAACCGCTGGCAGTGGTGTATTGATGTTCAAGGATGTTATTTCGAGGAATCGTAATGTTATGTAAGTATGACTTTAATCAAACGTCTGTTATTGAATGAGTCTCATTACTTTCCGGACAGACCTTGTATGTATGCATGGTATGGTTTTATTCCCTATATTTAAGGAGAAAATACCATTCCTTTATCTACAGAGCCTTCTAAGACTAGAACTCCGTCAGGAAAAGGCTACCAGTCATACATCCAAATCTACCGCCCCTCTATTTCTTGGAAAAATGAAAAAAGAGGCGGGTATCAAGTTCTATACCTTTTGGTCATATTCCTTTTAAGTCCCCTGATGTATCACCAATGGACTATTGTGCCTTCGGACTGCTAAAAAGAGCGCTTTTTAAACGCAGACCTAAAACAATGATTGAAGTACGGAAAGCAGTGGAAGAGGAGTGGAATAAAATACCACTACCAATTTTAAGAAATGCCTTGTTATCTTGGAATTTTAGATGTAGGTTCATATCCAGAGAAAAGGCTCTCGTAGAACATTTAGGAAAGACATAATTTTATTTTAAACAGTAATTACATTTCTTGAAAATTGTTCTAAATATGTGTGAACATAATCTGTATTGAGGTGACGCATCAGTGATATACACAATGGAGCAACGATGCACCTGCCGGCGTAGCTCAGATGGGAGAACAGCCGCTCCGGCGTAAGCGTGGGTTTCGAATCCCACCACCAGCAAAAAGGTTATATGTTATGCATATCATTTCTGACACACATACCGGGCCGTAGATACCAGGAGGACAGGGAAGGCGGTCCTCCCCCTCAGAATAATCATACCAGAGGCGTAAATTCATGCCCTAAGGAGCATAAAAATAGAAATGCGAAGTTCTTGAATAAATGTCTGACATCGTAACGGAAAAAGAAAGTGATACACTACGGTATTTTGTTTTTTACAGACGGGTTAACTGTGTACCGTATTCCATAAACAAGATACACTGTAAGTTGTGAACCTCTCACATGCACGATAGGAACAGCCTCTAACACCAGATGGAGGCATATAAAACAATACGCTGATATGCATAACCTCTCTTACCATTACGAACACACTGTAGGAATGAAGAGCTAATGAGTGATCTGCGTTTTGTCGTAGAAAGCTCTTCTAGGTGTCTAACCTTGAAAAGATTTTTTCCAAGCACTACCTGGAAAGCATCTTTCTATTATTACGTTTGCTATCTCATACCCATTCGTTCTCTGCTGGGTTTTTTTTCACACTGCCTTGATGCGGAGTGCTGTGCTGTCGGCGTTCACATAACTGTTACGTCTTACTTTATATTTTCAACAGTTGGCCCTCGGGTATTTACCAAGCTTTTACATTTTTAGTAATATTATGTCAAAAACCGAAAGTTTTCAAACGGTCTTAATACTTTCCTCTAACGGAAGTGTGAGAAAGAAAAAAACTGCATACTATTTAAGTGAGGAACTTTTGAACTGGAAGGGGAGAAATTTCAAGTCTTACCCTCCCAGGTAAGAAAAGCGTGCTCCCGCCGTGCACACGTACGTAGATATGAAGTTATGGATTAATTCTGGAAGGAAACCACGAACAAATTACAAACGCACCACTTTCTTATCGGGGAAACATCAACCTGTGTCACAGACACAACGTGAAAACATTCGTCTTTCGGCTACCAGAAGACGACATGAGCAGATATATAGAAATGTAAGAAATTACATGTCGCATATAAGCTTTCATACCGAACGCTTTTTTTATATATTCTTTCATTCAGTCTTGGGTGCCAAAAACTTGTCGAGTGGAATCCTTAACGCAAACTATGTCCCGAGAAAAACTTGGAAGAAATAAATAACGTATTGAGGACGTTTGAAGATAGATGGATGTTGCATCGGTCATAGCCACCTGGAAGAACGTGATCAGTCGGGTTTGGAGCGCAGTGGATGTGCGACTTAGACGTCAGAGAGTTAAACAGTCTCCAGGAGGGACAGATTTGTGTGACTACAACGCCCGTGGAAACCGAATTTCGGAAGCAAATTACTTACGTATCGATCTGAGACGGAGTAATACGAATACAGCATACCAAATATCCGGCTATATAATAGCTACAGTACGTCCAAAAGTTCCCGTTGCTGTCTTGCTGTGCGTAGACCAAATGTTTGTGAACTGTATGAAAGTTGAAGCATGCTGACCACTCACTATTTTCTTTTAAATGTTACTCGCGCACCACTTTCGCAAAGCATCAGTTTAGAATATGATTGAGACAACAAGTATTGAAATTCGCTGTTGGAGGGGTATAGCAATTTCACCGATCGTAAAAGATATTACAAATGACGTATTTTTCATATAGCTACTTTATTCTTACAAAACTTTTTTCACAACCACATTAAACCTGAATTCATCAGGTAAAACAAATAAAACACATTTTACATAGCTTAGTGAGGGGCCAATTCTTCCCGGTAAGACATAGTATACAATAGGAGTTAACACAAAATATCATGACGTTATATAGGTCTTCAGCTGCTTCGATATCTACAAGTTACTATTGAAAATCTGAATTACAGAGGATGTTCACACATTTTTAGAACGATTTTCCAGAAATATAATTAATGCTTAAAATAAAATTTCTTTCTTAAATATTCTCATAGCTCTTTATCTAGACTATGAACATAAATCTAGATTTCCAAGATAACAGGGCATTTCTTAAAATTGGTAGCAGTATTTTATTCCATTCCTCTTCCACTGCTTTCCGTAGTTCAATCATTGTTTTAGGTCGGCGTTTAGAAAGTGCTCTTTTTAACAGTCCGATGGCACAGCAGTACATTATTAACAAATCAGGGAACTTTGAATGAATATGAGCAAAATATACAAAACTTGATACCAGTCTCTTTTATTCATTCTTTCGAGAAACGGAGTGGTAGATTTGGATGTATGACTGGTAGTATTACCCTGATTGAGAGCTACTCTTTGAAGGCTGTGTGGATAAAGGAATGGTATTTTTACTTTAAATATAGAAGTTAAAACATTATTTTGGTAACATGTAGATTTTAACATTCTTTTCAACATTTCTTACCTTTCATTTTCCATTATACGAGAAACCAGCAATAATCATGAATACTTTACTGAAACTTTCAGTGGGTTCTTGTAACCAAGTTTGTATTTTTCTGCGGTTTTGCGATAGGAAATCGATTTTTGCTGTTGTTGTTACAATCCATTAGGTAGAACCATGTTTCATCAACAGTCACAATAAATTTCAATCTGTCTCCGGCTGAGTGATTTTCATGAAGTCTATACCGTGTTCTGCGCTCAGCAACGTGCCTGGGCAAAAGGCGATGACCGTTGATCTTCTTTTTTTTTTTTTTTTTTTTTTGGATTCAAATCTTTGTTTATTATATTGTTGTTTACATTTGATACAGAGATTGATCTTTGAGTCGGTGGATTTTCTTTTAACACCAGAGACGTACTTTTACGACTTTTGAGATAGTCGTAAAAAAAAAGAAACCTTCTTTCGATATTAGTTTAATGTTCTTTTTCCTGTTAAAAGCAATCCGGCTTGACGATGTCCCCCTCTATTATTAATAAATATTGCTTATTGTACATTTCGGAATGCCAATTCCATGATTTTCAGAGCGTTTTTTAAATACAGAATACGAATATTTCTCTTCGTACAGAGCAACAAATATAACCTTCTATCCAGAGCTTGTTTACGTGCGCCATTTTCTTAGCAGACTATACACTGAAGAGCAATTGAATTAGAGATACCTGTTTAGTAACGTGTAGCACCACCTTTCGCCCTGATGACGGCGGCGATTTGTCTCTGCATGGACTCCACAAGACACCGGAAGCGTTGGGAAGCCATACGGATCCACGACCCGTGAACAAGCTCCCACAGTTCACGAACATTTAATGGAGGGGGGTAAGAGCCTCTAACATCTCACTTGATGGGATTGAGGTTAGGTGACCTAGCTGACCTAGCTGACCAAGGAAGCGAGGTAACGTCGGTGGAGTGTTCATCCAACCATTCGGATACAATTCGCGAGCGATGGCACGGTGCATTGTCTTGTTGCAGGATGAGGCCCCCAGTGGGATGTTGAAGACGCACAAACCGGGAGCAAATGGTCGTCCAGGATATCCCGGTAACGTTGACCTGTGAGGGACGATGTCACACGTACCAGGGGTCCCATTTCAATCCACGTTAACAGTCCCCAGACGAGCATGCCACCTCCACCAGCTTGAAGAGTACCCTGCTGACAAGAAGGATCCTTCGCTTTATGCGGTTTGCACCGTACTCGTATCCTGCCATTCGCATGTACCAACGTGAATCTCGATACATCAGTCCAGGCAACATTTTTCCACATGCCTAGGGTCCGGTGGCGATGTTCCCGCGCCTATGCTAATCTTTGCACCCAGTGATGTGCGGCAGCAAGGGTACCCTCGTGGGACGATGGTTTCTGTACCCCATAGTGAGGAGATGGTTCTGGATGGTGTGGCTGCTTACACGTTTTTGTGCACCAGCGTTACATTGCCGAGTGATTTCTTGCACTGTAGCCCATCTATCCGCTGTTACAATGCAAGCTAGCCGACGATGACCCCGCTCATCCACACGCTGTTGTCCACGGCAGTTGGCCCTTACAGGGATGGTTTTACCGGATTCGATGTACTCATGGTGCACCCGTGAAAATTCCAGTGCCTGCACGACTTCCTAGATGGAGTGACCCATTCGTCGGCCCCCGACAATTTGCCCACGATCAATTGAGCTTAGATCCTTCGTCTCACCCATACTGCGTCCGACTCTTACTGATTCCCGTCGCATCACTCCTTATATCGTCGGATCGCTGCATACGTCATGTCGTTTCCGTTTACAGGGCCGCCCACAGCGCCACATTTGCATAACGCCAGCTGTCTCTAATTCAATTGCTCTTCAGTGTATGTGGACAAAAGTTATTGGACACTGAAAATTAATAGAAAAACAATATATTTACATTAGTAGCGGGTAAGGCCTTCATTTGCAGAGATTGCAATAGCTGCTCGTCAAGCTAACTACAGGGGCATTTCACCACTGTACATGAGTGTACTGAAACTAGCATTTCCGGGACACAGGTTGCATTCGACGCTATAAAAAGCTGGCTAGGTATACTCTTAAGGTACCGTCCCTTAATCACTGTGATGTGCGGCAACGTCATAGACTCCAGGGGCATAACTACTGTGATGGAAAGAGGTGCAACTCAGTCGAATTCCTAAGCTTCAGGGGTCAACAGGGCACTTTCTTCGACTTAATATTTCTTTCATTTGATTTCTCAGTCATTCATTTGGTTTCCGGATCGATAATTCGGTTTCCGACTAACTACGGAGTTCACGAATAACGTATTTGGTTTATGAATACTTTTTGGCCATCACTAGTCAATGGGGAGCGGAGATTGTCGCGCATTGATCACAGCGACCGCAGGCCCACAATGCGACAAATCACCCGCAGTTATAACAGTGGTGATCAAGGCAATGTATCACAGCACACAGTTCATCGCAGCCTTGTGCGAATGCGCCTGCGTAGCCGAACACCCAGCTGGGTCCCCATGCTCACTGAATGTCACCGCCAACAACAACGCATGAAACGGGCTGAAGAAAATCAAGATTGGACAGTGGATGATTGGAAGAAAGTGGCCTGGTCTGACGAATCAAGATTCCTGGTGCATCACGCAGACGGCCGAGCGCGGATACGCCGATTACCAACGGAGGCTATGGCACCTGAATGCACTGTTCGGGGGAAACAGGCCGGTGGCGACGGTGTTCTGCTGTGGGCGATATTTTTTTGGGACACTTTAAGCCTCCATTATCCTAATAGCACAATCCCTGACGGCTGTCAGGTATCTGAACATCGTTGCGGACCGAGTTCACATGCTAACTGTGTTTGCTGCTGGTGATGGCCATTACCAACAGCCTAATGCCCCATGCCACACTGCCAGAATCGTCAAGGAGTGGTTTGAAAAACATGCTGGAGACTTTCTGTTAATGCCCTGGCCTCTAAATTCACCTGACATGAACTCAATCGAACATTTGCGGTTCGATTTGGAAAAGCGAGTTCGCGCTAAATCACCACAACCCCGAAATGTACGGGTATTGGAGGACCTGCTGTTGACAGTATGGTACCAGATACCCCAGAATACCTATCACCACCTCATCGAATCTCTGCCTCGCCGAGTGGCAGCTGTTTTGCGATCTAAAAGAGGATCCTACAGCTTATTAGGCAGGTGGTCATAATGAAATGGCTCATTGGTGTATATATTGGAGTACTACCACCAAGGGAGTGCTATTATACGATAACAAGGTCCTAACAATCTTCAGACATTTTCTTTTGCACGTTGTTGTAAATACGCTCTGCTCTGTAGTATTCTCATATTGAAAACAGTCTGCTCAGTCTTAGAGAATTTTCCGCGCCTTGCAATAAGTTTTCTCGATCCGAAGTATTCTTACGTTTTGTGTGGTGAATTCAAAATAATCTTAATTTTTTTCGCAATAAACTTAAAAGGAGTTGTTAGTCTGATTAGAAATCCTAACGTTTTTCTAAGCTAATGCTTGGTCAATTGTCCTCAGTTCATTTCACATATACCGCCCCGGTGGCGCAGTGATCTACGCGCTGGCTTATGATCATTCGTCCGTGAAGGGTTCGAATCCCGGTGAGGCATGGATGTTGTGTTTGTCTCACGGCACTGGCTCCCTCCCTTCCATGGAACAAGTGGCCCTAAATTAGGGACGGGCGACTGCTTGTAACCATTGAATTGATCACGGTGGTCGTTAAAACTTCAATAAAAAATATCGTATATGTTGTGACTAACAGATTTGTGCATCTTTTGCACATTCTATTGCTAATATTATATTAGAGTGCTCTCAGCATTTATTTAACCTGGATTGAGCTAAGGAAGATACGATAAACCAACGCGTACATTGTTTATAGTAAAGTCGGCATGTCACAGATTACTTCCCCAACTTATTCGTTCGGCGAAACAAAAAAATTGGAGTTCCTTATGTGATAAAGATATTTCTGAATATTTCAGGTTTCAATTACACTGGTCAACAGCCAAAAAGGAACGGAAATAAAAGCAGCTTAATTTTGTTTTAATGGACGTTGAACCCGAATGTGGTAATAAAAAGTTTCTGTTGGCTCTACTTTTCAAGATCCAGTAGTAACCCTTTTAGTGGGTATGGTTAGAAATTCAATACGATTTGCATCTCTATTTTGCAGCAGTTAAGGAATATCCTTTAGTTTCCACTGAGCCTTGTCAACAACGAGGTGGGTTCGGCAAATAATGAAATGTAGGGGAGGGCAAATGACTAATTCTACTTTCTCCTCCGAATTTTTTTTTTTTTTTTTTCGTTTCGCAACTATTACATCAGAAAATTTTGCTAAAACCTATACCACCGCAATTTTCTGAAAAACTGAAATAGCTATTCCAAATTAAAGGGAATAGTCTTATATAGTTTTACAAACTACTCAAATTAGCTAAGTATCATTTCCCGGTTACGATTAATTTGGGAGATAATTGTGATGGTGTCTTTGGAAGCTGTTTTTACGCCTAAAACGCGAAAATGTGACTAAAAACCATACCAGTGCAATTTACTCAAAAACTAAAGCAGCTATTTCGAATAAAAAGGGATGGTCTTGTAGAGTATTACAAACTACACTAAGTCGGCAAGTATCGTTTTCCAGTTCCAATTAGTAAGGGAGATAATTGCGATGGTATTTATCATTTTTATCACTATATACACGGTCGTATCAGAATAATATGACTACCTACTTAAAAATGGGAATAACCACTCTTGGCCCGGATGACAGCACCGAGACTGCCTGGCATGGACGTACAGAAGCCTCGGAAGGTTGCCCCGAGTCACTCGTGCCGATTCGGACTGCAGCAGAGCACGGAGGTCCCGGAGACTACGTGATTGTGGGTCGTCACGTCGAATTTTGTTAATCCAAATAATTCCACAAGGACGCCCCGGTGGCGTAGTGGTCTACGTAATGGCTTGTGATCATTCGTCCGAGATGGGCCCGGGTTTGAATCCCTGTGAGGCATGGATGTTGTGTTTGTCTTACGGCACTGGCTCTCTCCCTTCTCTGGAAGCAGTGGCCCCCTGAATTTGAGACGGGCGACTGCTTACAGCCCATCGAGTTGTTCACGGTGGTCGTTAAACCTCCAATAAAAAAAATGTCCCACAAGTGCTCTATGGGATTGAAGTCGGGTGATTTCGCCGGCCAAGGGAGAACGGAGACATCGCTGTCGTGCTCCTGGAACCAGTGACGCGCACCTCTTTAGAGACATGGTTGGGCACATTGTCCTGTTGGTAGACAGTACCAGTGTATACGTCTATCATGAAGGAATGCATGTGGTCAGCGAGGATGGACAGGTAGCCACTGGTGTTCAGGGACTCATCCAGTGGTCCCAGGCCATGCCAGGAAAACATCCCCTAGACATACACACTGCCACCGCCGATCGGACTTGACCAACAAGCGTGTCGTGGTGCTGGTTCTCGTGTGTCTGACCGTGACCTACGTAAACAGGCCTGTGGACCAGTTTGTGACGTCACGCACGAGAGGGATACGCATAACGCTGGTGATCGGAGGAAACTGTTGTATCGGACAGTTTTTGGCGATGCGTAAAGTTTCCTTCTCATACACCTTAATTTCAATCACGAGATTTTATTTGCTTTCTCTTACACAGGAAAGAAAAATGTATTCTGCAGAAGGTTAAAATAGAGACGAGTCAAATTTAAACAATCTGCAGCACAAAATATCAAAGAACGTTTTTGCAGTCGTGCCTTTGCGAAGCTGAGCATCTCCCAAACTGTGAACATAAATTTGTCACTACAGTATCGTATGATAAATATGTGTATGTATTGAAAACAGGACATGTGGTTCGCTAAAGGTACACAATAAAAAAAAATAATGTTCGTATGGATACAATCAAACTTTACAACCTAACTACGAAAGTAAGGTAAATTAACTTGCAGTAGTGTTAAAAATAGCAATGAATATTATTTGTGTTTATTGTTGAAGTTACGGAAAATTTCTGCAGTGTAGTGGAAAAAAAAAAAAAAAAGGAAGTTGTAGAGAGAGCCAAAATACCGCAATGTGCACTGACAGAAGTTACGTTACAGTATTTTTGGTTGATCCTAATTTCAATTTAGCATGGCATTTGAAATACCCATCACCTACCTGATATATTATCTTTTAATTTAACGTTATCATGGTTGAATTATGAAACAAAATAATAGGGACGTTCATACCCATTAGATGAATCGAAACGGGCACGAGACTGCAAGCTTAAAGCGCAAGTAACTTCTCATTGAGTATACATTTAAAATTATAACTTACTGCCCTAATCCTTTCTACAGAAGATACTGATTATCTGAAATTCATATGAATTTATTTTTGCATTGCTTTCCACGTCACCCAAGAGGTACAATGCTTGAAACCCGCGTTACCCATTTTTTCATTACAGCATGGCGGGTTCCCCAGGAGGCCTACCTCCATTATACAAAGTTTCATAACACTTGCTTTTAAATTTTCCAACCAAAAAGTGTCCTGGTCTTGTGCCAAAAGTCTTGAGAATTAATTCCTTCCATACCATAATTTGGAAACGCGCGAGTTTAATCAGATCAGATCAGATCAGATACCATTCCTGATCTGATTAAACTCGCGCATTTCCAATCAGCAAGGGTTTGTAATGATTTATTTCACAAAATGTTATTGTACTTCAAATCTATGATAATATAAGTACTAGTGAATTTGCATCAATATAAGTTAGAATTGATTTGAATTGCCTGAAGTCCTTATTCATATGACAGATACAGAAAGATGAATTACTGGCAAACTATGTTAACTGAAGGGTTAAAATACTTGTTTACTGTTTCAAACGATTAACATATGAATGCAGCACTTAAAAAATTGATAACTTCTTTTTGTATTTACAAAATAAAATCAAATGAAATATAAATCTAAAGAAATTGCAAAGCATGTGTATAAAACAGATACAAGCTGCGTTCATATGTTTAGAGTTAGAACATCAGCTATAAGAGACCCACCATGTAACAGTTTACATAGGAAAAGAATATTTAATAAAGGTGTTTTATTTAAAAGTTATAGAAAAGATTTTGAATTAAAGTTATTAAAAAGTTACTTAATATAATTCAAATATTCATTTCATCAAAAGCAATTGTTTCGCGTTCAATATCGGTAGGATAAAATGAAGTTCACACACCTAAAATATTAATATTTGTTTTTAGTATTTCAGAAGATCAACTAGGTAAACTACATGTTAAGGTACCATTGCTTTTTTTACAGTTTTCTCTTTCTGTTTTTACGCTTTCCAACCGTAGGTTGAAGAAGCGTATATGCTCCAGCTTTGTCCGTCCGTCCGTCTGACCGTCCGTTCGCCCGATAACTCACGTGAAAATGGTTCGATTTCGACGAAATTTTAGTATGTGGTAGGGGGACCACCTGGGGACGAGCCCTATTGAAATTGGGTGAAGCAGGGTCAAAGGTCAGGACAAACGAGCGGGATCCATTCCATTGCTCTTATGCGTCATAACTTGTGTAAAAACTGTTCGATTTCGATGAAATTTTAGTATGCGGTAGGGAACCACCTGGAGACGACCCCTGTTGAAAATGGGTGAAATTGGGTCAAAGGTCAGGACATAGGAGCTGAATCCATTCCATTGCCTTTATGCGTCATAACCTGCGTAAAAATGGTTCGATTTCGATGAAATTTTAATATGTGGTAGGGAGCCACTGGGGACGAACCCTATTGAAAATGGGCGGAATGGATCAAAGGTCAGGACATAAAAGCGGGATCCATTCCATTGCCTTTATGCGTCATAACATGCGTAAATATGGTTCGATTTCGATGAAATTTTAGTATGTGGTAGGGAACCACCTGGGCAGGAACCCTATTGGAAATGGGGTCAAAGTTCAGGCAGAGCATAAGAGCGGGATATATTCCATTGCCCTTATGCGTCATAACTTGCGTAAAAATGGTTCGATTTCGATAAAATTTTAGTATGTGGTAGGGAGCCACTGGGGACGAACCCTATTGGAAATGGGGTCAAAGGTCAGGACACTGGAGTGTGATCCATTCAATTGCACTTGTGCATCATAACTTACCTAAAATGCTTGGAATGCGACAAAACTTTATCATATTGTTCCGGAGGTATAGTGAACCGGTTCTGTTGAATATCATCGAAATGGGGTCAAAGGTCAGGACACAGGAGCGAGATTTATTCCCCAGCCATTATCCACATAACTTGAGTAATAATTTCTGGTATGTTGGAAAGCGTATCATAATCAATGCATTGCATGATTTTACTAACTTGTTTTAAACAATATGCAACGAAAATTAACAACAAAACGAATAAAAATGTTTTACCTCTGTAGGTATTAAAGTTTAAAGGAAGCAAACAATTGTTAAATGAGAAACAAGATTATTTTGATACGTTCTCTTTATATTTAATTTTATTGTGGTATTTTATTAGCCAGTATTTGAATTATACGTTTGAACCTATGAACCTGTATTGGAACATTCGCCTGAAATAAACATTTCAGGCTATGTCACTAAGACAGGCTCTAAATGAGACTTCTAAAGGCTACATTGGAAGCTTGTACATATTTTAAGACATGTAATCATACGGTACCACAAGAGCTTTGTGTTAAGCTACAGAATTGTTAAAAACAGCATAGGGTGAGAAATATAACACATAATTGATACCTTTCATTCGCTCTAACAATGTTTGTCCAGATATATCATGCCGAAATTAGCAATTCGCACTGAAAACATTTGGAATTCCGATTATGTAGCATTGTACTTCTAAATTACCAAACATTCTTTGCACCACAACTCAAGCTAACTGTTTTACGCCCTCCCATCTTTCAAAGCAATTTTAACGATTTCTTATTAAGGAATGCTGCTTATGGGAACAAGTTTTAAATATGTACCTATATGAGATAGACTTACTTGTTAAGTTTCCGAACTTACACATTAATAATTTTAACTTAAGTTAAAGAAAAAAAATCTGTGCATACTATATTTTGTCGGGTTAATCCATTGCTTTCGAAGTGCTGTATTCTTCCTAAATTAAAATAATGAGACTTTTCGATCATTTAAATAGTTGCCGTTACAATTTGGCACACTGCATGTGTACTGCATCTTGGTGACTACCAAAATAGAAATTATTACCTCCCGCAGAACAAAAGACACTAGTTATGGAAACGCTTGCTACGGTAATGTATCATCCTCCTGGCGGCGTGCTCGCCGGTCACTTAAGGTCAAAGGTCACGTCCGAGCCGCTCCCTGCCTAGACGTACCTCAAGGTGATGAAGTCAGAGGTGGTACCGGAGTTCGTCCTCAGGCTTGTAGCACGGTCTGACACCGTATCCGCCACCGCCCGTCATTTCTGTGCGTAAAAACCTCGATTCGTCGGAGAAGGCAACCTTTTCATACTTTTCCACTGTCCAATGACGATAGTCCCATGCCAGCCACACGCGTCGTTGCCGATGTACCTGGATTGACATGGGCGCCTTGATGTAGCGTCGATTACGGAGACTCGTGCGTAAAAGGGGTTGCTCTGCTTTTATCGGGTATACGTACCTGGGTGCCCCAGCGTTCATTTGCGTGGTCAATTACTGCACTGTTGCGCATCGATTGCCCTTTACCAGTCGAAGGAGGCGACTTTATCCTCTGGGATCGATGGCCTTTGGGGCTCCACAGTTATGACATCACGAGGTAGCCTACTCGGTGTGCTAGCGGCCCATTCTTTGTACACCCCTATCACAGCACCTCACGAACGGCCCACGAGGTCTGCTGCTTCTGAGATCTTCCACCCTTGGCGCGGCAGCCGATGATCATTCCTCTTTGAATGTCCGTCAAATCACTACCTCTGTCCATTGGGCTCAAGTAACGCACTATAGCTCATCTGTCCTGGCCGGCCGCTTATACTTCCGTGTGGTCGACCTTGTCACGTGCACTCAGTGACGCGCCAGGGCGAGTACACTGTGATTCATGGGGTGGTCATATTATTCTGATACGACTGTGTATATACATATAGTGATAAAATTTTCTTGACATCCATATCTAACTCAGCAGTTTTGTATCTTTCCAAATTCAGTACAGCAATATTATTAATATTCATTGGGTCTTAAAATTTGATAGATTCACATTTAGTATACGAAAAATCAAATTTTGATACTTACATTTTGAGAAAGTTAATCATAGAACAACTCAATCTATCTTTTGCCTAAAGGCAATTTTTTTAGAAAAAATAAATGAACAGACAAGCAAATTATTAAAATTGGCTATTCAATTTATGAAGAGTTGAGCCAAGTATGTTAGAACGTGCGTACTATAAAAGTCGTGAGTAATGTATGCGCATGCATAGTTTTTGTTTGGCTCCATGTTTACCAGATGAAATCCTTCCCTTAGCACATCTGGACGAAGCTTGTGGCTTCTGCACAACAAGCCTCCTCAAACCTTCCCCCGTAAACAAACCACTTCCTCGCTTTTGTAAAACTGTTTACAGTAGATGATGTATGTTCTGTCCATAAATAAATTCATTGATATTCTGCGTTGGTCGTGAGTACACGAACCCTGGGGGAAGATAGTGAATTTCCGTTATTGCCTGGGCAGTCCCTTCTGGAAACCCAACCACGTCTGATGTCCTGCTTGGAGGTGAATTGCTACCGTCGATATACCATCGCAGAGCTTTTTAGTTGAGTGGAACAGCGGCAGGAGATGAAGTAAATCCTACTCGGGACACTTCTTGAATGAAGTATGGGTTAAATGAATCCGTAGATATCCCAAGGAACACGCATTACGGTATTACAGTATAGTATCAAGTAACGTTCCTTGTAATAATAAGCTGCAATCACAGAAATTCCCAATATACATTTTTATTAATTGCGACCGAAAGATGAAATGCATCGATT
The DNA here is from genome assembly GCA_039090855.1 of Macrothele yani. Classification (NCBI taxonomy): domain Eukaryota; kingdom Metazoa; phylum Arthropoda; class Arachnida; order Araneae; family Macrothelidae; genus Macrothele; species Macrothele yani. The sequence goes on from CM077012.1 coordinate 30,602,835, forward strand.
TATTTCTATAACATCTTGACTATATGAAATCAGTTTGCTGTAATCAAGCAATGACTCAGATTCCCAATGTTTATTTGTTGAAGGTTTATCGAGGATGGATTGATACTGAAACGATTTCATATTATTCAAAGATTCGGGCGATTCTTGAGCAGTTTATATCAGTGAATGCAGGTAGGAATTTGCCATAATTCCATTCACTGAGAGAAGATAACCTTGGGTAAATGAAGATTGCTAAAATTCCCAGCTGTTTCTCATGCATTTCTCCTCACGAGGTCTTTCTGTACGAGATTATATCGCATCTAGGAAATATTTCCAAAATACAAAAGTAATCTAGATACGTAAATCAGTGGCGAAATATTCTAACTGTCGATATGTTTTTACATTTTAACTCACAGTTGCTTGGTTCTTTATAATTCTTTTGTAATGAAAATATTAATTGTTAAAGTCCCCACTGTTTTTCTGCGCACAAAGATTGCAAAACGTCGACTTACTTTCACGGAATATTTACTACTAAATTATATCACATACAGAGGTTGGACAGAATAATGTGAACACCTAGGAAAAGTAGGTTTTACGTACCTAATAGGGTGTGGGACCACCTTTGGTATTCAAAACCGCCTGAATCCTCGTTGGAATGGACGCACACAAATCCTGGATGATGGTTAGTGGGATGTTACGTCATTCTTAATGCAGAAATTCCTCCACGTCTTTGAGAGATGCAGGAGGAGGGTAACGGGATCTTACTCTGTTTTCCAACACAGACCACAATGGCTCGATGAAGTCTAAGTCTGGGGAGGGAGGCTAAGGAAGGTGTCAAAGCTCGTCCTCATATTCTTCAAACCATGATTGGACATTTCGAGCTCTATTGATTGGGGCATTATCATCTTGATAGATGGCATCCCCTGCAGGAAACAGCGACTGAGCCGTTGTATGGACTTGATCCACAAAAATTGTTTCATACGCTCTCCCTCCCAGCCAGGTATCCGTTCTTTCAAGGTGATCAGGGGACCTGCTGAAAACCACGATTTGACTGCCCAGAGAATGACAGAACCACCACCACCATGCTGCACTGTTTGGAGCAGACAGTCTGGGTTGTACGCTTCTGAAAGTGTTCTGCAGGTATAAACACGTCTTACGGTGGAGAATAGTGTTATTGTGTATTCATCAGACTACATTACACGCTTCCATGCATCGACAGTCCACGTTGTATGCTCCTAGCACCACTGCAGTCGCTGCTGTGGATTTACCCGGGTTCACCAGAGGTTTTGCAACAGCAGCTCTGCCATGAATATTTTGTTTTTGCAGTTTCCTGCGCGCTGTTTTTGGTGATACTGGGGTCTGGAGATGCAGATGGAGCCCCGCACTAATTTTCGGCGCCGTGGTCTTCTTATTTCTTATTACAATCCTCTTTAATGCTCTCCTGTCTCTATCAGTCAGGGTCGTTTTCCGGCCGCTCTTGTGTTTCACAGACGAGGTTTTGCCACGAACACTGTATGCTGTCACGACGCTAGACACAGTAGCTCTCGATACCCCTACTGCCCTGGCGGCTGTTGTCACGGAGGAACCAACTAGTCGGCCACCAACAAAATTAGTCCCTCTTTCGAAGTCCGTTAGGTCGCTCATTTCGTCTTCACCCTGAAAGAAATTTTGCAACAAGACACTTTAAATGCACTTAAACAGGACCTTGAGGTTCTAAACAAAGCTATTACAACCAAAAAGTGGTGGATACCTTTGCGTATTGCGACTTACGCAGCTGCATTAAAAGTCAAGTTTTTGACCGTGGTGTTCGTATGTATTATTCTGGCCAAGCCTTGCAGCTTCTAGTAATCAATGAAAAAACTAAACTTTTTTCAGGGTCTATATCTTGGGCTAAGCAAGCAAGTGTATTAATAAATTTTAATATCAAATTTACGCGCGAGCAAACTTGTTCACGTTGAAACAGTAAAAAGGTTTTAACTTGTGGCCTATGAACGTAGTGTATCCGTTTAACTTTAATACCATTCTTTTGCTTGCTTGTCTTGAATTTAAAAACACCTCTAAGAGCTTATAAGCTGTCGCCCTGTGCCTCATTTGGGAAACCAGAAATATAGAACAAACGCACCCCTCGTGCTTTACCCGGCGTCGAACCCAGACCCAGCTGAGCGGACTAGTCAGAAACCAACGCTTCTGACTTCTTGGCTCATAGGGCGGCTAATAGTTTTTTTTTGTAAGAGACTACACTGAAGAGCAATTGAATTAGAGACCTGGCGTTATGCAAATGTGGCGCTGTGGGCGGCCCTGTAAACGGAAACAACATGACGTATGCAGTGATCCGACAATATAAGAAGTGATGCGACGGGAATCAGTAAGAGTCGGACGCAGTATAGGTAAGACGAAGAATCTAAGCTCAATTGATCGTGGGCAAATTGTCGGGGCCCGACGAATCGGTCACTCCATCTCGGAAGTCGTGCAGGCACTTGGATGTTCACGAGCCATTGTGTCACGGGTGCGCCGTGAGTACATCGAATCCGGTAAAACCATCCCTGCAAAGGCCAACTGCCGTGGACAACAGCGTGTGGGTGAGCGGGGTCATCGTCGGCTAGCTCACATTGTAACAGCGGATAGAAGGGCCACAGGGCAAGAAATCACTCGGCAATGTAACGCTGGTGCACAAAAACGTGTAAGCAGCCACACCATCCAGAACCATCTCCTCGCTATGGGGTGCAGAAGCTATCGTCCCACAAGGGTACCGCTGCTGACCGCACATCACAGGGTGCAAATTTAGCATGGGCACGGGAACATAGCCACTGGACCCTAGACATGTGGAAAAATGTTGCCTGGACTGATGAGTCCAGATTCACGTTGATTCATGCGGATGGCAGGATACGAGTACGGCGCAAACCACATGATGCGATGGATCGTTCTTGCCAGCAGTGTACTCTTCAAGCTGGTGGGGGTGGCATTCTCGTCTGGGGATTGCTTACGTGGACTGAAATGTGACCCCTTGTACGTGTGACATCGTCCCTCACAGGTCAACGTTACCGGGATATCCTGGACGACCATTTGCTCCCGTTTGTGCGTCTTCAACATCCCACTGGGGATCTAATCCTGCAACAAGACAATGCACCGTGCAGTCGCTCTCGAATTGTATCTGAATGGTTGGATGAACACTCCACCGACGTGACCTCGCTTCCTCGGCCAGCTAGGTCACCTGACCTGAAACCCATCGAGCACATCTGGGATGCCATCGAGAGAGATGTTCGAGGCTCTGACCCCCTCCATCAAATCTTCGTGAACTGTGGGAGCTTCTTCAGTGGTCGTGCATCCGTATGGCTTGAGCCAGTGCCGTAAGACAAACACAACATCCATGCCTCACCGGGATTCGAACCCGGACCCCTTTTGGACGAATGATCAGAGGCCATCGCTTAGACCACTGCGCCACCGGGGCGGCCACCAGATATTCAGCAGTGATCAGTAGCATTGAATATTTTAGAATAAATTTACCCTACAAGTATTCAAATTTCCTTCCCCCCCCTTGATTTAAGAACCGCCGTAAGCATTTAAGTCTGTAAGTCGCTTGTACTTAATTTAGGCCCACTGATTCCAGAGAACGTACAGACAAATGCAATTTGACAAACATACCACCCAAGCCTCACACGTGACTCCAACCGGTTACCAAATCGAACGATTTGCCAGAAATGAACTGAAGTTGTCTGGGAATGACTGATCATGTAGCTGGTCTTGATTCGAACCCACCTAAGGCACTGCTGTTGAAGCTTCCCGTGGCTGAGTGCTCAAAGGCACTAGTTTCTGGCTAGCAGTCAGGAATTGTAAACGTGTTCGAGTTTCCTGTAGGGCATAAGTGGCGAACTTGTCCTGTTTCTTCCGTGGAATCTGTGGCCTCAGATTAGGGACGGGCGACAGCTTACCACGATGAGTAAAAAGTTTATCCCGTTTTCAGCTAGAACGTTTAATGACTCAAGAAAATCTTACGCGCTCACCTCATTCTACGAAATACAGGCCGTTGCTTTTTTATAGTCTTTTGCCAACTTTCCACCACAGCCACAATCGCACGAGCACGTTTCGAAGACAAACTCTCTAAGGCCATATTCGATCGTCCACCATTGAAGCGAAGTGCCGTACATGTAGCAAACGGGCCTTGAAGCGAAACAGGTAGCAGTAGAATGGGGTCAAGCTCCGGACTCTATGGAGAATAGGGCAACATCTGGACTCTATGAAAGTCAGGGAAGGATTTCAATCGTTTCCAGTTACTGTAGTTTTGGGGTGACCATACTGGAGGTGTTAATTGGAGCATTATCCATTTGTGTAACAATCCTCGCTTCATATTGATAAGCGTTGGCTCAGAGCATCATGAACTCTCCGCAGTTGTTTGACTTAGAGGTTTCGGACCATAAACTGATTAATTATCTGGTACGAGTTCACAGGGCCCTCACAATTCCTCCGGATGTACAGCATGAATTTCCTCTCAAACCACTTTTTTTTGCACCACTGGCTGTGCTTCTTGGCGTGGCCTCAGCCACTGGTTTTCAGTGGTAAGATAACGTAGAAATATTCACTTCTCATCACCTGTGACAATACGACGCCAAAACCTATCGTCTTGTGGATTTGACAGCAATCCGCTACCACGAGCGACACGTTGTTCAGTCTGCTGATATTTCAATTCATGGGAAACCATTCTGTGGCGCCTGGAGGAGAGACCAAGCTGGTGCAGGTGAAGAACGATGATGGATTGGGAAGACCCGATCTCAGCTGGCAATTATCGTGTACTGGTACCGGAATTTGCTCTCACAGCTTCGACTAGAGTGTCAGAACTGATAGTCGTTGGACTTTTTAAACTCTCTGCTTGTCTTCGAGGTTAGTGTTCCTAGCACTGAAAAGCCAGAACCATTTTCGCAGCCCGGGTGGCGCAGTGGTCTAAGCGATGGCCTCTGATCATTCGTCCAAAAGAGGGTCCGGGTTCGAATCCCGGTGAGCCATGGATGTTGTGTTTGTCTTACGGCACTGGCTCTCTCCCTTTCCTGAAACCAGTGACCCTAAATTAGGGACGGTCGACTGCTTATAGCACATTGAGTTGCTCACGGTGGTCGTTAAACCTCCAATCCAAAAAAAATAAAAAATAAAAAACCTTTTCGTGCACTGCAGTTGTCTACTATTTCCTCGTCTTCAACTTCGCATATTTCTCTCGCTGCTGTTGACGCATTTAACCCTTTTTTCGAATAATGATGTAGAGCAGCTGCGCAGCAGCTTATCGACCTACATCATATTTTCTTCTGATAAAGCAATGTGGTTCCGTGCCAAATGCACGTCCCAAGCCTCTTGGAGCTCAAGACGAGACGAACTTTTCTGTCACCCTGGCGTAGTTATCCGAGTTGCTCAGGATGGTCTTTAAATCCCAAAGTAAAACACAGACAAACGAACAAAAAACCCCAAATATGTTGTGTTTCTCTTTACGGCAGTGGCCTTCTTCCTTCCCTGGACCTTGTAGAAGTACAAAAATGCACTTATTTTGGTGATCGACCGATCTAGGGCACGAGCTTCTGACTACGTCCATTATCGGTCTTGAATTTTAATCTAGACTGAGACATGAATGTTTTGCTTGTACGTACGAACGACACTTATTCTCTGCTTTACCAGAACAGAGGTCCGTGGCAAAACATATACACTGTATTGACAAAGGTCACCAGACACCTAGAAGAGAAATACCACATAGCATTTATTGACATACATTAGTACGGTGTCGGTCCACCTTTGGCGTTAATGCATGCACTGACCCTTCGAGACATTCTTTCGACAAGGTTTTGGAATACAGCGATAGGTATGCGCTTCCATTCAGTACATAATGATACTGCTAACTGTTGCTTAGTAGTAGGCCTTGGTTCCAAACTTCTTATGCGGCGCTCTAATTCATCCCATAGGTGCTCCATGGGATTAAAATTAGGATATCGTGTATTGACTGGTGCTGGCAAGTCCACACACGATACGGAATTATCGTCAAAACACGCCGTAACCGTCCTTGCTTTATGGCTCGGTACATTATCCTGTTGGTACCAACAAGGCTGGGTTCCATAGTATTGCTACAGAGTTGGTAAGGCGTAATTGTTCAGAATATCGAGGTAGACGCGCTGATTAACAGGTTTGTCCACGATAACCAATGGGCCGGGGCCATACCACGAAAAACGCACCCACACGAGTACACTGCCAGCTCCAAACTTGACCGTAGGAACTGTGGTAAACTGTGGTAAATAGCATTCCTCCGGCTGCCGCCATACCCACACACGGCCATCAGACTGATGGATCGTGTATCTGGATTCATCAGTCCATAGGACTCGTTTCCATTGATTTACGGTGCACGATAAATGTTCTTTACACCATGCTAAACGACGAGTAGCATTCCGAGTGGGCCGCCCCGGTGGCGCAGTGGTCTAAGGCGCTGCCTCTGATCATTCGTCCGTAAGGGGTCCGGGTTCGAATCCCGGTGAGGCATGGATGTTGTGTTTGTCTTACGGCACTGGTTCTCTCCCTTCCCTGGAACCAGTGACCCTAAATTAGGGACGGGCGACTGCTTATAGCCCATTGAGTTGCTCACGGTGGTCGTTAAACCTCCAATCAAAAAAAAAAAAAAAATTCCTAGTGGAGATGAAAGGCTTATGTTGAGCATCCGCACTACCACGGTAACCCATGGAATGAAGTTCTCTGCGAATGGCACGTGTACATACCGAGGTTCCAGAATTTTTACTCACCTGTACACTGAGGTCTTGTGCAGTACTCCGTCGATTAGCTGTAACGGCTCTCCTGAGGCTTCGACGTCCTCTATCACTGATTTTCTTTGGTCTGCCTGTGCGTTTTTCTGGTTCAGGCACGCCATGCGTCTTCCACTTATTCAATACATCCAAAACAGTTGATTTAGATATGTTTAAACGCCTCTCGGTTTCTCTTATGGATAACGAACGAACACCCAACAATCTTTCCTTTCTCAAAGTCAGTCCTCTTGCCGAGACATTTTCACTCAACCTCACAGTGCGATATGATCGCGGTCAGCTGCAGGATTGTTTTTATACCATTTGCAGCTGCACCGTGCATTTTAATAACGCAGCGGATCCGTTCATTTGCTTTTGAAGAGGGTCCGGTGATGTCAATATAGCGTACATAGTTACGCGGTCGCCCCTTGTTTAAGATGTGTGTTTCTGCATCCTCGTACTGGTGGTTCTTGGTTCGAATTTCGAGTAAGACATGGATGTTGTGTTCATTTTTACTTTGCAAATCATAAATTAACAACAGATGTCTGTTTGTATCCTTAAATGTTCATGAAACCCGCTATATTAGAAATGAAACAAGAAAGATGACACCGAATTTTCAGTTGCAATGAGCGATAGGAATAAAGTTTTTCAAGTTTATTCATAGTCATTCGAACTGGTTAGAAAAGAAATCAACTGGATTTCTGCAATCGATAAAACATCCAGAAATAGAAACGGCTACCTACACCCACTAGCGGCTGAAAGTTACGTTACGAAAATGTGCACAAAACGTTTCTCATAGCAGAAGGAAGATATCAGAGACAAAGGTATTTTCAAATCTAACATTTAGAAGAATAAATATAGAGGGAAACGTTGATTTTATTTTTTTGCGAAAAGTATTCTTCATAGAAAACCTATGCTGAGGAAAACTAATTTTTCGAATACTTCCCTTGGAAGAACAGATGGCGAGAAAAAGGTATGCCCCCTAGCGGGAAAGCTGTACACTATTTAAAGATGTTAATGCTCACAACCTCTACTGTAGCGAATGGCATCCGATAAAAAGAGAAATTTCTCAAGAAGGTTTTTAGAAGCAAACAAAAGTACAAAAACACCATCTAGCTAGTACAAAACACCATCAAAAAGTTTCACAAGTCAGGCAAGGTGTTTCATAAGGTAAACAGTATGCGGCGTTAAAAGAATTTTTTTAATCGGACAATTAGAGGCAGAGATAACGAGAAAAACATGTAATATTTGTGCCGCCTGGAGGAAAAATTGTGCCTTATTTTGAGCAGGAAATGCACTAAAATAAATTTTCGTAGTTATTTGTATCAGACCGAATTTTTTTTCGATCGGGTTTTTAGACGATCAGATACTGTTGCTTCCAAATATGCTTTATATAGAAAGGTAAACTTACGCCCTCCAGGGGCAGACTTGTACGTTAAGAAAAATTTGAAATTATATGCAAAACATTTCGCACTTTAAACGCTCTCCGACGACAAAAAAAAAAATAATCGAATCTGGCTCTTTAAGTCGATATCTCCGTAGTTCCTGCAGAGATATCGACAAAATAATATATACTGTACATCTACGCCCACTGGAGAAAACGTTACGTATGCATTATACACTCATCGTCAAAAAAAAAAAAAAATAGTTACACCCAGTAGGACTTGTTGGATTGCAATGCTATTCGGGAGGAACGTAAAGGTTACCAGGGACTAGAGACCTGCAGAGGCAATATTTTTAGGCCCGAGCACTAGGCCCGAGCACGGCCCCACCAATTTAATACCAGGCCCGACCCGCCCCGAGCCCACCAAGGTAATACCAGGCCCGACCCCACCCAATTAATATCAGACCCGGCCTGGTGTTATTTTTTCAGGGCCCGTCCCGACCCGGACATTCAGCTCCTGCATAGGTTTCATTTGCGTAACTGTCACTTGCTTTAACACAGACGGTATTTGTACTGTAACTTTTTGGACTAACTCAAAACTCGTATAAAAATAGGACATAAGTAAGTTAACTAACCCACCAGTAACCAGAAATACGGCAAATGCAATAAATAAGATTTGGTGAACTTAAGTAAATTATCGTCATTTCATAATCGAACCCTTCGTAGGGTCAGATCACTGTTTATAAGAGTCAAGTACTGTCTTCTTCGACACTTTTGGCCAGAACATAATATAAATTGATGCTCAGTTACACATACGCACACACAATAACATGGTTAATAGTTAATACAACAAACTCTCGAACGCAGAATATGATTCCGTTCTGTTGGCCCGACGTCCTTGATTTTAATTCTTCAGGTTTAGGATATAACTCCCAAAATCTAAATGTAACACAGTTTTCCGATTGTTTTGCTCCTCGAACTTCTAATTTACCCAACTCAATATTTATCCATATTTAAAACAAGGCAAGTAACAAATCAAATTTATAAAGACAGAGCCTAAAGAATAGTTTACTAGCGAAATTTATATATTTCCACTTGTATAACTGCTATGTACTTAAACTCGATTCATATTTATAAATCTAATACGCAACTCCCCTTTTTAAAAATAATACAAGACATTTATCGGTACTTCCATTTTTTTATATAAGCCTCACCTCAACGGTATACGCAGAAATTAAAGTAATAATTATTCCACTATCAACTTACATAAGTGATATACTTACGGATTTACCATAGTTTCACATACAGAGTAACACATTATATATCCAAATTCCAAAATTGTTATGGGATATTACTATGAAGAAATAAAACGGCATCCACTGTGTCGGGATGTAGGCAACTTCGTCTTTCCTTAATAACCCGACCTGCAGCACTAAAATTTCTTTCGCTGCTCTTACTTGTTGCTGGAATGCACAGTAAATGTCTTGCTAACCTAGAGAGCAAAGGAAAACGTTTGTCATTTTCTCTCCAAAACAATAAAATGTCTCACGGCGAATCGGTGTGCTGAAAATCAGTGTACCTCCTGACCTCATCTGGCTGCTCTTAGGCGGTGTCTTCGTCATCCTCCCAATTACTAAAATTTGATATACGAAAGCGCTTGGTCGGCTGCTGTTCTTCGGTATTTGGGTAATCTACATCGTGTCATGTAGTAACATACTTCTCACTTGGCTAATTACCTCGTCCTTTTCAGACGAAGACAACATTTTCAACTGGCGGAAAGGTGGCCATAAGAATGTAGCAATATGGCGCAATTTTTCGGTTTTAAACTTCTCTTCGACGTACTTTTTCGCTCTTCCTGTGACTTTTTCCATGCCTAAGAAGCTGCTCTCAAAAACAGATAAATTCGTAAGTAGTCTTTTCCACCGCAAAATCACGGCCGGTAAAGTACATGTGTTTTCATTTTCCAAATCTTCACTCGCTTCTTTAAATATCTTCAGAAAAGTGATCATACTCTGTAAGTTTCCTCTTTCAATAGAAGCTAGCCTAGTATCCCCACGGACTTCTAGTATTTGGCATATTTCATTATGCTGCTCTTCCACTGATTTTAACATGAAATATTTTGAGTTCCATCTCGTTTCAATGTCCTGGTGAACTGTTTTCTTTAAGCGCTGTGTTTAGCCACTTTGCTTCAGTTACGTAACCAGAGCCTTGGTGGATACCAGAAGATCTAAAACTTGAGGCACTTCATTACTTAGAAATTCATTGTCGAAGGTATTATGCAACACAGTATTTAAAATATGTACAGTACAACTTAAATGGAGATAATGCAGCAACGATGTCTCGCCCTTGGTCAGTAACAAATACAATGTTCTTTACCAGGTCCTGAGAAAAACCCATTGTTGAGAAGTGTTTCAAAATCTCTCTTCGTATAGCATCGCCCGTTTTTTTGAAACTTGCACGTAAACAATACTTTACTGCACAACTCCCACCTTCCATCAATGTAATGAACAGTCACTGTGACATACGAATTTTTCCTGAAGTCATCAATCCACATATCAATGGTTGCAGCTAAAAACTTGTTTTTTTGCAAAATCTGTTAAAAGCGGAGCTATTAGTTCCTCACGCATTTTCAATGATTTTTCACATATACGGCGTGAAATTGTAGTGGGGTGTAGTATAATTTCTTCCGCTTTGACGTTTCCAAAAGTCGCGCCGACCTTTATAAAAGCTTGAGCACATGTTTCGAATCCACTGCCAAAAACAAGGTCAAAAGGACGCAGATCTTTGCAACAAATTCTAACACATGCTTCAGTGATCTCGTTTTTTTCAGAGGTAGAAACCTTCTTAGAACTGGTTGAAAAGTAAGATTTTATGGTTTGTTTGACTGGCACATCCACTTTACACTTATGTCGTCGTAGATGAGACGTACCTGATTTTTCACTGTATGACAAAAACTGTCTACACTTTAAGCACTGGGCATATCTTACGGGGCTTACATTTTCAGAATTAACGACCCACAGAAAAGGTAGCCCAAACATAGCTTTCTTTAACGCTCTTATTCAAAAGTTTGTTTCCCTGCTTCAATTTTCTCTTTCAAATCAATATTCTCCATACTACTAAATCTGAGTTTAGCACATAAGACGATCACAAGCAATATCTATACGCAGAAGCGCACTACTTCCAGCTGCAGCACCGATTCTTAGTTCGGATGCGCTTTTCCCTCCCCGAAGAAATCACCGATCTGTTAAGTGAGCTGTGAGATCACAAAAGCCTTAGCTCACGCGACTTGGCAACAGGGACAAATCCAAGCAATGTGTGTAGGGGTGTGCGGGGGGGGGGGGGGTGAAACCCAGTATGGGGAAACTCGGGTGGCTCCGAAAGCGAGGCTGAGAAGATGTTTTGGTGTGGGTGTCCAAAGCCCATGTCCGCTTCTCTTCTCCTTCTCTGGACCAGCCAGTCAGGAGGCGCAGCATTACAGTACTGGCGCCGGAAATCGGGTCTTCGACTCTTCATAAACCTGTGCTTGTGCTGTGAAAATGAATGTAATTACAGAACAGAACAGAATATGTATATAACACAAAACAAATGAGCATTTCTTCTAGATATTTTTTACGGTAAGTGGCTTTCCTCTGTTTCCTTCACTTGAAAGAGCAGCTTGCATTTTTTAACCCTTCCCTCTGTCTTGACAGCTTTATAAGTTATTTGCTGCGTTTATATTTTATAAGTAATTTGCTGCATTTATAAATATACAATTTGTTGTTTTATATGTGTGCGCTTACAAGTAGTTGCCTTGAATGAGCAATGAGAGCGCATATTGAAACTTTAATTGATTCCTAATTCCTATAAATGCAAATCATCGTACGGAGCAAGTGGTTTTCTTGTGTAAACTTCCGAAATAAATGAAATATGGATTCAAAGTGGAGAGAGAGATTGCCAAAGATCAAAGACGAAAAGACGCGAGCAAAATCAATAAATAAATAAATAAATAAAAAATAGCACAAGGCGGGAGAGAAGAATGATTGCGAGGAACAAGAAATATGATCACGGGAAGGAAAAGACAGAGACTTCAAAAACAAAATGACCTAAATTTATCAACAACTTGACTACACGGTACACATGCAAGTGCAGGCCCGTCTACGAAATTGTAGGCCCGGCCCGTAAGTTTTAAATTACAGGTAGGCCTGGCCCGTAAGTTTTAAATTACAGGTAGGCCCAGCACGGCCCGGCCCGGCCCGGCCAGGGCTCTACCAGGAACAATAAGTGATTAAACATTGAGACCGATATGGGCAATATTTATTGAACTACACGCCAATAAGTAGTGTCTCTTAGTATGGCGTTGGGCCGCCATGTTTGCTCACACAGCATGCCAGACGTCTCGACATGGAGTTGTACATGCTCCTAATGGTGACCTGCAATAAGCCATCCCATGCAGCTTGAACCTTCTCACGCAGTTCCTGCAGATTGTGCGGCATGGGTGGCGTCTGGATACCGCGTCCAGTAGCATCCCACGTATTTTCAATCGGCGATACGGCTGGTGATGGCACAGGGTCAGTGCCGTGAAGGAAAGCTCTCCAGACAGCAGCAGTATGCGGACGAGCGTTGTCCTGTTGGAAACTCGCACCTGTGAGCGTTCAGAAAAGTTAGGTCCACTGGTTGCAGGACCTCATTAACGTAGCGTAAGGCTGTCAAAGTGCCTGTAACGAATACCAAAGGTGCTATGGTATCCTATGCAATTGCACCCCACACCATGACACCAGACTATCTGGACGTGTGACGCTCGACAACAAACCGTTCATCTTGGTACTGACCACGGTGCCTCCACACACGGATTCGGTGGTCGTCTCCTACAAGACAAAAGCGGGATTCGTCACTGAAAATCACCCGATGCCATTCTGAGTGGCTCCTTGACAGCCTGGCACGACACCATTGCAGTCCTTGGCGACGATGCAGTGGTGTTAAGGTCAGTCGTCGTAACGGTCTGCGTGCGTGTAGTCCTACGTCGTTCGGCCGTCTGCCAGTGGTGCTGGCATTAATCGGACGATGCATGGAGGGCACCACTCTTCGCTGAATATCCGCAATCCTGGCTGTTAAATCACTCCGCGCATGTCGGACAACCCGTCTGTTCTCTCACTCTCCGTGGGTCGTCTAGGTGTCCCAGATCCTTCCTGTCGCTGCTGCGTGCCTTGTTGTATCCACTGCCGCCAACAGCGTGCTATGGTGATATCCGCACGACCGGTATGGCGCGCAATGCGGCGATAAGACTATCCCGCTTCCTGGAGCCCGACGATGCGGTCCCTCTCGCCTCTCGAACTGCTCCAACTGCTCGAATTGCTTCCGAACTTTTCTACGAAGCATACTTCACTTGCAAAGGATGCAACCAACACAACAGTACGAGTCATAATGTCAAGCATGCGCAACGGCACGACCTTATATAGCCGGCCAGGTATAGCGCTACGACTCCTCCTTGCTAGCGTCACATGCGCGGCTGAGAGTGATACTGGAATCATTTGCATGTCTCACGATGTCAAACCTACCCACCAAGTTTCATTCCTATCGGTTGCTTCTATCTGGGTGCAACTATATTTTTGACGATGAGTGTATATTAAGCAGAAGGCATTGTCATAAGATTCCACGTGGTGAGCGGTATATGGCCACAAAAGAATTGTTTAAATCGAGTTTTCAGAAGCGCACGTATTGCTTCTAATACAACAGAAACAGAAAAATGCAGATACGCCACCTATTGGCAAAGCCGCGCTTTACGAAATATTAGCAATTATATGCAGGACATTTCTCACCAGGAGCTGTATCTGATGCAAATTTCTTTTTTTTCAAATCAAACTTTTAGAAACTGAGATTTCGGGAAAATAGCGATTTAACTTTAACCTCCCTAGCTGAATAACATGCATTACTTGTAGAAGAAACTGTGCCCAAAATAGTGTTCGGTATAAATGAGGAAATAATTTTTTCGATCGGATATTTTGAAGTAATTATATGGAATGTTTTGAATTCGAGAACAACTGCATTTACGCCTCTAGTGGCGAAGTTACTTATAAAAATAATTGAAAGCGCGGGTCCTGGTTCTTAGAACTCAAGCTTTCCAATGCGAAGAGAATATTTGTATTTAGAATTATATCACTTAATTTATGACAAGATCAGGTAAAAGTTTAATGGATTTTATGAACTTGATACTTTAAGAACAAAAATTAATTCGTCCATTTGTTAAATATAAATTTTGAATAAATAGGTTTTTTCTTGTTAACTAATAACACAACTGAAGGGTTCGGGCTTAAACATTTTTTCAGAAATGTTGGTTGCAACATTTCTGTAAAAAGCTGAGTTGCGTACGATAAACAACTGCGGTGATAATCTGAGTATTTTAGAGTATTTATTATACATTTATGTCAATATATGGTATCACAATACAACTTTGAATTTATGGTAAGTGAAAAGGTTTATATATTTTTTACTACTTGTAATCTACGTATCTCACAACGACAGAAGTGCTGGTTTCCATGGTTTACACCCGAGTCCTCCAACTATAAAAAACCTTTCTATATTTCTTCCCTTAAAGTATTTTCAAGGTTAAAAAAACAGAAAAAATAGCGGAGCCATTTGCGCTCAATCTACCAAGTATACTAGATAAAAGTTTGACAAATGAAATAAACTCTTTACGGTGACAAAAAGAACGAAAGTGTTTATAGAAGCAATAATAGTTAAAATCAAAATAGAGAGCAATTTGAACAAATATTATTTTACACACAAATTGCGGAATGGAATTTCTATAGAGATGAAACAAGAATTTTCATTTTTATTTTTTAGCGAAATGTTATTTTGAAAATAAGTTCCAATTATTCTTCTTAGTTACAGCCCTTCTTAGATTCAGAGTATCATAGTTAGTTACATCGAATGTATTCATTGTGAACAGAGTTTCAAATTTCAATTAGCTGTTTAATGTACACTGGCGTGCAAAAATTAAGGAAGAGACAGTTTTTCGAATGTAACGTCGTGCAGACGTGCTCCGCATCGACTCAAATCATACCATAAGATCCGCAAGATGTAAGAATATGAGACAAGTGAGCAAAACCGTCCAAACAAGGAATCCTAAGGATACAAAGGCACTTTTTGAAAAGGTAGTTTCGAGCAGAACTGGACAGAAGACAGAAACGTCCATGTGACAGGCGGCTGCCAAGAAAAAAAATCCAGTCCTTAGTAGGGGATATGATCACCTCTGACTGCGTTGCAGGATTTACAACATCTGTCCATGCTGAGGACGAGGTTGTCAAGGAGCTGTTGAGGCATCGCGGCCCATTCCTCTTGTAGCGCCAATCGCAGCTGCGGAATCATTGCTGGCGGCTGGTGACGTGCTGCCAAGCGTCTCCCGAGAAGTTCCCACACGTGTTCGATTGGATTTAGGTCCGTGGACCTTGCGGGCCAATCCATGCATTGAATATCTTCTCTCCAACAGCTCTGCGACAGCCACTGTACGATGAGGTGTAGCGTTGTCGTCCATGAAGAGGAACTCAGGACCCACAGCACCTCTAAACAGAGCACGTGAGGCAGGAGAACCTCGTTACAATAGCGGACACCAATGACTGAACCTCCTTGGAAGATGTGGAGGTCAGTACGGCTACCAAGCATGACACCGCCACAAACGAGAACTCCGCCACCTCCAAACCGGTCCATTTCGATGATGTTGGAGGTGTGATTGCGTGTTCCCTGCTCTCTCTAGATGTGTATACGTCCAGAAATCGCTCGTCAGATTAAATCGGCTCTCATCCGTAAAGAGAACTCTACCTCATTGCTGATGTGTCCAGTTCTTGTGTTCTTGGCACCACAGAAACCGCCGTCCCCGATAAGCAGGCGTTAATGGCACACGCCGTACTGGTCGTCGTGCAAATAGACCACCTTTGTGCAGCCTCCTGGCCACGGTTAAACGACATAACGGACGTCCAGTTGTCTGTTGCATGTGCCTTGCGATTTCTCCCGCTGTCTGAAGTCTGTCTCTTTTCGCCTGTAGGACAATATACCGATCGTCCGCCGCCGTAGTTGCTCGTGGACGACCACTGCTAAACTCTCGGACAGCTGTTCCTGTCGTTTGAAATGCTCTCCAAGCTTGTGAAACGATGCTGTGAGCGATCCCGAACTCCTCTGCTACACTAGTCACACTTCGACCTTCTTCCAACTTCCCAATGACGCGACCTCGGGTAAAGTCCTCCAGATGTCGTCTACTGGATTGTCTGTTGGCCATATCACACGGTGGCAGCAACTCGACGTCGTTCAAACCGATGTACACCGTGCAATAGCTTTCACCGGATTGCTGAGCGTACACCGTCCGTGTGCTTTATACCCTTCCGACACTCCTCCCCCCTACGTCATGCTGCATATATGCGCTTGCCCTACCCTACGGGACCCTAGTCTATCTCCTGAGTGGTCTTTCGGTCCGTGCTACCTGTTCGTTCCGCTAGTATGCTAATTTCTCCTCTTTGTCCTTAATTTTGGCACACCAGTGTACACCGATGAGCCAGTACATTATGACCAGTCCCAGCGTAGGGAAATGAGCGTGCCTAGAGACTGAACGGTGGCGCTGGTGAAGTTCACAGATCAGTATATATACACTCCGAGGTTAGGTTAGTAGAGCGTTCGGAGTCAGAATGCGAAAAGCTGCCGATTTATAGGAGTTTGATAAACGACAAATTGCGATGGCAAGGCGCCTCCCCACTACGTTCTCGGAAACTGCGCCTTGTGGATTGTTCACGGGCCGCTGTAGTGAGTATGTATTAAAAGTGGTGCACAGATGGCCAAACGACGAGTCCAGCCGTGTGTCGTCCGCAGATCATTGATGCCAGAGAGGAGCGGAGACCGTCGCGCATTGTTCACAGCGACCGCACAGTGCGACAAATCATCCGCAGCTACAACAGTGCTGAACAGGGCAATGTGTCACAGCACACAGTTCATCGCAGCCTTTTGCGGATGGGGCTGCGTAGCCGAAGACCCAGCTGGGTCCCCACGCTTACTGCACGTCATCACCAACAACGCATGAAATGGGCCCAAGATCATCGAGATGGGACCATCGATGATTGAAAGAAAGTGGCCTGTTTTGACGTATCAAGATTCCTGGTGCATCTCGTAGACGACCGAGCGCGGATACGCTGATTACCAACGGAGCCTATGGCACCTGGATGCACTGTTCGGGAGAAACAGGCCCGCGGTGTTATGCAGTGGGCGATGTTTTCTTGGGATTGGGACACTTAAAGCCCGATTATCCGAATAGCGTAATCCCTGACATCTGTCAGGTATCTGAATATCTTTGCTGACCAAGTTCACCCATTCATGACAATTGTGCTCCCTACTGATGATGGCCATTACCAACAGGGTAATGCGCCATGCCACACTGCTAGAATCGTCAAGGAGTGATACGGGGAGCATGCTGGTCACTTTCTGTTAATTCCCTGGACTCCAAATTCACATGACATGAACCCAGTGGAGCATTTGTTGTCCGACTTGGAAAAGCGGGTTCGTGCTGAATCACCACTACCCAGAAATGTACTGAAAGTGGAGGACCTGCTGTTGACATTATGGTACTAGATACCCAAGGATGCCTATCGCCACCTCATCGAATCAATGCCTCGCCGAGTGGCAGCTGTTTTGCGTTCTAAAGGGGGTCCTACAGCTTATTAGGTAGGTGTTCATAATGTAATGGCTTATCGGTGTATATTTGAAAAATATTAATAAATTTCTATTAATAAAGTTCTAATAATATTCCTATTATTTTTTTTTAAAGTTGTGATTTTTAGCACGTCTTTGGTAAAAAAAAAAAGATCGTGCTTATGTTACCGGTTTGTCCGTCTGTACTCACCATATCTCTGCAACTATTTGTCCGATTTGAAAAATTCTTTTTACTTTGGGACACTTGAAATATGCGAATGATGATCCTTTATTTCGTTTTTTTTTTACGATGTACAATTTCGCCGCTAGGGGGCGTAAATGCAGATGATGTCGAATTCAAAATTACGTTTTATTCCACATATTTGCTTCTAAACATCCGATTGAAAAAATTCTTTTATCTTCCTATTCCATTTATGTCGAAGAGTATTTTAGATATAGTTACTTTTTCAAATTACGCATAGATTTCCCGCTAAGGAGCGTAAAAGTAAATTACATTTTTCCCGATAACTTCTCTTCTAAAACTCCGATTTGAAAAACTTTTTCTCCAGCGGATACACCTTCTGATGGAAAATCTTTTGCATATAATTTCAAATTTTTGGTAAACAATACTTTATCCACCAGGGGTAAGTGTTAATTTTTACTTCTGACGTATTTGCCATAAAATCTGAACTTCTAAATTATCGATTGAAAAAATTCTTTCTTAGACTGCCACTCACATCGATAAACATTTTCAGAATATTTTATTCTTAAAATATTCTACAGTTTCTCTGACAGGGGGCGTAGATGTATATCTTATTTTTGTCAATATCTCTACTTCTACGAGTCCGATTTGGAAAATTCCTTCTTTGTTGGATGGTGTTTCTAGTGTGACATGTTTTTAATATAATTTCAAAATTTTCAAGTAATTCATAGACTTTCCGCTATGGGGCGTAGAGGTAAATTGCGTTTCCCCCTATATCTCTGCTTCTAATTATCCAATTTGAAAAATTCTTTCTGCACCGGATACAGCTCCTGATAGGAAATTGCTTGCACATAACTTCTAATTTTTGTAAAAAAAAAAATGGTTTGGCCACCATGTGGCGTTAAGTCTTAATTTCCGCTTCTGTTGTATTTACAGCAAAATATGAGCTTCTAAAATCGCGATTGCAAGAAAAGTTGTTTCTTGACCGATACTACTCATGTGGACAAACCTTTTAGGAACATTTTCTTCTTGAAATAATGTATGGTTTCTACGCCAGGAGGCGTAGATGTGTATCTTATTTTTGTCAATATCTCTAATTCTAGGAGTCCGATTTGAAAAATTCCTTCTTTGTTGGACAGTGTTTCCGATGCAAAATGTTTTTCCTATAAATTCAAAATTTTCAAGTAAATCATAGACGTTCCGCTAGGGGGCGCAAAGGTAAATTGCGTTTTCTGCGTTATTTCTGCTTCTAAAGCTCCGATTTGAAAAGTTCTTCCTGTATCGCATACAAGACCTGATGGAAAATATTTTTCACATAACTTCTGATGTTTGGTAAAGAATGGTTTGGCCACCTAGGGGCATAAGTGTTAATTTCTGCTTCTGATGTATTTGTAGCAAAATCTGATCTCCTGAAAACTCGACAATTTTTTTTTTTTTGGACCGATAGTGCTCATATGGAAAAACCTTTTGAGAATACCTTGTTCCTAAAATAATGCATGGTTTTCCCACCAGGGGACGTAACGTCACATCTTATTTTTGTCGTTATCTCTGTTTCTAAGAGTTCGATTTGAAACCTTCGTTCTTTCTTTTTGCCGCCCCGGTGGCACAGTGGTCTAAGCGATGGCCTCTGATCATTCTCCCGTAAGGGGTCCAGGTTCCAATCCCGGCGAGGCATGGATGTTGTGTTTGTCTTACGGCACTGGCTCTCTCCCTTCCCTGGAACCAGTGACCCTAAATTAGGGACGGGCGACTGCTTATAGCCCATTGAGTTGCTCACGGCGGTCGTTAAACCTCCAAAAAAAAAAAAATCTTTATGTTGGAGAGCGTTTTCGGTGCGAAATGTTTCTCATATAAATTCATGTTTTTCTTAACGCACAAGTCTGCAACCAAAGGGCGTAAGCTCACGATTCCGTTTACAGCAATATCTGAGGGATTAAAACCCGATTGAAAAACTTCTTTTTTCCGTCAGATACTATTGTTTTCCATATCGGTTCCATTGACTTTGAATAGCTTTGATAAATTTAATTTGCGTCAGAACGGATTCAAAAGACGTGCTTATTACTCCCGAATATTCGGTGTCATCTATTTTATTTATAGATTGATTTTAGTTCAGGTTAGTTGTTTGAGTTTGAAAAATGAAAGAAAATAAGTTAATATTGAGACTTTAGTAGCTATTGCATCCCAAAAACCTGTCGTCTGGAGCAAAATACTTCCTGGACTATTATTACTCACGTGTGCTGATTTCAGATGCGTGGAGAAATGTGTGTAAAAAAAATTGCTTTAATATGCGGGCAGAACTTAGTTGCGGGCCGCTCGTGTGAAAGTAAAATTCCGGGCGCCCGCACTTAAAATGCGGTCGTGGGTAGCACGGGATCCGTGTAAAGGAGACCTTGTATTGGAATGATCCATTTATATGACGAGGTCAGGTGTATCATATAAACTGGCATCTCTGTGTCTAGTTTTCAGCATAGGGGTTCGTATACTCAGTATTGCGTTATCTCACGGTTTTATTATCCATTTGCTCTTGAATATGTAAGTGTACCTGCCAATTCTCAATTGATGGGATTAGCGATTGTACTTTTTATTCGAGTATGCCTGTATGTATTATATGCAAAAGACACAGCATTTTCCCACATTATACATTAAAAAAACCATCACAGCATTTGTTCACTTTATATTATCCCTGTTCTGCAGTGTATTCCATAAGATTCGTCCACTGTGAATATCAACAAGTTTCATTTCTGAAATTCGAATAGTTTCGGTGTAATATTGATCATGTGAAAGTTTTAGAGCAACTGAAATTTCTAGAAAATGAAATTTTAGAGAGAGAGAGAGAGAAGTATGCCATTATGCCTTAAAAGGGAAGTGTTTAATCAATGCATCCTGCCAGTGCTTATGTATGGAGCAGAGACATGGGTCTTAAATAAAAAAGATATACAAAGTCTGCAAACAACCCAAAGAGGCATGGAGAGATGCATGCGTGGTGTAACCAGGAAAGGCCGCCCAGGTGGCACAGTGGTCTAAGCGATGACTTTTGATCATTCGTCCGAAAGGGGTCGGGTTTCGAATCCCGGTGACTCATGGATGTTGTGTTTGTCTTACGGCACTGGCTCTGTCCCTTCCCTGGAACCAGTGGCCCTAAATTAGAGACGGGCGACTGCTTCTAGCCCATTGAGTTGCTCACGGTGGTAGTTAAACCTCCAATTAAAAAAAAATACCCAGGAAAGATAAGAAGAGGAACTGGTGGATAAGGAAAATGACAGGAGTGGACAACATCATGACCAGAGTGAAATTACTGAAATGGAAATGGGCTGGACATGTTGCTAAAAGAACAGATAACCGATGAACAACTGAAATTTTAGACTGGATTCCAAGGGACAGAAAAAGACTCTGAAGGAGACCCCACGGGAGATGGATGGATGAAATTCGAAAGCATGCCGGAGTGACATGGAAGAGAAAGGCTCAAGACAGACAATTGTGGAAGAAACTTGAGGAGACCTTCATCCAGCAGTGGATTGATAATGGTTGATAATGGTGGTGATGATGATGATATATATACGTGTGTGTGGGGAAGGTGTACGTGAATTACCTATGTACCCCTTCCCCTCAGTGCTCCCCATAGAAAAAAAATCAGGCGGTGTCAGATCCGATGATCGGGCAGGCCACAGTCCCATGGAGATGATGCGATTTCTGAAGAATCCGCCACCAGCAGACACTTTATACGGATGGAAACGCAACTTCCTTTTCAGATTATATCGTGGGTTGTAATCTTCGGCACATTCGATTGTTGTGACAGCTGCCTCACGGACTTGCGTGGACTCTTCTGCATCAGGGCCTGGATATCCTGTACGGTCTCTTCTGCAGTGGATGCCTTACCGGGGCGGAGGGCATCCAGAACACTGCCAATTTCCCGAAACTTTGCTATGAGCTGACATACCGTATTGCGGTGGGGGACGTCTGTATCACGACATTTCTTAGCGAACTGTTTTTGCACTTCGTCCGTGTACTTGTCGTCATGACGAAAGACATGTTCCACCAAAAACACTCTCTGTTCAACCGTCAACACCACTACTGTGCTTGTACCGAGACGAGTGATTAATCGACAAGTTTGCTTTCGTTGACCAAGCGCTCGGGAATGACCTTCGCTCAGAATAATCGCCTCAGGGTGGGGAGACATCAAGTTTACCAGAAACTGAGCACTTCGACGTGGCTAGTCAATTCTTCTGTAATTCCATTTGAAATTTCTCTATTATTACATTACTGCAATTAGTACATTCAGGACACACTCATTATTTGGACACAATATTCCTCAATTATAAAATATTTCAAAATCTTTTTCTAGTATTCCTGAATTATTTAAATAATTCAGGAACACTCGAAAAAGATTTTGCAGCTATTTATCCTAAATGTCTTAAACTAAATAAAACCAATGACAATAACCAAGTACTTGATTTTTTTAGATTTAGCTATTAATCTTAAGGCAACCCTGTTATCAGCCTTTGTGATAAGATAAATCAATTTAATTTTAAAATAGTCAAGTATGGTATGGAGTAATATTTCCAATAAGGCAATAGAAAATGTATTTATTTCACAAGTCCTACGACTAGCTAGAATATGTAGCTTAGCCGCCCCGGTGGCGCAGTGGTCTAAGGCGCTGGCCTCTGATCATTCGTCCGTAAGGGGTCCGGGTTCGAATCCCGGTGAGGCATGGATGTTGTGTTTGTCTTACGGCACTGGCTCTCTCCCTTCCCTGGAACCAGTGACCCTAAATTAGGGACGGGCGACTGCTTATAGCCCATTGAGTTGCTCACGGTGGTCGTTAAACCTCCAATAAAAAAAAAAAAAAAAAAAAAAAAAGAATATGTAGCTTAAATTCTGAACTAGAAAAACATGTTAAAATTTTAATCAATCAGTTTATCGATAACCAAGTGCCTAAAAACTTCTTAAAAGTTGAATTAAGAAAAATAGTTCTCAAATATAGAGTTAGGATGGAAGACTTAATTTAAATCTTGGTGACCGAATGAATCGTCTAAATTAAAGCTATTTTTAGAGGTTTAGATGATGATGTGGTCAACTACAATTTTTGGGAACCTATAATAACCTATTTTTTCCCTCTCCTTTGATACAAAAAAGAAATTATAATTAAAAATATACAAAAAAATACATAAAACTCTTACAAAAAATGTAAAAAAATATGTATAAAAATAAAAGCAGATAAAAATAGTAATATGTATCATGATAAATTAATGGCGTGCTGTCTCCGTACGATTTCATCAAACCATCATCCCTAATTGTACAATAAAAAACTTTATTTACAATAAAAGATATGATTTAAAAATATTTAAAGGGCAAGATCTTTCGGGGCTACAATAGCACCCGTCATCAAGCCACCCAACAGTGCCACAGAGCACTCGGAAGCGCCGCAATATATAACCAGTCCCCCAAGGAGACCCACAATGCATTTGTTCAAAACACAGGTGATGCCAATTGAGGAAAACAGCAAAACAGAAAGTAATAGTTGATTAATTAAGTAAGATCCTCTTCTTCAGTAGGTTGAAAGGGAGAAGTAAATATTTTCCTCCATTGTCTAGGAACAAAAACAGGTAAGTCTAAGTTACAACAGGTAGTACCATAAGAAATAATATACAGACCCTCTGTAAAAAAGACTGTTTGTTTGTTAACAAAGGAGGAAAGTACTATTGTATTAGGCCAATCGGGAGAATAACCTCCCTGGCGAACAGCTGTTGTAAATGATGTAGAAATGGAGTCAGTTCGAAGTGCATATTTGTGTTCTGACAATCTAATGTTCAGACTTCTAAGGGTAGAACCTATGTAGTATTTAATATCATCGTTAGAAGCCTTGAGAAGCAATGGGATACGATATATTCCTGCTTTATTCAAAGTTGCGACTGGATCTCGGTCGTTACGTATGGTTGAAAAAATATTTTTGGTGCAAAGTCAAGTATGGTATGTGGTTCAAAGACTAAGATTTACGACGTTGTCAACGGAGGTCGTATCTCCTATCATCATCATCATTGTCAACCATTATCAATCCACTGCTGGACGAAGGTCTCCCCAAGTTTCCTCCACAACGGTCTGTCATGTGCCAGTCTCCTCCATGCCACTCCCGCATATTTACGAATTTCATCCACCCATCTCCCATGTGATCTTTTTCTGGGTCTTTTCCTGTCCCTTGGAATCCAATCTAAAATTTCGGCTGTCCATCTATGGTCTGTCCTTCTGGCAGTATGTCCAGCCCATTGCCATTTCAGGGATTTAACTCTGATCATGATGTCTTCCACTCTCGTCATTTTTCGGATCCACGAGTTCCTCTTCTTATCTCTCCTGGTTATACCAAGCATGCACCTCTCCATGCTTTTTTGAGTTGTCTGCAGCCTTTGTATGTCTCTTTTAGTTAAGGTCCACGTCTCTGCACCATACGTAAGCACTGGAAGGATGCATTGATCAAACACTTTTCTTTTAAGACATAATGGCATATTGCTCTTGAAAATTATGTTGTTTCTTCCAAAAGCTCTCCAGGCAAGTTTTGTACGCCGATTAATTTCTTCATCAATGTGACCCTCACTTGATATCTGCTGAACAAGATAAACACACGTATCTGTTATTTCCAGTTTTTCTCCATCAATCGATAAATCTTCATTTCTTGTAAAAGCATTGAACATCACTTTTGTCTTCTGAAAGTTCATTTTTAATCCCACTTCTTTACTCTTGTCAGCAAGTTCCTGGATCATACTCTGCAGCTCTGATGGGGTAGTTGCAAAAATGACTACGTCATCAGCAAAACGAAGGTGGGTTAGATAATCTCCATTAATCTTTATCCCTTTGTTTTCCCAGTTCAGTGATTGAAAGACATTTTCCAATGTGGCATTAAAGAGCTTCGGAGATATGGTGTCACCTTGTCTCACTCCCTTTCCAATTTTTATGTGTGTTGTATTTTCAAACAGCCGAATCTTTGCACTTGCATTTTCATAGATGTTATTAATAATATTAATGTATGCATCTTCAATACCGCAGGATTTCAGAGCCGTGGTAACTGCTGATGGTTTCACCGAATCAAAGGCTTTTTCATAATCGATAAAAGCCATGCACAATGGAAGTTCATATTCCCTCGCTCTTTCAATTAGTTCTCTCAGTACGTGGATATGATCTATTGTGCTGTAGCCACTCCTGAATCCAGCTTGTTCTCTCGGTTGAGCCATGTCCAGTGTTACCTTCAAACGGTGTGAAAGAACTTTAGTGAAGATTTTATAAACCACTGGCAGGAGGCTGATAGGTCTGTAGTTCCTGAGATCTTCAATGTCACCTTTTTTATGTAGCAGGATCATTGTAGCATTGTTCCAATCCTCAGGAATCTTCCCTTCATTAAGGCATCGAGTGAAAATTTGGGCGAGTACTGTTTCAATTTCTCCACTTGCTTCTTGTATGATGTCTATAGTAATTCCATCTTCTCCTGGAGCTTTCCCCCGCTTCATGTTCTTGATTGCATGAGCAACTTCTGCTGGGAGGACTGGAAGAACTCTGGTACCTTTCATGATGTCTGGAGTACATATATCATCCCTTTCATATAATTTGGAGTAGAAATCTTTCACTCTTGTCAAAATTTCGCCTCTATTTCTTGTTATAGAACCATCTTCTTTTCTCAGAGCCATAATCTGTTTTCTTCCCTTACTGAGATGTCCCTTTGCTATCTTTAGGCTTTGGTTGTTTTCAATTGCTTTCCTCACTAGCTCACAGTTGAATTTCCTTACGTCTTCAGTGATACTTTTTCGTGCTGTCTTGCATAGCTCTATATATTCCACTTTGGAAGTCACATCTTCTTTAGTTGTCCTCATCTCTCTTCTTTTTTGCATCAACATTTTGGTTTTTCCTGATAATTTGTTCACATGCAACTTGTTCTTAGACCCAGCTAATTTTGTTGCTGTTTCCATTAGAGCTTTGGTTACTTTTCTGTTAACTTCCGAAATATCCACTTCTTCCGATGTTAGGCCTTCTAAAGCAGAGAATCTGTTCTTCAGTTCCAACTTGAAAGTATTATGGTGTTTTTTAAGGTTGGTTATGTCAATACATTTTGTTTGTCTTATGAGCTTGCCACGTTCCAGTTTAGTGTTGAGGGGCATCTTACATCTCACCAATCTATGGTCACTACCTGTGTTGAACTTGTTTAGCACACTGCAGTCTTCGATGACGAATTTTTTGTTACACATAATAAAATCAATTTCACTTGTCGTCCCATTAGGATGTCTCCATGTCCATTTCCTGTGTGGCTTTTTCTTGAAAAAGGAGTTCAAGATGAAAAATCCTTCTGCCTCTGCAAACTCTACGAGAGTATTTCCACGCTGGTTTCTGTTGCCGTGACCGAATTTACCTACTGAAGTTTCATTCTGTTGCCGGTGCCCTATTTTTGCATTGAAATCTCCCATAATTATCTTCAAGTGCTGCTTACCTTTATTATTTAGATGACGAATTTCCTCATAAAATTCTTCAATTTCTTCTTCAGGATGACTTGTGGTGGGTGCATAAGTTTGAATAATCTGAGCCTGGTATCTTCTCGATAGTTGGATAACGAGTCGTGCAGCTCTGTCAGAGGAACTTTCAACTTCTACCACTTTATCCTTCAGTTTCTTGTTTATTATAAATCCAACACCACTAGTTCTGCCAGTATCTGTCCCACGATAATAGAAGAGATGTCCACTTTTCAGTTCAATGAGATCTTCTCCTTTTCTCCTTACCTCACTTAGCCCGACGATGTCCCACTTGATCCTTTGTAGTTCCTCTTCCAATTCAAGAAGCCTTGAATCAGAAGATAGGGAGCGTCCATTGTAGGTAGCCAAGGTCAGCATCAAATGGCAGCCTAGTCCGGTCCTCCGGGGATTCTTAGCACCCTCTGCCTTCATGTCGCACTGGCCGCTGCCTTGGCCAGGTACATTCCAGCTGCCGGAGACTGAGGGCCAAGATTTAAGTTGTAGAGTCATTTTGGAGGTGTTTGGCCATAACTCACCACGCTGGCCAAGCGGGTGGGTGAGTGTGGGATAGCATTTCCTCTGATCCCGATGGTATAGTTATACCGCTATTGGCGGTCGTCAGAGCCCCTTTAGTGGGAACAGGATGCACCACGAGAAGGCGGGGTTGACATTTGTCAAGGAGAGGCTGTGATGTTACGCATCACCTGACCTTACATCCCATATACGTTGGTAAAGTTGACTTCATCCCTCTGGTGGTTTCCATATTGCGGAAAGAATGTCATAAATACCATATTAAATTTGGAATTTGCACCAAAAACATTTTTTCAACCATACGTAACGACCGAGATCCAGTCGCAACTTTGAATAAAGCAGGAATATATCGTATCCCATTGCTTCCCAAGGCCTCTAACGATGATATTAAATACTACGCAGGTTCTACCCTTAGAAGTCTGAACATTAGATTGTCAGAACACAAATATGCACTTCGAACTGACTCCATTTCTACATCATTTACTACAGCTGTTCGCCAGGGAGGTTATTCTCCCGATTGGCCTAATACAATAGTACTTTTCTCCTTTGTTAACAAACAAACAGTCTTTTTTACAGAGGGTCTGTATATTATTTCTTATTGTACTACCTGTTGTAACTTGGACTTACCTGTTTTTGTTCCTAGACAATGGAAGAAAATAATTACTTCTCCCCTTCAACCTACTGAAGAAGAGGACCTTACTTAATTAATCAACTATATTATTTGTATTACTTTCTGTTTTGCTGTTTTCCTCAATTGGCAGCACCTGTGTTTTGAACAAATGCATTGTGGGTCTCCTTGGGGGACTGGTTATATATTGCAGCGCTTCCGAGTGCTCTGTGGCACTGTTGGGTGGCCTGAGGACGGGTGCTATCGTAGCCCCGAAAGATCTTGCCCTTTAAATATTTTTAAATCATATCTTTTATTGTAAATAAAGTTTTTTATTGTACAATTAGGGATGGTGGTTTGATGAAATCGTACGGAGACAGCACGCCATTAATTTATCATGTTCCATACGCACGAATTTTTAACAAGTATTAGTAATATGTAATTATTGAAGGTTTGGGTTATTGAAATACGACTTAAACTTCTGGGAACATTGATATAAATTACTCTATTCCCAGGAAGTGCTTACTAGTATTCTGGGTTGCACTGAGAATTCGAAACAGTTTTTTCAGCAAAATACTTCTAGAGTGGCTGGTATATCTCCCTACAGGAACCACTTTACTTTTAACTTTCCAGGAAGGTTCTATAGTTGGCCGCGACGTAGTGCTGCGGCGGGAATACCCTTTCATTTGCTCTTGTCTAGTTCAAGTAGGAAGAGGTGGCAGATTTTGCTGTATAGGTTTGGTAAGTTGGAATTTTTTATTTTGCACTTTTTTTAATTTTAATTTTTCTTTATTTGAGTTCTTCATCAGCGTTTTTTGAAGTTTGATTTTCGTTTAGGGAGTACTCTTAGTTTTTCCGCGATTTGTTAGGTCCGCGTTTTGGGTTCCTTTGTTGCATGTAACCATGTTTTGTTACAAGTACAATACACTGTAGACTAAGTGCCTTCCTGCTGGTATTTGACTGATTAGAACAATAATTGTAAATAGTTTATTTTGTACTAGCAACACTAATTTTTATTTTTATTTTTATCTTTTATCATGGTTGTTCAATATATTTTTTAGAAGTGGCGAGCATATTCGTTAATTCTAGCTAACGCCCTATGCTTAACTTCTTGTGTAATTTTTGTGTATGTCTTGGGATTCTCTCTTTCTTCTCTGATTTTTGTACCTTGGTTCTATGGATTCCGTCTCTCATATTACCACAGTGCTTTAATTCTCGTGCACCTTTAGCTAATGTATTTTCAAAATTTCAAAGTTGTCAGAACAAACTTACTGAATATGTATAAATTTTCTTTAGGCAAAGCTCTTCACTTTTCATCAGTAAATGACTTTCTTCTCTTGTTTTGTGTTGTAGTGGGTGTTTGTCCTATTTCAAAAAGTAGTTAAGTTTACTTGAATTCTCTTGGACTGGTTATTGTTTGTTTACTTGAATTCTCTTGGACTGGTTATTGTTTGTTTACTTGAATTCTCTTGGACTGGTTATTGTTTGTTTACTTGAATTCTCTTGGACTGGTTATTGTTTGTTTACTTGAATTCTCTTGGACTGGTTATTGTTGCGTTGGACAAGGTGATTTAGTTTGCTGATTATGGGTTATTTTTCCCTTTTATCATTTGTTGAATTTTACCTTACATTTAATTGGGCCTTATAGCAAACTAAATTAGCAGAAACCCACACTTTTCTGGTCTTCATAGAAATATGAGAGATTTTCTTTATGCTTGACCCTAACGAAGCCATAAGAGAGACTGTCATAGGTCTAAAATCCCTAATGTTCTTCTGGGGTTTTTTTTAATTTTTTTTTTTTTTTTTGCCTGCTCCGGTGCTTGTTTGTTTCGGAAGGTTTTGGGGTTTTTTTGTTTATTTTTTCTCTGTTCCACTCTCTATTTTAATATTGCTTTATTTTTTTCTCTTGAATAATTTCTTATTTTGCTTAGTTTTTAACAATATTTACGCATTACGTTTTGATCGTTCTTTTATGCAGCCTCTGGCGCTTTAGAATTTCAAAGTTGGTTGTTTTTTGGTGGTTCTATTTGGTTTTTTAGCTATATATATACATACTGTCAGGAGGCGGGTTGGCCAACCGGGATATTTCCCTGTGGACCACTCCAGAAAAGGCCCACTCCCCTCTTTTTCTGGATTGTTTGGAAACAACGAATAGTTATTTCGGTACTTATAAATAAGAATCATTAATTTCGTTTGAGCTTTATGTTATCTTAAATATTTTCATAAAAAATGTGGCGTTTCCTACTACATATGTTGGGTGTTTAAAAAGACAAAACAAAATTCTCTCTTCTTCAGTGACAAATTTGCCGCTGGACCAAGCAGGCTCTTATAAATAAATTAAGCTTGGAATCAAAGGGACATTGATAAGGCCTACCTTCCCTTTGTAATTTTGAAGGAGGCTCATCATTCCCACATCCTTATCTACGCACTGGCGTAGAGCACAAATCAATCAATTTTCCTGCAGAGATATACAGAAATCCACTTCTCACACACATTTATTATCTTAAAAGGGACAGCGATTTAGCGGTATTAATTCATGGGTCAAAATGATCGGTAGACAAAAAAGGCATCTACTTAAGGAAGTGGCACGAGTACCATTGCGCAGTAGACGATCAGGGACCAAATAAATATAATTATCTGGTACACCACCCCGTTTTGAATATGGTTTGATATGGGTCATTCCATGTGAAATCAACGAGTGGTCTGGACCTTTATGTCTCAGATTTCAATGATCTTAAGTTTATAGTTTGTGACTATAGAGTATATGAAAAATATAAATGTTCAGAATTTTTGGGTTAGCGGTTTTTTATTTCTGCTTTTCCAGCAAAAAATGGCGAATTTTGCAAGAATGCCATTCATAAAAAAAATATAGTAAGTCTGCACGTAGTGATGCTACAGGGCTCATCTATAGCTCTTTTTATGGGCTGTAATTTGATATGCAACACTACCTACTTAAGGGCATAAAAGGCTTTTGACAAATTTTCAAAATGTTTGATTCTGAAAATCTCAAAAAACACCCCTTTTGAATTTTTTCTAAGAAGCATTATATTTTTTTTCGTTAATTTGACTTGGAATGACCCATATGTTACATAATATCATGAGTGGATTTTTAAAATAATTTCTTAAAATTTGTTCACGGGTGGATTAGTTTTACAACGCATATTTCAACAGTTCTCTTTCATTCTGGAGCTAAGAGGATTTTTTTTTATGATGGAATTTATGAGGTGACTCCCTGTGGGCGTGTTTCAGTAGTGGATCCCAAGACTAAAATTCCCAGCTGGTTTCGTCGCCACCCCATCAGCCCCTGCTTGTAGGCCACAAAATAGAACTCCCCAGTTGTCGACTTCGTTTTGTTAAACCACAACACGCACCTTGCATTTCCCGCTTCACTGAAATCATCCATCTTGTTGTGCTGCCACCTGGTAGGCTACACACACGAAACGGTCATTCCCAAAGAAAAGTGAGGATATAATGAACAGAATCATGTGGATTTCATAGCTTAGCTGAATGCGGTGTAATATATATATATAAATTTACCAAAATTTGTAATTACCATTTAAAATAAAAAGAAACAAAAATGATGCAGCTTTCACTGGACAGCAGACGCATTATTTTTTATTAGAATCAGAATTTATAAGATTTATTTGCGTATTAAATCCCAGATTTTGTGCATTTAAAAAAAAAGGTATTTTCTCAATGTACTCTCGAATTTCAGCAGCAGAGAGAGAGCAATATAATATTTTTTTCTCACCTTACAAACTACCAGAGCCTGTTGAAGTGAATCTCAACAACATGCACAATTACCAACTTGTTTTCTATCCACCTGTCTCATGTTCTTTGTAAACCCCAACTACTGCATAATGGTTGCGTTAATTATTTTCTTATTGACATTATATAGCTCACGAGGGGCCTCGACATGATGGAAAAAAAATTCGTTTACGTTGTTCATTTATTTGGGTGTCCCGTGGTTAATGAAATTACTCTGATATTTCATGCTTGTTTTTAAGGAAATATATGCTAAATATTTACCGTGGTTCAGACCAAGATATTTGGATTAATTGAATGAGATGGGTATCTGGCCGGCTCTCCGCCCAAATGAGGCCGGGGTTGACCTTATAGGGAATCATCTACACATTTGCGTCCCCAAATACGGTGAGGCTGTGAAAAAACCGCAGACTAAATTGCCGGCAGGACCGGCGGTGCGAACACCCGACAGAAATGTATGCCTCTCACACTGTGTACAGCTCGTTAACCAACTGCGCTATGCGGGTGATACGGAATTACGCCACCGAACTTCTTTTCAAAGCGAAGGGAAACAGCATAACCGACGGACAACTCGCTAGGCGTTTCGACATACCAAAGTCAGTCAGTGGGAACACTTGCATCCGTAATTCTGTACCACATGATCATATGTAGAGGATTTTTTTTTTTTTAGGAAGGGAGTGTCTGACCCCAGGTCTTAAAAAACCCTTAGAAATAGGAAGCTAAGAGATTTGGGCTAGAGTGCCAGATAGGAAAGTGACACGGAAGCGAAGTAGAAGGGGGGGGAGACGCCCTTATTTATTACCGGGGGCGGCAGTACCCGGGGTCCGACGGCTTAACGTTCCCATCCGACGCACGGCGGATATTTAGTGGATCGAGCGTTCGTACCTGCTTGGGATCGAACCTGAGTTCCTTTCCGTCGCAGTCACGAACGTTGCCCACTAGTTTATTTGTAGCGTCAGGTGAAAGAGAAGTGTGTGGAAGAAGAGAACGAGGGAAGGGGTGAACTTGCACTGCTAACTAAAACAGGAATCTTCACAATTTTCTCTTCGCAAGTGACTATGAAATGCTGAATCAGTGTTGTAAATCATCATGGAAGCTAACTGGCTTCAAAGAAGTATTTTACTGTAATAATCGAAAATCATCCTAAGGAGGCTCTGTTAAGAACATCGGCATTTTTTTCCTCGTCATAAGATGTTCGATTCTGTTCCAGCAACTCGATCTTCAGTGGATCCCAGCCTTCCTTTTATAATTATTTCAGCGAACATTTTTTTTCTGATTGAAGGTTTAACGACCACCGTGAACAACTCGATGGGCTGTAATCAGTTGCCCCTCCCTAATTTAGGGCCACTGGTTCCAGGAAAGGGAGAGAGCCAGTGCCATAAGACAACACAGCATCCGCATGCCTCACTGGGATCCGAACCCCAGGGAACATCATGAGACAGGCCTGGACTCAAGAAAAAGCAGCCTTCTCAGCTCCCTCCAGATCGGCTTCTGCTGTAAACAAAAATCCCCACCCAGGTCGGATTGACCCGCCGGGACATTTCCCGGTGGACAGCCAGAGAAATGGCCCACTTTCTCGTATTTTGTGTCTGGATTTCTCCGGTACTTAAGAATAATAATCGTTAACTTCATTTCTGCCTGAAAAGTTCCTTTTATCTATATGTTGGGCTTTTGCTTTTAAATGACTCATCAAACTTCTCTGCGAGTATGTAAGAGATGTGCTACCGGATCAAGGACACTATAATAAATTAATTAAGCTAAATCTAATGACAGAAGTAGGTCGTTGCACTTGAAGCCCACGGTCACTGTTATATGCCCTACCCTCCTTTTGTAATCTTGAAGTACACACTAGTACCTATTGGTATGCTTATCATTCCACCCCCTTATCTACATGCTGACATAGAGCCCAGAGGTATTCTGAAATGCGTGTTCATCCACATTTATTTTAAAAGTAAGAATGATTTACCAGTACCGGTTCATGGGTTGAAACGGTGCTTTATGGGTTAAAAATGATGGGTAGACTTTAAAAAGGGGTCTACTCAAGGAAGAGATACCATTGATATGATTGCTATCAGTGATCAAGTAAATATGGAAATTAATTGCGCAGGAAAGTTGCTATTTAGCACGCAAACATGCCAACGTTTTTAGAACAATGTTCTTGGTGCTTTAGTTGGAAATCAGGTCTATAAGAGACTCCTATTTTATTTATTTTATTAAGAATTGTTGTGTCGCAACCATATCTTTCAGAGGAAAATAATAATAATCTGGTTCTATGCTACATTCAACCATGAGCGAGTTTTTAATGTTCAGTGAATGAACTCTGGCGCTATCCGGGAGACGCGGGTTTGATTTCCTCTCCAGGACGACGAAATGTTTAAGTTTTCGGATATTATCTGACTTAACATTAGGGCTCGATTTCTACCGGTAGTTAGTACCAAATTGCTAGCAAGCAAATGCATTTTGCTAGTGATAAAAAGTGGGTCTTGCAAAAGTTGCTAGTGGAAAAAGTTTGAATGTTTTAGTGTAAACTGTAAAAAAGCGCCACTGCACTGCGCGTGTGGAATATTTTAGACACACACAAAAAGGAACAACAACTGCTTTCTGCAAACGAATGTTTCTTGAAAAAGTACAAACATTAGGAAATCATTTTGGCACTAGTAGAAATATCCAGTATATTTCCCTTATCTACTTCTGCATGCGAGGTTGGGTTCAGTTTCATGAAGAGAATCCAGAGTGATTGGAGGAGCAGTTTAAACTGCTCTCATTAGTGTTGAAGGTTTGTCCGAAGACAAGTTTGACCCCAGGCCTGCTGTTTTGAAGTGTTTTGACGAAAAGACCGGAAACCCACATCGTAAACCATACAGAAAATAACTTAAGATTTGAATAGTGTTCTTGATTTTTGTGAATAAAGTTAAATAAAAAAATGTTTTTTTAAATATTTGCATTCGAATTATATTCTGAGAATTAATCTGTCAGGTCATTAAAAGGTGAGTTATATCTAAATACACTGGCGGAAAGGGAAAAAAGAACACCAAGAAGGAATTGGCGGACGATCATGAAATTTACATATGTTCATGGGGTCGAGTTTTCGTAGGTGTGATGTTAATTTCGGGACCAACCGGTGAGCGCTTACGCCACAGCACGGCACAATATGCAAATTATCGTCGGTGGTATTTAAGGAGTACGGCGAAGTGAATGTAATCAGTCGTCGGCGTACGGACATGTGCGAAGACCCTGAAGAAGCTGCAATGCCTGGACATGGAAGACGTGTACGATTTCAGCAGTTATCGGACTTTGAGGGAGGTCGTCTAGTCGGACTCTGCGAGGCCGGGTGGTCGTATCGTCGTATTGCGGAGCGAATTGGACGGGCAGTATCGGTGGTACGATGGTGGCGTAGATGGTTCGAGGAACATTCCCACACGAGAAGACGTGGAACCGGGAGTCACAGACGAACTGATGAGCGGACCTATCGACACATAAGAAGAGCGGCGTTGTCAAGCAGAACATCCACTGCGACTCAAATCCGAGGTGCCGTTGCACCTGAGGTGACTGTGCGAACAATTCGCAACCGTCTACTGGATGCAGGATTACGTGCACGTGTGCCCCTGGCGTGTGTACCTCTGACTCCAGCCCACCGTCAGGAACGGCTGCAGTGGTGTCGCCAACGTCTGCACTGGAGAACGCAATGGCAATCTGTTGTATTCAGCGATGAAAGCAGATTCTGCTTGGGAGCCTCTGATGGCCGTATGCGTGTTCGCAGACGCACAGGGGAGCGTCTCCACCATTCTTGCATCCGCCAGCGACACACAGGGCCTACACCTGGTCTCCTGGTGTGGGGAGCGATCAGCTATCACTCCCGTACACAACTAGTGTTTGTACCGGGTACGTTAAACAGCACCTCCTACATCAACATCATCATTCAGCCTGTTGTTGTGCCATTTGTAAGGTCGGTCCATCGTGGTGTTTTCCAGTAAGATAACGCACGCCCACACACGGCATGTGCAACGCAACATGCACTTCAGGGTGTGAAATAACTTCCATGACCTGCACGTACACCGGATTTGTCCCCATTGATCACGTATGGGATTTTATGAGACAACGACTTATTCGGTCTCCACGGCCATCCCCGATTTACCCGTCCAGGTTGAGGATGCTTGGAACTCAATACCCCAAACTTACATCCAACATCTGTACGACAGACTCCATGCCAGAATTACACA
Organism: Macrothele yani; assembly: GCA_039090855.1. Classification (NCBI taxonomy): domain Eukaryota; kingdom Metazoa; phylum Arthropoda; class Arachnida; order Araneae; family Macrothelidae; genus Macrothele; species Macrothele yani. The sequence continues at coordinate 30,638,409 of CM077012.1, forward strand.
GTGTGACGCAGTTCATAACGGTTCAACCTCGTACTAACCATGCTACATGGAAATGTTGTTTTTCAGTTTACCAGCAAATACAGTTGTATTTTGCCATAATGTTTTGATCACGTTATCTTCTGTATTCCGTTATTATGCTGTATAAATTTCGTTGGTATCAGACGTCTCCTTCTTGGTGTTCGTTTTTCACTTTCCGCCAGTGTATGTGTAATATTTTCGGCATTACAATGTGACAGTTTGAAATCAAAATTTGTCATGATTTACTAATGGAGGAGGACGTGTTAAAGTTTCTTTTGTATGATGTTAATAAACTTTCGCCAGTAGATAATGCAATTTTCTAGTAAAAAATAAGGTCACTAGCAAGTGTTGCTACTGCTAAAATAACGAAATCAAGGCCTGCTTAACATCCATGTTATATATGTACACTAATAAACGGATTCACAACTTCCAAATTTGTATTTTTAAAGTTCTTTCACCGTTAAATTGTTAAAATTTGTTCACGGCTGAATTCGTATTTCAGTAGTTCCCTTTCATCCAGAATCTAGCAATTTTTTCATGATTGTATTTCATTTATGATGTGTTCCTATGTATGTACGTGTGCATTTTTTAGAGTTGACCGCAAGACTAAATTTCCCCGCCTGGTTTTGTCCACCCAATCTGCCCCTGCCTGCTGTATAAGCTCACAACAAAGCCTTGCTGGCTACATAAAGTATTTAAAAACGAAAAATAAGTACGAGACCATGAAAGAAATACGGGATTACGCCATATAATGCCGGTTGCTTCGACTAGCGAATCCTGTGATGGTTATATTCAAATTGATCGGAAACTTGAAATTTCGGCGTTCTGGGTGGTGTAGTGGTTCGCATACCCGGGCGTTTTCTGGGAGACGTGGGTTCGGTCCCGCTCCAGGACGATGAAAATTTTCAAGTTTTCGGATATTATCTGACTTACCATCCCTTGTCACCTTTACGCCCAAAATCGGATTGACATCTTCAAAATTTATATAAGTACGAGAATTAAGAAAGTTACGAGGATCTTTCATATTGGAACGCTTAAGAAATAACTGTAGATTAAAGAAAACGCCATAAATCTTAACTCGAATGCAGGACCCTTCTAGGTTGTGTAGAATGCTGCGATAGTTCCATCTGCGTTCCACGCTCAGTAGAGCAAAACAGGCTTACCTGCGTGTCAACTTATGAAATCGAGCTCTCCGCGGAAGACAGCAATTCTGGATCTCCCTCCTCCTTGGTTTTGGTACGCAGGTTTTAAATGTTTGGGAAATAAAGAAAATCCAGCTTCTATTCTTGTGGAGCGATATTAGATTTTTGGACGCATCGTTGGTCTGAACGGCTCGTTTCCAACGTGTAAAAAAAACCAAAAACAATTGAATTTAACCACTTGGTATGGATGCGTCGCCGCAATGCCTGTTGGACCGAACATTCCCAGAGATTTCCTACTGCGTGCTGAGATTTAGTATCACTATTTATCCTATAATTATTTCCTAATAGTTTCAGTCGTTAACTCACATTATTAGCAATTATTTTTCTTCCCGATACTTTTCGTCAAGTAGCATGTGAACCTAAACCCAAAACTATCTCGTTATTGTCTTTTACTATAAATTTGCTATTTTTTCTAAAAGACTGGAAGGGGGTCAGCTCGAGTGCGGTAACTATAATGAAATATTTTTCTAATAACTACCATATATCGTGGGCCGGGTGGCCAAGTGGCCAGAAGCGAAGATTTGAGACTGCTCGTACGAGCTGGTCCCGAGTCTCGGATAAAGCATTGGTGGTATGTTTGTTTTACAACTCTGGCTCTCTCCTTTCGCTGGAGAGGAAGTGGGCGCGCAGTTGCTCATAACCTTTACAGCTGCTCATTGTGGTTGTTAAATCCGTAACAAACAAACCCTGAGTCTACGGCCACAATGCGAATAATTGTTACCGATAGACGAACGAATTTGTTAGTTTTTTTATTTCGTGGTTCAACAACCACCATGAGCAGCTCTATCGGCAGTCCTTAGTTTCAGGGGTGGGAAAGAGGTAGTAGCCGTGAGCAAAGCACACCACCCCATGCCTCTATCGGGAATCGAACCCGGGCCCATCTCGAACGAGCAGTTAGAGACCATCGCTTAGACCACGGCTCACGAAAGTTGTCTCAAGGTTGTAACGCCGTCCCGGGGGCACAGTGGTCTAAGCGATGGCCTCTGATCATTCGTCCGAACGGGGACCGGGTTCGAATCCCGGTGAGGTATGAATGTTGTGTTTGTCTTACGGCACTTGTTCTCTCCCTTCCCTAGAACCAGTGACCCTAAATTAGGGACGGGCAACTGCTTATAGCCCATTGAGTTGCTCACGGTGGTCGTTAAACATCCAATCAAAAAAAAAAAAAGGTTATAACGATCATGCACACACGCTATCTACTGCGCAGTTCCATTACACCTTGTACCGGTTTCGCCAGAGAATCTGTCGCTTCCTGAACTTTGTGCTGAGTATTTGATCATGGGATGGCCAAAAATATCAAGGGATCACCTCTCCTTTGAAACTACGCAGTTGAAAGTATCTTAAAACAGTCTTTAGGGTCACAAGAGTTTGCTATAATAAAAGTGATATCATTTAAAAAGGCCGACCTACTCTCCCCAGTTCTGAAGTCGAAGGCTTCTGGAACGTGCAATCGGCTTTTCCAGCGAGAGTTATTCTTGGTTTTCTGGTAATACGAAGATGTTAAAATACGGCTGTCTTTTTATTTCGTCTCATAGCGAGATGTAGAACCACGACAGCATTAGCAACGTGAAAAAGTTAGGGGTCTTATGAAGTCGTCGTGAATATTCTAAGGTCAAATCTTTTGTTTCTTTACCTAAATTCGGAAGGACAAAAATAAGTCCCTCCCATTTGAAGATAGTTATAAATCTACTCAAAAATATAACGCAAATGCCGAAACAAATTGATATATTACGAGTCGTTTAATAAGTGCAGCTTGCGATTTAGTAAAACAAGAACACCTTTCCATAGGGAGCGATAAATCCAGCTATTCTGGCAACAAAGAAAACTTAGCGTTAGTTTTGCTTACTAAATGTTGGATTATCATTTAGAGATTTATGTTTTTTTCCGGTTCGTCAAATAACATATAAAATAATTTGTGGGCATTTCCAGTGTTCTCATTTAAAAAATGTGAGGGACGCTAATTTTGTTGCCAAAATTACGAAAGAAACGGCCAACACTTCCCATAAATTTTAACTATGTGTAATTTTTCGCTATGTTGCGGCAGATGGCTGTGCTAAAGAACGATTTGTAGGTTTTTCTGATGTTTAACAGTGAACGTACTGCAGTTGTTAGCTTGTCCCAACCGGTTGTGTTTAAACACATGGACGAATTTCATTCCGTGTGGTAAGAAAGACAGCAACTTCTTGCTCAAACATAAAATATCAGGGAAGTTATAGCTGGCTTACGGTCGAGAAAGTAAATTTGGGAAGGTTTAAGAGAAGAAAGTGTGGCCTTACCTTATTTCTTCACTGCTGCACCCTTAATTTTGTTTTAGAACACTCAGCCATATTGAAGAGTGTGCAATATTTTTTGGAACAGTCATGGGATATGGAAACCATTTTAATATATGGTGTTCCAAATCATATCTGCTTATAAGTACACATGAACCTGCATAACATAGGAATCAATCACTAAAGCTGTACAGGAAATTCCGCGCTTTGATTCAAAAGATTCCTACAAGTGTTTGCTTCAGCAGGAAGACAGTTTTCGGCTCATTGGAGAATATGCATATATCCAAAGAGCGAGAGAAATGGTGAAAATCTTCCAAATACGAGGAGAAAATGTTAATAGACAAAGTCATCGCTCTTTCAAAGTTTTTCTTTTGTATTTCCACACCACTTGGATCGAATCCCAGATCTCTCGATAACTAACCGAGTGCGTTCGCCTTACGCTACTGTGCCAACAATCCATGGCGCTATGTGTGTTTATCTGCCAGCATCTGTCTTCACTTCGTTAGGTTCGATCCCAGCGGTGACGAAATACAATTTTCGGTTGTTAAAGAAAAACGTGGAAAAAGCGACGATGACTTTGTCTATTAATATACATTTCCCAATAGAACATTTCGGCGCAGCAAAAATTATATGGGGTTTCTCTGCTATCTGTATTAAAAGCGTGTTTAATAAATTGAAGAAAAGCCCAACGCTTCATAATTTTGTCATATACACTGAGTGGCCACTTTATTATGACCACCTGACAGTTTTAAGCAAATGAACTATGGCTTCACGCTGTTGCCGCCAGAGGGCGAGGCTAGTATCAAAAGGGAAAGCTTAGTGCTTGCGACAGTATAAGAAGTGATTTCTGGGTGACGAGATGGATAAAAAATGCGATTTGACGGACTTTCATCGTGGGATGATTGTAGGAGCGAGTATCGCCGAAACCGCCGCATTCGTGAAATGTTCCAGATCAGCTGTTGTTAAAGTGTTTAAAGACTGGACTGTCAGCCAAAAAACTGGGTCTCTACATGCAACGTGTGGTCATCATCGACTAGTGACTGCTCGGGCGGAACGGAGAATGTCCAGACTGGTAACAGACAACAGAAGGGCAACAGTGCAGCAAATTACAGACCATCTTAATAAACGATCCCCTCAAATGATCTCTGCACGCATTGTTCGCCGTACGCTGCATCGGATGGGATATGGCAGCCGAAGGCCTGTTCGAACACCTTTGCTGTCTGCAGTTAACAAGAGAAAACGTCTCCAGTTCGTACAGGAGCACAAGGATTGGACAGTCGATAATTGGAAACAAATTATGTGGTCCGATGAATCACGATTTCAGTTGCATCATGCCGATGGCCGAGTGAGAATTTGGCGGAAACAGCACAAAAGCATGGACCCCAAATGCATTGCTACAATCCTTCAAGCTAGTGGAGGCGACGTTATGGTTTGGTGAATGTTTTCATGTCAAGCTTTAGGCCCTTTAATTCGTGTTGATCAACGTCTGACTGGCACATCATATCTAAACATCGTTGCGGACCAATTGCATCCTGTCATGTGGATGGTTTATCCCAATGACTTTCAACAAGATAATGCGTCCTGCCATAGTGCTCGTATTGTACAGGATTAGTTTCAGGAACATGCCGGCGAGTTTACTTTGCTTAGTTGGCCCCCACAATCCCCATCGGGAATTTGTGGGATGAAGTTGAACGAGCCATCAGACAGCTGGATCCACAACCCTGCAATCTCACACTCCTGGAAAGTGCTATTCATCAAGCATGGTCTCAGATTCCACAAACCACCTATCAACATCTCATGGAGTCCATGCCATGAAGAATCGACGCAGTTTTAAAGGCAAAAGGTGGCCCAACGAAGTACTGAGGGGTTAGGCATAATAAAATGGCCACTCAGTGTATAAGTTATCGAAACGGAATTGTCGGATTGAGCAGAAGAGACCTAATTCACGGTTTGTCTGAATAAACTCATTGGCTTATTTAGAGAAAAAAATCTGCCGCAAGTGACGTGTTTGACCAAAGAGCGCTGAAACGTAAGATGAAAATAATTTACGAAGTCCTCCACAAGCAAAATTTTGTTGCATCAAGTTTCACGTAACACATGTGAGAGATTCACATAACGTTCCTTGTCTCGAGTAATCTAAATGGTAAAGAAACTTTTCCCATCATTAGTTAGTGCTGTTACCTCAGCGATAAGAGAAGAATAGTTCTCGTTCTTGCATTGGACGTATTTTAAATAATGTTTGAAGTGCGTTCCTAGTGGATGACTCACATTAACACTGGTCAACAATGAAAATGTTTCTGACTTGAAAATACTTGTTTCGTATTAGTTTCAGTATGTTAAAAACAAATGTGACATTTAAAACGCTTATTTAGCTCTCATTTCGGAGACATAGCCTATTTATGATGTTTTAGCATATGTATATGAAAGGAGACGTGTGGTGCTCCGAGCGGCTAATTAAGGTAGTACGTAAAGCAAATTTAGGGGTTGGCAAACCTGAGAGCGGGAATGAAAAGTCCCTGTAGATCTTATTTTGTTCATTAATCACTTGTTTCAGTTCATTGTCTGTTTACAGCTTGCTTGGAGTGAAAATTATAGTGTCGTTCCTTTCTTTGCTGCAGGTTGGTTTTGTGGTCATACGTAGCTTAAAAAGCCAGGATGCCACGTCAATGCTTAAATAAATCCGACAATTTTTGTTATGTTTGTGGTAATGTGACCTTTGCCGCCCAGAAACGCCCAATTACTTCACTCGTGAAGACAGCCTACCGCCATTATTTTCGTATGAAAGAAGGGGATCAAGGCAAAACGTGGGCACCTCATATTTGCTGCAATTCTTGTTCTGTAAATCTACGTGGATGGATCCGTAAAAACGGACGTTCAATGCCCTTTGGCATCCCTATGATTTGGAGAAAGTTGACAAATCATGCAGATAACTGCTATTTCTGCATGGTACCTCCTATTAAGAAAGGTATATCGAGAAAGAGAAAGTTGAGCAAGAAATACCCCAACATCCCGTCAGCTATCCGACCAGTGCTACATGGGGACGATCTGCCTGTACCGAACCCACCAGAGGAGTACAGTCTGGACTCAGATGAAGCACAAGACAGTACGGAGGCGACATCATACCCATGCCCTGAGGCTTAGACATAACAGGATCCTGATTTTGCACCTAAGTCACTGGGTGAGCCACACAGATTTACCCAAGGTGAACTAAATAATTTAATTCGAGAACTGGACCTACCAAAAGACAAAGCCGAACTTCTAGATTCTAGGCTCAAACAGTGGAATCTTCTAGAACGTAATTTTAAAGTGTCAGTGTACAGGAGTCGGCAGAAAGATTTGCTTCCATATTTAAAAAAAAGATAATAACCTATATAGTTGTCTGCTGTGATTGTGAATGGTTAATGACAGCTTTGAATGTGGAGCACAAGCCACAGGACTGGAGGCTATTCATAGACTCATCAAAGCTAAGTTTAAAAGTTGTGTTGCTACACAATTGCAATTCTTTTCATTCTGTTCCTGTAGGCCATGCTGTCCATATAAAGGAAACATATGCCAATATGAAATTACTTCTGGAAGCAATTAAGTACACAGACCACCAATGGCAGATCTGTGGGAGACCTGAAGGTTATTGCAATATTGCTGGGCATGCAGTTGAGATACACCAAGTACTGCTGTTTCCTGTGTGAGTGGGACAGTTGAACTAGACCCTTACACTAAAACAGAAAAGACGGGTCTCCAAGGAAAACTCTGCAACCCGGGGAAAAGAATGTCCAGCACAGTCCTCTGGTTGATCGAAGCAAAATTCTTCTGCCCCCTTTACACATCAAACTCGGAATTATGAAGAACTTTGTAAAGGGGATGAACAAGGATGGAGAGGCTTTCAAGTACCTGAGAGACAAATTTCTACGGCTGAGTGGGGCTAAAATGAAGGAAGGAATCTTCATTGGTCCTCAAATTCGTGAATGTCTTGTGGATTAAATCGTCGAGCTAGTCCTCCAGGCCAATGAGTAACCAGCTTGGGAAGCCTTCAAAAGTGCTATGCATGGCTTCTTGGGTAATCGAAGAGCTGTAAATTATGTTGGGCTTCTAAACAACCTTCTAGACAAGTATCATCGCTTAGGCTGCAACATGCCCCTCAAAATGCACTTTCTGCACTGTCATCTAGATTTCTTCCCAGAAAACTGCGGTGCAGTGAGTGATGAGCATGGTGAGTGGTTCCACCAAAATTTTTCAACAATCAAATGAAGATATCAGGGTCGGTGGAACTGTTCCATGCTTGCAGACTACTTTTGGACATTGACAAGAGATGCCCCAGAACAGGATTACAGGCGACAAGCAAACAGAAGGCGCACTCATTTGTAGGCCCCTATTTCTGTATTTCATGTGGTAATTTCAATTCCTCTATGTTTTTGTCGTTTGGTTTATTGTATTTTGTGTAATTTACGATTGAGTGAATGAAAATAACGTTCATTTACATTGTAGTAGTATAATACAATACTGTTGAAATTTGCTTTTTGCTATAATTATATATAGATGAATAAGTTGTGTATCTCCGAAACTAGAGCTAATAAAAAACAACTATTATCAGATTCGTTTTCTTCAACCCGAAATTAGTAAAGTTTAACTACTTTCATTAAGGAAACATAAAAAAAGTTTTTTTTTTGTTGAGCAGTGTAATTAGTGTATTGAATATATTTTATTCATTTCACAGCACATGCAGCTTTTATAATTATTGTATGTATTTACCCTCTAGTTTTCGGAATTTATTCATAACGCTGTCAAATGTTTTTCTGCTAGGTCTTAACATGCCGAGAAAGATTCTATTTTGACTATTTCAAAATAACATTCTTTTCAATTAAATAATCTTTTTTCGGCATTTAACCACATATACCTATGCAATTATGTTGTTTCTTACTATGCCTGTCCATTCAAACAGGCAGCACTTGTGATTATTTACTATCAAGCATTACTTTAGTAGTGGTTTGGAAAACCAAATATGCTCAGAAGTTATCCGTTCCTCAGTTCAAGGCTCAAATTTCTTTCCAAAGAAATGTTACAGCATGCCGTTATACTGTAGACATCATGAGAGACAATCAGATGACAACAAAATTGTAGCCTGTAATATTGAATATGATTAAATTCAGTGCTGGAGAAATATTTTTTGTGATGCATTTGGTAGTTAAAATTATTTTCCTTTTTCATAGGTCGATTCCGTTCTCTTCCTATGTAGTGCGCGAGCTTTCAATGGAAACTATGGTTACCAATTTTTTTTCCTACGTTTCCGTTCCCAGATAGTGTACGGCCACATTTAGAACCACACTTCTGATGAATTTATTTTTCTGTAATAAAATTGTATCTTTACTTGCATGAGAACGACAGTTCACCGCACTGTGACATTGTTATCTTATATGTAGTCAAATTAAACTCTAGTATGTCGTATTAGCATACAAACATGTGAATTAAATCGTTTGCAACAGAGTGAACGGAATGAGTGCCAAATAATTCATAAATATGCGTTACGAGCACTCCATAGAATTACCTCAAACACTTCGCGGCAACCACAATGAATTAGATGAATTAATCATGCTGCAGAATTTCGTGAGACATTTTGTACTATTTATTCTTGAAGAAAAAGCACGATGTGTTTGTAGTTTCTAACATTTAGGTTCCAGCTGAAAATATTAAAGCATTCTACTAATATATTCTTCGAAGATACCAGAACGATTGCGTGAATTATGAAGTCTTTTGGAGATCATACCTGTCTTACCCAAAGTCCATACTTTCAAAGTTACATAGTCGCTAAATTTTTGAGTTCTACTTTTATCTTTATGTCCACAATTCCGTGGCAACTTAAAGTTCTTGGGATCATCCGGACTCAAGAATCCAAACTTGCCTTCGAAACCTGGACATATACGAAAAAGAATTGAACTCCTAAACAACGTTTAAAAGTTAATGCATAGATTTACAAAACCAGGCGTTTCCAAACGTAATTAAAAACTAAGAAGGCCGACCCGGTGACGCAGTGGCCTAAACGCAGGCCTGTGATCAATAGTTCGAGATGTGTCCGGTTTCGAATCCAGGCGAGGCATGGGTTTTGGTTATCTTACGGCACTAGCTCTGTCGCTTAATTAGTGCCACTGGCCCTAAATTAGGGACGAGCGACCGTTTAAAAGGTGAGATATCCCGTGTCATTTATCAGTGAAAAATTAACCTATATTGCTTGTTTAAGAGGCGTAACAACAATCTTTTAGGAACGAGATCACCATCGTAAGAAGATTTGTACGGCTAAACAGGACTTTATGTGTGCAGCAATTGACCGAATCATTCAATGAAGGCCGTTTCCGACCCTTATCTGAACAAACTATGCGATTGGAATTGAAGAGGATCGGTATTGGCAGTCGTATGCCTATACGAAAATCGCTGATTTCTTCAAAGAACTGGAAAATTGGTCTACAGTGGTGGTGTCAAAAACACCGTAACTGGACTGGAAGACTGAAAAAAGATAATGTAGAGTCGCGGTACACCTTGTTCTGTACCGACGGTTGGCAGACATTTTGGCGAGAGCTCCATGGAGCAATGAACCCTTCTTGTAAACACAACGTTCTGTTGGTATGGAACGGGTAGCCTGGTCTTGCAGGAAGGTCGTGTGTTCTCCACGGGTTCTTTGCGCAGCGTTGCCGGATCTAGTCTATCCTGCAATGCTGACTTTTTTATGTAGCAGGCGGCGGCTGTTTCACGGACGACAATGCTACTTACTGTTTATCGCGCAAGATGTGGTCATTAGTGGTTCAGCGGGTAAGACAGAGACTTTCGCCATCTTCCGTGGCCACAACAAAGACCGGAGCTGAACCCGATTGAGATTGTTGGTTGGTTGGTTGGTTGTTTGATTTTTATGGCGCAAGGGCCATTATTGGCCAAAGAGCGCCAGAGACAAGACAGAGAAGCAAACAGTAATAAAAACGTGGTAAAAAGCATAAAATCTGGCTGATCATGTAAAACTGAAAAATGAGAACGATGGAAGGGCTAAAAAGATAATGAAACATACAGTATTAAAAACATGATACAATGATTAAAATCTAGCTGATTCAGTAAAACTGAGAAATGAGGATGATGATAAGGCTAAAATCTAGATACGTTTAAAATAGTCAATTTTTTTAAAAAATGAAAAAACAGCAACAGTATTGCAGTGGTCATTGAGGAGCCGCTGCAGTGTAGCGGCGTCCTCGGTCAACAAATGAGAATGAAAGAAATGAAAACGTACATCACGAAAACGAACACAGGTACACAGAAGATGAGTGACGGTGAGTCGGCAATTGCACGTCTCACACATCGGCGCAGTGTCGCCACACAGCAAAAAGCGGTGAGTGAAACGACAATGCCCAATGCGGAGACGCGCAAGCACCACTTCCTCCCTACGGTTCCGACGATATGTGGATTTCCAAATTTCAAGATTAGGTTTGATACGATGCAGTTTATTTTCCACCTGTTGGTCCCACAGACCTTGCCACGTTCGCTTGATATGGTCGCGAACCAGAAAGCGGAAATCCCGATGGAACAGTGGCAAGCGTGTGACGACCAAAGAGGAAGCAGATCTAGCAGCCGCATCAGCACACTCATTACCCGAGATTCCGACATGCCCGGGAATCCAACAAAATTGTATCTGGACACCGGCCTCGAGCAAAGAACAAAGAAGCCTTCGTACGGTAAGAAGAAAAGGGTGGTCACAGCAGTCCAACGATGACAGTGACTGTACAACACTCAAAGAATCAGTGTACACCGCAGCCCGTTGATGAGAGCCCGACTGAACATGAAGCAATGCAAGATACACAGCATGCATCTCCGCCGAAAACACCGTGGCCTCAGCTGGGATCCGCGCTACTGACACGTCATCTACACAGACAGCCGCGGATCCAACAATTCCATGCATCTTGGAGCCATCAGTGAAAATGGGAGTGTAGTCAGAATTGAGGTCACGGTGCTCAGCGAAGAGCTGCTGGTACACTGACGCAGGGGTTGAGGATTTATCGAAAGATGTAAAGGTGGTATCAACCATGACACCAAGTGGGTGCCATGGAGGATCCCCAAAGCCCCTGGTCTCTCCAACAAGTGACAAGTCGAGCCCTACATCACGGGCTACGGTAGCCATACGAAGACCGAAAGTTGAAATGCAGGAGGGCCGGTTCCCGAATAAACGAGCATGCTGAGGATGAAAAACTGCATCGTATAAAGGATGGTCTGGAAGAGATCTAAGTTTCAAGTAGAATTGAATAGACAGCTGCAGACGGCGTAATTCAAGCGATGGTTCGTTCGCGTCAGCGTAAAGGCTGGGAATCGGAGATGTTCGAAATGCTCCCGAACAAAGACGCAGTGCTTGATGGTGAATAGTGTCCAAAGGCCGATTGAGATTGTACGGGACATGTTAGGAATACAGATTCGGGAACAAATTCTTTTTCCATCAAATCTGAACCAGTTAAAGGCCCACAGGGTGAACTCCTGGTATACTGTAGATGCAGATAGAATCTATTCCAAATAGGATATATGCTGTAATTCGAGCTAAAGGAGGTCCAAGCTGGTATTAATTTTCCAATTCATTGACCGGTATGAGTCGTAAGAAAAATTGTTCCTCACACATGGATACAGCAGCGCAAGTCTGAACGGATGATATCAGAGTTACTACACACGTTGTTGATCTATAGCATACAATGTGAAGTGTCATGCATCGGAAAGTATATGCTTGCAATGCTTCACTGAACGCTGTTGACGTTTACGATATTATCGAAGTCGGAGAAGTTCGTTTTACGGACAGACGAAAGGCAATACAGCTGCGTGTATCCATTAGTTAGCTCTCTTTTGTGCTGGTGGCTATGGATTCCTCTCATCTGACGTTAAGGGGGAAAATCTATCAATACTCACAGTGTTAATTTGTTCGGTACATACACCGGTGAGCCATTACATTATGACCACCCCCAGCCTAGAGAAATGAGCGCGCCTGGAGACCGAACGGTGGCGCAGGTGAAGTCCACAGAGCAGTATGTATACAACCCGAGGACCGGCTTTCGGTTAGTAGAGTGTTCGGAGTAAGATTGGGAAAAGCTGCCGATTTATCGGAGTTTGATAAAGGACAAATTGTGATGGCACGGCACCTCGGAACTACGATCTCGGAAACGGAGAGGCTTGTGGGTTGTTCACGTGCCGCTGTAGTGAATACGTATCCAAAGTGGTGCACAGATGGCCAAAAGACGAACCGCCGTCCAGTCGTGTGTCGTCCTCAGCTCATTAATGCCAGAGGGAAGCGCAGACGGTCGCGCATTATTCACAGCGACCGCAGGGCCACAGTGCGACAAATAATCAGCAGTTACAACAGTGGTGATCAGGGCAATGTGTCACAGCACACCGTTGATTGCAGCCTTCTGTTCATGTGCAGGCATAGCCGTAGATCCAGCCAGGTCCCTATGCTCACTGCACGTCATCGCCAACAACGCATGAAATGGGCCGAATATCATGGAGATTGAACCGTGGATGATTGGAAGAAAGTGGCCTGGTCTGACGAATCAAGATTCTTGGTGTATTACGTAGCGCCGATTATCAACGGGGGGGGGGCTATGGCACCTGGATGCACTGTTGGATGAAAACCGGCCGGCAGCGGCGGTGTTATGATGTGGGAGATGCTTTCCTGAGGTACTTTAGGCCCCATCATCTCAATAGCACGATCCCTGACAGCTGTCAGGTATCTGAACATCGTTGCGGATCAAGTTCACCTATTAATGGCAAATGTGTTTTCGTTCTGGTGATGGCAACAGGATAATGCGCTATGCCACACTGCCAGAATCGTCAAGGAGTGGTTCGAGGAACATGCTGGTGGTGACTTTCTGTTAATGCCCAGGGTTCCAAATTCACCTGACATGAACCCAATCGAACATTTGTGGTTCGATTTGGAAAAGCGGGTTCGCGCTAAATTACCACCACCAAGAAATGTACGGGAACTGGAGGACCTGCTGTTGACATTATAGTAGTAGATACCGCTGGATACCTATCTATAACTCACCGAATCGATGCCTCGCCGAGTGGCGGTTGTTTTGCGGGCTAAAGGGGGTCCTACAGCTTATTAGGTAGGTGGTCATAATGTAATGACTCATCAGTGTGTTGTCGCAAAGACTATTGCATTCTGGTCTTCAGACTTTTGAGTGCAAATAAATAAGATCCTTAGCTAATATACCGGGTGTCTCAAAAAGATTGATCACATGTAGAGAATTTTTAGGAAGGGAGTGTCTGACCCCAGGTCTTAAACAACCCTTAGAAATAGGAAGCTAGGAGATTTGGGCTAGAGTGCCCGATAGGAAAGTCGCACGGAAGCGAGGTAGAAGACGCCCTTATTTACTACCGGGGGGGGGGGGGGTATCCGGGGTCCGACGGATTAACGTGCCCATCCGACGCACGGCGGATATGTAGTGGATCGAGCGTTCGTACCTGCCTGGGGATCGAACCTGAGTTCCTTTCCGCGGCAGTCACGAACGTTGCCCACTAGGCCACCCGCGGCCCTCAAAAAAGATTGAAACAAGCTTTTATCTATTCAACGGTTGATCACAGATACATACTTTCAATAAGAAAGATACTCAAAATGACATAAAGCCTTACGACATGGAAGTTGCACCCCTGTGGGTGATGGGATTTGCATAAAGAAAATATTTTTCTTACACAGCCTCTGCAGAACGAAAATGTTTCGCAATGCTCTAATTTGGTGGAGAAAAAACCTCATTCTGCTTTCGAAACAAGCTACCGTTCGCCCGTAAACGGGCCGCAGATGGTATATTTTTTACAATTTTCATCGCGAATATCTCCGCGAGTTTTGCAAGTGGAACAACTGGGTTTGCTTTTCTAGACTAATTAGGACATGGCGCAATTGTGTTTCTGCGAAGGCTTTATATCAAAGTAATTGTTTTTATTTTTATGCGAATTCTACCCACAGGGCGCAACTGCTTTGTCGTAAGTCAGTACGTCATTTTGAGTATTTTTCTAATTGAAAGTATGTATCTGTGATCTACCTTTGAAAAGATAAAAGTTTGATTAAATTTTCTTTGAGAGACCCGGTATACACTAGCTGTTATTTAGGAAAATTCGTCCGAATATTTTTTAAAATTCAATTTATCTCATTCGGTGCCAAATCGGAATACTGCCCGATTGAAATATAAAGAATTTTTAAAATGTTTCTGAGAAATTTTTCGAAATCACAGTTAAGGTATGTACTAGCTAAGGACTTGATTTATTTACGTTCAAAAGTTTGAAGTGAAGAACGTAATAGTTTTGAGAAAATATGTACAGAACGAATTGACATTGCAGGTATAGGATAGATTTTCCCTTGAGGTCCCACCCTTAAAAGTGTTGTTTATCGTCTGTAATGTCACCTTCCGAATATTGCGCTCAGAACGAGTGATGCCAAAGCCTAACAAGACACGGTCTTCATCAATACCAAGATCAACATCGCTGCTACTCGTAAAGAAGTCACCACAGAAAATAATGTTTCTCTTGTAGTTGCTTGCTTCTTCCCATTGTTCCGATATTCCTAATGGATATCGGCCTTGGTTGTTTAGTATCTTATCTCGGCACACCTCTCTCTTGCCTTTCTGGTTAAGCTCTGTCGTAATAACTGAATCAGACACAGACTCACCTATGTAGCTGCTCGATGCTCCCGTAGCACAAGCAGCTGGATTATGTTTCTCTCGAAGTCGCTGTTGTCGCATAACTTTGTACACTTGTGATTACTCTATTGAGATTACACAGCTAGTTTTGCCGAATACGCGATATCTAAGTCCTACCTGTCACTGATTGTAAGAAAACTGCTACTCAGGTCCATGTAGGTCATCCCCTAACTTTTGGATATTATGTTATTGGGAGGCAAGGATGAGCGCCAACGATACGCTCAGTCTATTTTGAACATGATCTAAGTTTTAGAAGTAGCAACATTCATTAGTCAATTAGAACGACAATATATTCTCTCTTGCTCTCCAAGCACGTCTGTGCTATCCACAAACCCGGTTTTTCCACTCTGAGGGAGCTCAGCGTTTATTCAGGCCAAACTACCTCGTAGTACAAGGTTTTGCTGACCGCGTCGTCCCTGGCGCTTGGGTGATACACATTTTCAATACTGCATGCATCACTCTAAGCATTTCATCTTAGTTTTTATATTGCGACACTGGTAAAAAATTCATCGTGCCACTGTAAAACTCGTACAGTCATTAAATACCCATGCATCGTCAATATAAGAATTAACATCGCAGCTTCCCGTAAAATAGTTTGCTGTTTTGCATGGATAACTGGACACTCAATTCTCCATAGTTTTGGTAGTTAGTGTATTTTCCAACGCCTTTTCTCTCCGCAATGCCATCGACGAACACCGCTGAAATCGCTAACGGAGATGGAGTACCTAATTTAACTTTTCGATGTTTGGTTCAGACAGACAGCAAACAAGAGGCACAAAATGCAAACAACATTTTATTAGAAACGAAACAATCTGAATTACACAAAGTTACTCTCTTGCTTTTTCAACGGTATAAGTAAGTTACTACAAAATATAAAATGGTTTTGTTCGTTTACCGAGAGTGTACGGCTGCTTCCTACAGAGCTTTCGAAAAGATCAATCAAACACCGCAATACACACTGGAAGGATCGGATTCACCTCTTTCCACAGACAGCAGTCGGCACAAATAATAAATGATGACATCAATGTGTGCACTGTGCGGAATTAAAACCTTTTAAGCGCAATTCACTTCAGTTTCGATGAAAAATCCCATGTTCTAAAACAAATTAAGATGTCAAAAGTTTAACTTAAATTGATGAGAATGGAAGGATCTTTGTACATTTCCAGCTATATGCAAGCACGGAACTGTATATGTTACATCGAATTAATTCTGCATGATACTTTTACGTATTCTCTAATTTATTTGCCCTGGAGGGCTCACTGTTTACATCTTTCATTCAGGTTTTAGATATTCCAGTGGTGAAACATATCAAGGCACACAATTTAGTGTGTGTGTTTTTTCACTTACTTTGGAATTAATTTTAATTCATTAATCTAGAAGAAAAGCACAGCTTATTCCCTATTCAGATTAAGACATTGAATTTACATATACATTTATTTAATTCTTAACACAAGAATGGTTTTAAAACAAAAATTATGTAAAACTTTTAAACCTGTAAGAAGTATAAGTTATACAACAATAGCATCCTTTCGTGTAAAACATGAACTCAGTTTAAAGCGTTTAAAACATGCGACTGAAAAGAAATCACCTTCAGTCTGGCGAAAAGAGATATTTCAACTATTTACCTGGTTCAATGGAGGGAAAAAAGGGCTTTAGAATTTTGTTTAATGTACATATAAACTTTTCCGCAGTGGAGAATCTAAATCAACTGAAGGAAAAATAGAAAATTAATTATTAATGCTCCTCCGCGGTAAAAACGTTTCTTCTCCTTATCAACTGCGGTTTTAAGGTTTCTTTTTTCCGAAACCAAAAGTTGAGGGAAAACGCTTAAATCTATTTAAACGTACGACCTTAATCGCAAAACGACTAAGCTGGGAAAAAAGCAAACAAGCTAAAAAAAGATAAATGTTCCTCCAAGAAACTCTGAATTTCTTACTAAAACTATGTAAAAACACTTGCAATTTTTAACGAGATGATTTTTTTAATACTCGGAATTTGTGTGTGCTGACGGTCAAAGCTGAAAGCTAACGTGTCAAGTGACACATTTGTCAGGGATACTTAAAAAAAGCTGGAGGGTATGTATATTCATATGTCACTGCCTCATTTAGTGAACATTTTTGATATCAGAAATTTGTTTTTTACGTCGCATTGTTAGATTACTCTTCATAAAAGAACAGCATTATTTTTTCAATACAAGTTTACCTCTTTTAGCAACCGTACTTTCCGACGCTGTAATCAATATGCTTTGCCAAGCTACGCAAAGTCTAGGGTCATTTGCAGAAAATAAATGTCACAAGTAATATAATATCTCCAGAAAGCCCCTTAGGTAGCAAAATTATTCTGCTTTCCTGAAATTTTTGATGACGTCAACTACTACTTTAACAGCACACTCAAGTGATTTTGCATCTGCGTTTTGCAGGAAGAATTGATAAGTTGCGGAAAATTATTCATCTGAAATTACTTTGCAGTTTTACATACGCATGTACTGTACTGTTTTCCTACAAAATACGAAAGACATACTTACATAAGTTACCTACTTTTTAATGTTCTCCGTAATTGCGTGTGGCCCCTTCTATGGGGAAGAAATCGCGGATATGGATGAAAAAAGGATTTCTAGAAGAAAGCCAAACTATGTAGATTAATCAGTAAGTAACTTACGATAACTTAAGGTTGAGGATTACGGATACGTAAATATTTCCCAATGCGATTACAATAGCGTGACTAGAGGAGTTTGAATGAAAAGCCAACGTGCTGGAGAACATGGCCCCAGTTTGCGGTACACACGACAATTAGGTTGTTTGGGGAACGAAAAATGCAGGCAGCGGAGATACATCGCCAACTGCAAGAAGCCTATGGTCGTCATGTCGTAAGCGTTCGGAGCATGTCAGAACGGCGTTCAAAATTTGCATGTCTTCCCTACTTTAGGGTCATTGGTTCCAGGGAAGAGAGAGAACCAGTGCCGTAACACCAACCAAACATCCATACCTCACCAGGATTCAAACCCCATGCCCATCTCTGACGAATGGTCAGAAGCTGACGCTTAGACCACTGCGCTACCGGGGTGGCTGGAGTCTCTGCTGCAAGGAGACAGACGGGTGAATATTTGTCACATGCAAATATTTTTGGTATAGCGCGTACCTCCGGGTGAGGCCTTGTTTCCAGGCGGGTAGTTATTTTCACTTGAATCTCCTCCACACCCAGCACTTTCTCGTAGGGCTTACACGCAACTACCTATGAGACTTTTGTGTTGCATATCATTAAAGAAGTTACGTTAGATTGAGCCTAGAGGCGTTTAAGTACGACAGAGGGTAGACAAGTCAGCGTAGTTGGGAGTGCCACATTGAGTACTTCCAGCGGCACTCCCAGAGAAGTGAGCAGACGACTTTATCTGTAGCGTGGCTCCTATACCTCGGCGCCGATGGCTTGGTGAGCTCATTCGACTCGTGTCGGGTATTCGGTGGTTCAGGGCATCTCATCCTACTTGGGATAGATCCCGCGAACATCTGGTCGGAAGGCGGTTGCTTTAACGACTCGGCCCTTTTTGAATATGTTTTCTAGCAAGTTTCCTTTTTATTCAAACTCCTGTGCTAAACAACGCCCTCTAGCCAAGATAGTAAATGGCCCTGGGAGATAAAGGTTTTCATATACCTAATCCACCGCCAAAGATAATCTGAAGTTAATTATTTATCAGCTGTCATAGAAATGTCATAAATAGTATTTCTCTACGCAGTTCCTAAGTAGTTTACGGTTACAGAAACATTTTAAATGCTGGAATAATTCAAAATACTATTACTGACTTATGCGGGCCAAGTCGTGGTCATTCTTTGTTGTACGAAAAATTTTTAAAACTTTCTGTTTGTAGGAAGAATATTTTGATTTCTTCAACGAAGAACAGTTGTATGAAGGCCTACGACAGTACATTGTGACTTTGTGTAAACTTCGCAAAGGTGGGTACTGTGTTTTTAAATGAAAAAAGAAATTACTTTTCTGGATTATCAATATAAATTTTGTTATACTTGATCACTCATTTAAAACTTTTGAAAAATGGCTTTATATTTTACAGTAATGATAAAATATTATTAGGTGTTGAAAGACTGCTCATATCATATGTAGCTGGCTAATAATGTCACCATCTTTATCAAAACGCTGTAATATTTCGTTAAAAATAAGACTCGCCATGAACCAATATTTTTTTTATTATTTTTTTTTTTGCAGAAGAAACACATTTATTTTTAGTTAAAGTATTGTAAACCTGTAAATACAGAAACTGTGGTTATATCCATTGTCATCACGGAAATTACTCTGACTTTTTTTCCCAGAGTGCTCTCAAGGAAACTGAAGATTACGCTCGTGCAAAATACTTTTATGTTTTCGCTGAAATGAAACATAAAATAAGAATACTCCAGTACGAGAGGAAACGACACTCTTTAAACAAAACCATTAAATAAAGCATTTCTTTAGAATCTACCACACAACGATAAGATAACAACCCTCCTATGCAGTGAATGGTAAGAAGAGAACACACACCCCTGTACTGTCAGAAGCTTCAGTTAAAGAAAAATGCCTCGAACATAAAAGCAAAGAATAGATTTTATACATCCCAAATCGACCATCACCACGCAAAAAGGAAGGAAAGTGGGGAAAAAGCAAACCTTGCGCGTAATATAGTAAAAAGAAAACGTATTTCAAACGATATGCTGATTCGCCATACCGTCATATTTTATTATTTGAAGCTCTTCATGGAGTCTTTATTCATTTAACTGTTTTGCCATTCAATGGCTAAAAATGATTTTTGCCAGAATAGTTCGTTCAAGACTGTCACAGTACAAATCGACATATGTGTGATATTTCAACATAACTTTTCCTAACAGTGGTGATAATCAAGATATATTTAGGGTCGTTGACAAAAAACAGCTCCTCAGTGATATGGCTTACACCACTATGTACTACAGCTGCTTAAAATTAAGCGTGACAATGTCCAAAGGCACGGAACAATGCACTATGCATGTTCCGTGCTGTTTAATTGCATTTAGTGATGAAACCATGTGCCAAGCAAGAGTTTGAGTGGTCAACCGTTTTAACTCGGGATGAATGTCTTCCCGTAAATCAAATCACACCAAATGACATATCGACGGCACTTGTAATTTCGGGCGACATGACAGAAGACATTGAAATTTGTCACGGTCATGCTGGAATCAGTTAAGCCTCAGGCAAGTACAGTTAGAGACTGCTGGCAATGAGTCCTGCGTTTCTCGACTGTATACCCTCCAGAAGGGACTTTCTGTGACTTGATCAAGTCACAAGTTGAACAGTTTGGTAAGAACTTCAACAAATGCATGCGAGCAGCCTCCAAAATCTGAATTCGAGAGGTGGTTGCAGGAGCGATAAAACCGATGTAAAAAGTGCCCACAGAGCAGAGTTGATTATGAAGTGGATACATTTTATATCTGTATTACTACAAGTTCAGATTCAAAGATTTTTGTTAATTATTTTATCGGAGTTTTTTTATCTGTCCAAAAATATGGTGAGAGATGATAATTATCTGAGGGGGAAGTCAATTAACTATTTGAAAGGACTTCTGGTACTGAAAATACCTACACAATGAAAGGTTGAAAACTGAGCAACTTTTTCTTTCTTGAATTTCCTATAATGCCTGGAAAATTTTACATTCAAATTTAAGTTACTACCACCAGCTTTTCAGTCAAATCTCTATGAGGATTGCTTTCGCTGTAATACACCTAAAGCTATGTTAATAAGTGAACGAAGAAGCCGCCTTAATCCACGTCGGATCGAATTAGCAGCACGAAGAGTTAAAAAAACTCATTTTCCTTCGTAAGGTACTGATCAGTTAATGAGTGCAAATTAAAACTGGAATAGGCACATGAAAAATGCAATTTTTGCCTGATAGTATAAAGGCTGCACACGGTGTAGTTACTTTTTTTTCCACTTTCACAACATCTAACTCTAGGACGTGAGTCACTTTTCCCTGCTTTTGAGGGAAATGTTCTACGGAAGCGACACACTTACGTATCAAGCGGGACTCACATCCCTTGATTACATTGATCTAAAACAATAAACATATGTCCAGCTTTTGAAAGGGATGAACTAAAGCTTTCGGTGTACCATATTTTCCGTGGACCTCTTCTCTTAGGATTTTATGCGCATTCTCTGTTTAAGGAAAAAAAAATTGACAGTCTTCTTACAACACGTGCTAGTAATTTTAATGAGCATTTCTAAAAATCAAACTAATTATTGTTTATGACATCGAAACAAAACTAAAAGCAATGTTCCTGGACTCTCATGAAGAACTTCATGGAATAACACATTTGTGAGGTAAGCTTGACTACACAAAAATATAACCATTTGCAAGGTACCCATATACATTGCGGCACTTAAAGCATTAAAACGAAATATACAAATATTGATAATTTAAAGCAAGAACTACACAAAAGTCCATGTATGATTTGGCACCTAATAAAATTTTTGAGCTTGTTGAAGACAAATTGAAATGTTCCCATTTACAAAATCTCTTTTCCATAATAATGTACAAGAAATGCAATTCCATTATGTACATTGTACATTTGAACAATATATATATATATAATTTCTTGATATAAGCTGAACTTACGAAAAGCTGAAGTGAATTCAATTCGCAGCTCTACCGGTTGTCACAGCAACCGATCACAGGTCAATTTCAACTAAGACCACTGTTTACAAGTCTGTTGCTTATCGTTTGGCGGGCCTGCTGCGCTATGTTGGATGGATTCATATAGAGACAGTTTTTATTTTCTGTTAACATTAGTAAAAAAGAAACGTACGAGTATAAACTTGGCAGCGCAGTGCCTCTGCCAAACGAATCACCCAGCAGTTTTTCTTCATCATCATAAAATGATTAAAAATACCTGACTTCATCTTAAAAGACCATATACTCTTACGTGATGAAAGTGTTAGCCACCACAAACGTCAGAAATTTTACGCAGACGAATTTCAATATAAAAACGCGAGATGTTTTAGTTCCTTTTGTCCCCAAAATATATCAATCCCATCAAGGGACACCATTTAATGTTGTTGATTGATGTCAGTACGACTTTTCCAGTTCCCGGAAGTTCGGAGAGGTTCTCAGCTAGCCGGAAAAATGCAACTTTGCAACGGAAAGCTTTTCAGTGACGTAACATGTGAAGAAGCAAAGTCGCAGTCAGCAACGTCAGCAGGGAACACGGCGAAGACGCACAGTTTTCCTGAACCAGAGCGCCAGCAGCAAGTTGATTGCTTCGAAGTCCCTCAAAACTGCTTTCTATTGATCCTACAGAAAGAAAACAAGCATGAAAAAAAAAAAAGTTCTTAGTTACAGTAGCATGTCATGCAAATTGGCAAGCATTCATCATATTTCAAATGTAAAAACAAGGCATTTCAGTATAATATTTGTAAAATGGAACACTTAATGCGATGTTCATGAATAATTGAAAGGTACAGAAAAGGAAATCATTCTCAATCCACGGCGACTGAAGGTCTCCCAAAGTCTCTTCCACAACTCTCTAGCATCTCCCACGTGATCTTTAGTTCGTCTACCAATATGTCCAGCCCATGCCACGTGAGGGTTTTTATTTAGATCATACCATGAACGCTTGCAATTTACCTGCTTCATGAGTTCCTTTTCCTATCTTTCCTGGTTATACGAAGCATGCATCTCTCAATGCTTCTTTCAGGTGTGTGCTTTTGTGAAGATCCATATGTAAGAACTGGAAGGATGCATTCATTAAATACTTTCCTTTTAAGACATAATGGAAAATTGCATTCTAGCCAAGTTTTATACGCCTATTAACTTCTTCAATGTGGCAGTTTTCTTTTTTCAGGGGGCGGGAGTGACGACCACCGTGAGCAACCGAATGGGCTATATCACTCGTCCCTAACTTAGGGGAACGGTCATAAGCCAGCGCTTAGACTACTAAGCCACCGGGGAGGCGACGTAGCTGTCGCTTGATATCTGTAGGCTTAAGTTATTTCAAAAATTTTCCCATCAACATCCAATTCTTCAGTTCTCGTAAAAAACATCGACACCTCAGTTTTGTTTTCTGTACTGTAACTTCAACTTTAATTTCACTTCTTTACTCTTATCAGCAAGTTTCTAGATCATACTTGAAGAAATGACTATATCGTCTGCAAAACGAAGGAGAGTTAAACTGTTTAATGAGTGATAAACATTCTGCAAAGTGGCACTTGAAGAACTTGGGAAATAAATAGTAAACTCTAAAATATTAATCAAAAAGGACGAATGTGAATTTGCCGCCCCGGTGGCGCAGTGGTCTAAGGCGTTGGCCTCTGATCATTCGTCCGTAAGGGGTCCGGGTTCGAATCCCGGTCAGGCATGGATGTTGTGTTTGTCTTACGGCACTGGCTCTCTCCCTTCCCTGGAACCAGTGACCCTAAATTAGGGACGGGCGACTGCTTATAGCCCATTGAGTTGCTCACGGTGGTCGTTAAACCTCCACTCAAAAAAAAAAAAAAAAAAAAAAAAATGTGAATTTAGCCCTATAAAATTAGTCCACTTCAGCCCTTACAGCAACACCGCTGAAATGTAATTTAAAAAAGAAGAGGGGTGACACCGATTATAAGCTGTAATTAGTTTTTATCAACCGTTGCTATGGTAGAATTAACAAGACTGAGACAAGCCTCACTCCCAAATGGTGCTTTCCCCAACTGCAAGAAAAAATAATTGGTGTCTTACACATTTCCTTGTTACGAAAAGTCAGTTAATTTCGTACATACTCTACCAGGGTTTTAAACAGAAGTAATCGGTCTTTCCATGTTTATAAGTGAGTCACGGAAAAATCCTCATTGCCCGCCACCGGGAAATGAGAATTTTTCCGTGACTCACTTATAAACGTGGAAAGAGCAATGACTTCTGTTTGATGTTCCTGGTCCACGTCAAATGTCTGTATTAATTACCAGGGTTTTATTTCGAGTTGAAAATCTAGTGCGCTGTTTACATTTAATAGTAACACATAGTTAATTAATTGCTTTGGATAGAACATACTTGTATGGCAGCGTTAGAGGAACAAAATTAATAAGTTCCACATAAGCAAATTCCCTGCTTGTTAGGAGGTTACCTATAAAAAAACTGGAACGAACAACGTAAAGAAAGTGCTAATTCCGGTACACTACATTTTAGGACAGTAGGCAGGGGCTACACTGAATTAGTTTCTAGAATTTGGTGCATTCCAC
The DNA here is from genome assembly GCA_039090855.1 of Macrothele yani. Classification (NCBI taxonomy): domain Eukaryota; kingdom Metazoa; phylum Arthropoda; class Arachnida; order Araneae; family Macrothelidae; genus Macrothele; species Macrothele yani. The sequence continues at coordinate 30,662,817 of CM077012.1, forward strand.
ATCACAAACAATATAATTTGCTTTGTCCCACTTTGGTGGCGCAGTGGAAAGAATAATCACCATAGCAACAACCGATAAATATTTGTGACGTCCCGCTTAGGTTTTCGTATTTTACGACAAGTGCTTCGTGAATGGAAACTGCGCATTATGTCAGCGTTTGACGTAACATCTGAATGACGTAGTGCTTTTTTTATATTGTTGTAAAGTTCATGAAATACGCTTTTACATTTGGATATCGCAAATAAAAAAGAAGGTTCAGTTTGGGCCAGATCATTTCAAGCCCAAGAAAGGCAGGCTGATGATTAGTTCGACTTCTTTAAATGGAGTGATACAGTCTTCTACAATAGAGCGGAGTGAAAACGGGGTGCGGGAGATTCGGCGGAATTTTAATTGTCCTATACGCGGAAAAGTTGTCATACAATATGTTTATTTACCCTGAAAAATGAGGTTTTATACGATTATATCTTCCGGTGCACTCAGAAATTTCCACAACATGATTTTTTAATTTAAACAACAAAGGACTTGCCATAAGATGGTAGATACATGTTTTATGTGAAACATTTCATATTAGGATTCTCAGAAAGTCCGATTTGGTTTCAAATTTCTGTAATATTTGGGGTGAGGCAATTCTGGATCTTACAAAACAGTCTGTTGATTCTGGTCGGTATACTGTCTGAGCTGCTTCAGTAACCAGTTTCGCACAACGTTCTGCTGCCTGAGAATGGCAAGGGAAATTCAAAATTTCTATTTTCCCTTGGATATTATTCACATTAGCAAATTTGTTTAAGTTCATCAGTAGAGATGGTTTTTTGTAATTGGTGGCTTAATAACACTGTTTTCCAGTTTATTAACTCAGCGTTTTTTGGTACTTCAAACTTTCTAATTTCTTTCGTAGTGGTATTAATTCTGGGTTTCAAAATGCGTCTTAAACACAGTTCTCTGATATGTGAGCATTCGTTACTAAGCATAGCTATCAAAACATTTTCGGAGTGTCCCAAAATATCCGTTCATTTGGATTATCTTGTTAACTATTCGTAACTCAAGTGGCAAATATCGAGATCTTTTGATCAAGTTATGCAATTGCATTAACCCATCTTTACATAGGGACTTGATTTTTTTCAAACCATGTTGGAACATAAACTTTAAAAATATAATTCATATTCTATTAGCCATCTCGAATGTGTCATTTTCCCAAATTGTCTGTTGCTAAGCTATTTGACAAACTGCCATTTTATATGGAAGTGATAATTTCGTATAAATACTCTTGAGCGGTACTTAGGATTTTAAAATCAATATTTGGTGTCAGTTATTTGGAATTCTACAACAGGAAGTTGATTGCAACAATTTTCGGATCTCACCAGAAAATATAAGGTCCAGCAGTTTGAGTCTAAATGCTGTATTAAATGACGCAATGGTAGTTCATTTGCATGTAGCATGCAGACAAACCATTGTAAATTCCAGTATTTACAGCTGTTATATCACATCCTACAGCAACTAAGTTTGTTAAGTCCGTGTTTTCTTGTTTAACTCCATTATGTTGGCTTCGATATCTTTGGCCGTGTCAGACGGAACACTAAGATGCCCCAAACAAGTGGAACTTGACTCTGACACCAACACAATATGCTCTTCGACCATTGTCACTGTGTAAAATGTGTTTCCAGTATTCTTTTAAAAAAGTGTTTTTTCCTTTCGACATTCAAAGTAAATCTCTTTTTTTTCCAATTGATTTTTTAAAATTTCTTTGCGCTTTCTTTTCCATTCCCTTCTAATTTTGCTAGTACATTCCTCTGCTATCAATCCCAGATCCTTTAATACAGAACTTATTATTACAGCAGCTGACATATCAGAAATTCCCGTGCGAATACAGGCCTATGCTTGGCAATTTAATCCGCATTCGCTTTGGATTATTTGTTTCCAAACGAAATACTTTTTGACTCCGAACACTTTTCATGCGGGATTTAGCATTCCATTCTCCATCTCTTCTTCCTCTGATGTTTCGCTACTTGAATTGTCTGAAGCTAGCTTACTTTACCTCTGACTGAAAAATTGAAGGCATGACCGAAGGAATTTTAATTTCTTTCTTGAGCCTTTGGGTAGCTCCAAGATCTATCGAGCCAATAGCCAATTTTTTCTAATGTCTATGATCGTTCGATAATTCTTGTTCTTTAATAGGTATCTTATTCTCGCAATTACACAAGTAGTCAAAACACTTGCACGCTGATACATCAGACACCCGAAAAGCTTCAATTTTTTGGTGTAATTCTTTAATCACATGTAAAATCCGTTGAACGGATTAAACTGGAATGAAAACCTCAGCCCACAGGATTCTGACTTCTGCCATCAAAATGTTAGAAATGTGCCCTAGAGTTGGCGGTGTTTCTTTCTGAGAAGCTTAGATTAAAGTTAGACGTATCAACAAATAATTTTGAATCACATCAGCATAGGTTAGTAACACATTGTTTTTAAATTTCGACGGTGCTCCAAACACATGACATTTAACATCCATTCTAGTTTTAGGCCATAGTTGCTTTATAATTCATTAGGGCACAAGTGAACAACACCAACACTGCTGCTTTGAGCCAACAGCACAAAACAGAACTCAAAATATTATTTCTCGCAAGGCCCTAAATAAACAATTACCAAACAATTTCTTATCAACGGAATGCACAATTGATTGCACTACGCTCGACACCTCAATGGAAGCTACTGCGAAACTGAAAATCAAACCAAAAATGATGCAGGTGCAGACTGCGTAGCGTGTGGAGGCCCTATCCGCTACGCAAACAATCACAATCCCTCAAGGGCTCTTGAAAGTTCACGGTGGGTTGGTGCACCGCTAAGTGTAGTCTGATAGAGCTGAAATTTTAGACAGCCTTTTAACTCACCACTAGACCACTTTTGCACATACGGGCATTTTAAATTTAAAACATGACTTTTTGCGCTCCACCCTATCCTACATCAGACAGGCCTGTACTCAAGAAAAAAAGCAGCCTCCTCAGATCCCTCCAAATCGGCTTCTATTGTAACACAAAAATCTCCACAGATTGGTCCGGTGAACAACAAGAGGAATGGCGCACTTACTGGATGTTTTGGTACTTATGAATAATAATAATCGTTACCTTCACTTCTGTCTGAAAAGTTCCTTTCTTAAAACACAGTTTCCTCTTATCTATATGTTGGGCTTTTGCTTTTAAATGACACATTAAACTTCGCTGCGATTATGTAAGAGATAACAGTTTATGGAAGCCAAAGAAAAACCCGTTTGCCAGGTCCATGATGAGAAGTGGTTAAGTGACTTTGCATTCCTTGTCGATATTACTAGTCACCTCAAATCAACTGAATTACCTTATACTTGGGAAAGGTCAACTTGTTCATAATCTTTACGACTATGTGAAAGCATCTGAGACCAAACTAATCCTGTGAGAACATCAATTGCAAAATAAAAACTGCATTCACTTTCCAACTATCGTCGTTGGTGAATGGAAATACACTATCTACCAACAAGTAATTGGATACCACGGCGATATCTGCGGTCCTGATATACGTCACGGCCGCCGCCGTTAAATATCATGTGGGAAACAACAACGCATCCAGTAGCATGCGAGATGCCACGCAGTTCGGAGCAATCTGATTTCGAGAAAGGTGTTATCGTCGGGTATCACAGAAATAGCCGATCCATACGTGACATATCCAGCGAGTTGACGTACCTAAAATCGACAGTGGCCTACGTGATTGGCAAGTGGAAGATGAGAGGTGACTGTCGGAATGTGCCCCGACCCGGCAGACCTACAAAACTGGGAGTTAGAGACCGACGGGTGCTGGCCAGAGAAATTAGGAAGAACCGCACCAAATCGATGGGCCACATCCGCGAGGAGTTTCAACAGGCATCCGGGAGTGTTCTTTCGATGAATACCATCCGTAAGGAAGCCCATCTTCTCGGTTATCATGGACGTGCTGCAGCCCACAAGCCTTTGATCACAAAGTCCAATAGCGCTGCTCGGCTAACGTGGTGCAAAGAACGTCGACAGTGAACCGTTGAACAGTGGAAACAGGTTCTCTGGAGCGATGAATCAAGGTTAACCCTCTACCGTTCGGATGGCAGGGTCTGGGTTTGGCGTCTGCCTGGAGAACGCCTCCTGCCGGAATGTATTGTGCCAACTGTGAAGTTCGGCGGCGGTGGAATTATGCTATGGGGGTGTTTCTCCTGGTATGGCACGGGACCCTTGGTCACAATTCCTGGTAGACTCAACGCCCAGACCTACTGCACCATTTTGGATGACCATGCGCTTCCTACGTTGTGGCTGTTTTACGGGGTGGACCCATGTTACTTTCAGGATGACAATGCCACCTGTCATGTTGCGAGGTCCACCATGGCTTGGTATGGTGACAATGGGGTTAATCGAATGGACTGGCCATTGCAGAGCCCGGACCTTAACCCTGTCGAGCACCTCTGGGACGAGTTGGAGCGTCGGCTTAAGGGGTGCCCCCACCGTCCGAAATCGGTGAAGGAACTGGCCTGTCTTCTCCAAGCCGAGTGGAAGAAAATACCGCTAGCCGTCGTACAACGCCTGGTTGAGAGTATGCCCCGGAGGGTCGCAGCTGTAATCGCCGCTCGTGGAGGCTCCACCAACTATTGAAGGTGAATAAACTTCGTTTTCCTTTGCTATCACAGGTGTCCAATTACTTGTTGGTAGATAGTGTATAACACGGAGCTCAGATGATTATCCACAATGCATTTCAAATCTGAGAGAGGAGTTAAGAAGCATATCTTCTGACTTCGGAAAGAATGACTGAAATTTTCGTGGCAATGCCTTCCTCGCTTTTCTTGGATGCCATCGAAAGTGTTCCACCTCATCTACAATTAGAGTTTGCAGATCTGCAGTGTGACTCTGCAATGAAATGCAAATTTTTACCAGTTTCTACAGTAACTGACTTTCATTCCAAATACAGTATGTGTCCAAAGAAAAGTATCCATAAATACGCAAACGTGGATTGTTCATGTCTCCTCTCCTTGGTAGTACCTACATATGTGAGCAGTTATTCAGTCAAATGAAGAACACATAATCGAAAACAAGAACTCGTCTGACAATCAACATTTATAGGACAATTTGCGAATCGCCCCTGACATTGAAATTTTAGTCAGGTTTCTCATTAACTGCAATAACATCCATCCCTGCTGTAATGAGAGTACGTTATTGTCAACGGATTTTATTTGAAATATAGTTATATACTAGTACTATATTAATTCTGTTGTACAAAGTATGTTGCTACTGAACGTGCTTTTGGCAATAAAAGTGTAGGATAGGATGAAATAAAATGTGTCATTTACGATTCTCTATCAGTGTGGACAGACGTGTGGCCCATGGAAGCTTTCGAATTTATTGATGTGGCCCTCGGTCCTGAAAAGCTGAAGACCCCTAATGTTGAGAATAGCAAGAGGGTGCTTGATATGAAACTACTTATTTACACTTGCTTTTCAATTAATTAAGTGAACAGCATAATTATTCTGTGATGTTTCAGGTATGATTAAATTCAATGGAGTGTACATGAAAGTGATCTAGAAAAACAAATTGGATTCACAGAATAGATGTGTTAGAACAATAAAATTAATGTGAGTATGAGGTAGTGGTTCGAGAGAATGATAGGCTGGAGCACATATACTGTATATACACTAAAATACCACTTTATTAGGTACATCTAGTAGCGTGTTCCACCATCATTTGTCTGTAGAAGAGCCCAAATGTCTGGCGGGATGGAACATGCCAGAAGTGTCGTAACATGAGAAAATGATAGTCACCCAGTTGTTGCAAATTGGACAGCGGCACAGTCTCAAAGCCCGTTCCACAACATCCCACAAATGCTCGATCGGGTTTAAATCTGGGACTCTGCAGGCAGATGAAGCAAGACAACCTCTGTACTAGAAAACATTCGATGACTGTGCGAGGATGCATTATTCTGCTGGACGCGTTCATCTGCTTGACAGTAACCGTAACCATAAAGGAGGAATTTAGACAGCTACGATTTTCAGATGACCCAATGATACATTCTAGAAAACCATTCCCAACACCCTGTACTGTTGAAATAGCTCCGCTTGCATGAGCAAAATTCAGATCCTACTATCCGCATGATGCAGAAGAATTCTTGATTCGCCTTTCTAGGCGACCTCTTACTAGTCCTCAGTGGTCCAGTGTTGATGCTAGCGCGCGCTTTCGTGTACTGCGCTGAGAACATTTACACTTGAAATGCCACACGCAACGTGGTGCATTCGGAGATTTCTCTTGGCACAACAATGTGGAATTCTGCAGCGATTCCACAGGGCTGTGGCCCATCTGTTCGCTTGCCTCTTTTGACCTCTCTGATCCACGAACCATTTTGGATCGCACATTGCTGTATTCTATTTTTTGGCGTGTCGGACTATTTAGGACAAACTCTTGCTACGGTTTCGGGCAAAAAGCCGAAGAGGAAGACCTTTTGGGAGAAATTGGAACCGGCACTCCTGGCGCCAAAGATCATGCCGCGTTCAAAGTCACTCGGATCACTCGTTTTGTCCATTCCGACCCTCAATAGAACGGCAATTGATGCTCGAAGAGCTGGTCTGCCTGATTTTTTTAACACGCTCACGTGGCATCTTATATGTTGGAGTAAGCTATTTACCTCAGTGAGTCAAAACATCTTTCCATTATGTTGGGTATACATTCCTGTGCTAAAAGAGCATCAACGTAGACTGGATACCGCGATGAGGTAGAACATACAAGGCTGACTGATTATGCGCATTTGGCATGAAGATGCATTGCGCTATGAGGTGAGAAGAGCATAGAACTCAATAACATGCTGTTCGGGTGCTCCTACGCCATTACTGGGGAGAAAGCGTTAAACACCGCGCGAGAAATTTGCGCAGCTGTAGACGAGAAAAGTGGACAGCAGCGCTGTGCAGAAATGGTTCCTGCATTTGAAAACTGGAGACACCAGTCTTGAAGACAAGCCGAGGTCAGGATGTCCAACGACACTGACATTCGGATCGAAGCTATGGTGGAAAATCCCAGTACCAGTACACAATAATTGGGGATCTTTCGAATCCACCATCCTTCGTCACTTGCACCATTTTGGTTTGTCGTTCCGTTGGCGCAGTGGTCTAAACGCTAGATTCTGACCATTAGTACGGGCATGATTGAAGTTTGACTTACGGCACTGGTTCTTTCTCTTCCCTGGAACCAGTGGCTTCAATTTAGAGACAGGCGACTGCTTATAGCTCACTGACCCCAATCAAACCAGCTTGGCTTCTCCTCCAAGCGCTATTGAATAGTTCCTCACAAATTGATACCACATCTTTCTCTCTCTCTGTCGCAAATCCAGAGGAAGATAGGTTTTGGCGTCGTACCGTCACATGTGACGAAAAGTGGATATTCTTACCTCTGGGAACTAGTGGCTGAGGCCAAGCAAAAACAGTGAAGCAAAGAGGGTGATTCGAGAGGAAAGTCATGGTATAAATTTGGCGGGCCTTGTGCACTAGGAACTCGTGTAAGAGGGTCAAGGTGTGGACTGGACCCCTCTACGCCGGACGACTGCAGTGGGGGTCCATGATGCTTTGCGCCAACGCTACTCCGTGCTCATCAATAGGAAGAGAGCGTTGTTGCAAGTAACAGATCTAAAACTACAGGAATTGGAAGAGGTTGAGATCCTACTCCATCCGACTACCACCTACAGTATTTCGCTCTGTCCTCGAAACCTACCGAGTGGTACCGCCCCAAAATCATTTCTCTGGTGGAATATCAGCAAAGTGAGCATGCAGGGCGCTCTTGCATCATTAAACGTTTAAGCTGCAATCAGGACAAAATTTTGACTCACCCTGGTATGAGACAAGGCCAGGTGTCTTAATAACCGACATGTCAGTGTATATACACTGATGTTCAAAATTAAGAGAATTTGCACATTTTGTTGAATTTCTGAAAAACTAATGGACACATTTTAATGAAATTTGGTATGGATACACAGTTATACTGTATACGAGAAACAAATTATACCATACAAGAGTCATGGTACGCCCTCATGATCGTCAGTAAGACTCATCAGCGCAGGAATGTCCAAAATCCACGTTGCAAGATCGAGCATAAAATGACTCTAATATGGGGTATGGTCCCCTGTCACAGTAATACAGCTCTCAAAGCGCGATGTCATACTAGAAACGAGGCAGTTGACGAGTCCCTTTGGCAGTCGGTCCCACTCCTGCAGCAACGCAGTTTTCAGCTCCTGGATGGTTCTCTGAGGGGGATGGCGAGCTGCATTTGCCCTCCCAAGAGCGTCCCATACATGTTCAATAGGGTTCAGGTCTGGCGATCTGGCTGGCCAATCTATCCGGCGAATATCCTCCCTTTCAAGATAATCGTCGACCATGTGAGCCCTATGTTAACGAGCGTTGTCGTCCATAGAAAGGAACCGTGGGCCAACTGCGCCCCAGAAAAGTCGAACATACGGCTGTAAGATCTCATCCCTATACCTCTCAGCAGTCAGGGAGCCTCTGTCAAACACATGGAGAGGTGTGCGGCAGTCCAACTGATGCCTGCCCAGACCATGACACCTCCGCTGCCATAGCGGTCCTTTTCTCGGATGTTGAGGGAAAGGTATCGGGTACCAGGTTCTCTCCAGATGAAGGTGTGTCGAAAATCAGTGTCCAGGCTGAATCGCGACTCGTCTGTGAAGAGAACGTTACCCCACTGAAGTCTGGTTCAAGGCTGATGTTGTCTGCAGTATGCTAAACGCACTGTCTTGTGTGCTGAAGTGAGCGGGACGCAAACAGCGGGTCTTCTGGCAAAAAAGCCTTCGGGAAACAGTAATCCTTGAAACTCGGGTTCCAGTGGCGGCATGCAGCTTACGAGATAGATAGCTGTGTAGCAGTCCTGTGGGGCCTCGCTGAAAGTGCCAAATAATGATTTTCATTGGTTGTCGACGACTTTGCACAGGCCTTCTCGACATGGATTCGGCGTCCTTAAACTGTTTTCACAAATTGCAAACCACACTAGGCGTTACATTGAGCTCTGCAGCAACCTGCACTTGCGATTGCCCTGCCTCCAATCTACTGACGATTCTCCACCTCATTCCGTCATCAATACGTTCCTGGCAATTCATTTTTCCTGATTGCTTATGAAATTGAACCAACTCCTGCAAGAAACACAACGAATGTCGCCGAGGAGTACGAGCGAACTAATCGCGGAAAAAGTCACGTGTGCTTTTCACGTCCTCCGCTGTCACAGCTCCGCCCACACGCACGTGTACGTTTATGTATTCGACATTGCAAATTTGAATTCTTTTTTTTTTCATATGTAGAGGATTTTAAGAAGGGAGTGTCTGACCCGAGGTCTTAAACAACCCTTAGACATAGGAAGCTAGGAGATTTGGGCTAGAGTGCCCGATAGGAAAGTCACACGGAAGTGAGGTAGAAGACGTCCTTATTTACTACCGGGGGCCAGTACCCGGGGTCCGACGGCTTAACGTGCCCATTCGACGCACGGCGGGTATTTAGTGGTTCGAACGTGTTCGTACCTGCCCAGGATCGAACCTGAGATTATCTCCATGGCAGTCAAGAACGCTGACCACTAGGCCACCCGCGGCCCCAAATTTGCATTCTTATTCAGCGGCATAATTTGTACCTTTGGTTCCGTACTTTTTGTGAAAATCGACAAAATGTGCAAATTCTCTTAATTTTGAACACCAGTGTATTTTAAAACAAAACTGTGGTGTAACAGAAAGCAAAATTGAATGAGGTATTGTGTGATTGTCAAAAGTAGAGAGAAGATTTCTGATTCCGGTGTGTGATGCTGCGTTAAACATGCTTCAGCTCCAGTTTTGAATATGAAGCGGCTAATGCTGTGAATAGAACAGTAGTCCCTGAGAAATCTCAAGAATAAGGAATTTAAAAAGCCGTGAATATGTGCAGTGTGTGTGTGTAAATGATATCAAAGCATTTTTGTGACAGTAATTTACTAAATATTGAAGAACCACGAGCCCCATTTATGTGTCGATGATATTTTTGGCCCTTCTTTGGAAGCACGGATTATACATGACTAGAATAATTAGGCTCAATGAGGGAAAAGTGAAAATATTAACATGAGGAACTACTGTAATATCAGTATGTTTTTCACCCGAACGTTCTGTTCAATTAACAGCCGAACAATCCGGATCGTCTACGAGATTAGGTCGTTGTTCTTGTGTGGGTGTTTAATGACCACCGTGAGCAACTCAATGGGCTATAAGCAGTCCCCCGTCCGTAATTTAGGGCCACTGGTTCCAGGGAAGAGAGAGTACCATTGCCGTAAGACAAACACGTCATCCACGCCTTAGCGGGATTCGAACCCAGACTAATCTCAGAGGCCAACAGGTGGCTGTACATGATGTGGCAGTGCCCAAGTCGGACAATGCTCTTCTAGAAATGGCTTACACCATGCCGCGAATTAGTAAAATTTTACACTCGTGCAACTCTTCATAACACCATGACTGGTATCGTTGCTTGGGTGCGCGAAATTCCACCGAACTTTCATTTACATAAAGTTATCCTTGTGAGCGCCCTACTATTACGACGATACCAAGCAAAGTCACTAATTGCAATTTCGTAGCGCGATTCCTTCGGTGTCGTGGTTAGTGTGTGTGGTACCCAAGTCGCTAGTTTGCTCGTCAGAATCTTCCGCTAGTACGGTATAAATTATTATGTGTGGAAAGGTGATTGCCACTCACCATACAAGACTGCTGTAAGACCTTTTGGCTTCTTGCTTGGAAATCGAAATGTGGTACTGCATCTTGGAGCATTTTTTGTGTGATATCCTTTCATTCAATTATGCACCGCTTTTCCATAAGGGCATTTTGGCCTAACTGTTTGTCCGCAGAAGACTTTGTGCCAGGTCCTCTGCATACTTAAAAAACAACACAAACCGGTGTTCACTCATTGTCTCAGCTGCTCCATCATTATTACGACTTGCAGAAACTGAGCCCAAAGTACGTACTATGCAACCGCCGGACATCGCCTATGTTGCAGCTTTAGGTTTCCGAAACGCATGGCATTGACTTAATGCATTTGTCATCCCATAATTCTAGCTACTTGCAGATGACATAAAAACTACATGCGGAAATGATATTTAATACAAAATATGACCATCTCACTTTGAAATCACAAAAATACATTTGTGTGTAGAGGGATCAGCTCCAGTTGGATATCCCACCTAAGGATTCTGGAACAAAACAAACCCAATGAGCTGGAGCCTTATGGTCAATGCCACATAGCACTAGCTGGTACCTGAACAATATTTATACTGAAGCTTAATTTCATATCGGCGACCACCGTGAGAAACTCCATGGGCTATAATCAGTCTTCCGTCCCTAATTTAGGGCCACTGATTCTAAGGAAGGGTGAGAGCCAGTGCCGTAAGGCAAAACACTACATCTATGCTTCACGGGATTCAGACCCGGATCGTTCTCGCACAAATGATGATAAGCCAGCGCTTAGACCACTGTAGCATTGGTGCGGCATTTATTCAATTGTTTCACTTTTGCGCAGTAGTCTAGAGCTGGCTTTTGACCATTCGTCTGAGATTTGTCCGAGCCTACTGAGTTTGTTTACGGCGGTCATTAACCGGAAGAAAAAGTTTCCCCCTCTGTGACAGATTTTACGAAAAGAATAAAAAATGATAAAAGTGTTTAATGATGAAATAATGATCCAGAAACAAGTTGACTGTTAGTTCGACTTCTTTAAAATGGAGTGAATATCTGTCAGAGCTAACGAGCAGTCCACCAATCGAAACAATAAATCATTACATTAAGCGTGTAACTTAGTGCAAACTGAAATTTGTGAAATGGTTGAACGAGTTCTTAAGGCTCATAACAGAGCATTTTAAATTAATATTTGGAGAATACAGAGTACATTTCATTTCTGCACACTTCGATAGCACATCGACTGCTGATAAAGATGCAAAAAGAAAAATTCCTTGCCTGAAAACTCTAAATTGCTCGTATGTGCAGAAACACGATTAAAGCTTCTTGCAGGGTATCACGACTGGCAAGAAATGTAAACACGTGAAGGTGTCCTGTTGGCTGAAGGAAAGAAATACTCCCTAAGAAATTATCGAAACTTTTACATAAGATGAGAAATAATCGTTCTGTTGAGTCTAATACCGTTTATTTGAACAGCGTTACATACAGAGAAAAGGGGAAAAATTATTAAACTTAACATCAGCCTACCTTTCTTGGGCTTGAAATGATCTGGCCCAAACTGAACCTTTAGAATGGTGGTCATTTCTACTTCGTAGAGCTTGTTAGGATCGAATGGCAATTCAGCCGGGATCTCTCGCTTCTTTCTGCCAAACCCTAGCTGCCCATTTCCACATGGCACCTGTTTAAAAGAACACACATCAAAATTGTATTAACTGAGTTTCATTACATTGATACTATGTATAAAGAGAGCCATGGTACTTTGACAAAGAAAACTTATATGCGCATGCTGTCACCAGGGCGGTGCAAAAGGAAAACAGTACACAAATGATATTTTCTATTAGCTAAAAAAAGATAATTCGAAGTGTTTTGTTTTTGGAGATTTAAAGACCAACATGAACAACTCATAGAGCTATTAGCAGGCGCCCAACCCTACAGTGGTGTGCAAAAATCGCGAATTTTTAACTCTTTTTTTTCATAGTTATTTCATCAGATGCGAAATTTAATGGAGATTTCAAAAATGTCTTAGTTTTTCCTATAGGTGCTTCCGTTCCTAAGATTCATGACCAAGTCGAAATTATTATGATAAGGATCATTTATCCAATAAATCGTATTTGTGATTCATAAGGAATGAAATAACATTTAAATACAGAAATATAATGAAGGAAATTATAATGTACCTAATATTTTTTATTTCGGAAACTGAACAGTAGATATCTACTGTTCAATTTGCGCGTTATGAGGACGAGACGTCACTGCAGCCATGTGATCTTTCCTTGCCGCCATATGGGGAACGATCCTGCTTGCCATGAGTGAGATCATAACTAGGGAACGCGGAAGTTGCGAGACCAGTGCCGCAGGGAGCAAGTGGAGAAATTAAGGTCTGTCCTACACACGATCGATAAGTGTTGCGGCCATGGGCAATGTCCACCCTCTAGAGTCTGCCCCTTGTAATACCAGCAGCGGCCTTCTGCAGCATCGTTCCCGATATGGCAGCAAGGAAAGATCATATGGCTGAAGTGACGAAGACATTGACGTGACGTCTCTCCCTCATAACGCTGGAAACTGAACAGTAGATGTCATGCTGCCGTATCGAGTTCCATCATACAATATACCACGATGAATAGCTGCTTGCCAGCTGATTGCAAAAGCCTCCGCATGTCGTTGGTAACGACGGTGCCATACGTATGTGCAGCCATATGGAAAAACTGGACTCGTTCGAGAATAGCACGCTCCTCCATTCCACCGTCTCTCTCTCCGCATGATGCCCGACGACGAGCCTGCAGCAATTGGAGATTCAAGACTGGGCATCTCGCCCTTGCCATACAAACGGCCTCGTATCGTTTAGGTGCACACCTCAGTACCTGTGGTAGGTCGCGAACACGCCCCTCTACGGAGTAGGCGATCTTCAGGTACTGCGGTGCGACATCTTGGTCCCCTACGTACGCTGTAATATAGCGTGAGACGCGACGTTGTGCTGTGATCACATTTCTCCGTAAGCTGAGACTCAGCTCTCGCAGATCACCTGCCGGTCTGGGTCGTCAATTGAAAACATAAGTGTCCCGTCGGCGTGTCCTGGGTATAATCGAAATATTTTTAACAGAATTAAATAATTAAGCGCATCAAAATTTAAAATGTGCTGTCACCAGAAATACTATAACTAGGGACAGAGGGCAAATTGTATAATGCTATCTTTATTTGACCCTTTGGACGTTTCTCACATAGATTGAAGTTCTTCAGCTAGCCTTAGCGTTTGATATTTTAAATGTTTCCATGCAGCTCCTGTGGCTCAATAGTCTAAGCGCTGGCTTCTGAACATTCGTTCGGCATGGATGCTGTGTTTGACTTACAGCACTGGCTCTCTCCCTTCCCTGGAACCAGTATCAAATTAGCGACGGACGAACATCTTTCCTTCGAATATTAATTATCAAATTTACACTCGAGCAGGTCCAGCTCATCAATCTCTTACTCATACAGATATAATACGACCAACGACTGGTTGTTAACCCGTCGTTGGTCGCTACACGTTGAACAAAGCCAGTGGACCCGCGTGAGAGTTTTTCTCACACTATCTTTTCCGCTGTTTTAAGTAGTCTACTCAATTAGAATATTACAGTTCATTTTTTGCAAGAAATCTAGTTTATATATATATATATATATAGTTATAAATCAAATTAGGTGAAAAACGCACTGTTATAATCCTGTTATCTATAAAAATACAAATCACAAACGCCAGTGGTCGCTTGATGAGAGAAATGTTCACACGGGAGTAAATCAGCAGACTGTTTGAAGGTCAAAGACTCGGCAATCCTTATTGTTACTGATAACAGATTGTTGAGAAGATTCTAAAAGTAAGCTAGGTGGTGCCCCCAGGGTCACTTCCAAATAAATGGCGCCCTTTTTACATGCTAATAGGGCGACCAACGACTGGTTAAAGAAAAACTTTTCCATAATTTTCTTCTAATACGGTTCAAATGATGAACAGTATTCTTGTTGAGTTGCTATATTGTGCCATCTCAAACCTTTCGGTATAAACTTTCGCATCGCTATCGGAGAAGTTATTATTATCAAATGACAAAAAAGAAATCGACGCAGATAACTTTACATCGCACTTAAACTTGTGAAATCCTTTAAAAGTGGCATGTATCAAACACTATTACATGGAGGTTGTAAAATCAATAAGGACCAGACTCTAAACGGGTCTTTCAGTTTGAAAGAAAAATACTTACCTGAAGAAAAACACAATTTAGCGCCTCCGACTGAAAGAACTGAGTTGAATTTTACTATCTGAAATAAAGCAACGCAACTCACCTTAATATATTCTTTGAGCTGTATTTGCGAAGGAAAACGAGAGCTGCCTTTTTAATTTATTCGATCGATTTTAATTAATGCCAATTTTAAGATAAAAATAACATACCTGCATTAATCTAGGTTATCTGTAGCCCTGGAAAGATGATTAACGTTAAGATTAAAATTCCAAAAAATTGGCAACAGTTTTCTTCAAAAGAACAAAGAAATTTCATTTGGAAACGTTTCTTTTTCTTCCTTTTGTTCAAGAGAGATCGCTGAAATAAATAAGTTTAATCTGCAAGAATTTTTATTTTCTGAAAAATATGATGATGTTGCATCCTTTAAAGGATGTCTGCTGCTAAGCCCTCTTTGCTTTGCGCAGGAATTCTTTCTTGTGTGCGTTTTGTTCATTTAGATGCATGCGTATAACTTTCATTTATTCTAGCATTGATCTCTTTATCTCCTTTTTTTGTCTGTTCTTCATTCAGTTTGGAATAAAGTTACAGCTAGACCTATTTCATTACTTTGAAAGGATATTATATTCGTCAGTCGTTTGCCACATAAAGAAAATGAGCAGCGGAAATAAGGTAAGTTCCGGAACAGATTCTTTTATGCTGTGTCTAGCTAAAGAATGTGTTGCAAGTTATCTTTGTGATACTACAAAATGACTGCATGATTTCAAGCTGTTTTAAGTTTAGTAAAAGACAGATATTTTTCTCATTTGAGAAAAAGGAATGAAAAGCTCAATAAAAGAATTTTTGAATAACCGTAAAACTAAACTGGCTTTAAAAGGCTTCTCTGACGACCGTCGACTCAGGAGCATCTAAGGGACCCGTCCACATATTGTGTAAAACGCAATTAAAAGTGATCTACTACTGCCTGTATTTTTGTATAAAGCATGTTTATTAAATTTCTTATATTGTCAAGGAGCAGAGGTTATGCCTGATGCATTTTTACTTTCGGAGAATCACACTAATAGCAGGAAACGAATACGCATAACTGCTAGATCCTAAATCAGAAGAAAAAATTATCACCAAGCTACACGACTAATACAGGAGTAACATTCAAAATGTTGCCGACTTAGTTTACTGTGGTTGACCCGTTGGTCGAATCGTCTGAGGCGCTGACATCGGATCATTCGTCCTAGATGGGGCCCCTCCTGGGAACCCAGATGAGGCATGTTTGTCCGATGGCGCTAGATCTGTCCCTAAATTAGGGAATGTTTTTAGCACACAAAATGTATAACGAATGAGTCAAATGGACAATGAATAGCGAAACGCCTTCTGGTGTAGTTCAATTTATTTGACAGCCGCTCCGGAGTAGAAAGATGTGAATTAGAATCCGCTGTCGGTTAAAGAAATATTATGAGTTGCTCACGGTGATCGATGAACCCCGAAAAAAATGAAAACCTAGGTGATGTCATAATACAGACAATCTTGAGATCCACCGGGAGTCGCGACGTAGATAGCTGGCGGAGCCGGCAGCTTCATTCTCTGACGACTCAGGGACATCTAAGGGACCCGTCTACATATTGTGTTTGTAAGCCTAAAGTGCACATATCCATTTAGTTATGCAATTCAGGAAAAATGTATACTATACAAATTACTAAAATGGTCCCTTGTGCTTGAAATAGTACTTGTCTACGTGTTACGTGTGCTGATATTAATTAAAAAAAACCCTTAATTTTAGCAGTAGCTTTATTTTCACTAGGTGCCTCACTGTTCTACCTGCTGTCAGGGTAATAACGTTTCGGTACTAGCCCAGGGTCCATTCCGACAATGTACTCCAGATAGCACTTGTCCTAAGATTAAAACAAGTCGTATTACGTTTCTGTATCTCCATTAGTTCTAGAGATAGCGCTTTGTGTCAGCTCAACAGTATACATTGGCCCCCTTGGTTTTCTAATTTGGGATCTCACTCGTTTTCCTCTGCACAACTGTTTGGAACAAGTTGCCTCAATATGCATTTGATAGCACAACTTGTTCCAAGCAGTTGTACAGCAGGAAAACGAGCGAGAGCCCAAATGAGAAAACTAAAGGGGTCAGTGTATACAAATGAGCTGACACAAAGGGCTATCTCCAGAAGTAATGGAGATAAAGAAACTTGATAGCACTTGTTTTAAAGCTTAGGACAAGTGCTATCTGAAATACACTGTCGGGATAGACCCTGGGCTAACACCGAAAAATGTATTAAATGTTATTACCCTGACAGCAAGTGAGACAACTAGAAAAAGTAAAGCTACTTTTCAACTTAAGGTTTTCATAATCAGCATACATGCATTTGATGGTACACGCTGCCTTTGATATTACTGTATTATACATATTTGTGCTATGTTTAAAAGAGAAAAATGTATCCAATCCAGGTTGTGTTTCCTCGGTTCATGTTGCGGACCGACCACTTAGAGGTTCAAGAGTAGACTGTCGTCAGCATAGATAGCTGCCGTGTTTGACCGAATCTCTCTGTGGATTAGAAAGTTGTTGTATTAGAACATTAGCGAAACTTACTGTGCATACATTAAAACAATCTTCTGGTTAACTGTTAGTCCTATTACCGGCAGATATATTCAAATACTCAGCGGTCAGTACCAATACTTGTACTGAATATTGCCGTCTATTAAATCTTATCTGTAATCCTACAAATGTGCGCTACTTAAGTCCTAAGCATAGAATTACCACAAGAATAAAAAAATACCCTCTAGTTAACACCAGCTTCTAAAGACGAATATTTTTTACGAGTTAACCAAATGGCTTGTTTTAGTGATGCAATTTTGATATGCTCACTAAATCTTATCGCTATTAAATTTTAATGTTACTGAAGCTACATTTATTAAAACGTAATAGCAGTCTTAATCACATAACTGCTACATGTATTAGAAACACCCACTACGAGTATTTCAAATCTATTACTACAGAATTAATTAAAATGTAACGAGTTATTATTACACTTCTTGCAAATATGTTAAAATGGGCCCTTATGAAGTCTAACGCGTAAGGAAAATCAACAATGAAACTTGCAGGCGTAGTTTAATTGGAAGAACACCCGCTCCGGAGTACGAAGTTGTGTTCGAAACCACCACTGGCGAAGAAAGCTTACACTGGCGCCCGAACAAAACTGAATCTCCAGGCCGTTAAGTTTGAGATATTTGTATGATGATTCTTCCACAATATGCACGTAATTAATAAAAACCCACGATTTTGTGCCCTGAAATTCTCAAGGGGGCGGATGACATGACGTACTACTGAGGTGATGGCGCCATAAGCCAACTGAGAGAAAAGTCGCCCCGTAGTAGGAAGATATGATTCGAAACTCATCACCGTCAAAGAAAGAATACATTACACACAAGTTGATATATTTTTTAATTTACTTCAAATTTTAACGACCACAAGAAACAACTCTAAGAGCTACTATATGCAGTCAGTCGCCAGTCCCGAATTTTGAACCACTTTTTCCACGGAAGGGAGAGAGCCACGGCCAATCTCATACGAATTATTAGAATCCCGAACCTCAGAGCACTCTGCCACGAAATTGAGACTTCTAGTCGGGTCGTTACTATGTTTCTTTCAGTAATATTCTAAGTGCACACCAGATAAATCTCTCGGTTCAACTTCCTTCATTAGGACATAAACTACTAATGAACCGCGTCTGCGAAAATGAGTAGGAAGCACTCGATCTCTTTAGCTTAAAATCGTCTTTTGTATTAACACTGTTCCAACACTTAGGTAAACTTTGAAATATGATCAGGGAGTAATGAAAGCAGAGTAGAAATAAGGGAGGAGGTTGAGTAGGGAGAAACAGAATGGCAATTAAGAATCTCTCAAGGAGTGCAGCTGATTGCCTAGGGCAATAAATCTTCCCGATTTGCTCTTCATTCGGGGAATTGCTAGACAAATATCTTGTCAACGAAACGCATTAAACATATCTAGTGCTCTATAAATTTAATTCAGTTATTTTACATGGAATTCAATGTAAATCTTGCTTGAAATAATGGGCGGACTTCGCTTTGTATAACTTCAAAAATTTAAGTTGGGCTAAACTTTATCTTGTTAAGTTATCTATCTTCGTACTTCTATAGCTAAACATAAAACTGTTACTAACTTTGTAAAGTTCTGTATGCGCATAAATTTCATTAAATAATCTTCATCGGGGCTTGTTAAACTTGGCATTCAATAAGCGAACCTGATCACAACACACTGAAGGTTGGGTCGGCAGCTATTTCTCCGAATGATTAATGAAAGCAATCGATGTGAATCTTTAGAGAAAATGAAGACTTACTAATGCTGTCAAAAAATAAAGCTTACGCCCTTAGAAGCTCAACACTTTAATTATGTTAACACATCATACGAATGTATTAAACAGTTAACTCATCTTCATGTGGCATGTAGCGTACACTTAAAGCTATCAGTCCTAATATATAATTTGCTAGAACCCTCCTCCGCGCCAGTTTTTAAGTCGTAATTGCAACTGCCGAGAAACAAATGTTTGTGACTTCACGCTTAGCTTTTCGTGTAGGTGACGTCATCCCCTACACACGCACAGTCCACGAGTATATCACTTTGTTTTGTTTTCATATCAACGAAGAACACAGCTGCTGGTGGGACGTCATCTAAACCAAATCATTCTCACATGGCGTAAGAGATGCGCTACGTCACACGGCCAACTCTTTAGAGATACGAAAACTTTACATCAGGAATTTTGGTTCACTACCTCAACCGGTGTTTAGACATCTGTATGTGTCAACGTCAAGATAAAACTAGTTCACGGAAAACAACAGGGGACATTGATACAGGGTTCACAGTTAGTGTATACGAAAAATGTTGTGTACAAGGAAGTGTTGACGAAATGGGGACTAAAGATTTTACGAAACATATAACAGACAGCCCGTCGTATCAAATTCCATAACCGACTGCTCGGGAAATTTTCAGAAAGCTGAGAGCCAACGTCGCCATCTATTGACGTGGAACTCACAAACTCAATAAATAAATGTCAATAATTTCTGTATCATAAATTTTATTTTCCCCCGTCATTATTGACGGGCTTTCATCTAGTATTGTATAAAAACCAGGAACTCACATAAGCGTCAGTGTGTAAGAGAACAGTTTCAAGTTCAATTGTCGGAAGCTTCTTATCACTCGTAACTCCGATGTGGAAGTGCATCAGTTGAGGACGGAACCACCCAGGAGAGACCAGAATGAGAAAAATATAAGTGCTTAACAACAAAAAAACTCAAGCCTTGGCTACGACCTCGCTTTGCCGCAAACAATTCACTGCAGGCAAGCCACGACTTAACCCTTTCACCGGCTGGAGAGATTTACCTCCGGGTTAACAATATAGGCTGAAATCAACTCGACGAAGTAGACCGAACGCCGCTGGAATGAGTGAACTTGACCATCAGAAAGCGTTGCTTTCCATTAGCTTTGTTATTCTTTTTTGTTTTGTTTGGGGTTTAACGAACACCGTGTGCAACCCTATGGGCTATAAGAAGTCACCCGTTCCTAATTTAAGGCCACTGGCTCCAGGAAAGAGAGAGAGAAAGAGAGAGAGCCAATCCTGTAAGATAGTCATTTTCTCACCGGGAATCTAACCATGATTCTCCTCGAACGAATGGTGAGAAGCCAGCGCTTACACAATTGCGCCACCGGAGCGGGGCTTTATTCGAAGTGGTCATTTAGGGGATGATTGACATTATTCATTTATGACTGATTATGCGCTAAAAGGTCTGTAACAATGGCGACGAAAATAAGAAAGACGAGAGATGTTTGAGTAATTTGTATCTACTCAGTGGCATGATGTTCGTGTCAGGGGTACTAGCCCTTCCTAGTCATGGACCAGAGAGTAAAGGACTTAACATCAGTGACAGTTTTTTTATTGTACCCCGAAACAAGCCCTATTTAACCTCAAAAGCTAAGACCTTTACTATGAATCGCTTGCTAGGCAGTTTGCTAAGCGTTACCTTCACCATGACAAAGATGTTCTCACACACCCAGTAACTGCGAAGGCAGATGATAAATGATAAAGCAAATTTCTAATACAAAACATAGTTGATTTCGTGGTCTCAAATTAAATGACGTTCAGTCTCGCTGGAGATCACGTTACTATGGTGGTCGCATCGTATCATATTAAACTTTTATGATTTTGTTGACTGGAATACAATTTTGTCAACGTACAGTTCTAAGTCAGCGTGTTCCGTGATTTTAATGATGCGACAAATTTATGGTTTAGTTGTATCTACCACAGTAAATTCCTTAAAATGCAATTCTAATTTCGGGCAAAACATTAAAATGGATTTGTCATAATATATTAGTTATACAATTAAAATGTTGTGCAAATTCAAATGTGTTTCATTCGATGTATTTAAAGTAATAAACTACTTCAGAATAGCGAAAAATAAAAGTAGTATACACAAATGCCAAGTACGTTAGCATTCACCACACAGTCCAGCCCACTAATCCCTTATGATTAGCTGCATAAGTCGTCTAGCTCGACATTTCAGAATAGAAAATGCAAATCCTCCTCTGAAACTGACGAATCGAGCGATGCTTTCCAGCTTATAATGCTGGAATGCTCGCTGGATGATACTGACCCTGGCCAATTATTTGAGGAATAGGGGATGTGTTTGTGAGCTATTATATATTGCAATGCATATTAAAACACAGCAATTTAATCTAAATTTGCGATTTTATGAGTTGACAAAGTCAGTTGCCGTTAAAGCCATTCACACATTGTACTTTAATGTTTCCCAGAAAATATTACGATAAAAGTCACATTGGAATCATATTGTTTGTTGTTCTATAACCAGAAAAATTGTAAACAATTCCAATGCCTTGTCATCAGCAAATGAAATGATACAAATACTTGTAATAAGTTTGTTTTTTTAAAATTTCGGAAGTCAACAGATATTTTACAACGCGTTGATTTATATTGATTCAAGTGCCAGCCAATTTACGTATGATAATGTAATAATACAATTGATTCTTACTAGAATTCATCCATATTTAAAGATCACTTGGTTTTTATAGCATACCTTTTCTGTGTTTGTGATTAATTTTTACTAGTTGTCGTACTTTATAGATAAATAATCCTAAAAGAAAAAAAAGCAGTACACGTTTGTAATAACTTTTGTCTGAAGATACCGAAAGTTGCTTTGGATTTTTCCAAACAGTCAAATGGTATGATCAACCAAAAACGAAAAGCAAAGTGGAGCTTTATTTTATCTTTAAATTGAGTTTGAGATGTGCAAAATACATAACATGCAAAAAAGCTGGTATTTCTCCCTTGTGGGTTTTAAAACCACTTTTCCAGTGCTAAAGCTTAAGTAAATAACAATTGTGCTTAAATAAATAATAACGCCATGAGCAATTAGTCTTGAGTGCGTTTTATAAATCAACTTCTTCTTAAAGAAACATAAAATTATTTTAAGACTGTAAGAGATGGTTTTAAAGAGTCGAAAGAAGTAAGTCGCATAGCTTAAGCACCCATTTGTTTTTTTATGAATACAGCAAAGTTAAACAGATGTACTTAGCTCGTGAAGGAATGAATAGTATATTCCGTTAAGGAAAACGAAATTGATAACTCCTGACTGTGCATTGCATCAATGTATAATTTAACTGTGTGTTTAGTTATTCTACCAGGAGTTGAAAAAAGCAACAGAATTAAAAATGGTACATGGTGTTTAATATAACCTCATAGGCACGAAGGACGTATAGTACAGGAGGTTATGAGAGCTAGTATGACGCAATAACGAACGGATGTTGTCAGTATAAAAACTACGAGAGATAGAATAAAGTTCACACCGTCTAGGCACGTTAGAAATATTTTATTTTTCGCTAAAATACACTAGCGCTTTCGAAACTATTATATCGTTTCATCATCAGGTGTACAAAATAAGATACAGATCTTTTCAAATACACACTATTCAAATACTCCTTGAGGTTACAACGGCAAGTAATATATTTACGTGATGGTTATGATAAGGAACACTGAGGCGCGTGCTTGATTTGAATATTAAATTGTGGAAGTTAGCTATAAAGAGCAGTTGCGGTTTTTGATGAAGATGAGATATTTAACATAGCATCATGTTATAGTTTTTGTTAAGATTTCTTCGTCAGTTCACGAAAAGTAGTCTCTTCGTCAATAAGGTGTCTCCAAGGATGGGGTAGAATAATAGGGGTTCTTCATTACAGCAAGCGTTTGTAAATCTATGTATTGCTACTGTTTCGCCATATCGAAGAGACCAAACATTAGTGTATCCAGTTATAATGGATATGTGGTCCCATAACAGATAGAATTGTTCGTCCGTGCAGGCTCTAGCTAATGCTGTTGAGCGACAATTGTTAGTAATTGATCGTTTGTGTTCCATGATTCTAGTACGTAAACGTCTCTTTGTACTTCCAATGTACCTGGTTCTTATGACTTCTGAGCTGGAATGTACATTTTTAGTCAATGGCACCAAGTAGATACCTGCAGATGTAAGAGTCCTAGTGTTTGAGCAACCTCCTTCCGCCTAGATGTTCGCGGGATTAATGCCAAGTAGGTCTAGTTGCTCTGGACTGCTGAATACTCGCCATGCGTGGTATCGGCATGCTTCGTCCCCGGGGCATTGGATCCCTCTTTACAAATAAGGTCATTTGTTTCTTCACCTGCCCTTGCTCGCTCGTTGTGACCTTATATTCTGCCTCCACTGCAACTTCGGTTCTGATGCGCAGCACAAATGTCTCGTGGGGCATAGGTAGTTGCGTCTAAACTTTCCCTGTAGTTGTAAGCCCTACGAGATATTTGGTGCCGCTTGCTGGCTTTCAGTTGTAGGAGATCAACAACTACGACGGATCCTCATTTCTGCGAGTGACCTAGCAGTTAGAGAAACCTCCCTCCGACGAGACGTTCGCGGGATCGATCCCAAGCAGGCTGAGTTGCTCTGATCTATGGAATACTCGCCATTCGTCGGATGGCGGGGACGAAGCAGTGAATGCTTCGTCCCCGGGGCATTGGACCTCTCGTTCGAAATAAGGCAATTTGTTTCTTCACCCACCCTTGCGTCCCTCTCCATGGAAGTGCTCGTTGTGACGTCTTAATCTGGCACTCCCACGACCTGTCTACCCTTTGTCGTATTTGCTTTCCGAGGTTCAATGTAATGCAACTTCGGTTCTGATACGCAACACAAAAGTCCCATGGGACATAGGTAGTTGCGTCTAAACCTTCACTGTGGTTGAGAGCCCTACGAAATATTTGGTGCCGCTCAGATGTGGGAGGTCAACAAGCTGATTTGTTTAGTCAGTCAGTTATGGCAAGGCGGAAAACTGCAAATGTGAAACACATTTGACAGTTAATGAAATGTTGATTCAAAATTTTATAGCATGATGCATCATCTCTAAAACTGAGAGACAGGATGGAGAGAGAGAGGTTTGTGGTTTCTGGACATCTTTTATTTGAGACTAACACAGCTGATGGAATGATAGCACTTCTGGAGATCCATTCTGCTCATATCGTTATATATATCTTCCAACAATAAAGGGAAATCAAGTGTAGAGAAGATAAAATCTTAATTATTGGTACCAACTGTCAAATTTTGTAATGTGTAGAGTGCAACGATTATTGTAATGCATATAACTTTGGCTAAAAGTTACGTTTGATCATAATATTCTATTCCCAAAAATGCATTTCAACTTCATACAATTAATGATCTTTACTGATATCATATAGCAGCACGGTGGGCATTGGTTGGCATAAACATCTTTTGTTCTTCAATATCTCCACTTCACGCACACATACCAGTGAACTGTTTTTGAAGGAAACTTTGCATTTGCACGCCCAGGAATATGATTGGGATGCTGTTTATCGGTGAGCACGTACTTTACGCAGTAAGCATGCTTTGTATAGCGACGGACAGAATCAGGAAACTTTTTTCCGACTCTGGGAGTTAAGACAGAAACGCTTCCACTTCACTGGGTCACCAATTTCTGTCAACTGTACTCCCGTCTCTAAGAATTTGTATTTAATTACTTATCGGAAAAATGGCCAACGATAAGCACTAATTTAGGGAAATAAAGAGGAAAAAGAAAGCTAAAGTTGTAAAATAATTTGGTACCGTCAGCACAGTCTACGATCTCAAATGTTTGCGTGAAAACTGAAGACTAGATAACGAATCAACCTTAAGACCTGAGCAAAACAATGTGAATTATACGATCAATATCAAGTTTCTTAGACCAATAATGCAGAAAAGAGCAACAGATTTGGCAAAATTGATGATAAATAGTAAATTTTGAATATGTAACACACTATTTCAGTATAGCGTGAAAAATTATGTACTCTCTTGAAGGCAGTTATAACGGGATTTAAACTATATTGACAATTCGATATCTTTCTTAAACTGAAATGGCAAAATGTTGCGGTGCTTTAACGGCCAATACGAGGTGAAAAAAAAAATAAGAAGTGCTATATTTCGGAATTATATGGCATGGAAATTAACTTATGCACATTTTTAGCTGATGCAAAATTAGGAAAGCATAATGATATGAATTAAAAAAGCAAAAGAAAACACTGACCCCTCTGCACTCTTTCAGACAAACGTTGACTGTCCCGACGAAAAGCACGTAGTTCGAATCAGGAAACTTGAATGCTCGAAATTTAGAGTACAGTGTCTTCCCACGATCTGTAGTTTCAAAATTACCAAATATATAGGGGTCTATCGAGCATCTGAAAATGAAATAAACTAGTATGAGAATATGAACTATATTTAAATTAGGTTTTTACAAGGAAGCTTGCTAAAGAAAGAGTGAGAAGCATACTTAGTAGTAACTGATTAAATGGCATCTCCCAAATACGTATTTCAGTAATTTTGTGGGGACAATGAAAGATAAACTCTCAGAGCATTTCCCAAGCGTGGAGTTTCATTCTTAATTTTTTCACCATGCCATCGGGTACTCGCAACAGCATAGATAAAGTTTTTGCACTTTGGTTCTGATCTTTTGTTTGTCTTGGCGTCGGTATTCAAACTTTGAGTTGGGGAAAATGTAATAAGGATTCTCATAGCGATACTACCCACAAAAGGCAGACTAATTATTCGAAGAGATTAGCAAAAGAAGAAGCATTTTTAACTTAATTTAAATCTTTAGACACTATTTTTTATCATTATTTCGAAACAGTGCATGTGTTTTGCGAGGTTTTATTTTAAACAGATTTAAAAAATGAGAATAACTAACTAGACTTACATAACTCACTGTTATAATTTGCTCGAGATTTCAGTTTACTGATTAATATATGTGTGTATATGTGTGGGGGCAAACAAATACCACCTATGAAAATTATATTTTCCAGATCAGAAAGCGACAGCATCGTGATGTCTGAAACTAAAAAACAATGAGTATGATTCTCCGCAAAATAAAAATTTGTTTAAAAAATGAGTTGAATAATGTCTTCAAATTTTCTGTTTTAATCTTCCTTCTTCAAAAATTTCTATTTGATAAAAAATGAAGTGGGCATTTTTTTATTCTTAAAAGAATGCAATCAGGTGTAGTGACTGCAATTAAAAGAGTGAGACCGTATAGAATTTTTTTAGATTACTAACTTTCTTTGAAACTATTTCAGAATCGACCACAACGGAAACTTATATCTAGGTTACGTCTCTGATACCTGACACTGCTTTTTATAGAACTCTGTAAAACCACAATTTTGGAAATTTTGTATAAGTGACCTACCTTTAAACGGAAGAATTGTAGGATGGAAAGGACCTTCCATTTCATAAAAACATTTAGATTTAAGATTATCCGCGTGTTTATTTTTTAGTTTATTAAACCGTTATCACTGCTTTTGAAAATAAAAAGACTGAATAAAGATAATTTATTTCGTTGGCATCATGGTCTGACATTTAATTCATGCACGCATTGCAATTCGCTACCAACAATACTGCTCATTGTTGCAAAATGCATTTAGTCTATGCTAGCACTAATCCTTTGAAAAACTGCTATTTCAGGACTTTTAACCATTCAAAGTAGACTGAATACGTATTGATCATTTTGCTGGATGATACAATCAGTCAGTTTACCTATGCTACTTTCAGATGGTTACTAGAGATCTACCAAGGTGATTCAAAAGTCATTGCCGTTTCCTGACAGTTGAAAACGTGTAAAAATGCATAAACGTAAAAGTTTATCTTCGAAATAGAGTCCATCTTCCCCGATGGTCCAACACCATCTTGATGCCATGTCTTGAATCCCCGAGAAAATATTCTTTTGGTTTCGAGACGAAAAAGTCTTGGACCCCAAGTTCAACATCGTGGATAATTTGGAAGTGTTGCCATCGTAGAAAATGTGCCATGGACCAGATTAAGTGGTAGCCCGAATATTCAAGATTCATACAGTAAGCAGATTGGGATATTGGCTCAACACCCTCCAGTTCCTGTAGCTTTTCCTTAGTTGACCGGAACACGACACAATGAGTAGGATGGATGCTCATCGTGTCCCTTGGAAGACCTATCCAACATTATACTGTTGCAAGATAACTCGTTTACGTTTTACCAGAGTAGGGTACTTTCGGCTTAAAGTGGCATATGCCTAAGCTCCAGCTGGCCACAGCATTAATGCCTCTGTCATCTGGAACCAATTCCCAATGAATGGGGCACTCAAAGTTCCACCATACGCACAGCGTAGCTCTGTGCTCAAATCTTCCAATTTTTGGGACTGGTTCTAGTTGCTTTTTGGGATCTAACCACTGTTTTCTCACGTCAGGATTTCGGGAAAATAGCCACCTTTCATCACATGTCAAAACTCGCCTAAAGAAACAATCGTTCTGGAGATTTTCCAATAATTGGCGGCACACGTGACATACCAGCAGTCAGTTCATGGAGTACCTCTGTCGACAGCTTCTGTGCGTCTTGCCAAGCTTGTGAAGTTCGCGAACAATTGTGGGTTTAGGTATTCCTAACTCATTTGAGAGTTGTCTGGTGGCTGTGCATGGATTTGACTTTTTACGGCTTCGGAATTCACCGTCGAAAGTCTTCCAAGCACGTGCTTTGTCTTCAAGGCTGCAATTCTCATTTTTAAATCGCTGAAACCAAAATTGTTTTTTTAAAAATTGATCCCTCGCTGCAGTTGCAGCGATCAACCTTTTTTAAAAGAAAAAGAGTAACAGCACTCGGGTCGTGTATTTCTCTCCCACAGCTTTTGACAGAAGAAATTTTTCCAATAAATCACCGCAGCGCATGTTCCTATTTATACCAACCGGACGATACTGGCTTTTCGGTCATGCGAGCAATATCCTGACACAGGACGACTCTTCAAAATGGCAATGACTTTTGAATCACCCTATTAGAATTCATTGCTTGTCAATTCTTGATTTCCATTTTATTGCAAACACTGAACCGAAATTAAAAAGTACAGACAAAATTTGTTTTTAGCAACAGAATTGTAAAATAGCAAATCAGTTCCATTTTGACCAACTTTATAGAGAACCATTGAAAAATAAAAAGGACAAGGCCCATATTTGGGTCATATTCTGAAAGAATGTTTGCAAGTTTTCACTTTTATATGTATCCTTTTGGGGTTGGAAAGTTAATCTGAGCTGATCGTCTCTGGCAATGATTAGCGTAACATGCAAATCGTTATGTCTATAAAACTAGCACAAAAACCAAAGTTCAAACAGTTGGTAGTGAATTAGTACTGAAACAATTCCATTGGTGAATCGAAAACTAAAGAGAAGAGACCAACCCAAACTTAAAGTACTTTTCGGTCGCGTTTCTGGAAAGTTGCTACTTATCGAAAAAGTGTGGGTTGCAGCAGCTTATGACAAACAAGATACACGATACACCATCTGGCAGTACGTTTCGATGCAGTAAATACGATCTCACTCTTTCTCCAACAAAATACATTAGATTAGAACATATTTTTCATAACACATCCATATAATTTTCAGCTACTTACATAATAATTAAGGATACAGCAACTTACCTTTTATATCATCGTAACTGCACATGACCACAAATTAAGAAAAAAAGAAATAAGATAAACAGCACAACAAATACCTGTACGTTTTCTGTACCAGTAAACTTCACGAACTGCAGGCTGAAGACTCAAAAACATCGTTGTTACTGAAGATACAAATGAATTACTAATACATTCACAAGATGCCTAATACAAAAAAGAACATATATTTGCAAATAACGAAATCCAGTTATACCAGTATTCTATCGTGTGGCGAATCTAGATTCTGACTTCCACTTCACATTAAAAGCTGTTCAAGAATTCGTAATACTCCGATTTATGTTTTGAAAAGAACTGATTCTGTATAAAGTTTTGGTCCAAGTGAAACTTTGACAATTGTTAGTTGTTATATTGTAGATCACTGATGTCATTTTTGTAGGGGAATTGTTATTAGCATTGGCGAACTCAAGAAAGAGAATTTGGAGCATCCGATTAATGATGTCGTGCAACAGGTTTATTTTTTAGCCAACAACATACTAAAGAATTATTCTTCTTAGGAAAGGGTCCTCACATAACCACTGTGTAACAGCTCTTTAAACTATGCACGAAAACAAGTGACTATACGATGTTTTGAGATATCCCCAGCAATCTTTTTATCGCGCCACACACAAAACAAAACAAAACAAAACAACATGTGGATTAATTTGACCTCAGAATCACTTCCAGGGTTCGACAATATTTCAGTTGGTTTACAGTAAATTAGTCATAACCAGGGCTTTTGTTCTGGCGGAACGCACCGAAACCGCCATTCCAGCACCTTTTCCAACACATTTAAAATGTTTGCTTTTCGAGTTGTGGAATAATTATTTAGTCATAATAACGTAATAACGGTAGCATGTAGCAACATAACTCCTGTTTATAAAAAAAGACCACCTGAAAGGAGTCGAGCAACCACTTTGATTTTCACTGGATATGCTAATCAGGCAATATCTCAGAAGTGATTAGCATTCCATCGCCATAGGTGCATGCGTACCGCGTCAAGGTAAATCAGATCGGGCAACGTCACAGACAGAAAACCGGCCGTTTTTCTGTTATACGCGCGCCACGGCTCGGACGGCATGTCAGAACTTGGCCAGCAGTGGGCAAGGATGCCTCGTATAGTCACATCAGCGGCATGAGAGACTGCAATGCTTCCCTCCGTGAGATTGCTGGTCGTATGAGGCGCAGAATGTCCGTCTGGCAAGAGTATGTGGGAATAGTACGAAGAATGGCGTAGGACACGAAGAGAAGGTTATGGACGTCGTACACACACACACACAACCCCGATGGGCAACCGTCACCTCATGATGATGCCTTTCATTGACCGTTCTGCATCATCAACGGTGTTGGCGCATCAGTGGCAAACTGAGAAGCATTCCCCCATGTCAGATGTAACAGTACGTCGCCGGTTATTACATTTCTGACTGCTGGCTCGTCGGCCCCTACACATGCTACCTTTGACACCACAGCAACGGTGCATCAAACGAAGGGAGTGACGTGACGAATTCTCCGACGAAACGCGCTTCTGTTTAGTTGAAAATGATGGCCGCATTTGTGTTCGCCGAAGACAGGCGTCGGGAAGATTGTATTGACACTATGCATACCGCACCAACACGAGGTATTATGGTCTGGGGTGCTATGGGGTACGAAAGCAGATCACTTCTCGTGAGAGTCGGCACCACCATAACCAGTGCCCGTTACTTCAATGACATTCTACGGCCGGTCGTCCTTCCGTACCTGCAGGACGTCCTCGGGGCCATATTTCAGCAGGACAATGCCACACCATATGTTGCAGAAACAACGCATGCCTTCTTCAGGGATAACAACGTTTCACTTCTGCCGAAGCGGGGTACATCGCCTGATTTATGACCCATAGGAAATCTCTGAGACATGCTCAAACGACGGGTGCAGCGGCACGATTGTCCGACAGCAACTCTTGATGAACTTTGGACGCTGGTCAATACATCCTGGATGGCTATTCCACAGGACGCCATTCACAAATGATTTGATTCAATGCCTCAGCAAGTACAGCAGGTGATACAAGCCAGAGGTGGCCACACCGTTTATTAGCTACAACGACTCACCTATGTATGACACCGATATGCTAATCATTTATTCTGTATTGCCTAATGAACATACCCCGTAAAAATCGAAGTCGTGACTTAACTCTCCTTTCTGGTGGTCTGTTTTTTATGAACATGAGTGTACAATTACGTAAAGAGTAAAACGTTGATCTGACAAGATATTTCGAAGTATTTGAGGCAGATAATTGTCCTAAAAACGCAAACGGAAGTACCGTTTGGAAAATAAGATGTTATCTAACAGGCTTCAACTCAATGAAAGATATTTGATTCGTGGTCTGAGATAATACCTACAGCTTGAAAGAAAAGAAATACTTAAGCAGCTTTCACAGCTGATTAAAAACCATTGTTGTAACTTCTAGGGAATGTGAACGGGTATTTTATCAGATGAATTTGATAGTGACCCCAGTCAGGTCTTTCCTTTCACTCACACTTACAACTACGCTTTTTGTATAAAACTTATTAGCCCAGTTTGATCCTACAAAATATGTCAAATTGTGGCTCCTTTGAGAACATCATTCGGCAGTGGATGTGAAAAGAAAGAAGCAGACGAGAACGGTAGAAATATCTCAAGAGTTAAAAAAGTTAGGGCTATATTTTAGAATCAAAAAGTGTTTTCCATGTGTAATGTAAACTTTAGTGCAAATTTAACTCTAATTTGTGGGTAATCTTGACAGTAATTTCAGCATTTGATAAGCAACAACATTCTTACGGAACACCAGCTTTTTTGGTATAATATCAGCATGTAACAGCTTCCCCCACACCCCTTTATTTGCAACTTATGTTTAAGAATTCCAGTTCTTTTTTTCTCCAAAAAAGAAAGCATGGAATTCGTGTACCCATTGTTACAAAGAACGGTTTAAAAGAAAACTGACTACTTGAACATAACAAATGTCTTTTCAATTCGTTTGCCGGCTCCTCGTCTTGCTCTATACATATTTATTAAAATTGCTCCGATGCTAATTTAATCGCTAGCTTATGCTTTTGATTTTCATCTCTTCTCATCGGATTTAATTAAATGCTTGGCTGATTTCTTTCGTAAGGCAGTGGCAGCTCCTATTGTTTCTTTACATTTTTTGAAGTTGATCTCCACTCTCAATTTCTGTGCTGTTCTTTCATTTTTAGATACCTGAATTTTCTTCCTCCGCGTATTGTGTTGCCAAGGAAAGCATATTAATTTCCAAGCCGTAGTGAGTTCCCATATTAGCAGGGCACTATACCGTTATTTTTAATACACCACAATGTGAATACTCGAGAAACGCATATAGCGTATTAAATTCGTTTATTTTTATGGCGTAAAAAGCAAAAAGTTTCGCCAAGCTTTCGCACTCCACTGGGAGTTTTTTTTCAAGACAATGGTAGATTAAAAAATCATTTTTATGGTAGACATCATTTTTATGTCTACCATTGCCTTGAAAAAGCAGCCCAGTGGAGTGTGAAGCTTGGCGAATCTTTTTGTTTTTACGCCATAAAAAAACGGATTTAATACGCTATATGTGTTTCTTGAGTATAGCAGTGCACTATATTATCGTCCGGTAGACTAAGCATGGAAGACAACCTCTTGCTATTAAATCTTGCTTGATATGATAATACGAAAATGCAGTCTGATTGTGTTTCATATAAAATACGTCAGAATGCTGAATGTATGTGTGTGTGTGTGAGACAACGGCTGTACATGTTGGATATCCTCTTCTCTCGAAGCGTACGGGACTAATTTTTGCCCACGTGCACTTTCTCTTTTGGAATGTTGACTGTCAATTGAATTCTACACTGGACGGGTAAAAGCAATGGGATATCTTAGCACAATCTAATATAATGTTTCCCTTGTTATTCTATTCATTTAGCAAGGTCAGGTTTCCATTCGTTCGCTTTCTTTTGTTTGGCACTTTCCTGGATTTGCAGTCTTTTGGCAGATTCAAACTCCCTTCCCCCTTTGTGGAAATATACGCACTACGTTGAGTCCCCATTAAGATAAGCTTAGCTGAACTTGAAAGGCTCGTAATGGCGACAGACTGTCGTATGTAACATTGCAAGGTTGAGTATAGGACGGATTCCAGGGAGATTAAACTTTTGCGGTACAACAGTATCAAACATTAGAAGAAAATGCTATTTAAGAGAAATTATAATCTGTAACTTCGCGCCACGAGATCATTTATTTTAACAGAAAGAAGTACACGAACTGTGGTATTTGATTTCAAATGGTATTCCTACAGCAAGAAACTGCAGTAAAATCAACCACTTTTGTCAAAAAGCATGAGTGGAAACGGAAGAACAGTGCCAAGAATATTGAGCAAGTAGTATTTCCTTGGGCGACTTCCGATCTACTTAAACCAGAGGAAGAAAAAATATGCTCGGCGAAGTCTGCAATGTTGAAATAACAGCAGAAAAGGGAGAACTGAACAAACGGAAACTAATATTTTAGTGCAATGAATATTTCTAGTCTATTTTCAATGGGTGGAAGAACCTGGACTTCGTAGTATTTCAATTCTGCTACAATCAGGCATAAATTGTTCGAACTGTGACGCAATACAGTGGGGGTGTGATGATTTTTTAACTGTTTTCGCAAACCGGCCTATTGCTGTTCTTTTTAGCACGTCTTTTGGAAAAAACGATCGTGCTAATGTTATCGGTTTGTCCGTCTGTACCCATGGTATCTCTGTAACTATTTGTCCGATTTAAAAAAATTGCATTGGGAAGCTTGAAATATGCGAATGATGATCCTTCATTTCGTTCTTTTTTACGATGTACAATTTCGCCGCTAGAGAGCGTGAATGCAGATGATGTCGAATTCAAAAATACGTTTTAATCCATATATTTGCTTCTAAACATCCCATTGAAAAAAATCTTTTATCTTTCGATTTCATTTATGTCGAAGAGTATTTTAGATATAGTTACTTTTTCAAATTACGCATAGATTTTCTGCTAGGGAGCGTAAAAGTAAATTACATTTTTTCCCGATATCTCTTCTTCTAACACTCCGATTTGAAAATTTTTTCTTCAGCGGATACACCCCCTGATGGAAAATCTTTTGCATATAATTTCAAATTTTTGGTAAAGAATACTTTGGCCACCAGGGGGCGTTAGCGTTAATTTTTGCTTCTGATATATTTACCATAAAATCTGAGCTTCTAAAATATCGATTGAAAAAATTATTTCGTTGACTGATGCCACTCGCATCGATAAACCTTTTCGGAATATTTTCTTCTTAAAATATTCCACAGTTTCTCCGCCAGGGGGCGTAGACGTATAACTTATTTTCGTCAATAGCTCTACTTGTAGAAGTCCGATTTGAAAAATTTCTTCTTTGTTGGATAGTGTTTCCAGTGTGACATGTTTTCATATAATTTGAAAATTTTCAAGTAATTCATAGACTTTCCGCTAGGGGGCGTAAGGGTAAATTGCGTTTCCCCCTATATCTCTGCTTCTAAATCTCCGATTTTAAAAATTCTTTCTGCACCGGATACAGCCCCTGATGGGAAAGGGGGCGTAAATCTTAATTTCCGCTTCTGATGTATTTGCAGCAAAATATGAGCTTCTAAAATCTCGATTGGAAAAAAGTCATTTGTTGACCTATACTACTCATGTCGACAAAGCTTTTAGGAACATTTTCTTTTTGAAATAATGCATGGTTTCTACGCGAGGAGCGTAGATGTATATCTTATTTTTGTCAATATCTCTACTTCTAGGAGTCCTATTTGGAAAATTCCTTCTTTGTTGAATAGTGTTTCCGATGCGAAATGTTTTTCCTAAAAATTCAAAATTTTCAAGTAAATCATAGACTTTCCGCTAGGGGGCACAAAGGCAAATTGCGTTTCCTGCGTTATTTCTGCTTCTAAAACTCCGATTTGAAAAATTCTTCCTGTATCGTATACAAGACCTGATGGAAAATATTTTTCACATAATTTCTAATGTTTGGTAAAGAATGGCTTGGCCACCAGGGGGCATAAGTGTTAATTTCTGCTTCTGATGTATTTGTAGCAAAATCTGAGCTCCTGAAAACTCGACTAAATTTTCTTTTCTTGGACCGATACCGCTCATATGGAAAATCTTTTTGAGAATACTTTCTTCTTAAAATAATGCATGGTTTTCCCACCGGGGGACGTAAAGTCACATCTTATTTTTGTCGATATCTCTGTTTCTAAAAG
This sequence comes from Macrothele yani, assembly GCA_039090855.1. Classification (NCBI taxonomy): domain Eukaryota; kingdom Metazoa; phylum Arthropoda; class Arachnida; order Araneae; family Macrothelidae; genus Macrothele; species Macrothele yani. The sequence continues at coordinate 30,697,974 of CM077012.1, forward strand.
CCCGATTTGAAAAATTATTTCTGTGTTGGAGAGCGTTTCCGGTGCGTAATGTTTCTCATATAAATTCATGTTTTTCTTAAAGCACAAGTCTGCAAACCAGAGGGTGTAAGCTCACGATTCCGTTTACAGCAATATCTGAAGGATTAAAAACCCGAATGAAAAACTTCTCTCTTCCGTCAGATACTATTGTTTTCCATACCGGCTCCATTGACTTTGAATAGCTTTGATAAATTTAATTTGCGTCAGAACGGAATAAAAAGACGTGCTTATTACACCCGAAAATTCGGTGTCATCTTTTTTGTTGATACTGTAAGGGGAAAGGTGCAGCTCAACGCCCTGGGTAACACTTCACTTCCAGCTCACAACGAATTCTATTGTGTTGAACTAAATATGTGATAGTGTGATGTTTTGAGGGATAAGAAGCTGTTCACACTGATTTTTGTCGGCGCCACTAAGTGGTGTACCGCAACGTCCTGGATTAAGATGAAGTTATTCATGTATATAGAAATCAGCGCCTTTTCCAACAAGAAAATAGCCCTTATAACAAAGAATTTTTCTGTGGCTTGGTATGAGGGGTAAACACTGTGATTGTAATGGATTGCCAATTCGAGGTCTCAATATATAAGCATGATTTAACACTTGTAAGATGAATTAGGAGGCCGTGTGCGGAATCTTTCACAGAGCTCAATGATGTACATCTTGTTTGAAGAGGTATTATTTTGATATTTGCCTGCGTTATTCTTGGATGTCCGAATACGTTTCACAATGTGTTGTTCTGGTTTTGTAGAGCTCAATTCCGAAGGCTCGAATGTGGGCACTTTCGCAGAGGAAAATTCAGCTTAGTGTTCCATGAACACGTGGACAGTTTGTCGGCTACGAAATGAGCGCAAAGAAATGCTTACATTTTCGTTTGTCATGCGTTGCTGTAACCCACACTTTTTCGTCAAAATCATTAATTATATTAAAGGCCGTCCTTTGAATGCCCGACTTTTTTTCGCAATTGTTCGAAGAAATGGGAAGTAGTCATACTCAACTTCTTTTCCATACCGAAGTTCGTTGGCTTTCACGAGGGATTGTTCTAAACCGATTATTTGAACTTCGAGAAGAACTACAAGTTTTCCTCAATGCAAGCTTTGAGCTGAAAAACTATTTACACGACTGGGAATGGCTCGATAAATTGGAATACTTAGCAGATATATTTTCTGTTTTAAATAGTCTCAACTTATCGTTACAAGGCAAAGAAATCTCACTGGTTCACGTTCAAGATAAAAGTGAACACAACATTTAGAGAATTTACAAGTAGACCTGCAAAACTATTTTCCTGAATTAGACAAAGGTGTTGAATGGATAAGATATCCGTTCAACATTAATACAACATCCAAGCCAGAGGGTCTGTCACAAGCGGAAGAACAGCAATTATTGGAATTAGCTTTAGACGGACTCTTGAAAAATAAATATACGGAGTGTGATTTAACATCATTCTGGTTGCAAATGCAAAATGTGTATCTTTAACAGAGAAAGTCCTGAAGTACATCTTGCCTTTTCTAACTTCATATCTCTGCGAAGTTGCTTTTTTTGACGCTTGTAGATAATAAATAATATAAATAAAAGGAACGGGCTTTTAGATGTGGAGCCGCATCTCAGGTTAAAATTTACAACCAGGGAACCAAATTACTACGAACTGTCATCTCAACATGAACACTGTCATCCTTCTCATTAACTAATATGAATTTTGGAATTAAATGCTTGGTGTCGTCACCTACTTTTAGAATGTGTAACAAAAATCTAATCATATTATTTTTAAAATATTTTTTTTTCGGTTTAATTTTTTTAATTTTAAAATTTTTGAAAACTTGTACAACCGTTACTTTCAATATACTTTTGTAAATATGTACAAACTATTTTAGTATTGTAACCAATGGGATATTTACCATCACCTTAATTACACTTGTTCTGGCAGCATTAAAATGCATGTACCAAAATTTTAAATAATAAATCTTTTTGATTGTTAATAAAGTATATGCGATTTTTTCCAATTGCGCTGGGGGATTACTCAGTGTTGCGAAAATTTCAGAAAGGTTACACAGATCAATCACAAAAACTTAAGGTAGCAATTTTAAAAGCACGATAATTAAAACACTACGCAGGCTTCCGATGAAGTGAAGAACTTATTTAATGTATAAGTTAAAAGATTAAAAATAAAGCCATAAGAACTTTCGGTCTTCCTAAAGACCATCATCAGATGGAAGTACTGAAGGAACATTTTTGGGTGGGGAGACATAAGTAACTAACAGGCGTGACGTACAGAACAGGTGATCATGTCGTCAATCCAGATATGATGATTTTAAATCGATATATGAATACATACAATCAAATGGTCAATAACCATATACATACAATCAATACAATAACCGGATAATATATATATATATATATATATATTTCTTTGTATACTGTATATATTAAATATTTTCATTCTCCACAACTGGAGGGAAAAGTTTTAATAGTTGTGTCCAAGGTTTTGGTATGTCCAGTTGAGGAGAGTGAAAATATTTAATATATGTACAAAGAACAAAAATATATATATATATTATCCGGTTATTGTAGGTACGTTGCGTAAGATTGCCTCCTTATTTTCTGTATTTGCCTTAATTCATTCATTTACTCCTTTTCTACGTCTTACACGTCTTGCATGTTAAGTTTTTGATAATTTGACCATTTGATTGTATGTATTCATATATCGATTTAAAATAATCATATCTGGATTGACGACATGATCACCTGTTCTGTACGTCACGCCTGTAAGTTACTTATGTCTCCCCACCCAAAAATGTTCCTTCAGTACTTCCATCTGATGATGGTCTTTAGGAAGACCGAAAGTTCTTATGGCTTTATTTTTAATCTTTTAACTTATACATTAAATAAGTTCTTCACTTCAAAAGCCTGCGCAGTGTTTTAATTATCGTGCTTTTAAGATTGCTACCTTAAGTTTTTGTAATTGACTCATTCCGCACGAGAACCTGATATCTTGGTTACACAGATGTCGAAGCTTTGGGAAACACTGTCCTAGGATGTCGCCATTGGAAAATCGGTCCTCTGAGATTACATATGTCTAATACATCACTCTGTTCTAGGGTTTCACCATTGGAATAATGGTTACCTGAAAATCTCCATTATTGAAAGTATCCATTTTTCCTTTGCATCATAAATAAGTGATGTCATACGCAATGAAATTGAAAGAAATATACCTACCGTTGGCAGGTGAGGAATAATGCTACCCAAGGAAATTTGCACGCTACTTCACTGTGAATGGCAACGATTAAAATACATTCTTTGCGAAAAAAAAAAAAAAGCAAAACAAAACACCCAGAAGGAATGATGCAATCAAGATGAAAATTGGTATGTGCAATGTATACGAAAGGAAAGAATTGCAATGCCACAGCAGTTAGGCCATTTATTCGGATAAAACAGTTGAACGAGTAGAACAAGTTAGTACGTTGTAGCGCGCCACCTCTGGCTCGGATACAAGTAATTACCCGATGTGGCATAGACGCATATATTGGGTTGTCGGAAAAGTCATGACGTATTTTGGCACCCGATGGCGGTTTTGGAAGAACTAGAGGCATGCGCAGCTCTGTTATCGCTATTGCATTCGACAGGTGCCAGTTCTAGCTGCAGTCTAAAAGGAATAGTGAGCGATTTGGTTGATTTGCGGAGATTTGAAATCAAGTTGAAGATGGAAGACCAAACTGTGCATTTTCGCCATATTTTACTGTTTTACTTCCGTAAAGGGAAGAACGCACGACAAGCTTGTGAAAAATTGCGTAAAGTGTACGGTGATAATGCTCTACAAGAACGTCAGTGCCAGCGGTAGTTCGCAAAATTCCGTGCTGGTGATTTTGACCTCAACAATGCTCTTCGGTCCGGGAGGCCAACCGAGGTTGATGACGACCAAATCAAGGCATTGATCGAGTCTTCCCCACGTTACACGACACGAGAGATTGCAGACACTTTGCACATCCATCATTCAAGCGTTCACGACCACCTGAAGAAGCTGGGATACGTAAGCAAGCTCGATGTGTGAGTTCCTCATGAACTCAAAGAAGCTCAATTGACGGCGCGTATAAACATCTGCGATATGCTCATTAAACGTGAGGAAAACGATCCTTTTTTGAAGCGACTGATAACTGGTGACGAAAAGTTGATTGTGTACAACAATGTGCTGCGCAAACGGTCTTGGTCCCGACGTGCTGCTTCGCCTCAAACGACATCCAAAGCAGACATTGACCAGCGGAAGGTTCTGGTCTCAGTGTGGTGGGTTTTTAAAGGTGTCGTGTTTTTCGAGCTCCTACCACGGAACCAAACAATCAATTCGAATGTGTACTGTCAGCAATTGGACAGTTTGAACGAATCCATCATCCAGAAACGTCCAGAGCTCGTTCATCGTAGAGGTGTTGTGTTCCATCACGAAAACGCGAGACCACACACAAGTTTGATCACACGCCAAAAATTATTGAAGCTTTGGTGGGATGTGTTGCCCCACCCAGCATACTCGCCGACCTTGCGCCGTCAGACTTCCACTTGTCTGATAAATGAGCGAGACAATCGTATGATAAATGAGCGAGATAAAAAGGGGTAAAACGGACAGGCATAGCTAGGATTGATCGTCCCCAACCTGGGCGTGTTGCCCGCTACATAAGAGTGATATCGGTGGCGAAAGTACTAGTAGGGAGTGAGAATACCTGGATGACGCCATCGGGAAGTGGACATCTTTACCACAACCTTCATCGTTGGGATAGCTACACTTGGTTGGTCCCTGTGTTGCATCGCGGGGAAAACTCATCAGGATGCAACAACTGTAGGCCGAATGTGGCGATATTGAAAGACCCTAAGTTCGATTCCCGGTAGCGGCCAATGAGAATTCTTCCGTGACACACTTATAAAAAAAGATGCCTTCTGTTTGATGTCCCTGGTCCAAGTCAAATGTCTGTATTTATTATTCATTCGCCTTCTAATTATTTGTTCAGTTGCTGCTTACCATTTTTGGTGAACCCCCAGCATTGTGCGGGCTCCAAGAAGCAACCTGCCAAGTAGCTTGGTAGTTGGTGTTTGTGAGTCTGGAGGAATTCGAGGCCGTTGTGGTGCAGTGGAAACATATCCGGCGCGTAACGGGAAGACCCTGGGTTCGATTCCCGATGGCGGCCAATGAGAATTTTTCCGTGACTCACTTATAAACGTGGAAAGAGCAATGACTTCTGTTTGATGTGGCAATAGTGTTTGGAGGAACGTAACGTGCGTCGCCGTAGTGGGAGTGGAGCAATAAGGCGGTTGTCCAGATGCTTCTATCGACACATTCAAGGGAAAACCGCAGCAGCCTCACAATCTGCAGCGGACGACATTCAACGAGGTGTGTAGGATTGCTATGCACATGCCAGTACGGAGACTGGATGAAGCAGATTTGCCCTGTCACCATCGGCTACCACTCCGGGCAGCACATTGTCGCGCAAGAACGCAATGGTAGCGCACCAGGCATGAGTGGCGCGACGTGTCTAACATTTGTCTCAGCGCTGATTGTGAGTGTAGAGACGACAGCATTCGTCTCTACACTCACAATCAGACGACATGGGCACACTGGGATGATATTGCTACTATTCATCGTACCATCTCACCGCTCGTATTGGCCTGTACTGTTGACATCTGACAAGATAGCCCCATGACCTCGTGTTGTTTGAGCCAAATTTGGATTCTGCCATTCGCATAATGCTACAAAGAACCTTCCAGGCGACGTTTTCCCAGTGTCGATACTTCCGCGCCCACTGGTGGCACAATTTCGTACCTACAACAAAGGCACTCGATCTGGTAGTCACTTGTAACATTTTCCTGACATAGTCGTATACGTGATGCTTTTGGAGATGTTTGTAGGCACACGGATGCTGAATTCTGCAGTGATGTCCCGAAAGTTTGCTCGCCTGCCAGCTTGCACGATTTTCTCATCTCCTTTGGCATATCCCTGAGAGTGTTTTTTTGAATGGCGCACTATTTATGGTAAACCCTTGATACGGTTGTCTTGGAGGACGGGCGTTTGAGGGATTCTCGAACCGGCATACCTGGCGCCAACATTGCCCATTTCGACCTATATTTCAGTTTGAATGCCAATGAACAGGTCACCTAATTTACAGTGTTACGTGTTGGAATGAGCCAGTTATGAGAAGAGGGTAGGTATAACTAATAAACTGACATCTGGTCATATATGCAATGCACGTGTAGTTATACGTAATGCTTTTTCCAAACGGTACAGCATGACTGGACGTTAAAAATTTAGCAGCACCGATAACTCAATAGAATGCTGGGAAACGATTATATTAAGAGTGTCTGGAAAAAAGGGATGTTTGCGATTCCAGACTTTTTCAAGGATTGAAATCCGTAAAAGAAGTTCCAATGAACTTCACTGGTATATCGAACATATCTATTAAAATTCGTCGATATATTATGCAGATGGTGTATCTATTTTAATCGGCTCATACTGTATGTTACAATCAATATATTCACGTTTACAGCAATTAAAATTCAAGACACATTCATCTCAGGAAGCTATCATTAGGCTACACACACCGATAAAAATTTCATTTGTAACCGGGGAATTATAGTGATATATTGCAGTAACGTTTTATTTAACTGAGGTTTTGACCTTAATTTTTTTGCAAACATGTTAGAATATTTTTAAAGTTTTGCACGAGGCAGATATTTTTTACCAGTTATTGCAAATTCTAATCCTACAGCTTTTTTTACCGAGTCTCTCCCGCTAAGCTGCGGGTAGAAAGGCTTGGGGACGCAGAAGCAAATGTGATCGGGTAAACCAGAATATACAGGCACACCGCTGTTTTGGGGGACACTTATCCTGCCCTGGAAATTGTACTAACCCGGAATTAAAAAAAAACAACCGAAAATCTGTCGTCGGTAAAACAAGTAAAATTTTCGTAACTTTTACAGGTAAACAGTAAAACTTGGCTGATATGCGATTCTTCCTAACTGCCAAGTGATTATATTCCACGTTTATTCAGTGGTAGAAAAATTAGAATACGGTCATTAGGAAGAATTTATTTAGTATCATGGGGCATCTCAGGTTCACTGAGCTTAATTTCTTTGGAAAGGATGTGTAACCGGGGCTTCCATATTTATCAGAAGTGAGGTTCAGTAGCCATTTTGAGGGATAAAGAATTGGAATAATTTTCCTTCAATTTCCGCCATTTCGATGAGCTGGGTAACGAACAGTCAAAGTACGCTTTTTCTCACGCAACAGAGGGGGTGTTGGATTTATAGTTTCTCGGAAAGAAGAGAGGGTGTTAGATTTAGAGTTTCTCTTCAGCAGTCCCAGGCGAGGGAGTAAGAGAAGAGCGGGGCAGCGAAACAATTAAGAACTTAGAGTTTTCAGAGAGAAGGCATTTTTCAAAGGTATGACCGTGCTTTCTAGGAATGCATTGGACTTCTTCGGCGAGGGGACGCTTTTTGGGGTTTTTTTCTCCGAGAAAGAGGAGAGAAGACACTGGTGGCAGAAAGTGGAGGGAGAAGGAGATTTTTAGCGAGGTGCGAAGGGTTTGCTGGTCGGCGTAACGGGGAAGCAAGCGTGCTGCCGAAGGGAGAAAGGAAGGATACAGAGGTGTTAATAAGATATAGAAAGAACGGCGATCAGGACAATGCTTTGAGAAATTCCCCATAACGTCTAAATAAATATCTTCCTCACTGCCAAGTTTAACTTCAGTCGATTTTTTCATAGTTTTTATTCGATTTATCTGCAACTGCCGGGAGAAATAATACGGATTAAACCCCATATACAGAGCAAGCATCAAACGAACCCTCCACACTGGGCGCTACAAAATATGTCAGCACCAAGCCCTGTAACACATGACCTTCAACACATTGCCTACGAAACGTAACTATTACACTCTGAATAACTGCGAAAAGAAGAAAAAAAAAACTTTGGGAAAAACAGCAGTGGAATAGGGATGCGTACATATACACTGTTTAATATCCAAAATGCCACACCAGGAAGTATGTAGGAAATACATCCCTTCATGGCTACCGTTTACCCTCACAAAGGTGGACACGTCCAGAGCATTGCGCACCCATTCAAAAGACTCGTATCGTCACCAAATTGTTGTAGTAATATGCCGACAAGTTTTTCTTGCTTTAATGGCCTGCACAATTCTCGGATTTAAGTCCCATCGGGCAACTCTGGTAGGAAGTGAAACGAGATGTTCGCTGTGAGACTGTGCCAAAGTCTAATTTGCAGCATAAGCGTGATTCAAATGGTTTCCGCACTGGAACAGCATTGTTTTCACAACGACTCCAGCATCTTGTGTGTTCCATGTTTCCGGGCTTTTTTTTTTTTTTGCACCCTAAATGCTACGAGGCATGGTACTAAGTAGGTGTATTTAATCAACTGGCACTTCAGAGTATTTAGTATTGACTTGAGATACGACTCCAGTATGTAACAAAAGTTCCCGGACCCTAAGGTTAATACTTTATTGTGTCGACGAAAGAGAGCAAGTGTATGCATTATACCATCATAAATTTGGCAACACTGCGGTGTGATGACGTAACATCATCTGCTCCCCTGACGTTAAGAAGAGGGAGAACAAAAGAGCTCCGTCACCAGCTTATCGCGAGTACAGGAGGGGCCGCCCTTATGAAGGCGCATTTTACGAACAAATCTTACAAAAACTGTGTTGAAGTGTTTCAAGCGCGATTTCCTGACAGCGAAAAACCTTCAAAAAACGCCTAAAATCTCATCAAACGTTTTCGTAAAACTGCAGGCGTTGACGGCATGAATAAAAGCGGAAGGCGCAGAACAGTGACCCCAGAGTTTGGGGCAGATGCTGCTAAAGAACATTTACCGGGCACATCACATATGTCTATATGGGCAGAAGAAAATCCGCACGCGTTGCATCAAGTTTCAATCCAAGCGGAAAAACTAGGGGTGTGACGTGCGATTTCACGACACAGAATGATCAGCCCTAATTTCTTTGACACTACCGTGACTTCTGCTGTGTACGTAGATATTGTGCAACAGTTCGTGGCGAAGATGAATGATACTAGTGGTACCAACAAGATGGGGCGACGTGCCATACGTCAAATGCAACAATGGCGCTACTGAAAGAGTTCTTCGATGACGGCATCGGCCGCCCCGGTGGCGCAGTGGTCTAAGCGATAGCCTCTGATCATTCGTCCAAACGGGGTCCGGGTTCGAATCCCGGTGAGGCATGGATGTTGTGTTTGTCTTACGGCACTGGCTCTCTCCCTTCCCTGGAACCAGTGACCCTAAATTAGGGAGGGGCGACTGCTTATAGCCCATTGAGTTGCTCACGGTGGTCGTTAAACCTCCAATAAAAAAAAAATGACGGCATCATCTCAAAATCTCTGTGGCCTTCTAGCTCTTTCTTGTGGAGTTGCTTGAAAGAGAGTAATGACTAATCCCCGTACTTCTTGATGATTTAAAGCGCCGTCAAGAAACTCACCGCTAAAACACTTCTTCGTGTGTCGACAGGTGAACTTATGCCTTCAAGAAAAGGGGGCGAGCACTTTCAGCATTGCTGTAAAAGAGACTTTCTCAGGTATACTCATTCAAATACATTTGTTTAAAATACGTCAAATGTCTAAAATGTTTAAAATTAAAAACCAATGTCAGCACGTAAAACAAACGTTTTTGCAATCTGAACCCGAAAACTATTGTTACATACTGCCGTTGCTGGTATAACGTACAGACAGGACACAAATGCTGTATGATGACCTGGCTTGAAAACAGTAAAATTTTTGATATTTGTTTTACTTCTTTTGCACGGAAGTAGCTATGTTTTTGTAATTATGAAAGACTGTTGGGCCGATTAATAATCAAATTTAAAGGAGGGTGAAACCATTTTCGGACTAGCTTATCGTAATGTATTTTTCTCTTTTACACTTCCGTTTTCTTAAGAATTCCTAATTGCTGATTCTTCTGGGCATTTTCGGAACTTCAGAATGATTTATTGTTAAAAAAAAAAAACTTCGAACACAACTAAAGCCTCTTAAAAATTCATGAAGTTCTCCCTTCCCTTCCCTTAACCACGCAGATGTAAAATTGTTTCTTTTGAAGGCAATCTGTATTGGCATTCTTCTAAAAATTATTTCGTTAGATGCTTTCCCTCTTCCCTGCGCTACTGTGCTTTCCTATTAGCAAACTTAAATTTTTATGGCACAGCCAAGTTTTTTCCCCAACTGTCTTGCACTCTCTTACCCATTTATCTTCTCGGTTTCATCTTAAAGATTCGCGAAGTTTCTTCTTTTTCCTGGTTTTCAGATGTTCTCTCTCTTGTTTTCGCCGTTTTTATATCCCTTTTTCCCATTGGCATCTTGTTCAGGATTTCATTTTTTTCCGGTTTTTTTTATACCGATTCCTCCTTGTTATAATCTTTTATTTCACGTCTGGTTTTGTCTTGTCAGTGTTTTTTCCCTTCCTTTTTTTATTCTGTTTCAATTCCTTTCGTTTTGTCACCATTCCTTAGCTGCTTTCTCTCGCTTTGTTTGCCTTTTGTTTTGTTTTAAATTTATTTCCCTCCCCTTTTCCCTAGGTTTTCTGTTTATTTAGCGAGGTCATGTTCCGATTCGTTCGTTTTCTTTCGTTTGGCACTTTCCTGCGTCTGCAGTCTTTTGGTGGATTCAAATTCCCTTCCCCCTTTGTGAACATATGAGGCGAATTTGATTTACATTCAGCTGACCTAACTACCTCTCTGACGTTGAACCCTTGTTTGCTTAGTACCGTTGCGACTATTTCTATTTTGCTTCTTTCCTTTTCTACTGTTTTAATTAAGTGTTGAAAGGTCCGCGAATACTTGTTTATGCATCTAATAATTTTTGTGGAATTCAGACCTTGAGTGGAGAAAGTTTGTCACTGTCGCCGTTCTTGTGAGCTTCATTTCTTTTCCCTCTTCAAGTTTTCTATCTAGCCGTTTATGCATCCATTTATTCATCTATCTATCTATCCGTATATCAACTCAGTCAATCAATGTAACACGGAATTTCGTCCAGAAGTTTCGTTCTCTTCCCTCCAATTGGTCTGTTCTTCCTGCACTTGTAAAACTGCCAGAACACCTACACGTTGCTAAACTGAAACCAGACACTTACGGAAGGAGCAGCAATACGAAGCACCTCAGTTATGCAAATGACGTGAAGCATGCGTAATATTCGATCCTTTACATAATTAAAATTTGTTTCTCAGTCGTCTAAAATTAACATAAATTTATGATCACAAAAAAGTTTTAATTTGCACACTAAGAAACTGAGAGACAGAGGCAATATCCATTATCTCAATGAAGCAGAAGATTCATTATTCGTATGAATTTATGCGGTGTTCATTATAGCATGAGTGCATAGTTTTTAATGTCTCGCACCTTGACTTCTGAGACAAAGTTTTGAAGTTTGAACAACTTGAATCTTTCGCCTAATGCATTTGTCTTTTCCCTAAAACAACAAAACGGCAGTGCTGCCGAAAATTCGAACGTTAACAAATCTTTAGGCACTTGACAAGATCATGCAGCCGAAATAAGACTTTAAAGTTCTGAAATCGTTCTTTTAACCCCAGCACTCAAAATAAAACCAGAAATAAGAGCTATTGAAAAATTACACCTGAAGAAGGCAATGTTGTATTTGGTCTTCGAAGCCTACAAATACGATGATTAACGACTTCTTTCTTAGTAGGCACGCGTTTTTGTTTCGCCACGTGCCTTTTGAAGTACACTGAAAGGCTATGGAATTATAGATAGCAGAAGTTATGCAAATGCTACTCCCGCATTATCGCGAATGCCCGGCCTAAACTGTGGTAAAATGCAACAATCACCCGCAGCTCCTCTAATGGAGATTGCTTGAAGCGCAAGATGCGTGATTTCAATACTTTTGATAGAGGACAGATGCCGGCACGATACGTCACTCCATCTCGAAAGTCGCAAGAATACTGGGGTTTTCCCGTGCTAGTGTCCAGTGTGTTTCAGAAATACGAAATTTTTGGCAAAAGAACGAGCTCCCGAATGAATTGCAGAGCTGTACCAGCCTTGACAGCTCGCTGGTGTACGCCATTTGGGCAGCAGTGTTCGAACTTATAAGCGTAACACAATTATACAAATCACCACCGAATGAAGTAGCAATGTGAGTGCAACGTGCTCTTGAACGTCTAGAGTTCAGGAGCAGCCGGCCCAAGTGTGTCCCACTGCTAACAGTACGACAACCGGCCCGGGTGGCGCATTGGTCTAATCGCTGGCTTTATGACCATTCGTCCGAGATGGGTCCGGGTTTGTATCCCGGTCAGGCATGCAGGTTGTGTTTGCTTACGGCACTGACTTTCTTTCTTCCTTGGAACTAGTGGTCCTAAATTAGTGACTTGCTACTGAATTGCTCACGGTTGTTGCTATACCTCCAAACAAACAAACAACGGCACTACACCGGCCCCAAAGCAAGCCGACACTCGACCTCAAAGGACTGGGAACGAATACCTGGAATGATGAATCCACATTTACACTGCATCGAACCAATGAGAGAATGCGGATCTGGCGTCAACCTCATGAAGCCAGTGACCCTTCATGTCAAGTTGAAACAGCACAGGCTGGTGACGACTCTGTGATGGGGTGTCTTCAGCTGGAACGCTTTGGGATATTTAGTACGTGTGCAGACTTTGAGTTCTCCCAAATATGTGGACATCCTAGCCGACCATTTACACCCTTTCATGTCCAGCATGCACCCCAGTGGCAATGGCGTATTCGAGCAAAATAATTATCCGTCACAGAGGTCCCACCTCGCTACTGCATTGAAGTGAATCTGAAACGCTCCACTGAGCCCATAGAATCCGGATTTAAACCCTGTCGAACATCTTTGAGGTACCATGGAACAGGCTGTTGTGTGTTATCGACAGCCTTGGAAGAGGCATGCTTGGTTGGCGTTTTATGACGCAAAGGGCCAAAGAGTGCCACGTCAAAGTATTAAAGAGTAAGAAACAACAATATTGAAACAAAACGATAAATGCATAAAACGGTAATGGCAAAAGAGACTATAACAAACAAGAAAAACAAAAAGCACCGGTATAACGGATACAACAACTAACACAATAACGATGATATAACATGGTTAAAAGCGAACAATGACAGTAATATAAGGACAAAAGGTGGAAATCGACGATAAAACAACACACTACACAAAACGTAAAACACTGGTAACACGAAGAAACGATAAAATAAAAGAGACGTCACACTGCGAGGGGGCATGGCTGGCGATACCTGCAGAACATTTTCCTAAGCTCGTGGAATCCATGTCTCGTTTTGTGGCCGCCGTCCTTTGAACAAGAGGTGGCCCAACGTGTTACTAGGCACTTATCTGTAATTCAAAGGCTCTTCAGGGTGTATACATGTATATATATAACAAAATATGAATTTCCGTTATGCTTTTCAGCATTTTTTGCCATCCATGATGCTGCATTTTGGACATTAGGTGAAGAATTCAAGATACTTACTTACATTTGCCACAGTACCTGTATTTTTAAATGCCTGATTCGAAAAGTTGTTTTAAGGACTAGGTAACGGCAAGCCTCACCAAGGCTTTTCATATATTTTATGCATTTCTCGATATGCAATTTCCAACAAATATAAACTGCCTTTCGAAAGTTAAGCGGGAACCAAGAAAATAGGCATAGCTCTAAAGAGCATTTCCAAAATTAATAAGAAACTTCAAAGCATGGAACAATGGTAGTGCACTGTGTAGACAGAGGTATTTGGACAGCTAGAACAAGAGCATTTATTAGCCGCAACAGTATGCACTGAGTGAACAGAAATCATGGGATACCTACTTCACCCGGATAAGGGCAGTCGCACTGTGTCTCCACTAGGTACGAAAGCGTTTCACAGGTATCTCCACAAATGTTTGCTGCACCACTGTGCATAATTAAGTCGCATTCCTGGGTGGGCGATCCAAAGCTCGAACGAACCTTTCCACATGACCCAAAATATTTCACACACGGTCCATGTCTGATGAACGTGGAGGCCATTCCAAGGTGGGAACTTTTGCGCAATGTTCTTCAAACCATATGCCAGTTACCACATCTCTTTGGAGAGGCGCATTTGCCCTCTGGGGGCATGATGACCATGAACAGATGCAGATGGTCTCCAAGGATGGACACGTAGCGTGGACTGTTCAGAGATGCATCTAGACGTACCAGATGATCCAACGTCTGACAGCTGAGAACACGGTCCAGACCATAACCGAACATCCACCATCCTGAACAGTTTCTTGTTGACATGTCGGGTCCATCGCTTCGTGCGCCTTCCACCGGATTCACACCCTCCCGTCTGCGCAAAATAACAGGGAACTGCCAGTGCCGCTGTTCCTTTGCCCAGTTGAGATGTACAGTCCGGTGATGTGGCATTAGCAATAGGACTCTGGAGGGTCGGCGTCTCCTGTTGTAACTAATGATGGCCTGGTGATCTTAGTGGAGACGTTTCTGGCTCCTCTCTCGTTGAAGTCTGTGGTGATTTGTGCCCTTGTCGCTCTCCTCTCGGTTGCAACTATGCAAGAGAGACGTCGGCAGTCACATTCGTACATTACCTTTCTCCGCTCACAGTGCTGTCCACGATGCACGGACAATAACGGAGGTGGTACAAGAATAGCAGTATTCCCGTTTGACACTGTCGAACGGGATTACTGCTATTCTTGTACCTCCTCCGCGATAGAGTGACCTATGCGCCGGGTACCTACTATCATCCATCTTTCAAACTCTGTTAACTCATGACGTTTATTCATACTGACATCAAATTACCATCTGCATGAATGCAGTAATATCCTCCTACCTAATATCTGCCTACTGGTAGGTTCGTTCATTAGCAAGAAGGGTGGCACAGTCGCGTTGCCCAGGAACCAGGTACCCCATGATTTCTGTGTTCTCAGAGACCTGTCGGCACACATTTTGGCTGTTGTAATTTTTATCCAGTTCTGTAACAGAACTGGATGGCTTTGAGGGAGGCAGTTCTGTAACAGAATTTGCCTCCCTCAAAGCCACCGTATAGGAAGGCCTTACCAGCCGACACTGAGTTCGGTGTTCCAACTCGTCCAACACATTTTCTATTGAATTTACATAGGAAGTTTGGGCCAGACAATTCGATTCATAGCAGTTCTGCTCCTCAAAACTACGTCTGGACAGACATTGTAGGACGGCAATGCGCCCGATCTTTCTGAAACATGCAGGGAACTGTGCCGAAGTACTGCCGCAAAAAAGGTAGTGCAGAATTATGCAGGATGCCTCCGTACCTGGTGGCAGTTAGGCTGAAGGGCACCTCATCCAAAAGGTACAGTCCATTCCAGCATAAACAGCGTCGCACCATCAGATATCCCCCTTCGAACAAGACTGAAGGGATAGGGTCCCGCATTAGTCATTTAGTTCCTTCAAGCGCGTAGGTAGCTCGGAATAGTGTGTGAAGGCTCGTCGTGCCCTGTGTCGAAAAAGGGCCATTTTGTGTACTATCGGACATGATGAGGAAGGCAGCATCACGTTTGGGATGTGCATTGGTTTGTAGTAGACACTTGTCTTCCCTTTTGGCTTCCCTTGTGGTGGCTTCATGATAAGTACATCTACGAATGGGAGCGTGCTATTGGCTTCCTGTTCCATCTCGAACTTGATGCAGTGGTGCACAGTGTTGAGCTGGTCAAAATGACAGTTGAGATCAGCAGGGTTATAAGGCCAGATGAAAAAGATGTCGTCTGCATATCTCCGCCATGTTGTGGGGATCGGGGTTTGAGCGCTGAGGGCTTTCGCTTCCAATAGCCGAAGGACAGCTTCAGCAAGCACGGCTGAGAGTGCTGATCCCAGTGGGACTCCCTTAGATTGTTTGTAAATTCGGTCTTGGAAACAGAAAAAATTAGAGTCTAACAAGTTAAATAAGGTGGAAAATCTGGAGGAGAGAGTCTTGTTGAAACAAGGCAGAATTATTCAGTGCTTGTTTTAGATTGCCAATGGCCTCAGAAATCGGGATGGATGGGTACAAGGATACTACATCAAAACTACCCTTAAGATGGTTTTCAGGTATGGAAATGCTAGTGATTCTGGAGATGAAGTCTTTAGATGAGCGCAGAACATTGCCGGAGTCAGGTAGGAAGGCTGTGAGGAAGCGCGCCATTTCTTTTTCTAGGTGGCAGGAAGGAGCAGATCTGCGTGAGACAATCGGTCTAATTGGAAGCCCTGGTTTATGGTCCTTCAAACGACCAACAAGGTGTGGGATCTTTGGTCCTGGAGGGAGCTTAGCGGCTCTTGTAAGATTTGGTGGTAAGTGTGTCATCTTTTCTGCTCTCTTAACGTTGGCAATCCATCGGTTAAGAGGGTTAGCGAGCTGCAGGGGTTTTTTTTTGATTGGAGGTTTAACGACCACCGTGAGCAACTCAATGGGCTATAAGCAGTCGCCCGTCCCTAATTTAGGGTCACTGGTTCCAGGGAAGGGAGAGAGCCAGTGCCGTAAGACAAACACAACATCCATGCCTGACCGGGATTCGAACCCGGACCCCTTACGGACGAATGATCAGAGGCCAGCGCCGTAGACCACTGCGCCACCGGGGAGGCCACTGCAGGGTTGACTCAAGTCGTTGATCTTCCGCTCGTAGTCCATAGCATCCAAAACCGCTAGTTGCTAGGATTTTTATCGGTTAAAACGAACACAAGTGATGGGCCGTTCTTGATATCCGTCCGTGGCATTGAATTTCTCTTCTTGGTTCTCCATTGTTTTGGGGATTGTTGTAGCTTCAGGGCACATTGATGGCTGAGAGCGTCTCGGTGCTCGGAAGGTATGTTGCTGATCAAATTCGCGACCAAAGGAATTTCTTTACATTTGCTTTTTCAATAATATTTTCAATTCTCTGTGCATCGTAACCTGATCTGGCCGCAAGCGTTCGTAAGCCATTGAGTTCCTTCAGGCGCGTAGGTAACTCTGAGCTACCTAGCTTAGGCGCGTAAGTAGCTCCAGCTCGAAGGTTCCCAGCTACCTAAGCGCCTGAAGGAACTCAATGACTTGCGACCAGAACAGGTTACGATGCGCAGAGGATTGAAAGGACAAAAAATATGTGGGCATGACCAAGCGCCTTTTCAGGGTAAGACTAGCGGGTCATAAGAGAGACGTACACGCTAGAAGACTAAACACAGCATTAGCGAAAGAGGTCGCAACCCATTCAGCCACTCCGCAGTGGTACAACCTAAAGAGAATCGCCTCCTACACAAATGCAAAGGCAACTGTTATAAGAGAATCTATTGAGATTTTAACCAACCTCCTCACGTGCAATGAAGAAGTCTCAGTTGACTTACCTTTTGCATGGCGCGCGTTTCTAAGTACAGAACACACCTAACCGATGTCCTTTACCCGCCTGCACGAGGCACATTTTACCTCTAGCATTGTACTAAGTTTAATGTTGAATTGTATTTAAAAATCTTGTGTATTCTTTAGACGTTACTTCATCTTGAAGAAGCCACCCGTTGGTGGCGAAAGCTCACATATTTCTTTAGTGTTCATTATGCCAAATAAAGTGATTTTCTCACCATTTGTTAACATCAGGTGTAACTACCCACTATTATATTCTATATCTCTTACCATTTTAACTCACGCGATCTTTTTTCACTCGAAGAGTCAACGTGTGAATAAAACAACAAAATGGAGGCAACCACAGGAACTTTCATCTTTAAGCGTTTTAAGCGTTTTACCATTTTCGCGATGAGTTTGTTTCCCTGAAAAGTTTACCGTCTCGGGAAAAAAAGAACTATATATATATACTACTGAAAGATTCTCAATGGGCAGCATGTTGCAACATATGTCTACGGAGCGCCCATGGTATAACCAAAGCGAGCTGAAAGGCAAAAAAACTACTCCATGTTTAGTTGCTGCAAAAGAACCTTTTCAAGAGAACCCCACGGCTGCCCTGATTTACTTTTGGTTATATAAAAGAAGGCTGATAAGAAAATTCGTGAAAGGTGCTTAAAACGTCAGCATGACACCAAATTAAGAACACGAAGAATAACAGCCGAGTTACAAAGCATAACTATCTCAAAACTCGATCGTTATAAAGGATTAAACTGCTGAAGATCTATTCAGAAATACAGTGTGGCTTAGACGTATCACTACTAGGCTTTGGTAACAATAAAATAGGGCCGACCTACTCTTGAAAAATGTTTTTACAACTAGTGAGGAGAGGCTGCAGTATTTCAACTTCTGAAACTGTTTACTATCATTGTGAGGAATTCGCTGATTTTGTGAGATAGGAATGTATCCCGAAGCATTCATCCTTTTCGCACGCGTGTGCCAAGCTATTATCCAACTACTAGTCTCCCTTTAATTTTCTAGCATCATACAGATGAAAATACTAAACGAAGATTTGATTGTTTCGTTTTCAATCAGTTTGGAGATATATCGATGTTCTCTGTCAATCCGCGTAAGCGTAGCCCAAAACGTTATAGAGTCAAAACTTAGCGATCTGCAAAAGAGGTCACCAACAGATTATGTCGTTTGACAGAAACACAAATTTTACCAGATCCTGTCCAAGGTTTGACTTAAGTGGTGAAGCATCACCTACAGTTTTGAAACGCAAGACAATATGCTCTCATACAAAAGTAAACAATAAGCACACCAAATATCATTAATTAAGAATCGATATATTATGTATCTGCGTTATCTATGTATCATATACACTGAAGCAACAAATTATTATGAACATCCAATGGTAATCAGACACATGTCATCCCCACTTACGCAACTACGACGTTGACATGGCTTTATAAATAACTCACTGCAAAGGTTTCAGACGTGTACAAATCGTAGATGGGGGCGAGTAAGATAGATAGAAGCGTAGATAACGCCAAGTACAACAAAGACTCGTAATTTAAGCGACCATGGTAGTGGAGAATGCAAGAATCTTGGAAACGGCAAACCTTCTTGGCTATGCAACAACCACTGTATCGAAGGTGTACTATGAGTGGTACACAAACAACAAAACAAGAGGTCAGCGGTCTTCCTTTGGGCGGAAACGACTGGTCGATGTTCGAAGGCAACGGGGCTGGAGATGATTGTACGAGGTAACGGACGAGCTCCATTGAATTAAATCAATGAGTAGTGCACAAAAAACAAAACAAGCAGTCAGCAGTCTTCGTGTGGGCGGAAACGACTGCTCGATGTTCGAGGTAACATACGAACTCCATTGCGTCAAGTAACCGCGCAGTACAACAGAGGTATCGAGAAGAGAATTGCAGCATACACAACTTGCATCGCATTGGCGGGAACGCGCTATAACAGCAGACGCCGCCTTTGTGTACTACGCGTCTCTACTAAAAACCGATAAATTCGTTTGTGGTGAGCATCGGAGCACCAAAACTGAACCCTTGAGGACTGGAAAAAGGTCACCTGGTATGATGAATCATATTTTAAGCTAATACACTCCAACGGATGGGACAGAATATGGCATTAATGGCACAAATCGATGGAATTCATCTACCTAGCATTAACTGCGGAAGCTGTGCAGTGATTTGTGGTCTGTCTTCATGGCGAAAATCACGTACTAATACAGCTAAAACAGCATTCAGATGCCACGAGGTATCAAAACGGATC
This sequence comes from Macrothele yani, assembly GCA_039090855.1. Lineage (NCBI taxonomy): Eukaryota > Metazoa > Arthropoda > Arachnida > Araneae > Macrothelidae > Macrothele > Macrothele yani. The sequence continues at coordinate 30,717,614 of CM077012.1, forward strand.
TGACACACCCATACATGGGAATGCCGCCCCGGTGGCGCAGTGGTCTAAGGCGTTGGCCTCTGATCATTCGTCCGAAGGGGTCCGGGTTCGAATCCCGGTGAGGCATGGATGTTGTGTTTGTCTTACGGCACTGGCTCTTTCCCTTCCCTGGAACCAGTGACCCTAAATTAGGGACGGGCGACCGCTTATAGCCCATTGAGTTGCTCACGGTGGTCGTTAAACCTCCAATCAAAAAAAAAAAAAAAAAAATAATACATGGGAATAGCGTTTACTGATGGAGAGGGATACTTCCAGCAAAATAATGTGCCATGTAACAAGGCTGAAATTGTCATAGTGATTCCACCAACACGATGGTGATTTCAAAGAGTGAACATGGCCCCTATAATCCCCAGAACATAATCCAATTGAACTCCTGTGGAATGCGATTGAGTGTGTCGTTCGTCACCCCGGTGACGCAATGGTCTAAGGCGCTGGCTTCTGATCATTCGTCAGAGATGGGTCCGGGTTCGAATCCTGTTGAGGCATGGATTGTGTGTTTGTCTTTAGGCATTGGCTCTCAATGGCTCTCAATGTGTTACTTGTCCAACACTGGCTCTCTGTTTACATTGGTCATTTAGCATACTGTAAAAACCATGCTTGATGTGTATTTTGTCACAATGTGTTACTTGATCAACACTAGCTATTTCTGTGTAAATTGATCATTTGGCATGCTGTAAACCATTTATGATATATACTTGTTGATGTGAAATATCTGTATCCTGTTTATGTCTGCTTGCTTGCAATGTCTCTGTACCACCAGGTCAAATTAAATCATTAAAAAGCAAAAGGGTGTCATTCGTAACAGAGATTCTCGTCCATCCTACAGCGACCTTCCGGCGATTGACGGCCGCCATCACATACCCTTGGCTGATCATAACCTGCATGACGATATCAGCACGTCGTTAAACCAAGGCCGTCTGGAAAGTACAAAGACATTAAGGAAATGAGTTCCCTCAGTTTGTGACGTCATACACGACAGCGTTGGAAATCAATCTTAAGCCTTGGTTTCCGCGTGACGTCACGAAAACAGGGGACTTATCTTTCTAATGTCGTAGCCTTGTATTTTCTAGACGGCCTTGGTTGAACCCATGACATATCGAATAGAGGCTATTTCGAAGGCAAAGAACTGCCCAACACGTTTTTAGATAGGTGTTCCTAATAATTTACTACTACTGTATACACTGAAGAGCAATTGAATTAGAGATACCTGTCGCCCTGATGACAGCGGCGATTCGTCTCGGCATGGACTCGACAAGACACCGCAAGCGTTGGGAAGCCATACGGATCCACGACCCCTGAACAAGCCCTCACAGTTCACGAAGATTTGATGGAGAGGGGTCAGAGCCTCGAACATCTCTCTCGATGGCATCCCAGATGTGCTCGATGGGTTTGAGGTCAGGTGACCTAGCTGGCCAATGAAGCCAGGTCACGTCGGTGGAGTGTTCATCCGACCATTCGGATACAATTCGGGAGCGATGGCACGGTACATTGTCTTGTTGCAGGATGAGGTACCCAGTGGGATGTTGAAGACGCACAAACGGGAGTAAATGGTCGTCCAGGATATCCCGGTAACGTTGACTTGTAAGGGACGATGTCACACGTACCAGGGGTCCCATTTCAGTACACGTAAACAATCTCCAGACCAGAATGCCACCCCCACCAGCTTGAAGAGTACCCTGCTGGGAAGAAGGATCCATCGCTTCATGTGGTTTGCGCCGTACTCGTATCCTGTCATCCGCGCATATACCAACGTGAATCTCGACTCATCAGTTCAAGCAACATTTTCCCACATGTCTAGGGTCCAGTGGCGATGTTCCCGCGCCCATGCTGATCTTTGCACCCTGTGATGTGCAGTCAGCAGCGGTACCCTCGTGGGACGATGTCTTTTGAACCCCATAGCGAGGAGATGGTTCTGGATGGTGTGGCTGCTTACACGGTTTTGTGCACCAGCGTTAAATCGCCGAGTGATTTCTTGCACTGTGGCCCGTCTATCCGCTGTTACAATGCGAGCTAGCCGACGACGACCCGATGGTTTTACCGGATTCGATGCACTCACGGTGCACCCGCGACTCAGTGGCTCGTGAAAATCCCAGTGCCTGCACGACTTCCGAGATGGAGTGACCCATTCGTCGGGCCCCGACAATTTGCCCACGATCAAATGCGCTTAGATCCTTTGTCTTACTCTGTAACGTACCAGGAGATGTGACGTACCTGCCAGCAGGACGCACACGACATAAAGGCAGATAGTAGTCAGAACAAATGTCCGCGTAGCTTAATTGGTAGAGCAACTTATTCCGGAATGAGTGGACCCGGGTTCGAATCCCGGCGTAGACCAAAAATGACTGAGAAATTCACTTCGTTATAATGGCGCCCGAACTATCCGGATGACCCGACCGTTCAAAATCTCGCATTGGTGTGATGTTATTTCCACACCGCGAGATAGGGAAAATAAGAGCAGCACTTCGAAAAAAAAAAAAAAAAAAAATAAGGGGGAGATGATGTAACGTACCAGGAGATGTGACGTACCTGCCAGCAGGACGCACACGACATAAAGGCAGATAGTAGTCAGAACAAATGTCCGCGTAGCTTAATTGGTAGAGCAACTTATTCCGGAATGAGTGGACCCGGGTTCGAACCCCGGCGCGGATAAAAATGACGGAGAAATTCACTTCGTTATAACTCATACTGCGTCCGACTCTTACTCCTTATATTGACGGATGGCAGCATACGTCATGTCGTTTCCGTTTACAGGGCCGCCCACAGCGCCACATTTGCATAACGCCAGCTGTCTCTAATTCAATTGCTCTTCAGTGTGTATCAGCAATTTTAATGTAACCCAAACTTCGTAAAATAATTAATCTCGTCAGCTCCTTCAGCACATGTTAGTTATTTTGGCATTCCAAGCGTTGATAGAAGCATCATTTTTGGGCCGCCAGCTGATCCACTGAATTTGATTTCCTGATTTAACATCAAGTTGCTTTAGTTTTTAAAGATTCATTTGATTTTAGGGTAGAAAGGAAAGCATCACCTATTCACCAGATCTTTTTCATCAAAATGCCACGGCCTTCGGTATGTTGAAGTGTTAAGAACTGAAATATCAGTGGTGTTTCATTTCTGATCGGCTACTTGCGCAGGTAGAAAAAACTGTGCTGTAGAGGATCACACATTTTTAGAACGATTTTCCAGCAATGTAATTAATGTTTACAATAAAATTATTTATTTCTTAAACGTTCTATCGGATAGCCTCTGGACTATGATTTTTCATCTAGATTTCCAAGATGACAGGGCATTTCTTAGAATTGGTAGTGGTGTTTTATATTCCAATTCTCTTCACTGCTTTCCATAGTACAATCATTGTTTTAGGTTTGCGTATTTCAAGGATTCATTTTAGCAGCCCAAAGGTGCAGTAGACCATTGGTGACACATCGGGGGACTTAGAAGGAAAATGAGCAAAATGTATAGACTTTACACCCGTTTCTGTTTCCATTTTTTCAAGAAACCGAGTGCTAGATTTAGATTTATGACTGATAGCCTTATCCTGATGGAGTTCTCCTCTTTGAAGGTGCGGTGCATAAAAGAAGGGTATTTTCACTTTAAATATAGGAGTTAAAACATTATTTTGGTAATATCTAGAACTGAATTTTTTTAACTTTAAATTCCCATTGTACGAGAAACCAGCAATAATCACAAATCCTTTAATGCAACTTTCTTTGGATTCTTGGAACCAAGTTTGTAAGTATTTTTCTGTTCTTTTGCGATAGTAAATCGACCTTTTTTGTTACAGTCGTTTAAGAAGATTCATGCTTCATTAACAGTCACAACACATTTCCATCTCTCTCCAGCTAAATGATTTTCGTAAAGAAGTCTACACCGTGTTCTGCGCCCAGCCACGTGTCTAGGCAAAAGGAGATGAACATTGTTTGTTTTTCAGATTCAAATCTTTGTTTATTTTACCTTGTTTGCAGTTGCTACAGAGATATTTAAGGACTTAGAGATTGATCAAGAATCCGAGGCTGTCGTATGCACGATTGAATAGTTAAAAACTTGCATTTAAAAAATTATATTTATTTACAAGTTAAAAATAAAATCAGCTACACTGGCAAGCACTTTCGAGGCTAATTTAACCTCATCATCGGGCCCAATTGCGCGAAAGGATGGTTAAAGGCATTTATATACAATCGTGGAATAACAAATGGTGTTGACAAACTGAAAATGGCATGTTACAAATAATTATATGTAAATTAAACTCACGTATCTGGAGATTCAAAAGCATTTATCTGGTTCAACAGCAGAATCGAAGGACGAGGTATAATTACAGGCAAATCGTCATTACAACACCTGGAGGCAAACCGTGTAATACACAAACTTTCAGCAAGCAACAAAGAATGTTTATCAGGTGCAGGGACAATCAGTGTATCAGGTGCAGACGACTCCAGTCTAGGTAATGTTCACCTTGCGCCACTGTGCGGGCTAAGGCAGAAGAGGTAGAGCCAACACGAACTGCATATTTGTGCTCTGCCACCCGTACTTGCACTGAACGTAGAGTAGAGCCTATATTGGAGGTGTCTTCAGAATCCGGCGAATAAGAAACGAGTGGGATGTTATAAACACCAGATCTATGTAGGGGGTGAATCTTGTCACGGTCCTTGCGCAGCAAATTGAATAAATTGAAAGTGCGTATTCCGAAAGAAATATGAAACCTAGCGCAGGCATTCCCAAGAATATTGACAATGGTTGGGGTGTAGTCAATCGTACCCACATATCGTACAGTTTGCGACTCCCGTTGCAATGCTGTGAATTGAAGACGATTCATCCTTCTTGTCAAGGGGGGATATGTCGTCGTGAGAGTAGCCAAACGTGGAAGCAACTGTCAAAATCCTCTGAAATTCTGCACGTTTTAAAGAGGGGTTCGAAGAATGGGAATAGGAGCGTTTGAGTAGAAATCTAAACGCAGGGATTGCTATTGGGTCGGTTGATTTTCTATTAAGATCAGAGACCTTACTTTTGAAATAGTCGTAAGTGTACGTACCTTCTTTGGATATTCATTTGGTGTTCTTTTTCCTGCTAAAAGCAATGCTTGACGATTTCCCCCTCTATTTTTAATAGTATTGCTTATTTTACATTTAGAAATGTTAATTCCATGATTTTCACAGTCTGTAACAAATTACAAAATGCGAATATTTCTCTTCGTAAAGAGCAAGAACATGCCTTTCTGTCCATAGCTTGTTTACGCGAGGCCATTTTCTTAGCAGACAATATTTAACTGCAGCAGATGTTTCTTTGGTGTTTATCTAACACACTGTTGCCAGTTTGAATTTCTTTTGTTTTCTGTAATTTCTTATCTCAAACGTTCTCAAAATGTGTGAAACATCCTCTGTAAAATGTTTCTGATTATTATAACCTTCAGTGAAGATGGAAATTTAAGATATGCAAACCTACTGAGACATTTCACGTCAGTCTTTTGTTATTTCGAAATAAATGAACTATTTTATGTGTTGTTTCACAGCTTTTACTACGCTGAGGGTTGTCTAAATTAGTCGTTAGTTTTGCAAGGTATTTATTTAAAAAAGTTGCTGAAGCACTCCGTAATTCGTATCTTCACTTTTAGATGAACTAATTCGTTTCGTTTGTGGATTTTCCGATTCAGGGCGCGAAAAAAGTACTGGGTATTGAAGAATTGTTACGAACGACTGAAATAATTGAATAAATTGAAAATATACACACATTTTTTGTAAGATGCTGTCACACGATGAGAGGAAACACGATTTGGTGAATTCTCATAACGGGAATATGAATTTACATGCAATGTTTCTCTAACGGTATCATAACATGTCTACTGCAGGTAAGGAAAATATGATTTTTACAACAGAAGCAGCCTCTAAACGGGTGATAATTCTTTGAACAGCTCGCATATGAAATTTTGTATTTAACTACGAAAGTTGGGCATTAACATGAGGTAAAGAAGAACCAAGTGTTACTTAAAAAAAAAACGTTTTCTGCATTTCCCTAACTTCAGTTGTGTTTACACACTTTCTTTTGCCACCACTTTACAAAAGAAAACATTTCATCAACTCCAACTAAGGTAGCTTTGATTTACTGACGCGCGATTCCACCTTTCATTTCCATAATTAATGTAACTAAAGGAATAAAAATAAGGAAGAACGAAAGTAAAAGACGTACTTACCCGTTCATAACAATGATTTCATCGTGGTCGGGTGTGTCATCAGTGACTTTTAAGTAACTTGTCAAAAGTCCGTACGTATCTGGAATAATAATAAAAAAAAAACATTATCTTTTTACCTAATTGTCGAATAACAGCACAGTTATGATCTAGATGGTACTTGGGGTTGTAATTAGCTGATGACATTTGCTCCCTTCGAATAACACAATTAATCACATTAGTCACCAGAACTACGACTTCAGTTAAACTGAACATTCATGACTGAGGAGTAGTACTTAATGGCCTTCTGTTTTGTGTCTATAACAAAACAACTAAAGGAATAGAGCAGAGTTTAAAGTTATGTACGCTTCGTTTATGTAGGGCACACATTAGATTTTGCATAAATCATTTGATTTAAGGTCATCATGCTTCGAACACCGTAAAAGTAATATCCAGGTGCAAAGAGGAATTTTGCATACAAAGGAGATACGGGAAGGTTACTGAAACCCAATGGAACTAAATCAAAGTCAGATTAAGACACCCAGACCCAGAAAAATGAGGAGGCCTCATCAAAACATAATCTTTCGCCAGACATGAATCCTATTGAGCATTTGCGTTTTCAGTTGGAGAAACGTGTACGAGCAGCAACACCCAACCACGTAATTGACGGGAACTGCGGGATATTCTCTTGAAGTCATGGTACCAAATTTCAAGAGACTCCTACCAACATTTCGTTGAATCTATGCCCCATCAGGTGAGAGCTCTTTTGGCGGCGAGAGGAAGACCTACATCAAATTAGGCAGGTGGTTTTAATGTTTTAGCTGATTAGTGTATATTTTAAGGTCCCAAATACATAATTTTCTCCTGTAACTCTTTAAACTCAGTCATTAAAAATACCGTTAATAAGAAAACATTGTTAAGCAGTTCACAGAAGTCAAGTTGAATGGGAACAAAATGAGTATCTGCTACACCGAAGTTTAACGCATCGAAATAAATATTTCCCATCTTAGTGTAAGATGTTTAACGCATCTTACACTAAGATGGGAAATATTTATTCTAGAATAATGCAAGTGAAAATGCAAGTGCAAAGATTCGGCTGTTTGAAAATACAACACACATAAAAATTGGAAAGGGAGTGAGACAAGGTGACACCATATCTCCGAAGCTCTTTAATTCCACATTGGAAAATGTCTTTCAATCACTGAACTGGGAAAACAAAGGGATAAAGATTAATGGAGATTATCTAACCCACCTTTGTTTTGCTGATGACGTAGTCATTTTTGCAACTACCCCATCAGAGCGGCAGTGTATGATCCAGGAACTTGCTGACAAGAGTAAAGAAGTTGGGTTAAAAATGAACTTTCAGAAGACAAAAGTGATGTACAGTATTTTTACAAGAAATGAAGTTTTACCGATTGATGGAAAAAAAAAAGCTGGAGATAACAGACACGTACGTTTATCGTGGACACCAGATATCAAGTGAGGGTCACATTGATGAAGAAATTAATCGGCGTACAAAACTTGCCTGGAGAGTTTTTGGAAGAAACAGCATAATTTTCAAGAGCAATATGCCATTATGTCTTAAAAGAAAAGTGTTTGATCAATGCATCCTTCCAGTGCTTACGTATGGTGCAGAGACGTGGACCTTAACTAAAAGAGACATACAAAGGCTGCAGACAACTCAAAAAAGCATGAAGAGGTGCATGCTTGGTGTAACCAGGAGACATAAGAAGAGGAACTCGTGGATCCGAAAAATGACAAGAGTGGAAGACATCATGATCAGAGTTAAATCCCTGAAATGGCAATGGGCTGGACATACTGCCAGAAAGACAGACCATCGATGGACAGCCGAAATTTTAGATTGGATTCCAGGGGACAGGAAAAGACCCAGAAGAAGACCACATGGGAGATGGGTGGATGGAATTCGGAAGTATGAAGGAGTGACATGGAGGAGACTGGCACAAGACAGACCGTTGTGGAGGAAACTTAGGGAGACCTTCGTCCAGCAGTGGATTAATAATGGATGATGATGATGAAGTAGAGGCGCACTTTCAACTTTAATTAAGGCATTGTTCTACTGTTGCTCCAAATTAATCGTAAAGTAAAATCACTAATTATTATCTTGTCCTGTATTCCTTGCTCGATGTACAACGGCTAATCACGAAGTACCAAGACTGAATTCATTTCTCAGGGTGATACAACAGCGAGAATATGAAAATTCGATGACTCTTTACCGAGATGGGCTGCATTCCCAGGAGGATTACAGATGATTTCACTGCCTGGTTGTTCATCATCAGTTTTTAAATTTTGAGTGCTTATTGCGCATTGAATATGATTATGAACGGAAGTGTAGTAAAACGCAGGTTTAGAACGTACTTGGAGATTGAATTATTATTACATACCGAGTTATCAGAGAGTACGCGCTGTTTTAAAAACAGACACACGTACGGAAAAAGTGACGATAGTTTTGAGCCTCTATAAAAAATGTCCGACTTGTGGAGTGTTTATGACAAAAGCTATCATATCAAAGTTTCGCCGTGAGGGAAGGATTATTTGTCTTAACTAGGTTCATTTCACGCCTGTTGACAGAGAAGCAGAAACGCCACCTGTCCATTTGCTGTGATCTGCTTCACCGTGAAGCGCTTGAAGCAGATTTCTTAAAAACATCATAAGATATAAATAATGATCTTCTCAATCAATGCAAAACGTGCGACGCCGTTATGGAGCTGGTGCACGTAAGCAAACGGCTCGATCGCCGCATTCTACGAGGTGCACAGGCAGCTATGGACGTCCCTATATGGACACTCACTGCGAATCGAAGATTAACTGAGGCAAGTTTGCGCTGTCACCAGCCATTGTAACGACTTCCACTCACCGCTGCTGAAGGTTCTAGTGGTAACATGCGTTCGGGGACGAATGGAACCACGTATTCAGCGACGAGTGTCGCTTCTGTCTCAAGTCACTACGAATGCAGTTTGAGAGACTGGTGACGACCTGGTCACTACGCTCATCTGGCTGTGATCCGTTAGCGTCATAAGGCTCCTCAGTCTGGCCTGATGGTTTGAGGCGCTATCAGTGTCAACAACCGTTCACAGCTCGTAAGCATAGTATATTCAATAACAGCACGACGATATTGTACCAACTATGAGGTGTTCTAGCACGTTTTGTTGCCGTGTATCGATGGTATCCTTCATGCCCAGTTTCAACAAAATAACTTTTGCGCGTACAGTGCCTACAACATGTCCAGATGTTGCCCTGGCTAGAGCGATCCCCAGACTTTTACCCAATAGTTAGTTTGTCTGCCACTGCTATCCTACATGTTAACGCATTGGCACAATCCCTTCGCAATGTCGACAAATTGTGGACACAGGTCAATGACGTATTTTGAGCGATACCTCAAGACACTATCCAGGAACTTGTAGGATCTACTGACTGACGCCACATTAAACTAGGAAGGGCGCTACCATTTCCATTACATGCCTCCACACCTATGCGGTAAATGGTATCGTCCACAAACGACGTATATATAGAGGCAGATATCTCCTCAAGCTCAAGCTTTCGCAGTGAGAGATTTAAGCGATTTCGAACATGGTATGAAGAAAAGCCTTGGAGAGCGGCGTATGGCACTATCGCAACATCTCCCCGGCGTACAACATTGCCACAGACCACAGCGCAATTCAATGCTGGGGCCAGTAGTAGCACCAGCACTTGGACAGTGCAACGTTCCCTGTGTTCCATGGGGTTCCGGAGCCGACTGCCCACCCGCGTGAAATTGCTGACCCGAAGACACAAGGCTATGCGCCTCGCCTGGGCTCGGGAGCACCGCCATTGAATGCAAGACGACTGGAAACATGTAGCCTGGTCCGACTAATCGTGATACCAACTGTTTCGGGCAGATAGCCGTCTCCAGATGTAGCGACAACCCCACGAGGGAATGGACCCCGCATTCCTAAAAGAGACAGTGCAGACCGCAGGTGGCTCTGCTATGGCGTGGGGTGTTTTCAGCTGGCACGCATTAGGACTCCTCATACGTCTGCAGACCGCTCTTACAGAGGGACGCTATGTAACGATCCTTGGGGATTGTTTGCACCCGTTCATGTCATGCAACCACTCCGACGGGGTCAACCTCTTTCAACACGACAATGTGCCACCGCACACGTCCACAGCCGCCAGACTATGGCTGGCATCCTGACTTGGCCCCGCCATCGAACACATTTGGGATGCTGTTCAATGTGCGTTTAATGCCAGGAATCCTCAACCAGCGAATATTACAGAATTGTGGGGCGCTCTTCAGAAAGAATGGTGTGCATTGTCTCCCCAGTACTACAGAGAGCTCGTGGAGCCCATGCCCGTCGCGTTGCTGCCAATATCCGATAGCGAGGAGGACCAACGCGGTATTAGAGACATCTCAGTTGATTTTTTTTTTGTCACTTCAGTATATACTCCCGGTCTTGGACTTTGAGACCTATCCATGTGATATCTACGCCTTTGTGGGCACGCGAGAACTTCCACTTCTCCGAGCGGGAAGAGAAGATGTCATTCACGAAAGCCGAGGAAGCGGGTCCTCGTGAAGGGACGTCAATTCCGTGAGATCGTAACAGTGCCCTCCTTTTTTTTTTTTTTTTCGTGCCAAAAAATGACCCTAAAAATGGAGGAGGCATGCAAATTTATGTACTTAAATACAAAATTCTTGAAAATATATGTGCAAATATTTATTTACCTAAAAAATCCCGTCCCTAGTCATTATAGAGTGTCTCAACAAATGAATGTACTGGCTCACAACCGGTGGCTGTTTAGTCGTTTTTATACTATCAAAGGGAGGTTGCAATAGTGGTGAGCAGTGTTATTGCAACATACTAAGGTTTACAATTAACTGAACTAGCTGTGTACATGTTTATCTGGTTTTCCCTCAGTATCATTATACTGACCAAATCTTGGGGAAAAGAGAACTGCTTTAAAACAATTATTAATTCTGATTACATTTTTAGAAAAGCTTCTTCGTTTCAAGTTCTGTGAAAATAAACCTTTCTTTCAGCAGGCGTAATGCAATCTTATTTTGCATGATTCCGTGTGCTTTGTGATTATTCGTGCTTCTATTTCTGACGCAGTATTATTGAAACGTGGTTTCTCCAGCTAATTTATTTTGACCTTTTTCGTTTTCGCCCTCCTGAAAGTAATCGAGATATTCTTATCTTCGTTTAAATCCTCTCATCTTTCCTTCCTTCAGCTAAATGTAAAGTATTTCTCCTGATACCTTCTTAAAGCTCTTTTGTTTCGTGTCGAAGTAGTATCTCATAGTCTGCTTGCGACGATTCCGTTTCTTGTTCCAACTGCTGAATTCTTTTTCGGTAATGGCATTTAGCTTCTCCCTCAGAAATATTTAATCCTTTTACTGCCTGCATGGGATCATTTCATTTTTTAAACATAAGAATTGGAATATGCGAATTTCCTTCTTGACAGCTAATACCGCTGAAGGTAGCTCAGGGCTTGTCCGACTGCTGCGATCCACTTAAAATCGGACTGCTAAAAAAATTCCCACACTAAATTATTAACCCCGAATAAGGCTTTGTTGACAGTAAATATTTTCCACTAAAATAGTGTAAAATCCTTTTTAAATGTATGAGCTCATAGACTTATTTTAGTAGCTGCACACCTCGAATGTAGTAGAAGGATAAAATACCCCAGAAAATAAAAAAAACGCCACAAACACCTTCTGTGAAAAGGGAGGAAGTTCGGAAAATACTTTGCTTAAGTAGTATTTACGAACAGCCATGTTTAAATATCAATTAACAGTAAACACCATTGTTGCGATGCACCATTTCCAGCTAAGATTGAGCGAACTTCTTAAAAATAAAGTACTATTTCTTGGTTGCCTTAGGGTTATCAGGTAAGTCCCTCTTTTGGAACTGACTCAAGATTAAGATTTTTTCACTACACACGTACACTAAAAGCTCAATGAATTACGACCACCCCAATGCAAAGTGAGTTACACCCGATACCGGTGCAACGAGGAGGAGGGCGTAGTCTGTAGAGGTGTATAAAAGAGGTTGGTGGTTCCGTTGAGAGCGAAGTTACGGGCGTGATGGGTAAAACAAAGGTTTTATAGGAGTTCACAAAAGCTAAAATTGTAGGTGCGTGAAAGGTTGGTTCACCCATTTCGGAATATTTTTAAATTGTGCGAGAGCCTTAGTGGTAAAAATGTACCAGGAGTAGTGATAAAACGGCGAAACAACCAACCGGCGACACAGCTATAAAAGGGTGCAGAAAGGGGGATTCCATAGGTGAACGACGGTGCTTCGCTTTGTATAGGGCAATCAGCGCAGCACAGTGTGGTAGTTGACGGCCCAACGAGAAACAATAACCTGCGCGATATGAGTCACACGATGACGCAGACTGGCTACAAGAACAGACGACATATTCGCCACCCTCTCCTCACAACATTCCATTGATGTAAATGACTGTCTTACTGCCAACAGCATGAGAACCGGACGACAGATGACTGGATTCAGGTGTGCTGGACCAATGAATCACGACATGTTCTGCATTCTGCCCTGGTCGAGTTCGTATTTTTCGTTATCAGCATGAGGCTATAGATCCTATATGTATGGATAGCATCGACTATCCAGGTTGGTGGGGATGATTGTATGATATGTAGTAGTTTAGCTCGCATGAACTGGAACCCCTGGAGTGTGGGAACCAACGTTGGACTCCAGCTACTACCAGGAACAGCTTGTGGATCATGAACACCCCACAATTTTGTATCTCCAGTCATATGGGGAAGGGTTCTTCCAGCACGATAATGCTCCATGCCATGGTTCGACAAATCCAGTGCTGATATTCGACATATCAAATGGCCCCCAAACTTGACTCTGATCTGAACCCAAATGAATATTATGGTATATTGTAAAACGCCAGTAGATGGACACTACTACTGGCGTTTTACAATATACATAATATTCAGGGGTCGTCACGATCCACCATCGTTCGTCAGATGCACCAGCTTGGGGTCACCTCCAGGCAGAACAACGAGTCGCTGTCTGTCGCAGATTACTGTCAAATCCATAGCACGATAGGTTTTGGCGTCGCATCGCCACAGGTGACGATAAATGGATATTCCTAAGTTATCCTACCACTGTGAACCAGTGGCTGAGGCCAAACCCATTAAGCCAAGCCAGTGGTGCAAAGAAGGCGGTTCAAGAAGTCTTGCTGTGCATTTGGTACAATTGTGAGGGCCCTGTGCAGTGGGAACTCGTGGACGGGAACATCTATGCCGACAAAATGCAGCGTGTCCATGATGCACTGCGCCAACACACCCCAGTGCTCATCTACAGGAAGCGAACGTTGCTGGAAGTCGATAACGTTACACGTCACAACTATAAAAGTAGTACGTTGAAAACTACAGAAATTTTAAAGGGTTCAGATCCTACCGCACCCTCCATACAATCCGTAGCTTACGCCATCCGACCACCACTTGTTTTGTTCTGTCCTCGAAGCATATCGGGTGGTACCACCGTGGCTTTGGCGGACAGTTAGCAAAGGGCTATAGGAAACAACACTCTGTACTTTGCGGTATGGGCTGAGCTTGTATGACTTTCTAGCATCATTAAACTTTTTAACCGCAAACAAGCCGAACTTTTGACTCAACCTATTACTACTGGGTAAGGTTTTCTCTTTAAAATGCTTTGGCTTTCTAAAAGAATTTCACAGAGTTAGTTTTTTACGATTCTGTTTAAGAAGTATCGTGAGATGGCGCCATTGATTACTTGCAAGTTGAAACCTGTTTGTTGGTCATAACGACAGCAAGCAATTAATAATCAAAGCAGAAAACTTGCAGAAAGTAGCAATTAAGCTGATTCGGTTTAACAAGAATCACCAAAAATAAAAGTCCAGTGCTTTGAAAGTTGGAATAACACAATTACATAAAAACCAAGACCTGTTTTTTCACCAAAGGCACAAGCATCACAAAAACCTTGCTTTATTTAAAAGAAATAATAACATCAAAACAAAGGGCAGGGGGAGTTATTTGACACTTAATCCGCTCTTCTTAAAAATAATTCCTTTTTCAAGTGATTAGCGACGAAAATTTAAATGTTTTCTTTCTTTCATATTTTTTCTTAACTACATTAGTTACAACAGTTTTCTTTTCCTTGCCATGTTATATGTATTCTGGACAAGCAAGGTACCTTTGACATACAGATATTTAGTGTGCTTGACTCCCTTGTTTAAAATTGATTTTGAATAAAAAACTTTAGAACTAAAATTTAAAATTAAGATGAATTTTGCTCAGCTCTGTTTTCCCCAAAGACAAATTATATTCTTGATTATAACTAATTTCCCGAAACATAAAACATATATTTCCTATTAAATTTTGCGATAAATAAATATGAAATTACTTTTCTATACCATTTTCAAAATTGCCTGGTAGATATGAAATGCGTTTTTTGCACTACTATTAAAGTAACTCCCGCATAAATACGAAATTACGAACGTGAACCAGCAGTATGCACTTTAGCAATGCCAACTTCGAACAACTTACACTCACGGACAATGAAATTTGCGCACGTAGAAGAAAACATGCTACAACCGGGAAACTTTGCAAATAGCTGGCGTGCGTGCTGGTATGCAAATGATCCCCGTTTGGTGCGATTGCGCCAGACCTCACACCCTGTGGGGGCGCTGCAAGCACGAACCGGCAGATTTTTTTTTTTTTTTGTTTGGAGGTTTAACGACCACCGTGAGCAACTCAATGGGCTATAAGCAGTCGCCCGTCCCTAATTTAGGGTCACTGGTTCCAGGGAAGGGAGAGAGCCAGTGCCGTAAGACAAACACAACATCCATGCCTCACCGGGATTCGAACCCGGACCCCGTTCGGACGAATGATCAGAGGCCATCGCTTAGACCACTGCGCCACCGGGGCGGCACAGATTTATAAACCGGCGTGTAGTCGATGCCTCATGGAAGCGAAAATCACCAGCCAACCCAAGCAAGAATACAGTGCCAAAATGCCGGCAAGACGCCAGAGACGTCGATTTACGGAACTTACGGACTATGAAAGAGGCCTGATCATCGGGCTGAAAACCGCAAGGTGGTCAGTGCGCCGTATAGCCCTCCACGTGGATCGTTCTGACCATACCGTCCGACTGTGGTGGGAGCAGTGGGCACGTGATGGCACTGCCACACGGCGGAGCTGCTCCAGACGGACCACCAATCCAGGGGATCGACGGATCGCACGGGGACCCGGTACACTACACAGGCAACTGTAGCGGCTCCTGTGTGCCCACGAACCATTTCCCGACGCCTCACGGAAGCGAATCTGCGATCCCAACGCCTCTTACGTGTGCTGCCATTAACACCGGAACATTCCGACTCCGTGTGCAGTGGTGTTAGGCCAGAGCAACGTGGAACACTGGTGACGTGCGGTGTTTAGCGATGAGTGCCGCTTCGTTTTGGGGACAGATGATCATCGTGTCTGGGTGTGAAGGTCCCCGGGTCAACGGCACAATCCCAACCTCGCTATCGAGCGCCACACCTCCCCCACTGCAGGTTATGGTCCGGAAAGCCATTGCTTACGATAGCCGATCAGCTGTAGTAGTAGTGCGTGGATAATTGACGGGCCAGCGGTATGTGGATGAGATCCTACGGCCCGATGTACTCCCATTCCTGGCCGGGATTCCAGCTGGGTTATACCAGCAGGATAATGCCCGCCCCCACATGGCTCGGGATGCCCAGGACTGCCTACGTTATGTCCAGACACTTCCATGGCCTACCCACTCCCCGGACATGTCCTCTATCGAGCATGTGTGGGACCAGTTAAAACGCCAGCTGCCGCCGTGCCGCACTATCCGGGATTTGAAGCACACCGTCCAACACGTGTGGGCCAATCTGTCGCAGGACATCATCAGGCGTCTGTTCCCCCACATGCCGGACAGTATTGCAGCATGAGGCGGTGCGACGAGATATTGAAGATTACCGGACTGCGTGCCACAGTTTCCTCTGTAATTGTCCTGCAGCTCTGTTTTTGTCATCATGTGTATCATTCATCTGTATCATTATGTCCATAAAAATTTCAGTTCAATCCGATGCTTCCTTCTTGGTGCGCAAATTTCATTATTCGTGAGTGTATTTGAAACATTAAGCACAACTGTGTCTAAACAGAGTTTAATCAACTAAAATTTTATTTTCGTTCTGCATGATAACTTCTGTCATGGACCGGCTGGTTATAAAATAGGCATTCCTGTTCTTGGGTCTGCATAAAAGAGGGAAATGGATGTATCGCGACGAAACTTGGTGCGTAGCGTATTGAGGGCTGGGAAAAATACACTGTTGAGTCACATTATTGTGACCACCAACTAATATCCATAGTAAACTTAGTGTGCAGCGTGGACAGCAGCTAGAGGCGTTCACAGATATGTGGAGACATGCTGACTGCAGTGCATCTGACAGCTGCTGAAGGGTGCGTGGTGGAGGTAGAGCGAACAACACGATCGAGGTGGTCCGACAGATGCTCAGTTGGGTTTAAGTCTGGGGAATCAGGGGGCCAGAGAATAACTTTGAAGTCTTCATCGTGCTCTTCCAACCACTCTCGAATATTTCCAGCTGTGTGAAATGTCGCAGTGTCGTTCTGGAAGACCCCATCCTCCCCAGGGAAGACAATCAGCATGTATGGGTATACGTGGTCTGCAAGGATGGATTCATAACGAATTCGGTCCATAGGATCTTTCACAGGTATGAGTGGACCCACCCACGAAATGCCACGAAAACATTCACCTGACCATAACGCTGCCTCCACCAGCTTGTGTTCTTTCAGGAATGGTTGAAGAGTGTTTGTCCTCCGATGTTTCTCGCCTTATACGCCAACGTGCATCCGTTCGATGAAACAGGAAACGTGACTCATCGTAGAAGGCAATCCTGAGCCAATCAGCGGAGGTCCAATTCCAATACTACCGTGTAAATGTAAGCCTTTTCTGCCGATGCACCTTCGTTAGCGTAGGTGCAGTGACCATCCGTCTGCAACTGTCATTTTAGACGCACTTCCTGTAGCCCACTGGCTCATTCGGCCAGTGAGTTGCTCCACTGTAGCGCGTCGATCGGCCCTCAAGCACCTTCGAAACCGACGTTCACCTCTCACATCAATGGCACGTGGTACTCCGCAGTTTGCACGTCACTTATTCGCAATGGTCCCATTTCTCCAATCACTATACACTTTAACTACAGCAGCACGCGAACAGTTCACAAACTGCGCTGTTTCAGAAATACTGCCACCCTTGGCCCGAAAGCCGATAATCATCTCTTTTTGCAAATATGATAAATCGCTCCTTTTATCCATGAAGCTAACGAGTGATATGTTTTCAGATTGCCTACAACACCCTTTATATATCCTTTAAGCCAGCTCACGACACGGGTCCTCTTTCATTGGCTACGTGCTGTTGACGTCAAAAGTAGACGTGTTCACAATAATGTGTCTCGACTGTGTATTAGCTCAAGATTGTAGACGCAAGAAAAGAACAGAGACATGCGTGAATTTACTGGTTATTTACAGAATAACATCTGCTGAATATGTTGGCCATCACTAGAGATTTCATGTGAAGCACAGCTGAAGCATGACTATTAAAATCCAAGAAAAAGAAACTGTAATGTTTGGATACTACCACTGTGCACCTCCACATGTCGGTCGGCAAGTGAAGGAAATACTCGGTCGAACATTCGTCATTGAACGCATAATTTCTCAATGGTTTCCGGAGCCGTGTCCAGCCCGCTCACCGGATATTACTCCTTGTGATTCCTGGCTTTGGGGATACACGAAAGAGTTTATTGGGACAGCATAAGCTCTCTCTCTCCTATCTGAAAACTGGTACCAGACAAAAAGCGTCGAAGATCGACCGTGACATGCTGCGAGCAGCCATGTCATCTCTTGTGATGGCCAGTATACTGAGCAGATTTTATGATGTCAATATGTAGTAAATTCACGAACGTACCTCTTTCGCGGCTGTAGCGCCAATGTTTCTTTAGCGGCGCAATGTGGAACTAAATTCTTTACCCATGCCCTCAACAAGCTACCTACAAAGTTTCGTCGCATTATCTTTACTTCTCGCTTTTCTAGAGACCCGAGAACAGGGATACTTATTCTACAACCACACATTTTATCTCTATTTTAAGATTGCTGTTTTGAGTTTCTATTCTTATGCAAATTTTGTTACTTCTCATTTAAATTTTTGTTTTGAACGACCCGTCACTGCAACGAATTTCTTTTTGGCAACACTGACAATATGTCAAAGGTAAACAAAAACTACCTCGTGAGTAACATGTGTACAGTCAGAGTGGAGGCACAATCAGAGAATTTAGTGATTGTCATTATAGCTTGATACTACGAGAGCTCAAAGATAATGTGAGTGCTATTGCATGTTAGTGATACTATCTCGAAGCTTCCATAATCGTGTTACTTGCACAAGTGGAAGAAAATAAAGCTTACTTGGGTTTTTAAGTAGTTGCTCATTCATACAAATTCTGCCCGTACGTCATTTGATCAAGATCATGACATTACAGAGATGAGTTCCTCCTTTTAATGACGTGACTTGGAAACCAAGGCTTCCGATTAGTTTTCAACACTGTCGTGTATGACGTCAAACACGAGACCAATGTATCAAGCCGTGCAGCATGAAAGTGACGTCACAAACGGAGGGAACTCATCTCTCTCATGTCATGTGCTTGCACTTTCTAGACTGCCTTGATTTGATAAAGTTAACGTGACTGTGCTGTTTCAAAAAACGATCTACAAAACATAAATGTAGTGGTTTAGTTACCGTATGTTTGGTCATATGATCTGCGGATTATCTGTTTAAAAATGTTCTGCTGATTATACGTCAAAGCGGATAATACGCCCCATAAAAAAATAGCGTTTTAGCGGCACTAGTGTTTAAAAAAATCGCGTCGTACATTTGTAATTGTCAGGGGAGGTCGTGTATTTGAAAAATTACCAGAAATGCTTTAAAAACCTATATAATAGGCTACGTCTGTCCCTAACGCTCTGACGTCATTCAGTACTTGCAGCGCTATCTGCTTCTATCCGGAGGCCGAAATCGAAACTAAGCTCACACGATACGTAAAGTCTTCTAGATGGTTTCTATTGAATTCAGCACATCGGCCTAACCATGTATTATCGAATTTTAACAGCCGAAACCAAAAGCAGCTCTTCCTTCTACCTCTTCAAACGGTTTTTGAAATCTTTCCTTCCCTAAGTTTGCTTTACTTCTTTTCTTTCACAACCCCATGGATTTACTGTGTCCCGCTGAAACCTGTGTTGCCACCCTGGTGAGGCGCGGGGTTTTTGCCAATCCTCCGAGCTGCTGCGCCCAGATTCAAGCCCTGGATGAGGCATGGATGATGCTGTACCCAATCAAAGCCTAGTGTTGAAACATTAGGGACGGACGAATGGTCGCTAAACACTGAAACAACAACCGAAATACTCTGTATTGCTTTAAAAGTCACCGTACAACGCAACTATTCACTACAGAAAAATCTGCCTATAGATTGATTCAATAGTATGCTCACTATCAGGCTCATGTTTCCAAGCATACCCAAGGAAATACAAATTTTCATGTCGCTATCTTGTCAATTCTAGACACAGATTATAGAAAAACCTGATATTTCTGAGCAGAAAACCGACGCTGTTTTTTACATTTTTATAAAATGTCCCGAAAAAATTAGAAACTTCGTATATTGTTTTAAATAAGTACTGCTGGATGTGAATCCGAATCCTGCAAAAAAAGATTTGTGTTGGGTCTGTCGTTCTTCCAGGTTGGTTATTTCCTAGCGGTGGAACCAGTAGCTCTAAATCCGAAACGGGAGTCTCCTTATAGCTGTTGATACTTATCGGGTAGTTAAACAGTGAAACAAACGGGAGAAAAGAATCAGTGCTGAATTTACTTACTTTTGCTTACGTCATCCAGGTAGATAAGCATCTCCAAGGGCGTTCCAGGCTGAACATTGTATGTTGTGTCCAGTACTCTTCCGTTTTGTCTAATAGCTAAATTTAAGTATGGAGTGGGAGCATGTGCAACAATATTTGTGATATTCAATTCCCTGAAAGGAAAAACAAATACATGTTATGGAATCAGTGACGCCATTACGAACTGAGAAATCAGAGAATTTTGCTCATAAGAATGCATATGTAACATAAGCAACTTCATTTAAAAGGAACCCTTTACTTAGATAAATTTAATGGAACATCCTATCTTTACTTGCTACATCACATACCTTTCAGTATTTCTCCTGATCCAAGTAAACACCAGACCTTTTTCTTGAATCACACCAAGCTGAACTTGCGTAGCGGCTCCGGTGGTGCAGTAGTCTAAGCGCGGGCTTCTAATCATAGGTCCGGGTCCGAATTGGGGTAAGGCACGGAAGTTGTGTTTGTCTTGTGGCACAGGCCGCTCTCATTTCCCTGGAACCAGTGGCCTAAATTAGGGACGGGCGTGTGCTTACAGCCCACTGAGTTGCTCATGGTGGTCGTTAAACCCCCAATCGAGAAAAAAAAATGCGTAATACCATATTACAATGCCTTTTGATAAAATTAAGAGTTCCGGAATTCTACGTAATATCAACTAGTTCCAGGATGAATAAAGACCATATACACTGAAGAGCAATTGAATTAGAGATACCTGTCTAGTAACGTGTAGCACCACCTTTCGCCCTGATGACGGCGGCGATTCGTCTCGGCATGGACTCTACAAGATACCGGAAGCGTTGGGAAGCCATACAGATCCACGACCCCTGAACAAGCTCCCACAGTTCCTAAAGTTTTGATGGAGGGGGTCAGAGCCTCGAACATCTCTCTCGATGGTATCCCAGATGTGCTCGATGGGATTGAGGTCAGGTGACCTAGCTGGCCGAGGAAACGAGGTCACGTCGGTGGAGTGTTCATCCAACCATTCGGATACAATTCGGGAGCGATGGCACGGTGCATTGCCTTGTTGCAGGATAAGGTCCCCAGTGGGATGTTGAAGACGCACAAACGGGAGCAAATGTTCGTCCAGGATATCCCGGTAACGTTGACCTGTGAGGGACGATGTCAGACGTACCAGGGGTCTCATTTCAGTCCACGTAAACAGTCCCCAGACGAGAATGCCACCCTCGCCAGCTTGAAGAGTATCCTGCGGGCAAGAAGGATCCATCGCTTCATGTGGTTTGCGCCGTACTCGTATCCTGCCATCCGCATGTACCAACGTGAATCTCGACTCATCAGTTCAGGCAACATTTTTCCACATGTCTAGGGTCCAGTGGCGATGTTCCCACGCCAATGCTAATCTTTGCACCCTGTGATGTGCGGTCAGCAGCGGTACCTTCGTGGGACGACGGCTTCTGTACCCCATAGCGAGGAGATGGTTCTGGACGGTGCGGCTGCTTCCACGTTTTTGTGCACCAGCGTTAAAATTCCGAGTGATTTCTTGCACTGTTGCCCGTCTATCCGCAGTTACAATGCGAGCTAGAGGACGATGACCCCGCTCATCCACACGCTGTTGTCCACGGCAGTTGGCCCTTGCAGGGATGGTTTTACCGGATTCGATGTACTCACGGTGCACCCGACAGTGGCTCGTGAAAATCCCAGTGCTTGCACGACTTCCGAGATGGAGTGACCCATTCGTCGGGCCCCGACAATTTGCCCACGATCAAATGCGCTTAGATCCTTCGTCTTACTCATACTGCGTCCGACTCTTAGAGATTCCCTTCGCATCACTCCTTATATTGTCGGATCGCTGCTTACGTTATGTCGTTTCCGTTTACAGGGCCACCCACAGCACCAGATTTGCATAACGCCAGCTGTCTCTAATCCAATTGCTCTTCAGCGTATGTATATGTGAGGTCGTTCATCTGGTTTCCAGTCGTGCAAAAGGGGACCTCTTATACACAAGATTGCTTTCTGTTTCGAGGTTCACAAGCTCGTGAGCATTTAGGGCTGCGAACAGCCACCCATCTCTGATTTGGGAACATTGGTTTTGGGTAAGTATAGCCCCAGCGCCGTACCGAGACTTCAAAGACCGCGCCTCTGACCGACTAACCACCGGGCCGGCATACATATAGACTATTTAATATTCATCACAACAAAACTCACAAAATAGGCCTATATACTCGATGCCACTCTAGTTAAGTATTTTCAATGGAATGTAGATGAACTGTGTCGGTTTAATTAAGGGTTCCAAACATCTTTGGCCTACGTTCCCGAAATGCCTAACAAGTCACTTCACATATTTGCTTTACGGAAAGAGTAGCATGTAAAAGACTTCACATTGAAATGTGTGTAAACTACCCTTCTTGCATTTTCTTTCACACAAATGTTACAGAAAACTGAATATTTTACATAAATAAAGCACGTGCCACTAAGACATGTGCATCCCCCCCACACACACTGGCAGACCCAGTAACCGTGTGATCAGAGGCGCTGGTTCCTGGCTAGTCGCCCGTCTTGGGCCCCGGACGAGACATTGCTTGTGTGCGTGTCATACGGCACTGGAACTCCTTCCCTGAAACGAGTGGCCCCAAATTTGAAGCGAGCGACTGGTTATAGCTCTAATAGTTGCTTATGATGGTCTTTAAACCACACCACAATTACGAGTCTGTGGGTGAAAAAAAAATGAATATCAGTTTTCCACACTGGCATAGGAAAAGCTGGGAGATTGCAGGTCAAAACCTGTGGACAGAACTAAAATGCGTTTTTTTCCAGTGACCATTTTATTCGTCCAGACGACTCAATTCTTCTTTGGAAAAAGGCGTCACGGGGCTGATAAACACATGAGCACATAAAATAATTTGCCCGTCATTACGGCGATTAAGCAATATTTTAATGAAAATATTAATCAAACGTAAAAATATTTTTACGCAAACTAGGAAGGAACTATGCATCACCGAAATTCTAATGTTCGTGAAAAATTGTTCTCATGGTAAGCTGTATCCGAAGCAGAAAAAGAATCCTTGGAAGCTGACATACGGATATCTTGTCTATAGAGTGGCGGGCGGACGGCAGAAATAATGCTACACAAGGGCGTAAAGGGCGTATGTATATATATATATATATATATATATAGATATTTCTATCTCAAAACATGTTCTAATTAATTTCCTGCGTCCACTAAAACGCACCTTTTCTCATTATGATTTTTCTAGGAGCATAACAAGATAAGGAATTAAATTTTGTTATCGTATGCACATATTTCCTCAGAAATGAACGATCTGGAAAAATCTAGTCTGATCCCATGAAATAAAAAAAAACCAGCACAGGTCTATGATGAAATTTCATAAGCCTCTGCCCAGACGCTAATTAAAATTTCTGACCCGACCCAGTTCCTGAAACCGAGTAAACGAGAATAAAATGGGTCGAAGCAGACACAGATTAATCTTCCACGCACCGGTGGAAATGGACAGCGCAGCACAGATACATACATGCACTCATTCTCTCTCTCATACACACACACCCCAGACACCAAGAAGTACGAGAATACGATGGAGAAAATTAGAAAATAAATTTCCAGACAAGAAAAGCAGTGTGCTTGAAAATTTCACTCAAACTAAATGTTTCATTCTCATTCCATTTTCTTTCCCTGCCACATTGTTATTTTTTTTGCAACCAAAAAATGGCAAGAGTGTTGAAATGCTAGATGCTGTGGAAAATTTTTGATTTTGATTCTCACAAATGTTTTGCAGCGCAGTACGACAACTGGGCAACGAATGAAAGTAAAATTATAGTTCGGCAGTTTAAATTTTAAAGGGTGCGGAGTATAAAAGGAAAATTGGGAAGCAATTTCTCGTTACTGATTCCTTCCACGTATCAATTGATCGCTGTAGTTCGTTTCTTGTTAAGCAAAAAAATTACACCAACGTGCCTTCATATTCTACCGTAGCTACAAATGAGGGATAAATTATAACAAAGTGAAATAACAAATAACGTCACATATGTACACTCATTGTCATAAAAATCCACGCACCCAGAATAAACCGTGCGATTAACGAAAAACTCCGCGAATAACTACGGGGAAGGCAGACATGCAAATCATTATAGTTTCGTGCGCTTCCGCATGCCCACGCGTCCAAGACCGGCGCTGTAATTGCAATCCTTGGGGCTTATAAGGCGCCGCGCAGAGGACTCCACATTCGTACCAAAGTGCACGGTAAAAGTCAGGTGAGATCTCTGAGCGATAGACATGCCAAGGAACCGCCGTAGATGTGCGTACGGGCAACTGACGGAGTTTGAACGAGGCCGTATCGTCGGGATGAGAGAGGCACGGTAGCCGACGCGCCGAATCGGCCGCCATTCAAGCCGATCGGACAGTATGGTGCGATCGTGTTGGGAGCAATGGACACGGGAAGGCACCCAGACACACCACCAGCAGCGAGGACCGTGGGATCGTGAGAGCGGCACGCACAGTTGCAGCGATGTCCGTCCTTGTCCAATATACAGAGACATGTGGCGGCTGTACAAGGGACTCCTGTGTCCGCAGAGACATTTCCAGACGCCCTGGTAGAGGCGAATCTGCACTCTCGACGGCCCTTAAGTTTTCTGCCATTAATACCAGACCATCGTTGGCGTCGATTGCAGTGGTGTGTCAGCAGCGAGCAACGTGGAATGCTACGGACTGCCGACGTATAGTGTTCAGCGACGAATCCCGCTTCTCTATGGAAATGGACGACCACCGTGTCAGAGTGTGGAGGACGCCAGGTCAGCGCTATTATCCCAACCTCACTGTACAGCGGCACACGTCCAGAACTGCAGGCGTGATGGTCAGGGGAGCTATCGCGTATGACAGCCGGACTTCCCTCGCAGTCACTGCGAGGGACGTTGACAGCCCAGCGCTAAATGCAGAAGATCCTGCGGCCACATGTGCTGCCTTTCCCGGCAGGGTGACACGGAGCCATTTTCCTACAAGATAACGCCCGTCCGCACACTGCTCGGGTTTTCCAGGACTGTCTACGTCATGCTTCGATGCTTCCGTGGACTGCCAGATCGCCTGCTCTATGGCTCATTGAGCACGTGTGATACCAGATGGGACGCCGCCTTTCTCCATGTCCCAGTGTTCATGATTTAGAGCATCAGTTGCAAGAAGTGTGGGCCAATATTTGCCAGGACAACATACGGCGTCTCTATGACTCCATGCCGGACCGTATCACCGCATGTATCCGAGAACGAAGAGGAAGCTGTCCGACGCGGTACTAACGCTGACCGGAATGTGTACCGTATGTCCGCCTGAAATCGTCCTTCTGCTGTGATATTGTAATCACTTCTGTCCTTGGTATGCACCATCTCACTACTAAAATATCATTTCAATCCGACGCCTCATTTTTGGTGCGCGGATGTTTATGAAAATGAATGTATTTGAGGGCCAGAGATATCTGAAGCAAAATTATGCACATTTATGCCTGAGGAATCGAGATGATGAAAGTGGAAAGAGTCATGCAGTACGAACAGTTATTTCTGAAGAACCTAATTACACAAACAGAAAGGAAGTGCTGGGTGTGCAAATACTGAGGCCGGAGGGACACACGTGCTTAAACCACAGATCTGTCCGAGTGGTCCGAAACATAGGTTCCTGACTAGTCGTCCGAGTTTAGTCCACGATGGAGTCCCGGGTAAGGCATCGATGGTGTGTTTGTGTTACGGCTCTGGTTTTGTCCCTTCCGTGGAAACCGCGGCCTGAAATTATGGATAGAAATCGGACACAAACTACATTCATGTTCAAAAGTTAAGCATAATAAATCTACTTGAGAATATTTCAAGAATCAGTGGTCGGAAAGGCACGAAAGTGGATATGCTTGTGTAAAAACGTTTTGCAAGTACAACAGCAGACAAAACAAAGTTTATTGCATTACTTATGCAAATTTACGAAAATCAACATTAGGTGATTTTCGTGTTGAGTACATAAAATTGAGAAAAGACTGGGGCACCATGATTAATAAGGGATGTGGTGATCACTTACAATCACGCAATCCTCGCATCGACTTCTCATGCTGCTAATCAGATTGTCCAAGAGCTCTGTGGGCAACGAGTCCTACTCCTGACGAAAAACAGTTCGGAGCTCCGTCCGGAATGGTCTTTGGTGGAGGTTGACGGGATGCAATGCGACCTCCTAGTGCATCACATGCATTCTCTATCGGATTCATATCTGGAGACCTTGCTGGCCACTCCATGTGCTAGATATTTTCACTCTGGAGAAAGTCATCCACCAGCTGAGCTGTGTGGTCGCGTACATTATCGTCCCCGAATACCGACTCTGGACCCACGGCACCTCTGGGAAGTCTCATCTCTGTACCTCAAAGAATTAACGATAACTCTATCGGAGATGTGGAACTCTGTGCACTCACTAAACGTGATGCCTGCCCATGCCATGACTCCACCGCTGCCAAATTGGCCCCTTTCCTTAATTTTCTTGGGATTGTAGCGGGCTCCCTGTTCTCTCCAGAGAGTGGTTGGATGAGAATCAGCATGTAAACGGAATGTAGACTCATCAGTGAGGAGCAAATTGCTTTACTGTGTCCAGTTTCGATGTTCCCGACTCCAGTTTAAACGGGCCCTCCTATTCGCACGGGTGAGCGGAACATAAGCAACTGGACGTCTGGCGTAGAGACCAGTTGCCCTGAGCCTCCTGTAAACAGTCTGTCTTAAAACTCTTGGTCCCTAGGTGGCCGCAAGCTCTGCAGAGAGTTGCCTAGCAGACATCGTCCTATGACGTCGTGCAGTTAATACAAGATAACGGTTCTCCTGAGGGGTTGCGACTCTTGGACAACCCTGTACTGGTTGGTGTCTAACCTCTCTTGTCTTGAAACCTTCTCCAAAGCCTGGAGACAGCAGACTGTCCTGATTTAAGTCTTCCGATTATTCTACCCTGCAAAAAGTGGTCAATCTGGGGTCTTTTTTCCATATTTCATTCTTGATCACCAATACCAACAGCTCTCCTCACGGGGATTGCAAGAAAATGAAATAAGACACTCAGGGTAGGGTAAGCTGCTTTTATGGAACTACGATGTATTTGCATATCGAACGTCAGCGTATGTTATTTGACCATACACTGCGATTGGTTTAGGTGTGTGACTACTCTACATACCAGTGTTCGCTCTATAGGTTTTAGCCCTTTACATTGCATGTTTTACCAATTATGGTTAAATTTTGGACACCAGAGCAGTTTGAAGATCCACGGTACGTGCTAGTAATGAAAAACTGAGTATATCACGAAAAAAATAAAGTGTTCACTTTATAAGGCGATGTTCGGTTCTCTAACGGAAATGGGGAGGGTATTTTACGTAGTTCATCAGCAATTGATAAAAACAACAACTACACATTGAAGAAGATTAATAAGTTTTCGTACGAAGCAGTACCGCTGAACATAATGGTGTAAAAAAACAAAACAAAACTGGCAAGCTGACTGATGTTAATTAATTTAATACAGGAAGCTAAGGTTACTGACATATTTCCAACTCGTATTTCCAAACAAATATATGATCTATCAACATCCGAGAGGAGGCAAGCTTTGTGAAAAATTTTAGGAAAAGTGCCAAAAATTGACTGGAGGAACAAGCCAAAAAAACTGAAGAAAATGTCGTCTGAGTAAGTCCTAGGCCTGTAATGGTCAAACTGTGAGAGTAAAAATACCTGAATTTGATAGAGCAAAAAAATGTTCCTAAATGTTTATTGGCATTGACTATATACATTATAACGAAGTAAATTTCTCCGTCATTGTTTACGCTTTCCAACAGTACTTTGAAGAAGCGTATATGCTCCAGCTTTTTCCGTCCGTCTGTCTGTCGGCACGATAACTCACGTAAAAATGGTTCGATTTCAATGAAATTTTAGTATGTGGTAGGGGACCACCAGGGGACGAACCCTATTGAAAATGGGTGAAGTGGGGTCAAAGGTCACGCCATAAGAGCGGGATCCATTTCATTGCCTTTATGCGTCATAACATGCGTAAATATGGTTCGATTTCGATGAAATTTCAGTATGTGGTAGGAAACTACTTGGGCACGAACCCTATTGAAAATTGGCAAATTGGGGTCAAAGGCCAGGCAGGGCATAAGAGCGGGATTTATTCCATTGCCCGTATGCGTCCTAACTTGCGTAAAAATGGTTCGATTTCGATGAAATTTTGGTATGTGGTAAGGAACTACCTGGGAACGAAACCTATTGAAAATGGGTGGAATGTGGTCAAAGGTTAGGACATAAAAGCGGGATCCATTTCATTGCCTTTATGCATCATAACATGCGTAAATATAGTTCGATTTCGATGAAATTTTAGTATGTGGTAGGGAACCACCTGTGCACGAATCCTATTGAAAATGGGCGAAATGGGGTCAAAGGTCAGGCAGGACATAAGAGCGGGATTTGTTCCATTGCCCTTATGCGTCATAACTTGCGTAAAAATGGTTCGATTTCGATGAAATTTTAGTATGTGGTAGGAAGCCACTGGAGACGAACCCTATTGAAAATGGGCGAAATGAGGTCAAAGGTCAGGACACTGGAGTGGGATCCATTCCATTGCCCTTGTGAATCATAACTTACCAAAAAATGTTTCGATTGCGACAAAACGTTATCATGTTGTTCCGGAGGTATAGTGAACCGGTTCTGTTGAATATCAACGAAATGGGGTCAAAGGTTATTGCACAATAGCAAGATTTATTCCACAGCCATTATTCTGATAACTTGCGTAAAACTGCTTCTATTGCCACAAAACTTTAGTATGTTATTCTTGAGGTGTACTGAATCGGTTCTGTTGAATATCATCGAAATGGGGTCAAAGGTCAGGACACAGGAGCGAGATTTATTCCACAGCCATTATCCTCATAACTTGAGTAATAATTTCTGGTATGTTGGAAAGCGTATCATAATCAATGCATTGCATGATTTTACTAACTTGTTATCCACGCCGGGGCTCGAACCCGGGTCCCCTCATTCCGGAATAAGTCGCTCTACCAATTGAGCTACGCGGACGTTCGTTCTGACTGCCATCTGCCTTTATGTCGTGGGCGTCCTGCTGGGCAGGTACGTCACAACATCCAAGACGTCGAATTCTATCGACTTGGTACAAATTTTGGAAAACAAAGAGGGCAGTTTGCACTGTGTTCCTTGCAGCTAACGAAATCGAAAGACAAGATACAAGTGTTCGAAATATCCCTGCCTGGAGGTCAAGTACGTATTGCAAAGACGTATTAGTGCAAATCCTCTGGTATCTTATACAAATCCAAATGTCACAATAGCTAACCTTCCAAGTTCTGAAACAGGCTCGATGAAAAGATGATTTCATGACTGAAATTTCTTTAATGCTTTTATCTATTCTTTTGAGTTCTGCTGACGTTTCTAAAATACAACTTAAATCACGAATGTATGTTTGAAAAATTTTAATTTATGAAACCGGAAATAAAAAAATCCTTTGATTACAAGCGTAAGTTTCCAAATTTTAAGCGTTATCTTCATTTTTGCCATATGTTTCTGTACTACTTATACGTAGTGCGATCAAAAGTTCGGAGACTAGGTACGTAGCGCGCCAAGAGATGGCACTTCGCGGATGCGCGAGCAGCGGTCTAGGGAAGTGACCTTCATGAGTCATTGTGACTAGTGGCGTCGTTCTGTGAACATCGGGAACTGTGCTACACGATATTTGGTGATCAGGTGCAGAACACAGCTGCGATTTCGGCATGGACTGCGACCTAGAGCAGCAAGCGAACATCAAATTCCGCGTCAAATCGGAAACGCAGGCGTATAAAATGTTGCGGTAGGATTATGCAATGAGTCGTGCGAGGTGTTTTGCGTGGTACTCGCGCTTCAATAGCGGCACTGGAAGACGACGAGAGGTCAGTCCACGAGTAAATCCCCCGAAAATGTGGACAAAATTAAGGAACTGGTTCATGAGGATCGTCGGAGAAGCATTCAATACATCGCTATTATCGTCAATGTGACATACGGAACAGTGCAAGAAATTCTGACGTCGGTTTTGAACATGCACCGCATTGCTGCAAAGTTTGTGCCAACGATTCGGAACCCCGAACAGAAGGCGCTTCATGTCGAACTCTGTCAAGATCTTCGTCAGCAGGTGGTGAATGAACCAACGTTCCTGTCGCGGGTCATCACTGGGGACAAGACTTGGGTCTACGGTTACGACCCGGAGACCAAACAACAGCCTTCGCAGTGGAAGAGCCTGGCATCTCCACGACCTAAGAAGGCGCGACAGGTCCGGAACGCAACCAAAATCATGCTCATCGTGTTCTTCGACATTCGTGGGGTTGCGCACTGTGAATTCGTCCCCCAGGGCCAGACAGTCACCGCCTTTTTTTATTGCGATGTTCCGCGGCGCCTAAGGGAGGGCATTCGCCGCAAACGACCTGAAATGTGGCGCAGCGACACTTTTTTGCTCCATCACGACAATGCAGGAGCTCACAGAGCGTTAGTAGCACGCCTGTTTTGCAGCCACAACAGTATGACTACCCTTCCTCACCCACTGGATTTGGCCCCCTGAGACTTCTTTCTGTTCCCAAAAATGAAGCTCAAGGGTCGCCGTTTTGAAACTGTGGACGAGATGTAGCGCGAATCGCAGACGGTACTTGACACGATTCGCGAACAGGACTTCCAGATAGCGTTCAAACAGTGGCAGCTGTGAATCGCTGCCCAAAGAGACTACTTTGAGGGAGATCATAGCCAGACTTAAGTAACGTAAGTACTTTCTTGTATATCGCCGCAGTATCGGACCTTTCACTAGTAAAAACACATTTCCTATTTTGTACCGTCTTCTCGTGGAATATGAAATTTCACCAAGAGCGAATGACAAATGTTAGGTTGGATACACATTGACTATGTTGCAACGTTCAAGCACAGATCAAAGTTTCTGACGTTTACTCCTCTTGTGCTTTTAATTAATCCTAACATTTACTAAGACTCATGTGTAAAACCACGTCTTTCTACTCCGGGGAGGAACCTTCTACCGACTGAAATACGCAGGCAAGGCTTATCGCTGCAACTACAAGTTTTCCCCTATGCGTCACATCGGTGGTACACACCGATCAGCCAAAACATTAAAAACATATCTGCGTTATGCAAATAAGCGCGCGTGCAGCGAAACAGTGTCACGTGTCAGTGTCGAGAATGATACTTATAATACCTGGGTCAGAGCTCTCTCAGTCAGCATTTCGTTCCATCTCAACAAAGGCCAGATCGTTATGGCAAGAAGACTTGGTAGAAGCATCTCCGAAACAGCGACGCTGGTAGGATGCTGACGCTATGCAGTAGCAAAAAAAAAAAAAAAAAAAAAAAAACAAGCATGGGCAAGACACGTCTGATTGATGCCAGAGACTAGCAGCAACTGGAGGGCTGCCATTACCCATTATTTCAATTGTGGAAAAGGGCCCAATGTATCCGAAGAACACAAATTTCATAGTACGCTCTTGGACATTGGTCTCCGCAGCTGCAGACCCATTCGTGTGCCTGAACGGCTGTGAGCACCTCACAGCCGTTCAGCGTCTTCAATGCTTGCAGTGGGCACGTAATCATAGACATTAGACCATAGAAGAGGGTCTCATGGTCAGACGAATCTCATTTTCTGTTACACCATTTCAACTGACGAGCTGGTGTACGACGTTTACCCAAGAAAGCCGTCTCACCTGGCTGCACTGTGGGAGGGAGTGTGATGGTCTGGACAATATTTTCTTGGGGGACAACTGGACCCATTATCTCTGTAGATCGAACTATGACAGCTGTAACGTACCTGAACATCGAGTCCATTCTCCTGCAAGCGAGAGTTGCCGGTCAGCCGGGAAATCTCGCTTGCAGGAGAATGCACTGTAAGAAAAGGAATTTTCACTCATTCGCGACGATGCGTGGAAGAGACATCACACATTTTTCGAAGAACCTAATGATCCATTTTTACGTGCGGGTGCCAACGTGAAATCCAAATTTGTTGTTGGGGGACTCGAACTCACATCCTTTTGCTTCGGACTCTAATGCTTTCACAATTAATCTACGCAGGCAAGGGCTTATCACTATTACTTGCTGCCTTGACGTGTGCGTACCCTCTGAGGTAGGTACGTCACAAGTTTTTTTTTTTTTTATTGGGGGATTTACGACCACCGTGAGCAAATCAATGGGCTATAAAGCAGTAGCCCGTTCCTAATTTAGGGCCACTGATTCCCTTGCCGTAAGACAAATACAACATCCATGCCTCACGGGATTCGAACCCGGAGCCGACTCGGACGAATTATCAGAAGTCAGCGCTGAGACTATTGCAGCATCGGGCGGCGTCACAAGGTTTAATGATAACATAAGTCTATTTACTGAGTATCTATCCAAACTATTTTATTTATTCGTTAATCATATACCGGCACGTCCAAAATTTATAATAAACCGGTCTGTAATACACAGTTATTTCACATTAGGATAATTAGACTTCATCAACGATTTTTCGCATTATAAGGAATCGCTTATATCAACATTAAGCATCGAAATTAATCTACTCCCTCAAATACAAAACCGCTCTTAGAAGATTTGCTCGCTAACTGCTTGTCTCCTATACATGAATCCCTCTAGTAAAAATGCTTGTAGAACACCGAGCTATTATCTCGGAATTCTATGTACGTTGCTTGCCCTTTGACCTGTAGTCAGGATTATGTGGCGTTAAGTTTTTAATACATTTAACGAGAAGAAACGAAATTTACATAAGAACACAGAAGCTCAAACGGAATTTTAAGTCAGAGATATAAGTCAAAAAGTTCGTCTAGACGAGGCAGCGACAGAATCCCCAAACGAAATGTCAAATGAAGTACCGAAAGGTGTTTTTTTGACAAAAAGGAATGAATTAAAAAAAAAGGAGCATAGTTAAATGACATTAAAACGTTGTTAAAACAAACACAGCTAGTCGTTTTTTGCTAAAATACAAGTTAAAACGTAGTCATATTTTTCATTTGTACTTCGAAAGAAATGAAGATTAATCAGACGGCGACAAGAAAATACGCTGAAGGCAGACGTTTATTTTTTCGTTTGAAATACTGAGCTGCTTTTGTATTACGAGGACAATTTAGGATTCTTGCGGGGAGAAATATTTAGTTTTTCTCGGGCCTTCGTCTTCCCACCCATTTATCTTGAAGAAATTTCATTCTCTCTGGATTTCTTTTCTTCTTTGCGGTACACAAACTCTAAAACGTAGAGCTGTTACAAAAAACATTTGTAAGGTCTCAGTTTGTGCTCTTTGTTTGCACATTTGAGTTCATAACTCACTTTCCTAGTGCACTAAAATATTTCTCATGATTTTTTCTTTATTTGTGCTCGAGAAATACACTATTGCCCACCGGCTTCAAATGCAAACGATGGTATTTGTCCAACATTTTCTCCCAGGACCTCCAAAAATGCTTTTACTCTGATATTTTGACACATTTTAGGCAGCAATTCTTGTCATTCTTTTTAAATAGTCACAACACAAAAATCGTTATTTAATATTTTCGCAATAACGCACATTATAGGTCTGAACGATAATACATAGCTACTTAAATCTTAATTTATGGATAATCAAGTAAACCCTTGCAAATGAAAATGCCAATATTCACGTAGATTTCGTCAAAATGAGAAAACGTCTTTTTGTGGATTTCTCAGATGTCAGATTTAAGTATATCATAAACGAGCAACGATGTTATACAAAATATTATTCCTGATCATATGCACATAAGAAAATCTAGTTCGCTGGATTCAACAGCAAATTAAGTTCTTTCGAAAAAATACAACTACACGAGAAACGTATATCCAGGCTTGGAAAAAAAGAACAATTTCTTATGCGACGATTAAACTAGTTCGTTTTAACTTTTACCAGAACATTCAAACCTTTTTCTAATTCACCAACAGCTTTAAGCCGACCAAACAGAAATCCAACAATTTCTCATTATAATTCACGCTATGGTTTCGAAGAAATATCTACATTGTTACTCTTCCAGCACTTTTTCGGTGGCCGAGTAATTAGAGGCGTAGGTTTTATCTCGTCCTCCGAGCTTTGGCAATGTTTAAGTCCCGGATGAAGCTTGAGTGATGTGTTTATCTTAAGGTTCTGCCTCTTTCGCTGTCCTGGAGCCAGTGGCCCAGAGTTAGGGATGGGTGACTTCCTTATATAACTTAAAGTAGGTCATGGTGGTCATTTATACTCTCCCCCCCCCCAAAAAAAAGAATGTCATTAAATCAGTATAAGTCATCGCAGCAACTCCTGTTCAGTTAGCTACAGCAAGAGCTGATCGATAAAGATATACCGATGTGCATATTACTGTAAAAATAAGTTTAATCAAACTATGCCACACACACACATACGGGTGTGTGGTATATTATTGTTCACGGAGGTCGTAGAATCAAAAACAAAAAAAGAAATCACTTTTAGAGTGTACACCAATTCCTTAATATTCTGACGCGAACCTTCACAAATATTTAATCATTCAGCACATCTTTATTGACGAATATGTTTTCAAAGGACACAATGCTGCGTGTGTACCGATTCCTGAGAGAGAGAATGGAAAAGGAGCAATCAGAATTGATGCAATACACAAGTTACTAAGCGGTTCCCATTAGAGAAGGGGCGGGGGGTAAAGGTAACGAATCAATTATCGGTGAAATAATCATTTTACCGATTCCTTAAACTTGACCACAATTAGATTTTTTAACGAAATCAGTAGGGTTCTCTTATGAGATAGCGCTTTTCAATTCTGCATATATGAATACGTATTCCGCACGAGAAAAAAGAAAACAGCTTTGTGCTAATCTTCAAAAGTATTAAAGTAGAATGTGGAGATCCACTAATAAATATTTTACTTTACCTTCAGAAATGCGTTCAATCATGAGAGAGAGAGAGAGAGGTGATGAAACAATTTTCCTAGTATAAACTTCGGAGTGTGAAAATTTAAATCTTGTATTTACGTGCAACTTACAAGCACAAAAACCGAGCCTTTTGTGGAAGCCGTTCCTCCCATCAATATGCTCGAAATCAAAATATAGCACTCGACTGAATAAGAAGTGTAAAATCTTTGTTGTCACGGCATCCTAGCCGTTTGGGTGTTTTGTCTCGGTAAAAAACTGGGACAAGCCGACAATGGTTTCCGATAACTCTGGTACAGTTGTCAAATTTTGAGCGAAGCTATTGCAAAATCTAAGCTCATTAAGGCGTCTATTATAACAAATTCTAAAAAACGAGCGCGTAAAATTTATGATTTCCAGAACAAAAGTACGAAACATTCTAAAAAAGAAAAGCCTAAAATTTATCATGAACTACTTTCCTTCGCGCCTTCATGTTGGTTGTGATCAGGTTGCATGTAAACAAAGCGGAAAGACACACTCAGATCGGGAACCACGTTTTTTTATTTTGTATCGCGAAAGACAGACACACACACAAACTTCCTTTTATTATTATAGATTAAGCAAGTGTTGAGCTAACAGATGGAGTCTTTCCATTTCTTCGTTTTTCAATTCAAACGATTTTTTTACATTGTTAGTGAGCCGACTTTCGTTAAACGGTTGTGACGTATATTCTAAATTAAATTTCCTTTTTAGTTTCTTTCCCTATGTAAATCTTGAGTTTATTCTGTTATTCTTCACTCTTAACGTGATATCTTTCTCTCAAACTAATACGTTTGGCAACACAATTGAGGTTGAATGCATGTGACGTATGCCAGAGTTTTAATAAGAACAAGAGATAAAAGCGACGACTAATCTATTGCTTGAGAGCGTTGGGTTGTTAACTGATTATTGAAAAGAGCGTTGTGTTGTGTGTGGAGAGTTTAGTGCAATATGCTATGCTAAGATGTGTTTGCTACATCCTGAATAAAGCATCTTTTTCCGTAAGTGTGACTTCTGTTGTTTACATGTTTCGTCTGGCCGTTAAGGTTTCTTTCATTTAGGAACTATTTCTTAGTATATTGATGTTTTAAATTAACGTAGAAGTAAGACAAAACTTCTACGTCATACGGTTCAAGTAAAAAGCCATCTAGTTTTAATTGAAATTCCTCAATGACACGGAATTTTGGGAGTTGGAAGGCGTCAAAACCTGACCATGGACGATGTCCAATAGCATTAAAAAAAAATCACGGTGATCGGATCTGCCATCTCGTATCTATATGCCCGAACAGCTAATTGTCTCGACTCTCGTAAAGAGAGCTTCGCTCGGCTTTTGGCATCGCTTTGCTCAATTCAAAAACAAACAAACAAAGGAGTACAGACTCTTTGAAGATAATTGTACATACTCTTTGAAGATAATAATATTATACATCTTTCGCATGCCATGATCTTTTGTGTGTATTTATTTACGTGCAACACAGTGTATTTATTCGCGTCACTCACGACCACAATCCTGTACATACTAAGTGGAATTCAATCCTAATAACAAATAATAAGGTTTACTAATTCTAGACATTGGGCGGTACTTAGGTAGAGGGATTAATGATTATTATTGTCATAAAACCAATCGAAGAAGATATGTGAGCCATAAAAGTAAATATTTACTAAACTATGGAGGAATCATATGATTCTATGTACCGGTGTTGCAGCTTTATAGTGCGTTGTTTTATTGTCCTTTTCCACTGCTTGTTCTGTTTGATATTGTTATCATTTCATGTTGTTTGTAGTTTTTAAAACATTCGCTTTGGCGCTCTTTGGGCCTTCGAGGCCCTTGTGCCACTAAACTCCCAACTAACCAACCACTTTATGGAAGTGGCAATAGAAGTATTTCGACTGTTTAGTTTTTCAAAACAATATTTAATTTATATAATTCAGATTTAAACGAACGTAAGAAACGATCCTGACACCGATGAAATGTGATGTAGCTACGAAAGTCCATCTGCGCATGCGCAAGCTAAAATCTGACCTCAAGGCAGAAAGAAAAGCTGAGTAGCAAGTGAGGGGGATTGGTAACTTTAGGTCTAGGATATCTACAGGTTAGGTTACATCCCATCGTGTTATAGATAATTTTAATACGCCCCTAAACAGCAGGTAACCCCCTCCCCTTACACGGATCTAGCGAAAGTCAAATTTCGCTACGACGCACCGTTTTCATAGCATCAAAATTGCAATTTTGTAATGGTTTTATCGCATTTAGCATCGGATTCTCGTAATTTATGCAAATTGCAATGAGGTACGTCTATGTAAAACATGATGAAATAGTTTATTAAAATTCGAGATAGTTTATTAAAATACAGTGCTGAGTAACAATTAAATTAACTATTGTTGCGTCATTCCTGGGACATCATTCAAAAATCGGGTTTCAGCAATGGTTTTGTTTACTTCCGTTACCTATTTTCGTTACATCAAAATTTTTTCACTGGGGATTTACTTTACTACCTGTCGGGAAAGATGCATAGCATTAAAAATTAATTATACAATAAACCCTTTAATCCGGGCAAAGGACAAATCCATTCGTGTCGCGCAGGTTGCTAGTAACAGGCCTACAGATAGTATCACTGTATGGTTTGCTGCAGGGTAGAAACGCATCGTTTGGTCGGCTCTGTAGAGCGATTAAGTACGAAATCACAGAGAGGTTATTTTGTTATTTCTGCGAAAAATATTTTACACTTTGAAATGCTTTTAATAAAATATAGTTTTATTTTACTAAACGCTGCATTCATATTAAGGATTTTATACGTGTTATTTTATTAAAAATAATAATTTACGATTTAAAAATTCCGGAAAGAAAATGTGTATCTACTAACTCATTAAAAGTATCCTTTTCTGAAAAAGGTGTGTGCCTATTTTTGATAGGGTAAAGAGTTAATAGTATCAGCCTGAACAAGGCCGGCAGTACTATAGGGACAACCGGGGCAGCCGCCCTGGGCCCCGCCGTTTAGGATATGAAAATAAAATAATTATTTTTGGTAAATTTGTGGTATTTATTATTTGTTTTTGTACGTTTTGGGGCGTAAGGCTCTTAAAGAGATATTTTTTTTTAAAGTTTTCAGTCCCCACCACCCTTGAATAGGTCATCGCCCTTCGCCGTACAGCTACTAAGATTTTCAGATTTCAAATGATTGTTGTTCGTATTCATGAAATAGCAAATTACATTTAGTCATTTTGTGGCTTCCTACCTTCAAACACTCATCGTCAAAATAAAAAAAAAAAAAAAAATAGTCGCACTCAGAAGGACGTGTCGGATTGCAATGATATTTAGGAGGAAGGTAAAGGTTACCAGGAACAATAAATGATTAAACATTGAGACGGATTCGGGCAATATTTATTGAGCTACACGCCAATAAGTAGTGTCTCTCAGTTTGGGGTCGGGCCGCGATGTTTGCTCACACAGCATGCCAGACGTATCGACATGGAGTTGTACAGGTTTTTAAAGGTGTCCTGCGATAAGCCATCATATGCAGCTTGAATCTTCTCACGCAGTTCCTGCAGATTAGACAGTAGGGGTGGAGTGTGGATAGCGCGTCCAATAGCACCCCACACATTTTCAACCGGCGATAGGTCTGGCGATGCGGCTGGCCATGGCAGAGCGTCAGTGCCTTGAAGGCAGGCTCTCGAGACAGCAGCAGTATGCGGACGAGTGTTGTCCTGTTGGAAATTCGCACTGGAGCGAGCGTTCAGAAAAGGTAGGGCCAGTGGTTGCAGGACCTCATTAACGTAACATTAGGCTGTCAAAGTGCCTGTAATGAACACCAAAGGTGATCTGGCATCGTAGGCAATTGCACCCCACACCATGACGCCAGGCCTTCTGCACGTGTGACACTCGACAACAAACCGTTCATCTTGGCGCTGACCACGGTGCCTCCACACGCGGATTCGGTGGTCGTCGTCTCCACGACAAAGCTGGACTCGTCACTGAAGATCACCCGCTGCCATTCTGAGTGGATCCATGACAGTCTGGCACACCATTGCAGTCGTCGTAACGGTCTGCGTGCGTGTAGTCCTACGTCGGGCAGCCGTCTGCCAATAGTGCTGGCACTAATCGGATGATGCATGGAGGGCACCACTGCTCACTGAATATTCGCAATCGTGGCTGTTGGGTTACTCCGCGCATGTCGGACAACCCGTGGGTCCTCTCTCTCGGAGGTTCGCCTAGTTCTCCCAGACTTTTTTTGTCGCTGCTGCGTGCGTTGTTCTACCCACTGCCGCCAACAGCGTGCTGTGGTGATATCTGTACGAACGGTATGGCGCGGAATGTGGCGATAAGACTACCCCACTTCCGGAACCCGACGGTCACTCGCAAACTCCTCCAAATACTCGAATTACTTCCGAACTGTTCTCCGACGCATGCTTCACTTGCAAAGGATGCAACCAACACAACACACAGAGAGAGAGAGAGAGTCAGAATGGCAAATACGCGCAACGGGACGACTTTATATAGCCGGCCAGGCACAGCGCTACGACTTCTCCTTGCTTGCGTCACACGCGCAGCTGAGCGTGATACTTGAATCATTTGCATGCCTCACGATGCCAAACCTACCCACCAGGTTTCATTGCTGTCGGCTGCTTCCTTCTGGGTGCAACAATTTTTTTCGCGATGAGTGTATTTCTAGCGTTCATGAAATAGCAAATTAAATTTAATCATTTTGTGGCTCCGTATTTTCATATATTCAACAGAGTGTGTAAACCAGATACTTAAATTGTAAAAAAATAAAAGGAACAATATCAAATTAGTGTTTTGGCTATACATGGAGGACAATTACCTGTGACTGTAAAAACATTACCAGAATTTACAAAGTAAGCAATTTTCATATATGAGCGCGTATAGAAAGTCACTAATTTATCAGTTACTGCACTTTGCAACAAAAATCAATCACTAAAGCATCTTTCAGGGAAAAACAACTATTTATACGAATTTAGTTCAGAGGAATCCGTATTATTCCTTACACAAAAATATTCGATACGCAGGTACATTTTTATCATTTTGTGAGAAATATAAGAATCGCAATACAACCTCTGCTCCGTCTCCCCGGAAATATTATCGTATATTTTAACACTATTTAGTCTCTCTCTCTCTCTGAACGTTTAGTCCATATTATGGTCTTCTTCTTAAGCTTAAAGCAAATACTTCTATGAGATAATCATTTTGTCTTTATGATAGTTTTCGTGTGTGTTCTCTACGGACGACACTTTTCTCGTAACGACTTTACTAAAATATGATATTTATTTTCTAGGTCTCTCAAGGAAATTTCGCCCTGGGCACCGCAAACGTTCCATCCGGCCCTGCGTCTGAAGTTTCGATGTCTCACGGTGGGCGTTCCGACACAAAAGATCGTCTGAAATGTGAAAGACATAAATCTAGTTTGTCTGCAACCGCCAGTTCTTCTTCAAAACTCTCATCATTTGTAAAAAGAGCTGATCTAGCTGTCAAAAAACCTTTTAATAGCTGGAAAAGGAGCAAATTTGCTGCTAATGATTTAAGCGACAAAAATGGCTGAATGCACATCAAAATTGATATCTTTGAACCAAAGTTTAGGCTTTTAAAACCAAGTGTGAGGCTATTATTCTGAACGTAATTGTGAGAATTACAGTATGTGAAAGTAATGACGATGCAAGTAAAATAACATTTTATGTCCATAACTACTGATGGTTCCACTGAAGAGAATTTAAAAGTGTCCAGTGGCTTGTGAAATACTCGTTGGGTAGTTAATTTATGGAATTGTTCGTATAGGTTCTATTACCCTAACACAAAAGTTTGCTGTAAAGCATGTAATGTTTATTAATTTATTTTTTCTCTACTTTACTTACACATTAATTAGCGTACTCGGTTGATTTCGTAGTATTGGGGCTTCTAGAGTTAAGCTCCGGATAGCAAGCACACAAAATTCTTAATTATACACTGAACTAAATTAGGGCGACTTAACAGCCAGAAAAGAGAATCCAGAAGAAGAAAAACTACGGTATCCAGAAGCAGAAAAACTACGCTTCAATGTAATTCAGTTCAACAATGAGTCTAAGATTAATCAGCAGCACCAAAACAAATAATTAACAGCTGTGCTCTTCAATGAAGGCCACAAACTGACACTTTATATCTTGAGGCTTCAAATAACTCTCAGAACAATTACAACTTCTTTATACACTGAGTGGCCACTTTATTTTGACCATCTGACAGTTTTAAGTAAATGAGCTATGGCTGGACCCTGTTGCCGCCAGAGAGCGAGGCTGCTATAAAAAGGGAAAGCTTAGTGCTTGCGACAGTAGTAGAAGTGATTTCTGGGTGACGAAATGGCTAAATAATGTGATTTGACGGACTTTCAACGTGGGATGATTGTAAGAGCTCGGAGCAATGGAACATGTATCACCGAAACCGCT
The DNA here is from genome assembly GCA_039090855.1 of Macrothele yani. Classification (NCBI taxonomy): domain Eukaryota; kingdom Metazoa; phylum Arthropoda; class Arachnida; order Araneae; family Macrothelidae; genus Macrothele; species Macrothele yani. Next base: position 30,759,064 of record CM077012.1, read on the forward strand.
GCATTCGTGAAATGTTCCAGAGCAGCTGTTGTTAAAGTGTTTAAAGACTGGACTGTCAGCCAAAAAACTGGGTCTCTACGTGCAACGTGTGGTCGTAATCGACTAGTGACTGCTCGGGCGGAACGGAGAGTGTCCAGACTGGTAACAGACAACAGAAGGGCAACAGTGCAGCAAATTGCAGACCAACTTAATCAAGGATCCCCTCAAATGATCTCTGCAAGCACTGTTCGCCGTACACTGCATCAGGTGTGATATGGCAGCCGAAGGCCTGTTCAAACACATTTTCTGTCTGCAGCTAACAAGAGAAAACGTCTCCAGTTCGCACAGGAGCACAAGGATTGGACAGTCGATAATTGGAAACAAATTATGTGGTCCGATGAATCACGTTTTCAGTTGCACCATGCCGATGGCCGAGTGAGAATTTGGCGGAAACAGCCCAAACGCATGGACCCCAAATGCATTGCTACAGCCCTTCAAGCTGGTGGAGGCAACGTTATGGTTTGGGGAATGTTTTCCTGTCATGCTTTGGGGCCTTTAATTCGTGTTGATCTACGTCTGGCTGGCACATCATATCTAAACATCGTTGCGGACCAAGTGCATCCTGGCATGTGGATGGTTTATCCCAATGACTTTCAACATGATAATGCGTCCTGCCATAGTGCTCGTATTGTACAGGATTGGTTTCAGGAACATGCCGGTGAGTTTACTTTGCTTAGGTGGCCCCCATAATCCCCATTGAGAATGTGTGGGATGAAGTTGAACGAGCCATCAGACAGCTGGATCCACAACCCTGCATCTCACACTCCTGGAAAGTTCTATTCATGAAGCATGGTCTCAGATTCCACAAACCACCTATCAACATCTCGTGAAGTCCATGCCACGAAGAATCGACGCAGTATTAAAGGCAAAAGGTGGCCCAACGAAGTACTGAGGGGGTGGTCATAATAAAGTGGCCACTCAGTGTATATAGCCATGAAAATTCAACGTAAAGCATCGCTAACCTGTTCCACCACACCAAACGTTTCGCTGCTAGCTGCATACATTACATACAACCTAAGTGCAATAAGTTCCAGGACTGACCGCATAACTCGTTACAATCGTGAGATAAAAATATCACGTGTATGCCAGAAGACAGTAGTCCTTGGCCAATCAGCGAACATCTCGAAACTGGTTTATACCGGTAACAACAGACGGCAGACGGGAATTAAGAGACTTATAGCAAGCGTTCTCGTCCCATTTCATTTTAGCCATCGAAGAACAGAGAGTAAACATCCATTTTTGTTGTTAACTTGTTGTTAAGCTACTGAAACTTACAGAATGTTAAAAGAAGCATATGGAGACACCGCATTATCCCGCAGCAGAGTTTCCGTATGGTATGCACGGTTTCATGACGGGCGGGGAATCCTCTGATGATGATCCGAGATTTGGGCATTCCTCCAGTGTACGAATAGCAGAAAAATTCGAAGAGCTGCGAAATCAGTTAAAGAAAGATCGCCGAATTACAGTGAGATCTCTTGCTGAGTTGGTGGGCATCAGTGAGTCTATGTGCCATGAGATTCTACTCGAGGTTCTGGGAGAACGAAAACTTAGTGACAGATTGGTACCCCGCGTTCTGAATGATGACCAAAAGGAGGCTTGTTCATCGATGTGCTGGACACTGCAGCTCAGGATCCTGATTTTTGCTCCAGAATTACTGCAGGAGATAAAACATGGTTTGTGCAGCATGATCCACGAGCCAAGTGACAAAAGGCTGAATGGAGAGGTACCCAATCACAGTATCATGCAGACATTACATCTATCCAAGCAGTCGTGACAAAACAACTTGCGGATATTCCGGAAAGCGCCGTCCAGAAGTGCTTACAGGGTCTCCAGAAACGTTGGAAGGATGCGCGCTTCGCCTGGGCTCAGGAACATCGCTTTGGACGCAAAATGGCTCGAAACGTGTGGCCTGGTCCGACAAATCGTAGTACCAACTGTTTCGGAAAGATGGTTGACTCCGAGTGTGGCGACAACCCCACGAGGCAATGGATCCCGCATGCCTACAAGGGATAGTGCAGGTAGGCGGTGGCTCTGCTATAGTGTGGGGTGTTTCCAGTTGGCACGCACAGGACCCCTCAGGCGTTTGCAGATCGCTCTGACCGGCAGAGGCTACATAACCATCCTTTGGGGTCATATGCAACCACTTGGACGAGTGTGACATCTTTTAACACGACAATGCGCCACCGCACACATCCACCCTCGCCCGATTATGGTTGGAGGAACATTCTACAAAATTCGGCATCCAGACTTTGCCCCCTCGTTCGCAGGATTTAGACGCCGTCGAACACATTTGGTATGCTGTTCAACGTGCCATCAATTGCAGGATTCCTCCACCGGCGAATATTACGAAATTGTGGGACTCGCTTCAGGACGCATGGTGTGCGCAGTCTCCACAGCACTACAAAGAGTTCGTGGAGTCCATGCTTCGTCGCGTTGCTGCCGTTATCCGATCGCGAGGAGGACCATCTCGGTATTAGAGGAGGTATCTTAGTTGTTGTATTTTTCACTTCAGTATTTAGTGCTCTTTCATGGCAATCAATGCACGCCCTCAAATTGTAAATCAAACTTTTCATATGTTGTAATCTTCCCACTGGAATATAATGCTATCATAGCGACCGACTTGATCTTAAGGAAATGATTAAACAAACTACAGTGAAACTTCTCAAAAACGACGACCCTCCGTACTGATAAAAAGTGGTCGTTGGGAGGATGGTCCTCGTCTTCATAACCGGCCAAAAATGTCCTTGTCTTCATAACCGGCCAAAAAATGTCCTTGTCTTCATAACCGGCCAAAAGTAATGGGAGTCTCGTAACCCAGTCCTCACACAATTGCTGATCTACATCTGCCGCTTCACCACTCAATTCACGAAAAACGATGCTATGTCGGATCCGAAATTTGTTCAACCATCCATTGCTAGCAGAAACGCCTTCAATCCCGAGAGCATCTGATATCTCGATAGTCTTTTGCTTAATCAAAGGTCCACTGATCGGAACGTTCTTTGCCCTTGTGATTTTGAACCACTCCAGCACAGCTTCGTTGATATCCGAAAACTTTGCGAGGCGAATCCGCTTGACTCCACAAAACTTGAAGTCCTCCCATTCTTTTAAAATTGTAACTTTGTCCTTTATAATCTTGTTTATTTGAATCTTACCGCAGTTAAATGTTTCTGATAACTTTCTTTCAGAGTTTCCAATTTCATGCAATTTTATGACTTTAGCATGCTGTTAAAAACCCCGCTTTTTAGACATTGTAAGAAGCGGAAATTATCCACTTGAATTCGTGAATGAACACTAGATTCACCACTGGCTCGATACAACAAGAATTTCTTTCTTTCGTCCGACAATGCAATGCTCGAATGCCCGCCCTCGAATGAGCAATCAGCGATCACACGTGTAAACGTCAAAGTCAGACAGCTGTCTCCTCTCCACATGTTCCCCCGCGTCCAAGCGGGTCGAATTCTTCTCTTCGGGAGGGAAAACAGGTCGCTCGTGGAAGTTGGCTTGGTCGTTCATGTGGGGGGGGGCTTTTAACATTACGTCTACGGTCTAAAATTTCGTGCCTAAGGAAATCGGTCGTTACGGAAGGTGGTCGTTATATAGGGGTGGTCGCTCGGAGAGGTTTCACTGTATTAGGCTATTTCAAAAATAAGAATCTAGTGCTCTACTTCAGCGACATGTAGGAGCTGAATCCAAAGTATAACAAATTTTCCCGTAGCCGAAATAACCATTTGCTTTGTTAAAAACAACAACAAAAGGCTTGCAATTCACTTCGTAAACTTACATTTTCAACAACCAACGTAAATAATGAATCACATTCTTGGAAAAACTGGCATTGTATAAATCAAAATTAAATCTCGCAATTTGCTAACGGTAGCGAATGCTGATGTACAGGGTGGACATAAAGTCCTTCTCTCATTAAGAAAATCTTTATTAAAAAAATATGATAGACAAAGAAGCGGTTTCTGTCATGATGCATGTAAACTAATAGATATCTTTTTTGTAGGTGCATGTAGAGCAATAACTAGGCGGCACTGCCAGCGCAATAAGTCAAAATGGCGTCTTTGCACGAAAAGGCACATTGTGTTCTGTGGTACCACGTGACTAAATCACAGAGAAGTATTCAGCATAATTTCAGAAGAGAGTACGGACGTCCACCACCTGATCATAAAAGCTTAGTATGCAAAGTTTAGAGAGACAGGAAGTGTTGATTGCCGAAAACGCACGGGCCAACCTGATGATAGTGAAGAAACTGTTGATGTTGTGCAGACAGCTTTCGTACGAAGTGCTTCGTCTGAACTCGCAATCCCCTGCACTACACTGAAAAAAATTTTACACAAAAGGCTTCGTTTCGGGCTGCTTTTGCAACTGAGATTTTATAGCGTACTGATGACAACAATAACTACCTGCATCGCGTGTAATTTTCGGATAAAGCTACTTTTTATACCTCTGGTGAAGAACCAGACGACATGTGCATATATGGGTGTCCGAAATTCCCCGGGACAGCCCAAAAATGAATGTTTGGTGTGATCTTATGCACAACAGAGTAATCGGACCCTTCTTTTTTTGTGTAAACGCACTATAACATCAAATGTGTAGCTGTACGTGATGGAGTTTTTTTACTGCACATCAGTTGGACGAATGTCAACCACGGGTAATTTTCCAGCAGGATGGTGCCACACCACATTGGGAATTAATTGTTCGAAAATTCCTCGATACCACATTTCCTAACAGATGGACGGTCCAACATCTTTCATGGCCGCCACGGTCACTCGACATAACACCACTAGTGTTTCTCCTGAGGGCAGGGATAAAGCACCGGGTGCGCCATATAAAAGAGGCCTAGTGGCCAAACGTTGTTAGGCGGGTTTCCAGTTAAAACCGCGTTGTTCCGCTTCTAACCGGTTACTGCGTGTACAGCTGCAAAGGAATTCTCCGGAGTCGTTAGTCACAGCCAGAGCAGTGCAGGTACGCGGTCATAAGTGTAAGTGAAGAGAGAACAAAGGCAACGGAAATGGTTTTAACTAGGGAACAGCGGGTTTTTATTGTGGAACAGTATTTCAGAAATAATTCATACAAGGTTTTGAATGAGTTCTTTACAGAAAAATTTCCACAATGTGCAGCACCGGCGAAATCAGTGGTACAGAAGTTAGTGCGGAAATTTCGTGAAACCGGCACGGAGTGCAACAGGAAATGAAACAAACCCAAGACAATTCGTATTGAAGACAATATCAAAAGATGTGTGCACAATGATGTTACAAAGTCCTCGGAAATCGATTCGCCGATTATCGTCTGCAACGGGAATACCTGCCACGTCATGCCCACGCATACTTAAGGTGGGTTTGCATTTCCGGCCGTACAAAGTTACGGCGCTCCAAGAACTTAAAACTCCTGATTATGCAAAACGGGTGCAATATTGTAAGTGGTTCCAGGAGACCATTGTCAGCGGTGAAATGGACCAAACACTTTATTACATGACGTATGCAGCTTGGTATCATCTGTACGGGTATGTCAATGCGCAAAACAGCAGGATTTGGACTGACACGAATCCCAGACGGAAAATGGGGACTCCTCTGCACGACCAAAAGATTGGCGTTTAGTGTGCTGTGTCTGCAAAGAGGATAGTCGGCCAATTCTATTTCACTGACACCATCAACTCGGAGCGCTATGCTCAGCAACTGTTCAACCCATTTGTTGCCGCACTTACAGAAGAAGAGCGAACATATGCTTTCTTTCAACAGGATGGTGCAACGGCGCATACTGCCCGGAACAGTCTACGTGCTGTGCATGAAGTGTCTGGGGAGGACAGAACTGTATCGAAGAGACTATGGGCACCCAGGTGATCCGATTTCTCCACCTGTGACTTATCTCTGGGGGCATTGGAAAGGAAAGTGTACGCAACTAATCCGCACACCCTTGATGAATTAAAAGTGAGCATTACGGATGCCGTAGCCCAGATTACTACCGATGAGTTGTGGCGCGTTACGAACAACATGTTCAGTCGTGTGCAGCTGTGTCTTGATGTCGGAAAACAGCACTTTCAACAATTGTTGTAAATGCAGGTAAATTACTTCTGTTTTCTGTCATTTCAACTATTCTTTACCATGTATAGTAACATTGCCTAACTGTTGTCGTTCATTATACTCGGGCCTCTTTTATATGGCACACCCTGTATATTCATCATCAGTTTCTGATATCGAAAATCTGCAGTGAAGGATAATGGATGCTACTGTCACAGTCTCAAAAAAGATTTTGGGTAAAACATGGCGAGAAATTGAATACCGATTAGATGTGATGCAAGCCACGAATTGCGCTCATGTAGAGGTGTACTAATAATGTCTCTCTATTCTGAAAAAAGTAACTGACGCCGCAGCCGCTGCTGCTGCCGCTGTTTTAGAAATTTCGCGACACTCTTGCTTTCCTGGCTCGCAGCGCAAAACGTATTAAACAAAAAAATATGAAATTTACATCGTTTGTAGAGAATTGTATCGAGAACACGCTGAAATAAACCGTTTCTCGATTCTAGCGATACTTCAAGAGCTATTGAATTTCAAAGTTAAGTAGTTAAAGTAAGCAAAAAAGTGCTATCAAGTCGCGTTCCGGACACACTAACTGCAACAGAACCACGAAACTTTGTAGGCACGTAGTGCCATGACCGAATTTTTGCACTTCGTCGCCCTTTTTTTTGAATTTCGATTTAGTTTACGAGAAATTAAATTTCTAAATTTCACAAAATTCTCTATTTCGCGATGGGATCCATTAAAAAAACCCGGATATATGGCAAACTATAAATCATAAGGCATTGCAATTTTTACAGCATAAACTTACAACTATCGTCCCTTTTTTACAATAAAAAAAATTAAAAAGTCATTTTCTGATTTTTAAGCATTTTTTATAGACGCAAAGGAAAGCAACGAACGGCTGGTCTGTCTTCACGATAACCACAGAGGAACGTTCTGGTCCCGTGACCTGCTGCCATGGTGACGCAGAGAATTTTTTATGCATATGTTTTGTTGGTAAAGCTATCTTAGTTATTTAAGGTGGACGTCAAGTAATTTTGCTTCCTATACTTCCAATAGAAAAACTTCTGTACACATTTTCTTCACAATTAATGTGTTCCCAAGGATAAAAATTTGAACATCGATTAAAATAACTTCATATTATAACTTGGAATACTTAATATTTTCTAAAACATAAGTATAATTATATAAAAATACAATAACTTTTCCTTTGGTGGTATTGGAACCAGAAAAAAGGTGGCGCGACCTGTACTTTGAGGACGTCAGTAGACAAACAAATGCTGGATTACATAATTATGGTTATGTTTTGGAAAATATTAAGTATTCCAAGCTATAAAATGAAGCTATTTTAATCGATGTTCAAATTTTCATCCTTGGGAACGCAATAATTGTGAAGTAAATGTGTACAGAAAATTTTCCATTGGAAATATAGGAAGCAAAATTACTTGACGTCCACCTTAAACAACTGATATAGCTTTACCAACAAAACATATGCGTAACAAATTCTCTGCTTCACCATGGGAGCAGGTCACGAGACCAGAACGTTCCTCTGTGGTTATCGTGAAACAGACAAGCCGTTTGTTTCTTTCCTTTGTGTCTTTAAAAAATGCTTAAAAATCAGAAAATGACTTTTTAATTTTTTTGTAAAAAAGGGACGATGGTTTTAAGTTTATGCTGTAAAAATTGCAATGCGTTATGATTTATAGTTTGCCATATATCCGTTTTTTTAAATGGATCTCATCGCGAAATAGAGAATTTTGTGAAATTTGGAAATTTAATTTCTCGTAAACTGAATCGAAATTAAAAAAAGGGGCGACGAGGTGAAAACATTCGGTCATGGCACTGCATCCTACAAGTTTTCGTGGTTCTGTTGCCGTTAGTGTGTCCGGAACTCATAACACTTTTTTGCTTACCTTAACTTGGAAATACAATAGCTCTTGAAGTATCGCTAGAATCGATAAACTGTTTATTTCAGCGTGTTCTCCAAACAATTTTCTACAAACGATGTAAATTTCATATATTTGTGTTCAATACGCTTTGCCCTGCGAGCCAGGAAAGCAAGAGTGTCGCGAAATTTCTAAAACAGCGGCGGCGGCAGTTACTTTTTTAGATATAGAGAGACATTATTAGTACACCTCTACATGAGCGCCATTCGCGGCCTGTAAATTTCTGTACACATTTTCTTCACAATTAATGCGTTCCCAAGGATGAAAATTTGAACATCGATTAAAATAGCTTCATTTTATACCTTGGAATACTTAATATATATATATTTTTAATTGGAGGTTTAACGACCACCGTGAGCAACTCAATGGGCAGCAAGCAGCCGCCCATCCCTAATTTAGGGTCACTGGTTCCAGGGAAGGGAGACACAACATCCATGCCTCACTGGGATTCGAACCCGGACCCCTTTCGGACGAATGATCAGAAGCCATGGCTTAGACCACTGCGCCACCGGGCCGGCTTAATATTTTCCAAAACATAACCATAATTATGTAATCCAACATTTGTTTGTCTACTGACGTCATCAAAGTACAGGTCGCGCCATCTTTTTTCTGGACAATTAATTCGTTCCCAAGGATGAAAATTTGAACATCGACTAAAATAACTTCATTTTATAACTTGGAATACGTAGTATTTTCTAAAACATAACCATAATTATGTAATCCAACATTTGCTTGTCTACTGACGTCATCAAAGTACAGGTCGCGCCATCTTTTTTCTGGACAATTAAATCGTTCCAAAGATGAAAATTTGAACATCGAATAAAATAGTTTGTCATTTTATAACTTGGAATACGTAGTATTTTCTAAAACATAACCATAATTATGTAATCCAACATTTGTTTGTCTACTGACGTCATCAAATTACAGGTCGGGCCATCTTTTTCTGATTCCAACACCATCAAAGGAAAATTATTGATTTTTTATATAATTATGGTTATTTTTTAGAAAATATTAAGTATTACAAGTTATAATATGAAGTTATTTTAATCGATGTTCAAATTTCCATCCTTGGAAACACTAACTGTGAAGGAAATGTGTACAAAAGTTTTTCCATTGGAAGTATAGGAGGCAAAATTACTTGAAGCGCACCTTAATGGTTTAGCATAACGGTTTACAGAAATGGTTTTTGGACCGCTTTTGCTTCCCTTAGTGGTAAATTTAGTAAATGCTATAAGTTCAAACGACAAAAGTCCGACCTCACAAAAATTAACGACAGTAAAAAAAAAAACTCTGAAATTTCGGAATAATTGAAAAACTATGATAGGTAGAAATCGCTTGTTTCTACCTATCATAGTTTTTCAATGTGGGAAATACTATATCCATCCTGTACTATTCAAAACAAAATTAAAGTACTTTGGAAAACTAAGTTATTACGAGACAACAAAACTGTACTTACGAAGCTTCAGAGAACCCGTTCGGCAATACGTTCCTCTTCTGTCTTAAATCTGGAATGAACGATTTACTTTTATCGCCAGGTAGAACACACTTGACCAGCACAAACTCTCGTGGCTTATCTTCCTGATCAATTATTACTCGGTTATAGAAAATAGTCTGGCCCTAAATTTAAAGGAATCGAAAATAGATTAGCGACACAGAAAAATGACAACCTTAAATGAAACTATATTATTAATGATATTTGCAGTTAAAGCATAAGAACATGTATAATGAAAACGATATCTACAGGATTTTTTTTTCTTGCATACTTAAAACTTTAACCTGCTCAGTTGAATCCCTTCATGTTCCATGTCATTTTCCGAAAGAAAACAATCTCTTATACAACATCTGACCTCTGTATAATAAAATCCTTAAACAGCTTAAACGGAAATTAAACAAGTTAGTAAAATCATGCAATGCATTGATTATATTACGCTATCCAACATAATAGAAATTATTACTCAAGTTATGTGGATAATGGCTGTGGAATAAATCTCGCTCCTGTGTCCTGACCTTTGAGCCCATTTCGATGATATTCAACAGAACCGGTTCACTATACCTCCGGAACAACATGATAAAGTTTTGTCGCAATAGAAGCAGTTTTACGCAAGTTATGAGAATAATGGCTGTGGAATAAATCTTGCTTTTGTGCAATGACCTTTGACCCCATTTCGTTGATATTCAACACAATTTTTTCGCTATACCTCCTGAGCAACATGATAAAGTTTTGTCGCAATATAAGCATTTTAGGTAAGTTATGATGCACAAGGGCAATGAAATGAATCCCACTCGTGTCCTGACCTTTGACCCCATTTCGCCCATTTACAATAGGGTTCGACCCCAGTGGCTCCCTACAACATACTAAAATTTCATCGAAATCGAACCATTTTTACGCAAGTTGTGACGCATAAGGGCAATGGAATAAATCCCGCTCTTATGCCCTGCCTGACCTTTGACCCCATTTCGCCCATTTTCAACAGGGTTCGTCCCCATGTGATTCCTTACCACATACTAAAATTTCATCGAAATCAAACTATTTTAACGCAAGTTATGACGCATAAGGGCAATGGAATATATCCCGCTCTTATGCCCTGCCTGACCTTTGACCCCATTTCGCCCATTTTCAATAGGGTTCGTGCCCAGGTAGTTCCCTACCACATACTAGAATTTCATCGAAATCGAACAATGTTTACGCAAGTTATGACGCATAAGAGCAATGGAATGGATCCCACTTCTATGCCGTGACCTTTGACCCTATTTCGTCCATTTTCAATAGGCTTCGTTCCCAGGTGGTCCCCTACTACATACTGAAATGTCATCGAAATCGAACCATTTTTACGCGAGTTATCGTGCCGACAGACGGACGGACAAAGCTGGAGCATATACGCTTCTTAAACCTACGGTTGGAAAGCGTAACAACTTAGTAAAATCATGCAATGCATTGATTATGATACGCTTTCCGACATACCAGAAATTATTACTCAAAGTTATGTGGATAATGACTGTGGAATAAATCTCGCTCCTGTGTCCTGACCTTTGACCCCATTTCGATGATATTCAACAGAACCGGTTCAGTATACCTCAGGAATAGCATACTAAAGGTTTGTCGCAATAGAAGCAGTTTTACGCAAGGTATGAGAATAATGGCTGTGGAATAAATCTTGCTTTTGTGCAATGACCTTTGACCCCATTTCGTTGATATTCAACAGAACCGGTTCACTATACCTCCGGAACAACATGATAACGTTTTGTCGCAATCGAAGCATTTTTAGGTAAGTTATGATGCACAAGGGTAATGGAATGGATCCTACTCCAGTGTCCTGACCTTTAACCCCATTTCGCCCATTTTCAATAGGGTTTGTGCCCAGGTGGTTCCCTACCACATCTAAAATTTCATCGAAATCGAACCATATTTACGCATGTTATGACGCATAAAGGCAATGAAATGGATCCCGCTTTTATGTCTTGACCTTTGACCCCATTTTGCCCATTTTCAACAGGGTTCGTCCCCAGGTGGTTACTTACCACATACTAAAATGTCATCGAAATCGAACCATTTTTACGCAAGTTATGTCGCATAAGGGGCTATAGAATAAATCCCGCTCTTATGCCCTGCCTGACTTTTGACCCCATTTCGGGCATTTTCAATAGGGCTCGTGCCCAGGTGGTCCCCTACCACATACTGAAATTTTATCGAAATCGAACCATTTTTACGCAAGTTATGACGCATAAAGGCAATGGAATGAATCCAGCTCCTATGTCTTGACCTTTGAATCTATTTCACCCATTTTCAACAGGGATCGTCCCCAGGTGGTTCCCTACTACATACTAAAATTTCATCGAAATCGAACCATGGGTACAACGCGTGACGTAATGAAACAGATGGCGTGACCGCGCGCCAACATTCTCAAACGCGAGATTGTGACGTCATAAGATTTCTAAGGATTGGAAACATTAATGGTTGACACTATAATTCGTGCATAAATACCAGTATTAATACTGGAAACATTAATGGAACGACACCATGACACTAAAAACGTTATAATTACCAGTTTTTAATACTGGAAACATTAATGGAACGACACCATGACACTAAAAACGTTATAATTCGGGGTGGTTATTTAACCCACTAAACGAATTCTCTTAAAGTCGAGATCAAGCTAAATCGATTTCTAGTACCAGGAAACTGTTATCGACTTTCATCAAAATTCTTAGAGCCGTTTTCAAAATAAAATGTACATACATACATACAAGAATTGCTACTTTAAGGTGGACGTCAAGTAATTTTGCTTTCCATACTTCCAATGGAAAAACTTCTGTACACATTTTCTTCACAATTAATGCGTTCCCAAGAATGAAAATTTGAACATCGATTGAAATAGTTTCATTACATAACCTGCCGCCCCGGTGGCGCAGTGGTCTAAGCGATGGCCTCTGATCATTCGTCCGTAAGGGGTCCGGGTTCGAATCCCGGTGAGGCATGGATGTTGTGTTTGTCTTACGGCCTGGCTCTCTCTCTTCCCTGGAACCAGTGACCCTAAATTAGGGACGGGCGACTGCTTATAGCCCATTGAGTTGCTCACGGTGGTCGTTAAACCTCCAATCAAAAAAAAAAAAAATTACATAACCTGGAATACTTAATATTTTCTAAACCATAACCGTAACAATATTTTCTAAACCATAACCGTAATTATGCAATCCAACATTTATTTGTCCACTGACGTCATCAAAGTACAGGTAGCGCCATCTTTTTTCTGGTTTCAACACCACCAAAGGAAACGTTATTGTTTTTTAATATAATTATGCTTATGTTTTAGAAAATGTTAAGTATTCCAAGTTATAGTATGAAGTTATTTTAATCGATGTTCCAATTTCCATCCTTGGGAACACAGTAATTGTGAAGGAAATGTGTACAAAATATTTTCCATTGGAAATATAGGAAGCAAAATTACTTGACGTCCACCTTAATAGTGTGGGATAAGGGCGATGGAATGGATCCCAATCCTATGTCCTGACCTTTGACTCCATTTGTCCCATTTTCAATATGGTTCCTCTCCAGGTGGTCCCCTACCACATACTAAAATTTCATCGAAATCGAACCATTTTTACGCACCTTATGACGCATAAGGGCAATGGAATGCATCCCGCTCCTATGTCCCGACCTTTGACTTCACTTCACCCATTTTCAATAGGGTTTGTCTGCAGGTGATCCTCTACAATATACTAAAATTGCATTGAAATCGAACCATATTTACGCAAGTTATGACGCATAAGGGCAATTGAATGGATCCCGCTCTTATGGCGTGACCTTTGACCCCACTTCACCCATTTTCAATAGGGTTCGTCCCCTGGTGGTCCCCTACTACATACTAAAATGTCATCGAAATCGAACCATTTTTACGTGAGTTATTGTGCCGAGAGGCGGACAGACGGACGGACGGACGAAAAAAGCTGGAGCATATACGCTTCTTCAACCTACGGTTGGAAAGCGTAAAAAAGATGATAATTGCACTGATAAAATGAGTATTTTACTCTCCTTAAGTGCCACTCCAGTGGGGCAATGGTCTAAGTGATGGCTTCTAATCATTCATCCGAGATAGGTCCGGATTCGAATCTCGGTGAGGTATCGATGTTGTGTTTGTCTTACCGCGCTGGCTCTCTCCCTTTCCTGGAACCAGTGGCCCTAAAATTAGGGACGGGTGACTTCTTATAGCTCATTGAGTTGCTCACGGTGGTCATTAAAACTCCAATTAAAAAAAAAACCTCCTTAAGTACTGGGCAGGCGCTTAAGGTTGACGTGTAGTGATTTTGCTCCGTGTACTTCCAATGGATAAAAATTTGAACCTTATTTCCTCAGCGAAGAGAGATTTCCCATACATCGAAATTAGTCCCCTGATATAAAAACATCCTAACTTAGATTGTACAATCCGTGTTTTTTGCAAAACATTTTCTTGAACTATATTAAAAATCAATAACTTTACTTCGATGTAGTTATGATACTTGCCTACAGGTGGCGCCACGTTTCCTTACCACTACATCGAAGTAAAGTTAGTGATTTTCTGTATAGTTCGGGCAAGTTTTTTGCAAAAAAACACCTATTGCACAATCTAAGTTAGGTTGTTTTTTTATTAGTGGGCCAATTTTGATGTATGAGAAATCTTTCTTCGATGAGGAAATAGGGGCGAAATTTTTTCCATTGGAAGTATAGGGACAATATCACTAGACGTCCATTTAAGGTGAGGACTCTGAGCCTGAATCTCTTTCACTCCCTCTTTTTTTTTTTTTTTTTTTTGATTGAAGGTTTAACGACCATAGTGAGCAACTCAATGGGCTATAAGCAGTCGCCCGTCCCTAATTTGGGGTCGCTGGTTTCAGGGAAGGGAGAGAGCCAGCGCCGTAAGACAAACGCAACATCCATGCCTCATTGGAATTCGAACCCATCTCGGACGAATGATCAGAAGCCATCGGTAGAACACTGCACCACCGGTGTACATGTCCTATTTACTTTGCAATACAGTAGCTTATCCTATCTGTTTTGCAGTAGCAGTAAGTGGTTCCTTCGTTTTGCGCATATGGAATGACGAAAAGCTCAACTTCTTAACTGGATGAAAAGTCAGAACATGTGGCGAAAAAGTGTGAATACAATGCTGCATAAGAAAGACTGTAATTTTCACTGCAATTTATTTATGTGACTATCAAAACTGGAGATTATCTCTCTATTCACAATATAAAATTACTGAATTCCATGGGCATACTGATAGCCCCAGCAACCCCTGCAGTGCGCGGGGAGAGGGAGCTCACGGCTAAGAAAGCCTCTAGCCTTAGCAGAAGGGTTTTTCAGAATTTTTGCGGGAACTTCATATGAAACTGGTTAAAAAAATTGCCAGGAATTTTTAACGGCAGCTTTGAATGAAGTACTAAAACGAAAAGCAATTGTCGGTATTTGTTTTCAGTAAATAAGCAAAGTCTTCGAGAAATCATTTTCAATTTAGTTTAAAAAATCTGGGTGTCGAGTAAGTTGCTATTCCAGAGGATTTTGAGGCTCCTTTTCACTGCCATAGCAGTAGTTATTATACATGTGTATTAACAACAGAATGTGAATGAAATATCAGTTGAATAAATTAAATTTTTATATCAATAAGGATAAGGCGTTTTATATATAACACTTATTTGCACATAACTACGCATCCTTCAGAATATAATGAGTTAAAAGTTGTTCCTCGCGGGAACGAAAAATGCAGAGACCTGTGTCATTTTTGTTTATAACAGACTTACAGGAAAAGACTATGTGCAAAACATTCTAACGTTATGTTAAGTGTGATTTTTAAATTCAAGAGTAAATAATTTAAGTAACTTTACCCTTTTGGTGCCACAATTTTGAACTGTTACCTTTAATTTGTATATTTATGTTCTGTACTTTTGTTTAAATCGGAAAAGGTCATTAGACACTGTCCGTTCGTTACATGTTTTGTGTGTGTGATCGTGAGGCATTTCAGAGGCTGGCTTTATTTGTCTAAAATAATAAAATTTTTATGATATGCTTAACTTTGGTGTAAGTGTTTTGTAATACCTTATATTGGTATAAAACTAAGGCAACCATCTTAATTACAACGTCCACAGTTGTGTTATATGCAATGGAGTGTAACAATTTTGTTTTTACGAAAAATACCTTATAGGTTCCAAATAATTGTAATTACAGAAGATAAAACCTAGTGTAATATCGAATTTAAAAATGTCACTAATTGAAAGCAAATTGATTTTGTCAAAAGGGCTTTGAATATATTTTTTGCGGCGCGGGGGGGGGTTTCTTGTTTTTCAGGTACGCCAATGCTGAATTCGAAACAAAATAAAATTGTTTTAAAAGGTATTGCTTCAAGCACCGTTCCTTTTTATTTGCTGGAACATCAGCTCAAGTTTTCTCTCGGGAACAAGTCTTTCTTTCTTCTCAGCAAGTTTCACAGCAATATTCGTCTTTTGTTCACTCTGCAGCTGCTCAGCATCCATTTTTTCTTTCTGCTAGTATCTTTTCCTCCCCATACCTTTGTTGCATTTTTTTTTCTTTTCTTTTATACCCTCAGATGACAATTTCATCCATCGTGCTGAAAGAACTTTAGGGCCGCCCCGGGGGCGCAGTGGTCTAAGCGATGGCCTCTGATCATTCGTCCGAAAGGGGTCCGGGTTCTAATCCCGGTGAGGCATGGATGTTGTGTTTGTCTTACGGCGCTGGCTCTCTCCCTTCCGTGGAACCAGTGACCCTAAATTAGGGACGGGCGACCGCTTATAGCCCATTGAGTTACTCACGCTGGTCGTTAAACCTCCAACCAAAAAAAAAAAAAAAAAAGAACTTTAGGCCCGAGGACCATGAATGCGTAATATCAATCATCAAAGCTTTCACAATTTCAAATAAATGGTGCAATTTGAGAATATGAATGCCCTTTGAAACACCATGCATCAATTCTAACAAATTTTCCAACTTCGTCACTTCCCTTTTCAGAAAATTTCAACTCCCTTACGAAGCTGAAATTCAATCATTTGTGAGGGAAAATAACTTTTAACAGCAATACAGGATAGAATGAACATCGCGGGGGCAAAAATACGGATATAGGAGAAATCTTCGTTCCGTCTGATTTCCGTTTTCGAAAAATTTCATCCGTTTTCAAGCTGAAATACAAATATTTTTGCAATAAAGTGTTATTTAACAGCGATACTGGAAGGAGTAGCATCGCGAGTAAATAAAATATGATTATGGGAGAAATCTTCACTCCGCGTTTAACTTCTGTTTCTGAAAGCTTTGAAAGTCCGCCCTCTGACGGAAGACACCCCACCCCCAACAATCCTTCCTAAAATTCTAGTTTCGTTATGCGTCGATCTTGAAAATGACTCAAATGATGACGGAAAAGGCGAAATTCCCCAATCCGCGAAAGAACCTCATGCTTGAAGATTTCAGTGAAATTTTCGCGTCGTTTTAGGAAATTGGGGCCTACTGTTTCAAGGTGAAATAAAGACATTTATCCAATAAAATGAAATTTAACTACAATTCTGGACAGGGGAAACATCGTGAGAAAAAGAAATTAGGATTACAGGAAAAATCATCACTCCGTTTAAATTCTGTTTCCGAACGTTTTGAAAGACGAAATGCCGCTATTCTCTCTCTCGGCGAGGTAAACAGTGGCGGACACAAAGGCCATTGATTCTCAGTTCTGCCCGAAACTAAGCACTTATCTGTGACAGAATAAAGGGATCTCGAAGTTAGTTTGTGATTTTGGCTTAAAGGAGTTAGATAAAAAGCGTCCCAAACAAGGTGTGCGCGGTCTCTGCATATTGCATCTGTACTAAATGCCTTTTGATATAAAGTAGGCACGTGTAATGGAAGGAGCGAGCACAAGTACGATGCTCTGAAAACATTCAGTCTTGTAAAAACTCTAAAAGAGGGATGAGACTCAGTCGTAGGTCTTGGCCTGACCCTGCGTGGTTTTGACAGAGTCGGCGAAATCTGGCCGACCAGGAAGCTGTCTATTCCCGCGGGGTCGAGGAATATACGGCCTGCGTGTATTCCTGTTAGCGTTAGTAACACGTCGCACCGCCTCGTGCTCGGATACATGCTGTGATACGGTCCGGCATGGAATCAGAGAGACGCCGTATGTTATCCTGGGACAGATTGGCCCACACTTCTTGTAACTGACGTTCTAAAACACGAACACAGGGACATGGGAAAAGGCGGCGTCCCATCCCATACGTGCTTGATGGGCGAGAGATCAGGCGATCTGGCAGGCCACGGAAGCATCGAAGCATGGCGTAGACAGGGTGCCTTCCCATGTCATTGCTCCCAAAACGATCCCACCGTACTGTTCGACCGGCCCAAATGGCTGCCGATTCGGCGCGCAGGCCACCCTGCCTCTCTCATCGAGACGATACGGCCTCGTTCAAACTCCGTCAGTTTCCCGTACGCACATCTGCGGTGGCTCCTCGGCATGTCTATCGCTCAGGGATCTCACCTGGCTCTTACCGTGCACTTCGGCATGAATGTGGAGTCCCCTGCACGGCGCCTTATAAGCAACAAGGATTGAGATTACAGCGCCGGTCGTGGACTCGCGGGCGTGCGGAATCGCACAAAACCTGAATCATTTGCATGTCTGTCCTCCCCAAAGCTATTGGCCGAGATTCGCGTTAATCACACGGTTTTTTTTGGTGCGCAGATTTTTATGGCAATGAATATATTTAGTGTGTCGAAGGCTTGCACAAACAGGTAGACAGAGAATCTAGTGTGTGTGTGTGTAATTAATGGCAGAAGTATGCCGTTAATTGGTTTTCCATTCAGCAAGATAAAAGAGCTCATGGGGCAGGGAATCAAATAGCATTTTGCTATAATCGTTAACGCGATGTTTTAAACATTTCGTTAAACAGTTTCAATATTTTGGGTACATTGTTTCGCGCGACTATTAATAGCTCATCTTCACAAAAGGGGAGAGCTTCGATATAACTACTACACGGGTAAGTTTTAAGATCACAGAAGATATAAAACTGACTAATTGCAGTGTTTGAAAATAACTTGTTACATGTATAGACGACGACAAAAAAGTTGTACAGAATATTTTCATTCATGTCGTCTTTGATTTCGGCATGTCCGACATGGTGGAGAAGCAATTTGTCACACACATAAAAGCTTTCGTAAAAGCTTAATTCAGACTTCGTTTTGTTTTAGATACAAAATAAAAAACAACAACAATAACAAAAAAAAAACTGCACGAGTTACCTAGTCGCTTTGTCATGTAAACTCATGAAAAGTAACGGCGCCCTGGCAGCCGGCCAATTCCCAGAAACAATAAACACTAGCTACTTTTGTTTGAACCTGAAAGACTGACAATTTATAATATAGACGACGAGTATTAAATATTCGGAAGCCATGTTGCGCCATTTTAACTGAAGACCAAAAAGAATAACCAAATTCTACAAATATTAACCGAGAAGCGAAAATATAAACGCCATTTGTAATTTGTAGAAGTCAAAGAAAACTTAAAATAAAAATCATAGCAGATGATGAATAGTTTCCTGTGACTTCTTCAGTTCCTTGAAGTTAAAAATCACTTAAAAGGCAAAGGATTTGACGAAGGCGGAATACTAAGATAACTATTTCCGAAAACGTGGATTTCTCAGAATTATAGCAACGTTCAACAAAAGCATTCGCAAACTCATTTGGCTATCTAGCACCTCCAGTCTTTCGTATTCGCTTACAGGAATGGTAAAACAGAAAGCCGTTTATATTCACTGGAGGGGGAGGGGGGGAATATTACGAGCTCATTCATTGTCATGGTTTCGATGAAATGTTGCTGTATCAAAACTTATTTATGCAGTTTTCTGCGTTTTCTCATTTATCTGTCCAACGTGCTCGGCAGGATAATTTAAAAAAAATAATTCTAATGACCAAAAGAACATATTTGCATTTAGATTAGACAAAATGACGCCTCTCGCAATTCTTTTCCTTTCTTTGTTATCCTTCGTTCTCCCCCGTGGTTTATTTATGTTCCCTGATGCATTTTGCATTTTATGTGTAATAAGAATTCACCATGTATCGGGATCAATGAATCAACATGAAGAATGGGTCATAAATTACACTAGTATGCATAATTGTAAAGCTACTTTGTTTTTATCATTTTCAAAGAGGAGAATGAGAGAATCTTCAATAAAATTAAAACAAAAGGAGTGCAAAAGGCAAAACTTTTTTGAATACAGAAAATTTAATTATTTGAAAAACCCCAAACAAATTATCTCAGTGCTCTTCGGAATAAACCGCATTTGTTTGAATTAGAGGTGCCCGATCAGATACTGTTGCATACAGGTTTTTCTTATAACGTAGCTAATGCAGTTGATCAAAAACATTTCACAATTTCACGAAGGGAGGAGCGTATCCATCACCGAATTTTCCTATTTGCATTTTGGATTAACAAATTTTTTCGGCGGCAATAGTTTTCATTCAGAAACTAATTGAAACTTTTCCCGAATCTGCAGGGTCAATACAAACTTTGATAACAAATTTAAAATTAGTTTTTACACCACATCATGGTATTGAAACTAGTATTAGTGTGCCTATTATATCCTCAAGTTTGTTTGTGTGTGTATGGGTACAGCTGTTTCGTGCATATAGGCATACGAGATAGCAGCACATTAGTCGATCAATCAAAATGAGTTATTTTAAAGGAGCGGAGAAGGCACAGTGCGTGTTGTGGTTTAAGAAACAAAGTCGTAGGCGGGAGTTCAACGCACATCGTACAAAACTTGTCAATGACCCACTAGCAAGAAAAACTGTGGCGTGGGGTGCAAAACATTTGTTGATGGTGGTTGTTTATTTATATGGTTGGGGGTTAACTACCACCATGAACAACTCGATTGGCTATAAGCAGTCGTCCGTCCTTAATATAGGGCAACGGATTCCAGGGAAGGGAAAACGCCCATGTCATAAGACAAACAACATGCATGCCTCACCGGAACCCGAACCCATCGCGGCCGAATGATCAGAAGCCAGCTCTTAGACAACTGCACCACCGGGGCGGCGGTGGTTGTATACATGTTCTTCACGATGAAAGGGTGGTGAAAGATCACGCCCTTCAGCTGAGACTGTTGAATGAGTACGAGAAAGTTTCCTTCGTGGCCCGCGGAAATACACATATAGTGCAAGTCCCTCATCCAACAGTGAGAAATATTCTGTGAGGGAGACTTGCTTTCAGACCTTACAAACTTGGAGTTCTGCATAGGTAAAATGAAATATGATAAACTCAACCGATATCTCTTCTGTTGTAATATGTTCGTGCGAATGGAGACGGACAGCGACAGAATAGTTTTCTCCGATGAGACTGTCTTTCATGAGAGCGGGAAAGTGAGCAAACACAATGTTCGCAGCACAGAAAATCTTACGGAATGATGATACACTAACATCAAAAGAAAAAGATTATGATATTTTCAGTAAAGAGCAGCAAAACAATGTACGGATCGCTTCTCTTTGCCAAATCAACCGTCATAATTAGACGCTGACGTGGAACCTAATATTTGTTTCAACAAGATGGCGGAAACCCCACACTCCTTCGACAGTCACTACAATGGAAAATCGATCGGCCATGGGAATCTTATTCCATATTCTCCAAGGTCATCGGAACTGATTCCCGTGTATTTCGAGCCCGAATTACAACATGTATTCCAAAAGATGTTGGAGTGCATCTACCTCTACAGCGTACCAGGGGTGCACCAGACCGTTCTTTAACTGGCTCGGATCTGATGGGCGATGACTTTGCTCCCGGATTTTATTTTTCAACACCTCCCATAAATTCTCAATGGGGTTCAGATTCGGATTTTGTGGTGGACAGGGAAGATGGTGGAAATCGCTGTCATGCTCGCTGAACCACTGGTGAACACATCTTGCGCGATGGTTGGTTGGTTCATTGATTTTATTGGCGCAAGGGCCATGGTTGGCCAAAGAGCGCCAAACAAAAGACATCAAAAGAGAACAAAATCAATAAAATAAGTACACAAGGCTAAAAACAGGATGAAGCGGTAAAAGTGAAAGATGGAAATGAATACGGTAAAAACTACAAGACAGACAGACAAACAAACAGTATTAAAAACGTGCGATGAAGCTTAAAATATGGCTGATCAAATAAAACTGAAGAATGAGAACGATGAAAGGGCTAAAAAAGATAATGAAACAAACAGTACTAAAAACATGATACAAATATTAAAATCTAGCTGATTCAGTAAAACTGAAAAATGAGTATAATGATAGGGCTAAAATCTAGATACGTTTAAAATAGTCAATTTGCTTAAAAAATGAAAAAACAACAACAGGATTGCAGTGGTCATTGAGGAGCCGCTGCAGTGGCAGTAGCGGCGTCCTCGTTCAACAAATGAGAATGAAAGAAATGAAAACGTACATCACGAAAACGAACACAGGTACACAAAAGATGAGTGACGGTGAGTCGGCAGTTGCACGTCTCACACATCGGCGCAGTGTCGCCACACAGCAAAAAGCGGTGAGTGAAACGACAATGCCCAATGCGGAGACGCGCAAGCACCACTTCCTCCCTACGGTTCCGACGAGATGAGGAGTTCCAGATTTCGAGAATAGGTTTTATACGATGCAGTTTATTTTCAACCTGTTGGTCCCACAGACCCTGCCACGTTCGTTTGATATGATCACGAACAAGAAATCGAAAATCGCGATGAAAGAGTGGCAAGGGTGTGACGACCAAAGAGGAAGCAGATCTAGCGGCCGCATCAGCACACTCGTTACCCGAGATTCCAACATGCCCAGGAATCCAGACGAATTGAATCTGGACACCGGCCTCGAGCAAGGAACGAAGAAGCCCTCGTACGTTCAAAAGAAAAGGATGATTACAATAGTCCAGCGATGACAAAGACTGCAGGACACTTAATGAATCCGTATAGACCATAGCACTATGATGAGAACTCGACTGAACATGAAGAAGTGCAAGATACACAGCATGCATCTCCGCCGAAAACACCGTGGCCCCAGCTGGGATCCGCGCTACTGACACGTCATCAACACAGACAGCTGCGGATCCAACGACTCCATGCATCTTGGAGCCATCAGTGAAAATGGGAGTGTATTCAGATTTGAGGGCACGATGCTCAGCGAAGAGCTGCTGGTACACTGACGCAGGGGTTGAGGATTTGTCGAAAGACGTAAAGGTAGTATCAACCATGACACCAAGTGGGTGCCATGGAGGATCCCCAAAGCCCCTGATCGCTGCAACAAGCGACAAGTCGAGCCCTGCATCACGAGCTACGGCCGCCATACGAAGACCGAAGGTTGGAACGCACGAGGGCCGGTTCGCAAATAAACGAGCATGCTGAGGATGGAAAACTGCACCGTACAAAGGATGGTCTGGAAGAGACCGAAGTTTTAAGTAAAAGTGGACAGACAGCTGCAGACGGCGTAATTCAAGCGATGGTTCGTTCGCATCAGCGTAAAGGCTGGGAATCGGAGATGTTCGAAATGCTCCCGTACAAAGACGCAGTGCCTGATGATGAACAGCGTCCAAAGGCCGGAGAACGGAAGGACGAGCCGAGCCATACACGATACAGCCGTAATCCAGTTTCGACCGAATTAAGGAGTGGTAAATGCGAAACAAAGAGATCCTGTCTGCGCCCCACGAAACTCTCGAAAGGATTTTTAGAATAGAAAGAGCACGCAGACAGGAAATCTTGAGCCGCCGAACGTGCACACGGAACGTAAGCGCACGGTCGACGGTCAGTCCAAGGAACTTGGTCTCCGGCAAAACTGGAATGGCTGCACGGTCCAAATACAGCTCGGGGTCAGGATGGAGGCCACGCCTCCGGCAGAAATGAACACACGCTGTCTTGTCGGGAGAAAGAACGAAACCATTGCTATTTGCCGCTTTAAAAATCTGATTAATACTAGACTGCAACTGCCTTTCAATGAAACGCATGCTCGATGACGAGCAGAAGATGTGCAAGTCATCGACATACACAGTAGCCGAAACCGCAGGAGGAAGATTTGTGAGGAGACAATTAATGCGAAGGATGAACAATGTGACAGATAAAATGCAACCTTGAGGAACACCTTGTTCTGAATGTTGCAGATAGCGTCGTACCCAGGCGCACCTGGAACACCCGATTGCGAAGAAAATTTACAATAAAGGTCGGAAGATTCCCTCGCAATCCGCATGCGTGGAGGTCACGGATAATCCCGTGCCGCCACGCACGATCATAGGCTTTCTCGATGTCAAAGAATACAGAAACCAGGTGCTGCCTACGCACGAACGCCTCGCGCACAGATGTCTCAAGGTGCAGGAGATGATCGTGAGGTGAACGATGACGCCGAAAACCGCTTTGTGATGGTGAAAGTAATTGATGATGTTCTAAAAAATGAATTAATCGTGAGTTAACCATGCGTTCGAGAACTTTACACAGACAGCTAGTGAGAGCAATTGGGCGATAACTAGAGGGAGACTTAGGATCCTTGCCAGGCTTCGGAAAAGGTAGAACAAAAGCCTTTCGCCAAGACTCCGGGAAACTGTGTTCTAACCAGATGCGGTTGTATAAGAGTAAAAGGTTCTCGAGAGACGACTGGGAGAGATGACGGAGCATGTCGTAGTGGATGTCATCGGGACCGACAGAAGTAGCCCCGGACCGATGCAGAGCCACCCGAAGTTCACACATGCTGAAGGGGAGTTATAACCAGTGTCGGTATACGGCGCAAAAGAGATTCTCTGGCGTTCCGCGGAGGACTGAATCCTATGAAAAGGAGGCCGGATACGCCAGATCACTCGAAACGGAGGCAAACGCCTCCCCCAGACAGTCTGCAATCTCCCCGACGTCAGCATATGTGCAGCCGTTACTCTCGAGAATGGCAATCTGGTGTGAACTGTAGGTTCCCCGGATCTTACGAATCCTTTCCCACACAGTTTTCGAATTGGCACGTGAGGTAAGAGATGATACATACTGGATCCAAGACTCCCTCTTGCTACGTCGACGCACCAACCGAGCATAGGATTTAGCACGTTTAAAAGCAACGAGATTAGCCTCGGTTGGATAACGCCGAAAAGTAGACCAGGCCTTGTGTTGAGCTCTCCGAGCCGCTGCGCATTTAGGGTTCCACCAAGGTTTCGGAATTCTGGGGAGCTTCGTAGATGTCTTACGAATTGAAAGATCAGCTGCCTGAAGAATACAAGTTGTGACTTTAAGTACAGCTGCGTCGATTGACTCTTGGGTCACCATTTCAGAAGATATCACCGCGGACGATGTGAAGACCTCCCATCTGGCACAATCCATCCTCCATCGAGGTGGGCGGGAGGCAGAATATGGCACGTTTGCATGGTGCCAGAGGACGATTGGGAAGTGGTCGCTCCCGTGGAGATCCTTACACACCGTCCACGACCAGTCAGCAATGATCGATGGTGAACCCAAGGTCAAATCGATCGCACTGAAAGATCTTGTCGGCTCATGGAAGTAAGTGTCAGCACCGGTGTTTAAAAGGCACACAGAGGCCGAGCACAGAAGAGACTCTATGCGACGACCTCTAGCGCTGGCGCTGACACTACTCCACAAAGGATGATGAGCATTAAAGTCACCCAAAAGAAGGAAGGAGAGGGCAGCTGATCAATCAAGCTCTCCAGAACAGAGACGCTAACATCCTCATCCGGTGGTAGATAAACACTGCAAACAGTAAGAGGCACAGGCATAGAAATACGAACCGCCACGGCCTGCACAGTTGTGGAAACCGCGACGGAAGATACCGGAACCCTGTGAGGAACGAGAATAGCGACACCCCCACAGGCTATATTTCCAGACGAGTGGTCTGTCCGAAATGCACTGTAGCCTCGAACTGAAAGCAGGTCCGATGGTTTAAGCTTTGTCTCCTGAAGACAAAGGCACACCGGAGAGTACAAATAAAGCAGATGTGTCACGTCATCAAAACTGGTGCGAAAACCTCGGCAGTTCCACTGAATTATTGAACCCATGGGTAAAAATGAAATGAAAAAGGAAATGATTAAACTTGGTCAGCCTCCATTTCCTCTGGTGAGCGTTCCCCCAGATTTGGTGGTGTGTGACCAGGGGCCAAGATTGGTGAATGCTTTGTCCCAAGTGTCTTGGCGGGATTTGCTCGCCGTTGATTGTTTGGCTGAGACTTTGAAGGAGAAGAAATGCTCTTCTTATCCTTGACCTTGGTGTTGGTGTTAGTGTTGGCGTTTTTGCCAGAAGAAGTGGACTGAGTGCCCTTGCTGGTGTTGGAGTGAGTCTGCTTCGGTGAAGTGGCGGGTGCCGCTTTCAGACTCCTAGCTCGCGACCGGAGTGCCTCCAGTCCGGCTGCGATGATTTCCTCCATATTGAATGGACAGTTAGGGGAGATCTGAGCGTCGGTCTGAATGCCAACCGTAGATTTGGCAACCACCACTGAAGCGTATGATCGCCGATCAGATATAACGGGAACCACTCTTCTTCTGGCCTCAGGATAGGAAATATTTTCCACCGTTTTGAGCCTTTGGATTTCCTTCTCCTCCTTCCACTTGGGACAATCTTTGGCTGATGCTGGGTGTGAACCCTTGCAGTTCACACAAAACTCGGCCTCGGCCACACATTCTGAGAGTAGATGCTCTGTGGCACCACAGCGTCCACACCTAGGAGTACTCCTACATGACTGCTGAGAGTGGCCGTACGACTGGCACCTAAAACATCTCAACGGGTTAGGAATGTACGGTCGTACCTCGAGGTGGAGATACCCTGCCTTGATGGATGTAGGCAGGGAAGGGCAGTTGAATGTCAAGATAATGTTCCAGGATGGGACAAACTGCCCATTCCTCCTGAAAGAAATACGCCGCACACCCGTAACATGTTGGCTCCTCAGTTCTTCGAGAAGTTCCTCCTCAGTGCAATCAATAAGATCCCGAGAGGAGACAACACCTCGAGATGAATTTAGGTAACCGTGTGGTGTTATTTTGACCGGAGTCTCAAGCAGCATGCTGGTGTTGATAAGTGTGGAACTGTAGGCCACAGTAGACATCTCAACAAGAAGATCTCCAGACTGGAGCTTCTTGACGCTTTTAGGAGAGCTTGCAATTGATTGCAGTGCTTTATGGATCCAAAATGGACTTTTGGCACTCAAAGGCTTTGAAGGGTCCAATGAGTGCACAAAAAAGAATCTAGCATTGGAAACATCAGCGACAAATTTTTTGGCGGAAGGACCTGAACCTTCCTCCATACTTCTTTTAGTTTTGGGTTCATGGGAAATTTCATTGAGAGCCATGAAAAAATTTAAAGGATTCATCCGCCGACTTCCCCACCCACAATCGAGCCCAACAAGGGAGAACCGGAGGTCCGCAAGCCCAAGTGGACGCAGGACACGGCTCTAGGGATAGCAAGCGGATATAGCAAGTTGATAGGGCAGACATGCGCTCGGCGAGCACCCAGACTTTCCCATGCCAGGGGAACACCCCTTTGGCATGCCCACCCTATCCCCAGACTCACCCTGTCGTACGAGACGACAAGCCGTTAGAGGTCTGGGCTCCACTCGGCCACAGACCTCATTGACTAGGAGTGGGTTAGTTCCCAGCCGCCCGTTTAGGGTGAAGCAGGGGGCAAAGAGGAGTGTTGGCAACTGGCGACAACAACACCCAGGCCTCCAGAAACCTCAGCCTCCAGCATCCCCTTTTCCACCTTACGGGTCACCGCACACGGCAAACGTGCAGGCAGGTCTAGCTAACCAGCTCGGAAAAACAAAGAAAGGAACATGAAATGGAGAAGACAGGAAAGAAAACGAGAAACTAAAATCCGGAGCTGGCGCATAATCACAACCTCAGCAACCTACAACTGAGGCGGGTTCATGTCAAGTGAAAAAACATAAAAAATGTGAAAATCATCACATATAGTACATGTTGGCTCGGGCCGTGGGGACGCCATCCCCCATCAGCTGGATGAACAGCTGTCCCTTCGGTGATGTAATCGTTCAAGACGAAATGACAAAATGATCCGTCACAAGGTCGGCTCGGGCCGTGGGGGCGCCGCTCCCCAAATAACTGGAAAACCAGTTATCCCCGTGCGGGGATTTGCGCGATGGAGAGTAGCATTGTTGTCTATAAAACAGCCCTTACCTTCTAAATAAAAAGTCAACATTGCAAGATGGACTTGATCGCCGACGATGTTCAGATAATCCTTGGTCACAAAACTCCAGCAATATCAGGGGAATCGTTTCGTACCAACAGAACGCGCCACACACCACCTCTAGAACATTGTTTCTCTTTTCTTTTTTGTTATCAGGTTTAACGACCGCCATGAGCAACTTCATGGGCTAGAAGCAGTCACCCATCCCTAAGGTCACTGGTTCCAGAGACGGGAGAGAACCAGAGCTGTAAGACAAACACAACATCCATGTTTCACGGGATTCGAACTCAGACCTATCTTAGACAAATGGCCAGATGCCAGCGCTTAGACAACTGCGCCGGCCCAGAACCTCGAGTTGTGTTTACAAGGCAAGCTGGGCACATTGGTTCATGGGACTACCGCCAAACTATCTGCCTACCGTCGGTACAGAACAAGATGTACCGGGACTCATCGGACAACAAGACTTTTTTCCAGTCTTCCAGTGTCCATACACAATGTTCCTGACACCACTGTAGACGAAATTTCGGGTTCTTCGTAGAAACGAGTGGTTTTTATATAAGCATGCGACTTCCAATACCGATATTCAATTTCCTGCGATTAGTTCGCCGAGATAGGGAGTCGTGAACAGCCTTCATTGAATGCTTCGGTCAATTGCTGCATATGGGAAGTCAAGTTTCTGCGTACAAGCCTTCTCAGACAACGACGACCTCGTTCCTGACAGACTGTCGTCGCGCCACAATTACGCCTCTTAGACCAGCAATGTGGGTTATTTATCTACTGATTCAAGACCTGGTATATCTCGTCATTTGAGAAACCAGTGAGTTCTTCCGTTGTCAAAATCGTCGCTGAAGCCAAACGGGCACCCACAATAAGTTCCTTATCGATCTTTTGTTTTTCCAGTTAAGAACAATACTGCTGACAATTATTGACGAACAGCAGTCCTAAATTGTTGCTTAGATCACCTCATGACGTACGTAACCCCATGATTTTCATATACACTGCGTAAGCGACGTTTACGCACATCTACATAAAGGTTTCTAATTCAGTGGCCGGGGTGTGTAGATCAGGGTCATTGCAGACAGAACGAAGACCATACTGGCAATAACTCCGCAGATATTCATCTTACAACAACATAATGCCTACTCTTGAACTACAGTGCGTGCATACGTTGAAACAGTCTCCTATTAGACCAGACTGAGACCATACTGGAAAACGCCTTACGGAAGCTCCGGCTGGCTACTCACTGGAGCTTCAGAAATAGGCCGAAGTTGCGAAACGAACGTTTACGTGAACAGCACTGATAGTCTAACAGGCATTTTTTACGTCTTCTAATTGTCTATATTACCTCTGTGAGCGAGTATACGTCTTATTCAAAAACATCTACTGTTATTCATGCTTTTCTGTACAAAATGTCAATCTCTTGCTTCTCACAATGTTCCGCCTACATGTATGCAGTCTGAGAGGAATTTTTCGTTAACGTCAAAGTGTTGCGAATTTTACGTTACATATAAGTCACTGCAAGTTTTCCTTCAACTGGTTAAAACTTCCAGTCTGTGTAATCGAATCCTGCAATTCAACCTAGAAATGGTGACTTCATTGCGCAAAGAAATTTGAAAATGATTCAAATTCAATTTTCGAGCGGACACAACAGAAAGGCGTTTCGTCATGCATTTGATATTGATTGATCACAGAGTGAGGTCTCATACTGTAGTAGACGTAACAATAAAGAAAGTCAAGAAGTAAAACATGCGTACAATGGTTTGTTTTTTTAATTGGGGGAGTTTATCGACCACCATGAGCAACTCAAGGTGCTATAAGCAGTGGCCCGTCCCTAAGTTAGGGCCACTGGTTCCAGGGAAGGGAGAGAGCCAGTGCCGTATAACAAACACAAAATCCATGCCTCACCGGGATGGATGTTGTGACGATCTACTCTGACGAATGATCTGAAGCCATCGCTTAGACCACTGCGCCACCTGCAAATGGCTGCGTACATTTGCACCAAAACGCTAAGTAATCCACAGCCAGAAAAATAGTCCGGAGCAGATCAGAGAGGCATCCGGACTCGTCGTCATGCTAATTCGTGAAAGTGGAAAGCCAGTGCAATTATACAATGAGTGGCCAAATTATTATGACCCCCCGGTTAGTACGTTGTTGGGTCACCTTTTGCCTTTAATACTGTTTGAATTTCTCTTGGTATGGACTCTAGTAAATGTCGGTAAGTGGCTTGGCGTAGATTAACCCCAATGCGATGAATTGCACCCTACAGCTCTTCAAGATTTGGTGGTAGCAGATCCAGCTCTCTGCTTTCCCTTTTGACTTCATCCCACAGATCTCCATTGGATGGAGCTCAGGTGATTGAGGAGGCCAATGTAGCAGGCAAGGTCTCCGTGATGCTTCTCAAACCATTCGCGTACAATGTGAGCACTATGACCTGGAACATTGTGCTTCTGGAAGTATCCATCTCCATTGGGATAAACCATCAACATAACTTGGTGGACTTGGTCAGCAGCGGTATTTAAATACCTTCTGGCAGTCAGACATTGCTCTATACGAATCCAAGGGACCAAACAGTCACACGAAAACATGCCCCACACCATAACGTTGGATCTGCCAGCTTGAAGAGTAATAACGATGCAATATGGTTCCATGCTTTTGTGCTGCTGTCACCATATACTCACCCTTCCATCTGCACGGTGTATTCGAAAACGTGATTCGTTGGACCACGTTACCGTTTTTTACACATTTACTGTCCAATTCTTGTGATCCTGAGCGACCTGGAGGCGTTTCTTTTAGTTAGCTGCAGATAGCAATGGCTTACGGACAGGCGCTCTGCTACTGTACCCCATACGATGTAATGTGCAGCGAACTGCATGTTGAGAGGCCATCGAACTTGGTCCCTCATTCAGAATATCTGTAATCTGACGAAGTGTTGCCCGTCTGTGGAACTGAACAAGTCTGCCTACTCTATGCTCAGCTCGAGCATCCAATAGCCGTTGACGACCACACGCCTTGCACTCAGACCCGGGTTTTGGACTGGTGGTCCACTCTCTGTAAACTTTAACAACTGCTGTCCTCGAACATGTCACAAGTGCAGCCGTTTTGCTAATGCTGGCACCAATGATTCGAGCACCCACGATTATTCCACGTTCAAAGGCACCAATGCTTCGAGCACACACGATTATTCCACGTTCAAAGACCGTCAGATCGCGTCTTTTACAGCGTATTTCTTGAGCAATGCACTTCATTAGTCTCTCACTACCTTCAGCGTTTCCTTTTTTTATACCGATTTAGCCATCTTGATGAGCAGCATCTGCGGGATACCTACTTTGCATGAAATGGTCTGGTGGTCATACTAATTTGGCCACTCATTGTATAACACGAGTCGTACTTGATACTATATCCCAACGAACTCTTTCTGCGCAAGAACGTGACTATTAGGACACAAAGAAACATTTTAGATACTGTAGCTCAAACATTTTATCAGCAATACTACTGACGGTGCAAGTAACATATCCTTGGAAAACTAAAGTTGGTTTCACATTTGACGGCATGTGAATGTTTTATAACAACCGAATTTCATACTGGTTGATTTTTACACATTTTTTATGAAATATACTTCGGTGCAAAATGTGAGGTTAGACAACTGTATTTTTCTTGTATTTGCTTTCTGGAGGAGAAACAAACAGTGCTAAACTAGTAGTTTAAAGTATAAGGGTTTCAAATGAATCAAACTTAAATTTGCGAGATGGTGTAATTCATTCCTGAAACACAACAACGAAACACAAATTATCGAACACAAGAGAATAAAGGTTCAGACTTACTGTGTACTTATTGACCATTCGCGTTGTTCCGCATTCATGAAAACGATCTAACGGAAGTTCGATTGTTGCTTTTCCATCCTCCATTGTGGGCTCACAATCTAAACATAAGAAAAGTTTAATTAGTTAAACGTGAGCATTATTCAAGAGAACAGAGCTCAGGATTATCAATTAAAATGAAAATACTCTCATCACCTCAGTACGTATGATACAGAAGTGCTGCTGAAATTATCCTAACACATCTTCCTATTCCTAAAACATGTGCAAATGTATCAGTAATAGCTTAATGCGACTATCAAAAGTCTGATAAACGCAGTTTTCAATAAACAAGCAAACAAAAAGCGAGTCGACGCAGAAGTTCCCAAACTGTTCGGCGAATATCCTTTCGTATGCGTGACCTAATAGGTGAGAGATTGGCAATACTTTATTTAAAACATTTTCCTTATCACAAAATACGTGTTTGATATAAGTCAAAACATAGGCTTCAGGCGGATATCCTAAGATACAATGACGAAGTGAAAGCATTTCTTGGATAGGCATTTTACGAACATTGTTATTGGCGGCGACACCATAAATTGTCTTCAATGCAGACAATTCCCTCAAATAAAAGAAAAAAAAGTTTAAAACTGTATCGCTCTCGAGGTGGTATTTAATCTTTCACAATGATCAACCTTCAAACCCAAGTTTCTTGGAAATGCATTGTCTTGGTTGGTGTAACGGAAGCAAGCTCCGACGGCCTTCAAATGATTCGACAATAGAGATCTTTCAGCATTATTAACTCAGCAATCAGACTTGCCTGTATTTACTGTTCATCACCTAACATCAATTACATTAGAGAACTAGAAAATTGCATCGCCCTGAAGCCGGAATCGAACCCGCATCTCCCGATTTCCGCGTTCTAACAGGTTCAGATTCTTCACTCAGACACTTAGGGCTTCGTCGTTCTCTGTGCCGTAATGAATAGCCTGTTCGAATGTACTTCCACGTGTTAAGAGAATATTTCTTCCCCAGAATTCATACTTTTAGCACATTTTTTGAAAACAAAAATGTTCATATTTCCTTCACAGATTTTTAAAACGTTTTTGATACGAAATTACAGAAAATAAAAGAAGTTCAAAGAATTCAAACTGGCAACACGAACACGGAAGAAACATGGCAGTTTAATATCGTCTGCTAAGAAAACTAAGCAAGTTAACAAGCTGTGGATAGAAGGATATGTTTTTGCTCTTTACGAAGAGAAATATTCGTATTCTGTAATTAAAAAACGCTGTGGAAATCATGGAATTAGCTAGCATTTCTCAATGTAAAATAAGCAATATTATTAGCAATAGAGGAAAAATCGTCAAGCATTGTTTAAAACGAATATCCAAAGAAAGTACGTACGTTTACGTCTATTTCAAATGTAAGGTGTTGGGTTTTAAAAGAAAATCCACCGACCCAAAGAGAAATCGCTAGGTCGTTAAAAATCTCTATATCAACTGTAAAGAAGGTAATAAACAAAGATTTGAATCTGAAAAAAATCCAAAAAACATAATGTTCACCGCCTCTTGCCTAGGCACGTGGCTCAGCGCAGAACACGGTATAGACCATCGAGTTTATACACTGAGTGGCCACTTTATTATGACCACCCCTCAGTGCTTCGTTGGGCCACCTTTTGCCTTTAATACTGCGTCGATTCTTCGTGGCATGGACTCCACGAGATGTTGATAGGTGGTTTGTGGAATCTGATACCATGCTTGATGAAAAGCACTTTCCAGGAGTGTGAGATTGCAGGGTTGTGGATCCAGCTGTCTGATGGCTCGTTCAACTTCATCCCACACATTCTCAATGGGGATTGTGGGGGCCACCTAAGCAAAGTAAACTCACCGGCATGTTCCTGAAACTAATCCTGTAAAATACGAGCACTATGGCAGGACGCATTATCTTGGTGAAAGTCATTGGGATAAACTATCCACATGACAGGATGCACTTGGTCCGCAACGATGTTCAGATATGATGTGCCAGTCAGACGTTGATCAACACGAAATAAAGGGCCCAAGGCCTATCAGGAAAACATTCCCCAAACCATAACGTTGCCTCCACTAGCTTGAAGGATTGTAGCAATGCATTTGGGGTCCATGCTTTCGTGCTGTTTCTGCCAAATCCTCACTCGGCCATCGGCTTGGTGCAACTGAAAACGTGATTCATCGGACCACATAATTTGTTTCCAATTATCGACTGTCCAATCCTTGTGCTCCTGTGCGAACTGAAGACGTTTTCTCTTGTTAACTGCAGACAGCAAAGGTGTTCGAATAAGCCTTCGGCTGCCATATGCCATCCGATGCAGTGTAGAGCGAACAGTGCGTGCAGAGATCATTTGAGGGGATCCTTGATTAAGATCGTCTGTAATTTGCTGCACTTTTGCCCTTCTGTTGTCTGTTACCAGTCTGGACACTCTCCGTTCCCCCGAGCAGTCACTAGTCGATGACGACCACACGTTGCACGTAGAGACCCAGTTTTTTGGCTGACAGTCCAGTCTTTAAACACTTTAACAACAGCTGCTCTGGAACTTTTCACGAATGCGGCGGTTTCGGTGATACTCGCTCCATGGCTCCGAGCTCCTACAATCATCCCACGTTGAAAGTTCGTCAAATCGCATTTTTTACCCATCTCGTCACTCAAAAATCACTTCTACTACTTCCCTTTTTATACTAGCCTCGCCTTCTGGCGGCAACAACGTGCAGCCATAGCTCATTTGCTTAAAACTGTCAGGTGGTCATAACAAAGTGGCCACTCAGTGTATTAGGTGGAGTCACCTCTCCTATCCAAGCAGCACTGGGCACCGTAAATCACCGCCTGTGCTGCAGGTGGCGTCATATCCAGGCACTACGCAGGATTGGATTGGAGGTTTAACGACCACCGTGAGTAACTGAAACCTGGAACAAAAGCTTCGCGGCGTATAGACAAATAAAATGATTGATTTAATAATCTTTATCAATTATACAAGCTTACTGTTTTACCAACTGCATAATTTAGTTTATTTTTGCCTGTATGTGACGTCACTCCAAAGATTAGCTGTTATCTATGGCGGCAAAGCCAGTGGTGTCTTCACTTAATGTAAGCTCGATAGTGTAGACTTCTTGATAAAAATCACTTAGCCGGAGACAAATGGAAATTTATTAACTACTGATGATGTATCAAACTACCTAATGGACTGTAACGAAAAAAGAGGTCGATTTATTAACGCAAAAGAGCAGAAAAAGACTTATATACTTGGTTCCCAAGAATCCAAAGAAAGTTTTCAGTAAAGAATGCTGCTGGTTTCTCGTAGAATGAGAAATAAAAGTTAAGAAAAGTTGAAAAGAATGTTAAAAATCAATTTTACATATTACCAAAATAATGTTTTGACTCCTATATATTAAAAGAGCAAACAATATTCCTCTATTAACAGAGCCTGCGAAGAATGGAACTCCATCAGAATAATGCTACAAGTCATATCCAAGCCTACCACAATTTATTTTTTGCAATGCACAATTTTCCACTATCCCAAGTATGCACGGTTTGCTAGGAAACACAAATGTGTCTTCTGTTTTCTTCCTATCTTTGAATCGAAAATTCCAGTTTGAAAAATTCTTTTAACATCGGAAACCATTAATTTTATAAAACATTTTACGTATATTCTTGAATTTTTTATAACGCACAATTCTGACGCTAGGTGGTGGTGGTGGTGTGTATTACTGTTTGCAACAGTATCTCCACTTCTACGAATCCTATTGAAGAAATTCTGTTCGTATTAATGCATTCGCTATGGAAAATATAGCAGCCATTATTGTTTTTAAATAGTGCGCAGTTCCGCCACTAGAGGACGTATAAGTAAAACCATTATTCGTGCTGTCTTTGCTTCTGTATTTCAAAAATTCTTTTCTCGTCGCATTGCTTTTGCTATAAAAAATATTTTGCAACAACGTGCCTCATAGACTGCAGGTTTATACAACTACCAACAGTGCGCCAACTCCGTACCCAGAAATCCTGTATAGCGCACAGAGCAGAGCTCGTTTCGTGGAAGGGGTTTTTTTTCGGTGGGGGAGGGGAGTGGGTCAATTTCCACAATATATGTTTTAGCCTTTTGAGTTTTTATAGGGCTTTAATGTCATAATCAAGAGCTTCCCTAACCAGGGGATTCGAATGCCACTTAGCCAAGTGATAAATTACATAGCTTGTTGTGTTGACTTTGAGTAGAACTCTAATTTAGAAGTTCTACCATATCAAAATTGGTCATCATACAAAGGATTTTATTTTGAAATGAGGTAATTTTTTTTCTATGAGTTTCAGCGCAGGCACCTAAATATCGCACGGCCGTATCTTGAAATGGAATTAAAGCAGTATTTCTGTAGCAGTTAATGGTCATAAGCTATCTCTTAAGCTAAGATTTTGATTTTTAATTACAGGGGCATGATAGGCACGAAGTCCTCTAACTTTCCCTATTGATTCAGACATGCTTGTTCCACATGAGGTTTATGTCCATGGTTAAACTAAGTATTTTACTTCCTTTACTAAGAAATTTAATTCGGGAGTCTGTATTTTACTTCCTTCCCCACATAGAAATTTAGTTCGGGAGCGTGGGTTACTTCCATAAAAATTTGGTAAATAGGTACATTATTTTTATTTTCCAGTCTTGAAAATATGGCTCTATATTTTGCACATAGTGCTGCAGCATAAATGCTGCTTGAGTTTAATTTCTGGAAGTGTAATCTATTGCTGTATAATCAACATATAGAGCTAGTATCAGATTTCTCTCCATGTATGTTGGAAAGCGCGAGGTAAAAATGGAATAAACAGCGGGCGCCACCAGCTTGAATATTTCTAACGAACGATTTTTTTCCCACTTAATTTAGGACAGAACACACAACAGGACTGAGAAACTCAGCTTCAAATTGAGTTTAATTTAATTGCCTTCTCTCTGTAAATAAGGTGAAAAAAAAATGTGTGTGCAGAATTCAGAAAAATCCATGAATTGGAGGAATGAGGTGATTGAAATTTCCAATTTCTTTCTTTTATTATTTTTTGATTAAATGTTTAACGACCATCGTGAGCAACTCAGTGGGCTATAAGCAGTCGCTCGTCTCTAATTTATGGCCACTGGTTCCAGGGAAGGGAGAGAGACAGTGCCGTAAGACAAACACAGCATCCATGCCTCACCGGGATTCGAACCCGGGCCCTTTCTCAGGCGAATGGTCATAAGCCAGCGCTTAGACCACTGGCCACCGAGGCGACATTTTAAATTCCAAGTGGAGGAATGGAGAGATAGAAATTTTTAATTTCGAGCGGAGGAATGGGGTGATAGAAATGTTACCACTCGGCGAGCTGCGGATGGCTCTGTGGTTAGCACATCTGCCTGCAAAAGAAAGGTTTCAGGATCGATCCCAGGTGAGTCAGACGTGTTGCATAGCAAAATATAAGCCGTGCGTTGAATGAGCACGTTAGGCTGTCGGACACGTGATACTGGACCAAAGTTAAAAAACTAAGGCCGTTTGTTTCTTCCCCAAACCCCTATCTTTTTCCAACTGCTAGTGTGAACTTTGATGTGTGACGTCAGCGACGCGCACTAGTAGCTAGGCATTTTGACTTCTCTCAGTCTACCTACTTTCCTGTCGTGAGCCTCAAGGTTCCACCTAATATCTCTTCGTTTCGGGTACACGGATGAGAAGCATTTAACTCCATAGCAGAAAGTTCCTGGTCAGTCTGCGATAGATACCGTGGTGCTACAAAGTATTCTGCTGGCGGTCAGTAGGTAAAATAACTACTAGATGTGAAAAACAATAAAAATGTGCACAGGCAGGAATTTTATGAAAGAGAAAAAAAAACTTTCCACCTTGTATTTCTTCAACCAAAAAAAAAAAAAATTTCTAACCTAGGTAATACAGTAATTGCAATGTTAGCTAGGATCAAGAACACTCTGGCTCGCAGTACCAAGAATTTTGACACGAGTTTCAAGCTGAAACACAAAAGTTTATGGAATTAAATTATATTTAACAACAATAAAGGACAGAGGCAACCCCAGAAAAGAAATTACGATTACAGGAGAAATCTTCGCTCCGTCCAACTTCAGTTTTCAGAGAATGTTTCTCCATCTTCAATTACAAACATTAATGTAATTAAATGATGATTAAACAATAATACATTGCAGGGAAAACCAGCGGGGATATTACGGGAGAATTCTTCGCTGCCTTTAGCTTCCATAGTCGAAAGCTGTTACCTTCATTTTACGATTACGGGAGAAATTTTGGTTCCGTCTAACTTTCCTTTTTGGATAACTTTCCTCCATTTCCAATCTCAAATGCAAACATTTATCTAATAAAATGATATTGAACGATTATGCAGGGTAGTGGCAACATCGCGAGAAAAAGAATTTAAGATTACAGGGCTCCGTCTAACTTCCGTTTTTGGAAACTGTTACCTCCATTTTCAAACTGAAACAGTAACATTTGTGCAATAAAATGACCCTTAACAATAATACCGGGCAATCCTCTCTTGGAACATCGAGAGGGAAAAAATACAATCACGGGTGAAATCTTCTTCACTCCGTCTAACTTCCAGTTTTGGAAATTTTGAAAGCCGGAAATTTTTTTTTTTGTCAGCAGGACCAAAGTAAATCTGCGAAGTACGTCGCTTGTCGCCGCGATTCTACTTCTGGGGCCGGTAACAGGCATAGCTAGTAGAGTTTAAATCATCTCTGCGGGTGTAAACAACCCTACAATATGCCGCCCCGGTGGCGCAGTGGTCTAAGCGATGGCCTCTGATCATTCGTCCGAACGGGGTCCGGGTTCGAATCCCGGTGAGGCATGGATGTTGTGTTTGTCTTACGGCACTGGCTCTCTCCCTTCCCTGAAACCAGTGACCCTAAATTAGGGACGGGCGACTGCTTATAGCCCATTGAGTTGCTCACGGTGGTCGTTAAACCTAAAAAAAAAAAAAAAAACCCTACAATAACGATTGTTGAGTCCGTGGTATTAGTGATCCTGGTGAAATTTGCAACCAGTGTCTTATGAGAGCAATGAAGAAATTTTCACATTCAGCATGCAATGAGAAGGGGACGACGACTTTTTTAAAGACCGCATGTTTGTACTTGGTGTTTTTATATACTTCTTGGGGTGCTTACTAGATTCATCTTCGCCCCGATTCCTTTCCTCTCTATGAAGTGTTTTGCTGGATTGTTATGCGGTGTGATGCCACTGGCAGTAATTGGTAAGTATTTAGGTTAGCTTACAACCTCACTCACTTAGCGGGTAATCGTATGCTCCCCTAGTTTTTCCGGACCTTTACTCTGTTAATTTTCTATTAAGCCAATCTGTTACGGCTTTATATATTTTCCCCCTCCTCGCAAAAAGGCTCATCGAGTCTTCGTATGAAAGGACTAAACTTTGTTAGGAGTCTGTTTTCGTTCGTCTCTCGTTTCGTTTTTTGACTGTTACACGAATTTTCCAGCTTTTTTACCATCCTGTGATCTTCAAAAAAAAATCGTCTTCTAGGAAATAAATTATAATAACAAATGAGAACATAAGTTTACATCTAGTGGAGAAATTGCGAAGCGCAGAGCTTGAAAATCTTAGATCTTGGTCGAGTGCAGATCGCCTAGATGGCATCAGAGAGATGAGTTCCTTCCCTTTGTGACGTCACCATGTTTAAAAAGACTGTGGTCTAAATTCGTCCGAGATCAATTCGGTATCGAATCCCGGTGAGGCATGGATGTTGTGATTGTCTTACGCAACTGGCTCTCTCCGTTTCCTGGAGTGAGTGGCCCTGAATAAGGGAGCAGCGACTGTTCATAGCCCATCGAGTTGCTCACGGTGGTAGTAAACCCTCAAACAAATAAGCAACAACAATAACAAAAACAAATTACACTAAATAGAAAGACGGTCTCCTATAACAGCTTTTTTTAGATGGAAATTGTGTTTCGCGTGCACTTCTTCCTCGTACTTTAGTGATGCTAAAAGCTCCGTTTCATGAAACAAAGAAAATATGTTTCGCT
The DNA here is from genome assembly GCA_039090855.1 of Macrothele yani. Taxonomy (NCBI): domain Eukaryota; kingdom Metazoa; phylum Arthropoda; class Arachnida; order Araneae; family Macrothelidae; genus Macrothele; species Macrothele yani. The sequence goes on from CM077012.1 coordinate 30,798,515, forward strand.
GAAGTGCTTTGACTAGAAGTAATTAACCTTTCGCTTTTTCGGAATTCTTTGAATATTATGTGACGAAGCAAGCCAACAACATTTTACGAAGGAGAAAAATGATTGTCGCAATTCACTTTCTAATTAAATTTTAATCAGAAATATAGAAAAAAAACTTCTTTTAATTAAAGATAACGCTTTGGAAGTATTGTTAATTTGAATTCACGAGAATTGTTTTGATACCCATTAATATAAATTAGGATATAAAACTAAAGAAAAAAGTTCTTTAAATGCAGCAATGTTGAAATGAAGTATGTGTAACCGAACAAATCAAATATCTGTCAGCATCTCTGCGCATGCATTCTTCAAAATTACATTTTTATAGTTTCCAGGAATGCACAAGGAGTGAAACAAAATCAAAAATTCCTTTTAAACTTTGAAAAAGAACTTACATTCAAATCCTTTCAATTTGTCGAGAAACACAATGGAGTGGCTATTGTTGAGAGCAATGGCAACTTTCATTACTTTGTCTGCGCAGGTTACATCATAAGTAACTAGAATAGAAAGAAAAAACAACAAAATTATGCAAACTCTGATCAACTTCGGAGCAGAATAATGATAATCTAGTTTCATATATTTTTTATCAATAGTGATATGCATTAAAGAGGCTGCCATTGATTAGAAGGGCATCTGGATAGCAGTCTAATTAATCTAACGTGACACAAAGGCTAAAGTCCCCAGTTTCGTTGTAATCAATTAAACCAACGAGTCGGCGTTTTCTCTTTTTTTAGAAAAAAAAATGAGGGGGGAAATATTAATTATAAAGGAGGAACAAATATTGTGGTGACGAAGCCATGAACATAAAAAAAGGCTTCATTGGATAAAGAGAGATTCACCAATCCGTATCTGAATATGACGTCACAGAACATTTCTTTGGCACATAGTAAAACATTAACAGCGTACATTTAAGTCTCGAAGATCAGGTTTTTCTATGTGAAGCTGCTTTGCAAACAGGGATTTACTACCAAGCAGATGAAAGAAAACTATAACTTAGATTTGTTTGAATGGATTTCTCGTTTTGTAAAAAAATAACTCAACTGGGCAAAATTAATTATTCTTTACTTCTTGCTCCGATGATTTCTTAAGGTGGATTATTCCTAAAAGTTGAAATATTTCGTAGAATGACACTCATTTATCTTTTATTCCGATTTACTCTCCAGTTTTGGGTTCGATTTGCATTGCAACTTATCTATAATACAAATAACCAGTAGACACACTTGCGACTTTTCTGCGGAGTTTTTCATCAGTTAAAGCTTATAATTTTATCTGCGATCTGTCCTGGAATTGTCGTAGTTACACAATTAACTTAACTTATCATTTATTTTATTTTCTATTTTCAACTGATTATTCAATGATATCTTCTTTTCTGCACGTTCGGCACTTTTACGCATCCCATAAGGGAAGCTTTCTAATTCTCCCTCCTAACCGTTGTCGATATTCTACATTCCTTTTTCTGGACCCTTTGCTTCCCCTAGCTTTGAAGGAAATGTCTAGTGACGCCTTAAAGATTGCAAAAAAATTACGTAATCTGGAGCACTTCACGCTCTCTGAGCTATCGTGGCTAGAAGCACAGCAAATTATCGGTACTATAAAACTCTTTGCTGAAAGAGCACCTCTGACGTACAATGCTAGACTGTTCTGGGCAAAAGCTTTTGAACGCTTACTAATGATTGTTAGCGCTGATGTGCCCTTGGTAGCCGTTGTATATTTTCCTTCTTGCTGACCGTAAGATGGGGACAAAGGGACTTACTATGACATTATACTCTTGATATCAAGTATTTCCCAGTAACAATGCAACACATCACACAAAATGACACTCACTGTAGCTGTACTTACATTTTTTGGGATTTCCGATTGACACTGAGTTCCCAATTTATTAGGAATAATGAGTCGGACCACCTTTGGCCTACATAGCAGCAAGCTATTCTCCTTGACACTGGTGTACGGAAGTTTTGGTAAAGTCCCCGTGAAATATTGGTACACACATGTACAGCAACATCTTCTCATGCACGCAGAGTTGATGGCAGTAGATCCAGCGTCTACTAACCTTCGTTCGACTTCATCGTACAAATACTCCACGGGATTGAGTTCTGGGGACTAAGTTGGCTCATGAAGCTGAGAAAAGTCTCAATGTTCTTCAAATCACTCGACGACATTGTAGGCATTATAGCATGGTGCACTGTCCTTCTAGAAGCATCCATCACCACGAGGGCGGATGAACAATATCGGCAACGATGATAGAACTCATTTGGCATTGCAGCTTGGGTCCACTCGAATAAAGGAACATAAGCTTCTCATTGAAACATGGCCACTGCCTCCGCTAGCCTAAAGAATCAGGACCATGAGAGATAGATTCATACTCTCATGCAAATTTTCACCCTTCCCAAGCCTCCTATCGGAATGGTGCAGTTGAAAATGAGATTTGTCAGACCACATGACTTTTTTCCCAATAATTTAAGATCCATCTCCTATGCTTACAGGCCCCATGAAGACGTATTGTCTTCTTCGCTGCAGTCATCAATGGTGTACAGACGGGTCTTCTGTTCTAATGTAGACGGTGCTGTGTTCGACTTACCGCGTGTTGTAATGCCGTTGGGCATAGTTCTTGATTTAAATCCTGTTACTTAACTCACTGTTACACGGCGACTGCTGTTCGGTACAAATCTGACTGCCCTCAGGCGTCGACCAAACTTTTCACCCACAGACCATGCGTTTACTACCGGGTTTTTGCTCTGCATACGCTTACTACTATTGCTGTTCCATAATCAACAAGATCAGTGGTTTTGTTGACAGCGGCACTGATCCTCTGAACACCCACTATTGTCGCTTTCCGAATAGACCTTCAGGAACGTATTCAGTACAGTAATGGGGGTTGTTTCCGTTCTCTTCACTATGTAGATGTACTGACGAGACTAAAACGGATGACATATCTGGCCATTTTCATAAAATGATCGACTGGTCCAAATAAATTGTTCGACGCCGCGGATGGCTTAGTGGTCAATGTTCGTGACTGCGACAGAAAAATCTCAGGTTCGATCGCTCGAACCAAATATCCATTATATCCGCTGTGCTTCGGATGGGCACGTAAAGCTGCCGGACCGCCGGGTACTGCCCCATCCGGGGGTTTTCCTCACTCTTCCGATATTTTCAAAGCAATGAACTCGCGCACATTGTTCGTTGCTTTTTTAATGCACAGTTTTCATTGACCATAATTAACTGTTGTGCACGTTCTTCATTGTTTAGACACGTAATTACAGTCATTTGCAAAAGTTTAAGACCACCTTTTGATGTTAGCAGATTTTTGCTGATTTCGTCAGCTGCGGTCTATATTACTGAACTTCCTGTCGGTGTTGCATCATCCTACAGCGGCAGCTGTTGATAGATTTGGGAAGGTCAGTTTGCTTCTGGTTTTCATGCTGAGAGGTTTTGTACGTATTTTCTATATAGCGAAAACTGGGCAAAAAAGCGTAATTAAGTGATACTCAGAGAGCACAAATAGTGATTTCACATCATGAAGGATACTCCAAACGTGAAATAAGCAGAAAGTTGAATGTAAGCAAGACTGCTATCCATAATACGATCATGAAATATCGAGATGCAGGTGAATTTAGCGACCGAAAGAGAAGTGGACGTCCAAGAAAAACAACCCCACGTGATGGCAATACCATAAGGCAAATAGTTATGCGTTCTCCGAAGAGTTCTTGCAAGAAAATCAAGGCCTTTCTACATTCAAAAGGGTCCGATTTTAGTATCAGCACTGTTTCCCGACGTATTGGCAAAGATTTCGGATTAAAATCTGATAAACCTGCACTTTAGCCTAGACTAACCTCTGTCATGAAAAAGAGACTCCAGTTTGCCAAGCGTCATCAATCGTGGACTGAAAGTTGGATGAATCAACTGTGCGTCAATTCGAATCACGTGACGCATAAGTTTGACGAACAAAAGGCAAAAGGTTTGATGAAAAATACACCCGGTAGCACCGTGAGACATCCGCCTAGTCAGATGATATGGGGTGCTATGTCAGCATCCGGTATTGTTCCATTATGCTTCTTGGCAACAGGCACCACCATGATTGGTCCTTTTTATGTGGGAATGTTACGTGAGAAGCTGTTAACTCATAAGCAAGTGCACAGATGCACAATCTTTATGCATGATGGTGCTCCATGCCACAGATCAAGGACAGTAAACGGCTACCAGCAGAGGAAAACAAGTGTGCTTGACTGGCCCGGTAATAGTCCTGACCTTAACCCCATCGAAAATGTGTGGACCATTTTAAAAGACAAGGTAGCAGAAAAACAGCCATCAAATTCCCAAGCTTTGATTGACGCGATAAAGTACGTGTGGTGCAAAGACATTTCAAGTGACTACTGCAAATCCCTCATTGAGAGTATGCCACATCGTATTCTGTCCTTTAGAAAAAAACAAAGGTGGCCACACAAAAAAACTGACTTCGGTCGTTTTGTGTTCTAAAGAATGTAAATATTCATCTGGGGCGTCATTTTTTCAAATATCTCAGACTAGTAATTAGTTGTTTCTTTGAAAATCTTAATTTTCAATAAATTGACAGGTAGTCATAAACTTTTGCAAATGACTGTAGTTTAAAAATTGTGTCTAATCCTCTTCTTCTGGAATGACGACTAATACCCTATTTTGATTGAAAGGAGCTCTTTTGTTCACTTCTGCAAAAAGATCGGCCATATTGGAAAGACAGACCAGTAGTGTTTTGTGATGGGGATCTGGAGAGCAAAAAGCACCGTGTTTCCGTCCAAAGAAGCTAAACAAAATCTCTACGGCAACGTTTCGCCTAGAGTTGTTTTCATGAACGTTCATACTTTCAAATGTCTTATGACTCAGATTCGAAGGATCTGCTGTTTGGAAATAAGTTTATAGAACCGTACGTACTTCGGGACTTGGGATCACAAAACTGTCCGCGTCTTCTATTCGGGAGCGTCCGTTAAGAAGGTTTTCCTGTATGTACATGTAAGCGAGAAAATGAATAAATTGAAGTCGAAGCCATAAACAATAGGCAGCGTAAAGCTGGTAACCCAATAGTTAGGCTAAACATTGCGCCGGAGTAAAAATAAGGCCTAAATGCGAAGCCAAAAATATAAATGAAAATAAAATATGAAGTAAGATAACGTCCGAAAACAAAATCCAAAACTGGCAACAGCATATTCATAGAAATATTTGATCAATGAATGAAGTTATAAAAATCAGTGTGTTGCTATTTGGGTTAAGAAATTTTCATCGCAGCTACGTATGAATACGACACGCCTGGTACAGGCGCAATTAATTACGCACCATTACGTATTATTCATTCTGAATTAAATAATTCACCGTCCAAATGAGTGATAGTACTACGAGTTCAGAAATCACATAGCTTTGTGTCGGAACGATAATGTGGACCAACTAAAGAAATCCCTTAAGAACAGAAGCGTAACAATTTTTAGTAGAAATGGAAATCTGTAAGGGTATTTTCGATGTAAATAGCTTGTCTCTCGCGATGCAAATTTGCTCCTTCACGCACGATGCAAAGTAAAAAAAGACAAATACCATTCAACACTTCGTAATATTTAAGCTGTGTATCACTAGAAATTAAATTAAACATAAATTTTTCAAATCTGAAGTATCGCGGAGAGTTAGAATATATTTCTGCGAAATACCTTGCTTCTTCTTTTCACGGTCTACGCATCCTAATTTTGTCCTTTTAGCATGCAAATGAGTTATATGCAAATGCCAGCACTTTTATACAAACAAAGTCCTTTCTTTTTTCCTCAAAAGCGCACAGAAGCATCTTTGCGCAATGTATCATATGAGATGTGGAAGCTTCAAGCTTTAGTAGACAGCCTCTTCTGTTTCACAACATTTTCTGGAGGGTAAACAGGAGAAAAATAAATTCTTGCACACCAGGATTAGTTTTATATGTGACATTACTTGTCTCCTTCGCTTACAGAGGTTGCTCTTGGCAAGATGATTTTTATTTTCATCATACCGCAGCAAGGTTTTCTCTTTTTGATCGCTTAACAGTGCATCTTGGTAGTTTTTCGTCTGCCGCTGCGCGCTTACTGAAACATTAGGCAGTGTGATTAAAACCGAGAGAGGGCTTTGCATACCGCAAACAATTGAAAATATTTTCATATTTTATAACACCAATCAAAATTCAAGTAACTTCTTTGTGTGTTTCAACATTTTTTCGGTTTTCAGTTTTCCCTCTTTTGTTTTGAAAAACAAAACATGGAGAAAGCGGTACGCATACGGGAACGAAGTTAAAGTGGATACGAGTTTTTTAAATTTTACCACCTTATATAATTTTTGTTGTACTCTTCTCTTTTTTAAATGAAAATCACAGAGCGTGAAAATGTACGGAAAAGTGTGTGCTAAAGTCGAGATGGCATTTTGTCACTTTTATAACTTTCTCTTGTAATTTTCCTTCTTCGAAATAAAAATCGAAAGGGTGATCATCAACGGAAACGTACAGGTTAAAGTCCAAACAGGTTACTGTTAACTACTTTCTATTTCGCCTTTCCATACAGGGTGATTCATAAAGAAGTATACAGTTTCAACGCACTATAAAACAAGAACAATGTAAGATATTTTATGTTACCTGTAACAGAATTGTAGGGAAATGTTTCAAGTTTTTTTAGAGACAGTCACAGCTGTTCTATGTGTGCACCCTTAGTCACACGACACACATCGAGCCGGTAATCCATTTCCGCCCAAACGCGAGGTACGATATCTGAATCAAGTGCAGTGATAGTGGCTGTGATACACTGTTTCAGCTTCGCTAGATCAACAGGAAGAGGAGGGGCGAATAATTTGTCATTTACGTACCCCCACAAGAAAAAGTCACAAAGTGTTAAGTCAGGGTGGCCATTGGTTCAGTGGCATGTTGTAGTCCGCGGCTCGTCCAATCCATCGGTGAGGAAGATGTTCATCGAGATAATCTCGCACGTCGCCTAACGAGTGCGGTGGTGCACCATCCAATTGGAGAATAAAGTTGTCACTGTCGTCCTGCAACTGTGGCATCAACCAAAGACTTAACATATCCAGAAAAGAGCCTCCCGTGACAGTTTTCTCGTGAAAATAAGATGGGACCGTACACTTTCTTTTTGGACAGAGCACAGAACACATTCACCTTAGGGGAATCTCGCACGTGTTGCACTGTAAATCTGGGATTCTCCGTTCCCGAAAAGCCAACATTGTGCTTGTTTACCTGACCACTCACGTGAAATGTAGCTTCATTGGTGAAAACTAAGTGATCGGCAAAATCGTCAATTTCAAAACAGTGCTGCATTTCGACACAAAATTCAAAGCGCTTTATCTTGTCAAGGTCAGTGAGATTTTGCAACATCTGCACTTTGTATGGAACCATTTTCAGCTTCTTTCTCAAAATTCTCCAGACAGTGGGCTGTGAAATCTGTACTTCACGACTTACCCTCCGCGTTGATTTTCCCGGGCTTCGTTGAATGGCGGTGTAAATACTATCGACGACTTCTTCCGATACACGCGGTCGTCCAGGACTTTTAAAGTTTGAACAAACAGTCCGTAGTTTCAAATTTTTATGCCAATCGTAGATAGATTTTCTGGTTGGAGGTTTTTTTCCGAATCGTGATCGAAAATGCCGTTGCACAACAGTTACGGATTCCGTTTTGCTCAATTCAAGAACACAAAACGCATTCAACACTGCAGACGCTGCCATTTTGACAAACTAATCTCGTGACACGCGCGCTATCGCCTACGTCACTTCCCTCAGTAGCGGGACACAAACCTTTTATGAGTACATCTACCTAACGGTTCGCATTTGTGGTCCGCGTCTTCAACTGTTACTCTTTTACAGCATCTGGAAACTGTATACTTCTTTATGAATTGCCCCCTATTTTAACTGGATGGAAAACCAAGGAGGTTAGAATAAGCTATCTGGAGATGCCCTTGTTAATGGAGCAGTACCACTTTGCATGAAGCTGGTAGTTTTCAAGGCTATTGCAATGCATTTTGTGTTAGCCGAATCGCCTTCTTTCATCGGAAATGCTTCTAATTTTGCATCGTAACTTGCTTCCAATGTGTGAGAAAATGCTGAATTTATAAAATTCTCAATTATTTTGAGGCTCCTTCCCATTTTTATTTTAAATTCAAATACACGAACGTTTGTGCGAATTCTAAGCAAAACATAACGTTAAAAGCGAAAACCTCACTCGTGTAAGAAGTATAATCCATTCCGGTTTGATATTAACACGATTTTAGCAACCCAAAACCACGCACTTCCAAAATACACACAGTTGAAATTCCATACGTATCATGTAAACAACGTCTAATTCCCAAGCCTTGCGGCTTCACGGTTAAGAGACTCAGGGCATCTCCCGAAATATTATTCTAACCTCTTTGTGACAAACTGAGCAAAGTGACAATCGACATGAAGGCATACGGGTATATTTTTCACACATACCACTCTACATTTTCTATATTCCACTCTCTATAATTTCTACATTCCACACCCTCTATGCTTCCTATTCCACATGCTCTTCACTCTCTATTTCATCCTCTACCTTAGGGGTTCCCAACATGGGGTACGCGGTAAAACTTTTGGGGGTACAGCGTGGGAGCTACGCAAGGCGAAGAGAGAGGCAGCGAGATTTCTTTTCGCAGTTCCACGCCCGTAGACCACGAATCGAGAGGTCATAGGTTATGTGTGGTCTAATAGTGTGACATCAAAGGCGCCGTTAATGGTGTTTTGACAGCTAGCCGAGAGAGGACTCACTTTTCCAATGGATTCGAGACCCCTTCACACGATGATGTTCAAGGATGTTGGAGGTGTTGTACCGAGTCCCATGTGCTCTCGAGATGAAGACACGGCGTGCATTTTTGTGCAGACTAAACCGGAATTTGTCAGTAAACAAAACACAGGCCCATTGGTCGGCTTGTCGAAGCACGATGTTCTCTGCACCTGGCTACACGTGCTTTTCGATGGACTGCAGTAAAGATGATGTATCTGGCAGGCCCACGAACGTACAGGACGTACTTACTCAATCGACTGTACACAGTATGCCTGAAACCGTGCTCCCCGTGGCAGATGAAAGGTCTCCGGCAAGGACCCATGCTGGACTCTGCCTGTAGCGTCTGGCAGTTAGTGACACACGACTTTCTTGTTGCGGCGTTGTAATCCGCGGACGTTCTGTCATGAAGCATCGATACACATTTTCATCCTGTTGCAATTCTCGCCAGAGTCTAAAAATGACACTTTGTGGGACATGCAGCTCCGGAGAAACTGCCATCTGGGTTTGGCCAACCTCGAGTCGACCGAACAGCATCAATATGAGTTTGCTGAGCCATATTCGTTTGGTATACAGCACTATCGCACCTCCGAATCGCCGCCCCGGTGGCGCAGTGGTCTAAGCGATGGCCTCTGATCATTCGTCCAAAAGAGGTCCGGGTTCGAATCCCGGTGAGGCATGGATGTTGTGTTTGTCTTATGGCACTGGCTCTCTCCCTTCCCTGGAACCAGTGACCCTAAATTAGGGACGGGCGACTGCTTATAGCCCATTGAGTTGCTCACAGATGTCGTTAAACCTCCAATCAAAAAAAAAAAAAAAAAAAACCCTCCGAAACGCACAACACCTTCTTTATTCTGCTGCTCTGACTTCTCTTCTCATAACTCGCCGCGTGCTACATGATATATCCCGCGCTCCTAGCGCCATCATCGGTCTGCTGGAGAACCAGATGGACGTTCGTCATTCCGGTAGAGGTATGGAGTATTTTTCATGGCGAATCAATTTGTGTAGTGCAACATATTCCTGCGATTTACAATTATTCTTAATTTTTCAGCATGAGCGTACAATGGGCGCGTTCAGTAAGTTCCATGATTAACACACCTATGTCATGAAATCTGTCAACCGTCTAACAAGATATAGCGACTTAGGAACTTCAAATATTTCCTTATTCCAACTGTGGGAGTCCATAATATTAAAATATTAATCATGTTCTGGAAACCATGCATCTCACTGCACTTCCTGCAGGTCTTTCTTCATCTGCTGTATCTGAACATTTTCCACTGTTTCCCAGACTACGGTGAAGACCGCCAGTATGGCATAGGATGGGGCACAACCTCCATAGGCTAACCACATGCACGTGAATACTGGCCGGTTCAATTCTTTGTTTCTTCAACAGTTCTAGCACTGCCGACTCTCTTTTACATCTATAATTTCCCCCTTGCCATTGGTGAATGACGTAACAAATCATCTTGAACTATAGGAACTGATACATAAGCAGAGATAATCTTGTTGCTTTTATACTCACAAAGGACCATGCAACAATACATACGCTCTTTAAACATCCGTACATTATTGTATGCGATTCGGGCTCAGAATTTACCGAGACCCCGACGTAAACATACATGCGTATAAAAACCGGCATAGTTCGTAAGTGAGATTAATAAAAAGTAGCAATTGTGAAACTTAATCCTTACTCCGTATGCCTGGAGCATTTAGTAGCTACAGTCTGAATCAAGCAGCCAGAAATGCCCAATATTCAGTAAAGGCAAAATAATTAAATTTGCAACAGCAGGAAATTCTCCTGTTTAAACAATTGAAAACTGAAGAAATATTAAACGTCAATAGCAACATGGTAGGAAAAACATACAATAATGTTTTTGCGAAACCAATAAAGCATCAATCCATGTTTTTTTCTGAATTTAAGGCTAATTAAGGTAAAAAAATCTTTATCAGTCATTAATCAAGTGTTACTGATTTAAGGGATGGCGAGAAACCTGGAGAAAGACATGACTTAACCGCTGATGTTAATCAATCCCTGACGAAAATGAATGCTTGAGCAAACCATTCTTCAATTAAATAATAGTTATGGTTTCATTCATTTATATGGAAGTGATTTGAAGCTTATGTGTAATTAACCCAGAAACTCCAAGAAATATCCTTGCGTGATTATTTAATTACCCAATCTGTCATTCTAGATCGAAACACAGCGAATATTTAGAGCTTACTAACATTCATATAATTAAATCTCCCATCTTTCTTGGTTTAAATGACAGAATGCTTGGTATAATTACGGAGGTCTCTGTACCATAATTTATTTATCAAAAATTAACATTTGCTTAATTAACGTTTCCTGTTCCAACCGCTTTTTCAATTCTCTGCAACGCGAGCTAAGTGTGCATCATAAATTATTCCACTGATTTTATACATCCTTCCAATGTTTAAGATTTAAAATTTTTAGTACTCGTCACTGCTACTAACTGCTCTTCAAAGTAACTGGAAATACGAAGGATTTTGTCATTCGAATTTATCGGGAATACATTTGAAACATGTGGCTTTGAAACAGTTTTTTAGTGGCAACACTAAGTAATTATAATAATGTACAAAATTAATTAATAATTTTATAATATAAGGCCTCGAAATAAAATTGTTATCATTACAAAATGTGTGAAATGTTCTTGACACGAGATCGAAATAAAATTTTACGCTTACAGCTTTCTTTTAATCAAAGTATGCTAGAAACATAATTTCCTATTAAAATCAAAACGACTTAATCTCACTTTGAATACCTCATCAAAACGTATGAACGTTAAACATTGCACGAAAACCAAAAAGTTCAAATCAAAATATGTCCATTGATATCAGGTTAAAACTATGGTGTAGACACACAATTTCATTGAGTCATTTTAAAAAAGGGGGTGCATACAGTGCTGGCAAAAAATATGGACACCTTTTGAAATTTTCATGTTTTACAACTTTGCTGGCTTAAAGGAAATGTAATTTTACACCAAATGCAAATGATTATATTGTATGTCAATTTAAAGAAAATTTACTGCTGATTTCAATCCAAAAAAAACAGAATGCAAATATATGCAGTACAAAAAACGTTATGCAGGAATACTGCAATCATGCTGAATATACTGTAATGCACTTACGATTTCAATGTACTCTCAGTATTTAGTAAGGTAGCCTTTATTCTTTAAAACCGCATCACAGCGACGTCTCATTGAGCCAACAAGTGTTTGAAGCTGTGCTTTCGTTATTACGTGGTGCCAGGATGCAATTATAACCTCAATTAATTGCCTTTTATTTGATGGAAGCCTTATTCATACAACGCTTTTTAAACGGTGCCACAAATTTTCTATCGGGTTCAGGTCAGGGCTGTTTCCTGGCCATGTCAGCAATGGAATGGACTTTGTTGTGAACCACTGATTGCATATTTTTGCTGTGGTAGAGAGCTGAATCCTGCTGAAAAAGAAATGGTGCATTGTTGGGAAAAGAGATCCCTGATGGAAGGTATCAGTTTTGGTACCAGGATGGTTCCAATGTATTTTCTTGCATTCAGCGTGCCGTCGATTACATGAAGGCGGCCAACACCATTTGCTGCCATACATGCCCAAATCATAACGCTTGTTGGGTGCTTTACATTAGTCTCCATGCAATCAGGATGTACCTTTTCTCCTACTCTACGTCTCACGTATTTTCGGCCATCACCACCAAATAAGGATATCTTACTTTCTTCACTCCAAATAACTTGCTTCCACTGATCGTCTGTCCATTCAGTGTGTTCTTTTACCCACTGTAGCCGTTTCTTGCGCTGCTGTAGATGCAGATATGGCCTTTTTCTCGGAATCCTACCTCTTAGCACCATATCTTACAGTCTGCTCCTTATCGTTCTTGAACTGACAGAAACACCAGTTGAACACAATTCAGTTCTGATAGCCTCAGATGAAGCTTTTCTGTCCTTCAGACAGTCTTTTTATTATTGTGTCATCAACAACTTCTGTGCACTTTTTTCGGCCTTTTTCTAGTTTGTTTTTTAGTGACATTGTTTTCTGATAACCTAAACAGCACTTTCATACATTGATGTTGTCACTGACCCATCTACTTGCCTTGCAATTTCAGCATAAGAAAAACCCAATTCACGTAATAAAACAATCCTGGTGTTTTTCGTGGGTGACTAATCAACTCTTTCTTTGGTGCCTTTGCTCTACTCAATATCTACACGTTAAATTTAAAGAAATACTAAAAATATTCACATAATCTACAATTATGCTTCACTTCCACCGCCAACAGTCTTTAGTTCATAGAACAAACAGCAAAACTGACTTTCCTCAACTTCTCACAAGATGTATTACAGCTACTGCCATTTTATTGGTCCTGAGAACAAGGACTGTGATTGGCCGTAGGGTTTGCACTTACAATGCTCTTCTTAAGTGAATCACACTTGTATTTCATTTTTAGATTAAAGTAATCATAACTTTTTTTGTACTGCATATATTTGCATTCTGTTTTTAGTACTGAATTCAGCATTAAATTTTCTTCACATTGACATACAAACATTTGCATTTGGTGCAAAATAACATTAATCCTATAAGCCTGCAAAGTTGCAAAACACGAAAATTTCAAGAAGTGTCCACACTTTTTGCCACCACTGTATATGACAACGGTAATGAAGGCTCTAAACGCGAGGTATCCAATAGAAACGATTTTCCGATGACTTAAGGGGTTTATTTAACGAATAACAACTGAAGGCACTATTCGCATTGTGTCCGACAATGCTGGGATTTCTGCAGATCTGGGAATAAGGTAAGCACTACGGCTCCTGTTTTGGGAGTAGAAAACAAAGAAGCTTTTCTGTGAGATCTCCTTTGTTTCAGTGTGCAGTGAGCAATGAATTAGCTTTTGTGAAATAACACTGTGACACTGAAATTTCAGTATACAGAAGGATTGCTCGGAAATGCAGGAAATTCAGCAGACAGGTGCCTTGTGTCGAGATACAGAAATTATTAAAATACTGAACCAACCAAGCTGAAGCTTCGACTGATATGCAAGACGTAAACATATATGTAGGGAGCGTGGAGTTGAAAGCAACGCCTGTGACATAGCCCACTGGAAAGAAGAGGCCCTGAAACGATTTAGTCATGTGACCAAAAGGGTCTCAGCTTCCCTGCTCTGAACTGTGAAGTCGTGAACTCTATTAGTCCGTTAGTGTGTTGCTCTGAAGTTGTTCATATTTTATTATTTTTGTTTATTATTGTGATTTTTTTCCAAAGAAAAACGAATCAACACTCGTAGTCACATATAATGTTCATTTACCACTGCGACTATTTACTTATACCAGCTGGTTTCTGCTGTTACTGATATACCGGCTAAGATTTCTTTTCTGTCTTTAGTAATATATAACGTGCACAGTTTAGTTATTTATATATACATTGAAAAAAGAATTTGTCATGCATATGTTTTGTTGGTAAAACTATCTCAGTTGTTTGATGGTTTAGCATTTCCGTAAGATGTATGCATCTTACGGAAATGTTTTTTGCACTGTTTTTGTTTCCCTTAGTGGTAGATTTACTAAGTGCTGTAAGTTCAAACGACAAAAGTCCACCCTTCCAAAAAATAACGACAGTAAAAAAACGCAGAAAATATGTTCAAGTCAAGCAAAAGAAATGCAAAAAGTACTTACAAGTCTTCTTCCTTGAGTAATCCATGAATAAGGAACACACTGACACCGCACACCGGTAATGTTAACATTACTGGTATAGGCCAGAACCGAAAATACCGACGCCGGAATGGCGGCGCAGCAAATTCCTTCAATAAAAATAGAAGGAAATTGAAAAATGTTCCGCAAAAATCCAACAGAGAGTTCGCCAGGCGCGAAACAAAAATTGTAAACACGCCGCCATCTTAGAATCCACGAAGACATCCAATATGCCATCAAAAACGTTAAAATATTAGCATCTCGTGCCACCACTTTTTAAGTAATTTGTCAACGAAACAACAGCAAATTTCATTTATTTTTTAGGGCAAATTTCAAAGTTCCCATCAGCTGGAATTCTAAGCGAAAACTTTGCAAATACTTTGTCAGTTTCTTTAAACATTAGCATTTCCTTCATTTTGTGTAAAACTTTCAAAGTAATTTGTGAACTAAATATTAACACATTTTATTCATATTGCAACACAACCTTCGAAGTTTCCATCGGCGCACGTTTTCAGAAATTCTCCCCTGTCAGCCCATCAGCACAGCACATTACCGATAGCTGAAACGACGCACAGACGGTAGTTGGGACTTAGTTGGTCACATGACCTCAGTGACAGCCGTTCGTTTCAGGGCCTCTTCTTTCCAGTGAGTGGGCTATGGCCTGTCAGAGCTGGTTAATATCTGTCTCGCAGGGGCAAACTTCAGAATGAAAGGAGAATATCGTGAATGCCAAGACGTCAGGTTCGCAGGTGTTTTCGAATGACTTCGTGGTCTGGACACAGTGCCTTGGCCTACCAGGGCCCCCGGATTTCTTCCAAGTTGGGAACGTATGCGCCATCACTGGATGCCATCAATAGACACATCCGCAGCCAGCACGGATCAGTGCTAGACTAGGTGCAAGAGGCTGATTGGAAAATACAACAGGTGTCTGTTCTGCAGCTGTGAGACTCCATGTCAAGACGCTTACGATAATGTATCAGCAACCGAGGTAATTTTACATCATGTTGTATCATTGTGTGTCAATAAATGTATTTATTAAAATCTGAAAATTCTATCATGTGTTTGTTACTTCATTGGCTGTCATTGCTCTTAGTACTACGTTTCTTTAGGGTTCTGCAATTTTAATATCACAGAGTGCATTAAAGCTTGTGGCTAATAATGACTGCATGTCTTTTCCCAAAACGCATTCCTGAGCACTTCCGTAAAGGGCTTCTGTTCATCAGTGGCAGAATAACCGAATGCTCATGGTGGTCGTTAAACGTCAAAAAAAAAAAAAAAAAAAAAGAAAAAAAGAACAGAACAGAAGGCAAATTAAACTTGTTTTTCTTTTCCTTTGTAAATTCCTCACAAGTGTCTATACAGAAATCGCTTGATCTTTCATTCCTGTTACTAAACTACAGTTGAACTTACTTTAACGAAGTTTCATCTTCTTCAGAAAACAATCGTTAAATGAAACAATGAACAATCATTTATTGGATATAGGATTTGCGAGTAAAAGCCCAATTCGCTTTCGAAGCCCAAATATTTTACACCGAAACTTGTTTTTTTTTCTGATTTTTTTTTTTTTTAATTGGAGGTTTAGCGACCACCGTGATCAACTCAATGGACTATAAGCAGTCTCCCGTCCCTAATTTAGAGCCACTGACTCCAGGGATGGGAGAGAGCCAGTGCCGTAAGACAAACACAACATCCATGCCTCACCGGGATTCGAACCCGGACCCCTTTATGTCGAATTATCAGAAGCCATCGCTTAGACCACTACGCCACCGGGGCGGCTTTTCTGAAATACGTTATAATTATAGTTACATCAAAACAATAGTGTAAACTCAGTTTTGTAAGTGCCTGTCTTTACTAACGCGAGCGTATTCACCAAATAGACCCCGATACGTTAGACTTGTTTTTTTTCTTTTGTAAATTCCTCACAAGAAATACTAGAGTTGTTTACGCGCAGCCAGTGCATCTAAAACTTTGTTTACAAAATGAAAACGTCGCTCAGACCATTTTCGAGCTCAAAGGTTGGTCACAGTTGGCGCATTTGTGTAGTAATGCAGTAATCATCAAGAAATCACTAATATGTAGATCCATGATCGGTAATTGGATCAATCCAGCATAACGGCCTGCCGTCTCGATTCGGGTTTATCAGCCTTCGCACACCGTCCGATACGTTTGATCAGCCTTCGCATTATTCAGAAAATTATTTGACATTATGAGTCATCACTTAAATTTAGTAAATTAGCCATCCTCCCTTTACTTAGCGTTATATAGAATTTTAATGTGCTATCCGTTTTCTCCAGCCTCACGCTGGAAAACCTAGTATATTTTTTAGGAGAAAAGTACTAAAACAATGCTCTCGAATGAAATTTGGGTAAAACAAAATTAAAGTACGGTGCTCTCAACTTTAGCTTTTCTGAATTTTTCCATCATGTGAAAAAAAAGGTTGTTTAGATCGCCGGATATGTCAAAGGCGCTGGTTGTGGCTCCGCATTCGAGATGGGCCCAGGTTCGAATCCTAGATGAGGCATGGATCTGCGCTTTTTCTATGGTGCTGGCTGTTCCGCTTCCTTGGAACCAGCAACCCCAAAGTAGTGACGGGAGACTTCTTATAGCCCTTAGAGTTGCTCATGGTTCTAGTTAAACTCCGAAAACAAACTAACAAACAAAAATCGTTTGCCTAGTAGATTTTCACCGAAGTTTTCTGTCGGATTGTCTTACAGTTTATTTGCATATAAAGTTTTAGTTAATGGTTTCTTTCAACGCTATTTGTAGTCTTTCAACAATAGCAGTTTTGATTAATTGAGTCTTCCGCTTTGAATTTATGTACAAACTGGGGAAGTTGTAAAATTTGCGATACGTTGCAGTTTTCTGGTTAAGATCATGGAAATCAAGTATAATGTTTTTTTCTTTGTTGTTTTTTATACAGGGGCGAAGTAGTATAACATTATACAGTAGTATGAAATGAAATTTCAGTTTAGGATATAGATTACATGCTTAGGATCTGGTACCTCATCAAGTAGAAGTCATCGCGCTTTCCACGTTTATAAGTGAGTCACGGAAAAATTCTCATCGGGAATCGAACCCAGGGTCTTCCAGTTACGCGACGGATATGCTTCCACTAAACCACAGCGGCCTCGAAATTCTCCAGACTCACAAACGACGAACTGCTAAACTACATGGCAGGGTTGCTTCTTTATAGCCCCGCACAGTGCTGGGGATTCACCAAAGATGAACAGTAGCAACTGAACAAATAACTGGAAGGCGAATGAATGATACATACAGAGTTGACGTGGACCAAAAACATCAAATAGAAGTCATCGCTTTTCTCACGTTTATAAGTGAGTCACCAAAAAATTCTCATCGGCCGCCACCGGCAATCGAATGAAAAATGCATCGTGTGCGAGTCTGTAGAATTTCGAGGCCGCTGTGGTGCAGTGGAAGCATATCCGGCGCGTAACTGGAAGACCCTGGGTTCGATTCCCGGTGGCGGCAGATGATAGTTTTTTCCGTGACTCACTTAAAAACGTGGAAAGAACGATGACTTCTATTTGATGTTCCTGGTCCACGTCAACTGTGTATTTATCATTTATTATCATCTGGTACCTGTTGTGATATTAAATCAGTGTGCATTGTATCACTATCTGAGTAGGGTAAATGCTTAAAACTGTGATAGCCGTGATGCATGCTCGTATATAAACCTGTTGTTCCGCATAACGTGCAGCTGTCTGATACGTAGCAATGAAACGGAGTTAATTACGTTGGAACAATTAATGCATAAGTGCTCAAAGGCATATGTCGAATTCCTTGCACTGCTGTTCCAGGAGGCAATTAATGCTTCATGCTTTACAAGGCTTGGGTGAGAATTACACTATGGGGTGGATGGGATCACTGTTCTATGGTTACAGATATCTCCATTAGCAAGAACCAGATATCCTGAGACGTGGGATAAAACGGCACCTGGGCCGCCCCGGTGGCGCAGTGATCTAAGCGATGGCCTCTGATCATTCGTCCGAACGGGGTCCGGGTTCGAATCCCGGCGTGGCATGGATGTTGTGTTTGTCTTACGGCACTGGCTCTCTCCCTTCCCTGGAACCAGTGACCCTAAATTAGGGACGGGCGACTGCTTATAGCCCATTGAGTTGCTCACGGTGGTCGTTAAACCTCCAATAAAAAAAAACCGGCAGCTGGAGAGGTCTAAAAAGTGTGGCCGTGGAACTTCAGAAATCTAGCCAAACTCCATCTTTAGAGCGAGAAGTGGTTGACTGGTTTAGTTGCAAGACCACAGATAGAGTATTTTAAAAGTTGGCAGCCCTAATAACGTACACAAGTTTCGCAACGAAATAATAATAATCGAGCTTCTGAGATACATTGCTGCAGTTTAGTCTATAAACTGCCTATAAGACAGAGTTGGGCAGAAATGCATTACAAAGTAATGGAAGTGCAGATTACAATTAACGTGCAATGCATTACAAGGTAATCCCAAGTATCGTTTGCACAAGGTAATGGAATTAATCTGTAATGCATTACAATGAAAAGGATATAATTCTATTATTTAATAATGCCATTCAAACGCAATGGAATTATTTGGTAATGAAATTACACAATTTGCGAATAATTATTACATACCAATAGTTGATAGAAATGTACGTATGCCAAAAGCTATGTCTAGAAAAAGTCGGCCATGTAACACAGCAGAGACCGAAGTGTCGTGTAGAATGTTCTAGAAGCCGCAAGAATGGGTTAGACGTTTGTAGAAAGTTCCAGAATGATCGCGCAGTGGGAAGTTGGAGAGCTTTACGTAAATCAAGAATATTCCAGAAGGCTCAGGTCCTGTCATGAAGTATATATAAAGAAGTCAGTCACTCGCTAGTCCAGTGTTCGTATCGGACAAGTAATGGACAACAACACTCGAGACGTACGGCAAAAATGTCAAGAGTTCGCAAATTTCTGTAATATTCGGCAGTGCCCCTGAGTTGCTGAACTGTGAGTGTAGGGCTAATATGTGCTTGCGGCTATAGTAGGGTAATTATTTTGGACAGTGAAACGTGTGTAATGGACGAGAATACTGTACTGGAGATAAACGAAATGAGTATCTCTAACCGAAATAAACATCCCATTCGTACTTACTGCATATATATATACACTGACGGAAAAAAAATCATAACACCAAGAAGGGGTTGTGTTAGATAAACGACAGTTGGTAGGTGCTGAGAGTACATCTGTAAGATGACGTCTATGCAAATTTCGCGCTCGGCGCATACGTGTGGCGCTAGTAGCGCCCCTCGGAACATGCAAAGCAGGTTTGCTGTAAATACGCGCTCTAACGTTCCTGAGCGTTAGTTATCGTTGAGATTCGACGTATAGTGTGTTGATATTAGTCAAGAATGCCTTTAAGAAGACGAAGAAGCCATTATCAACAGCTCACGGAGTTTGAACAAGGTCGTGTAATAGGGCTACGAGAAGGTGGATTTTCTTTCCGCAATATTGCAGAACGACTTAGGAGGTATGTAGCCACTCCGCATGATTGTTGGCAGCGGTGGTCAAGTGAAGGTACTGCCTCAAGAACACCGGGTTCCGGCAGGCCACGTGGCACTACTGAGAGGGAAGACCGCCGTGTACGGCGTATGGCCGTGGCGCATCGCACCGCGT
Organism: Macrothele yani; assembly: GCA_039090855.1. Lineage (NCBI taxonomy): Eukaryota > Metazoa > Arthropoda > Arachnida > Araneae > Macrothelidae > Macrothele > Macrothele yani. The sequence goes on from CM077012.1 coordinate 30,818,660, forward strand.
CTGCGGCGACAATTCGAGCTGCAGTTGCCACCACAGTGACACAACGAACTGTTACAAATCGGTTCCTTGAAGGACAGCTCCGAGCCAGACGCCCTGTAGCGTGCATTCCACTTACTCCAAACCACTGCCGTTTGCGATGACAGTGGTGTCAAGCTAGAGCTCATTGGAGGACGGAGTGGAGATCTGTTGTGTTTTCTGATGAAAGCCGTTTCTGCCTGGGTGCCAGTGATGGCCGTGTGTTGGTTAGAAGGAGGCCAGGTGAGCGGCTACCCAACCTGTCTGCGGCCGTGACACACTGGACCTACACCTGGAGTTATGGTCTGGGGAGCAATTTCCTATGACAACAGGAGCACTCTCGTGGTTATCCCACGCACCCTGACGGCACAGTTGTACGTCGGTCTGGTGATTCAACCTGTTGTGCTGCCATTCATGAACAGCATTCCAGGGGGTGTTTTCCAACAGGATAACGCTCGCCCGCATACCGCTGTTGTAACCCAACATGCTCTACAGGGTGTCGACATGTTGCCGTGGCCTGCTAGATCACCAGATCTTTCACCAATCGAGCACGTATGGGACATCATTGGACGACAACTCCAGCGTCACCCCCAACCAGCTTTAACCGTCCCTGTATTGACCGACCAAGTGCAACAGGCATGGAACTCCATCCCACAAACTGACATCCAGCACCTGTACGACACAATGCATGAACGTTTGCGTGCTTGCATTCAACATTCTGGCGGTTACACCGGTTATTAATGTACCAGTATTTCACATTTAAAATGGCTCTTCTCGCGCTTACAATAAGCTGTGATCTTGAAACCTTAATCGATTAAATATGTTACCTATACAAATGTATTGACGCCATTTCATTCCTCTACAACTATTTTTTCGTGGTGTTGGGATTTTTTTTCCGTCAGTGTATATAATTTCGTTCAAATCATTTTACTTGCGGCGAAGATGGGGCAACTACTCATGTCGTACACGTACAATCTTAAGGTCCAAGGGGTGGAATAATTGTGAAATAACCTATTCAACGTGTAAGGGTGTACTGGCTGCTGGTTTATTCACGTTGTATTGTTACCCATAAGTTATTAGTTAATTACCAACATATAGTTAACCATAACGATAATAATAGTTAACTGCTAACCATGAAATTCTAATGACCAATAAACCATTACCACGTAATGGTAACGCTAAGTTCTTGTTCCCATTACCGTTACGCTGTAATGCATTACCGATTAATTCAATTACGATTTTACCAAACTCTGCTATAAGACATATTTATTTATTTATTGCAAACACCCGCCATTTCTATTTTCCCCAACACTGCGTATTTTCCAGATTTTCAACAGGAAATATAATTTGCTGTTTTGGTAGTTCGGATGCACTATTTGACAAGCGTTATCGAAAAGGCTTACATGTAAGAAATACAAGTAAGGCAGCAGAGCGATCTGATTATGAGGGACTAAGCGTGGTTACAAGGTACGCAAAACTTGTAAATGTGTATAGTCTCAATTGGCCTCCATCAGTATTAAAATTTTCAAACCATTGAAATCAGAATTTTTTGCCGACGATTTCTTTGCCTTGTCAGATCTAGCGACTAATAGACACAACTCTATTCTATTTTTTTTTATTGGAGATTTATCGACCACCGTGAACAACTCAATGGGCTGTAAGCAGTCACCCGTCCCTAATTTAGGGTCACTGGTTCCAGGAAAAGAGCCAGTGCCGTAAGACAAACACAACATCCATGCCTCACCGGGAGTCGAACCCGGACCCCTTTCGGACGAATGATCAGAGGCCATCGCTTAAACCACTGCGCCACCGGGTCGGCACAAAACTCTTACACCCTTTAGAATCTGAGTGGAAGTTAGTACTGACTGATAAACAGGTAAGTTTCGGTACTTTATTTCCATGTGTCATTCCTATTCGGCATCCTAGTACAAATCTCCTAGTTTTCTACTTCGAAGTGCTGTTTAAGATCTAGTGTCAGACACTCTCTTCCTAAATTCCTTTCCAACAGCATTCATTCATGGCACACTTTTTAACGTATCCCACTACGTTGAAAAAGTTGTTTGGGCCATACTTCACATTTTGTAAAAATGCATTCATTTCAAAACCCCATTCTTTAGGATTCCAAAACTGCCTTTGTTTCTTGTCTACGATGATTAGATACAGAGCTATAGCAAACTGGAATATCTAAACACAGGTGTCAAAAGTACGGAAAGTGACACTTGAAACGCGTTTTTTGCAGGATGAGATTTTCGTCCCGAACTCTTTACGGACAACCTGATAACTGCAAAAGATATGTAAATAAATTGATGAATCTTGGTGTACATATTTCTTTCAATGTTGTGCAATGAATGAAATAAAAGTTTTGCTGTTTGTCAGTTCAAAGTTAGGTTATGGCTATTTACATTCAACATAGTGAAGAAATTTGTCGAAAATTCACACTAATGCATGTAGGAATGAGTGTATCTCAGCAGTGTTCAGTAACATCACTTACCTTTTAGTGATAATAGTCATGCGCATGTACTGATGCAAAAAATGCCATCATATATCTGTAACTTTTTTATTTAGAGCGTTTACCGTAAGCGACATATTTCCTTAAATTCTTTCACAAATTTCCAAATTTCTTGAAAATTTATATTGATATAATTTTTTTTCAACGTTCATGTGTTTTTGTGTGCTAGCCTCCCCCCCCCCAAAAAAAAAAAAAATTACCCATTCTTGCATTTTTACAAAAAACGTGCCCCCAACGTATTGGGATACCTTAATCAAATTTCAAAAAAAATAATTCCGTTGAAATTTAACTTCTCTAAATTAAATTGCAGCGGAATTATGCTAAAATCTAATTAAAGAAGTTAAATTTCAGCGGAATTATACTTCTTTTAGTTTCTCTAAGGCAATTATACTGTTTTAACTTCTCTAAGGCATTCGAGCCGCCCCGGTTGCGCAGTGGTCTAAGCGATGGCCTCTGAGCATTCGTCCGAACGGGGTCCGGGTTCAAATCCCGGTGAGGCATGGATGTTGTGTTTGTCTTACGGCACTGGTTCTCTCCCTTCCCTGGAACCAGTGACCCTAATTTGGGACGGGCGACTGCTTATAGCCCATTGAGTTACTCACGGTGGTCGGTTTTTTTTTTTTTTGATTGGAGGTTTAACGACCACCGTGAGTAACTCAATGGGCTATAAGCAGTCGCCCGTCCCAAATTAGGGTCACTGGTTCCAGGGAAGGGAGAGAACCAGTGCCGTAAGACAAACACAACATCCATGCCTCACCGGGATTTGAACCCGGACCCCGTTCGGACGAATGATCAGAGGCCACCGCTTAGACCACTGCGCCAGCGGGACGGCACGGTGGTCGTTAAACCTCCAATCAAAAAAAGAAAAAAAGAAAAAGGCATTCGATAAGAGTAACCATAATCAGATGTTTGAAAAATTACAAAACATTAGTATCAGAGGTGCATCATACAAATTAATTTACAGTTTATAGAAAAAAATCTGTCAAATAATGAAAAAATTGCGGAAAAACAGTAGATAACGAAAATCTAACTGTAGACCAGAACTCATAAAATCAGTAGAAATCAGTAGATAATTTTTTTAATTGAAATATGCACCACCTCACAAATGTAATGCAGCATTGGATGTAATTTCAGTACGACGGAAGACTTAAATTTATTAGTATTTTAAATAATACCAGGATTTCACAAACTATTATTAAACATCAGTTTCATCCCGTGGAATCTGGGTGGAAGTGAGAACTGACTGATAAAGACGTATCTTTCTGTACTTCAAATTTCCTATCTTCCTACCTGTAAAAGCTGTTTAAGATCTAGGGTCAGATACTCACTTCCTTAGTTCGTCTCCAACAACATTCACATGTGGTACAGTGATCTGAGCGCTGGCTTGTGACCATTCGTCCTAGGTGGCTCCGGGTTCGAATCCCCATTAGGCATGGACACTGGGTTTACCTTACGGCACTGGTTCTCTTCCTTCCCTGGAAACAGTGTCCTAATTTAGAAACGGGTGACTGCTTAAGGCCCGTTTCACACAAGCGGAGTTTTTCCGCCGAAGCAATAAATCTCCCGGCTGTCTTACCGCTTGTTTTAAAGCGGACTATAGAATTATACCGAGACTTTCAGATGCGCGGAAGCGGAAGAAATTTTGACGCGGTAGCCGCTCAGCTTCCGAGGGGTTCGCTACAAACCGGGCGGGGAAAATACGAAAATAAGAGAAACGTAGCTGTAAGGCAAGATGTTTACACAGGCGGTTAGCCGATCATCCGCTAGTGCAATAAAACAGTCCCTCCTGTGCGAGAGGGTGGGGAACAAAGTGCTGTTGAACAAAGAACCACCGATAGTTCCCGTTCATCCTTCAGGCATTTTTTTCTCCGTTCTAGCAATGAAACAGCTTGTGTGAAAGCTAGCCGAAAACTGCACTGCGAAACGGTTTTATTGCTTCGGCACAAAAAATCTGCGTGTGTGAAGCGGGCTCAACTGCTTCTTATAGCCCATCGAGTTGCTCACGCTAGTTATTAACCCCCCCCTCTCCACACACACACACACACAAAACTAGCATTCATTCATCATTCAGTTTTAATCAACTTTCGCAAAAAAAATATCATTCCGCTTAAATAACTGTAGGACTAAGTTTTCTGAGGCATTCAATAAAAGAAACTAGAACTATCTGATTGAAAAATTACATTATTATCAGAGGTGCAGAATGCAAATTATTTTACAGTTTACGGGCGTAAAATAATCATCTGTCAGATAATAAAAAAGTTGCGTCTCAAGCCAAAACATTAGGCATACTACACTGTCTACCAACAAGTAATTGGACACCTGTGATAGCAAAGGAAAACGAAGTTTATTTACCTTCAATAGTTGGTGGAGCCTCCACGAGCGGCGATTACAGCTGCGACCCTCCGGGGCATACTCTCAACCAGGCGTTGTACGACGGCTAGCGGTATTTTCTTCCACTCGGCTTGGAGAAGACAGGTCAGTTCCTTCACCGATTTCGGACGGTGGGGGCACCTCTTAAGTCGACGCTCCAACTCGTCTCAGAGGTGCTCGATAGGGTTAAGGTCCGGGCTCTGCGCAGGCCAGTCGATTCGCTTAACCCCATTGTCACCATGCCAAGCCATGGTGGGTGGACCTCGCAACATGACAGGTGGCATTGTCATCCTGAAAGTAACATGGGTCCACCCCGTAAAACAGCCACAACGTAGGAAGCGCATGGTCATCCAAAATGGTGCAGTAGGTCTCGGCGTTGGGTCTACCAGGAATTGCGACCAAGGGTCCCGTGCCATACCAGGAGAAACACCCCCACAGCATAATTCCACCGCCGCCGAACTTCACAGTTGGCACAGTACATCCGGCAGGAGTCGTTCTCCAGGCCGACGCCAAACCCAGACCCCGCCATCCGAACGGTAGAGGGTGAACCTTGATTCGTCGATCCAGAGAACCTGTTTCAATTGTTCAACGGTCCACTGTCGACGTTCTTTGCACCACGTTAGCCTAGCAGCGCTATTAAACTTGGTGATCAAAGGCTTGTGGGCAGCAGCACGTCCATGATAACCGAGCATATGGGCTTTCTTACGGATAGTATTCGTCAAAAGAACACTTCCGGATGCCTGTTGAAACTCCTCGCGGATGTGGCCCATCGATTTGGTGCGGTTCTTTCGAATTTCTCTGGCCAGCACCCGTCGGTCTCTAACTCCCAATTTTGTGGGTCTGCCGGGTCTGGGCACATTCCCACAGTCACCTCTCATCTTCCACTTGCCAATCACGTAGGCCACTGTCGATTTTGGGTACTTCAACTCGCTGGATAGGTCACGTATGGATCGGCCATTTCTGTGATACCCGACGATTACACCTTTCTCGAAATCAGAGAGCTCCGAACTGCGTGGCATCTTGCATGCGACTAGTTGCGTTGTTGTTTCCCACACGATATTTAACGGCGGCGGCCGTGACGTGTATCAGGACCGCAGAAATCGTCGATTGCAAGGGTGTCCAATTACTTGTTGGTAGAAGATAGTGTAGTAGAAAATGCAGGAGATGTCTTTAAACAGAGAAAAATCAGTAGATTACCAAATCTATCAGCAGATAGGAATCAAACTCAGTAGATCTACTGATAAATCAGTAGAATAGGGCGGGGGAGTGGGGTGGACTTTCTAAACGTTCTGTGTATAATGAGGTATTTCTGTGTTGAAATTTGACGATGGAACTAAACACCGAATGATGGCAGTATGGGAAGAACGAAACAAGAATTCTGGGATTCTTCTTCCTTCTCAGCTTTCTCCGATCATGCTTGTCTCTTCCAAATAATTAAAACACCTTTGATGCACTTACACTTCATTTAAAATAACAGCCTTAATTTTATTATTTAATAATCACACACATAACATCCAATGGGTGAAAACACAGTACCGGATACAACAGTAACGCACATTCTGTCAGCCACTTTCTCAGAGGCGTCTTTCCGCTTAAGAAATACTGGTGTTCGTTACAGAAGGACTCCAATTTGAACGTCTTTTACGGCTAGAAGTTATTAAGGTTAAAAAAGAACACGCTTTTAGGATCCTCATGTTTGTTGTTATTATTATGAACTCGATAAGACATACTGTTTTTCTACACGAGTGTTCGATTCGTTTAATGGGAATTTAATTCATCTGATTGATTTTCATTTTCCCGGTACAAGCGTTGGTGTCTGTCGCAGCGTGTGTTCCATTAAATCGATATCGACGATGATTGCATTCCAGCCGACGTATGTGTCATCTTATTTTCGACTTCTGGCAAAGAAGGGGGAAAATAGTACGAAAGGGAAAAGAAAGTCTTCACGTTAGTCTCCTCGTTCTTTGAGTGGAAAAGGAGAAATAGTTTTAGCTCTAGTATCTCTTCTCGGATTTTATTACGTCTAGCGATAAAAAACTACCAGGGTTAATATACGTGCTATTAAGTTGCTGGTCGGCTTTGTAATTACAGTTATTTTTCTTTACGAAGAAAATTACTTCTGCTTTCGGTATCTGGCACCTATGACAACTTTGAAGCGGGAAATTACCACTTCTGTGGCTTCATTCTGAAGAGACTGCACGTGCTGCAGCATAAGAACGGAACAGTAGTTTCGTGTTTCGTAATGTCAAGCAGTGACAAAAAAGGCACAGAAGAAGATTCCATGAAAACTTTAACCAGAAACAATAGAAAGCCAGGATAACAATTCTGCAAATGATGCTTACATTGGCTTTCCGATTAAATTTTGCTCTAAGGCCTCATTTCAACAAAGTAACAAACACGCCGAGGAATCGTCTTTTTTTAATCGCTGCTTCAAAGGAATATCGTCAGATCAATAAACGAACTAAAATGCAAAATTCTCGCAAACGAGAGTAATTATGATCGCTGATTTATTGAAGTCAAAATGTAGACTACGACAAAAGGTTATTAATCAAAATACTGGGATATTTTGCTAAACTAGCTCAGACAACAGGAATGTAAGGACAAAACAGAACTCGTTCAAGGTGAATTGTACCTGTTACATAAACAACTGTGAAAATGTTACGTTATGTACGACCGTATGTAGTTCATTAAATTTTTTCCGTTTTCCTTAATGAAATCATTGGTTATGTGCATCACTTCACTTATTTATATACAGTACACTACGAAACAACAACACCTGATTCAAATTCTACAGGAAAATGTGGAAAAGAAAAGTACCAAGTGAAGAAAATAACATTTTGGGGGAAAACAATGAACTGTCTACGAGCTATTCGGGGGTTCCTTCCTTTAATAAAAGACGCACTTGAACCATGGGTAACGAACGCTTTGGACGCACGCCAGCTCATAGAATCAATGAATGGTGGATCATTTAGTGCGAAATGCCGGGTGATTTGCCGTCGCCGCAAAGCCATCTAAGTGAAGATTTGCGAATGAGGCGTGTCTTGTCCAATTTCGTTTTCTGACTGCTGACAAAGAGGCGCATAAACATGAATGCTTGTCTGAGTGCTGTGTGTAAATGTGTGCGTGTGTGTGTGGCCTAAATCAAAAATGACTTCTTGAGGAAGGGAGGAATAAGTATTTGCAAAGAATTCTGATCTTGGTACATCTGTTTTCTAAGCGGAATTAACACATCCTGCCCTTCTAAGAAAAATATTTTAGGCTTCACATACTCAGACTTAACATTTTTTGATCAGCTTGAGCAACCGTAACTTTTAGTAGATAATTTATCTTCTACTGCCATAGCTACAGGGTGTCCATAAAGTCCTTCCTACATCACAGAAATTAATATAAAAAAAATCTATGTAAGTTAAAATAAAATGGTTGGCAACATAATATAACAACACTCAAAGTTCTTCTTCTGTTCTTTAGGTGAGCGCTACCGCTGAATAAGAGGAGCTTTTCGTCGATAATGGCTCCCACGCAAGAAAAAGAGACGTGCGTGTTTTGGTTCCACGAGACCAAATCGGCGGTTACTGTGCAGCGTCATTTCAGAAAAGAGTACAGAATCACCACCGGACCAAAAAAGCATAAAAGCTTGATATGAAAAGTTTCAAGCGACGGATAGTTTTCCCGATCTCCCCCGAGCGGGCCGACCACCGGTTACACAAGAGACAGCTGCAGCTGTTCAGGAGACATTTCTACAAAGCCCTAGATATTCGTCGTGCTTCACTGGAAACTGCCATTCCCCGTGCCTGATGACCGGCCACGCCGTGCTGCATTTGCGACGGAGATGTTGCAGCGAATAGCTCATGATAGTGATTATCTGCACCGTGTCTGTTTTTCAGATGAAGCCACATTCCAAGTCTCTGGTACAGTAAATAAGCACAATGTGCAAATCTGGGGATCAGAAAATCCCCATTATGTCATCGAACACCAGAGGGCTAGCCCGAAAGTGAATGTGTGGTGCGGCCTGAGGCGTGACAGAATCATCGGACCCTTCTTGTTTACAGAGCCCACGGTGACATGTAAGGTGTACCTGGACACACTGGAACTTGTTTGTAGCACCTCAGTTGCATGCACTCCAGCCTTCGGTTATTTTCCAACAAGACAGTGCCCCACCACATTGGTCAATAATGGTTCGTGAGTTCCTGAATGCCACATTTATGGACAGATGGATTAGCTGCGACGGTCTTATGACATAATCCTTCTAGACTTTTTCCCGTGAGGTTAAGTGAAAGCACCAATTTCACTCTAGCAGTGCTCCGGATGTCGATACGTTGAAGAGAAGAAAAACGGCTCCATTGGTTCTGTATCTGCTGAGATGTTAAACAAAACATGGCGCGAAATCGAATATCGCTTAGATGTCTTCAGGGCCACAAAGTGGAAGTGTACTGACACTGAAAAAAAAAAAATTATTTGTGCACCATGATTGTCGTGCAATCCCTTTCTTGTACCTGTAATACATTTTTTATAATAATTTTGGTAATGTGGGCAAGACTTTATGGACACCCTGTATATTAAAACCAATGCCGGCCGTACTCCCATTCAGTGAATTAGATTTTGCTAGCTAACAGATTTCCTGAATTCTACGGCACAATAGCAAACAGTAGGATTTAACATAGTGTATTAGAAACAAGAGTGCAGAAGACAGAACAAAATATATACTGGTTCGGTCGCAATCCCACAGAGGACCGCTAATTGATGCGGTATCGTGCCGAGCAAAGTTATAAAATTCCACCGCTCGCCACCAATTGATACGTGTCCGAGCGGTTTGATTTAGATTCCGTGGGTGTGACATTCGTTCAATCCGGGAGCTGGCATGTTAGGCGAGGACGAATGTTAGTCAACCGATAGACAGGAATGTTAATACTAGAGCCTAAAGAAAACAGAGAGCAAGAGTTAAACACTCATCTATTTAATTGATAGAACACCTGGTCTGCTAGTATGCAATTTTGTACATTCGGTATGCATAAAAAAGGGGGAGGGATCTCCTTCTTATTCAGTCTTTACTCTTTCGTTATTTCCTGAGAGTAGGCTCTCCACAGTTCACCATACCGAAAACCATTAAAGTTCTGGATACCAAGCGTATGGGTAATGAGTACAGTTCGCAGTCTATGCGCTTGATCAGGGTTAGAATCCCATTTCCAAAATAAGCTACGCAAGCTGATAATTAAAAGTGAGTACTTCGTATAGCTGGCGGATGCTGAGTAATCCAGGAAATAATTTTTCGTGCACTCTGTCGTAACAAGTTAGGCCCTAATGAGTTGAACGCGGACTCACTTTCATCGCACAGTGGTTTGTAGCAATCATGACACACATACACACACACACACACACATACCCTCTGAAACAGCAGTCCACAGAGACCTTAATAGGTTGTGGGGGACTTCACCTGTATGTCACAGAGGGTCGTCACGAATTCGCTGGTTTTCTCTTCTCTTTCCTTCGTGCGACGCAGAGAGCTTCTGCCGCTAGACGGGACGTGCGTGGGTGGGGAAGGGGGGGGAGGAACTCCAGGGCTGGCTCCTTTTACCAAGTAGAGCGATGGTCCTGCGAAGTTCCAAAGTGCATCTTGAATGAGGATGGGCAGCGTCCTCGGGAGAAATGACCCCGCGAAGCTGGAGGTCTCGTTTTATTGAGGTCGTTCTCTTGCGGATTTCGTTACTGCATCCTACTAGCTATGAAAGCATCCAGAACCAAGCTGACCACTACTTCGATATCTGACGCCACGGCGATGAAACAAGAACTGGCCAAGACGGTTCTTTTTCCCTGCTTCAAAATTCCCCTGCTGGAATGTTAAACTTGAATGGACTGACTCTCTGCCATTCCAGTTTGTTCTCGATGGCTATTTCTTTTAATCCATAAACAGTAGGTCGAACGACTGACAATTGCGTTCGGAGACTCGACTTAACTTTCCTGGAATAGACTTACAATAGTTATTCCGTCTCCTCCTGGGAAACTCCATTCTCTCTTGGACTTACAACTGTTAAGACGAAGAACCTTTCTCTTTTCGCCTTTCCACCACGAGGTTTGCAAGCAGACTGCCCCTTTTCTTGTCCTGTGCTTCTTTCTGCTGTGTTGCTAACCCTCCCCATTTTTGTTTTCGTCAACCTCTCGGGATTTCTCTCCTCTGTACAGGCGCTTGTCACTGGCCCTCGACCCTTGATGACCATAACTTTCGGCGTTTCCTAGGGATTTTTGGCACTAATGGCTCACTTGAAGGCCTATTTATGAGGGGGTGGTCCCCCTTTGCTTCTGGGTGGGCCTTCACAGGCAACCTTACAATTCCTTTGTTTAAAGCGCATCGCCAGACCTTCCCAATTAAGCGTACTAATTTTTCTAGTTAATTTTGTAATTGGCCGGATACTTAATTAAAACATTATCATAATTTTAGTCACGCTTATCGAGTCCGTCCCTATTTTATAATTAATTTTAGACCCCGAAGTTTGTATCAATACTATATTGTGAGTTACGCGAATCACCGAATGTCTCCTTCCGGTACCAGCACATGTCCTCAGGCACGAAAACAATGGAAATCTGCTTCCTGTTATTTTTTGTATGTTTAGGGGTTTGTCGGGCAATATGAGCAAACCTAAGGACAATAAGTAGTCTCCTGCCCTTAATGTGGTGCCACATGTGTCAGAGAGCCAGTACCGTAATACAGACAAAACATTGATACCTCAACTAGTACTTGAACCTAGACCCAGCTTAGACGACTAGATAGAAACCTACGCCTCTGACCACTACGGAACTTTCTTGTTTTAGTTCTTGTTTTTCACAAAAATAAATGCGTCTACTGATCACCTCCTTTACGTTTCTATAATTCGGTACTTAAGAAATAATAGCGCGTACTACATGACAGTACAGTTTCTTCATCTCTGTCCATCAGGATTAAATGTGCGCACCGGGTGCCTTTTTTTTTATATATCCTCGGTTTCTCCGGCATAAATATGCGTACTTTCGCTTCTGGACATCTTTTCCACTGGCTTTAATGTGCCAACTGAATACGTCATTTCGATTACTGCATTTTTGTGCTGCCCAGCAAACACAATCTTGCTGGGTCAGCACTCAATCCAACGCTGGCAACCAGCAGCGGCCCAGCACTATAGTGCCGGTGTCCAAAAGTCAATAAAACGTCTCAGCGGCCAGCAGCGGGCCAACAACTAGCACCTCATCAGTTGTTATATGCTACAACAGGGCCAGCAGCTGGCACCCATCAGTTATCCATCACAGGATAACATCGGAAGAAAAATTTAAAAAGAACCACAGGATAACTAATGCTCGACGTTTCACAACTCCTCAACGTTTATCGGACAGCGTCATTTTTTTTGTGCCTCTCCAGGGCCGGAATAAGGCCTTAGTGGGCCCTAGGCTAAGAAATCCTCTGTTTCTTACCAAATGGAAATCATATGAGACAAAAGTAAAACTATTTTATAAATCTCTCCTCTCTAACTGTCTATATATAATTTGCGCAGGCATGCTTCCTGGGCCCTTGGTAATGGTGGGCCTTGCCCTTTGCCTCTCGTGTTGGGTTCTACGCCATGATGGATCACTGTTCTGATGGAATCACAACTATTCAACGCTTCCCCGTCTGCGGTATTTTTTCCCCTGAACGTGGTCGATGTCACAACTCGGTCAGTGCTCTTTTTCCGCATCAGGAAATTTTACACCGTGACTACACATCCCTGGCGGAATTTTCTCCATCGAACTGAAGGAATCCGCTGCGGTCAGCTCAGCATCGAACCCACGACAGCTTGGTTGCAAACCGGACGCCATATCCACAACACTGCGTTTCCTGTTGGTGGTGTCTGCTTGAAGGTGAGCCTCTTTTCTTCTCGATGTGTGAAACTAGGATGTCTCTTTTAATTTTACAATATTCAGAGTTTTTTTTCGTAAAAGCCCGTTTTATATAATTTCTTAATTTATTTTTTCAACGTAATGATTTTTTTTAGGTTGAGAGAACTTCACTTATTTTCAACGGATGTACAACTTAAAGACATTTTGTCGAAGTTAAATGTTGTACTCGTGGTCTTGAAACGCGATTGATTTATTCATTTATGTGTTCATGTCATATTCTGCTTGAATGTTGTCGTCCTATTGCCTCAGCTTACACGTGCCTCCCTCACTTTTTTAAAACGTCGCTGTTCTAATGAAATGTCAAAGAAAAAATGTTCACATTATTTTACTGCACTTAAAATAGATCTATAATCGGCTTACCAGACAGAACGAATTTGTGCAAGAAGTATTTCTCAGCTTAAAGTACGCTATTCAAATATTCTTAGATGGAAAGTAACATACATTGTTAAGAGCGTGGGGACTTAAAAAAACAAAACAAACTCTTAGCTTCCATATTTTTCATCCGTTCTAGTAAAATCAGCACAGAATTACTACTACAATTATGCGGTGACGATGGCTGAAGTAACTACTTCATTTATACGATAAGACTGCGTGCACGCCTTGCTTTTGCGCATGCGCAGTCCTGCTGCTTACATCTCGTGTTGGGGTTGCTTAGGTTGCCAACTTCGGACCAGTCGTGGCGCTAGCTTGGAGGCCCGTAATTCACAGCGATGCACGCCCGGGAGACTAGAGGCGGCCAACAGATGGCGCTGCAACCAACGGATCACTATCGTACCGTGAGGGGCAAAACACAAAATGAACGTACACGCGCCCCTCCGGTTTCAGTACCTCTGTTTAGGTGCGTATTGATTCCTCCGCATTGCGGGAAGCCTCAAGACTAAGAGGGCCTCTGGCTTCGCAAAAACATTTTACAATTTTTTTTGCGGGAAATTCATTTGAAGCTGGTTAAAGGAATAGCAAGTAATATTTTCCTTTGCTTTGAATTAAGTATTAAAAAAACAGCAATTTTGGATATTTTTTCAATACATAATTAAAATATTTAAAAACCATTTTAGCGATTTTTGTTTATATGATACTAAATGACAGGAAAGCAGTTATTCCAGAGGACTTGAGGGCCCTTTTCATAGCCATAGCAATAATTCCTATACATACATACATGTACACTATCTACCAACAAGTAATTGGACACCTCTGCAATCGACGATATCTGCAGTCCTGATACACGTCACGGCCGCCGCCGTTAAATATCGTGTGGGAAACAACAACGCAACTAGTCGCATGCAAGATGCCACGCAGTTCGGAGCTCTCTGATTTCGAGAAAGGTGTAATCGTCGGGTATCACAGAAATGGCCGATCCATATGTGACATATCCAGGGAGTTGAAGTACCCAAAATCGACAGTGGCCTACGTGATTGGCAAGTGGAAGATGAGAGGTGACTATCGGAATATGCCCCGACCCGGCAGACCCACAAAACTGGGAGTTAGAGACCGACGGGTGCTGGCCAGAGAAATTCGGAAGAATCGCACCAAATCGATGCGCCACATCCGCAAAGAGTTTCAACCGGCATCCGGGAGTGTTCTTTCGATGAATAATATCCGTAAGGAAGCCCATCTGCTCGGTTATCATGGACGTGCTGCCGCCCACAAGCCTTTGATCACCAAGTCCAATAGCGCTGCTCGGCTAACGTGGTGCAAAGTACGTCGACAATGGACCGTTGAACAGTGGAAACAGGTTCTCTAGAGCGACGAATCAAGGTTCACTCTCTACCGTTCGGATGGCAGGGTCTGGGTTAGGCGTCTGCATGGAGAACGCCTCCTGCCGGAATGCATTGTGCCAACTGTGAAGTTCGGCGGCCGTGGAATTATGCTATGGGGGTGTTTCTTCTGGTATGGCACGGGACCCTTGGTCGCAATTCCTGGTAGATTCAACGCCGAGACGTACTGCACCATTTTGGATGACCATGCGCTTCCTACGTTGTGGCAGTTTTACGATGTGGACCCATGTTACTTTCAGGATGATAATGCCACCTATCATGTTGCGAGGTCCACCCACCATGGCTTGGTATGGTGACAATGGGGTTAATCGAATGGACTAGACTGCGCAGAGCCTGGACCTTAACCCTATCGAGCACCTCTGGGACGAGTTGGAGCGTGGACTTAAGATGTGCCCCCTACCGTCCGAAATCGGTGAAGGAACTGACCTGTCTTCTCCAAGCCGAGTGGAATAAAATACCGCTGGCCGTCGTACAACGCCTGGCTGAGAGTATGCCCCGGAGGGTCGCACCTGTAATCGCCGCTCGTGGAGGCTCCACCAACTATTGAAGGTGAATAAACTTCGTTTTCCTTTCCTATCACAGGTGTCCAATTACTTGTTGGTAGATAGTGTATATTATCATCATCATTGTCAATCATTATCAATCCACTGCTGGACGAAGGTCTCCCCAAGTTTCCTCCACAACGGTCTGTCTTGTGCCAGTCTCCTCCATTCCAAGGGACAGGAAAAGACCCAGAAGAAGACCACATGGGAGATGGGTGGATGAAATTCGAAAGTATGCGTGAGTGATATATATACATACATATACACTGACGGGAAAAAATTCCCAACACTACGACAAAATAGTTGTAGAGGAATGAAATGGCGGCAATACATTTTTGTATAGGTAACATATTTAATCGATTAAGGTTTCAAGATCACAGCTCATTGTAAGCGCGAGAAGAGCCATTTTAAATGTGAAATGCTGGTACATTAATAACCAGTGTAACCGCCAGAATGTTGAATGCAAGCACGCAAACGTTCATGCATTGTGTCGTACAGGTGCTGGATGTCAGTTTGTGGGATGGAGTTCCATGCCTGTTGCACTTGGTCGGTCAATACAGGGACGCTTAATGCTGGTTGGGGGTGACACTGGAGTTCTCGTCCAATGATGCCCCATACGTGCTCGATTGGTGAAAGATCTGGTGATCTAGCAGGCCACGGCAACATGTCGACACTCTGTAGAGCATGTTGGGTTACAACAGCGGTATACGGGTCAGCGTTATCCTGTTGGAAAACACCCCCTGGAATGCTGTTCCTGAATGGCAGCACAACAGGTTGAATCACCAGACCGACGTACAACTGTGCCGTCAGGGTGCGTGGGATAACCACGAGAGTGCTCCTGCTGTCATAGGAAATTGCTCCCCAGACCATAACTCCAGGTGTAGGTCCAGTGTGTCTCGGCTGCAGACAGGTTGGTTGCAGGCGCTCACCTGGCCTCCTTCTAACCAACACACGGCCATCACTGGCACCCGGGCAGAACCGGCTGTCATCAGAAAACACAACAGATCTCCACTCCATCCTCCAATGAGCTGTAGCTTGACACCACTGACGTCGCAAACGGCAGTGGTTTGGAGTAAGTGGAATACACGCTACAGGGCGTCTGGCTTGGAGCTGTCCTTTAAGTAACCGATTTGTAACAGTTCGTCGTGTCACTGTGGTGGCAACTGCAGCTCGAATTGCTGCCGCAGACACGGTACGATGCGCCACGGCCATACGCTGTACACGGTGGTCTTCCCTCTCAGTAGTGCCACGTGGACTGCCGGAACCCTGTCTTTTTGAGGCAGTACCTTCCCTTGACCACCGCTGCCAACAATCATGCACAGTGGCTACATTCCTGCCAAGTCGTTCTGCAATATTGCGGAAAGAAAATCCACCTTCTCGTAGCCCTATTACACGACCTTTTTCAAACTCCGTGAGCTGTTGATAATGGCTTGTTCGTCTTCTTAAAGGCATTCTTGACTAACATCAACACACTACGTCGAATCTCAACGATAACTAACGCTCACGAACGTTACAGCGCGCATTTACAGCAAACCTGCTTTGCATGTTCCGCGGGGCGCTACTAGCGCCACACGTATGCGCCGAGCGTGAAATTTGCATAGACGTGATCTTACAGATGTACTCTCACAGCCTACCAACTGTCGTTTATCTAACGCAACCCCTTCTTGGTGTTGGGATTTTTTTCCGTCAGTGTATATACTGATGGGTCATTACATTATGACAACACCCTGCACAGAGAAATGATCGCGCTTGGAGACCGAACGGTGGCAAAGGTGAGGTTTCCAGAGCAGTATATATACAACCCGAGGCCAGGCCTTCGGTTAGTAGTGTTCGGAGTCAGAATGGGAAAAGCTGCTGATTTATCGGAGTTTGATAAAGGACAAATTATGATGGTACTGCGCCTCGGAACAACGATCTCGGAAACGGCCCAGCTTGTGGGTTGTTCACGAGCCGCTGTAGTGAGTACGTATCAGAAGTTGTGAACAGATGGCCAAACGACGAACCGTCGTCCAGCCGAGAGTCGTCCGCAGCTCATTGATGCCAGAGGGGAGAGGAGACTGTCGCGCGTTGTTCACAACAACCGCAGGGCCACAGTGTGACAAATCACCCGCAGCTACATCAGCCGAGATCAGGGCAATGTGTCACAGTACAGAGTTCATCACAGCCTTCTGCGCGTGGGCCTGCGTAGCCGTAGACCCAGCCGAGGCCCCATGCTCACTGCACGTCATCCCCAACAACGCGAGAAATGGACCCACGATCATCGAGATTGGACCGTGGATAATTGGAAGAAAGTGGCTTAGTCTGACGAATCAAGATTCCTGGTAAATCACGTAGACGTCCGAGCGCGGACACGCTGATTACCAACGGTGACTATGGCCCCTGGATGCACTGTTGGGCGGAAACAGGCCGGCGGCGGCGGTGTTATGCTGTGGGCGATGTTTTCTCGTGACACGTTAGGCCCCATTATCCGAATAGCACAACCCCTGACAGCTGTCAGGTATCTGAACATCGTTGCGGACCAAGTTCACCCATTCATGGCAACTCTATTCCCTGCTGGTGATGGCCATTACGAACAAGATAATGCGCCATGCCACACTGCCAGAATCGTCAAGGAGTGCTTCGAGAAACCTGCTGGTGGCTTTCTGTTGATGCTCTGGCCTCCAAATTCACCTGACACGAACCCGATCGAACATTTGCGGTTCGACTTGGAAAAGCGGGTTCGCGCTAAATCACCAGTGTGTTTTTTATATTCAAGAGTAAACAATTTAAGAAGCTTTGCTTCTTTTTGTACCGAAATTCGTAACTGTTATCCATTCATTCGCTTTCCTACGTTTGGTATATCCGTATAAATCAGAAAAGCTCATCGCACACTGTCACACGGCACTTATGTGCTTTATTATGTGTGTGATCGTGAGACGTTTCATAAAAGCTGCTCTTCGTTCTCAAAGAATAAAATTTGCATGATGTGATTACCTTTGGCGAAAGTGTTTTGTATTATTTGTACTGGTATAAAACTAGGGCTGTCATTTTGAATACGACGTGCAAAATTTGTGTAACACGCTATAAAATGCAATAACTAGTTTTGCAGAATAAAATACCTGTAGGTTCCCAAAGAATTTGAATTATTAAAACACCGATAAATCTTAGCAAATAATATGGAATTTAAAAATTTCAGTAATTGAAATTAACAGATTTTCATGAAAGGGCCTCGAATTTTTTTTTTTTTTTCGGAGGGATTTTTCCAGTACGCCCCTGCCTCTGCCCCTCATAGGAATAAATGCTCTTAATAGACTTACCTACTGATTTTAGCATTATTATGCCTCAGACATTCATTAGCATAAAAGTCTCCCTGCATAAGTTTTCATTCATTTGCATAAAATCTCCCTGTGGTGAGACTTTTGATGTATTGGCTAGGAAGTGTTCGCCCCTTCTTCTTGTCAGTTTGTGTGACTTAAAAATTTATTTTAGTATGTAACTTTTTGAAAATGTTACTTTCGTTTGTATATATTTCATCATGTGTATGTCTTACTGAAAATATGATGTTATTTGTAAAAATTGAATTATATGGAATTAGTTGTACTTTTTTTTTTTGATTGGAGGTTTAACTACTACCGTGAGTAACGCAGTGGGCTATAAGCAGTCGCCCGTCCCTAATTTAAGGACACTGACTCCAGGGAAAGGAGAGAGCCAGTGCCGTAAGAAAAACACAACATCCATGCCTCACCGGGATTCGAACCCATCTCAGACTAATGATCAGAAGCCATCGCTTAGACCACTACGCCACCGGGACGGCTAGTTATATTTTTGAAGTTTTGTAATAGTTATACATACTTTTCAAGTGCTGCAATTTTTCAGTTACTTTGGTTACATTGCATGCTGCGTGCAACCGTTGATTTCTTCTATGATATAAAAAGCCTGAGTTCATTAATTTTGTTTGCACATTTATATTATTGGTACTATTGGTATTACTGTATTTTTGGACTTTTGTTGTTTATTATGATTGTAGGTGTAGTCCCGGGTGTGTTCTGTTTTGTTGTGGTGTGGCATGAAACTGTAGTTAAATTAAATGCCAAGATATATTACGAACCTGCATAAGAGCCAGTAATAGCAATCAGTAGACATGAATGATGGCAGGCTTTTTATTGTAAATTCTATTTACCAGCAGTACATTTTGAGATGCATTTAAATGACAAAAAAATCACGCGTTTATGTTTTCGTTTTGTTCTACCACTGAATATGATGGCTTTGTCGCCAAGCGTGATCGCTTAGTTAAATCGATACATTCTAGCGGACTCGACAGCCAGAAGCGAAAGCCTTAGCTGGGAATTTCATCGCTAAGTCACGTGTTCTCAACACGCTAGTCTTTCTTTTCCCGCTCTCCTGAACTTCCGACTTCCTGTGGGTTGAGAAACAACTTTTAGAAAAACACCACTGAATAAGCAATGCCTGATGTTTACCATGTTGACAAATTCTGATTTCTTTAATACACTCCGTAATGTTTTTTTTTTTTTTGCTTCACTCACTTGTTCGGATTAAATATTTGAAGCTAGAATCAAAGTGAGTCATTGTTTCTTTTCCTTGCGTTCCCCTGACAGGTAACATTCGGGAAGCTTTGGTCACTGACATATTTGAAAATACAAACTGTCTACTTTATTTTACCTTCATTTAGATTATTCATTGTGCATTTAATACATTCACTAGTCTGCAGATAGTACACAGTGTGGCAAAGAATATTTAAGACTGGGTCTGTAAAATGAAATCGAAACAAGAAATTGTAATTTGTTTTCGTTTGTTATTCAAAATAAGTCCCTCCGGCTTCAATACACTTGTTACAGCGATTTAATAATGATTTGAATGCCTGTTCCAGTTCACTTTGCGGAATTGCCTCCAAAGCACGCGTCGAAGCTGTTTGTATGGTCAAAATATCATCAAAATAACACGCTTTTAGCGTCATTTTAAGTTTTGGGAATAAAGAAAATTCGCAGGGTGCTAAATCAAGCGAATACGGTGGATGATTCAACACACAGACGTTATTTTTTGGCAAAAATCTATGAACAAGAAGTGACGTTTGACTGGGTGCATTATCGTGCAATAAACACCAACTGTTTTCATCCCGATATTCTGGGCATATTCGACGAATTCTGCCCATCAAACGCCTCAAAACATTTAAATAAAACTCACCAGTAATTGTTTGTCCACTTGGAACAAATTCTTT
This sequence comes from Macrothele yani, assembly GCA_039090855.1. Lineage (NCBI taxonomy): Eukaryota > Metazoa > Arthropoda > Arachnida > Araneae > Macrothelidae > Macrothele > Macrothele yani. The sequence goes on from CM077012.1 coordinate 30,838,982, forward strand.
GTGGATAATACCCTTACTATCGAAAAATGTAATGAGCATTGTTTTGATTTTCGATGGAACTTTTCTTGTTTTTTTGGCTTGTGGTGAGTTTTTTGACTTCCATTCCGCACTTTGTCGCTTTGTTTTACGATCATATTGAAAACACCATGTTTCTTCACCTGTAACAATCAATTTTAAGAAGTTTGGATCATTTTCAGCGGCTCAAATGATGTCTCTGCAATGTGCACTTCTCCTTCATATTTGTTCATTGGTTAACGTGTGTGGAACAAATTTAGCACAGACTTTTGTTTTACCCAAATATTCATGCAGGATGGTTCGAATCGTTTCTTTGATGATGTTTAAAGACTTCCATCATTCTTAGTGACGCACATCGATTGTTTGTCACGAAATCACGCACTTTTTTAATAATCTCAGGTGTCCTAGATGAACTTGGTCTTCCGGTGGTACGCTTCTCATCTTGTAGCGTATCTCTTCCGCCAAAAAAATGTTTGTGCCACAGGAAAACATTTGATCTACTTAAACAAAACTCACCGTAAACTTGCTTCATCATTTGGTACGTTTCCGAGGCACTTTTACCAAGTTTTGCGTTACATTTAATAACAGCCCTTTGTTCCATCTTAATAATTCAACATGAAAAAAATTTTACTTCTCTAATGAACGGCCGTTTCGTTTGAGTTACTTTAACAACTGCGCAGTACTTTTGGCAGAAAGCAAGCAGATGGTCACGGTTTATAACGCATTTGTGATTACACTGGTAACGCCACCGTACGCTGAAATCTAGCGCCAGTCTTAAAAATTCTTTGACGCACTGTGTATATATAATTTTTTTTGAAATTACATAAAATTAAATATACTTGTATCGCATAGCATTTCTTAAGAGATATCACCAAGATCTTCCACATACGCTGCTGTTCAAGAAAACACGGTTTCTGTGAAGCATAATGCTCTACAGTAATCAGTGCGGAGCTAATACGCAACCCACTTGTCCGGAGGTATATATACACGACAGGCAAAGCACCAAAGGCGGTAACAAGTGAGAGGATCAACCAGGCCTTTAGTTAATAACGGAGGAGCTGGAATCCCTGCATATCAATGATGTCTGTGGAGCTACTATGTGTGTGTGTGTGTTGTACGTACATAATCTCGTGTTAATAATGTGTGATAGACAATATTTAAGCAGTGGAGTCAAACAGAATGCGGCCAAATTGCTGTACAGTGGCCGTACCCCTACACCGTAAAAAATAAGTGGTGTGAATTCACGGAAAATTTCGTGCAGCAAAGTTGCCGGTAGGTATCCGTGTTTTTCAGAAATTTCCGTTTTAAAAGTGCCCGTTTACTTTAACTTCCGTAATTTTCACAGATTTTCCGTAGTCAGAAATTCCGTTTATTTCGGAAAAATCCATTTCAGGTTTTTCCGTATTTAAATTGAAATTCCGCAAAACAGACAACCCGGGATTTTTCAGCCGTTTCCCCAGATAACCCTTCCGCTCCAGTCAGGATTGAACCCGCGACGCTTGAGCAAGTAAAACACGCCTTTAACCACTGAGCCGCAGACTCTCGGAAATTCGAATCACGTACATCGTAAAACAAATTGCGCGACTCTGAATTTTTTTTTCATTAATACGAATGATTTAGTAATTTCATTTTCCGTTGGAACTTATAATTTTTCTGAATAGGTTTGTAATATTTTTTTTTTTTGTAGGAAGACTTTTCGCAAATTAAGCATGTTTTATCGTGATTTTTCGAAGCAACAAAGTGCTTTGAAACTTAATTTTTTTAAACTGACAATAACTTTCAAATGTATTTTTTTAGTATTATTTCACCCCCCCTTCTCCTAAATATAAAACTTACTCTTGATAGCTATTGTCTATAGTTGCCCAAAGACTGATACATAGACATCGTATAACCATCTGTACAATAAATGAAGCACCAGGTTTCTTACAGTAACACAATATATATATTAAATAGCTGGTGCACAAAATAGGAGAGAAGAGAGGAAATATCCTGTGCCACAATAAACCATTTTTTCTTTTTTTTTTTGATCGGAGGTTTATCGACCACCGTGAGCACCTCAGTATGCTATAAGCAGTCTCCCGTCCCTAATTTAGAGCCACTGGTTCCAGGGAAGGGAGACAGCCAGCGCCGTAAGACAAACACAACATGCCTCACCGGGATTCGAACCCGAACCCATCTTGGACGAATGATCAGAAGCCATCGCTTAGACCACTGCACCACCGGGGCAGCTAAACAAAATTCAAGCCATATATGCTATCCACAATATCCGATCTCGCTACGGAAATTCAAAATTCGACAGACGATTGAAATTTAAAAGTTAATCAAACCTCAAGTGTTCTCACCAATCGCTCCTCTTACCGGTAATTTCTCGTCACACAGATGCGGAAAAAGTGAAAACGGAGATTTTCCGTTAATGTACGAAAGGAATTGTAAAAAGGTTTCTGAAAATTCAGAATTTTCCGTTAATGTACGAAAGGAATTGTAAAAAAGTCTCTGAAAATTCAGAATTTTCCGTTAGCACATCTCTGAAACGGTAATTAACCGTCAATATAAGAAAAAAAAAATGTGGAAAGGTTTCTGAAAATTCAGAACTTTCCCGTGGTACTTACAGTAAAATCCGAGAAATTCAGGTTTCTTTCAGTCATTTCACGGAAGAGGCTGTATCAGAAATATGCTTTGCTAATTCACGAAAGAAACGACGGAAAGTGGCTCGTGAATTTCAGAATTTTGTTTAGTGTATGCTGACCTTGTTAGATTGTCGAATGCGCATGGGGATGCAATGCACAAGCTATGACGAAAATTTTAGAACAGCGGAAATGTTGCAATGCGCCTGATACGTGCTGGGCATCTGTACCACTCCAAATGTTGAAGAAATTTGATTAAAACTTACAGACGTCACAGATCTATTAGCTCCCACCAGTTAGTTTGCAACATAACCTCCGTAGGGTAACGACGAGCATCGCGCCAAACAGCGAATGTAAGACGATCGTGGCTTGTATACAGTACAATCATTATTCAGTTAACGCTGCAGTACATGCGTCACCAGGCAATAGTGGAACCACAATAACTTCAATGACTGTGGCGGTGATTACGGACATCCCCGTCACAACTCGGGAGGTGAAATGAAGATTGGAGGAGGCAAGTCTGCGCTCACGGCAGCCACTGCGACGATTGATATTGACCGTGGGGCATCGCTGAGCTCGGCAGGGGAAGGCTTGTAGAAGTGCTACGTGGCGAGAAGAATGGCAGCATGTCGTGCTCAGCGATGAGTCCCGATTCTGCATCGGTGCCGACGGTCGTCTAGTTCTCGTCTGGCGACTACAGGAAAGATTCACCTCTTGTCCGCCAGCAGTGCACTGCTCGCCAGCAAGGCACTTACGTATGGGGTGCCACTAGTTACAAGAGTCGGTTACCTCTGATACGCATAACTGATGACGTTTTACAGTCTGTGTTGTTGCTATTTCGGAGTAGTATCCCAGAGGATATTTTCCAGCAAGAAAATACTCGGCCATAAACCGCTAACGAGTCCCGAGGATCCATGTCCAGCGATATCTCCGGAGCTATCATCCATCGAGCATGTACGGAACCTCATTGAACAGCACTTGCTGTCGTCAGAGTCTGGTCAGGGACACATTGCTAAACACGACATGGTGCCATTCTTCTCGCCACGTAACACTTCTACGACACTTCTCCTGCCAAGCTCAGCGATGCCCCATGGCCAATAGTACACTACAAGTGCCTCTAACTCCAGATGAGGCATTTGTGGTGTGCTTGTCCACCCAGTACCTGCTGGAATTAGTAGCCCAAATTGAGAAACGGAAGACTCTTTATAGCCTTAGATGCCCACTGAGGTTGTTAACACCCGAAATAAATATAAGAAGCATACATTGCTTGGCGATACTATCATGGACATCGGTCTCACGAGCCATCAGCCCTTCTTCCACCTCCTGCTGTGATGCACAGGAAGGAAAACACACATAGTAAGAAAATGCCCATTTCGTATTCAAGTGCCACACGAAATGCCAGTGGCCCAAAATATTGAAGATGCAAAGAAAAATACCGAAGGAAACATCTCCTAAAATATTAGAAGCGATAGAAATATCTCGCCACCTTAAAGTGCATTTCCCATTATTCGAAAAAAATAATGTACTGTATTTAGAAACATGTACAAATATATTTAAAAATAAGCATCCAATAACAAAGAACAAAGGAACAAGTGATGCTTCATGGAAAAGACCGGGGCACCTGGGCAACTCCAATGAGTGGGTCTGCCAATTGCTACTTGTGTACATTTTTAAAGTACACTGCAATCTTCAACTGAGCAAACCAAGAGCTATAAATTCACTTTCCGAAATTCCCTTACTTGGAAAAAAAAATAAAATAAAATAAATAAATTGATTATACGGCTGTGCAGTACAGTTTTTGCACAAATTGAGTTTTTATCAGAGTTTCGTATTTATAATTCAGAAGGTAATTCATAAAGAAACATGAACCTAGAAATAACATTTTGGGAAAACGTTTTAGCAGCTAGAGTACTCAATTTAACTAATTTTCAAAACATTTATAATAGAGGAAACTTCTCCTCAAATTAAATCACAACTTCCTTAATGTTTTACTATAATACGATGAAAACCATCGACATTTTTGTACAGAAAAATGTGTATTAAATTTATTTTAACGTGGTAAGGGAGAACTCCGCGACATAAATGCTTATCACATAGCTACGAAAAGGAGAAATAATAAGGGCTAGGTTAAGAGTTTGGATACTTGGGATACTACAACAATCTTCGGGGAAACGAGAATAATAAGAAAAATCTAAGACGAGATGAGATCATCATAATGAAGCGCTAAATCGCCAGCAATCAGGATGAATGGGCTGCAGAGGGAATCGGCAGAAAACACCAAGAGTTAGTTCTCCAATGATTCTTTGATTGATTCGTCCCAGAGGATTATGCGGGTTTGGCTTTGAAAGGTTCCTTACAAGGATCAAAATCTCTGCCAAGAACAGCGAACGTTTCCGGGTCTGCAAAGGCCCTGCAGGATTATAGTAAGGAGTGATTTGTATTATGACTTTCGGTGGAATTCGGAGTCACTGAAACAAGGAAATCTCTCCAATCCACGACGTCGCAGTTGAAAATAATAATCAGAAATAAAAGCAACTGTAGGACGTAGAATATAGGAACACGCAGCTGCTCCAAAGGAGTTATATCACTCTAATCGTATTAGAGAAATTGCTTTCAAAAGTATCAGTCTTGGATGAAATACTCTCTTCTTCTTACTGAAATTATTTATTACTTACAATTTTATGGTCCATGTGTTTATACAATGTACAGCTCATTTCCTGTCATTGAAGGGAAATATCTATACACCTACTTATGAAACTAACATGAGGGCTATAAAAAATAACATCAATCAAAAATTGAAAATTTCACAATTTTCCAATACTGCAATTAAAAAATGGGGCAAAATTAAAAGATATTAATAAATTATACAAATGATCGTAAGTATTCGAACACCACTTTAAGTAATGCATTTCCTCATAAAAACGGTCATATCGTCTTCTGGAAGTTCATTTTTAAAGAAGTGGGATTACAGATGAACTTCCAGAAGACAAAAGTGATGTGCAATGCTTTTACAAGTAATGAAGATTTGTCGATTGATGGAGAAAAGCTGGAGATAACAGATGCGTACGTTTATCTTGGACAGCAGATATCAAGTGAGGGTTACATTGATGAAGAAATTAATCGGCGTACAAAACTTGCCTGGAGAGTTTTTGGAAGAAACAGCATAATTTTCAAGAGCAATATGCCATTATGTCTAAAAAGAAAAGTGTTTGACCAATGCATCCTTCCAGTGCTTACGTATGGTGCAGAGACCTGGATCTTAACTAAAAGAGACATACAAAGGCTGCAGACAACTAAAAGTAGCATGGAGAGGTGCATGCTTGGTGTAATCAGGAGAGATAAGAAGAGCAACTCGTGGATCACAAAAATGACAAGAACGGAAGACATCATGACCAGAGTAAAATCCTTGAAATGGCAATGGGCTGGACATACTGCCAGAAGGACAGACCATCGACGGACAGTTCAAATTTTAGATTGAATTCCAATGGACAGAAAAAGACACAGAAGACCACATGGAAGATGGGTGGATGGAATTCGAGAGTATGCGGGAGTAACATGGAGGAGACTCGCACAAGACAGATCGTTGTGGAAGAGGCTTGGAGACACCTTCCTCCAGCAGTGGATTGATAATGGTTGATGATGATGATCCGACTAATATGACCACACCCAGAATCACAGTGTACCTGCCCAGGCGCGTCACAGAGTGCACGTGACAAGGTCGACCACACGGAGATATAAGCGGCTGGCCAGGACAGATAGTGCGTCACGTGAGCACAATGGCCATGCAGAGGTAGTGATTTAACGGACGTTAAAAAAATGGGATGGTCATCCCCTACCGCACCAAGGGTGGAAGCATCTCAGAAACAGCAGACTTCGTGGGCTGTTCGCGAGGTGCTGTAGTAAGGGTGTACCAAGAATTGACCCCAGGCACACCGAGTACCTCCAGAGGTCATAAATGTGGAGCCCCAAAAGGCCATAGAACCCAGAAGAGAACTTCACCTCCGTCGACTGGTAAAGGACAATCGACGCGCAATAGTGCAGCAATTGATACGCAAATGATCGCTGAGGCACTCAGGTACGTGTCCCCGATAATAGTAGAGCGAACGCTGTTAGGCATGGGTCGCAGAGAGTCGACGCTGTGTCAAGGCGCCCATGTCAACCCAGGTCTATCAGCAACGATGCCTGCAGTTCGTATGGGAGTACCATCATTGGGCAGTTAAAGAGTGGGAAAGGTTGCCGAGGTTTGTACTCTATAGAAGTGACGGGAAGTGGCGGATGAATCGTAAGACACGCAAGAACCAACACCCGGATACGCTTGTCGGTCAGGTACAGGCCGGCGGTAACAGGGTGCATGTCTGGGGGATGTTTTCCTGGTGTGACTGGGACCGCTGGTACCACTGGATGAGTCCCTGAACGCCAATGGCTACCTATCCATCCACTCTGACTACATGCATCCCTTCATGTTGGAAGTTTACCCTGGTGGCGATGGTGTCTACCAACAGAACAATGGGCCGAGCCACGTCGCTAACGAGGTGCGTGACTGGTTCCAGGAACACGGTAGCCGTATCTCCGTTCTCTCTTGACTGGCGGAATCGCCCGACCTTAATCCCATAAAGCTCTTTGGATCGACAGGCTAGAGGTGCCAATCTACAACCACGTCATCTCCGGGACCTCCGTGCTCTGCTGCAGTCCGAATGGGCACGTGTGCCTTGGGCAACCTTCCAGGGCCTTATTGCGTCCATGATCTGGGCCAAGGGTAGTTATTTCAATAATTAGGTAGGCGGTCATATTATTCTGATACGACTGTGTATGTCACAGCCATGGCCTATACAGGTATACAAAGATGCACGTGGCTTGGCAAACATCATGGACAAGCATGAACAGTAGTACGGCAGAGCTCAGTGAATTTCAACGTGGCATGATCATAGGATGCAGTCTTAGCAACAAGTCAGTTCGGGAAATTCTGCCCTACTGCAGCTGCCCCGATTAACTACAGTGATGTCATTGCGAAGTGGAAACGCCAAGGAGCGGCAACAGCGTAATCACGAACAGGTACGCTACGTAAATTGGCAGAGCGGAACCGCTGAATGCTGAAGCGGGTGGTGCGACAAAATCGCCTGCCATTGGGTGCAACACTCACCGCCGAGTCAAACAATGTCTTTGAAAGTAACGCCAGCACAATACGGTTCATCGACAGCTGAGGGTAATGGGTTTTTATGGCCTAGCAGCCGTACAAAAGCCTAACATTAGCAAAATCAACGCCAAGCGTCGGTTGGAGTGGTGTAAAGCTCGGCTCTAGTGGACTCTGAAGCAGTGGAAACGCATTCTCTGGTTTGCTGAATCACGCTTCACCATCTGGTAGTCCGATCGACGAGTCTGGGTGTGGATGATGGACGTTACCTGCTTGACTGTGTAGCATCAGTTCTGAAGGTTGGTGGAAAAGAAGTCATTCTTTGTGGTTGTTTTTTATGGTTCGGGCTGAGCTCCCGAGTTTCAATGCCCGGAAACCTTAACGCTGCGGCCTACAATGACATTCTCGACAATTCTGCGATCCCAACATTGTGGCAACACGATGACGTTTCCGCGTTTTGCGAGCGGGCGTGTGTGTGTGCGTGTGTGTACACACACGATACATTCAACCCTCACGGTTAGAAAACAATGAAAAACTGGCTGCAACTGGCACAGCCCTTCATTCCTGCTACAGAAAGACGACCATCTGAACTACCACAGTGCTGAGTGTTGATCCAGTTGTCGTCCGGCATTCCACTTCATCCATATAAACGACTTATGTAGGACCATGAACTAGAGAACCCAATTTCGACATTTTTACACTTCTAAACTAACTTGCAGCAGGACCTATGTCACTGCAAATTGCATTGATTATCCTGTTAAACAGCCCTGGATCACTACTAAAGAATTTCCACATCGTTGGAAGGGCGAGATTCTCCAGAATGTTGAGGCCCGCGCTTCGGTTATCATGGCTCTCAGCACAAACAAAGGTAGGAAAAATCTGCACACCATCATACTGCCTCAACTTTGCTGCTTGCACAATGCCCTCCGGCAGAAGACATTCTGTGTCAGGCCCAAAACTAAACAGCTGATTGGGATAGGGTACAGAGTGATTCACCATCCCATAAAAGCCATTTTCGCAGTTCTAGAGATCGCACTTTAGTTGCGTTTGGCTTATGCGTAGGCACCCTTCCGATACAGTACTGAGCTGCGGTATTGAATTGTTCCGAGAGATTTCAATCCCTGTTGACGACTGAAAATCCTGGTTGATGCTTTGCAAGGATGACAGACAAGATTGACAGGTACGAAGCCACGGATGGGTTGGGGACAACTTCAGCCCCTACAACTTTTCTATCTCACACTACTACCCTTTAGCTCATCACGAAAATGCAAATATTTAAAAAAAATACGCAGATTCCGATGATCTGAAACTTTAAGAACTTGAATGTATGTAATTTTTATATTAATTTTTCGAATATGTGAAACATCTTTCAAAAATCATTTATTCGACCTAAGTAAGGGTGGTGCAATTTCAATGTTTCCTCGGTGCTTATAGCCTCTGATGTTCGAAACATGTTGATGATGTGGGCACTGACAGTGCACCGTAGACTTTAAAAGCAGGTAGCACATTAAGTCTGTCTATTAGAAACGCCGCCCGGGAGACCGTATTGCCTGGCACTTCGAGCTGTTATGTTACTATACCCTTAGCTCGCTACCATCCCTATGTGTAACACTATTATTTTGGATAGGGAACAGTTCTTAGTTACTGACGACAGAAACGCAGTCCAAAGACACCGTTTTTATAGATACAAATTGATATTTTAACAGGTTACAAATTAAATCTCCTTAACAGAGGCATGGCAACAAAAATTCCAAAACAAATGACAGTAGGCTAGCTTAGACCTCAAAATATTGGGTCCGAAACAAAGTAATGTCTGCAAATGCAAGGCAACAGAAAAGTGCTAATTACCGTATATACAAGTACAAATCAGTCCAAAATGTACTCGCCATCGTTTGGGCAGCTGTATAGGATAACGTCACTGTAGAATTTTGGCTGTTTGGATGCAAACAATTGAGTACGGGCGCGTTCCAGTTGGTGAACCGCTGTCGGTCTAGGCAATGCTGCAACGGCCAAAGAAGGTGGCAGTCACTTGGGAAAATATCAGGCTGGGTGCGGCAGCAGCTCCCAGCCCAGGTCCTTCAACTTGTGACAAGTCATCCGTGATGTGTGAGGTCTCGCTCCATCCTGCTGTAAGAGGATGACCTTGCAATTTAGCAGTGCTGGTCGTTTCGTGCAGATCGCCGAGCTGAAGGCAGTTATACTGCTGTTGTCCGGCAACAGCTCACGAAACACGACATCCCTCAAATTCCACCAAACAGACAGCAGGACCTTACGTGGGTGTAAGCCGGCTTTGTGTGTCGACATGGGCTTCTGTTTTGGGTCCAACCACTGTTTCCGGGAGCTGACACTATCATACAGAACCCATCCCAGGTAACATAGCCTTGTAATTTAACGTAGACCCAACACTGAGCCACCATCTTTTAGGAATTAAAGACGGTGGCTCAGTGTTGGGCCTACGTTAAATTGCAAGATTGTGCTACCTGAGATTTTTCATCACCTGTCACAATGCGTCCAAGAACGGTTCAACTTGGTCACGTACAAGCAGGGAAGCGCATGCACTCGTGCGATTTGCTTTCTGCTCAACTGTGAGTAGATGGGGTACCGAAACTCTCCTCCTGTGCACCTTCCCAATTTGACGGAGGTGCATGATAATTCTCGTGTGGTAGTCCCATGCTGTTCGGCCAACTCCCGCGTGGTCACATGTGGGTCGGTCTCCATTGAGGTTTTCTACATGTCCATATCCACTCTTGCGGGTCTTTCGGCTTTGGGACGGTCTGACAGGTCAGAATTTCCCACTAGAAACAGTTAGAACCAACGACAGCTCCAACGATGTGATATGGCATTGCGATACACACTGGTAATATTCCTTAAAACACTTGCGGGGGTGCTACCAATACGAAACTCATACAGCATGCAATAGGGGTTCCGGGAAAGGCCAGCGGGACCGTGCTTTGTCCAAAGCTTTAGTCTAGCTCAACCAAGTTGCCAGAAGCCAAGGACTCTGACCACTGGGCCATGGGAGTATCCTTTTATTTTGCCCATGAAAAAAAAAGAGATATCAGGGGATTAGTTTTCTTTATGTTGAGTAGGTTGTAAGTTTAGTCCCAGTAAAAACAGTCTTGCTGGACCAATATTCAATCAAGTGCTGGCAGCCAGCAGTGCTAGCAGGGGCCCAGCACGATGGCGCCGGTGCTCAAAAGTAAAAAAATGCTCCGGCAGACAACACATGGGCCAGCAGCTAGCCAACAAGTGGCACCTCATCAGTTGTCATATGCCACAACAGGGCCATCAGTTATCCATCACAGGCAGTGGCTGCCACAAGCTGCCTTTAAGCGGTCCTGCAAGCACGGGTCATAAATGTGGGTAGCCTATTATAGTCTACCAGTTTCCCCGCAGTGGTAGCCAGCAATCACGTGACGTAACTAATGGCTTGCCGAAAAAGAAAACCCATCACAACTCCTCAACGTTTCCCGGTCAGCTCTTTTTTCTCCCACAGAAATTTGATCTGCATGATGTCACGGTGCTGGGGAAATTTTTTCAGTCGGTCTGGAAAAACGCCCGGTGGATGAGTGACATCAAACACACGACAGTTTGGTGGCAAATTGGGTGCTTTAACCACAACAATGCGTTGTCAGGTGTGGGAGTTCGATTGAACGTGAGCCTGTTTCTTGCGCGATGTGAAACAAAGGGTTCTCTTTTTAATTTTACAATATTGCGAGTTATTTTTCGTAAATGTCTGTTTTATATAATTTATAAATACATTTTTTAACGTTACGATTTTTTTTATGTATTTATTGTACAATGAGGCAACTTCACCCATTTTCCACGAGTGTTTCAACTTAAAGATGTTTTCCAAAGTTTGTACTGTCTTTGTTATGGTCTTGGAAGGCGATTGTTTAACATAACTAATATACACTGCCGGAAAGTGAAAAAAGAACACAGAGAAGGATTGGCGGACCATCATGAAATTTATATATGTTAATGGGGTCGAGTTTACGTAAGTGTGATATTAATTTCGGGACCAACCGGTGAGCGCTTACGCCACAGCACGGCATAATATGCAAGTTATCGTCGGTGGTATTTAAGGAGTACGGCGAAGTGAATGTAATCAGTCGTCGGCGTACGGACACGTGCAAAGACCCTGAAGAAGCTGCAATGCCTGGACATGGAAGACGTGTACGATTTCAGCAGTTATCGGACTTTGAGCGAGGTCCTCTAGTCGGACTCCGCGAGGCCGGGTGGTCGTAACGTCGTATTGCGGAGCGATTTGGACGGGAAGTATCGGTCGTGGTACGATGGTGGCGTAGATGGTCCGAGGAACATTCCTACACGAGAAGACGTGGAACCGGGAGTCACAGACGAACTGATGAGCGGACCGATCGGCGCATAAGAAGAGCGGCGTTGTCAAGCAGAACATCCACTGCGACGCAAATCCGAGCTGCCGTTGCACCTGAGGTGACTGTGCGAACAATCCGCAACCGTCTACTGGATGCAGGACTACGTGCACGTGTGCCTCTGTCATGTGTACCTCTGACTCCAGCCCACCGTCAGGAACGGCTGCAGTGGAGAACGCAATGGCGATCTGTCGTGTTCAGCGATGAAAGCAGATTCTGCTTGGGAGCCTCCGATGGCCGTATGCGTGTTCGCAGACGCTCAGGGGAGCGTCTCTACCCTTCTTGCATCCGCCAGCGACACACAGGGCCTACACCTGGTCTCCTGGCGTGGGGAGCGATCAGATATCACTCGCGTACACAACTAGTGTTTGTACCGGGTACGTTAAACAGCACCTCCTACATCAACAACATCATTCAGCCCGTTGTTGTGTCATTTGTAAGGTCGGTCCATCGTGGTGTTTTCCAGCAAGATAACGCACGCCCACACACGACACGTGCAACGCAACATGCACTTCAGGGTGTGAGACAACTTCCATGGCCTGCACGTTCACCGGATTTGTCCCCCATTGAGCACGTGTGGGATTTCATGGGACAACGACTTATCCGATCTCCACGGCCAGCCACGACCATACCCGATTTACGCGTCCAGGGTGAGGATGCTTGGAACTCAATACCCCAAACTTACATCCAACATCTGTACGATAGACTTCATGCCAGAATTGCACAGTGTGACGCAGTTCATGGCGGTTCAAACTCGTACTAACCATGTTACATGGAAATATTATTTTTCAGTTTACCAGCAAATACAGCTGTATTTTGCCATAATGTTTTGATCACGTTATCCTCTGTATTCCGTTATTATGCTATATAAATTTCGTTGGTATCAGACGTCTCCTTCTTGGTGTTCTTTTTTCACTTTCCGCCAGTGTATTTACGTGTTCATGTCACATTCTGTTACATTTTTAACATTTTTCTTATTTTTCATAGTCAGAAGCTGCATTTGTTCTAAATAGGAAATATGTTTTTTATTTCTGGTTAGTTTTGGCTTTCATCACCTAATAACGTCATTGAGCGTAATTTATTCTGTGGATGTATCAGGCTGTCCGCTATTGCACGAATCGACAAACCAGTGGTACATTATCCAACGATCGCTCCTCTCGTGCCGTAAGGGGAACAGGAAACTTTTGTGAGTCTCACGCTTTCCTTATATACCTCTCTGAATTCCGTGTTAAGGCGGGATAGTCCACTGGACTGTGACAACGAGAGCGTCTGGAAACCTCGTGAGGGTATGTTATTTATGAGTATTTTTCAGCCATTTAACAGAGACAGTTTAATCCTTCCACTTTCACAAAACATCCGATTTAAACACTCAAGTATGTTGTCACTATTTCTCCGTTGAGAAAGATAATACCTTTACGCCCCTCATTGCTTCTACTAAAAAATAAGAAAAAAATGACCTGGTGAGTAAAAATAAATTGTCTCCCTTCCAAGATAAACGGTTTTGCTGGGGAAACATGAAGGATAATAACATAAAAAAATCGACCGTAAGCCCTCTCCAGATAGAAAGCAAAAACACGCTAGGCAATTTTCCAAGTGACGAAGTTAAGCTTGTTGACGCTAAGTAAAGGCCATACTTCCTTTTGACTGAAGGGGGAAGGTTTCCACAGGAAGTGATAACACGAGAGGTTTGCCTGACCTGCGCGCTCCAGACGACGGTTACGGGTGAGCACCGTAATTACTCCCCAAGGGGAAACCGACATCAGCCGTCGTTTTCGTTGTGCACGCAGACGCTGTTAATAATCCGAATCTGCTGCGTAAAGCCCCATTGGTACGGGCCATTTACTAGATTTTTGTCAATAGAAGGCATGTTCCTTATCAGCTCCACTGCTATATCCTTTATCTCACACTATCTTCGCTCTTGATGACATGCTAGCTAAGATTTGTTTCTATTTTATTGTCCATCTCTCTCCCTCTCTTGCGCCCTCTTTCTCCTGCACTTACAAAGACTAGGATTTCAAAATCGAATGTCAACAACTCGTTTGATGCCTGTCCGCTGACACGAATAAAAGCGAAATCAATGGTATTGATTCAGCTGTTATAGTCGACTGTACTATCGCACTCAGAAAAGAAAGTCGCATGGGACGAGCCCCGCAGCTGTGTTATAATCTTCTTCTGATCCACTTTTTTTGTACACTGTCAGTATATGTGCCGTAAGAAAAATGCCTTACTTGAATGTATGATCAAACTGATTTTCCTTCAACAGTTTTGCTTAAAACTCATTATTTGTACACTCACTGGCCATGTTATTAGAACCAGTTCTCAACTATGGGTAAAAAAAAAAAAAGGAAACAGAAGCCCTTGGGAGCCTGGGCCCAGGGAATGCACGTGACCAGTTTAACCGTTCTTTGACCGCACTGTGACAGGTGACGAGAATAGGTCATATATGACAATGTCATCGCCCGGAAACAATAGTTGGACCCAAAACAGATGCCCATGCCGACCCCTAAAACCGGCTTACATCCACGTATGTCCTGTTGCCTGTTTTTAGCACGTCTTTTGTAAAAGAAAGATAGTGCTGATGTTACCGGTTTGTCCGTCGGTCTGTATCCACGATATCTCTGCAACTATTAGTCCGATTTGAATTTTTTTTTTGCATTGAAAAGCTTGAAATATGCGAACGATGATCCTACATTTCGTTTTTTTTTACGATGTACAATTTCGCCGCTAGAGGGCGTAAATGCAGATGATGTCGAATTCAAAAATACGTTTTGTTCCACACATTTGCTTCTAAACATCCGAGTGAAAAAATTCTTTTATCTTTCGATTCCCTCTGTGTCGAAGAGTATTTTAGATATAGTTACTTTTTCAAATTACGCATAGATTTTCCGCTAGGGGGCGTAAAAGTAAATTACATTTTTCCCGATAACTTTTCTTCTAAAACTCCGCTTTGAAAAGTTTTTTTCTTCAGCGGATACACCTCCTGATGGAAAATCTTTTGCATATAATTTCAAATTTTGGGGGAAGAATACTATGGCCACCAGGGGGCGTAAAAGTGTTAATTTTTGCTTCTGATGTATTTGCCATAAAATCTGAGCTTCGAAAATACCGATTGAAAAAACTCTTTCGTGGACTGATGCCACTCACATCGATAAACCTTTTTGGATAATTTTCTTTTTAAAATATTCCAGTTTCTCCGCCAGGGGCGTAGATGTATATCTTATTTTCGTCAATATCTCTACTTCTAGGAGTCCGATTTGAAAAATGCCTTCTTTGTTGGATAGTGTTTTCAGTGTGACATGTTTTTCATATAATTTCAAAATTTTCAAGTAATTCTTAGACTTTCCTAGGAGGCGTAGAGGTAAATGGCGTTTCCCGCTATATCTCTGCTTCTAAATCTCCGATTTAAAGCATTCTTTCTGCACCGGATACAGCTCCTGATGGGAAATCCTTTGCACCTAATTTCTAATTTTTGCGAAAAATGGTTTGGCCACCAGGTGGCGTAAGTCTTAATTTCCGCTTCTGATGTATTTGCAGCAAAATATGAGCTTCTAAAATCTCGATTAAAAAAAGACGTTTTGTTGACCGATACTACTCATGTCGACAAACCTTTTAGGAACATTTTCTTCTTGAAATAATGCATGGTTTCTACGCCAGGAGGCGTAGATGTATATCTTATTTTTGTCAATATCTGTACTTCTAGGAGTCCGATTTAAAAAATTCCTTCTTTGTTGGATAGTGCTTCCGATGCGAAATGTTTTTCCTATAAATTCAAAATTTTCAAGTAAAGCATAGACTTTCCGCTGGGGGGCACAAATGCAAATTGCGTTTTCTGCGTTATTTCTGCTCCTAAAGCTCCGATTTGAAAAATTCTTCCTGTGTCGCATACAAGACGTGATTGAAAATATTTTTCACATAATTTCTAATGTTTGGTAAAGAATGGTTTGGCCACCAGGGGACATAAACTTTAATTTCTGATTCTGATGTATTTGTAGCAAAATCTGGGCTCCTGAAAACTCGACTAATTTTATTTTATTTTTCTTGGACCGATACCGCCGATATGGGAAAACCTTTTGAGAATACTTTTCTTCCTAAAATAATGCATGGTTTTCCCACCAGGGGACGTAAAGTCCCATCTTATTTTTGCCGATATCTCTGTTTCTAAGAGTCCGATTTGAAGAATTCTTTTCTGTGTTGGAGAGCGTTTCCGGTTCGAAATGTTTCTCATATAAATTCATATTTTTCTTAACGCGGAAGTCTGCAACCAGAAGGCATAAGCTCACGATTCCGTTTACAGCAATATCTGAGGGATTAAAAATCTGCTTGAAAAACTTCTTTCTTCCGTCAGATAGCATTGTTTTCCATACCGGTTCCATTGACTTCGAATAGGTTTGATAAATTTAATTTGCGTCCGAACGGATTCAAAAGACGTGCTTATTACACCCGAAAGATCGGTGTCATCTTTCTTGTTTGAGCTGCTCCCGGGCAATACCACTACCACCGTGGTATTATACTGCCATTATCTCGACGATCTATAGCCATAGCTCACGTCGAAACGACCAGCACTGCTGAACCGCAAGGGCACCTCCTACAGATCGATAGAGCGAAATCTCACACAGCACGGATGACTTGTCACCAGGGCTGGGAACTGCTGCAGCACCCAACCTGTTTCCCCGGACATTGCCCACAAGTGACTACCACCTTTGCCGGTCATTGCTGCATTTATTGGAAGGAAAGTTGTTCACAAACTGAGACGATGTGGAACGCGCACTTACTCACTTCTTTGCGTCCAAGCCACCAAAATTCTACGGGGACGGTGTCCAACAGCTGCCGACAAGATGGGAGCAGGTCGTGGCAAACGATGGCGACTACATTTTGGGTTGATTTGTATTTGTACATACATACAGTAATTAGCACTATTCTGTTGCCTTGCATCTACAGACATTATTTTTTTTAGAACCCAATATTCTTCCCTGGAACCAGTGACCTTAAATTAGGAACGGGCGAATACTTATAGTCCATCGAGTTGTTCACGGTGGTCGTTAAACCTTCAATAAAAAAATTATTAAAATGAAAAGCCATTTTTTTGGTAGTTTTTTTTTCAGTAAATACACTGACGGAAAAAAAATCCCAACACCACGAAAAAATAGTTGTAGAGGAATGAAATGGCGGCAATACATTTGTATAGGTAACATATTTAATCGATTAAGGTTTCAAGATCCCAGCTTATTGTAAGCGCGAGAAGAGCCATTTTAAATGTGAAATGCTAGTACATTAATAACCGGTGTAACCGCCAGAATGTTGAATGCAAGCACGCAAACGTTCATGCATTGTGTCGTACAGGTGCTGGATGTCAGTTTGTGGGATGGAGTTCCATGCCTGTTGCACTTGGTCGGTCAATACAGGGACGGTTTAAGCTGGTTAGGGGTGACACTGGAGTTGTCGTCCAATGATGTCCCATACGTGCTCGATTGGTGAAAGATCTGGTGATCTAGCAGGCCACGGCAACATGTCGACACCCTGTAGAGCATGTTGGGTTACAACAGCGGTATGCGGGCGAGCGTTATCCTGTTGTAACCCCCCCCCCACCCTCTGGAATGCTGTTCATGAATGGCAGCACAACAGGTTGAATCACCAGACCGACGTACAACTGTGC
The DNA here is from genome assembly GCA_039090855.1 of Macrothele yani. Taxonomy (NCBI): domain Eukaryota; kingdom Metazoa; phylum Arthropoda; class Arachnida; order Araneae; family Macrothelidae; genus Macrothele; species Macrothele yani. The sequence goes on from CM077012.1 coordinate 30,856,799, forward strand.
CGTCAGGGTGCGTGGGATAACCACGAGAGTGCTCCTGCTGTCATAGGAAATTGCTCCCCAGACCATAACTCCAGGTGTAGGTCCAATGTGTCTCGGCCGCAGACAGGTTGGTGGCAGGCGCTCACCTGTCTTCCTCCTAACCAACACACGGCCATCACTGGCACCTAGGCAGAACCGGCTTTCATCAGAAAACACAACAGATCTCCACTCCGTCCTCCAATGAGCTCTAGCTTGACACCACTGACGTCGCAAACCGCAGTGGATTGGAGTAAGTGGAATGCACGCTACAGGGCGTCTGGCTCGGAGCTGTCCTTCAAGTAACCGATTTGTAACAGTTCGTTGTATCACTGTGGTGGCAACTGCAGCTCGAATTGCTGCCGCAGACGCGGTACGATGCGCCACGGCCATACGCCGTACACGGTGGTCTTCTCTCTCAGTAGTGCCACGTGGCCGGCCGGAACCCAGTCTTCTTGTTGCAGTACCTTCCCTTGACCACCGCTGCCAACAAACATGCACAGTGGCTACATTCCTGCCAAGTCGTTCTGCAATATTGCGGAAAGAAAATCCACCTTCTCGTAACCCTATTACACGACCTCGTTAAAACTCCATGAGCTGTTGATAATGGCTTCTTCGTCTTCTTAAAGGCATTCTGACTAACATCAACACATTACGTCGAATCTCAACGATGACTAACGCTCACGAACGTTACAGCGCGTATTTACAGCAAACCTGCTTTGCATATTCCGAGGGGCGCTACTAGCGCCACACGTATGCGCTGAACGCGAAATTTGCATAGACGTCATCTTACAGATGTACTCTCACCACCTACCAACTGTCGTTTATCTAACACAACCCCTTCTTGGTGTTGGGATTTTTTTCCGTCAGTGTATGTAAAATATTTAAAATACAGGGTGCTCGTAAACTGTTTTGACAAAAGAAGAGGGGTGATAGTATCCATCCAGACGAACAATATTTACAATGGAACCTAGGGTCGCATTCCACTCTCACTTTTTAACCTATATTTTTACTTATTTTCCTAGTATGAAGACATAGAAGTATGGGTCATTTATTTTCCCCGTATGAAGACATAGAAGTATGGGTCACTTTTTTTATTGTCCGATGTCTGTGTATCAGCTTTTGGACCCCTTTAAAACAAAGAAATTAGCTAGATATCAAGAGTAAATTTTATATTTCGGAGTTTATGAAATAATATTACAGAACAGTGTATTTCAGCTCTTCTTAAAGACAACTGACGGTCATTGACAATTTAATGAGATCTCAAGTTCCAAATCATTCTGTTGCTTCGAAAAATCACAATGAAAAAATACTTAATTTGTGATAAGTCCTCCTACAGAAAAAATAAAATTATTATAAACCTATTTAAAAAATAATAAGCTCCAACAGAAAATAAAATGACTAATTCGCATTAACGACAAAAAAAAAAAAAAAAATTCATCATCGCGCAATTAGTTTTTACCTTGAACGTGTGTGCGTCTCCCGAGTCGTTGTAGCTCTGTGGTCAAAAAAATAATTAGCTCCAGCAGAAAATAAAATGACTAATTCATTCGCATTAATGACAAACAGAAAAGAAATTTCATCATCGCGCAATTAGTTTTACCTTGAACGTGTGTGACTCCCGAGCTGTTGTAGCTCAGTGGTTAAGACTCGCGGTTTCTGTTGAGCCAAACCACCTGAGATCGAATCCCTCTGGTGCGAAAAGATTCGCTGGTGTAAGGGATGAAAAATTCAGGTTTTCGGTTTTCGAAATTCTTGTATAAATACGAAAAAAAAAAAACCCGAAACGGGCTTTTCTGAAATAAACTGAATTACTAACTACGGAAAATCTGTCAAAATACGGAAATTAAAAAAAAAAAAAAAGGCGAATTTTTAAAAATGAAAATTTTGCTAAAAGGTGGATAGCTGGCAGCAACTTTGCTACGGGTTATTTTCAGGAATTTTCCGTGAATTCACATCACTGAATTTTTAAAGTGTATATTTTGCATTTTCGAATAAATCTGAAAATCTCATTACGTTTTCCGTGACTGCGATCGTGGGGCATTTCAAAGAGGCTGGTCTCAGTTCCCTACAGAATAATATTTGAATGGTATTATATAATCTTTGGCGTAAGTGTTTTCTGTATTGGTATAGGACTGGGCAATAATTTTATTTACAACGTGCACATTTGTGTTACACGAAATAAAACGTAATAGTTTGGGTTTTAGAGAAAATATCTGGAATTTGAATTATTAAATATTTCTAAAACCTAGTTAATTATATGAAATTTCGGAACTTCATTAATTGAGAGCTAAAAAGCGCCTGGAAGACATTTTGTGCTGGGTGCTGGAAGGTTTTCTGCTACGTCATTGGCCAAATCCCTCGAATATAAAAAAAAAAAAAGGACCAAACATGTTTTTCGTTATTTAATATTCATTCCGACTTATATTCCTGAAACATCATGGGTATTAAATCCAATAACATTCAGTACTATCGCTTTTATTTGCGCTAGCTTTTGACAAGTACATAAAAAACAGGCAACATGAACATATCTGGAAAACAAAAACAAAAAATCTTTCCATTTCAGACTACAAACAATTTTAAATTAATTTTAATTGACTGCTAGTAGAAGGAGGTGAGAAAACACCCAGTTCTCAACTGTAAAGTTTAATTTCACCCAGTGTACAAGGAATTCCGTTGCTCACAAATCTCCATTTGCTCCCGAAAACAATTCTGCTTACAAAATTCCATCAGAAGATCGGAAGTGATTGGGTAACTTCTGTACTCTCAGATATTCTTCAACACAATTCATATTTTATATTCTGAAAAATTCCTATTTCTCCGCAATGTACGTTATTTTCATGCAACCGATTTCATGAAGTGCAGCGAGCAAAAAGTATTATGCGGTCTCTCTGCACCACTTCGAAGATTTGTGCGTGTGTGTGTGTGAGGAGGGGGGGGCACGTTCCGTCTTTACACTTGCTCTCCTATGATTGTGAATGCAACGATGGATTAAAATTGTGTTGACGCCGGTTTTCCTTTAAACTTCTTTTCCTTCCTTCCTTCTCCCTCTCTCTCTCTCTCTTTTTCGCATTTATGGAATCGAAAGTTGGAACATTAGAATATTCGAAACGTACTTTTTGTATGCCACGCGTTGATAGTGATGGACTACATCATTTAAATGAAATGGTATGGACAGGTTTACAATTCAAGAAATAAATATGCCGAAAGGGTTTTTCTTTTGCCCTCTTTTAAAAATTAAATTTGAGCGTATACAGTAATCACTCAAATTTTACGGTGGACCTACACGAATTTCAATGAAGGAGGAAAAATTCGAACTGAAGAGAAAAAGTCAATCATAGCAAAGATGGGAAAAGTCATTACTCGCTGAGGACTAAATGAACAACTACAAAACATGGTTAAAAAAGACTACTTAAAAGTGTAAATTACGTGTTTCGGCGATTAAAATATTGAGCCAGAGAAATAACAACGGAAAACCCATTTGAATCAGGTTTATTAACCTTACAGATTTTTCCTAAGAGAAAAAAATATTACGGTCAACCGAGGATTTTTGCGGATGAAATAATTATATCAAAATGAAATTTAAATGCAGGCAAAAACTCAACACTTCGCAACGATCATGGACTACTTTGTCCGTGTTCATTTCGTCCACAGAATGCATGGAATACCTTGGACATTTTCAGTTTTGATGGAATTTTTTTACTAGGCAGAAAAAAAACCCCAGCGGACGTTGCTTTACATGCTATTTTTTTCTGTTTAAGTTAATTGATTAAAATATAATGATTTTAAACGCTATTAAAGTAAAACGAGGAACTGTATTTTGAAGAGCTTTTTAACTCTTACGTGTGGTAGGATGTAAATCACTATGACATAGTCAAAGTTTTACAAAAATATTTTGATGTTTTGAAATACATCTTCTATTGCGTGTGTGCATAAGTTCTACCCGTTTTTGTAGGCTACAAAGAAAGGAGAAGAACACAACAAATAACGTACCTAGGATTTCACACAATTGCCTAGGATTTCACACAATTGCCATCATTCTATATGACCTCTTGCCGTCTGTCTATGAGTAGGTGAATGCCACGCTGGAAAAACTCCTGTGTTTTAGAGTAAAAAAAAGGTCATGTAATGCCGTTTTCACATCGTCCACATCATCGAAGGTTTGGAGACCGAAGCCGTTCTGTAATGATCGAAAACGGTGGTAATCCGTAGGTGCCAGGTCTGGGGAATACGCCGGGTGAGGTAACAATTCCCAATCCAAAGTCCAGTAATTTTTGCCGAGTGATTAAAGCAGCATGAGGTCTGGCGTTATCATGATGAAGGATCACGCCTTTGCGATTGACGAGTGCTGACCGCTTCGATGTCAGTTGTTCTCGCAATCTGTCCAACTGTTGGCAGTAGAGGTCAGCATTTATCGTTCGGTTGGGTGCTAACACCTCTCGGTGGTTATTCCCTGGACATCTCACCAAACACTCAACAAAACATTTTTGGGATGCAGTCTTCCTTTTGAGGTCGATGGACCAGGCTCCGCACCTTGGCACACAGTCCGTCGACGCTTTACATTACGGAACAGTACCCATTTCTCATCGCCCGTTACAATTCGTCCCAAAAACGGTTCATTTCTGTGACGAGAAAGCAAAGAAACACAGGTATGGATTCTCTCCTCTTGTTGCTTTGCAGAAAGTTGATGCGGAACCCAGTTATCGAAGTTGGTGATGAACTCAAGCGCATGCATCCATCTTTCGAGTGTTGTTCTGTGCACCGACAACGTTTCCGCTAATTCCTGAATGGCTGGATGTCGGTCATTTGTTATGGCTTGGTCCACATCCTCGTCAGAAACCACGGAAGGACGTGGTTGATCTTTTCAGTTTCTGTCTCCGTTCCGGAATTTCCGAAACCAACGGCGAATAATGCTATCACCAACTGCATCCTCTCCATACAATTGCCAGATGTTCCGTCTACAGTACTGCCTTTATCGAACTCTTTCAGTAAACAATGTCTAATATGCTCCTCGCCTCATGCCATGTTACACCATCCGTGATTTCCTTTACGAATGACTTACTCGGACAAACCTAGTGCCTCTATATGCTGTACACTGTTAAAAAATGTGTGGTAGGTTGCACCAAAAAGTAGTGCTACTCCAGCTGCACCACTTTCTGAGAAAAGGTACACCATTATGTGGGGCAAACAAAACCAAACAACATAATGCAACTTTGCACCACGTTATGCTACAAGGTTGCTTCACATTATGGTGCAAGGTTGCACCATGTTGTTGGGTTTTGTTTGTCTCACACAGCGGCGTATCGTTTCTCAGAAAGTGGTGCAACCTGCCACAAAATTTTTAACAGTGTACTGCTCCACGCTTCATTAGCCGAAAATTCTGCATCGCAGCGTCATCTGTGACGTAACTACTCCGATCGTAATTTGCATCTATTACGAAAACGGGTAGAACTTTTACACACACCCAATACATTGTTTTCATATAATTCTTAGTTTTTTAAGTATGGTTATTTTTTATTTTGACTAATTTTTTTATAATTTCCATATTGCTAATTTTCATAGGAACGAACTTTTTTTTTCCCTGTTTAAGTTATTTTCTCACACCGCTAATTCGCAGTAATTATCAATCTAAGTTTTGTTTCAACGTTATATTTTCATTTATTTTTTCTCACGTTAAATAACTATGACACATGTAGAGCATTATAGAAAATTTCCACGGTATGTTATACATTCTCAGAACGAAATGAATGTGAACAAAATGAACTGGACCAAGTGATAGGAACCCTTCCCAACCCAGTATTTCTGTCAGTTTTGCAGTGTTTTCTGTCATTCAATCCTGTTTTGGTCCGACCTTTTGCCTTAAAAAGCCTCTAGTAAAATTTTACGACGGTGTCAAATTTCATCTCGGTTTCTCGTAGCGGTACCATCCTCTCTCTCTCTCTTAATTGCCAGGACTTGCTTCCTGCGTAACGCTGTGCAACTGTTTATTCCCACATACTTTGGTTACCTCAAATAACTTATCGCAGTTTATATTTTCTAATATCTTCAACAGAGTGCAATCGCATCGTCTTTTAGCGTTTCGTATACTCAACTTTAGGCAACGAATTATATTTGGCTTTCTTCATCTGCCTGCTTTTGGAATGCGTTTTTTGGTTCAGTTTGAAATTTTGGTATCATGTTCTTTGGTTAAGGATATGGCACACATCCAATTCCTTAATTCCACGGGAAATGTGTGTATCTTTCATTGCACAAAAGCGGTTTCAGTAATATTTTTCAGGGAAAACGTTTCGGAAGGAGAGATAGGCCCTGCAAATCTGTCCCAATGATTCGAACTTGTCACTAACATTTCAAAAGATTTGTAAGAATACAAAAGTGCTTGAGAAAAAGGTATTAAACTTAATTATCTGTAGGAGGAGAAATGTTGAGTTAATTACCAGGGTGAGTCATAATTTCGTAGCGTTTTGTGGTACAATGTTTAGTCCGGTAATACATGTTGACTACATATGGCTATTCAGTAAAATGCCGTCCATCAGAGTCTATATGGTCTTTCGCCAACGTTCAGCCAAAGAGGCAATGCCGTTGCGATGCCAAACGGCTTTCATCTTTCACAGCCTCCAAGGAATGGAACCGTCTACCGGCGGAGACGTGCACCATGGAACGACACAGATGAAATTCCAAAGGTGCAAGATCCGGACTATAGAATGGGTGTGGTAGGATTTCGACGCCATTTAAATCCTGAATTTTCTGGCGGACAATCCGTGACCTATGACATGGGACGTTGTCGAATTGCAGGATGACCTTCTTTCGGTTCACCATTGCGGGGTAGCGCTGCCGTAGAACATCGTATACGTGTTGTAGCTGGTTGGCATACAGGTCCCCATCGACGTCCCGACCATGTGGCACAAGCTTTTAGTAGACAGGATCCTCGGAATTTCACCATACACACACCATTTTCTTCCCTTCAAAACGCCTTCTTTGAACCACTGCTTGAGCCTCATGCCCTGGCGGCAGCCATTGGTTTCCGGTATCACGATAACGTAGGAAGACCACTTCTCATCATTCATTACGATTGTTTGCCAAAACCGGTCATCTTGTAGATTTTGCAGCATATCTGAACACAGAGTGACACACCTCCCATCTTGCTTTGGGGTCAAGTCATGGGGAACCATTCGCGGACGTCTGGAGTGAAACCCGAGCTGGTGTATGTGACGAACGATGGTGGTTTGTGATGCATGGAAGTCCTCTGCTATTCGTCGGGTGCTGTTTTCTGGGTGCTATTCAACAGCTAAACGCAGGGCTTAGGTGTTGGTAGTAACTGGTCTCCCACACCTCGATTTGGCAACGAGCTCTGTATCACCGGACCATAGACAGAGTAGTGGGACAAAAATATCACGTGTATGCCAGAAAACAGCAGTCCTTGGCCAATCAGCGAACAGCTGGAAACCGGTTTATACTGGTACCAACAGGTGGCAGACGAACATTAAGGGAGTCATAGCAAGCGTTCTCGTTCCATTTCATTTTAGCCATGGAAGAGCAGAGAGTAAACATCCGTTTCTGTTGGAAACTTTGTAAATCAGTTACTGAAACTTACAGAATGTTAAAAGAAGCGTATGAAGACACAGCATTACCTCGCAGCAGAGTTTTCGAATAGTATGCACGGTTTCGTGACGGACGGGGCTCCTTTGATGATGATTCGAGATCTGGGCGTCCCTCCGTGGAATGAATGTGCGTACAGCGAAAAACATCGAAGAGGAGAGAAAGATCGCGAATTTACAGTGACAGTTTTGGCTGAGTCGATGGGCATCATTAAACTTAACTGTCATGAGATTCCACGCGGGGATATGGGTAAACGAAAATTTAATGTCATATTGGTACCCCGCGTTCTGAATGATGAGCAAAAGGAGGCTTGCTCATCGATCTGTTCCAATCTGCTGGGCACTGCAGCTCAGAATCCTGATTTTCGCTCCAGAATTATTGGAGATGAAATATGGTGCCCACAGTATGATCCACAAACCAAGCGACAAAGCGCTGAATGGAGAGGTACCCACTCACCATCGACCAAGAAAGCCCGCATGCAGTCCTCAAAGACAAAGCTGATTGGAAAGATATAGTTCACAAGGAATTCGTGCCAGTAGGTCAAACGGTAAATCAGGAATTCTACATAAGTCTTTTACGCAGCAGTATTCTTAGGCTGTCGTCTCCAGTTATAGGAATCCGGAAATTGGTTCTAGTTTCATGATAATGCACGACCACGTACAGCGTTGTCAGTACAAGAGTTCCTGGCTTAACAGCAAATCACTGTGTCGCCACATGTGACGTTTTCCTCCTAATTTATCACTCTGTGCCTGCTTCCTGTTCCCCAGGATAAAACGGGCACTAAAAGGACGGTATTATGCAGACATTACATATATTCAAGCAGGCGTGACAAACAACATCGGAACTGTTTTCAGGATCTTCAGAAACGCTGAAAACTGCATTGATTCAGAAGAGCTGTCTTTTGATGTTGACCAGCATTGATTGTGAGTATGGTACTTTTTTAAAGTCTTTATTGCGTCAGCCCTGGAACTTTTCAGACCTAGGTAGTAAATCTGCTGCATAGCATTTTATCTTTTAAGGTTTCTATCCGCAACTAATGGCCCATATTGTAGTTACATTCGATTTACCTCTGATACTGTAAACACCTGAAATTTAAATATTTATACTCTTCCCTTTGCATGTATAGCAATAAGGAACTGGGAATTCGTCCTTCCACTAAATTAATCAGGTAAACATTTACAAATACGTCTGAGATTCGATTTTTTTAAAATAACAAACAGCGTTCAGGAAAATTGGTGATTCACTTCCTAAGCACTGACAAACTCACCGAAGAACAAAAAACATTATGACCAGCATGCCTTTATGCAAATCGAAGCAACTGCTGGTAAACGACGGCGTGTGTGAAGTTCATGAAACGGAATAAATAACACCTGATACTGAGCTCTGTTAAGAAATGTTATTCTTGTTCTTCAGATGGGAATGAAAGCGAATTTGACAAAGGCAAAGGTTTTATGACCAGACTACTGGGTCAGAGCATTTCCGAGACGGCAATATTCGTGGAGTGCTCAGCCGTTCCTTCCTCCTAGGACTACTGAGCACTGCAATATTTGTGGAGTGCTCAGTAGTCCTAGGAGGAAAGAACCATGCACCGCCGACAAGGTGTAGGCAAACGAAGGCTCATTGATGCTAGAGGTGAGCGAATGCTATCCTAAATTGAGGTGAGCGAATGCTATCCTCGAAGCCAACAGAAAGGGTACTGTGGCGCAACTCGGCCGGTAAATTCAATGCTAGTGGCGGAAGTAATGTGTCACAACACACAGTACATCGAGCCCTGCTAAAAATGGTGGTCTCCGAGCTTCATGCCACTCCGAGTACACATTCTAACCTCAGCACACTGTCGAAAGCCCCGTTTTGATGCTCGCAACGCCAGCATCAAAACTGGACCTTGAATGATTGGAAGAAGATTGTCTTGTCCAATGAATCTCGTTTCCTGTTGCATCATGTGGACTGCAGGGTACGTGTGCGTTGTTTACTTGGGGGCAAATGTTGGTAACAGGATGCACCGTGGGACGAAGGCAAGCCGGTGGAGAAAATGTAATGCTTTGGGAAATGATGTGGTGAAAAAACTTTGGTCTCCAGTCATTCATCTGCAAGAATCTGTGACATCTACCTCCTACCTAAACATCATATTGACCAGGTACATGCTTTTATGGCAAAAATAATACGTTCTAGTGGCTTCTTTTGGAAGAATAATGCGCCACGTTACACTGCTCGGATTGTTCGAGTATGGTTCACGGAACACGAGAAAGACTTCTAGATATTGCCCTGGCCCCTAACTTCTCGAGACAACAATCCAATCGAGCATCTGTGGTTTGTATTGGAGCAGAAAATCCAATCTGCGGCGGCTTAGCCACGTTACTTACAAGAGTTAAAGGGTCTTCTGGTAAGGTAAAGGATCTTCTGGTAACGTAAAGGATCTTCTGGTAACGCCGGGTAAGAGCTGTCTTGGAGGATGGACATCATATTAGGCAGGTGTTCATAATGTTTCGGTTCTTCGGTATATGTACTTGGTGTAACAAGGACAAAGAGGATGAGGAAATCGTGGATCAGAATAATGACAGAAGTTGATGACATCCTGATCAAAGTAAAAACCTTCCAATGGGAAAGGGTTGGATATATTGCTAGGACTGGCCACCGCTGGACAATTGAAATATTAGACTGCATACTAAAGGGACAGAAGGTACTAGTTTACTTTAGCAGCTTCATATTTTTAAAGTCTATGACGTTGCAATGCAATATTTTAAACTACATTAGTTTACATTTTGCAGCTTCATATAATTTACCCGAATTTCTTGATAAAATGAATATCTTCTGGTTCTTTGTGATCTTACGATTTTATATATCAGTCAATGGAACACGTATTCTTAGTGTTCAAATTTGTCAGAATGAAATTCGAAAATCGGTACCTACCAACCCGAAGCTTCGCCAGCCGCTATATGAAATAGCACGTAATGTTGTTTTCACTGCACTGCTGTCGTCTGCAACACAGAACTTCCGGTTGTCAACTAAACTAAAGTGGTTGGGTAAAAGTCTGAGCTCACTTAAGAAATGTTACATTAGACAAAAGAATGGTTGTGATGCTTTGAGTTGTACGTCAAACTACACTGCTGGCCACTCAAAATGCAACATCAAGAAGGAAGAATCCGATTGGCCTGAAATTCGCAGCATGCGTCGCCCGCGAGAGGACATGCAAACGATTAGCACTGCATGGCATATGCAAATCATGTGCGCCCGGCACTCTACCGAGAAGATCTATAACAAGGGTGCACAGAAGGCGGGGTGTAAGTAGTGGAAGTGTGTTGTGCTGCCGGACCTGTGCGTGGAAAGCTTCCTCATGCCTCGTCGCAGAATACGGCATTCATTCCAGCACGTTTCGGAGTTCGACAGAGGAAGAATATTGGCTTTTCGCGACAGCGGTTTATCGTACAGAGACATCGGCGCCCGTGTGAGACGACATCCAGCCACAGTGAGGCGAGTATGGATTCGGTGGGTGCAGGAGGGACGGACGGACCGACGTGAGCGATTGCCGCGGCATACCACCAAACGAGAGGACCGGCATGTTGTGCGGCGGGCATTGACGGCTCGCACCGCCACATGACGAACGTTAGCGCAGGAATTAGGGTGTAGTGCGCAACAACCTGTGTCAGCACGTACCGTTCGACGTCGTCTGCAGGAGCGAGGACTTGTCGCACGGCGCCCATTGCTCCGATTACCATTGACCTTACACCACCGGCGAGTGCGGTGGCAGTGGGCCGTTGAACGCCGCACCTGGAACACGGAATGGCACGACATTGTCTTCTCCGACGAATCCGGCTTCTGCCTGCAACACCACGGTGGTCGGATCCGCGTGTGACGGCACAGCGGCGAGAGACTGCATGACGCCTGCATTATGCATCGCCATACCGGTCCGTCGCCTGGCGTTATGGTTTGGGGCGCATTTGGATGTGACACCCGCACCCCTCTGGTACGCATCGCCGGTACACTCAACAGCCACCGCTACATCTCCGACGTTTTGGAGCCCTTACCTGCATGACCTGCCAGCCGCCACGTTTCAACAGGACAATGCGCGCCCGCACGTGGCACGCATCGTGTAACAATTCTTCGCTGCCCACCAGGTGTCACTGCTGCCGTGGCCCGCCTGTTCTCCCGATATGTCCCCCATCGAACACGTCTGGTCGCTGATCGGCAACCGAGTGGCCCGGCAAGCACCACCCACGGCTACGCCTGATGAACTGTGGCAACGTGTGGAAGCAGCCTGGACCGACATACCCGAAGCCCACATCCAAAGCCTCTTCTGTTTGATGCCGCGGCGTGTAGCGGCCGTTATTGCCAGCCATGAGTGCCACACAAACTATTGATGTCTGCGTGTTCCTTAAGTCGCACGGGCCTGTAAGCTCAATCGTTTCATCTTTGTATCTGTTGTTATGTGTTCAGTAAATCTGGCTTTGCTATGTCGTGTCCTTTTTGGTGTTGCATTTTGTGTGGCCAGCAGTGTATATCTTCGATTTTCTGGCGCCGCATGACTGTCAGATTGAAATGTTGGAACAGATCTTCCTATGATACCTACGCTGATTACATAAAAAGATATGATCGACCATGATGTGAAAGGCAGTGATAATATCTTAGCAAGATCAATTGGCAGAGAGTCCCATGGAGACCGAAATAGGAATATATTGATTAGCATAAATGTTTAAGCATTGCAAGCCATTCCCCTGTGTTTCTGGTTGAATGTTTTTTCTGATCGGCTGTAATATGAGAGTAATTTACCTAATGACTTCTTTTTCAGTTGGCAACTGCAAGTTCTGCACAGCAGCAAATAGCTGTGCTGTGAAAACAAGTTTACTTACTATTGCAAATGGCGTTTGGTTAAGCGGATTGGTACCAATACTCAAATTTCATTTTGACAAATTTAAAGTGAAAACTGCATATTCCGTTAACTGAAATAGGATTAAAAGATCAGTGAGAATACAATGTAAAAAAATAAGTGGTGTAAATTCACGGACCATTTCTGAAAATAACGTGCTGCAAAGTTGCCGGTAAGTGTCCGTCTTTTAACAAAATTTCCGATTTTGAAACCGCCCGTTTTTTTTTTTTTTTTTTTAACTACCGTATTTTTCGTAGTCAGAAATTGTTTTATTTCAGAAAAGTCCGTAAAAGTTTTTCCGTATTTATACAGAAAGTATTCAGTCCTTACGCCAAAGAATCCTTTTGCGCTGGGTGGGACTCGAACCGACGTCGTTCGGGTTGGCTCAACAGAAATCGCGCGTCTTAACCACTGAGCCAGAGAGACTCAAAAATGTAGCTCACGTTCAACGTTAAACTCTCATGGTGCTACTTTTTTTTTTGTCATTAATACGAGTGATTCAGTCGTTTTATTTCTGTTAGAGCTTTTTTTGACACGTTCGTAATAATTTTATTCTTTCTGTAGGAAGACTTATCACAAATTAAGTATTTTTTTTTTCATCGTGATTTTTCGAAACAACGGAATGCTTTCTAACTTGAGATTTTTTTCTTATAATTGACAATTACTTTCAGTTATCTTAAAAAAATAGTGGAACGTATTGTTTTATATTATTATTCCACAAAACTCCTAAATATAAAGTTTACTCTTCATAGCTGTAATAGCTTTTGTCTTAAGCACTTAACAGACTGATACATAGACATCGTACAATCATCAATAATTTAAATACTCGGTTTCTTACGGTGACACAATATATAATAGCAGGTGCACAAAATCGGGGTAAGGAGAAATATCCTGTGGGACAATAACCAACATTCATGCGATATGCTATCCACAATATCCGATCTGGCTACAGAACTTCAAAATCAGTTCCTTTGACAGACGGCTGAAATTTAACAGTTAATCAAACCTCAGGTTTTCCCGTAAATTTCTCCTATTATCGGGATTTTTTCGTCATATGGTTACGGAAAAAGTGAGAACGGAGTTTTCCCGTTAATATACGAAAAGAAGTGCATAAATGTTTCTGAAAATTCTGAATTTTCCATTAACACATCCTAAAAACGGTAACTTACCGTCATTATAAGAAAGGAATGGCGGAAAGTTTGCAGAAAATTTAGAATTTTCCTGACGAACGAAAAATCCGTGAAATTCAGGTTTCTTTCCATCATTTCACGGAAAAGATATCAGAAACATGTTCCGTCCCACACAGCACAGAATATTTTGTATATGTTACAAGTACGTAGCACCAAAACATTGAGACTTTTCAGATGCGTTGCGCAATGTAACAGTAATGTTTCAGAAACCTTACGGTTACGTCAAAATGTCCTCAAACATTACATAACTTTGAAACATAACCGATGCGTTACAGTGAAAGGTCTTTGTAACTTCAACATACCAACTTCATGTTACTGTTACGTACTTGAAAGATATTTGTAACTTCGTTACATTACTGTTACGTATTTGAAAGATATTTGTAACTTCGTTACATTACTGTTACGTATTTACTACGTTGAACATTATAGTTTTAATAAACTTTGTAAAATCACAATAAAAAATATTATACTCGACAGCTGTTTCAAAAGCAATTGTCGTATTACGAGTAGTTTATGTTTTCACAGGTCCAACGCCGTCCGCTGTCCATTGGGAACAGTGGCGGCGTTTATATAAATTTGCAACAAAAGAAATAAAAATCGGTTTAAAATGAAGGTGTCGAATTTCTATTATACATGTGGAATAGATTATATTTCAGCAAAAAAAGGAAAGTAAATCAAATTCGTCATTTCTCTAAATACCTACCAATATGAAATTTCTCAGCTTCAAAGTAAAAAAAAAAAAAAACATGCTGGTATAGTATACTAATACAACAACGTAGATTTTATAAAATGCTTTTTAGAATTTAAAAATTATAATAATCAAAACAATTACTTACTTTCAAATGATTTTGAATCACAAAAAAAAAAAAAAAAAAGGATGAAATATTAAATCAACTAACTAGCTAACTCAAGTACGACAGTATCACGTGGAAATACGACTACGAGAGTGCTTCGGTGAACTGGCATAAATGCGCATGCGCATCCACGCCGTTGCCAAACCAAAAATCTTAAATTTCGCCGGAATGTAACATCAAAGTGGCAACTATGTACAAGGAAACTATAAAACAGTAGTATCGGTGAATGCTATTTGTAACGAAAATGAGAGATTGTAACATTATCGATATATATCTGAAACGTTTTGTGCTGTATGGGGCTAATCCACGAAAAGAATCACGGAAAGTGGCTCGTAAATTTCAGAATTTTTTTTACAGTGTGCGTATATGAAGCAATTCTAATAGATTATATGAAGCCGCTAAAGTAAACTAGTTCCGAACAGAAAAAGACTCAGATGTTGGTCACGTAGGAGATGGCTGGATGAAATTTCAAAGCATGTTAGAAAGACAAGAAAAATAATGGCTGAAGACGACTTGGGGAGACCTTTATGGAACAGTGGACCGATACGGTTTGATGATACACGCATATCTATAGACTTGTTTTTACATCATGTATCACGCGCAAGAAGTGGAAAGGAAGCCGGTCAAATTAGTTTTCATGCATTTCATTTTTTTATATTTACTTTGTTGTTTGCTTCTGCAGGAGGATGAAAGAGACGCACAATGTAATTTCGCATAGAACATTTTAGTCATTACTATGACCATGGATTTCGTCCTGAAATAATTCGGAAGAAAGTAATTTTTTCTCTTTGTTTCTACGCATATGAAAGCTTGACTGAATCTACAAGATTTTCACTTGGATAGAGTCGGACTCGCTGGAGGATAAAAGAAGTTTGCTTTGCTCTCTTTTCTTCGTGACAGATGAGAGAAGTACAGCGGAAAACTCTGGCTGCAAAGAGGGCTCAACGAAAAGCACATTCCAGGAGCATTCATTCCGCTAGAGTGACGTGTGGCACATCATTTTACAGGTTTTTAGGCAGAGAATTTACTCAACGAAAAGAAAAGATATTTTCCAGGTTTTGAGTTTTTCTTAATGACTCGTAATTAGCGAAAATGTGTTAAGAATCATTACAATCTGTTTCACTAGTCGACATGCTCCTCTTTTTTCAGACAAACGCAATCCTTGAAGGAAGGAAAAATGTTATATAGATATTTTACAGAGGGAAATGCCATTTACAAATCGCATTTTCCCCTAGTACAGTTATTAACATCAACAGCAACGTTGACCTAGCTTACGGAAACCATTTGACGTTAGCACAACTTCTTGAAGTTTGTTTGCAGGTTTAACCGCCCACCGTGAGCAACTCGATGGGCTATAAGCAGTCGTACATCCCTAATTTAGGGTTGCTGGTTCCAGGCAAGGGAGAGAGCCACTGCCGTATAAGGCAAATACAACTTCCAGACCTCACCGGGATTCGAACTCGTTACTCATCTCGGACGAATGCTAAGCCATCGCTTGAAGACTTAAGTTTGACTTCCGTGAAACACAATCCGCACGCGCATTTTTGTAAACGGAGAGTGAGAAAAGTTTGTTTCAAAATCTGGTTTAATTCTTTGGTAAATCGCATGTTTGTGATTGGCTCTCACGGGTTTTTACACGGCCATATTTCTTCTATCGTTAAATATGCAGAAAAAGACGTCAAGGTTTGCCCGTCCGAACACCTAATAACAATACAAAGTATACACTATATTCACAAAAGTCACTGGACACCCTTCCAAAAGCAAATGAACAGATCCGCTGCGTTGTTAAGTTGAGGTGTACAGCTGCAAACGGTATGAAAACAAGCCTGCAGCTGACCGTGATCATATCGCACTGTGAGGTCGAGTGAAAATGTCGCGGCGGGAGAGAACTGATTTTGAAAAAGGAAAGATTGTTGGGTGTTATATTAGTGGGTTGTCCATAATATAACAAACCGAGATGGGTTTAAACATACCGAAGTCAACTGTTTTGCATGTACTGCATTAAGTCGAAGTCACACGGCGTGCCTGAAGCAGCAAAACGTACCGAGAGACCAAAGAAAATCACTGATAGAGGACGTCGAAGCCTCAGGAGAGTCGTTACAGCTAATCGACGGAGTACTGAACAAGACATCAGTGTACAGGTGAGTAAAAATGCTGGAACCTCGGCATGTACACGTAACATTCACAGACAACTCATTCCATGGGTTACCGTGGTCGTGTGGCTGCTCATAAGTCTTTCATCTCCACTCGGAATGCTGCTCGTCGTTTAGCAAGGTGTAAAGAACATTTATCGTGGACCGTAGATCAATGAAAACGGGTCCTATGGACTGATGAATCCAGATACACGATCCATCAGTCTGATGGCCGTGTGTGGGTATGGCGGCAGCCGGGAGGAACGTTATTTACCACAGTGTACTGTTCCTACGGTCAGGTTTGGAGCTGGCAGTGTAATCGCGTGGGTTTTTTTTCGTGGTATGGTCCCGGCCCATTGGTTATCGTGGACAAGCCTGTTAACCAGCAAGACTACCTCGATATTCTGGGCAAATATGCCCTACCAACTCTGTGGCAATACTATAGAACCCAGCCTTGTTGGTAACAGCAGGACATTGCACCGAGCCGTAAAGCAAGGACTGTTACGGCGTGGTTTGACGATAATTGCGTATCGTGTATGGACTGACCAACACAGCCCTGATCTTAATCCCATAGAGCACCTATGAGATGAATTAAAGCGCCGCATAAGAAGTTTGGAACCAAGGCCTACTACTAAGCAACAGTTAGCGGCAGCAATATATACTGAATAGAAGCGCATACTTATCGCTGTGTTCCAAAACCTTCTCGAAAGCATGTCTCGAAGGGTCAGAGCATGCATTAAGGCCAAAGGTGGACCGACACCGTACCAATGTATGTCAGTAAATACTATGTTGTGTTTCTCTTCTAGGTGTCCGGTGACTTTTGTAAATATAATATATATACTGTATATCTTCAACACCAACATTGTCAACCATTATCAATCCACTTCTGGATGAAGGTATCCCCAAGTATTTTCTACAACTCTCTATCTTGAGCCAGTCTCCTCCATGTCACTCTGTCATGCTTTCCAATTTTATCCATCCATCTCCCATGTGGTCTTCTGCTTTTTTTCTATCTCTTGGTATCCAGTCTAAAATTTTAGTTGTACATCGGTGGTCCGTTCTTCTGGAAACATGTCTAGCCTGTTGCCATTTCAGGGATTTTACTCTGATCATGGTGTCTTCCACTCTTGTCATTTTCCGGATCCACGAGTTCCTCTTTTTATTTTTCTTGCTTACACCAAGCCTGCATTTATCCATGATTCTTTACGTTGTCTGCAGCTTTTTTATGTCTTTTTTGTTACGGTCCAGGTTTCAGCTCCATATATAAGAACTGAAAGGATGCATTAATTAAACACTTTTCTTTTAAGACCTAATATGACATACTTGAAGATTGTACTGTTTCTTCCGAAAGCTCTCTAGCCAAGTTCCATAGGCCAATTAGTTTCTTCATTCACGTGACTCTTGCTTGATATAGTGCATCGCATAAATATAGAGACAGAACAAATTCCCGAATAAAAAAGAAACAACAACAAGCTGAAATGTACACCTCATACACTGGCATACAAAAATTAAGGACGAGACGGTTTTTCGAATGTAACGTCGTGCAGAAGTGCTCCACATCGACTCAAATCATACCAAAAGATCCCCAAGATGCACGAATATGGGACAAGTGAGCAAAACTGTCCAAACAAGGAATTCAAAGCATACAAAGGCACTTTATTGAAAAGGTAGCTTCGAGCACAACTGGACAGAAGACAGAAACGTCCATGTGACAGGCGGCAGCCAAGAAAAATCCAGTCTTTAGTAGGGGATATGATCACCCCTGACTGCGTTGCAGGATTTACAACGACTGTCCATGCTGAGTACGAGGTTGTCAAGGAGCTGTTGAGGCATCGCGGCCCATTCCTCTTGTAGCGCCAATCGCAGCTGCGGAATCTTTGCTGGCGGCTGGTCACGTGCTGCCAAGCGTCTCCCGAGAAGGTCCCACACGTGTTCGATTGGATTTAGGTCCGGGGACCCTGCGGGCCAATTCACGCATTAAGTAACCTCACTCTCCAATAGCAACTGTACGATGAGCTGTAGCGTTTTCGTCCATGAAGTGGAACTCAGGACTCACAGCACCTCTAAACAGACGCACGTGAGGCAGGAGAACCTCAGTAGAATAGTGGACATCAGTGACTGAATTTCCTTGGAAGATGTGGAGATCAATACAGCTACCAAGCATGATACCGCCCCAAACGAGATTTCCACCACCTCCAAACCGGTCCCTTTCGATGATGTTGGAGGTGCGATTGCGTGTTCCCTGCTCTCTCCAGATGTGTATACGTCCATAATCGCTCGTCAGACTAAATCGGCTCTCATTCGTAAAGAAAACTCGACCCCATTGCTGATGTGCCCAGTTCTTGTGTTCCTGGCACCACAGAAACCGCCGTCTCCGATGAGCAGGCGTTAATGGCACACCGTACTGGTCGTCGTGCAAATAGACCACCTTTGTGCAGACTCCTGGCAACGGTAAAACGCGATAACGGACGTCCAGTTGTCTGTTGCACGTGCCTTGCGATTTCTCCCGCTGTCTGCCTGTCTGTCTCTTCTCGCCTGTAGGACAATATACCGGTCTTCCGCCGCCGTGGTTGTTCATGGACGACCACTGCTAAACTCTCGGACAGCTGTTCCTGTCGTTTGAAATGCTTTCCAAGCTCGTGGAGCGATGCTGTGAGCGATCCCGAACTCCTCGGCCACACTAGTTGCACTTCGACCTCCTGCCAACTTCCCAATGACGCGACCTCGGGTAAAGTCATCCAGATGTCGTCTACTGGATTGCCCGTTGGCCATATCACACGGTGGCAGCAACTCGACGTCGTTCAAACCGATGTACACCGTGCAATAGCTTTCACCGAATTTCTGAGCGTACACCGCCAGTGGGCTTTATACCCTTCCGAAATCCCCCTCCCCCTTCGTCATGCTGCATATATGCACATGCCCTACCGTACCGGAACCTAGTCTATCTCCTGAGTGGTCTTTCGGTCCGTTCTGCCTGCTCGTTCCGCTGTTATGCTAATTTCTCCTCTTCGTCCTTAATTTTTGCACACCAAAAATAGTGTATTTACAGCAAAAATAGTATAGGACACGCAGCTGCACAATAGTTTGACGGAAACATAACAATTCCAACGCCATGTACAAGAAAAAAACAGAAATACGCTGTCTCAAAAATATAAAGACTTACTAGTTATGAGCACCTACGGTACGAATAGTGGAGCCGTTGTTCCGAATAACACTGAAAACCCGATTGGGCATGCTGTCCACCAAGTGATGTAAGTGTTCTGGACGGAGTGCGTACCAGCTTCGTTCAATCTGTTCTTTCAATGCCAACACACTTGCGAACTGCCGTCCATTCGCATACACATCACGAGCTAGGATACCCCAGAAATTTTCGATAGGGTTCAGATCTGGACTGAGTGCTGGCCAATCCATTACGATCACATGATGAGTGTTAAACCAGCTTTTCGTTGATGCAGACCAATGGATAGAGGCACTGTCTTGCTGGAACAGATAATCAACACCCGCTAGAGTTTCGGCAAACGGTAGAAGGTGGCTGCTGAGTATGTTCTGATACGCTTTGGAGTTTGCCTGCCTTGCACAAAAGCGATATCTGTTGTGCCATTGAACGCAATAGCTCCCCAGACGATCACAGATCCTCCTTCTTTCTATCTGTTGAAGAAGGTGCGTGGCTCGCGGCGTAAATCATGTTAATAGAAGTTGCAACCTTCAGGGCGGTACAGATTGAACTTTTTCTCCTCGAAGAAAATAGTTGTGATCCACTCGTTCGTCCAGCGCATGTCGGTGCTTGCCCATAACAATCTAGCTTTTTTGTGGCGCCGCGGGAGGTGTGGCAGACGGCGCATTTTACGGAGCACAATGTTGCGACTTTCCTTGATTTGTCGATGAACTGTGTCTTTTGAGACGGTGACACCAACAGTCCGAGAAACTTGACGTAGTGATAACGTTTAGGATAAAACTAAACGCATGATGGCACGATTATATCGTTTGGTTGTTATTCAGGGCTTTCCAGGCCATTTTCTGGCAGTTGACGCACCGCGTTTCGATAAAGTCTTATAAATGACTGCCCTACTCCTCCCCATAGCTTTACAAATTCTCGCTACAGGCAATCCATTTGCTCTCAGTCTCCAAATCTTCTGCCCCTCCTCACAAGAAAGTTGACTGTTGCGTGGCATTTCGGCAAATGAATGTCTGACGGCAGGTCCGCTGTCCTTTGTAGGCTGGACCGAGTTACGGCCCATGCGCGTGCGTACAACATGCTAATTTGTACAACTCATTTGCATGTGTCTGCTTTATATAGTTGTGTTTATATGTATGAGACACCTAAAATTACACTATTTCACTTTGTGGTGTTCTTTTCACACAATCCGGTCATCTCGACGGATCGAAACGTTTGTTGAAGGTTTATGTCTAATTAGGTACCACTTCAGCTTCCTACCTATATTCGCATTGCGTTCACGGCGCAAAGTCGACTGTCTCTATATTTATGCGACGCACCTTATCTATTGCCCAAGGTAAATGTTGGTATCGATTACCTCGAGATTTTCCCCTTCAATCGCAAAATCTTCATTTCTTGTAAAAGCATTGTACATACTGTATGTTTTGTCTTCTGAAAGTTCATTTTTAATTCGACTTCTTTACTCTTGTGAGCAAGCTCCTAGATCATACTCCGCAGCTCTGAATGGGTAGTTGCAAAAATGATTAAATCATCCGCAAAACGAAGGAGAGTTAAATAATCTCCATTAAGCTTTGTCCCCTTGTTTTCCCAGCAATTGTTCTTTCTTGACGTATGAAGTTAATCCTCTCCTCTTGGGGATTTTCGAACCGAATTCGTCTTCAACGGGAACCGGGCGTTCAGCCAGAAAGGCAAGTAACCTTCATTCACGTATGATGAAAATGTTTTCGTTATTAATGTGCGTGAATTACTCCTTTTATTTTTTGTTGGAGATTATTATTTCTCTCCACTGTTTAGTAATAATTTTATTTTTTGCTATAGGAGGACTTATTGCAAATTTCGCATTTTTTTCATCGTGATTTTTCGAATCAACAAAATGCTTTGGAACGTGAGATTTTTCAAACTGATTATGAATCTCAGTTATCTTTAAGAAAAGGTGAAATGTACTGTTTTATAGTATTATTTCACAAAATGTCTAAATATAAAATGTTCTCTTGATGGTTGTAACAGGTTAAACATCAAGAGAACATTTTATATTTATGATTCAAACAGATGTTTCGTGGAGCTCCGCGAAGCACAGTTAGGAAACCGCTGGCTTAAAAGCACAAAACTGTTTTAAGGATGCAGCATGAGTTTGGAGAGATCAAAACCCGTCGACCGCAATCCTGACTACAGCTGCTATACGGACTTTTTCATTGACACAGTCGACAAATACCGGTTCAATCCCTTTTACTACACCTACCCTTTTGGACGGAGTCAATCCTACAAGCTATTTACAAAAAATACATATAAAATTACCGTCCCCCGCAACATATCGACAGGGCTTGCCAGTTTTCAGTGACCGTTGAACAACGTAAATCAGCCATAATGTTATGATAACTTAATGATGCGTATTGTTGGGTTTTGGTTCGAATCCTGAGGCAAAACGCACATGCTGTGCTTTTAATTGCGGCGCTAGTTCACACGCTTTCCTGGAAGTAGTAGTTCCAAATTAGGATGGAGCGACTGCTTACAAACTAAAGATAACTAAGAAGGGCTCCGAACGCTACTTATTATTTTTTGTTTGTTAGGGGCTTTAACGACCACCGTGATACAACTCAATGAGCTATAAGCAGTCACCCTTCCTGAATTTAAGGCCACTGGTTCCAGGGAAGGGAGAGAGAGCCAATGCTATAAGGCAAACTCAACATCCATGCAGCACCGGGATACGAATCCAGACTCTGTTCGAGAAATGCCCATGAGCCAGCGCTTTAGACCACTGCGGCACAGGGGTGGCCCGAACGCCCCTTAAAAATACCTTAACCTATGCTTTATATCGACCTACTTGAAAACAGCAATGAACTTGAAAGCAACTGGTAAGAACTGTATGTACACTACTGTTTGTGAAAATTCAAACACCAAGAAAGACTTCTGGTATTAAGTAGGATATGTACCACAGTTAATATATATCAAATACGTGGAGATAATGTAAATGGACGATGTCATCGCTCTTTCCACGTTATTTTTAAACAACGCATAGCGACTGAAAAATTGTATTCCGGCACCGCTGGGATCGAACCCCTTGAACTCTCGATAACTAGTCGAGTGCGTTCGAATTTACGCTACGGCGCCAGGGGTTCGATCCCAGCGGTGCCGGAATACAATTTTTCAGTCGCTATGCGTTGTTTAAAAATAACGTGGAAAGAGCGATGACATCGTCTATTTACATTATCTCCACGTATTTGATATATATTAACCATTTCTATCGCCCTTTGAATTTATCAGCTACAATTAAATAGCTGTTGCGTTAAATGCCACCAGATGACGCCATCTCAGTTGCTGAGACCATCAATACGTATTCGTGTAGTCAGATGCTGACTGATAAACCACGCATGGCGCGGAGAATAATTGTTGGCGCCGTAGCGTAAATTCGAACGCACTCGACTAGTTATCGAGAGTTCTGGGGTTCGATCCCAGCGGTGCCGGAATACAATTTTTCTGTCGCTATGCGTTGTTTAAAAAATAACGTGGAAAGAGCGATGACATCGTCCATTTATATGTATTACAGGTTTGGACAAGGAAATGATTAAAATGTCAATGAAAATGCACATGCGGTGTTGGAGCAGCGCCCTCTGAACAGTCCGGCCTTAGGTATAAAGAACTAGCTCAAACGAGATATTGCAATCAGTGAAGAGCCGACATTGAGTCTAAAGGGTGTTTCATACCCGTGGGCGAAGAAGATCGCATTATGAACACCTGGCGGACTTTGAGCCAGGAAGAATTGTTGGGATGATAGAAGCTGGATTTTCCTACCGTGAAATTACCACTCGTACGGGAGGAAAAGCCAGTACAGTGATGGGAAAGTGGCATTAGCGGACGGATGAGGCTCCGACGCACAGAAATCTGGGAAATGTACCGCAAAATCGCACGACTGCACGGGATGAGACAAACTTGCACTTCATGGCAGTGACCGATCGCACAGCAACATCCACAGTGTTAGCGCAGCAGTGGAGCACTGTCACAGGTCAAGCTTTGTCCTGCAGCACAGTTCTTAATAGAGAACTGGTTGAACTGCAATGGGGTCTCGAACACCTATATGACCACTATAATGCGCGCCGCCATATAGGTATATAGGGGCATCTCACGAGGTTCTAGTGTCCTTCGAGGGATAACAACTTCTGCCTGAGGATGGTGTTGATACACCGAAATGCATAGCAATCTGTGAAGATCATCAACTACTACTACTTGAGGACGCTATGGACTATGACTTGAAGTTTTTAGCCTCACAGTTTCTTCCCTTGGTTATTTTTTGATGTGTATTATCGTCATAAGGTATGTTTTCATAAATATTTTAAAGATTTCATTAGAGGACATTTCATCCCATAGAACCATATGATTGAATCCTAGAAAATATAAATTACCTGGAATTGTGACATCATCATCATCATCATCATTGTCAACCATTATCAATCCACTGCTGGACGAAGGTCTCTCCAAGTCTCTTCCACAACGGTCTGTCTTGTGCCAGTCTCCTCCATGTCACTCCTGCATACTTTCGAATTTCATCCACCCATCTGCCATGTGGTCTTCTTCTGGGTCTTTTCCTGTCCCTTGGAATCCAATCTAAAATTTCGGCTGTCCATCGATGATCTGTCCTTCTGGCAGTATGTCCAGCCCATTGCCATTTCAGGGATTTAACTCTGATCATGATGTCTTCCACTCTTGTCATTTTTCGGATCCACGAGTTCCTCTTCTTATCTCTCCTGGTTACACCAAGCATGCACCTCTCCATGCTACTTTGAGTTGTCTGCAGCCTTTGTATGTCTCTTTTAGTTAAGGTCCACGTCTCTGCACCATACATAAGCACTGGAAGGATGCATTGGTCAAACACTTTTCTTTTAAGACATAATGGCATATTGCTCTTGAAAATTATGCTGTTTCTTCCAAAAACTCTCCAGGCAAGTTTTGTACGCCGATTAATTTCTTCATCAATGTGACCCTCACTTGATATCTGCTGTCCAAGATAAACGTACGTGTCTGTTATCTCCAGCTTTTCTCCATCAATCGATAAATCTTCATTTCTTGTAAAAGCATTGAACATCACTTTTGTCTTCTGAAAGTTCATTTTTAATCCCACTTCTTTACTCTTGTCAGCAAGTTCCTGGATCATACTCTGCAGCTCTGATGGGGTAGTTGCAAAAATGACTACGTCATCAGCCAAACGAAGGTGGGTTAGATAATCTCCATTAATCTTTATCCCCTTTGTTTTCCCAGCTCAGTGACTGAAAAACACCCTCCAATGTGGCATTAAAGAGCTTCGGAGATATGGTGTCACCTTGTCTCACTCCTTTTCCAATTTTTATGTGTGTTGTATTTTCAAACAGCCTAATCTTTGCACTTGCATTTTCATAGATGTTATTAATAATATTAATGTATGCATCTTCAATACCGCAGGATTTCAGAGCCATTGTAACTGCTGATGGTTTCACCGAATCAAAGGCTTTTTCATAATCGATAAAAGCCATGCACAATGGAAGTTCATATTCCCTCGCTCTTTCAATTAGTTCTCTCAGCACGTGGATATGATCTATTGTGCTGTAGCCACTCCTGAATCCAGCTTGTTCTCTCGGTTGAGCCATGTCCAGTGTTACCTTCAAGCGGTGTGAAAGAACTTTAGTGAAGATTTTATAAACTACTGATAGGAGGCTGATAGGTCTGTAGTTTCCTAGATCCTCAATGTCACCTTTCTTATGTAGCAGGATCATTGTAGCGGTGTTCCAATCCTCAGGAATCTTTCCTTCATTAAGGCATCGAGTGAAAATTTGGGCGAGTACTGTTTCGATTTCTCCACTTGCTTCTTGTATGATGTGTCTACAGTAATTCCATCTTCTCCTGGAGCTTTTCCCCGCTTCATGTTCTTGATTGCATGTGCAACTTCTGCTGGAAGGACTGGAGGAACTCTGGTACTGGTATCTTTCATGATGTCTGGAGTACATTTATCATCTCTTTCATATAATTTGGAGTAGAAATCTTTCACTCTTGTCAAAATTTCGCCTCTATTTCTTGTTACAGAACCATCTTCTTTTCTCAGTGCCATAATCTGTTTTCTTCCCTTACTGAGATGTCCCTTTGCTATCTTTAGGCTTTGGTTGTTTTCAATTGCTTTCCTCACTAGTTCACAGTTGAATTTTCTTACGTCTTCAGTGATACTTTTTCTTACTGTCTTGCATAGCTCTATATATTCCACTTTGGATGTCACATCTTCTTTAGTTGTCCTCATCTCTCTTCTTTTTTGCATCAACATTTTCGTTTTTCCTGATAATTTATTTACATGCAACTTGTTCTTAGACCCAGCTAATTTTGTTGCTGTTTCCATAAGAGCTTTGGTTACTTTTCTGTTAACTTCAGAGATGTCCACTTCTTCCGATGTTAGGCCTTCTAAAGCAGAAAACCTGTTCTTCAGTTCCAACTTGAAGGTATTATGGTGTTTTTTAAGGTTGGTTATGTCAATACATTTTGTTTGTCTTATGAGCTTGCCACGTTCAAGTTTAGTGTTGAGGTGCATCTTACATCTCACCAATCTATGGTCACTACCTGTGTTGAACTTGTTTAGCACACTGCAGTCTTCTATGACGCATTTTTTGTTACACATAATAAAATCAATTTCACTTGTCGTCCCATTTGGATGTCTCCATGTCCATTTCCTGTGTGGCTTTTTCTTGAAGAAGGAGTTCAAGATGAAAAACCCTTCTGCCTCTGCAAACTCAACGAGAGTATTTCCACGCTGGTTTCTGTTGCCGTGACCGAATTTACCTACTGAAGTTTCATTCTGTTGCCGTTGCCCTATTTTTGCATTGAAATCTCCCATAATTATTTTCAAGTGCTGCTTACCTTTATTATTTAGATGACAAATTTCCTCATAAAATTCTTCAATTTCTTCTTCAGGATGACTTGTGGTGGGTGCATAAGTTTGAATAATCTGAGCCTGGTATCTTCTCGAGAGTTGGATAACGAGTCGTGCAGCTCTGTCAGAGGAACTTTCAACTTCTACCACTTTATCCTTCAGTTTCTTGTTTATTATAAATCCAACACCACTAGTTCTGCCAGTATCTGTCCACGATAGTAGAAGAGATGTCCACTTTTCAGTTCGATGAGATCTTCTCTTTTTCTCCTTACCTCACTTAGCCCCACGATGTCCCACTTGATCCTTTGTAGTTCCTCTTCCAATTCAAGAAGCCTTGAATCAGAAGATAGGGAGCGTCCATTGTACGTTGCCAAGGTCAGCATCAGATGGCAGCCTAGTCCGGTCCTCCGGGGATTCTTAGCACCCTCTGCCTTCATGTCGCACTGGCCGCTGCCTTGGCCAGGTACATTCCAGCTGCCGGAGACTGAGGGCCAAGATTTAAGTTGTGGAGTCATTTTGGAGGGTTTGGCCATAACTCACCACGCTGGCCAAGCGGGTTGGTGAGTGTGGGATAGAATTTCCTCTAATCCCGATGGTATAGTTATACCGCTATGGGCGGTCGTCAGAGCCCCTTTAGTGGGAACAGGATGCACCACGAGAAGGCGGGGTTGACATTTGTCAAGGAGAGGCTGTGATGTTACGCATCACCTGACCTTACATCCCTATATATATATATATATATATATATAAAGTCTGCCTGTAGCAGATGATCGCAGATACTACTATGTCAGTAATAAGTCAGCCTATTGCAAATGGTCGCAGATATTATTGCTCTCATACATTGGATGTGGTATGCTTCAACGTACATAAATGTCCTTGGCTACTCAAAAACAACGTGTGAAGAGTTTTACACAAACATACACACTTCTTGTTAAGTTGTGTAATGTTAATATTATGTATTTCTATAACACGTTTTGATCAAACGATACTAATATCCTTAGTATCACATTTGATCTTTGTGTCTGTTGTTATGTGTCCAGTAAATTTGGCTTTGCTATCTCGTGTCCTCCTTGGTGTTGCATTTTGGGTGGCCAGCAGTGTATTTCGTTGTTCGGAAGTTATCGTTAATGTTAATCCTACGGCAGATGCTCTGTACCAACAAAAACTTGCGTGGTTCGGAGGTTACTGTTGTTCGGAGGTGTCCGTTAATAGCGGTTTCACTGTATTTCAGTAAGCTTCATCCTTACTGAAATTAATAGCGGTTTCACTGTATTTCAGTAAGTAAATCCGCTTAATACGCTCACGATTAATACGATTTCCAGCTTAATACACATTTCTCACACAGTCCCTAGAATTGAGAGGCAAATAAGTACAAGTATACCCAATTTAATACGCTTCGAATTATAAGCGCTTAGGTTTGAAGCCCCATGCACACTTGAATTCTGGTGAATAGTAATACTACGCAAAAAATGGGTCAGTGGAGTGTTACACGAGTCACTGGATGTTTACTTTGATTAGACAGAAAACTCCCTTATTCCTCGCCGCTATTTAAACAGGTTTCCTGTGGGTTCAGCTTGTCGAAGAGGATCCCGTTTTCATGAATTTTCCTGGATACGTGTCTGTGGATGATGATTTCGCAGCGTGTGAGATTCGAACAGTAATCCATTTTTCATTTCGAACAGTAATTCATTCTTCTTCTTCCACACTCTCGGAAATAAGGCGTTTTGTATCCAGCATGATTGGAGTTTCTGACGACAACATCAGGAAAATTATTCAGCTAGAAACTATAATTTTGAACTCCGCTTTTAAAAGAATGAAACAAAATAAGATAGAGGATTATTTTAAGAAACTATTAAAAAGTGAATTACAATTTATAAATACTGTACAAGAACAAAATCATTTTTATAATCTACGTGATGTTTTTATGTATTTTTTAATTAATACTGTAACAGTTTGTGACTACAGTAAATTGTATTTTTTCTGGTGTTTTTTTTTAATACCAGTATTTTTGGTGTTCAACAGTTTCGTGAATATGCAGCCGACATATACAAAGATACGTAGCGTGGTTTTTTTTTTTTTTTCGATTTCCGGCTAAGACACTTTTCCGTTTAAGAGGCTAATTTGCGTCGGTCCCTTGAAAATCGTATTAAGCGGATTTCACTGTATTTACATTCAATTTAACACATGCTCAGTTATAACGTCATCTGTACTTTCTCTCCCCAGACAAAATAAAAATATGCCTTACCTCTTTCTGAAGATATTTTGTTCGCAAAGGAAAATCGCTTGATGGAAGTTTCTCCCTCAGAAGATACTGTGGTTACGAATTCTCGAAGTTCTGGCATGCTATCTTATAGATTTTTTTTATTGGAGGTTTAACCGACCACCGTGAGCAGCTCAATGGGCTATAAGCAGTCGCCCGTCTCTACTTCAGGGCCACTGGTTCCAGGGAAGGGAGAGAGCCAGTGCCGTAAGACAAACACAACATCCATGCCTCACGGGATTCGAACCCGGCCCCCTTTCAGACGAATGATCAGAAGTCATCGCTTAGACCACTGCGCCATCGGGGCGGCGATTGGAGGTTTAACGACCACCGTGAGCAACTCAATGGGCTATAAGCAGTCACCCGTCCCTAATTAAGGGTCACTAGTTCCAGGGAAGGGAAAGAACCAGTGCCATAAGACGAACACAGCATCCATGCCCCACCGGGATTCGAACCCGGACCCCTTTCGGACGAATGATCAGTGGCCATCGATTAGACCACTGCGCCACCGGGGCGACCTTGTAGATTTAAGATTATACACTGCTGGCCACCCAAAATGCAACACCAAGAAGGACACGAGATAGCAAAGCCAGATTTACTGGGCACATACAAACAGATACAAAGATGAAACGATTGAGCTTACAGGCCCGTGCGACTTGCGGAACACGCAGACATCAATAGTTCGTGTGGCCCCCATGGCTGGCAATAACGGCCGCTACACGCCGCTGCATCAAACGAAAGAGGCTTTGGATGTGGGCTTCGGGTATGTCGGTCCAGGCTGCTTCCACACGTTGCCACAGTTCATCAGGCGTAGCCGTGGGTGGTGCTTGCCGGGCCACTC
The DNA here is from genome assembly GCA_039090855.1 of Macrothele yani. Classification (NCBI taxonomy): domain Eukaryota; kingdom Metazoa; phylum Arthropoda; class Arachnida; order Araneae; family Macrothelidae; genus Macrothele; species Macrothele yani. The sequence goes on from CM077012.1 coordinate 30,886,606, forward strand.
GGTTGCCGATCAGCGACCAGACGTGTTCGATGGGCGACATATCGGGAGAACAGGCGGGCTACGGCAGCAGTGACACCTGGTGGGCCGTGAAGAATTGTTGCACGATGCGTGTCACGTGCAGGCGCGTATTGTCCTGTTGAAACGTGGCCTCTGGCAGGTCCTGTAGGTAAGGGAGGACTACAGGCTCCAAAACATCGGAGATGTAGCGGTGGTTGTTAAGTGTACCTGCAATTCATACCAGAGGGGTGCGGGTGTAATATCCAATTGCGCCCCAAACCATAACGCCAGGCGACGGACCGTTATGGCAATGCATAATGCAGGCGTCATATACAGTCACGCGCCGCGGTGCCGCCACACACGGATCCGACCATCGTGGTGTTGCAGGCAGAAGTGGGATTCGTCGGAGAAGACAATGTCGTGCCATTCCGTAGTCCAGGTGCGGCGTTCAACGGTCCACTGCCGCCGCACTCGCCAGTCGTGTAACGGCAATGGTAATCGGAGCAATGGGCGCCGTGCGACAAGTCCCCGCTCTTGCAGACGATTTCGAACGGTACGTGCTATCACAGGTTGTTGCGCAACACACCCTAATTCCTGCGCTAACGTTCGTGATGTGGCGGTGCAAGCCGTCAATGGCCGCCGCACAACATGCCGATCCTCCCGTTCGGAGGTGTGCCGCGGCTGTGGCAATCACTCACTTCGGTCCGTCCGTCTCTCTTGCACCCACCAAATCCATACTCGCCTCACTGTGGCTGGATGTCGTCCTACACGGGAGCCGATGTCTCGGTACGATAAACCGCTGTCGCGATAAGCTACTATTCGTCCTCTGTCGAACTCCGAAACGTGCTGGAATGACTGCCGTATTCTGCGACGAGACATCAGGAAGCGTCACACGCACATGTCCGGCAGCACAACACACTTCCACTACTTACACCCCGCCTTCTGTGCACCCTTCTTATAGTGCTTCACGGCGGCGTGCTGGGCGCACATGATTTGCATATGCCTTGCAATGCTAATCGTTTGCATGTCCTCTCGCGGGCGACGCATGCTGCGAATTTCAGGCCAATCGGATGCTTTCTTCTTGGTGTTGCATTTTGGGTGGCCAGCAGTGTAATTAAAGTTATGTAGAGTCTTAACGAAATGTAACCTCACTTTACAAATAAACAATCAGGTGCGCTAGGAAGGAAGAATGAGAGGATGCAGTGTACGTTGCGAGCATTTCGTGGGTTAACTTTAAGCGTCATATGTATATTTAATTCTCGCTTTGGTGAAGTAAATGGGCGTTGATTTATGCACAGAGAAGTCTTCTTCTTTGAACTTTCCCTGAGACAACAAAGCAATGAAGATTTAATGGAGCGTGTCACGCAAAGTTCATAAAAATTGTGCTCGCAGTCGACAGCAGTGTTCTCAGTATTTCTTGAACAAAAAACAAAGAGGGGGAAAAAAACTTTTTTACATTACTATATCTGACGAGTGTGAATATATCCTTAATTAAACTTAATGATGGTTTTTCCTTATCATTTGTAACTCCATCCGAAACGTTGTAATTTTAAACCTGTCAGATTAAGTGCAGGCGAAATGATACCGCGGGAGATTGGGAAAAGCTGTTTATTAGATTACTTCTGCAACCAAAACTCTTCGATAAAAGCAATAAAATTTTACTTGAATCTCTATTCTTGGTTAAGCAAGCCATTGTCATTCTTGATGGTAACGGTCACTGCTCCGGAAAATACATTTCAGACACATCTTAGTTCCGGCACGAATGCTGGAGCGATTTGTTAATGCAAGAAAGTTGCAAATAAAGTTAGAATAGAGAGCGATACACAATACTGGAAAATTGCTTACGCAAAAATATCACCGTCTGAAACTTCTCAAGCACGGTATCCATCGTGATTATATATAAAAAAAAACTGCAAATATCCTTTATCGCACTAAGTAGTTTTACAGTTTTTTTTATTGGAGGTTTAACGACCACCGTGAGCAACTCAATGGGCTATAAGCAGTCGCCCGTCCCTAATTTAGGGTCGCTGGTTCCAGGGAAGGGAGAGAGCCAGTGCCGTAAGACAAACACAACATCCATGCCTGACTGGGATTCGAACCCAGACCCCTTTCGGACAAATGATCAGAGGCCATCGCTTAGACCACTGCGCCACCGGGGCGGCGTTTTACAGTTTGATACGCCTAGTCATTGCTAGCATGCGTTTACAGGCATTTAATATACCAGGTTTCAAAACTTTTGAGTTCGGTAACACCCAAAATCAGGGTCATGCAGATGTGACGTCACCGAGCCTAAAAATCAATGACAGGTATAGGATTTTTAGTGCGTTTGGGGCTCACGCGTGTCACTCTAACCCGGGTTCATCTCCGATGAATGGTCAGAAGCCAGCACCTCAGACCATACAGCTATCGGACGTCATTTAAAAGTAAAGCACGTAGCAACACAGTGGGCGCAATTCAAGAAGTAAATCGAAAGTGACTGGACACTGGAAGAAAGTCAAGTGGTTCGACAAGTCGCGGTATATCTTGTTCTGTGCCGACGGTAGGCAGAGAGTTTGGCAAAATCCCCATGAAGCAATGGATCCAGGTTGCCTTATAAACACAACTCAAGGTTCTGAAGGTGGTGTCATGGTGTGGGACATATTCTGTTGGTACGGAACGGGTCCCTTGATTTTCTGGAAGGTTGGGTACCCTCCAAGGATTTTTTGCTCATTGTTGCAGATCAAGTTTATCCGGTAATGTTGAATTTTTTTTTATCCAGCAGGTGATGACTGTTTCGTGTACGACAGTGTAACTGTCCATCGCGCAAGATGTGTTCAGCAGTGGTTAAGCGAGCATGACAGGGACTTCCACCATCTTTCCTAGCTACCACAAAGCCCTGGTCTGAATCCCATTGTGAATGCATGGGACATGTTAGAAGAACATATCCTAAACCAAAGTCCTTTCCCATGAAATCTGAGCCAGTGAAAGGGCTGTCTGATATGCTTTAGACGTATATGCATTTTAACACCGTCTGGCATCTATGCCCAACTGCATACGTGCTATAATTTGGGCTAAAGGCGGTCCAACACTGTATTGAATAAAAATTTCTAATTCAGTTGCCGGTATGTGTAATTTTCCCATGAGCGAATCGTCATCTACCACTTGTGGTGTTTTAATGCTTCGAAGTTGTCCATAGAAAATTAAAAGGGGCATCCTGAGAGTAATGCCTCTTCCTTTATCACTTTTGAAATTTTGAAGTGGTTTTAATCAAACTGCACTGACATGTTACCAATCTGAGGACATTTTTTTTCACAATAGGATTTAAAGATCATGAATGACAGAGAAAAATAGCGAGCCGTAATTTAATTCTTAAAAAAAGGGATGTGAGGCTCCAGAAATCCACAGAGGACTCCTGGCGGTGTATGGAGCTGCCACAATCGATATCAGTAATGTTCGAAGATGCATGAAGAGGTTTCGAGAGGGAGAAAGTTCAGTGTGGGACAGCAACGGGGTGGAAGATCCGCAACTGCAGTGAAAGATGCCAACATGCAACGAGTGAAATACCTCATCACAGCTGATCGTCGTGTCACCATCCAGGAGTTGCAACAATAAACAGTGCTCAATACCTGCAGACATTGAAGAAGCTAAAGAGAGCTATCAGAAAGAAAATACGTGACATTCCACTTCATAGTGTTGTTTTACACCATGATAACGCACGTCCCCACACCTCAATGCGGACTTTACAGGCTACTGCAAAACTGGGGTGGTCGGTGATGCCCCAACCTCCATACAGTCCTGATCTGGCTCCCTCAGACTTTTCCCTGTTTGCCCCTTTGAAATATACCCTTCGTGGGGAATGTTTCGACGATGTGACAGACGTTAAACTGGCTGTGAACTCATGGGTGCCTCAGGAATTTTTCCAAAATGGATTTTACCAATGGGTTCACAGATGGCGGAAATCTATAGAAAGTGAGGGACAATACTTTGAATAGGCTAGCATTATTAACAATATGTCCAAGTATTTTGCCACCCAGTTTCACATTTTTGTTGCTACAAATAAAAATCTTATGAGGAACGAGGCATTACTTTCAGGATGCCCTTTGTACTTGTTGGACAAACAACATAGTCACTTAAGTATAACAAAACATAAAAAGATGAAGATTCGTATAAATCAGCAACTTTACATAAAAGGCCAATGCTTTATTCTAATCCACTTGGTGAAGTACACGCGTGTAGAGGCTTTACAAAAACATCAATCATCTCCACTACAGATTTTACATTTAGCCTGCGAATTATCGTAGCATCAAGTTGACATTGATAATGTTTCTCAATACATCCCTCACGATCGTATCATCTCGCGAGCACACTCTTTGTGCACTCCACATAGTTTTTATTTACCTTTGACGTACTGTCAGTAATGCCAAAATGTAAAAGAAACTTTGAGGCTGTTCAGATCGAAAACCAAATGGAGAACTAATAAAATTTACATTAGAATAGAGACTCAAAAAAAAAATTATAAATTTACGTCACACGTTTCGACATTTACTTATTTTAACACAGCATTAAAAATAAAAATTTTGCAGGAGTCTTTATGTTGCATTTGTTGTCTACGCTTTCGTATTTTGAGTGGGTAGTAAGGTTCCAAACTTGGTGTCCCATCTGTACATCTGTCATCCATGTAAACAATCCGTTTTTCATTTAGCATAAGATCTCCGATATATATTTAGCTCACTCCAGAAAAACGCCTTTCCATTAATCATGCTCGCCGTACAACTAATAACTTCTTACGCCTTATTTGAATTCTGCTGGCTAATTAATTAGTCTAGGCCCCCAAAACAGTGTCACAGTAACACTTGCTTTTTATAAAATCCTCCCGTTTGTCTGTTTTTTTATCTAAGAAAATTTCGCAGTTTATTGGCGTGAAGCTAAAAAAATTGAGCACTTCGCCTAATCCATGGAACGTGGTAAAGTTTTCAACAGGTAAAATAAAACCACTGCATTTTTAAGTGGAAAAAATACTATTTCTGCCTTGTCAAAAGGGATTATAAAACGCTAACAAATTCAAGGTAATGGGAAAAAGGCAAAAGCCTTGAAAAAGCGAACGCTGGAAACAATGCAGATAATTTATCAGCATTATGCACAGCGTAGTTCTTTGAAATTAAAAATGAAAACCCTCTTTCACATTTAAAGTACACATTATGTATTTATAAAAAAAAAGCGGAAGGGAAAAAAACTGATCAATGTCTTTGAAAAGCGGTGATAATGCGAAGCCACAGTGAAGCTTTCGGAAGCACCTTCTGTAGAAGTCCGCTTCGCTGAATATGCTGCAGGCCTTAAGAAGAGTGGTTATGTGTTTTAAGGATAATGATATCACGTTTTTGTTCATAAACTCAGAATGATGGACAAGTTTACTTTATGACAGTTTTTTTAATTAGATTTAGCTGAAACAACAGCGTACAGATTTTTTGTCTTTTTAGGTAAAATGCCAAGGACATATCAAACAGAAATAGAATATGCATCGTGTCTATAAAAGATAAAATAGAAGCTTCTCTCTCCTCAAACCAATGAATATAATATACAATGATAGAAAATATATGCTTCCTTCTTACTAAAACTAATTACCAAAATTGCGAGTCTTCTGAAAAAACAAACCCGCCTTATATTCAGAATGTGTGTAATAGTAATATTTTATTAGATCTATGCATGTCTCAGACGCTCTAGGTAGTGGGCTATAATAGCCAAACTGGCTGAAATTTTGTCACTATTACCTACTATGGGAGTAACGTAGCAAAAATGAGTTGAACGACACGTGCCGGTGGGCCGTGCTCAACTTACCGCTCGTGTGGGTGCTCAACTTACCGTTCGTGTGGGTGCTCAACTTACCGCAAGTGCGGTAAGTTGAGCACGGACAAGGTGACTGACAAAGCACATACATAGGTCAATTAGTCATTGTCTGTTGTACATGTTTAACCGCGAGAAAATTCCTACGAGACTGTTTTTGTTCGGCATACAGCGAGAAGTCTATAGGTGCAAGCGCGTGTCCTGAGAGTTTTGTGAAGCTCAGAATTGGTGATTGCAGCGTGGAGGAGAGCAGCGTAACAGATGGCCGAAGGAGATACAAAATGCAGATCTGTACGCTCTTCTGAACGAAGACGCAAAAAACTTGACTACACAGCTTGCGATACAGTTAGGCGTGAAAAAACGGTTGCATGCCATAGGAGAGATTCAAGACGTCTATTCGACCGTAAAACACTGAAAACTTATGCACAGACCTAATGGGAACGATATCGTGTGGAATGACATGTAATACCAAGTATCATATTAGTTTCCGCGGTAATAAATCGATCTCGAAAACGTTCTTAACCGTGAAGAACACAGAACTTCAATCATGCTTATTTCTGTGTAACTTTTTTCAATCTGTTTTATAGCAGCAGAGATAGAATAAAAATGCAAAAGACACTTACTCCACCATCTGGAAGAATTTGTACGACAAGACGGAAAATAAAAATATTCTCAACGATGTCCAAGAAAAGTGTCTTCCACCTACGAGTATATGCATATATCCTTTTGTCTATCAAAATACACCACCAAGATAGACACGAGATAAAGTGGAATTTATGTGGCAGACTACTGACGATACAAGAGATGGGCGATGAGAAGTACAGTGCTGTAGGTGTTGAAGACGCATTATTCAGGATTCAGTGTATCCGCCACGAGCATGGATTACGGCGTGGAACTGAACTGAAGAAGCCCTGAGAGTCTACTTTTGGAATGTCTGCATGCTGCCTCTATTCCGACCCAAACGTCATGCGCAGAAAAGGCATGACGTTTGAATTGCAGCATGCAGACCATGGTCTGACGGGGCCAGTCGCAGAGCGACCATATCACAGACATGTCCAATGGGTGATAAAGCTGCCGAGCAGGCAGACCAAAGAAGAAGAAATGGCACATATCAGGCATCCGGGATATCGCAACGTTGCCTTGTTAAAAGATGGAGCTAAACGTCGTCACAGTAGGTTTGTAGGTTTCAGCCTCCAAAATTCCTTCGATGTACCGCTGGCTGTTCAGTGAACGAAACCCAATAGATCCGCACACCATAACGCTTTGCGTTGGCGTCGTATGATGCTCTGACATAAATGTCCGCAGCAGCAGCTCACCATCGAGTTTCCGCAGAGCGATTCGTCCATCATGATGCATCAGGTTAAAATACGGCTCGTCTCAAAATACTACGCAATGCCATTTGTCACGTCAGCGTCTCCGTTCTTGGCACCATTGCAGTCTCTGACATTGGTGGTACAGTGTCAATGGAAGTGGCAGCAACGGATGAATCCTCTCCTCAGCAGAAGGCACTGAACAGAGCTTGCGGATATCTCGTGACGTACGCCAGACCTCTAGTATTGAGCCAATGTTTAGGACGTGGCTGTACGGCCCGTGAAAGCCATACAGTACAGGAGCCGGGTTTTCCGTTCATTCGTGCAACGTTGAGCTCCAGACTCCTCACGTCGGTGCGTCCTACCCTCATCTTCCCACTGTCTCCAAATTCGCATCACTGTGCTTTGCATTTCTTTTGACACAAGCGGCGATATCACGAAAAGACAATCCGGCTTCACGCAGTCCAACAATTCTGCCTCGCTCGAAGACCGTCAACCGGAAATACGGCGTGGCATGGTCACTCGCTACCAATACTACACTGCCCGTATTTGCGCTATGCAATCACAGAAACACTTTTTCCTCCTTTTTCACCCGCATACGATCAGTTGAGAGGGCTTGGTTAGCGCACAAAATTTGTATACGGGCTGAAGCAATCATTTGCATCCCTTACTGTGGCCTATCCCTTCATACATGTTTCCGTCCTTTCTTCTTGGTGTTGAAATCTCAACGAATAGCAATATATTTTCAACAACTATCCCGGCTAATGCTGCATCAGAACTGGGCAAAATCATAAAAATATCATTTTTGGATATATGTAATACGATATAAAGGGCGTTCAAAAGGTTTTTGACACATCTTTGTAGATCTATCTGTACTCATTCTGCCAAAGTTAATGAGCTTTGAAATGCTTGGCTGTACTAGACATTATGTGTTAAAAATCAAAGTAGTATTATCATTTCTTTCTTCGCTGGTGGAGTGTTAAATTTGGTATGTGAAATCTGCGTGTTGTTGCTATGAAGGCTACTAAAATAGCAAAAATATTTTACATTTTCACAAGGACGCAGCTAGCGGCGATGCGAAAAAAATCCATGTTGATTTATCAGAACTATAAGAGGATCGTGCGAGTTCGTTGATAAGAAAGGAGGCCTTGACAATGCAGAGATGCATTATCCCTTTCTTTGGCGTTACTTTGAGGTTACATGGCCTGGTACGTCGGTGACAGCGTTGGAAACCAAACGCAAGCCTTGGTTTTGGCACGACGTAACTAAAGGAGAATCAAATGATCATATGTAGAGGATTTTAGGAAGGGAGTGTCTGACCCCAGGTCTTAAACAACCCTTAGAAATAGGAAGCTAGGAGATTTGGGCTAGAGTGCCCGATAGGAAAGTGACACGGAAGCTAAGTAGAAAGCGGTAGGAAGACGCCCTTGTTTATTACCGGGGGACAGTACGGACGGCTTAACGTGCCCATCCGACGCACGGCGGATATTTTAGTGGATCGAACGTTCGTACCTGCCTGGGATCAAACCTAAGGTCCTTTCCGTGGTAGTCACAGACGTTGCCCACTAGGCCACACGTTGCCCACTAAGCCACCCGCAGCCCAACTAAAGGAAGGAATTCATGTTTCGAATGTCATGGTCTCCAACTTTCTAGACTGACTTGGGTCATGCATGTTCATATGGCACTGTTACGGGATAGATACATAAATTAAGAGAACGACGACAGAACTTCGAGGACCTCCCTAGTGCAGGAAGACCTAGGGAGACCTTAAAGGACGGAACCATCGCTGCTGTTCGTGAACTCATTAAGGAAAACACACAAATATCTGTACAGGTAATAATTTTAAATATACAGTTTACAGTAAGGTGACCAGATGTCCTCATTTTCTGGGGACAATTCTCAGTTTCAATGCTTTGTCCTCAATTCCATAAAAAATTGACTGAGGACGTTAAATATCCTCGAATTCCTATTTGTGGTTCTCAATTTTTGAAATTTCCTCCAAAAATTGAAATAGTGGCAATTATATAAATCAAACTTTACGGATGCTCAGAGAAGGCAGAACATCATCATCATCACCAGCGTGCATTGAACAAGGTCATCGCGATAACCGTGGGGATATTTCGTTTCTGTTTCAACTGGATTTAATTAAAATATTTATAGGATGAGAAATAAATGTCATCTTTTTCAGCATCCGCTTTCATCTAATTAAACAAATAATTTATGCTAAAATTGGTTGCGTTCGGCAGATTCCATTGAGAGTTCTACGAGTTCTGTTGTGTTTCTTCAAGTGAAGTCACTGGAATATTCCTTCTGAGGGATTTAACATACAGGTGTCCCATGATTCCTGTCCACTCAGTATACAGTAATGTCCTGGTTTCAGGTGTTTTCCCTTGTAAAGCAGAGTTTTCAGTTCAAAAATCAAAATGTAGCTTTGTTTGCATGTGCTGCCCCCTATTAGTAACATTTAAAATTTATCAGAAGTAATATTCTGCATGACAGTAACTTATTTCACATGAAAATCATCCTTCAGATTCATCGTTTATTTTTCTCGTTAAAAACTGGACAATCATGGTACACATAGGTCATTATATCATTTGCTGATCTTTGGTTCTACAATAATGTGTCAGATGTTGTCATCAATCATGTCCCATTTTGAAGCGAAATTGTACTCAATTTTGAACTGAAATGGAGGACAACGTATCATTTTGTCCTCAATTTCGTTCTAAAATTCTGGTCACCTTAGTTCATAGGCCTCCCTCGGTGTTCCAGTGTAAAAAAACAATTCTTCTTCAACATTTCAAATTTCCCAAGAACTATGTCCATGGATACCTGACAAACCGACACAATAACAGAACAAAGACGAAAGTAGTCTCTTGCAATGAGATGTTCGCAGTGTTTGAACCAAATGGCGTAGTTGGCAGTGTTTG